>CM056840.1:6369916-7607416 GCA_029853015.1 Chelidonichthys spinosus
TGCCTGCCTGACTGCGAATGAGTGTAGACCTTCACGGCGCTTATTGTTGAAAGTAGCTGGCCAGACAGTCAGGATATCTTGCAGACAGACGAGTTGGACATCTCCAACTACGACTTACTGCACCTCCTGGATGATTCACTTGGTTTCTTTCCTGGCCCTGCCACCTCCCCTCAGGGAGCACTGGAGGCTGATGATGATGAGGAATGCAATGCTCTACAAGCTGGCTCTAAAAGATGGCAACAGACACTCCAGAGATGTGTTCATGCCTACTTACAGAGTTTAGCTCAGAATGGCACAGCCTGATATCCATGAACGTCAACTCTAATGTCAAATGGCTAAACCCTCCAGTTCGTCAGTTCTGCTATGGTCTTACAGAATGGTGAACATCCCTTAGGTATGGAACCACATCTCACGGTCATGGAGGTCCATCCCATAATGAGTGGGAAATCAGATGTGGGAAAGGTTCTTTAAGATGAAGGCATATCTAGGTGGCGAGGATTTGATGCCACCTGTAGCCAAGAGCTCACCTTCACACATTTCCCCCAGTTCCTAATATAGCAGTCATGCTTGTTGCACCAAAATGCATGGTTCCCCTCCATGGGGCAGCTGCTGAGGAGGAAAACCTGACAGCTTGTATGGCACAGAGATGCTCTCTCACAGCTAGATAGTGTGATCCTCCTACTTCCGGAGATACGCCACTAGTTGTGTGCCTGGCCGCTGAACCTGAGCATGTGGGAAGGGTAGGTCTGCTCATGCAATGGTGCACACTGCCTGGTAGAGCCCCTTCTCTGCACTGGTGTGTGGAGAGACGCTCCAATCATGTATGTGCCTCTTGTGTTAACCCACTTTGGACTTGGACAGTACCAGTACTGTTAAAAAACATGTGCTGCAACCATTTTATCCTGCCTTGAAGGCTATGGAGCAGTCATTTTTGTGCATCCTTTTGTGAAGTGCTTTTTGAATGCAGTCAGATGACAGAACCAGCACCACAATGGGATTTACTGCTGGTGCTGCCCCCTCTTGGGAGTCCTGCTTTGAGCTAATAATCGTGAGTGAGTGACCTATGCGTGCTGTAGGTCTCATCCTCCTGCACTTTGGAAAAGAGAGGAAAGAGCAGCAACTTTACACCAACATTCTAATTGTACACATAAAACCTCAAACTTCTAAAATCTAAAATTGTGTGATAAGATTAATTTCTCTTGAGGGCTTCTTCTCTCCGCTTCATCAGAATGAAGCAGAAATGTTTCACAAACTCTGCTTTCTCGGCTTTGTCTCAGTGTGTTGTTTGCACAGTAAACATAAGGCAGGCACATCAGCTGGTCGTTCATTACAGACACTCGCATGGTGTGGCTCTGTCAAAATGCATTCATCTCACTGGCTGTGTGACATCACACAAGCTTACAGCGCAGAGTGGCAGACGTCTGCGCAGAAGCATCCTAGGCTTCTCTCTATGTTCTTTCACTAGACAAACAGACAGGCACTCTGATAGACTGGTGACCTGTCCAGGGTGTACCCTGCTTTTGTCTAATGTCAGCTGGGATGGCTTGGATAAGGAACAGAATAAGGACGCGTTCACACTACACACGTACGTTGATGGACCGTTGCCAGACAAGGGAAGGCGTGTCTGGCTCATGGGAGAGTTGCCTTTGCGGACGCAGCCAGCAGCTATTGAAATTGCTTTCTGCTAGTTTATTCAGGCTACTTCGGGCTTCTTTATTATTATAGTGCAAAATGGATCCCGTTATAGCCAGAAGAGCCCTGCTCTTGCTGTTTTAGTAATTCAGTCCCTGTAGATATACAGGAACTGATCTTAAAGAATTGGCCTCTTCCCAACTGCAATGATTAACCTTTCCTCAATGTACAGTTTTACATGTGCTGTCCCCAGTCGTACCAAAACGTTGATTTCTTCGGCCAGCATCAGAGTAGTTTAATTGCATATATTTGCATGACACAATCTGATTGGGCGACGGATCCGTTGGCGCCTGAAAACATGAATTTTTCTCATTTTTTTTTTAATTTTAAGCAAGCGACAGAAGCGATGCAACGGAGACCCACAATTAATTTCGGCATAATGTGATTTAAGCCCATGCAAAGTCAATGAGATCCGTCAATGGAAAGGTGAACACGGTGTGAACGTATCTTAAGGGGTTACGGATGGATAGATGGACGGATGGAGAGAGATAGGATGTCATATTCATGAAAACACCTTCCACCAATCATCTTCATCACCAATAAATTAAATTGAAATAAATAAATTGAATAAAGAGGGCAATGAGTACAGGGGGGTATGCTTGCAAAATGTTGGTTTTACGCATATGTCAAACAATGCACCTCTAATCCAATCATCACAAAGTAGTGGGCTGCATGAGGACCATTGTGGTGCATAATTGACATCCCCACTTGTCTGCAGCGGCAGTATTGTGTAAAGCGAGCATACCATCACTGTGTTTTCCCTTTTTTCTCCACATGGCTTACAGCAGGTGTGTCAAACTGATCCAGTAAAGGGCCGCTGTGGCTGCAGGTTTTCATTCCAACCAAGCAAGAACACACCTGACTCGACTTATTCACCTACCTGATTTGCCTTCACACCTTGATTAGTTGGATCAGGTGTGTTCTTGCTTGGTTTGAATGAAAACCTGCAGCCACAGCGGCCCTTTACTGGATCAGTTTGACACACCTGGCTTACAGGGTGTTAAGCATGGCACCGTCACCCCTGCTTTATTACATGTGGCATTAATGGTTTGTAAAATGGTGCTTGTTGAATCCTTGTCGACCTCTCTGTCACAGTCGGGCATAGACCACATCAGCTTGGCCCAATAGCAGCAGCTCTTAGTTTTGTACGTTAGTTACGCATTGTAACTCCAGAATCTGAGTATCGGCGTAGACCTCTCAGATGTGCACCCCCATCCCCCTATGCAGGGGGGAGTGCTCACAGTATGGGTTACATCATCTGTACATGTGCAACAGACCACTTTTTCATCATCTACATCTATTAAACAGCAAGGGAAGGATTTAAACGGGTCTGTTATTCAGTCTTCACTGGATTACTCTCCACAGGCAGAAAGAAAACATTTATGTTTTATGTTCAAGAAGAAGTTTTCAGTCAACAGTTAACATTCTTCTCAAAGTTTGAACCCATCCTTGCGGTGAAGGTCTGATTTTGTTCAATATGTTTTGCTCAATGCTGCTTCTCTTGTGTGGGTGTATATTTTGTCACTTTGATTTCCTCCCACATACTGCAGCAGATAAACATCCTCATACATGACTTTACTGAATGTAGTGCAATTGTACTACATTTTTCATTCAATCTATTATATATTTTATAATTTATATTACCAACAGACAAATGTACATTACTCTGAACTGCTTTTTTTGCACCTTTGTAAGATGCTAAGCTGCACTCCGTTGTCTCATTACCTGTAACTGTTAATACTGTTTAATAGTATTTAAGTTGGTGAGGGAAAGAAGGTTTGGATCTTGGATGAGACAAAACTTTAAACAAATTATATTTCATTGGATTTGTCATAACATAATGTTGAAATGTCCTTGAAGAGTCTTTATCTCTTACAGGTTTACAATAAATGCAACTAATTGAAAAAATGAACTCATATTAACAACAACTTAATAACATGAATGAGCATCCGGATCCTGAATCCAATACAATGAAATGCTACATGGGATCATTTTAAGTACTCTAGATATATTATACAGATTGATATAGGCATTTCTATTTAAATCATATTAAATTAAGCAAAGTTTTAATTACCTTCCTCTACATTTCTAAATAATCATGAGACTTTTTTTTTACAAGTTTGATGAGTCCAATAAAGCCTTATGAAGGGAATCCCTGCTTACTTTTGAATCTCATCCACTTTGGTTGCATTCCTTCTTGAATTTTAACAAAGAGGCTGTGTTTTATCTTGCTGTCTTGCTTGACATTATCATTCATCATCTAGGTACCTTGGGTATCATCGGCACCAAATTGAATGGCAATCCATCCAGTACTTGTCGAGACATTCCAGAAAAGAACAAAAAAGATATTACCATCTATGTTGCACTCAAAAACATTAATGATTACTCTTGAATCTATATTGGATATATATGTATGTTCAAGTCTTCTAGCAGTCGTAGTAATTATGTTAAGAGAGAGACAAAGGATGAAGTGATGTGTTATTATGGAGACAATCTACATATGGAAGAGGTCTGGGAAGATGGGATGGGTAAATATAAAAAAAAATGCTGTTCCTTTTCTGTTCTCAATCTACATGCTTGAATGCTTGACAATTTGAAAGCATGACCACAAATTCTGTCATTCAAGTAAGTCACTTTACACCACATAGTCAATTTATTTTGGTCCTTGTAAATAATAATGTTTGCAACTGCCTGTAAGTTGCAAAAAAAAATTTCACACTTATCTGCGCTGAAGAGAACCCTTTTTAAAGATACAGTATGTCTTGGTAATTTATATTTAACTGAAAACAGATGGTAGAGACGTTTCAGGAAATGTTGAGACAAAGAGAAGAAATGACATCCGGCATTGAGAAGGATCAAACCGGGGACATTATGATCACATATGATAATAGAGTGGTCTCTATTATACTTAATCTACTACTTAACCTGTTTTTTTTTTTTTTTTTTTTTCATTTCAGCAGCATCAGCAAAAATTAAAAAAATCGAAAATGACCTCACATTACTGAATAAAGTGGGAGGTCACTGTGACCTTGGTGTTCCACTCCCATGTAGGAAAAATCAAGGCTTTAGTTTATGTAAAGCATTTACTTTTGAATCTCATCCACTTTGGTTGTGTTCCATCTTGAATTTTAACAAAGAGGCTGTGTTTTATCTTGCTGTCTTGCTTGTCATTAACATTCATCTTCTAGGTACCTTGTGTATCATCAGCACCTTATTGAATAGCAATCCATCCAGTAGCTGTCAAGACATTTCACAAAAGAACAAACAAATGTCAACATCTCTGTTGCAATAGAAAAAATGTCAGGGGATCACCAGAGTCAGGAATCATCCTCTGGGAAACCGAAAGTCTGCAAAATGTCATATACTATTGCATGTATATTGGACATATAGGTATTTTCAAGGGACAAATCGCTCTAGCAGTTGTAGTAATTATTTTAGAGGCAAAAGAGGAAGTACTGTAATATTATGGAGACATATGTCTACATATAGAAGAGGTCTGGGAAGATGAGATGGGTAAACAAAACATCTGACTTTAATACAAAAATGCTGTTCCTCTCAATCTTCATCAATGCATGACAATCTACAGTCTGTTTTGAAAGCATGACCACGGTTATTATCCCGATCAATGTATATTATTGTTACCATGATGATGACGGTGCCCTCACCTTAGCAAAATGATTAACTCCTTAATATAACGAGTTATTTATTTATTTTTACCGCTAAACCAGTGAATTGTAACAGTTTTAGAGGGAATAGATGGATAAAGTCATCCTGCCAATAAGAGAGTCGGATTTCTGTCATGTTGTGTTGTTCAAGAGGGCAGAGACAAATGACTGAGACCTTTAGTTGGTCCTACAAAAATATGTATATATTGCAACTGCCTGTGCTGAGGAGAATGTTTAATATACAGTATGTGTGTGTATATACACTCAACAAAAATATAAACGCAACACTTTTGTTTTTGCTCTTTTGGGAGCAAAAACAAAAGTGTTGCGTTTATATTTTTGTTGAGTGTGTGTATATATATATATATATATATATATATATATATATATATATATATATATATATATAGGTAATTTCTCTTTAACTGTAAGTTGATGATAGAGAAGTTACAGGAAATGTAGGGAGACAAATACAAGAAATGACATGCGGCATAGAGTAGGATAAAACCGGGTACGTTATGATCACAGTATACGATATGAGAGACCACTTGTACTTAACCTGGTGTTTTACGTTTCAGCAACATCAGCAAAAAGGAAAAAAAAAATCTAAAATGACCTCACATTACTGAATAAAGTGGGAGTTTGCTGTGACCTTGGTGTTTCACTCCCATGTAGGAAAAAATCAAAGCTTTAGTTTATGTACAGCACTTAAATAACCATAGCATTCATTAGATAAATTGGCACTCTGGTATGCTAGAATATCCTCGCCAATTTGCTCATAATGTTAGGGCTCACAGTGTGTCTCTCAAAGTTGTTAGCTGCCTGGTGGACGTGATACCACCTACTGTGGTGAAGATGTTTTAGTGTGAAATTTCCAGGAGGTGTGCTAATTTACCCTTGCATCCTGCCCACATGAAGCAGAAAATAGCTCCTCTCAATATTGAGTGCTTGATTCTGTAAACAACTAGGGTGGAACATTAAAACACAGGAGACACATTTATGCAAACAGACAACAAGCTATGTAACAGGCTATTATCAAAACATCACAGATAGATAGATAGATAGATAGATAGATAGATAGATAGATAGATAGATAGATAGATAGATAGATAGATAGATAGATAGATAGATGATTTCATAAAATTAGATAAAACATTGTTTCCACACAATCCATATGGTTTCATAATTTTCTGTATCACCAAAGTCCTTCTGATTTTGAAATTAGGGTTCATGCAATAGTCGTCTCACTGGAATACTTGGAGTATTTCAAAGTGGTGTCAACATATTTTTCTTTCTTTTTTTAGTTTTCACATTTTCTGCTTTTGGGGTGGCTGTAAAAATACATGAGAAACAGTGACTGATGTTTTATTGAGTTTGTTTGCCATTGATTTGTCTGATTCCATCTGGTATTTCCTTTTGCATTTCTTTATGTCCTCACACACACACAGCCCTCCATCACTTCAGATCTGGCTGCCAATCAGAACCCTTCTGATTTTCAAAGGCTCCAGAGTATGAAACAGAGGCTCTGAACATGGGCCAGATTTCCAGTCTCTGATCTTCCCTTCTCACTTCCCTCTTTTCCAGCAAGCCCCTCTGTTTTTGTCTTCCTTATTTCCTGATTGCCAGAGTGGCAGGCAGGCATGCAACAGGCAACTACCGAATCGGCGTACAACTGAGAACACCTTCAGGGATTTGAACTGATTTAACACTGATGGTTAGTCACGATTCTCTTAATCCACCTCTTCGGGGAAGTAGGAGGATTTTATAGTTCTGTTGATTATCAGTCATCTGCGAGTGGCCTTGGTGTCTTGAAAATTGCAACTGCAGGGCAGGCAACTGAAAGTTATGTTGTGTCTTAGGTGCGGGTGGAGTGAAAAGTAAAAAATACTGAGAAAATCTCTGATCCTGCTTTTTAAATTTGAACATTTATGTTGATCCATTTTCAATTTAGTATTGCAATCCTCACACCTCTACTAATGATAGAACATGCTGACTTACAAACTTCCCTGACAAAAGTACATGCAACTTAGTTATGGAAAGATCGATGGTTGGGATATTGTAACCCTAGTTCTTACATCAAAGGTGGAACCTTGCACTGGCCTTTTATGAGTAATACTCTCTTCCACATCTGCTTTGAGTACTTTGGCAGTGACAGTGGTGTTCAGCACCCACCAGCCAGGCCACTGTCCAAGATTTGACACGGGCAACGTTGGGATCACTTCTGACATGTGAAGTTTTTCTGCAATGAAAGCAAGCCAGAGCTCGAGATTGATGCTGTTGACATCCTCGCCCTCAGTCGCCAACCTCCGCCACTGCCTCCAGACATCCCTGCTGAGACGACAATATTTCATCAACTGTGAGAAGGAGGGAATGTTGGTGGGATAGAGCACCTTGCAGCCATCTCCACTTCTCAGGCTGACTTGGCAGAGGTACTTTGGGGTTGGTGTTGCCGGTGAAGCTCTATCCAAGAAACACGTGGCTGAAGGCTTTATGAGTACATCTACCAAGCATGTTGCAGGAAGAGACCCTCACTGTGGGTTAGGGTCTGATTGAGGGAAGGCTACAAAGAGGAGGCGGGAACCCTTCCTCTCTCTCTCACTTCCATCTTGGGCCCGCAGTAGCAGAAGAACAATGCAGTTGGTGTTCAGGCCTTTTGTTTGGCTTTGTTTCCCCTTTGTTTTCTGATGGGACACATGGTCACATTTCTAGGTCTTTTTGTCTGACCTTTTATTCTGTAGTTTTCTACATCTCTGTTCTTGATTTGTTTGCCCTGCTTTTGTTGATAAAGCAGTGTTCTATTGGCAACTCGTTGGCTTGAGTAAGTGGTGTTAGACCTTCATTTAAAGAGAGCCTTTGGGGGTCATCATGGAGATCGGGGAGATGAGCAATCAGTAGGAAAGAGATGGCAGCCTGCTAAATGTGCTGTCTTATACACTGCTTCTTTTGTGTATGTTTGTTTCTTTTCATGCTTTAGCTTATACACAGTATATTAGATGCTTAAGTCTTCCTTCTTTGTCTCATATACAAAGTGCATGACTTTGTCCATTAAATTCAAAGACAAAAATGTTTCAGTGATGTTGGGATTTAGGAGGGGGAATAATTAATAATCCAGCGATAACGCTACTCCACTCTGGGATGAGCGACCAATAACTGAACCAAAAATGCAAGTGTGTTCTGAGCCATCAAGTGAGCTGTTCACATGGGCGACGTCCATACAAAACGTTAAATACCTAAACTCCCTGTTAATAGGTTAGTACGGAGCCCCCCTGGTGACATTGGATAAAAAAAAAATAACGCGTGGCCACGAGATAGTAATGCGTGGCCACGAGATAGTAATGCGTGGCCACGGGTTATTATCTCGTGGCCACGAGATAGTCAATGCGTGGCCACGAGATAGTTAATGCGTGGCCAAGCGTTATTATCTCGTGGCCACGAGATAGTAATGCGTGGCCACGAGATAATTCACCTTCAGTAGCGGAATGGTTATCCATATGGAGCTGCCTGTCAGTGATGATGCTTATTCATGAATAAAGGCAATTATAGTCTGCTTTTGTATTCAAGAGTAGCTTTGTTATTATTGTCATGGCAACTATAATGTCAATAATAATGCTATGACGGTAGACTACCGCGGTCAAGCCAGCCGCAACTCCGATCTCCGTGGTCAAATCAGCCGCACTTAAATCTCGAGTGTACAAGTACTCTCAGCATTGCGGTAAATGCGGAGAAACGTCGTATTACTTTTGGTTTTCAAAATAAAGGTATTAAGAACAGTAACCATTTTTACTGTACCAATTAAGAGAAATTACATCTCTGACTACATACAGACTGGAAATCAAGCAATTTTACTGTACAACCTATTATTCGTTAAATGTAGGACTTTAACTTTGTAATTTCTCTTAATTGGTACAGTAAAAATGCTTCAAATTAAACATACTTGTAGTCCTCTATGTGTAGAAGTCAAATATACCACCCCTAGCCAGGAATTATTGAGCAAAGTGTTTTTACAGTAGCTCAAATATGGGCAAATATGCAATCTCCAGATACAAATATGGGACTTTGTTGTTGAATTTCTCCACATTGGTACAGTAAAACAAATTAAAACAAGTGTTTTTTATTCATCATAGGCGCATGAATCACTTTAATGTAACATTTTATTTTCAATGGTTGGTAGGTTCGATATTACTGTTCTTAATACCTTTATTTTGAAAACCTAAAGTATTACGACGTTTCTCCGCATTTACCGCAATGTTGAGAATACTTGTACACTCGAAATTTAAGTGCGGCTGATTTGACCACGGAGATCGGAGTTGGCTTGACCGCGGTAGTCTTTCATGGCATTATTATTGACATTACAGTTGCCATGACAATAATAACAAAGCTACTCTTGAATACAAAAGCAGACTATAATTGCCTTTATTCATGAATAAGCATCACTGACAGGCAGCTCCATATGGATAACCATTCCGCTACTGAAGGTGAATTATCTCGTGGCCACGCATTACTATCTCGTGGCCACGAGATAATAACGCGTGGCCACGCATTAACTATCTCGTGGCCACGCATTGACTATCTCGTGGCCACGCATTGACTATCTCGTGGCCACGAGATAATAACCCGTGGCCACGCATTACTATCTCGTGGCCACGCGTTATTTTTTTTTTATCCAATGTCACCAGGGGGGCTCCGTAGGTTAGACCTGAAGAGAGGTGAAACGTCTTCATTGTCATTTATGCATTTGTCCAGTGGTGAAGGAAGAATTCACGTACTGTATGTAAGTCACAGTAGCAATACTCCATTACCATTAAATGTCCTACATTCAACGTAGGTAGTTGAAGTAAAACTACTACAAGTACTACAATATTTAACACAAAGTATTGCAAAATTGTACTTAAGTACAGTACTTGAGTATGAAATAAGGGATGACACATACCTGTGATTTAAAAAATTAAATGTAATATGTATTACAATATACATATGATAATATTGTGTAAATATACAAGTGCATTTGAAATTAGCCAAATATTCAGTTATTAGTTAGTGTATAGTGTAGTTAATATGTCAGATAGTCAAAAGTCAAATCATGAAATAAACAAATATTAAAAATTAACATAATATTGTTTTTGTTTATTATTCATTAATTTTTATAGATATCATAATAATATTATTGTGATTATTGTGACAGCCTCATTTAACTTACATTTTAGGTGCACAGATTTTTCTATCACAGTTGCGGAAACATTGTCAGAATGAGGGTTCATTTGTCGAGAAGTAGCTCCAACTCATTCAAGTAACACAATTTTACAGTTGTTTTTTTACACATGAAAAAGAAACATCTTAATTGGTAAGATTTGGAGGTGTTGGTAGGCATTTATTTGTAAATCTCTGTGTAGGGTCTGGTCTACTGCTTCCCCTGGTAATCTTTATGCTCAACTTGGCTTAAAATGTCCCAATTCCAGCGCTCTACCTACCATACTGACATCAAATGATGTATATAACCATAATGTATGTTATCTCTCTGAACAAATTCTAAGCCCCGCATGAAACTGTCCAGAGGTGATGGTTGGTATTGTGTACCAAGACACTGACAACAGAGGTTTCTAAATTGTGTTTTGTTGTGTGTTACTAGTCTTGATTACATGCATTTCAATAAGGCAGTCTGCTTTATTGAAAAGTCCTGCTGACTCCATGGGCCCTAGTTTCGTAGACCAGGCGCAGTCAGCTTTCAGCGCACCTGCGCCGCGCCGACGGGGTGTGTCCGCCTGGACTTTGCAAGTTTCGTGCACCGCGCAGGCTCGCGCAGGCACACCTCCCGTCACTCCCACCAGCGCAAGTGGGAAAGAGGGAGGAGAAGAAGGCGTGAGTGGGAGAGGAGGAGGAGACGAGGCGTGGACTGGAATTAATACAGCCGATTCAGATCTTCACCAATCAAATGAGCTCCTCTCCTCTCCTTTAATGCATTAGGGGAGGTTCAGTGGAAGATCCGTCACTTGACAACCCGATGACAGAAGCAGCGCCGCTGCTCTCACCACGCGCATCACGTGCTGTGCGCTCGTATCATAATAAGAACAATGCCGATGTTATAAAAAACAGGAGAGAGAGAGGGAGATGTTTTGGTCCGAGAGGCGGAGTTTCCGTTACACGTGCCATCCGCCTTTGATCTAACGTCAGATGTGACGGGACAATCTATGTAGATATACATTCACGTGTTGATTCAATTAGTTGCATTAAATAGTGTTTGTTGTGATTATGTATTGCATTTAAATGTGCCTGGAACTGTGGAAACCTGCCTGTGAGGTCTCGGTGACGTGTGCGCACTGCGCGCCGTCAGCCAAACTTCCACTGCGCCAGCTGTGATTCGCATTGAATGAATGGACTTTATTTACGCCTTGCGCCGAAAGTAGACCAGGTTGGAGCTGGCGAGCTTTCAGCGCAGTCTCGGCGAGGCTTTTTGCCACCAAACTTCCGCTACGCCAAGCTGAATCTGTGGCGCCTCCCCCTGCTGCGCCGACACACCCATCTTGGCGCAGGCGATCCACCAAACTGCCAAACTGACGGTGCGCAAGGCTGTGCAAGGCTGTGCAAGGCTGCGCAAGGCTGCGCAGGTCGAAACTTGCATTGCGCCGGCTCCGCCACCCTGCGCCGCCCTGCACTGCGCCACGAAACTAGGGCCCCATGTGTGACACCCAATTCTCTTGGAAATTGTTGCCTTTTTGCTTATCAGTTGTTACTCCGTGAGCATGAAAACAGGGGAGTTGAAAACAGACATCACACAGTCGGAGAGGTGTCGGCCCCCTATCTTCCTGTGTGTCTTGCCATGAGGAAGGCTTCCGACTATTATGGCGAGGCCCATCTTTCAGTGCACTGAGTGAGCTAACCTGCAGTAGGAAGATAAAAAAAATGGGTTTAATTTCTTCCATCTGAGAAAGTGTGCCTGTTAGAGCGGAGAATCCATTTCAGTTTCCCCAGGACCTTTGATCTGGGATTACACAGGAAGCTCCAAGATGAGAGCTCCACGTTTGGCCTGGGAGAGCTCATGATAGAGCAGCCCGAGGTGGTCATGGCCTCTGAAGTGAAAACTGCAGCTGAGTCTGCTGTGAAGCAAGCTTGCACACCCATAAGTGGATTAAAACATGATTGCCAATTTTCGTCTGTTCAGAATAAGAATAGTAGAGAAACTATTCTTGACCTGATTGCTTGCAGCAACTACCAATTTGAACTGACTCAACAGGAGGAAACATGATCAGTTTGGTTGTTTAGACCACAAAAGGGTTTTATTGTCATACACAGGACTTTCCCCATGCTCAAAATTCAGTGGCAGCATCCTTTGGAAAATGCATTTGAAGACCGAATGTGTCAAAGCATCCGAGACAAGGCTGTCCCATTGTGAAGACTCCTTCAAACACAGCCGAAAAAATACAGCCTTCTCTTCCCGGATTCGGAGGATCCAACTGATAGATCCTTCATGGTCCAACCTTGTGCACCAGTGACGATTGGGTTTTAATCAACATGGCATCTACGAGTGGTTCAGCAGGGGGACACGTGGCAGAATACACTCTTGCCTAAATAGATAAATCATGTGGTGGTGGGACCGGCGCTGAGGCATATCTTCCATCCTAATAAAATAAAAAGAATAAAATATAATAAGCTGGCTTCATTTTAAACACCAAGTTAGTTACCTCTTCTATGCACTTTCTTGTCAATGTCAGCTGGTCGCTAGGCAACAGGAGCAGCAAAGGATGGGGGCAGGAGCAGCTGGTGATGCAAACAGGAAATCCTCTGTAAAACAGCTGGTTCGGTTCGGCCTTTGCTGTCTTCATAGGACCAGGCTGACATTGACCACGATGGAACAAATTGTTCTCGTTCACTGAAATGTTTCGCTCCTTAAAGTGGCAGTCCGTAAGATTTGCTTCGAGCGACCTCTTTGGTGGTAGATGGAACTGCAGGTGAGCCTCTGGAACCTCTCCTCACTGAACAGTGTTGAGTGTCTCTCATCTGCGTGATGCCTTCAAATGCTCCACGCTGAGAGGAGGTCCGTCGTTTTCCCTCTCTGTCAATTTGCTACTTGATGACTTGCCCTACTTCACTTCCATTAGATTTTTGTTTCTTTTTCTTGGACTGGAATTTGAATGGTCTTCTTTCTCTGGCTGTTGATCCTCCATTGTGAGTCCTCCAGTAATGAAATGTACCCGGTCAAACACTTCAAACTAGAGGGGAGCCTGACTCAGCAGTTGGAAGTTACCGATTTCTGATTAAAATGAAATGCCGCATACAGTTGCATGAGTAGCTCCACCTGGGCGGACCAACCGCTGCTGACTGATGGAAAAACCGTCACTAATTTAGTATTTTGCGCAGGAATGCCACAGACACAGAGATCTTATTTCTGGGAAAAGCAGCAAGTAAGCACTTTCATTAGTGGGTCATGTGATCAATCAGCATTGCTCTTGAGGTACTACTTTACTCAGATGAGGACCTAACACTTGTTCTATTTTTAGCTCTTACTTTATCGGCAATGATACGTTTTGGTTTCTTTGTTTCCTTCTTTTGACAAATGTACTTATTGTAAGTCGCTTTGGACAAAAGCGTCTGCTAAATGACCTAAATGTAAATGTAAATGTTTTAACTCACTCTTTAATACATAGTAACTTAAAAAGACAATTAAGTAGATGAAAATGTTACACAGTACAACTTTAAGACACAAACGATCCATAAAGTCTCCATGGTCCATGGTCATTTCATGTATTTCTGCAAGATCAGGTTGTCATAAATGTTACTGTTGGCTCAGAACTGCCTTTAAACTTCAGTATTTTATTTAATGGTGGAGGAAATGAGAGCCTGTCTCAGTCCTGTCCTCACCTGTCCTCGTCCTTGACATTAAAGATAATACTGTAGAAATCCATCAGAGGAAAGCTTCAAGGAAACATCAAATTGTGGTTTAAAGTCACAGGCTATTTGTTTTTGTTTTTTTCAGTTGCCCAGGTGCTATTATTTGTCATCTCACACAGAAGTCAAAGGGAGGTGGGCAGGGTTGATGCTGGGCACACAAAGCACAGGACTGTGACTGGGAATTGGGTTTTGCCCCAAATCCACTTGTGGTTAGGGTTGGACTACTAAAACTTAACTTGTCTATACTATTATAGAACTCACAGGAAATACTGTACAGTATCAGTTCTGTACTTTGCAAAGTGTGGAACATGTTGCGACCACAATTCATTGAATTTATTTTCCTTGTGTCAATTAAAAAAATGGGTTGCTTGTCATATGCATTTAGAATATGAGATGATAAATAAATCCAATACAGTTCCATCTACTATTTGACTAACATTCAATTTTCTTTTGCATTAAAAAATGAGTCAATAGACAGGACTGCCAGAGCAACCTGCGGAAGATGGAGCATGCTGCCATTGTTCAGTAAGAACCAGCCTCCCCCCAAGAGAGCTGTTGTCTGCAGACAAGGTGCTGCAGCTGACGTGAGGCTGTGTTTTGTAAATGGGCTTAAATCAATAGGAATTTGGAGTTCACCGACAGCAAACCTTTAATACCAAAATGACTCCCTTTCAAAATCTTTCTCCATATTGCTGAACAATGGGGCAGCAGAATAATGCCTCAAAAGACTAAATTCCTACTGCAAAGTTTATACATTTATTTATTCAATTGGTACCAGGCACCCCCCCTCTCTCTCTCTATGTCTCTCCGTCTCTTCCTATCTCTCTCTCTTCCTCTCTCTTCCCCTCCCCCTCGCACTCCCCTCTGTGGATTCATGTTGTGATCTTAACATTATAAATGGGTTCTCTGGCAGCGCTTAGATTAGATTTGTTTCTTTGAGATTCATTCCAGCCCTAACTCTGGTCTCGGTGCTCATGTGGCTTGTTTTCTTGATGAATGCCCCCTGCCCTGTCAACAGTCATTTGCAAGATCCCTTCTCATAAACTCGTCCACAGAGGGAGGCCAAATCCTCCCTGCTGAATCCATACTGCATTCCCTCTGTACGCCTCCAACCTTTGCTAAGGTCATTTAAGCAAACCACAAACAAAATAGGCATGTCTGAATTGGAAATATTTTCAATAACACAATTAGAATATATACTGTGTGTGTATATAAAAGGTTCTGTCTCATGGGACAGCTGGCATGTAGCTTTAGGGTGTCTGCGTTCATCAGTGGGCATGTGTGATTGGGTTTTGATTGATATGTTTGCTCTTTTCCTTGGGGAGCGGAATAAGGAGTATTTAATGCCCATTGCTTCATACAGAGTGAAGTATTGATTGTCCCAGGCCTCCATCTTGCCTTTGTCACACACCCTTAGGCCTGACAGCTCCCAGTGCTTGAATAAGATGTCATTATTTCTCCATCATCAGGGGGTCATTGTCAAATCTGATGGTAGCATTTGGTCTGGTTTGTTGAGAGCTGTATGAATATGCTTAAAGGAAAACGGGCATTATTGTCTTATTTTGCTATTAACAAATCCTCTGGAGAGACCAGATCCAACAATGAATTTATCCTGCTAACAAGTGTGGCTCATGTAACCACAGTTAGATGTAGCTGTGGCACAGAACTCCACTGTTGCCCAAAAGCTATTAAAAAGACATTACTGTTGCATTGGGTGACATAGGCTTTTATTACGATGAACAGGGCCAGCGTAGTTTATTCTGAAACAGCTGTAATTGCAGTTTTGGTCTCTATAGGGTAGTAGAAGACGTTACTGAGCATGCCCAGGGGCAGAGCCGCCATGTGTACATAGCTAATAGAAGGGGGGGAAAGAGCATGTAATTGTTTTGCTTTGTGTGGAGCATTTAGGAGCACAGAGGTAGACTTTGATTATGGCTCTGATTCGACAATTAGTAAAGTCCTCTAGTTCTAGGCTATCTGAGGAGGGACTCATTTGCAATGCATTTTGGGTAAAAATAACTGAGCTTCCGCTTCAAGCGGTTAGGATGCTCAATGCAGCAGAAAGCTTTTGCTGTGTAGAGGGTTTTGATAGTCACGAGGACATTTTACTAATTGTGCTAATGTGGGTCTGTGTACTGTGTCTCTGTTTGGTATTAGAGACACGTAGATCTGAGTTCTGTGGCTACCTTTTAATATGCCATCTTTTTGTGTGAAACTAAATGTCAGACTCTTTAAAGTCAGATCATGATAGTGTGACAGTGTGACACAACCCTGAAACAGCTAAATGGAATTCAGCCATCACCATCATACCAAGTGAGGGAGTTCAATTCTCTTGGGGTCTTGTTCAGGAGCAACAGGAAAATGGAGCATGAGCTGGACCGGTATTCGGTGCAGCATCAGCAGTGATGCAAAGTTGGACCGGACCGTCGTGGTGAAGAGGGAGCTGAGCTGCAATGCAAAGCTCTCAAAGTTGATCTGCTATTTGACCTCACCTATGGTTATGGGCTTTGGGTTGTGACCATAAGAATGAGATTAGGGCTAAAGTGGCCAAAATGAGCTTCCTTCGCGTCGAAAGGGTCCAGTTGAGGTGGCTCAGGTATCTGATCAAGATGCCAACTGGGAGGAGGCCAGGGGTAGTCCCAGAAAACACTTGTGGAGGAACTGGAAAGTGTTGCTGAGGACAGGGGTTTCTGGAATGCCCTCCTAAGTCAGTTTTCCCCTGTGACCTGGACCTGATGAGCAGAGGAAGATAGTTAGATGTTCCAATCCAGTTTTCTCCTTCCTGAGTTCTGATCCTACACCAGCGCTTGGAGGCATTTTTACAGGTGTTATTTTCCAGCATAAAATATTGACAAATTACTGACATTGTGCTAGTGACTCTCTCTGCTAGCACCCACCTGATCTGTACTGCACAGCTCTCAGCAGAGATGGGGAGAAGAGTGAGATGGCTTACTCATTAAATACTTTGCTCCTTAGCTGAGAATTGCACATGTGCAGTATTGATTGGGCAGGATGTACGGAATGAGTGGCATATGTTGTTGTTCCTCTACAAATGAAGAGATATTGGGCCCTAGTTTCGTAGACCAGCGCAGGGTGGCGCAGCCGGCGCAGTGCAAGTTTCGACCCGCGCAGCCTTGCGCACCGTCCGTTTGGCAGTTTGGTGGATCACCTGCGCCAAGATGGGTGTGGCGGCGCAGCAGGGGGAGGCGTCACAGATTCAGCTTGGCGTAGCGGAAGTTTCGTGGCAAAAAGCCTTGCCGAGACTGCGCTGAAAGCTCACCAGCTCCGACCTGGTCTACTTTCGGCGCAAGGCGTAAATAAAGTCCATTGATTCAATGCGAATCACAGCTGGCGCAGTGGAAGTTTGGCTGAGGGCGCGCAGTGCGCACACGTCACCGAGACCTCACAGGCAGGTTTCCACAGTTCCAGGCACATTTAAATGCAATAAATAATCACAACAAACACTATTTAATGCAACTAATTGAATCAACACGTGGATTTATATCTATATAGATTGTCCCGTCACATCTGACGTCAGATCAAAGGCGGATGGCACGTGTAACGGAAACTCAGCCTCTCGGACCAAAACATCTCCCTCTCTCTCCTGTTTTTTATAATATCGGCATTGTTATTATTATGATACGCGCGCACAGCGTGTGATGAGCGTGGTGGGAGCGGCGGCGCTGCTTCTGTCATCGGGTTGTCAAGTGACGGAACTTGCACTGAACCTCCCCTAACGCATTAAAGGAGAGGAGAGGAGCTCATTTGATTGGTGAAAATCTGAATCGGCTGTATTAATTCCAGTCCACGCCTCGTCTCCCACTCACGCCTTCTTCTCCTCCCTCTTTCCCACTTGCGCTGGTGGGAGTGATGGGAGGTGTGCCTGCGCGAGCCTGCGCGGTGCACGAAACTTGCAAAGTCCAGGCGGACACACCCCGTCGGCGCGGCGCAGGTGCGCTGAAAGCTGACTGCGCCTGGTCTACGAAACTAGGGCCCAAGATGTTTTTAAGATCAGTGCAGACCTGGATAGTTGCTGATTCCTGATCCAGCATTTTAGGCTGTATCAAAGACCTTTACACCTGTACTTTTTCTACTTTGACATCATGTCGATATGTCAACATGTGGAAAAAAGGCACTGGGCCATTCAAATGAGCTGCAGCTCCAATCTCCCAACCTTTATGACGCTTTGATGATGAGTAATAAAATAGCAGGGGAGGTCACTAAGAACTCTTTTCCTCTCATTCACAACAATGTTACCAAACCAAAATGTACGCCACGATTTCCTCTTGTGAGCAGTGAGCAGGTGTGGATATTCATCAGTTGTCAGCAACAGCTCTTTTCTCAGAAAGTGTGGTAAACTTAGTTATTAATAGTAATATTATAATAGTCTCACAAAGAAACTGTAGGAGTTTTGGACCTGGACCCAATTTCCCATGTGTTTGTGTTGAAGTTACTAATAGGGAAAACAATTTTTTAATTGGTCCAGTATTGAACGAGAGTACTGCAGCCAGCTGCAACGTAATTGCTCGCGTTTACTCTACACCATCAATGCACATCCACTAAATGTGCTTGTTTTTGCCACTGATAGGCTCCGATTGTTCTCTTAAGTGTTCGGAAACATTATCGAAAAGTCCCTATAGAAATTGGGTTGTGAATCATAAACCCTTTATTTTGTCGTTCTGAAATGTTGCTTGCATCCACATTGTTGAAATCATATATTAAGCCATGACATTGAAAACCTCGAACACAGCACAACAAACTCTCTCCAACTCTCACTTATGTTTCCACCGTTGTCTTCTGGCAAGAAGTCACATGACACAACAACATAGTGTAGGCAAAAGGTAAAGAAAAAGCTTTCATTTCTCTGTAGGGTCATTTCCATTATAACAGCTGAAAAACAAGCAATTGTAGAGGATGTACATTGATGTTGAGGAGTTGCCCCTTGCACCTACATTACAGCAGCTGCTGTGTGCAATGTTCTGAAATTGCTGTCTCCATGAGTCACTTAGACACAATAACATGGGAATTAAGGGTTCAGGTTGAAAAACACCAAAGTTACCTTTTTAAATATTTAAATCCTTTCCTTTGTTATTCTGACTGTTCGTTCTCCTTTCTGTGTATCAGGTTGTATTTTAAGGGTGTTTAATAGTCGCTGACAGCATCTGCTCTGCTTTCACACCATCAAATAAATACATAAGATTATTGCTGCAACAAACTTATTTCAGGACAAACACAAGAAAGGGAAAAAAAATTGACAAGGACTACAAAAGCTATCAGACAGTTGTCTAAAAAAAGTATCTTTCTAGCACCATGGAAAGTAGTCAGACAATGCTATTACATCTTGCTCAAACACAAATCCGATGTGCACAACAAAGAGGCAATTCTATGGTCTGCCTGCTTTAATGTTCCCCAAAGACAGATAAAGAATTCAAACCTTAAGGTGAGAAATGGCATCTTTGATGAACCACAAAGGGGTAAAATGATAGCCCTGTTACAGTGCTGAAAGATAAGCATGTGTTTGTGGCCACGGATGTGTGATTCAGTCAAGCTCACACAGCATAACACATCGAGAAAATGACAATGGGTTTTAATTTGATAGAAAAAACCTGTTCGGCGTGGTTCAGTGTGAGGTAGTCTGATGCAAGGCTGCGCTGCTGAAGGAAATGATGGGTATTAACACATGAAGGGAGGTTACATAAGATTATCTGGTGATGACTGAAGCTGCACTGGTGTTACGGTGGTCAAAACTTGTCACAATTACGCGTGTCAAGGCGCAGATAAGCTATTCATTACATAGTAGGAGGCTAAAGTGGGAGAGGACTTGAAGAATTCCTTTCTATTCTCATTCCCGACAGTTACATAATGTTTTCTACCCCACTGTGCTGATAACATTACTGCATGTAGGACCAGAGTCATTTGATCTTAAACATTTATTCATATTGTGTTTTTTTACTTTGTGGTTTCATTGAGACTGCAATATATACTGTAGTTTGGTATATCATTTTCCAATCTGTGATCATCTGGGAGATGAAAACCTCTCCAGATCTAAAATACGAGGACAGAATAGTTGAATTCTGGAAGGTGTAAAAGGCAACCAACATCACATCTTCATAAAATGTAACTGTTGAAAGAAGTAGTAGTCCAATCATAATTTTGGAAATATTGAAGGCATCCCTTTAACATGAGCTCAAATGTTGTTTTTTTCCAGTGATATATTAGAGCTTTTTTTATTGAAATTGTTAAAAAAAAAAAAAAAAAACAGACACCAAGCCTTAATAGTGTCTGATTGGCCAATCCCACTGACACTGTCATTAGCATAGTCCCCCAAAAGTATTTTAAACCATCGTTAATAGCAAGAATAGTATGAATCACCATCTTTCTTACAGTCTCTACAGCCATGATCAACAAATGTGTCTGGAAGACAGAACACAAAAATAAATATAATGATAATCTTTTCTGTTTTTCATCATCATCTCAAGATCAATGCTATTTTCAACAGTATGTAATGAGTCCCTCAGCAAGTAAAAAGGCAGTGAGGGTTCCAAACGGTTCAGAAGATGTATTGTTTTTTTTAAAAGTACAATTAAGGTAATGTGTTGCTATGATGTGCAATCGTTCACTGCCTATTAATAATGATCCCATAAGCATGAGAATAATACAGCATGCGATAATGGGGACAGTTGTGATTTCTGGTTGCAGATCTATTTCTCCTGCCTGTGTACGTGGAAATTATGATTGAAATAGAAACTGAATAACTGACTGATGAAATACCGAAGCAGGTCATGTATGAACAGCCAGTCATGATCAGACGTGGGATGATCAGACAATGAGAGGGGGAAAACAGAAAGTGCTCCGCTTTAAAAAAAAAAAAAAAAAAAAAAAGAAATGCAGGTTCACCCAGCAAATATTGATCCTGGCTGAGGCTTTACTACAGTGTAATGCAACATGAGCCACTGTTTGCATGCATATACTGTTTGTATGCATATACACATTGTAATATCTTGTATTATGAATGGTATATCGTTGCACTAATTATGATTTTTGATAAAAATGCTGCCACAGATGTAAAATCCTGATTTTCTTATATAGTAAGGGTGACCACTAATAGTCAACTCTATTGCTATGAAAGTGTTTTTCTATTGGTAAATAAAGCTTCAACAGGAGGTGATCAATAAACAAAACAAAACATGATTTAAAGTTCAATTAATGATAGGCAATACTTGACCAATCAGATTCCACTATGTAAATCTTTATTTGGGGACATGCCAAACAGAGTATCATAAACCACTGTGCTGTATGTTGTACAGCACCATGTGGTCTGAACCCAACCTAAATATTTTGACAAAGATCATTGTCTCCCTTCCAGCAGTCTCAGCTCTCCTTCCCCTCTCCCTTCAGCCATGATTGTATTCCAGTCACTTTGTTGCTGTTTACCTCTGTCGATGAAGACTTGCCATTAACCACCGTATAGGACAGGATTGCACTTGGGGGCCTCTGAGTATCTTTATTAGTTTGCTCAAATAAGGAGTGAAGCCACAGAGGATCAACCCACAGCATGGAGCAGGGAAAAGCAGGCCGGACCAAGATAGTAACACAGGGGTGAAACCCTTAGAGGGCGAAGAAATCAAGGTCTAATATGGTTGCAGTGTCCCCAGGCCAAAGCCATCTGGCAGCCACAGAGTGATAGGTTTGCTAAGGCAATCATACATCACTTTTCACCTGTATCAAACCAACTGGCTGGCCTTCTATGGACAGCTGCTCCCTCGCACAGTGTTTGACACATCGATGGATAATGGATAGGCATAGCCTCCATATGCCAGATATAGAGCAGATTTAGACCTTATAATCCTTTTTCACCCCTCACCAAGACTTGTAGAGCATGTCACATACACGGGCTAATCCATGCACGGACTAGTGAGAAGAAAAGTAGCTGACATAATCCTTCAAATCCCGCAACTACGTCTTTCCCAACTGTGAAGTGGGCTATTATTCTAATAGCCTCCAACTTTGCTACAGTACCAACTGATTGGTTATAATGATAGCTGGTTTGCAGTGATGGCTGATAGCACGCATGAATAGTGTCAGACTTTCTTTGCTTGTTGATTACACTGTATGTACTGTCATCAGAGGCACACGGTGCAGTTTTTCACAAAGTATTAATATTTTCCTGGCATGCATTAAATACAGTGACTGTCTTTTAGCTCCATTTTTGTCTTCCACTCGGCAACTCCTGAAAGAAACCTGCTTCCTTCATCCGCTCTGCTAACTTTGTCTTTCTGCTGTTGAGAGCGTACAGTAGGGGTGTTGGAAAGTAGCTGTCAGCTCCTGTTGATGTGGGGTTGGAAGTGGTGGAAAGTAACTGTTAAGTACATTTACGCTGTACCAGTCACGTAGCCAGTAATAGGCCTAGATGGCAATGGCCTGCCCATTGTACTCACTTGCCCACCCAGCCAGGTTTGATTAACATATATATTTCTTACAATGAAATATAAACATAATGTAAGAAAGGAAGTACATTTACAATTGTATTCATGGTTGCCTAATCTGTCTTAAAACAGAACTGCTGAATGAAGTTGTCGGAGGCCTCCGGAACGTAATTAGATCCTATGGTTCCGACAGGCAGGCTGGCGGCTTTCTAGATAGTTAGATATATGTAGCTAACATTATCACCACAGCAATGGCTAAGCAAAGTTCCTTAATGTGTTATTTTAAGAAAGCAATAGTTGAGGAAGAACAGGGGCCACTGCTTCCATGAGTCCAGCCAGCCCAGTTCTTTGGAGTCATTGGCCCACAAGGGTAGCACGGACCTGGTCAGCTTGGCGTAGGTTTACCCGCTGATTTATCGGCAATTGAAGAAGCACCTTCATAGCCAAATTTGAAGGTATTTCCCTGCACTGTCGAGAATGGAAAATCGAGGTGCTTCTCATCAAAGTGGTACGAACAGTTTTCTTGGTTGGTATTTTCAATATAAATAAGAATGCGCACCAGGTCGATTTAATAGAAATTAAAGTGTGTTGTTCTTTCATAATTCAAACATTGGCTTGGTGTTTTCATTCTTTGATTTTAGTTTTTTCTGGCAAATTTGTATGCTTTGTGTATTTTCTGTTACTCGTGAGCTGACCGTGTTACTGAAGCAACGATGGTCGTTAATGTGAGATTTCTGTCTATCTTCTCTACTGTTTGGGTTTACCTGTAGTTGGCACTTTGTGCAATACATGTATTAATCAACCATGCAATAGAGCCGATACGCCATTTGACAGGTTTTGTCTATACTGTTGTATTGTGTACAGCATTTAAAGATCTCTGTTGGTAGAGCTTGTGTTATAGACAGTGTTTTGCTGTTGTTGCCTCTGTAATAATGTTGCAAAGTAAAATATTAACAGTTGTTTTAGATTGTCTATATTTCTATTTTTTTTTTTTTCTAATTTAATTTTTTTTTTCTGGAAAAAGATGGCCCATCCACCTTTGTACTGGCCCACCCAAACTATTATTTCTACCTACGCCACTGCCCTAAATTCAACCTTGATTTACTTCCATTTCCTTCAACTTTATACTTCTAATCCACTACATCTCAGATGCACTCCACTGCATTTCTCTGACAGTTATAAGTTACTTTGCGGATTCAGATCAATAACACAACAAAATCAACAGATTAATTATGATGTATTTTCATCAAATAAGATAAGACTTTAATCTTCCCCTGGGGGAAATGTCAACAAGAAATGTACAAGTTACCCAGCCGTATAAGTAATTAAAATGAGCTGCAACCTCAAAGTGATGAACAAATGAATTCATCAGTAATTATAACACAACAATGCAGTATATACTTTATATACAGTATGCTTCTGAAATGCATCCTGCATAAAACTGTTCTACTCTTACCAAAAAGTTTTGAATGCAAGACTTTTAGTATTTCTACACAGTGTTACACTCAAGTAAAAGATGTGTGTACTTCTTCCACCACCGGGGGATGAGATTAAACGACATTAAACGTTTTCTAAAACCTACACTGTTGTAAAAGAGCTGCAAAGTTGAATGAGAATTATCTGGGTTTTTAAAAGAGCCTCACAGCTTTATTTCTTCTTTACATTCCAACAGTTCATTACATTCTTCAGTCAGCCGAACACAAAGCTGTGACTACACCTAAAGTGGGTGGTCTGCATGACCTCCTTCATACATTATTATTAGAGCCATGCAATATTCAATCACTTCTGGGATTTCAGCTATGAAATGATCTTGCTTTTTTAAAGGTCTTTTGATTGGTTAGACTTTATTGATTGCAATTGTTTGATAAGGAAATCCTCCTCCAAACTGCTACCACATTATAATATAGCTATTAAAACATGTACACAGAAGCAAATGGCTGTAATTATTTGCCCTTTACTGCTGTTTTTGGCACAGACGATGCAAAGTGAACGTCCTAAATGAGAATGAATAATTAGAGATAGTACATGGTGTGTGTCCTATGAGTGTTGTGTCACGAAGGTGTTCTGCTTCTATTAACCCTTACCTGTGCCATAAACAGGTCATCTCTCCAGGGAGGTGATTATTCTCCAGCCTGGTTAATGGTCCTTACCGACAGCAGTTAATGAAAATAAATGAGCGACTTTAGGACGCCACGCACACAAACACCGAGGCTACTCCCTTCATCAATGTGCACTTATTGCCATTGTTTAACTAGCACGCATGCACACACACACACACACACACACAGAAAAATACATCATGAGGATTCAATTCCAGCTTCTGAAATGCTCAGGATGAGGTTTTAGCATTTTCGAGTTTTTGCCCACGTCGATGAACATCTCTGCTTGGGAGCGGCCTCTGCTTAATGTGCAGGAATAGAATATACAGACATTTAATACACTTCATTAGCTTTCCATTATATTTTGCTCTGGGTGATCGGCTGAAATGAGCGATCAGGTTTGCCTATTTCTGTCAGTGATATACAGGCAGCAAGATGACATGATTAAGGGGTCATTTGGTTAATTGCACAATAGGCTACTGCCAGTGTGCTGCGTTCTTGGAAACGGAAATAGGTGCCAGGGGCACAGTAATCCATGCGAGTCACATCATGAAAAACAAGCTGAGCTAGTTGTGATTGCTTTGAGCTTTTTGGTTGTTGTTCTTTTTTTCTTTCTGTCTGTCCTCTGTCTGGATGCAAATGATAATTCATGCACATGAGATGTTCATTAGTATGTGTACCACACAGCAAGTGAGAGGGAGGCGTGGTGAGACAGAGAAGGTGGGGGAAACTGTACACAGTGACTGGTTTGGTTTTGTTCAAGAATCAAGCACAGCACCTGAGCAAAGGGCACAGAGGTTGACGGCGCCTGATTGTGTGACATTCGCCATGTAATCAAAAGGCATTATTATTGCAATTGAACTGAATTCTCGTGTAAGCCTGTGGATGAAGTGGTCCAAGGCAGGGGGCAGGCAAACATGCCAACCCGCCCCTCGCTGCATCATCGTCTGTGTGTCGCCAGCCCTCTGCAGCTATCCCCTCTGTCTCATGTGTTCCAGCCCCTTTAATCTTCGTCGTTCACGCACTCTGCCCTTCTGTCCGACCTCCAACCCATATTCCCATTTCATCCCAGCGACACCCCGTCCTTTTCCATTCCCTCCCGTTCTCTCCCTCAGTCCGAGCTGTGTGGCGTGGCAAGACTGCCACCTTTGGTCGTGAGGCCGTTTTCTTGCCTCCATCGTCTCGCCTTCCCGTGTGTCTGATGATGGAGTCCTCTGTATCCCCCGGAGTGTCTTCAAAATCAGCCAGCCGACAGTGTAATGAAGCTAGACTGCCATCTACTGTCTGCTGGGATTTTACCTCTCTCTCACCGTCATGCCCTCCTGCAGCCAAGACAGAGCAACATTGCCATCTGCTGTGGCTGCAGATTAAATTAACCAGTTAATTCCAGAACATTTTCCTTATCTAATTGACCAGATACTAAAAGATTCTGATCTTTGTTGATTTAAAGTGATCGTGTTGGTCAATATCTATATATCTGAAGACTACAAACTGAGAATTACTATAAGGATTGCTCTAATTTGGTCATGATTGCTGATGTCTGACCTCTGTCCTGTGTTGTAACTTTTCGTCATCCTCAAACAGCCCAAAAACCCTCCTGGTGTCAACATCCATTTGTGCCGGGCAGAGTAGAACAGACAGAGTAAAGTGCTGCTTCTGGCTCGACGTAGCACCGTGGGATGCTGCAGAACACATCGACTTCAAGAGGCATCAATCAATTTGTGTATTGTTTAGTGCAAGTAGTTAAATGAGGTTTTAGGTGCATAATCAAGAGCTGGTCTTGCCATTTGCACTAAAAGACAATTTCACAGTGAATGTCAATCAATATTGCAATAAATCCTCCAGAAGATTGGGACTGCCCTTACATGTCAAATCCCCTGTATCTCAGCTTCAACTTTAGGATATTTCTTTCTCAAACAATTGTCTCGGCCAAAAACAACTTTTTCTGCCAGAGTTCTTGATGCATTGCTCTGATACAGGAGTGTTATTCATCTTCTATCACAATGATAAACTGCAGTTTGTACTGCTGTAATTCCAAGTCACAAAGCTCTGAGGTCAATCAGCACAATACAGAAACATGCCGACCCTGACCTTCCCTCTGGCCCACTGTTATTAAGGCATGTCTTCTGTCCTCAGCCTATTTTTGCACTTGACGTGCAGCATATTTCAGAAACGTTTCCATGGAGTTACCTCTTTTCCTAAAAGCATAGTTTCCTTTCTGAAACACGTTGCAGTAGTCTTTTAAATTCACCATGGTTGACATTGCCGACATGCTGTTTGACATGTGCATCAGTGTAAAGACATTCATCAGTTTTCCATACAGCAATAAATCATATGTTAAATGAATATTTAATCATTAATGTTTTATGTTCTCAAAATTCTAAGATCACACAGCTGAGTAAATTCCTTGAGTCTTATATTACCCTTTGCTTAGTCCCGCCCCTCGAACAGAGACTGGCCAATCATATGCTATGTCAAAAAAATATTTTTCTTTGTTTCCTATCTCCTTTCTCCTATCTCCGCTGTTAATTTCATGCAGACATATACTAATTGTGTTGATGAATGAGAGAGATACCAATTTAATTTAAATTGTATTTATTTCAATCATTTTACAAATATTTTTTTAAACGAAACCATCAAGACATAATGACATGAAATTCAGCAAACTGTCAAAGAAAATAATTCTTATAGACAACAATCATGATCAACGTAATCACATATTAAATCTCCAAAAAGGAGTCAAATTGATTCAACCCCTTCTCCATAACTCAAACAATAATAACTTAATTTGTCATGTAAAATCTTGTAAATGGAAAGCCTATATTCCTGTTTTTTTATGTCAATTCCAACCTTGGAAATGAAATATTAGTGAGCCGGCTCTCCACATTTATGATGAGATAATCCTTTATTTGTCCCACAGCGGAACATTTACAGTGTTCCAGCAGTAAATGGGACAGTTCGTTCTATAACGGGAAACATCAGTTAAACAAGCAATATAGGCCTATAATAAATAACAGGTAAATATAGGAAAATATAATTGGACGGTTATATTCACATTCTTCTACATTGGGAGTATTGATGGTGAAGTGTAAGTAGTGATTGTAACAGCAGCAAGGAGGAGATGCTGGAACTAAAGGTTGGAAGGAGATAGACGTTTCTAAAAGGTTACGTTTCAACTAAGGCTTGCACGACTCATTTTCTGTTGATTCATCCATCAAATATTTTGATTAGACAATTAATTTGAACGATTCATTTTTAGTCAAAAAAAATCTAAAGCAATCAATTTAATTCAAGTTCATTTGATTTTGACAAAGGCTTAGTCATTGTATAATGCAACAAAACCCTAAGTTAAATATGCTACCGATGAAATTTGAATAAAGAAAATGAGGTCACCAGCTAGTGCATGCAGGTCCATGGTTCCTGGACGGGCGCGGCACTCCCTCTCTCACCCATCAGAACCCGCCTGCTCTCCTAAAAGTTACATTCATATACAATGAAACTGAATTGTGAGTAATGTGTTGAAAGTAATGGAAACTTATTTTGTCGTAGATTCATATAAAGTCCACCAAAGTCAGCGTAGGGTGGATGTGAGGGTGGTGGACAGGAGACTGCTGTTTGTGTCCCATGTGGATCAAGTACTTTTGCTGCTTAAAAATAATGTTTCAGATTCATAGTTATATTAAGACAATTTTCTTACTAAAACTAACCAAGTATTGTTGTAGTGTGTTTGTTGTTTTGTTCAATAATATCAGGTTAACCCTTGTTCATTTGTGTTAGTTTTGTTGTTATGCTAAAAAGCCCGTGGAGCTGACAGAGTACGTTAGCGCATCATTAACTTGCATCAGCACATCAAGGTGTGCTGAATGTCTACACATGCTGCTTTTGCTTTTTAATGATTGTTACAGTGAGTAAAGACCTAGCCCGGCTCAACAGGAACAGCTTCTTAATGTCATTGTCTCTGTCTTGATTAACAGGGATCTCGTTTATAAAACAGTGTGCAGGATTCACACTAAAAGTTGTGTAGAAATTACTTGAAGTGTGTAATGCAAAATATATTTATGAATATATTCTGATTTACAAAACTTCACGTAGCCTGCCAGAGTGCAAATTCCCTTTTTACAAATCCCAATTCAACTTGAATGTGCTCACATGGATGAGACTCATACGGGTTGGCCGCTACACATTCAACCATATATGGTCAAGGCATTGCGAATGTTTATGCATAGATATTGTGAGGGAATTTTCTCTGTACCTGATTCCCTCAGTGTAAGATTAATACATGTAATTTTATGAATAAGTTCACATTTAATCTGAGTTATTAAGAGTCTGCTTCCCCAGGTGAGGCAACGTCACAAACAAGACCCAGTGTCTTGTTTGTGACGTGTCTCTCTTGGCCGAACACAAAGTTCTTCCCTTTAACCGAGACATAGGTTACAGACGCCGTGGTCGCTTCCTCACGATAACTGAGGCTTTTATGCTTTCCCAGGAGGGACAGGAGGCAGAATGGGGGTTGGCACTGCACTGTTAAGTTCGTAGCTGTTGTACTGCTCAAACTCTGATTCTCGCGATGGCCATCGGGCATCAATAAATATTTCTGTATGAGACATCTACTATCTCCAGAGGTCTCCTTGCTTCGACTCACACATATTTCCATAACAGATATGATCCTGATCCATGAGTTACTTTACAGTGAATCACAGCAACTACCTAGAGGGAGACATAGAGAGGATATTTTTGGAACAGAAATTGTGATGCTTGAAGCTGAGCTGCTCCCGGAACAATACTTTTTACAGCAATCACATTGATTCCCTTCCAAAATGATCCCAAAAATCAATGTTATCCACCAAACTGGGATAACTTTTGAAAATGTATGTTTGATACGTGAACAATTAATTAGTTTGTTTAAGTTTTTTTTTATGGTGAACATTACGACTCATAATGAGGACATAGAGTGTTATGTGCTGTCACTTCATTTCCACACTTTGGCAGTCGTGCCTGTGGTAAAGTGAGGTGACTGGAAGAGGCAGAGTGTGTGACAGGGAATGTCTGTACTCTTTTTTATTTGGTTTATACAGTACACTGTATCGCTCACTATCGGATGAAACATGGATCAATAAATAAAGTTGTGTTCACTACAGCGATTTTTAAACACAAAAAAACATATAAAAACAAAAATTGTACCTGGTGATGTTTATGCACAATATAAGAAGATATTATTGAAAACCATTGAAGCTCCTTTCAGCAATTATTTAATTGTATCTGATGTCTCTGATTTCAGCAACAGATGATGATAATTTCATCAGCTGTGATGCTCCATGCTGTCGATCACTTCCTCCAGTCGTCCAGGAATCAGACAGCACTTCATTTCAGTTAGTTAATACCTTTTCCAATTGAAAGGTGTCTTATGTTATAGTTATGACTCACTAGCACATAACACTACTGGTTTGAATGTTTAAGATACATTGGATCCGTGAAATGAATGGAAATTTAAAGTCTGAAAGGAATCATTACTTTATTTCTACAATCAGGCTTCACTTCCGCTGTCAGGGCCAGTTTTGTGCATACGTGATGGTGCTTAATTGTTACGCTGTTACCAGAAGCTTTTATCTTTCTTTCTCTGTTTAACCTGTTCTCACTGGTGGAACCGTTTGAATCCTGGATATACAATTTAAACACGTCATGTAGACCTTTCTGTCTGCTTCTCTCCAGATCACCGTTTCCTTTTTACAAAAATCAGATAAGATTTATTCAGGGAGTGTAGCTACTGACAGTGTGGACTCCATGGTAGCTCTGACAGCTTGATGAAATAGCAGTGGGGGGGCGGGGCTTAGCAAAGGGTCAATTGAGTTTTTGTCAGAAGGAGATGACAAATCCAATACGCTGTCAGATTACTGCCCTTTAAAATTGTTATTTTAAAATGAGCCAACAGGCTGATTGGCAGACTGATTAATGTTCAGCTGCATGCTGATAATAATAATAATAATAAGAGCACTTATCAAACAATGTACGTCTTTCACAGATGAATAAAATAACAAGGTGAATTATAAAATACATGAAGGGCAAGAGAATAATTATCAGAAATTATGAAACGATAAAATAAGCATAAATCATGATTTGCTTTCCGATAAAAGTTTGTTTTTCAATGAGACTGAAAAGAAGACAGTGACAGCCTGACTTCCTCGGGCTGGCTGTTCCAGAGCCTCGGATTCTTGTTGGCAAAAGCTCTGTCAATTTAGTTTTCATCCCAGACTCTGGAACGGCCAATACAATAACATTGATGTTCATTAATGTAGTCTGGGGTCAGGCCACGAAGAGCCTTAAAAGTAATCAATTAAATATTAAAATTAATCCTAAAACAATCAGGGAGCCAATGTAAAGAAGCTAAAACAGGTGTGATGTGATTATACCTCTTAGTCCAGCTGAGTTCTGTACCATCCACAGTTTTTCAAGGATTATTGATTAAGACAAGAGAAAAGGCTGTTGCAGTTATCCAGGCACAAGGAGATAAAAGCATGTACAATAGTCTCTGCATCTGTACAAGATCAGATAGATCCTTATTTTTGCAATGGTTCTCAGGTGGTAGAAACATGATTGACAGTAACTTGTGTTTTGAGCGACATATCACAACCTTTGTCCAACCAGGATGCCAAGATTTCTAATATGTTGTGACAGGTGAAAAATAGATAGCAGGATTTGTTTTGTGATATGCTGGGGCCCAAAGAGTAGTAGTTCTGTTTTCTTAGTATTGAGCTGGATAAAACTTAAAGACGTCCAGTATTTTTTATATCAGGGAGATGTGTAGAGAACAACCGAGTGTCATCTGCATAACAATGAAAAGAGACTCCAAGAATTGACCCTTGAGGTTCACCATACCTGTAAAAGATCATACATTATTAATGGAGATACAGAATTTCCTATTTGTCAGACATGATGAGAGCCAGTCTAATCCAGTACCACATACGCTGATAAGTCAATGGTTACAAAAATGAACTGAACTAGCTAGTAATTATAATAATTGCAAGTAGCCATTTGAATCATCCTTTACTAATTAATATAATAATATATTAATATATATTATGTAATTTCCCATTTTAATTACCTGCTTTGCACAAGCATTTCCTGTGTGAGGTCTGTGATTGGGCCTGTATTTGCGCTTTGCAGCTAATGAGGCCAAAAGCATCTCTGATCACCTCAAGAGTAATTCACAGGATTGGATTTTCAGTGGAGAGACGCATTTACATTTAAACTCTTCTGCGGTTTCAGTAAGCACGGTGCAATCCAACCCAACGTGCAATTTATCAACAATTTATTTATTATGTGTCAGGTGTTCATTTTGTGAGTTTTTCCACATAATGATGCCAGCAATGTTTGGTCAGAACATCAATCTGTATTCATGAGCATTTGGGAAAAGACTGCATTATTACAGTATGTTGTTTAGTGAATGTTTTAGCATAATCCTGATTTATTCCTCTTATGTTTAAAAACTAGGAATGTTTTGTTTGTTTCAGATTTATCCATTTAGATTATAATTATATCTCTCTATATACCAAATGGATGGATGGATGGACAGAACAAAGGCATACATTTTCAGTTTAATCGTTAAAAGTTCTAATCCAACAACCTATAACTATTAAAATCAAAAATATTTTTAATACAAGTGTGATATAATTTTAAAATATTTATTGTTCTTTCACATAACTAAGATTACAAAAGTGTAAAAAATAGGACATCAAATGTGTGACACGAGAGGGTTCTCTGTATATTAACATAGTCTTGTGCTGGACAGAACCATTTGATTTACAGTGTAGACATCTTTCTTCCACTGTCTCTACATCCATTTATGCTACAGTGTGTTTTACTCAACATGATTCAACCGATTTTACTCCCCTTGGAATGGATAATGTTGTTCCACAGAGAGAACCAAAAAGCATTAATCTTGAGGTGGTCTGGATAAACTTAGTGACAACTGTGAACATATTGTTCTTTATTGGAGCAGCTATGGCTCAGAGGTAAAGGGAGTTGTCCGATCACCGTAGGTTTGAATCCTGGCTCCTCCAGTCTACATGCCGAAGTGTTCTTGGGCAACATATCAAAACCCCAAATTGACCCTCAAGGCTGTGCCATAGGTGAATGTGTGTGAATGAGATTAGTGCCTGATGTGCAGGTTGCTCCTCTGCCATCAGTGTATGAATGTGTGAATGTGAGTGAATGGGGGAATAGACTGAAGAGCCGCGAGTAGTTGTAGTAGCTCTATATAATTGCAGGTGTATTTACCATTTACGAAGAAATAATAAAAAATGTCTTAATACAAAAAAGTAACACTTTCAAACCATGATCCAAAACAAATCTGTACAATATATCTTTATAGCCTGTTCTTCAGCAATGTGTATCATAAAAGTGCAAAACATATCTGAAGGAAAGCAAGTGAACTGAAAAGCTCAGTGGTTTACTGTTGCTCCATATATCATGAGAAAATTACAGTGATCCCAAATACCACATCTGTTATTGCAGCTGTGCAGCTAAATGTACAGCATTCATGATTGAGTGGCTTGTTGTTGCTTGTCACAGCTAAAAATGACATGGAAAGTGTTGAAGGTGAGGTGCAGGGAAGCATAGTGACACTCGAGGAGGACAAATACATCACACTGGCAGGGAGGTGCCCTGAAACAAACACAAGGTCTCCAAAGTATTGCACAACAAAATAAAACACAATAAATCGAAAACACAATAGAAACACAAAAAAGTACATAATATAAAGTAAAAGTATTAAAATGAAATAAAATGAATAAAATGCACTGCCCGCACAAGATAAAACAATATGCACGTATACATATCAAATCATAAAACCAACGCCAAAGAAAAAAGGTCCGTTTTTTTTGTATAAAGTCAAGGTAAGAACTCATGAAGGGAGATGAAACCCAGTCATTCCTACACTACATACTCATACTTAGTTGTCCTGCACAGTGTCATAAATTCATTTTTTTTTTTTTTTTTGGTCTTGGCTATACTTCAATAACCAGTATTAGTGTGTGTCTCAGCCAAATAAAACGCAGGAAACTGTATTGAAGAAAAGAGTGTTTCAGAAAAAATGTTGCCATTACACATCCGATAAAAATGACTGAAAACACATGTCACCCAGGGCCGTGCAGAGACCTTTGGAGGGGCAGGTGTTCAAAGTTAAAAGGGGGCACATGGAGTACAAATTTGAAACACCGTACAGAAACATAAATACAATATAACCGGTTGAATCGTAGCAACCCATATTCATAAAGAATGTAACATGGAATCACAACATGCAGAATGAAATATGATCCTTAAACTACAATCTGATGCTCAAAACACACACACACACACACACACACACACACACAAGCATGGGCACGCACTGTATAGCCACAAATTGAATCCATTCATGATCTGCCATTTATTATTCCTAGTGCTAAATTAATTAAAGTAAAAAAAATATTAAATGACATAGAAATCATGTATTTAAATATTGTTGTGCTTTTATTGAGTTTGACTGAATTGCAAGGTTCTAAAAGTTATATAATTTGTATGCATATAATATTTAATTTGTGTGTAAATGTTATAAAGTACTGATATGCTTTAATGAGGGATTGAGAAAATCAAAATTCAAATTCTTCTTTTGTTGTATTAATCCTGTAATAGTCCAAAATTATGTGAATATGCATATTGCATAGTTTTAGTGAAAAAAAAGCCTGACATACTTTTCCCCCACAGCACACGGTGTGTGGTTAACTAGCGGCTATAACTTGTGAGAGGTGTGTGTGCACAGTTGGACGACACAGAGGATGCTCACTGCTCACTTCACCTTCATCATTCACCTTGCAAGAATACACCGTGCACAAACGAATACTGCTGCAAATCCGACTCACCGGCCCGGTTGTTTACTCCCTCGGGTCTTCGGTTTTGCGAGTCTTGGTCGTCTCCAGCAGCTTAGTGTTTAGCAGCAGGGCATGCCTGGACACGTCAGGCAGTGAAGGCAGAAGGAGGGCACTGTGGATCATGTGACCGACCAAGGTAGATCTAAATTATTATTATTTCGGGCAACACAGATGGACTTTCACACACTAACTTACAAAAAATAAATCACTTTGATAAAAGGGCACTTTGGGCATCAAGGGGAAAAGGGGCAGGTGCTCTAGCTCCAGCACCCCCCCCCCCCCCCCCCCCAAACTGCACCTCACCTGTCCTGCTGACTAAAGGATCACACTATCCTTTTTACGTAATGATCAAATGATAATGAATCACCCCAATTTATTGCACAAACAGACTTCAGATTGATGAATTTGTATTCAAGCGGTGCATGGCAGTTGAAGACTGTAGGCAAAAACAAAGAGGCAGGTTGAAACAGTTCTAGAGACTCGAGGTTCAGCAAAGTTCTGGCAGAGCTGCAGGCAGACGCGGCCGGTCGTGACTGGAGAGCCGAGCTGCTTCACAAGCAGGAGGAAGGTGCAGAGCAGGCAGGTGAGCAGAAGTGAAACCTGGTAACAAGGTAACAGGCAAAGAGGTTGCTAAACGCTCGCTAGAAAACGCTCTCACAGCCGACACTGAGAGGGAGGTGAGGATGTGCCAGCAGGAAGGGGCTTTCTGCAGATGAAGTTCAGCTGTCATCGTTCAAACTGTGAGCGCTTCCAAGTGCCTCGCAGCACTGACAGACCTGCAGACTGCATTGTAGAAGTGAGAAATAAATTGTTATCATGAAGCAATACTGGTTTTTATGCTCTATACACTATACTGATACTTTTAGCCAAACTTCTCAAAGTAATCTTGAAGATTTTCATTAATACATTTCAGTGATGAATGAAGAAAATATTTATATATTTGCAGTAGTACAGACGGGTTGTTTCTGGTGACAGTACCTGAAGGAAATGCTGTGTTTTTCTCCATTGTAAAGGCTTAAAAATGGATCGATGCACACAATTTTGAAACATCAATGCTCACATCAACCAGGACAGAAATATTAGGGATTGCTACTTCAATACCCACAAGACACAAGAAAATTCAGACACATTTTTTCCTGTCTAACCTCAAATTTCATAGCACTCCTCTCATGAGGAGTGAGCTATGAACCAAAGGATATTAGATTTGCGACGTGACGTCATTTAAACAAACCTATAGTCACATGTTGGACAACTTCTAAACCTTTGGCTTGACTGCATTTAACCATAGACTCTGTTTATAACAAGTAAAGATAAGATAGATACGATAAAGTCGCTGTGACTTCACCGGTTCAATTGTGGACTTATGTTTTGAAGCCTCATATTTGGTATGTTTACAATGTTTGCTGAGATAATAAATCAAGTAAGGAGTATAGTCATTTTCTCATAAACGTCTACTACAGGAGTCGCCCCCTGATGACCAGTAGAGAGAATGCAAGTTGGCTTCACTTTACATTAGCAGAGTTTACCGCCTGCATTTAACCGTCCAGGCAAAGCAATCTGCAGGAGGTTACTTACTTGTTATGAAAATAAAATGCAGTTCATGTTGTGTCCACCAGAAGGTGTAATTGTTTAATCACACTCCAGCCCTTCAGTCCCTCTCACTAACAAATGGAGCAATGGCTGTCATTCACAGCCGGTTCCTGGAGTGAATGCCGTGAATGACTGAGGACACACATATTGCTGCCCAGCTGACTCCAGTGCTGCCACTCTATTTGGCATGAATGTGTTCATGTAGAGGTGTGAGGTACAGGTGTGTTTCTCTATCACCACATCCTGCCAGTTGCAGCATCGTGGACGTTTTGTAATTTTACTTCAGTGAACTTGATATGATGATCCAAACCATGTGTTTACTACATATGTCCACAAGATGGCTCCCTTTACCAATTTAAAAACAAACTGTATGACTGAAATTATGGGTCTGGCCACATGTGGAACCTGAATTAGTCACTCAGTGTCATCAAGGTTCTGTTGGTAAATAACCCTGCATGGTGAAACATGTCTGATAGATGAATGTATGGTAATTAATCCTGAATGTATTTTACATTTGGTGATTATTTTATTGTTCTAATGGTATGAATATGTATTCTTCTCAGTACAAAGTCAGTATATCAGCATAAAAGTTTACATTTCTAACGGTCCTAATGAGAAAAATTAAATTGCGTATTGAGAAGTCTGAAATGACGAGAATATTGTGACTCCTGTCCATCACAAGCAGAGTAGCAGTGACAGTTAGAGCCCCATTTCTGATTTGACATGGTTTACATTCTGTCTCCTCCCAGCAGTCAACAGTGCTTTTGTTTCTGTTCTATGCTGAAATCTTCATCTTCCAACCAAAGCTTCACCACAGAGGTGACAGATTAGAAACTAAGCACCAACAATGTTTTTACTGAAAGACAACCTTTTTTTTTTTAATTATTTTATTTTTTGCATTCAGTTTTGTGTTCATTCATGTATTTTGTGATTATATCCTCCACTACTTTCACAGAAAAAGCATAAAATCTATTTAAATTCACGCTGAAGTAAAAAAAAATCCTCTTTAATTCTTTTAAATCACATATCCATATGTGCATGATTGAACAATATATGCCAAAAAGATATTCTTAATATATATGAAAAAAATACTTCCTGGGGAAAAAAAGATGCATGCTTACATCAGCTAGTCCCAACCATGTCCAACCAATCTGCTCCTTTGGTTCTGCACAGAGCTATAGAGAAGGTCATGAGCTAATCTTGTGAATGATCAAATCAAATCCCTCTCAATGCTATGTCCCGTCTGCCTATCCTGTTTCACTCATAAGATATAAATACGTAGGATGGATACTTCCTTACTATGAATAGAGAATTGAAACTAGTTGTTTGAATCCCCCTGTCCCTTAATAAACCTCTCTGCTGGTGTGTGACTTTATGGGTACCAAGTGGCTATATTCTGTTACTTGTAGCAGCGACAGCCTAGCGATTGGTCTTCTCTCAACCGCACGCTGCTTTCCCTTCAGCTGATCATCAGCCCAGAGGATGGTGGCGAGGAGAGAAAGTTGCTTAAAGAGTGTGACTGGGAGATGAAAGCAAAGTGATAAATAGGTACCTCGTCAATGTTTTCCTGTATTTATGTAGGAGTACTGAGTTGAGTACCCCCGCCTGCCAGCTGAGCCAAGAACAGAGGGTTTTCAGAGGCAACACTGATATAAAACCCAGGGACATGTGGGAAAAGTATCAATCGAAGAGGGCTGTAAAAAAAATTATGAGTGACTTCACGTTCATGTTTCCATTCCCGGCAAGGCATGATGTGAACAGCACCACGACTTTGACACACTCACCCACAGTCTGTCCAGCCTCCCCCCGCCACATTTTGGAGCGAGTCTGTGGCGCCACACTTACAACTGACAGCTTAATACCGCTGCAGAAATTGGTTTCTTAGTGGAGTGGGCAAGGAGGGAAAAAAAAAAACGAGATGGGATTTTAAAAGACTCCCTTTTTTTTTCGGGTGGGCTTTGCTGCGCTGTCTTCCTCATCATCTGTCATATTTGCCTGTGTAATGATGTATAATAACAGTGTGAGGTACGGCGCACAGAGCACAGTACACTGCCAACCATTGTGCCTCCGTCTTCCTAATGATGACTTGAGGTAAATGTTATGACGCAGAGAAGTATTTCCACTCACAGGCAATATTCTCTCCAGCCAAGCTCACTGTCTGTCAAACACATCCCCGACAAGGACTCGGCTTCTCCTCGGTAAAAAGTAAAGATTTTATAGGTTGCCGTTATATTTCTGTACTCTGTGTTTGTGTGAGTGTGCTACTGCATAAATGCTGGTTTTAATGTCAGAAAAAAGAAGCAAACAAAAAAAAAACAACCTTCAAGCCTGGTTAAACTCAAAATGCACGGTTGTCGAGCTAAAAACAAAGCAGCTTTTCTTACCCTCTTGGAAAGCTGACATTGTGGTGATAGAAGGTTCCCCCTCTCCTCAGGAGACACCACTGCTCTTTCTGTGTGTGTGCACGTTCGTACATGTATGTACATGTGATGTGCTCGCATGGCGGCCTGTGGTTTTGATGTATGAATGCATGTCTAAGAAAGAAAGCGAGTTCATGCCCCACAACCCTTCACTTTTCTCTCTTCGGTGTAGCCGGGAGCGATAGCCTAGCTTTTAATCTCACACCGTGGTGCTCAGGGCGAGACCTGTGGGTGCAATGATTATATTGTCTCAAACTGATCCAAGACCAGTCCACTCTTGAAAAATAAAAGCAGCTTGACGCAAGTCAGGAAGTGTGCAGACAGGTAGAGCTTCCACATGGTGTTGTCTTTGGCAGCGGGGGCAGCCTCATACACAAACCCCTCTTTGTCCCGCGCACACAAATGGTACATAAGTGGAAAGTGGTGATTTATCTGAATTAATGATGAGGTAGTATCTGTGTTTTCCATCAATGTGAAGTCATGTGAAAGAGATGCTTGGTGCTGATTGTGAGCTTTATGATTTTAACTACATTTTGTACCTTTTTTGTGTTCACACGGAGGTGCTTACAAACTTCCCAGCTCTACTATTTTCAGGTCCCAATTATGTATATGGATTGCTGTCTGGCAAATTAGTCTCCTACAAAATGACATTCCCATAACAACTAAGCACTACTCTTTCAGTTGTGTCTCCAGGGAAACGTGTCTTGTCTGGTTGGACCAAATGGTCACAGTTTGAAGCAGTCCAAATGGACTATTATAGACTATACTCTATAGTGGACTCGGAGTATCCCACAATTCAGAGAAAAGTAGTGTACAACCGACGGTCACTAACTGAGCATTATAAACCATCATGCATTGCTCTGAAGGAAGCAGGGGTACATTAATTACCTCCACATTGACAACAGCCAAGTTAATGCTCCTTTCACAGTAAAATCTCTATATATGTGTGGCATCACTGCTTACCAGGGGACCTGAAATGACAAACAAATGCCTAAAATATGTATTCGTATACAGAAATATACTGGTATTTATTGTTGGTTTTTTTTAGTCCTCTACATAGAACTCCCTGACAGAAGTGAATGAGAGAGTGGTTTTGGACACAGCCATAGTTTAGGCAACAAAGCTAATTGGTTAGGTTTAGTAAAAAAACATCATGGTTTGGCTCAAAATTACCATGAAATCCAAACAAAAATACGAAACTATTACTTGGGTATGTTCAGACAACTCAAATACTGGGTTCATAGTAATCCCATAAAAATGTCTTACGTGAAGAAAATTAACTTCATAAAATGTACCAGTTATCAAACCAAATTCTCAATGCCAATGTTTTAAAAAATAAAAAACTATTTTGTGATGACCTTGTAGAAAGCAGCCTTGTCTGTTGGCTAAGTAGAGAGAACCGTCCAACCAAAACATTTTTTCTCATCAGGTTTTCTCTATGGAGTATGAGAGCGGCTGAGACTGTTTGTCATTTGACAAAAGACAACAAAACCTAAAGAATGTGTACGAGAGGGCAAAACAAAAACATGTCCAGGCCCTCCTCTGTTCCCACACATGGCCTTCATTTTTTAGTTATGCTCAAAAAATAGTCCAATAAATGTTTCCCTGTAAATAAATAGTAATAATTCTCTCCATCATTACTCATCTGGTTGTGTTTAATCGTTAATTCTGTTTTTACTGCTTAATAGGCATCCTTTGCTGGGATGAAGAAGACATATCTGTGTATAATAATGCAACCACGTGTTCCTTGGGTTTCACATCAAAGAGAGTAATGAAGGTATATAAAAAAAAATTTGAAAGTGAGAAAAAAAATATTTTCCTTTCTCTGTTCAACTGAGTGAAGCTCAATGCAAATTTGCTCTCGATTCCAATATAGTAAAATCAACTGTTGGCAGCAGTGGGGTGTCTGAGCTCAGCAGGTGGTAGTTTATTCTGATCCCATATTGAGCTGTTAAAGTCTTCAATTATTTATATTCTGTCTGTTTCTACTCACTGTTGTTTTATCCTTCCTTCTTGCCAATAAGATTTGACACATGACAGGATAAGGCAATGAAACACTGTCAGGGTCTTGGAAATTAGGCGTTGTCAGAGTGGCAAAACAAAAACATCAAATGAATGGCTTCATAAAGGAAACACTTGTATCCATGTTTTTGTCACCAAACGGTCAGTTGAATCAACACGATTAGCATTCAAACTGGATTAAATCATTTTTAATACATGTTAACAACAAATAAAATTCATTTGATGCGGCCGTTGAAAGCCAAACAACAGTAGATGCATAGTTTTCAACCACTTGCACTGGAAGAAAATCCATCAGTTTCTCCATCAGAAAACTCAATGTGGCATAGGAAATTACATTTATCAAAATAACATTAATGGTACTATACAGTTTAACGTTTGACATCACATGCGCCCAAATATTACAAAAATGTATTTCTGTATCTGCTGCTCTTGAATTTGATTTAAATTAATTCAATACTTTTTTTTAAACTCTATTACAGTGAATGGCCTAAATTCCCAGTTAAAACATTATGCCATGTCTAGATCTTTAAATAAATTAAAACAGGCAGTTAAAGCTAAATATTGTTTTTTCTTCGTAACCTTAAACAATTACAATGCTAATGCAACATTTTAAATCTGTAATTCTTAAATTAAGATTTAACCACTGGAACATTTTGCTAACATCACCTTCCAACACCATCCTTCATTGTGGAAGAGGGGAGGCTAGCTAGCTTTGAATTTTTATTTAACTTTAGATCTTTCAGCTGAGTTTCATTGAACAGTTGGATTAATTCATTAAGCAGGTTTTTATCGTTGTTAGCCAAACTGATCTATTCTGTATTTCAGTATAAATGTATCTGTCATATTGTTTTGTAGGGTTATTTCATCTCATCTCGTGTTCTGTTAATACAGTCTGACTAAAATCCTGTATACATCCTGAGGTCCGATGCAACACAAAATTATAGCCTACACATGTCCCTGTCATCTGAATACTCTGCCTTGTTTCTTCAATTTTCAGTCTACTTGAACAGAATCCAATTACATTTTGCCATAACAACGCTCAGTCCCTCTCCTCTTTTAGAGATAGCAGCCAGCCTTAAGTGGAGATAGAGATCCGTAACCTAGGCAACTCTGTCGGCTGGGTCAACAGGTCTGCAGACATTATCAGATCTACAGTGAGTCCAAACTATTCTGGGTCCCTTTTGAATGTTCAAGGATGGGTGCCGGAGGGGGGGTGCAACTTGTCATGTCCAAAATGTTTTTCCACTGCTTTCCCATCATTAGCATGGAGTCTTTTTAGCTACGACCAAATAATCTGTTGCTGGCGTCAGAAAAAATCACAGCGAAGACCAGAAGGGAGAGTGGAAGGAAGGAAGCAAAACGTAACGGCGGTCCGGGGGGGGGCTTATCTCAGCGGTTTGCATCCGCTCAGTCACACTGACAGGCCTGTAACTCTTGTGGCAGGCTGCTGGCTGTGGGGTTAACCTGAGGTGGCAGCTAGCCAAATGTTGTGGAGTAGATGGGTTCAAGTTTAGGCCCTGTGACCCTAAAATGATAAGGTGAGGGGTCGCGGAGGAGTCAGGAAACCATTGTTTTTAGAAATTCCAATTATTTGGTTATTTAAGTCGACTGGGGCTGGCGTTCCCCCCCCCTTCCTCCTCTCCCATGCTGCACCGAGAGGTCTGCACACCATCATCCCATTAACCACATGTGTGCCGGCCAGAGCCGCAACCCACGCTGAGGCAGCACGGGGGGAGGACGCACAAACGATACACATAGAGAGCGGAGGCAACGAAAGGGTGTTTGCCTGGAACTTACGCCGGGGAACATAAGTTATCAATTACGCGCTACGACATGGAAACTGTAGTAATTGAGTCACTGTTTGTGAAAGACAGAAGTGAAGTGATTTGGTCAAAATGTCTTCCATGCAGGATCATTTCCCCCCTCAGTTCCTCAGGATGAAAATCTACATTGTGTAACTTGATAGCAGAGCATTTATATTTTACAACCTTCTTCTACAATCGTTCTGTTGTTGTGCCGGTGTAAACAGACCGTGGCAGTCTCACGCCTCCCTGTGTGAGGTTATGTGTTTATTTCAGCTGCGGTGATTGTGTTTTCCCCGAAGAAGACGTGGTCGATGTGTGCTTTGTCTACGCATATAGAGCTCTCCTGTGAACCCATTACCTCCACAAATAAGAGGCTAGCCTCCGTCTGACCTCCTCCCGTCTCCAGTTCCTATACGCACTTACAAATCCAGGCATGTGAACACTGACAAGAACAAGCTTCTCCTTTCGGATCAACAAGTAACATTCAACACAAGCAGTTCACTAGACAGACTACCTTCAATTAACATTTGACTTTTGATTGACTTCACCGCCCCACGTGAAGACTCAACTTGCGGCGCTTCTATAATTGGAGCTTGTTTCAGCCTTGTGTGGCGCATGTCGATAAGAATCATTTCACTGGCGGCGTCTGCGTAATCAAAAGATTTGTCTGTCCTTTTGTGGCCCATCCTGTGTTTGTGTTAGCGGAGGCAAGGACTCATTAGCACCACAAAGTTGCAAAAATAAAAAAAAAACTCAGGAAATGAATATTGGGAGGCAGTAAAGCAGAGAAAATGAAAGGTGTTGCGCGTAACGGGAGTCTGATGAAGGGGTTGCGACGGGCGTATAGGTGCAGCAGAACAAAAGGCACGAGAGTACAGATCTACAAACATCGATGTGTATCAAGGAGTGGCCTTCCCAGAGATTTCAGACGATGTAAGGTGGCGGGATTCTGTCCAAATGCTGCCACGGCGGGACTTGTTTACACATAATGAGCCTAAAACAAAAAGTGGGCGAGCATGAATGCAGGAAGGATGATGTCTCATCTGGAGAACCATTTTTATCTTTGTCCATTTTAGTGAAGCCACAATCCAAGAGCCTAGTATTTTTTTTAATACACATTTACATGTAATTCCTGAGGCCACATTATGAAGCGGGCCTCTTGTTGGAAACAGATGCTTTTCAGTGTTTTTTTTTGTGTGTGTTTTTTTTTAAACTCCTGGCAGTTGGACAGCCAGTTCCCTTATATACCCCTTTCTTTACTCTGCCAATACCACAGAAACCCTTTCCTTCCATTTAGATGGCTGAAGTCAATACAAACCAAAGAGAAAGAAGCGTGTGCCAAGAGTGAGGGTTTTCAAATAACACAGCATTTGACACTAGAGGCAAACTATAAAGCATCCATATTTTGATCGCAGCAATGATGAACGCAGGGTGACTCTATCCCCATGAATCTCTTTTTATAGCACACTCTTCAATGTCGATCCCACGAGCATTACTTCCATTCTTATTGTCTAATTTATCCATAAAGTCATTGATCACGTTACAACCACTGAATCAGGGGTGTGTGGTATACTGTCTCGAGCGGTGCTTTGCCACACTCTTCTCCTCTGCCAGGATGATCAATTGCGGCACATGTGGCATCACTCTTCTCCGCAGCCCTGAGGAATGGAAAAGTGAATCCGCCGCATATGTCATTCTCATTCAAATCAATAGCAAAGTGAAGGAATAAGGGAGAGAGTATCTTCCCTCACACTCTTCCGAGTTGTTCCTCTCTTCTCATGAATACAATTGTGGATACAAAATGGTACGAGTCAGGTCTACGTCCATGTGTATAACAGAAAATACAAAACCTCAGCGTTACTTTGAGGAACATCTCGGACATTGAGAAGAGATCAATGATGGAAGAGAGGATTTAAAAAGGAGTGATTCATAGCTTTCTGTTTGTACGTTGGTGAGGAGAGGTACGCGTCTCAATGAGCTTCTTATTAATTCATGAGATTTGGGGGATTGTGTGTGTGTGTGTGTGTGTGTGTGTGTGTGTGTGTGTGTGTGTGTGTGTGTGTTTCCATGTCACTTTCAATCAAATATCTCCTGCTCCCATTATTCCATTTTTATTCAGATATTTGAGTTTATGCAGAAAATAAATAATTAAAGCCAAATTCCAGGAATTTGACTTAAATAATAACTGAAATTGTGTGATTGATTCTTAATTAATAGATTATCTTCTCTCCGGGAACCATCACCATCACTGTGGTGGAGAGGTTTGTGTGTCCCTATGACCCTGAGGGCTGTGTTGTCTGGAGCCTTGTGCTCCTGGTAGGGTCTCCAATGGCAAATTGATCTCAGGTGAGGGGGCCAGACTAAGAATGGTTCATAAGGACCCTATGACAAAGCGAGGCATAAGAGGAGTGACCAGGTCTGGAGGAAGTACATGGTACCAGAGCACCCTAGGCAGATGATCGATTTTGTGATCATTTAATCTCATCTGAGTCCGCATGTCTTGGCATGTTTGGATCTGCAGCCTCTGCCCTGAGGGAGGCGGAGCAGCGGGTGTTGGAGGAGTTCAGAGTAGCCATGGAGAAGGACTTTCGGTCAGCACCAATGTGCTTCTGGAAAACCGTCCAACTCCTCAGAAGAGGGAAACGGGGAACCATCCAAGCTGTATACAGTAAGGATGGGACACTGTTGACCTCAACTGAGGAGGTAATCCGCATTGCGCTGATACGGTGGTTACAGTTGATACCCTCCTCATGTGAACACTGTAAGCTCTGTTTACAGTATATTGCCATTAATTTCATTTTTTGCATTGATAGCACTGCTAGCTGCAAGCCACTGGCTCAGCCGTTGCTATGTTGGGAGCAGTGTGGGGGCTCCAGATATTCTCTGAGGCTAAGCAGTGAATCACAGAAGACAACAAAGTTCTTTGTAATTGTTTTTTGACCACGGCAGCATACTGCTTCTTTTGTTCTTACCTTTCACAATAAAAGCCTATATGTAGCTTCACTGCTTAACAACAACAAATTACAACAAACTAGCCTAAAATATGTATGTAAAACAAAAAAATGGCATTCATTCATTATAGACAGTCCATCAGCCACCATTAATCTGACACATTTCTATGACGGTAATTGTAATGACGTAATTGACCTTGCTGAGAAAATCACCCAAGTAATGTTTTGTTTTTCATACTGCAGATGAGCTCTCTATGTAGAACTCCCTGAGTAGGGAGGAGTGAATGAATTTCAAACTGAGCACTTTCAATATGGTTTTGCAGAACAGTCCAATGCTAGCATTCTTGTCAGGCTATAGAGTTGATTATGAGCCAAATGCACATCATTCTGTTTCTGACCTCTTTGGCTTGTTCTCTCTCTCCCTTGCTAGCTTGTTCACGTCCACACTTATTTATCTACTTGGTACATTTCCATCCATCTGTTTCATCTCCATCTTCTGGAATTTGCACATAAAAACCTTTTTTTATGAAAACTGAAGCAGACATATTTTTAAAAAAGGCTAAAAGATATTAATAAAAATTGGTGTATCGAAAAGAGGGATGTAATAAATCAAGGCTGATGGAAGCAGATTTTCCATCAGGATGAGGGGAGCTCTGCTCTTTAGTAGCAGCTGATAAAAACAACACATGACAAGAAGAGAGAAATTCATTCATGAAAAAAGGAGAAAGACAGTGGTGCTCCAAATATGTGCTTTTGCAACGTATTGGCATAAGTTTAATGGATGCATGCACCAAATGTATTCTGCTAAAACCCCACAGAGCACAGTGCAGGGCGGCGACACATCCCACTGCCAGACACACTCTGGATTTCTATGAATGCTAATTATCCATGCTTCTCCTTAACAGCTTAAGCGAGATGTCATTTTTGAATGCACACCCACCAAGCCCCCCCGAACCGTCTCATCTCAATAATGTCTCATGTATTGGATTTCAACACTTGTAAGTGCAGCTCCTTTGGGGGCAACATGGGGGGCGGGGGGTGCAGACACCAGCTCCCCAACACTCTGCCCTAGATTTGGTGGGAAAACAAGCATTTACTCTGGGGAGATAAGAAACGTCTGGGGGGCAGCGGAGGGTGGGACGGGTAAAGGAGAATGATGATAACTTCATCAGCGTCGAGCAGGTCGGATGCTCTAAGAGGATGGATGGAAGTTAAATGTGATGAAAATGGATTGTGATGATGATGAGAGAGAGAGGGAAAGCGATGGAAAGAGGAAGAGACAGGGAAGATGGGAATTTTATAAAAGAAGCAATCAGTCAGCTCCTTTTAGAGCAAGGCCTTGTACATGTCTTTATTTTGGTAGCAAGATCAATGCATTTTATTTAAAATGGTTTTAATAGTTGATCAATCACTTATCAAGTAAACATGTCTGAAATGTGCTGGTTCCAGCTTCTCATGGGTCAGATTTGAATTCTCAGGCCTTGGGAAATTGCGTGGTGCATTATCTTTTTATTTGTTGTAGATTTCTTTGATCTGCTCTGCTCCTCTGTTTTGCACTGGTTGTGCAAGGGTCCCAGTGTTGGCTAGCTGTGATCGAAATACAAGTGACTGGAATTCTGCATTTCTAGAGAGCTTTTCTAGTCATCGCAGCAACTCACAGCTCTTAACATTCAGTCTACATGCATCCATTCATACACATTCATACACTGACGCTCCAACTCATTCATACACAATCACACACAGATGGCAAAGCCCTTGGTGGCAATTGATTTTTTTTTTTAAATCGAAAAAATGGTGTGGGAGACAACCCCATGCCAGTAAAATCTCCAAAGCTTGTGGTGGGGAAATCAGACCCTGGATACATTAAACATGCATTCATAATGTCAGGCAGTGATGGGTGAGGGTAAGCAGCATATTTATTTTGGTCATTACAGCTGACAGTGGCGCAACACTCCCAGCCCAGTTTATTTTTTCTTCCTTCTTTGCCGCATTGAGATTTTGCAACAACCTAATTGAAGCTCTTTGGAGTGACAAATTTAAGCAGTCATGCGGACAAGAGTCAAAGAAACTACAAAGAAATGGAGTCATTTTTCAGTTGTTGTGCAACAGAACATGAATCATTATGTTAACATGATTCATGCGAGCGTAAAGTCCACGTGTGTGTGACACAAACACCAGCATGATGTTACAATGACGTATTTGCACTGAATGATCCAATGACATGTTACCAATAGTTTCAGGGCAATCATTTTCCTCAAGTCTAAAAATAGAATTATTAGCTCACATATTTGTAATTAAACTAGTAGATTATAATTTCATCTATTAAATGTGTGAATAATAGGTCTCTTTTTTTAAATAACCATAACTCCCTCTATAAGACAAGAATTGTATTTTATTATAGTAATTTTACTATAGTTGAACTTCAAACCTCCTGCATCTGACCGCAATGTTATATTGGTTTGTATTTTTAGGATCTACAACCAGAAACTGCACAATAAAAGGAGATGCAGTTGATAGTATTGGGTGGCTTTGAAGCCTAGCAGCTAAAAAAGGGTGAAAGGCAGAGGAGAGTTTGCACCCAAGTGATTTAATTCTTTATTCACGTTTCCAACCACCCCTCCCCCCAAACACACTCCACCCTTTATATAAATATTTTTTTTTTCCAATAACTCTAGGGTACTGAGTCTGTCAGAGCAGCAGCATGGCAGGAGTGAGGTTTTCCTTGGCAGCTTTTCTCATCATATCAGACTCACCCTGCCGTCACCTGCTCCAGCTTGTTGGTCTTCTTTTTGTCGGCCTGCATGTCTGTCAGATGAAACCATTGTCAATATCTCACTAGCTAAAGAGTTTTGGTTTCACACGGGACATGAACAGCAGACATGTGTTTGACGCATTTCCATCCGGTTATTAGAATTTGTGCACATTAAGATAAACGGTTGGTGTTGCTCATTCTCCACTTGTGTGACATCAGACATTGCAGAAGCAGAGGGTGCAATGAGATGACATACAGTAATTAGAGACTGCCAGTCAAACCTCAAACTGATGAAAATTATGTAGAAAACGTGACGTAAATATGAAATTTGCCTTTGTTTTGTATTCATGTGAGAAATTGTATCATGGCTCCGCAAAGATCTGATATTTTTGTCTGCCGTTATTTTTCTTCCCGCTTTAGGTCACATGCTTCATGTCATTTATGTCGACTAATTGAATGAATCTGTCACAGTTTGCTTTGACTATACACAAAGGTTTCCATCTCAGCCAAGCATAAAATAATTTTTGCAATATTTTGAAATACATTTCTGGGATTTTCCACTTTTATGCTCCAATTGAAAATGCACTTAAAACTATTAGATGGAAACACATATTGAAACTAAGTGGGCCAATATGGACACTGCAGGTGAAAAACCAATCACACACGGAGTGGGTGTTGCATACATCAGAATCTCCAAACTCCCACCACCAGTCACTGTTGTGGGCATTTAAAACATTAATGGAAAACAGCTAACTTTGCACCATGTCGTTTACTCAGCACTTTAGTCTGTGTTTTCTTATTAATAGGCAACAGATAAGTAGCACTTTGGAGGAGACACCAGATGAATTATAACATGGTGATTACCTCTGTCTCCCTCTGTCCTGCATCTGTCATTTTCTCCCTCTGCTCAGAGCTGGAGGGAGTCCAAACCCTCTAGAAATCTGCCTGCCACACATGCAGAGAGATGACTGTTGGGGTGTTTGGAATACAGCTAACTGGTAAAGGATTAAGAGATTTGAGAAGTAATCTTCCAAAGAGGAAGTGCCTCTAGTCATGGATATGCTGTCATCACTGTTATTAATAAAGACATAGGGGATTAAATCTGCAAAAGTTTTGGCGGGGTTTCACTGTACAAAGGAAGCAGTTGTTCCACACCCTGACACACAATACCATTGTGTGTCACCTTCTAATTCTACGCAAAAGATATCAAATCTTGTACATTTTGTCACTTCCAGTTCAGTCATAGCAGAATGTTTGGTGTTTAATTGGTCATATGTCTTCCTCTTGATTATTCTTCCCAGGCAGCAACCTGTGGTTCTGAAAAGTGAAGCAAACCCCTAAGTGCCTTAAACTTGCATTCTCTCTGCTGGCCATCAGGCGGCGCCTCCTATCTCACGATCGTCTCCTTGCAAAAAAAAGTCTTGCTTGAAAGTCTCAGAGAAAATGATCCTGTTTCTCACTTGAATTATTATATCCGTAAACATGAGTTTATGGTCTCAATCTCTGGTTTTAAGTCTTCTTCAACACAGCATGATGTTCATTTAGTAAATTATGTTCCATTTAGAGTCAAATAGACCATACAGCATTTGCATTCGTCTGATCCACCCGTACCTCCTGCGTGGTGCAAATATGGTCACTTTTGTTCCGTGGGTGCAACAATCCAAGATGGTGACAGCCAAAATGCCAAATTCAAGGCTTAAAACCCAGAATCAACAAGCCATTGGGTGAAGGCACGATGACCAACTCACCTACTTCTCATAGATAGTTATTATTCTTCCTTGTGATTGTACCAATGAGCATAATTTTCCTTATTTTTTTAAACTTTTTACATGCCACTCTTTAACCATATACTAAACTAATAATGTGTAATTGTTTGTTCTAGTGGAGATGAATCTAAGGACACAGGAAGCAGTGTAGGAACCAGACCATTTGGAGAGCTATTTGTAGCTCATTATGTGTTCATTAGTCTTCACTGGTCTCATCGTGGTGTGCCCCCAGAGGAAAATGAAAGATTCACAGAACTTTGACAGATGTTGAATTTTAATCAGAGGTCTAGACTAACACTATGCAAGAGTCCTGAGCTTAAATAGGAAGAAATGAGTGTGTATGGTTTCAGTGTGTGTGAACATAGAAGAGACAGACCCCCCAGGCAAGTCGTGTCCCTCCACTGTTGTGTACACATTTGCTGTTTAGAACAATGGAGACTATTTCACACATATTTTCACCAGATGTTAGAACTACTATGATGTTGGTCGTGTTCTCATGTCTGTGTGCACATTCTGAGGTCATCACTTTGTTTGGGCTTTAAAGTAAGCTGCTGCATTTGAAGCATTAGTGTTTGAACTAAACTTCCCATTAGCAGAAGTTGCATAAAAGCAAATGGTTGAAGGGAGAGGAAGGAACAATAAAGCAAGTAAATGAAAATGCAGTTAATAATAAAAGGCCACTTCAAAAATAAGTTTTAAGAGTTTTTTTTTTTTTGCCAATGGAATGGAAAAAAAAGGGGGCAAAAAATGCTTCGCTAAGACATATAAATTTAGGCTTTTTATGACAGAAATACACGTTGAAATTAGCTGGTTAAAACTATTTTTGGGATATGTTTCATTAGCATTCAGAAGTGTTTTGTTATAATGAGCCTATAATCCTTAAAAGTAGTTTTTCCCACCTCAGCAAGACATTCAAGATGTATTGTCTAAACACAAGTCCCTGTATATCACTAAAATATTACCTGTTATGGGTTTTCTCTGTCACCAAACAATGACTCCCACATTCTTTTACTGAGCCATGCTTTTTCTGCCACCTTGTGAGAATGATATCTGGGTCTATAAATCTTTTTTCCCCTCATTCTCTTCACAAGCCACTTGTTTCTCCATCCCTCGACAAGGAGTGGGTGAATTAATCTCAAAGAATCAATACTCCTGATATAAAGTTTTGTTTTCATACTAACATCAATGCGTCAAAGCCAAAAACAAATGGACCCATGTCAAGTTAGATTACAATCCAGGTACATAAACACACAAGATCGACTGCTCACTTCAGAGAATTCACACAATAAAAATGTTTATTTAACTTTATTTATCATCCGATGTCTTTGTGTTTTAACAGGTAAAATGTATGTGATTAAAACATTAACATCTAAGAGGGAATTTAAATTACTATGAATATCATTGTCATTATTGATGATTCTGACCCTGGCAATGCTTTGTGTTATATTCCCTCCTCTATTTCATGCTATGCAGGTATAGCATGCTGTAGAACCGGCTTGTGAGAGTCCGTAAACTGGGAGCCAGCATGTAAATATGGGTAGCCAACTGGTACAGAATCCTGTCAAATTCTCTGAACTCACAATCTAAACTGCTGGAAGGCGTCGTGTGCATCTCTTCCCCTGATCCGACTCCACTACTTCCTCTTTCTCTTTGCATTATCCGTCTGTTCTGGCGTGCAGCATACAGATTGAGAATGACAGGTGATTGTGCCCCCGTCTTGAAGCCAGGATGAGGGCCATTACCCAGCTGTCCTTGGGTGGGAGACATTCATCTCCTGTTAAGAGGCATGACATGGCCAAGTGAAGGTGATGATGTTATGAATGAGGCTGGCTGGCAGCACAAGGTAAAGCCGGCCACTCCGTCACTTGGCAAGACTTGACAGGGTCTTTGCGCATAAAAGGGAGACAGGCCTTGGGAATGCAGGCAAGGTTAACCTGAGTGATATCTGGAACTGATAGTGAACTGAAGTGACCATACTCAGAAAGGACATGATGGATGATTGAGTGGTATGAATAAGTCCTATATGAGGAAAGTATGTGGAATTTTGTGTACCTGTATGGTGGAGTGGCTCACCGACAGGTCAACTCTTGTTCCGTGCTTCATACCCTGGCTATCAACTATCACAGATGATGTGGGAGAGTCGGTAAGCGGGGAGATATCCCTCAGCAGAAAATCCCATTTCGCTTTGATGCCTCACAGGAAAGTAGATTTTAGTCACAGCAAAGCAGCGTTTGATCTGCTATGTCCATTCGTTTCATTGCTTCTCGTGCCAGGAGAGATTAGATGAGCTAAACTGGTGATGATGCCACTGCAGGCCAGCGGAGGGTTTTTTTTTACCATCCAATGATGGGAGCCATCTGGACAAGAATGGGGTTATTCACTTCAGCAGCCAGTTCCAACGTAAAACTGTATATTTGGGTCACATGGCAGGAGGAATTAGATGTCAAGAGTCTTCACCGTCCGACGCTGGGAGGACATGTTTCCCCTTCTTTCCCGTCAGTTGCACAGCTTTCGGGGTCCTTTGAGGATGGACTGCAACAACTTGAATGGCTATCACGTGCTGGGTGTGGCGAACGGAGGCTAGTCTGGAGCAAAATGGGCAGACAGTGCCTGATTCTCTTTAAAGAAAACCTGTGGCTGATGTAATTGGAGTGGGCAGAGTGAGGACAAGATGATCCCCCCCCCCCCCCCCCTCACAAAGACATACTCATCTTCCCGGCTCTCCTTCCCCCCATTGGCCTGGCAGGCAATAGAGCTGTCAAGTAGTGAGTCTAGTAATGGAACACCCAGCTGGCTAGAGACTTCATCAGGCTGCAGTGAATTATTCAGCTTCCAGAGGGCTCTCCCCAAATTATTTAAAAGCCTGCTTTGGCGCTCCGAGGAACAAGGCAGGGCCCCAAAGAAGTGCTTGGAGCGTTTCTTTTAGATTTCCAAGAGTTTTACCTATCTCCTGCAAGATAAACGACTCCGCAAGTCTACCCTCGGCGAAAACAGATGACTCAAGCCTGATTAATCAAGCCGTTCGGCATTCAGATTGCTGAGTAAAAACCACCACCATGCATATTCCTAGAGTGTTGACTTAGACACATGAGGTCATGTAATTGGCACTGTCTGCAGGGTTTAGCACTTAACATTTCAACAAGCGTGGTTGGTTTTGAACAGAAAGCGAACAGTGGCAGTTGAACCCCAATTACTGATTCACTGCTGTCTTAACCTTCATGTCATTGGATCTGAATGATGTAAGACACCATGGCTGGAGAAACCAATCTGCATATGCAGCCATTCATAGTGAAATCCCCCCTTCCAGTTTCATCCTGTTGCAGTAGACAGCCTATTCATCAATGCTTCTGGGTAGGTGTCCTGGCAAAGATGACTGATTGGAATTCCATGTCCATATACATCACACTCGATCCCGGTCCACTCAGCAAAGAGTGGATAAATCACTCCGTCTGGCTCGTCCCTCAGCAGGCCCCAGAAAGCCTTTAATAACAGGCTCAAGCTGCCTGCAGTGCCGGCCCCTGATTGTTTTGAGTGAAAACAGATGTGGTTGCTTGCTTCACAGTGCAGCCTGCTTGACGGAGGAGTTTCTGAACAGCCCTTGTGTCACAAGGCCCTCACCGCCATGTTGTCTTACTAAAACATCCGGCACCAATAGGAGGCCACCTGAATTCCCCTCCCCGCTCCCTGTGGCCTCCGTTATTCCAGCAGCCTCCCCATTGCCGCACCCTGTTGCAAGAAAAAAAAAAAGAAAAGAGAAAGGATTTCAAACAAGGTGGAAACAGGCTACCCTGTCCGCCCTCGTAAAGCCCACTTGAGTGTCTGGGTGAACGCATTCATGCCCCAAGGCCCTGATGAAATAAAACACCAGCGCCATGCCCTTTATGTGAGCCAAAAACACTGGCCATGTTTATTACATCTGACCATCTGGGTTTTACACGTGCATGTCTGCTGGACACAGCTCCACACAGCCGCGCACTCCCACGTAGGTCAGAGGTCCAGCAGACAGCCGATAGCTTATTAGCTGCGTTTGACTAAAATGCCAGCGACACATGATTGCCATCTTTTTTTTTTTTTTTTTTTGGCGTTTTATGCTCGGAGCCATCGTGCAGGTTCTTTTCCTCTTCTTGCACTTCGGAAGCAATCTCTTTCTTTCTGTCTTTTTAACCGATGACAAAATGGTCTCTCAAAGGGAGACAAATGCCTCTGCAGTGGGGGAACAAACCAACAGCATCTCCCGCAGGGTCCTCAGTGACTGATATTCTTCACTGATTTGTTTAAACAGTCTCAAATGTCCCCCCGTGCAGTCCACCATCCCATCTCAATCTCCTACCCCCCTTCCCAAAGTTGCACATGTGGTGTGTGTCCTGCCAGAGCCCTGAGCGGTGGTCGAGTTCCCCTTCAGGCCACAGGTTCTAATTAAAGCAGGATGGACCTGTATACTCACCCTGCCTTTAAAGATGATAGACATGTCGAGGCCTGGCTTGCTCTGACCGCCCCTCCCCCCTGACACACATAAACCAGCCTGTATTTTCCCTTTTTATTCTCCACTTGTCTAATTTGTTTCTTGCACCACGGCTTTCTCTCTGACTCAGTCTCTGGAATCCACAGCCAGCCTGTCCCAGCCCAGTGTGCTCTGTTAAATCCGGAAGGAAATATTTACCCAGCGCTGGTGTGAAGAGGTTGTGACCTCCGGGTCAAACTGGAGGTCAGGATGTGGGCGGCACAAGTATGGAAATGTTTAAACACGTCACTCATGGGGTGGCATAATGTAAGCAACAGGTTAGTGTGTGGGTTAGTAACATTCTTTGCGGTGTTCTGAATCACTTTATTTTACACGTGTTGGCGTTAATGGTAATTTTGTGGTAATTCACCTCATTGGGCGAAAGGAGAAGTGGATGAAGGAGGCTCTTCTAAAAAGAGACATCATAAAATCTCCCCCAAAACAACCTCCCAAGCCATGATGATGATACGGTGAAAAGAATATTAATTGGGAAATGCCACCGATCCTCATAAATCACTCACACATGCCACTTAAGGATGAGTCTGTCGTACGAGTGGTTCTTGCAGGAGGCCCATTGAGCCTGATAACTGTGGCCATTAGAGACCAAGTAATTATACTGACAGTTCAGACACTCAGGGTCAGAAACACAATTCCACATGTGAATATGACAGTTATAGTACCATGAGGATTTTCCAGACCCATTTGCGATTTCTTTTCCCTCTTTTCTTATGTGTCCTAAAGATCTGCCAGCATAATCACCCCAGTAGACGTTTCTGGCTGTGGAAGATAAGATACCATTTCTAGCTCTGTTTTTTTTTTATGACATGAGGTAGTGTTTTCATGTTTCCCAACATAACATACACAAAAGAAAGACATTTTTGCCAGAAATCATAGTTTGTTGTTCAAAATGTTGCAGCTCACTGGTTGCAAAGGATGACCAGTGGCCAATGAGGGCGGATTCTCTTTCAATTACAGATAAGTGGTATAAACAATTCAAGTCCATTACAAAGATAATTGGTCAGGTTAGCTTCATCCAACCATCAACATATTTATTTTCTTTTGCATGAATGTGTTATGGAAACATAGCCCGGCACACACTTGCAGTAAACACGTGGTTAATGTTGTGAATTCAAACAAAAACACTCGCATAGGTGTAGGCAACAAAATACTTACATTTAGTAAAAACATAATGGTTGGAATTACAAATAACTATGTTTACTAAGAAAAAGTAAAAAAAAAAAAAAAAAAAAAAAACGGTAAATAAATCACAAACATCACTAAAGTAACTCAAACACTTTGGGACATGAACACTGGTCTCCTGGGTGAAAGTTATGTTTTTTTTTTTGTTTTTTTTTTGTCTTTATACATGTCAACACACTTTCGGAGTATTTCCTTTGAGTGTCTAATAATTATGCGGATGGGTTTAAGTGAAAGCTTGGTGGATTTCATGCAGACACCTAAGGGTGCCTCGTGTGTCCGTATCAGACACAGAGGGGTGTAACAAAGCATCAGTACTTGACACACTGGGAAAGAGAACGGGCTGACAATGGACATGAGCTCCAAAAAGACATTATGCACTCAATGAATTGGCCTATTCCACTCCAGGGATTGGACCGCTAACCCTGAGACGTCCAACTATCAAATAGGTCCATGTGCTTTATAACTGTGCCCTCATGCCACAATGTGTGTGATGGAAAGAAGCAATAAATCCTGGTAGTTGACTTCTGCTGGTATTAGCTGTGAGTTCTGGTGTGGAAGAGCTCATTAGCAATTTATTAATGTCTGCGTGTTGTCTGACTGTGTGTGTGTGTGTGTGTGTGTGTGTGTGTGTGTGTCAGTGATATTAAAAGTAGATCATTTTGTCACATGCAAAATGTCTTTTCAAAATAAATTTCCATCTTCACAGAAGGTTAACTTTATTTTAGGTTGTGTATATTAAGAACCCTAACAATGGTCTCCTGGGTGAAATTTCTTTGTTTGTTTGAACCGTAAAGCTATTCTCCAAACCAACCCTGTGTGGAATACTGTGTGTACTGAGTCACTTGCTCTACCCATAATGCCCCAGTTGGGTGCGTCGCATACGTGTATCTAATGAGTGTCTGAGTCAAATCAGAGGAGCATTGACCGATCTGCGTTAAGTGCGGATGGATTTCTTGGAATGGAATGTTTGGTCCAATTGGCAAGGATGCTTGCGAGCTTAAATGAAAATAATCACATATTTTAAACATAGTTTAACACACAGGATGTAAGTTCTGTCTGGCTAATTTAGTACGTGTTGTATACCTGTATGCGAAGCCCTGATAATATTCATATTCCTGCTCTTGAACGATTCCCTGAAAATCACAGCCGCGGAACAAAGTGGTGTTGAAGCCTCAGAAATAGTAAAAACAAGCAGAAAACAAACCCCTACCAGCAATGGCATTGTCCTGGAAGGCACTAGCTGCATGAGAAAGTCCTGTTTAGGAGTTCAGCCATGCACTGCTCTCTTTCTATTGCCTTGCAATGAAAGAAAGCCAGGATTTCCTAATGCCCAGAATGGGGAGCTCTCAACAGATTGATCTGCAGCAGGGGACTGTCCATTCTTTGGAAGTGAGCTGGCCAGAAAGAAAAAAATAAGAGTTGGTGGGAGAACAGTCTGAGACAGACCTGGAATGATCTCCAGGGCAAGTTGCACCTGACAGAGGAAGACACATCTGAGGATCTGTCTGTCTGCCAGAGGTAGCTCAACATGGACCCCTTCTGTCTGGACGTTAGCATGGGTGAGTCAAACATATTATATTGTGAAACATGAAACATAATATCTAGTATACCACCCTTGGTAGCCTTTGCTCTGTTGTGGACAGCTGTGCTTGTTTCATTTTTAAATTGTTGGCTTAAAGAATTTGCTTGTAACCCATGACAATAGCATTACATTATCAAAATAAGATATTTTTTTGTAATTTAGCTCATAAATGGCAGCTGCTGGTAATTCTAATTATACTCATTAATTAATATTTTTTTTCCTCAGCTCAAAATTCTTCTTCAGGATCACCAGAATAAATTGTTTCATACTTATTAAAACAGTTTTTGGCATCGACCCACACAGTTAATATAGTGTAAAGGTTATAGTCCAATGTTGCAAAAAGCTACTGTTTGTTTGAGATGGGTGAGGTTTGTGGCCATTCAAAAGCCCTGTAGGCAAAATCTTGCATTTCAGTCATCTTGAAAAAAAAAAAAAAATATATATATATATATATATATATATATATATATATATATATATATATATATATATATATAATTGATTAACTCGAGTAGACACGTTGCAGGATGGAAAAGCCCACGGACCGTAGAGAAGCTCTGGCATGTTTGTTTGTCAAGCTGGCCCAACATTATTGATTTTGCAAGTTTGTCTGCATGTTGTCTAACTGTGTGTGTGTGTGTGTGTGTGTGTATGTGTGTGTGTGTGTGTGGGCTGGCACATAAACCCCTGGAAAGAAAGCGCTTGCTGTTGCAACAGCTATGGTGCCTTTAGTAGGCGGCAAGACTTGATTGTACTTTAGATTGCTTCATACATATTAAGTCCCTGGAGACACGTTGTACTGTAGGTCAAAGTTTTTTTTTTTCCATTTTGTGAAACCACTTTGTAGTGTTTGAGGTGGACCTCCATTCAAATCATCTCACACCTATTTTGCCATTAATTTTCCAGCATTACATTTTTTTTCTAAATGCCTTAGCAGTGATTCTTGAAGCACTTTCTCTGAAACTATTAACACATTTAATATGCCAAGGCGTGCGAGTGTGCCAAACTGAACTCAGTTTTGTAGTGTTATATCACACTTCTATCAAAAAAAATGGCTCTCTACATTGCTGCACTATTTTGTCTTTCCACACTGACACACATGAAAACACTGTTAGATGATGAGTTCACTTACAAATTGCAGCTTGAGCTCTATAATAGGCCACAGGTGAACATTTGGTTTTATCTACTGTGTGTTTTGTTGTTTAAATATAAACTTTTCCCAATATTTGTATTGATAATGTTATGTTCGGGACACACATCCATACCATGGATACCTTTGTGTGTTTGCTACGTGTCTGATAAAAACAGAAAAAATGACCCTTGACAGTTGAAAATATTGCTTATTCAAATGGTGGTTTGTGTGAATTGCATTGATGCAAAATAAAACCATTTTCTAAAGGAGTTTGAAGAGTAAACAGTTTGCAACAGTTTGCAAGAATTGTTTGGTTTTCAAGAGATGTTTGATGTGTTGCTGGTGTCTTTAGATTTTGTGTTGAGTCGCCAGTAGTTTCAAAGCAATCGGAAGGAAAACTAACTGTAATATGTCTTCTTTTGAGCGGCTTTAGACCAAATTAAAATACAAGATGGACACAGTCTCTAAAAAGCATGTTATCTTATCTCACCCATTGATCACCCAAAGTTCTGCTTGTCTCACATGGGTTTTCCCAACATCCAACTCTTTGTGAAAAGAATCAATAGCATGGTGAGGGCAAAATGCTGCTCCAACAGTCCCAGCAGAGAAGGAAATGCCAACAATTTTCAAAAGAAAACTGGGTTTTAATACTGATTTGAGAAGCTGGACCTGGACTGTTTAATCAACTTATAAATCACTTAGAATAAACACTGCTTGTCTTTGTTTGGCATTGTTTGGTTGTTTTGGTGGAGTATGAGACATATATGGCTCAGAATAAGCAACAGAAATTGTCCAAAACAAACTCATACAGAGCACCAACATTGGCATATTTACTGCTTTCACTATTTTGCAGGGACATGTCAATGTAAAAAAAAAAGAAGACAAAAGTGATAAAGTGCTGAAGTAAAGTGTGTGTAACATTATTGCACCAACTCTGTGCCAGTGTTTCCTAAGTTGAGATTTATTTCAAAACAGTTTGGAGAGCCTTAAGCTTTCCAGTTCCAAGATATAACTCATGGTCTGTGGAAGAATTGCTGCAAGAACTTGTAACATTTGCAAAATATCCCTGCTTGCAACTCCAACTGATGAGAGACAAATAAATGCTCCATTTATGTGGCATCACAGCTGGAAGGCATTTCTGAAGATTAAATTGTGGGAATTTGTGGGAGAACTTCATTAAATAGTACACTCGTACTATTAGAGAGCAACAACAATGTGCCGCAAATGTGATGATTACAAAAGGGAAAATAGACAGAATGTGTCACTGAAAACACAGTTTTGCTGTTTGCTTCCTTTCTCTGTGGCTTTTTCTCAGATTGAGGCTTTAGACAGAAAGAGGAGTGTGTTACGCTAACACACTCTGTCAGGAGGCTGTAAGGTATTGATCGCAGGAGTGTATGATGGTGATGGGCTTTGACAGCCTGCTGCATGGACCTGAGCTGAGTCAGACGGGAGCCTGCTCCGTCTTCTGTCCGTAGGGGCCGAGGGTCACGCTGGCGAAGGCCTCGCTTCCCTCCGTGCGCATCGATGCCCGCGGACATGTGCGACTGCGAGGAGCCGAGGAGGAACGTGGCTCTAATCTTTAACATTCAGATAAGAGCATCGAATAAATGTCGGCCTCGCAGAGCGACTTACAATGCAGATAATTCACCCTCAAGTGGTCTTGTATAACTTCATTTTTGATTCATGAGCACAGTCAGTTTTAGAAAACCTGGAGGAAGTCTTGTCTGCTTCCTTCTACACCTCCCAAGCTTTTTATCGGTGATGGCGACCGGACCTGTTGCTTTCAACATAGGACGTCTGGAACAAAAACATTTCCCAGGGCCCGCAGTGAATTATATGACTTATACAAAATAGAGTCTTTTGAGAACAAAATACATTTTGCCTTTGCAGCTCCACTGGAAAAACATTAAGCCGAGGATATCACATTGTCTGTGTTTGTCTGGTACTCCATGTGGGCCTCAAAATAACTTCGCTTTTGTGAACAATTTGTAATGGATTTTCAGAATTATCGGGAGCCCTTGGTTTCTGGGAAATCACGAGAAACCCGCTGTTGAGCGGACGTTATTAGCTCCTGACTTCAGCAAATGCATTTGGGTTCAGGCTTTTTTCATGGACATTAACGGTAACAGGAATAAAAACCCAGCCCGCTCCATTTGTTAGGGCACAGTGTCCCTAAAAAAGACCATTAGGGAAGCAGGGTATGTCAGGGCCGAGACAACAGAATTCAGGCTTCTATTTTGGCAAACATCTGCCCTGATGAGGTGCATTTGAGCAAAATATTGGAACACTAAAGGAAACTTTTCTTGTGAGAGTTTGGGTAATACTACCATCATTGTATGAAGAAAAAAGAAAGGATGGTAAATAAAGTGCTAGACCACAATGTTTTTCACAGTAATATAATGTTGCTCCTGATTTTACTTTTCCATGGAAAAAAACAACATTTACATCCAGAACTTAAACCTTCTTTAAAGGACATAACAGAACGGGGAAATATCTACCGAAAGATCACACTGTGTTTTCAAATTATACCCATGCATTGTTTCTCAAACAGAAGGTTGATATTTTGGACATGTGCTCTCCATTCTGGCCATGTCAGGTGCTCTGCTTTAGATTTGTGTTCCTACTGAGTGATTTATGTAGGAATAAATGAAAAGCAAACCTCCTGGCATCGGCAGCCCGGCGCAGGGCCCACAGTGAGAAACCCTCAGAATGTGTACTATCCAGGCTCAAACTAATGAGCTGGACTGAATGAAAGCTTTCATCAAATCCACTTTAAACACTGTAAGCAGTGTTTCAGCCTGTAGGAATCACTCAGCATGACTGGCTCTGTAATGACCTCCAAATGTGTTTTGTGTGATTGCTGCCTTGCAGCCTCAGTGTCAGTCCCTCCCTCCCCTCCCTCTCTCCCTCCCTCCACTCACACCAACCTGATCTCACAGGAAATGTGTAGTTATTAGTTTGAAGATAAATATTGCTGGGTGTTTTGAATGACGGGTTCAAAGAGAAGTGGACCAAAGCAGGGTGCTTCGTTTTTTTTGCATCAAACATTACAACATGAAAGTGTCCTCAAGTGTACTTTAACCTTTACTATTTCACCAGACTATACCCCCAAGTAATTACAAGCTTAAACAATAAGTCAATGAATAACACAACATGCTGATTTTCAGCAGAAATAATGGATCATCTTGTCATATTTTATCATATATATCCCAGCATTATGGGAATACCATTAGTTTTGCAGGTATCTTTTTTATTAACCACAATATTGGAAACATCTTTAAAATATTTTCTTACATCATGATGGTGGTAGTCAGAGAATCACCTGTTCAACCTCAGGGGAACATGAATAAACCTAACCCACCAGATTATTTGCTACACAGAGCCATTTGAGAAAATTGAAAAGCCAATTGAAAAAGGGCATGCACTTGTTAGGTGATTGGATGAACCATCTGTCAATCAAACTGTCACTGCAGTCAGTCGGGAGAAGAGCAAAAACAAGTTGTCAAGTCATCACTGCCCTTCTTTGCACATCGACGCTCACTTCTTCAGGAGCCAAACTCTTCGGTTGTTGTTTAGAAGAGTCTCTTCCTCTCCATGTCATCTCACACACACCTTAGCCACGGCCGTAGCTGCCAGTAGTTAGAGGACACGAACTGCACCACAAACTCGAAGCAGGACAAGATTGATTTCCGTGTGACGTGTGATCCAATGAATCTCCCGTGGTCTTGTGGGAGTGCAAGAATCCATGAATGTCTACACTAAATCTTCATCATCTGGCAACAACGAATGTCTGAACAATCCATTCAGTAAATACAGACATATTTTACTGGATGGTGACATTTTTGACCCACTGAAGGCACTAGATGAAAAGTCAGGAGATCACTGAAGTCAGTCACGAATGTATGTAAGAAGATTTCATGATCATCCATCCAACCAATAGTTGTTGAGATGAATAAGAAAAAAAAATTTATATACTGTATCTTGACCATTTGTCATTCAACTAAAATGGTTGATTGAAAACTCTGTTTCTTGCACATAACAAAGTGACTTTGTCTTTGAGAGAACAAAGAGCTACTTTCAACAAAGATGTCCGCTCAAGTAGGGTGTTAGTCTTTGACAAAGTGGTATCGATCCATGAGATGCCATTGGGGCTGAGACCAAACGTACTGTATCTGGTGCTGCTGAAACTACCACTTCAAGGCTAGAATGCTCCCGCTCAGGCGTTAAGTGATTATTGCAACCGCGGCAAGTCGAGCAGAGGAGATAAACAATATAATGCTGACTGACAATCAATAGCAATAATGGACGTAAAGAGAAGTGAAGGATGCGCAGTAAATCCTGTCAATCAGCTTGTTGAGGGGGATGTTTATTAACTGATTTATGGCTTCTGGCGTTTTGTCTCTTTGTGTTTTTATTGGAATAGTGATAAATAATGCATTTTAAAAATTACACTTTGTCCTTGGTTTTTTTGAAAGCCGCTTTAAGCCAGCTGGCAGCCCTCTCCACTGCTTACAGCAAGGCCTCGATGAAGTATCCCTGTGCAACTATAGACAGAGATAAGGTCATTAACACAGACTTTGTCCTGGCAGTCACTAACCCACTATTTGACATATTGTTTGTCGAAATAGATTTTTCTGCAGAACCAATGTTTTTTTTCCCCCAGCAACACACAAATGTAGCTTTCTGTGAAAATGCCATATTATACACTTCACCAGGGATGATGCATAGCTTTTAATGACAAACCCAAAAGTGGGGAAAACATTTTCCCCCCGCTAATTCATCTCCTTCTCATCGGCATGTGGTAAGGGTAGAGAGCTTTAAACCTTGGAGAGAGACAGAGAGACAGAGAGAGAGGGACATGAGGGTTGTTTGAAGGGGGAAACTTAGCATTGAATAAGTCCCATAGAGATTCACTATATTCCCACAGCCCCACAGAGCAATTAGTCACTGCTCATTAATGACTACAAGTCCCACATGGCACGCCCCAGCTGCTGCTACACCACTGATTCAATCTTTATTTGATTTCATATTCTGACATTAGAGGAATGTTGAAAATTCACCGAGCATAGCAAGGTAGAGAAGGTTCTATGTGAATAATGTGGCAGCGTGGGAAGTGCAGAAGAGTGGGATGAAGAAGTGGAGGAGAATATATATATAATATATACGGTATACACATGTATATACGTATATATTATATACGTAAACGCGTGTATACGTGTTTCCTTATTTCAGGTTTTATTCATCCTTTCTTTAATTTGACAGCATTAAAGACACAATCCATGATATAAAATTGAAAAACTAGTGTAGCTTCACTGCCAAAATTCAAAGCACACAATTTGAACCTTCTATCATTCCTACATTGATTGACAACAACAACCATTGAAGTTATTTATTCTGTCTGAACAGAATATGTACATCCCATACAGTATATACATCGAGAGAGGTCGCAGGTCTCTGTAATCATTCCTTCAATCCATTGTGGCCACAAACTTAAGTCAATTAGAACCTAGCACTTTTCAAGATTCGTCAGAAGCAGCAATTGTATCACTTCTGACGGTTCAATGTCACTCTTCTGTGAAGAGAGTGAGCTGTAGCTCGAGATCTACAATATTGTATAATACTCTGCAGCTGTCTCTGGTCATCTTTACTGAGACACTGGATTGTCTGCAGTTTTTGTGGCCTGGCACACCCAGCTTGGTCGACTTTTGTCTCATCCCCTCTACCAGACATCTTGTAGTGCTTCGAGGCATCCTGGCAGCAGGCATTGAAGCCCCCATTCAGGCCTGGTGGATTTTCTCAGGGTGCAGGTTCACACAGAAACATCGTAGCCAGGCATATTTTGAGTCCCCTTCACCTCAGATGGACTCTTCAGATCGATTCCATCGGTTATTCAGCAATTTCTTGGACCCCAGCTGCTTCACGCCTGCCCTCAGAAGAAAGCCGTGGCAGAGTGTCACAAGGCAATGGTGAGAAGATGGGAGTGTCACCCGGATAGAGCTACCATGCGTTAGATGAGATGATGTCCATTATGTTTCTGTGGGTCAGGTTAGCAGTGGGGTGTTAGGTTGTATTTCCTCTCCATCGGGTGGTAATACTTCTCATTCCAGCTTAACCCTGGGAGGGAGACGTAGTGTTTGTTGCTGCATTTTCCGATGAGCCGGCAGCGATGCGTTCACAGACCTCATCACTGGCTTGGCACTCCACCATGGGCACGCCTTCCTTCCATGAAGAGTCTGGTGGTGGAGAGGGCTGAAATCGGATATCACAGCTTTTTAGCTGCTGCCCTGAAGCTGGTAGCGCATCCTGTAATGCAGGGGACTCAAGTACACATTAACAGATTAGATGGACAGGAGACCAAGACTAGGTTATTTTCTCTAGTTCTACAGTATCCCTCCTCTCTTTATGGGGTAATGGGGGTGAATCTATCCTCCCAGGAAGCGATGGATTACCTCTCGGCAGAAATTCAGGCCATAGTACAGAACCAGTGGTTGGTGCTGTGCGGCCTCCAGTGTTACTCTGTACTCCAGCACTTCCCCCTGATGGGGGTGTAGCATTTAATGGTCATCAACACCACAGTGGGCTATATAAACAGGTGGAGTTTGACCCGTTGCCCTGAGGATAGTGGAGAGCCTGTGGATGTGGACCTCGGAGAATCTTCTTGTTTCTAAAGGCTCACCACATCCAGGGACCAGAGAACAGGTGTGAAAACCACATGTTGAGAGCTGAACTCTACCAGATGAGTGGAGACTTCACCCAAGCAGTGCTTGAATTGGAATAAAAAAGGTGCCAGTACTCTAAATCAGCAACTGCACAGCACGTGTGCTTGTGGCTCTCGTGGGTACCATGTGTTTTTCCCTGGTTTACCTAGATAAACCCTATACTAGTTGCTTAGATAAACCATATACTAGTTGATGATTTGATGATTTACACACACACATTTCTCTGTAAAAAGAATAAATAAAAAAAACTTCTGTATCTTCAAATTTATTTTGTTCATATTTTTGTACAGGAAAATATTGTTTGTCTAAATGGATACAATGTACAGTGAGATGGCAACTATGTCTGGTTTTATTGTAGCTATACTTGCTTTCTGCTTGCTTGTTTGCTCTGTCTTTCAACTTGCTTGCCCTAGTCCCTGAGAGAGAGAGAGAGAGAGAGAGAGAGAGAGAGAGAGAGAGAGAGAGAGAGAGGGTGTCTTGGAATAAAGATATCACAACTTAGATACTCACTCTTGAATTCCTCTGTCTAGTCCTCTCCATCCAGAGAGGGTGACCGGTTTTATTTTTCCATTTCTGCTCCCTGTACATAAATAGATTATGATAATAGATTGTCAGGTTCGCGTGGCGAAAATTTTGGCTGAGGCTATATTAGAGGATTTACGGTATGCCCTGAAATGCATTCGACTGACGGCAAGTGTGGAGAGACAGTGCGCCGCAGCCTCCCGCAAGCTCTCGAAAATCTTTTAAACTGAATCTTGTCGATCTAAAATGAAGACAGATTCATCAACTGCATAGCTTATTATAGGTATCCACAACATGATAAAAGAACTACAATATGCGTACCTAGATGCGTCATGAGGTGGCAGTACGCTGTAAGAAGTAACGGTACGCAGATGGGTAAAAATCAGAAGTCCCGGTACTGCGTACTGGTGAGTACCGGCCCAATTCAAGCACTGCACCCAAGGTAATAAAACAGATTTGGACCCGGGCCAAGCTCAGGAGGGCCAGACTGTCTGCGTAGGTTGTGCAGACCATCCAGAAGGTACGAGCAGGATTGGCTGTTACAAGGCAAAGTGGTCAGAGTTCCAACGTTCACAAGTGCTCACCAGCTTCTCTTTCAAGGGGTCAGTAGGCGAGCCCGGTTATGCAAGCCTTCTGTCCGTAGTGGGAACTTCGACTGGTGCTCGAAGCCTTAGCGTGAAGTGTCCCATTGAGCCTCTGGAATGCTCCTCTCTGAAGGCATCGCCATTCAAGACAGCTTTGCTGCTTGCACTGACCTCAGTTAGTTCAGTGTGTCAACTAGCTGCCTGTCAGTGCACCCCAGTTGCTTGCTCTGTGTTTACCGTAGCAGATCTAGCCTCAGATCAAATTCCCCATTTTTTCCAAAGAGCTTGGGGTTCCTTCAGGTCCAGGGTTATACAACTGGGTGCTTTTTGTCTTGAGACAAAGTTTTATCTGCTTTGCCAAGATTGTGGATTGTTGTTACATTGAACCCATGGCCCTGATTAGACACAGTGAACAGCTTTTTGCTCTTCAGGGATGGTGTGGACGATAAAGCCCTCTCCAAGAAATGCCCGGCTGGATAGAATGTGAGTGCATCTCCCAAGCCATTTGGCAGGCAGAACGAGGACTTCCCACGTGGTCTGCGCATACACTACGTGCAGTGGGGCTGTGTCGGCTGCCATGTTTTTGAGGATGAGTGAGAAGGACATGTACACACTGGTGTCATGGTCAATGCCATGGTTCTACTTTCACAAAGGGGGAAAAGGGTGGGTGTTATGGTTGTGTTGCATTTGATTACCCATTTGAGTCCAGAAGAGGGCTCCGCCTGTGCTTATAGAACAAGGGTTAAAATACCATAACCTTTGATACAGCTGCCTGCAGCATATCACTATACCATTGTATTCACTGTTTGACAGGTCTCATTCCTTTCACTTGGCTGAGGTTGATGTTTATGCAACAGATATATAATCCTAAAAAATGTTTGACCACCAATTTGAACCTCATCCAGCCTGCTAACAAGGAGATCTCAACCAGAGACAACGCAACAGAACAGCATTTAAACAAGTCTATCCTCTCGTTTTTAGCAGTTCCGATGTAAATCCTGCAGTGCTTTACTCCCATTTCATCTGCTGCTTGAGAATACACTGCCTGTTAAATAAAGCAGTCCAAACAGTCTTTTAATAAACGGGTCACCTTGAAAGTTTCTAGTTCTCTTTCCTTTCCCTTTTTCTGCTCAGTCTCATGGGTCCTCGCAGCCTTTCCCTGTTCTGATCCTCCGTGAATGGAGCAGGCAGCAGGACACATGAGCAGCTCTCCAGCGATCTACCCCCGGTGCTCTCAGGTGATCTGCTTTACGTGGATCCATTTACCAGCCGAGCAGCTGCCGCGGGAGGTTTGAGCCCTCTTAAAAGGCCACGTCAGGCTATGGTTACAGTGTGCAAAGTCTGAGGCAGTGGTGGAGAGAAGGGACAGCTTTGGGCCCGGGGGTTCTGCAGACCTCCTGCCGTGAGTTCAAAGAGAGGTCCCCAACAGCTGTGGCTCTCAGGGGAGGTTCAGAGGGCTCTTTTGGCCATGAGGAAGGGGGGGGAGGGTTAGGTTCACATGGCAACTCAATCTGACCTGATCAAAAATGAAGCTGCTGTGTTTGTCTTGATTTCCACATTTCTTTTAGAGAAATATACACTCCTTCGATTTCATCACCGGCAGAGTACAGTTCTGAAAATACAGTTTTCTCAAGCGTAAACTCCTTCATGCCTTCTTGAAAGTCCAAACAGTTCTGGATTTGATATAAGTGCAAGGATTTCGGGCATTTATCAAATTGATGATGCCGGGTTGGAAAGTAAATGTTGGAATTGATATACAGCATTCCCTTTAAATGAGTGCAGGCATTGACATGCAACCTGGCAGGACTCAAGGTTAGTTTAGCAGAGACCGGAGCAGACTGCAGATGTGGTGGACCAGCGGTTCTGTGAAAATGTTAATGAGAAACTGGGAACACAGCAGGGTTACAACAGCCCAGGCTTTAAGTTTTAAAAGGGAAAGTGTAGCAAATTATAACCTCATTTGAACAATTTTCTGTGTATTAGTCATGATGGTATTTCTTTTACATCCACAGTGCTTTCCAAAATATGCAATATTATCCTTTATCTAGACAAGTTTTCTACTGGAGTAGGACAATACCTTAAGATTTTTGTTGACTTTCATTTCCCCCCAATTTGTGAGTCTATCTTTTGATATTTCCCTCAGAAGTATGTCAGGATACAGAAAAAAAAAACACACACTCGAAATACAGTTTAACTTACACGACTTTAATGACCAGTATAACTACAGCAAGCAACATTGTTTTCAATGTATACAGGCAATCGCTTTTGAGTCATCTGTGAACCTGTTCTTAACATTGTATTGAAATTAAATGAAAAAAAAACATAATATAAATATTATATGATTGATTTTTTGATATTTGTGTAATTTCCAGTTTCTCAATTTGATTTCACGATTTTTTTTTCATATCACCATCTATTGATGTTACAATATAAAATGAAATATGGCATAACCGAAGATTTTGCCATCCTCTGCATTATTTACACATTTAATTAAAAGTATTAAATGAACATCAGACAGATTCCAAAATTCTAACACACACAGCACCCCCCCCACCCCAAAAAAAATACCCTTAAGTGTAAGGAGGCCCTTTCATTATTGTATTTCCTGCACTTTGATCAGTGAATGACCCAATAGTAGATCCTTAGATAGTCGAAATGTAGTACATGTGTATCTGACTTTTCAATCACCCTGCCTATTCTTGTCTCCTCTAGTTAGAATGTTCCAGTAACATGACACTGTATAAATATTTGTCCGACATAACTGCAGGCCCATTCAGCTGATCCTGTGGCTTCGGCTCCGGCACAATGGCCCCTTATCCCGACCAAGTAACCTTACACGCGCCTCCGTGCTCATTATTGATGGCCTAGTAAGTGTTACAGTTACAAACCAATTACTCTACCATTAATGTTAGATGAGCTGCTCTACAAGTACAGCTCGATGCTTATCAGCTTCCCAGTTACGTGCCTTTTACTTTCACTAAATTGCATGCCTTCTCCCGTTCTTGGTTTCAGTCGTTAATGAGTGGGAGGTGAGAATGACAGCTGGCAGTCTTAGACCTACATCAGGGGAAATTTCACTCAGTTCAAGAGGTAAAGAAGTCAAGAGGTGAGCAACATGTCCCCTCGGTGACTCTGGGAAATCTGGTGACCCAGTAAAGTGATATCACGCCGCCAAAGAGGAGAATCGTGGAGGGAGGAAGAGAACAGAGGAGGTGTAGGGATCGAATGAGTCGTGCTGCCACCTTTCAAATGTGGGTTTTACCGGGCACACGGAAAAGCGAGTGTCTTCAGGTCAATGAAAGGTAGAACAACGAAGTGACACACACACGCTCACACACAAGCAGCGTCTCCCCCCCCCCCCCCCCCCCCCGATGTGTGTTTGAGACGTGCCAGACAGGAGGAGAGAGAGGAGAGACGGTTCACAGATCAAGTCAACACCTTTCACGTCTCCATCAACAGCATCTGCTGAGAGACATCTACCAACACATCCTCTCTGACACAGCTATCTTTCTTAGGAAGGAAGTGCTACTTTCTAAGTATTTTAAAATAGGCTACTCTAAAAAGGAGGTTTGGTTACTTTTGAAGTAAATGTAAAAAAATATATAGATATCACCAAATTCTCACATTCTTTTATATATTTGAATGTGTGTTTTTTTTTTTTATCAAGCTGCATCTGAATCAAAAGCTGTATTATTGTAAAATCAAAGAAGGCAGGAAACAGGACAAACACATGGATCTAATTAGAAGCATGATGGGAACTTTGTAGTTTTTTGCATCATAAATAGCAGCCCACCCTTGAGTCTTGGCTTTTAAGAGCTTACCAGCCCTTGAACACAACACCACATGGACACTTTTGTGTATCACTTGCCAATAATGTAATTTTGACAATATATGACAGTATATATATATTTATTTTTACAAATCAAGTTGTTTTCAAGTGTCCAATATTCTCAAACGACTGGCGTGTGATACTAGAAGAAATAGCAGTGTGGTAGTCAAGACCACCTAACCCGAGGCAAGACCAAGTCCAGACCCATGCCTCACTGCCCCACACTACACATTTAGGATAACATCCTAATAACTTACATTAAACAATAGGCATTGCAGAGGTGAATTTTAGATTTTGGAATTTTCCTTGGTTTGTTTTGGAAAAAAAAACAATACAATACAAACAATGAGGACTTTTAAATCAACTTAACCATCTTCATTCAGCACTAATGTTCTGTGTGTGTAGTGCATGTGAAGAGGGCAGTGAGGAGCGAGAGCTGTTAACAGTAACACAAGTTACAATTGATTAATGGTTGCATTTGAAGAAGGACGGTCACAATTAGTAAGCAACCACAGCGATGATGTAAGCAAATAAATCAGACAATGTACAATGTAGAAAACAAGTAAAAATATAATTGATTCAAGACCAAGACATTCAAAAAGAGGTGTCCATAGCAAGACCGATCTGGAATACTACATAGACTGCCACACAGTTTATAAAATCACAGGTTTGCTACCGATTGCAGTGCTGGTTTCTCTCTCACACACACAAACACAAATACCTATGAATCCGTAGGTGGTGCTGCTGAATCCATACATCAGCAACTTTGCTGAGAAGCACGTCCTTAAGACTATGATAAAGAGGAAGCAGGCATTTCCTCCTCTAGAGGGATGTTTTCCGTTGCACGTCCTGTCTGATTAGTGAGAACAGTGCCTCTCCCCCTGACTTCACCGCTAGACGATCCATTACCACGCATTCGGAGAAAAAGGGTTTCATGTTATACACCATGTCGTGAAAACGCTCTCCGTTGCATTGAGACGGAAAGTGCCTCTATAATTCATAACTCTCCGAGCTCCCACTATAGCATGAAACGGTGATCATGGAGTCATAAGGCTTTATTCACTCTGTGGCAATGAATGCAGCATATGTTTCCTATATAAACTGCTGGTGTGCAGAATTACATAGATACATAAACACTGAGATTTGTTCGCTAATGTTTGTTTCAGCGATGTAGACGGGAAATGTTTCCTTTCCCAGGAAACGTCACGGTCAAAGTAAAAAGCCAACAAAACCCCAAGAAAACTACAGCTACGCTGCCCATCGCCATTGTCGACAAATTTCTCCGCCATGAGTCATGGCCTTGACTCTGGCGGAGGGACGTTGAGAAGGCGCTGCTCAGCTGTGGGAAATCACGAGATGGACTTGTCTCCTCTGGAGTCCGTCTGGGGGCCGCAGAGAAGGAGATGCATTATCTGAGTGTCCAGCGAAAGTGGGGGGAGAGTGGCTTGCTGAAGTTTATGGAGATTTATGGCTCCTTCTCCAGGCCTTAATTGCCTCCTCCTCTGTGGGTAGTCCTGGCAGGCCTGCGGTGAGACAGCGACCAGCACCAGGGCTCCTGCAGGTGGGCCCACCAAAAAAAACCTTCACTGAGACTTGTTATGGAGACAAATGGTGTCACAGAGGCGCTCCGAAAGCAGACGACAAACAAAGGGAAGGAAGAGAAAAGCGTAGAGACGGACAGCTGGTCACTGAAAGGGATCAGGACTTCAACTTGGCCTTCAGACACACACACACCAAAATAGAGTTATGGGAGCCTTGGGTTTACTGGCGCCAATTAAATGTCTATCAGTCTGCTGGGATATAATAGTGGCAGAAAGGTACATTTGAACTTGATCTGAGGACATAAGTTTGTCAAGTCCAACACCAGAAATGTGTCTTTGTCTTTCAAGAGTAAATCTTCTTTTTTCCCCCCTTTCTCTTTATTTCAAAGAGGCAGCAATGGGACAAAAACCATCCAACTGTTATGCAAGTGTTCCAGTCCTCCACTTAAATAACTTATTGATGTATTTACCATATTTGGCTGCATAAGGGGAGATTTAAAAGGAGACGTAACCCAAGCAACATCAACTACCATTTAAAGCTAGATCTGTCGGTAATCATGAAACCAACAAACACAGACATAGTTGTTTTCCTGATGCAGTAACAACAACAAAACCCCACTGTTCAGTTAAATACCATCAATGCCTCAGTGGCTTTCAAATTCTTCTTTAGCTGACTTGTTTATTGACAACGCCGCCTCGTAGCTGAGGCACATTTTTATAGGTTCAATCAATACGACGATGACATTCACCTGGTTTCACCCTGAGACTCAATCTGCACACAATCTCACAGCTTTTTTTTTACATGCAGACCTCAGTGTGTAGGTGTTACTTTTTGTCTCACAACGCAATGCTGTGTATGTTGCCTTGAATGAAAAAAATGTGGAAATTAAATCAATATACTCCTTATTAATTTATTCCCTCTGAATAGTCATGCACTGGTACCCAAACTCCTTCTGATCTTTAATAACCAAGCAAAGACCCTTAAGGGCATTTCCTCATACAACGGTTGTGTGAACATAGACAGGAGTGATCGGTTTGCCAGCGCAAGACCCTGTGTTTTTAGGGTAAAAAAAAACTTGGTTAGGAAATGATTGTGGTTGGGGTAAAATAACTGCTTACGTACTTCAGTACTGAAGTTACTTGACTAATAAGTCAACGTAGACTTGTAGTTTCACATGGGACAGGAGCAGCGATCTCCTGAACATCCCGACCCCTAATCACATGTATATTCATAGCTTGTTAAGTCCTAAAGAGTTGAAACATAGTATTATAAGAAGAACGTGCAAACATTTGAAAGAAAAAAAAAAGTTTTTTCTTCTTTGTGTGACGCCTTTTATTTAAAGACACTGTTACTCCGTCAAGATGTGGACGTTTTCATTGAGGGAGTTGTCAATGTTCTCATCGCACCTTTCTCATGTTTTAAAGGAACTAGCGGCGAAGAGAAAAGAAGGGAACACTTCCTCATCCGGTGCCGGGTTGCGTGGGGTGTCGGGATGTCTGGAAATGACAGGCTCATGTTTATTGCAGGGGAACATGTCTTGAGTGACTGGCTCTGTGATGAGCCTCAGAGTGAGACGGCAGAGAGGCAGTGAGTGCACTAATGACTGCGAACAGTCTGGCCACTCAAACCATGAATATTGGATATGTACTGTATAGGAGCACATTCACACCGCACCCCCTCCCCTTCCTGTTTCCTGTGTGCTGCTCGTTGAACTGAGTTTACCTACACAACTTCTGTTGTCATGAGGAAGGTGTATGTCTTGGTAGTGAGAGACGAAACGAGGAGGCTCCCTTTAAACGCTGAGATTTGAATTAATACTTCAAAAAGCCAATTAAGTAAAGTAATAACATGCATTCATTGAAGTATTAATAACCATGTATTTTTTTTCCACGTGATAGCCATCTTGGACATTATTATTTTCAATCAGCGTTCCACCGCCCACCTGCCCATTAAAGCCTCAGCCCTGCGGGAACAGCACGTTGTTTTGTGTTGCAACATTCAGTAGAGCTGTCATTAGAAGATTAACCTCTGCTATTTTGCCATTATGGTGCAAAAAAAACTCAGACCAGGTACCAGGCAACAGGCTGCAATTAACGTATGAAATAGGTTCTGCGAGCCATCTGGCTGGCTACCCCACCCCCCCCCCCCCCACCCCGCAGACTGATGCTGCTCCATTATTCTGTGGCACATCATCATCTCAGGCACGATTTCCTCAATGACTCCGCAGCTGCAGGAAAGCACTCTTGATGGTTTCCAAGTAAAAATGCATACGGATGAGGACAATTTATATTCAGATTCATTTAGCTCTGCAGTTTCCTATAAGAACTAAGTTCATACCAGATAAGTTTAAGTCCAATACATTATGTCTATCTTCGTCTAATTGTTACAACTGTAGTGTGATGAAAACAAAATGTTGTTTCCTGCACAAGATCAAAAAATGGTTAGTAGCTGCTGCAATAGCATCACTAACATCATAACTAGGGAGTGTTCCTTCATTGAAAGAAGAGCAAAGAATGGAATCACTTTTCTCCTGACTGGCTGAGGTAAAAGTTTGACTGACAGATGGCTCATCTGATCTTTTTTTTTTCCAATGATGGCTTCTCAGATTATCATTATGTATGCAAAAAAGTGTAAACGCCACCCAACAGTACAAATCCTTACTTCTTGCCACCGTGGATATCAACCTCTTTCCTGTAATGGGTCATTTTTGGACCCAGACCAATGTGGTCTTTATCAGGAAGCCTTCCAGTGTCATACTTCTTAGTCCACCATGGAGCCACCAGTCCTCCGCGTCACACAGTCCTAGCTCTGGTATGACACTTATTCAGTATATATATGTTCTTCATCCAGTTAAGACTAATGGCAGTTCCTGAACATTAGCGGTCACTTAGTGGTTGCTAATGTTCAGAGGTCACTCTTTGCTCACCTTTGGCGGTATTTGTAGGATTCTATTTGTGGGAAACTGTGATCACTACTGAGTATAAAACCAGCTACCAGCCACATCTGAACGAGAACAATTAGCTCCCGATGCTACTCAATGTATTTCTGATTGCAGTCACATCACAGTTTGTGATTAGTTGGTTTTTCATAGCATTTCATTAAATGTGAATTATGTATTCAAACTAAAACGCAAGATTTGCTAGATAAATAATGAAAAAACCCAAATTTGGATGCAGCACATAAAAAATAATTGCAAATATTGTCCTTTAGAAAATGAGATAATCAATAACTTTCATGATAAGTAATGGACGTGTTTCATTTAGTAAGAACATTTTCTAGCAGCCATAGAAATCTCTTCCAGAGCCATAACTTCCATGGAAAGTTTCTCATGGATGGAGAAGTCAACAAAATGTCCCAAGCGACAGTCAGTTTGTTCTAACAATGACTTAAACACAAACATGAATATCTCCCAATTGTAATCACGTAGTTATTTTAACCAAATGTGATATTTCATCTGTAACCAATGTTTTATTCTAGTCCAAACCACAATCTTTTCCTACGCAATAACCAAGTTGTTTTTGTGCCTTAATTTAATAAAACCTTACTCAAAGTAGTGTCAGATCAGAGAATGGCTTTGTTTTTGCAACAGGAACTTTGCACTGCGTTTCTGAAGCACTGGAAAATGCAAAAATCCAGATGTTTTACCAACTTTGGGGGGGTGGGATGGACTTACTCTATTTGTGATCGTATCACCTGAGACGCATCTTACCTCCAAGTGCAAAATACAAAAAGACAGCAAACAACAGCGGACCGCTACGAGTCTGGGCCTCTGATAATGCAGTAATGTATACAACAGGCCGCCGGCTCCACACTGCTTCCTCCCCAGTTGCTTGGAACTGGAGCTCGGAGCGCTGCAGTCCCCGCGGTGAGGAACCCCCCTGCTTTCCCCCCATTCCTATGTCTAATGAAGACCAGAGGAGAGGATATCAGGCCCTCAATCAGCCACAAGACCGCTTCACATATGTTTTGATGAATCTCCACTGATGTGCCGAGCTCGGGGGTTTATGCGCCGCCGAGCCTTATCAGCATTCCTCAGAGGGCGCCGTCAACAGAACCACATGGCCTATCGCTGACAGGCGACACCTCCACACAGACGGGGTAACACCTCACCATTTGATCATGTGATATTCTGGGGGGAACCCGGGGCACTGGACTGTTTGGTGCGCTCACGATCACATGCTGTAATTTGTCGTGAAGCCTGTTGAACAACGAGTTAACCAGGGCTTGTTCGATCGCGGGTTTTGCATGTGATTGACAGCGAGGTTTTCTAGAATAAAGGGCACATTGTGAGGTTGAGCGTTGGTCTTCTTTCCTTTCAATTCTGCATTTGTATTTTATGTTTATTAGTCATGTGATCGTCGTGTAGCACGTGGTTTGATGAGCAGCACTGCTTGTGGTGGTATTGTGTGTGTGGCTACACTGGTGGTATCTCAAATGAGAGGATTTGATTGTTTTCTGTGTTTTATATGACTGTAAATTAAAATATATTTGGGTTTTGATTTTTTTTTTATGTTTTCATAACAAATAATAAAAAGACTTTATGTATTTGCCTAGTGATTTGGTCACAGGTCACAAACGAAACACTTTATGAGTTGGTGGGAAAACCCAAAGCAGCGAGTGAATATGTGCTTCAGTACACTGGAAAATGTTAACTGATGCCATGTAGTCAGATGCTTTTAAACGGGTGTGTGCAGGTGTGTATGTTCAGGTGCTGGTGGAGAGTTAATCTTTCTTCTGTTATTGGGGAGAAAAGTAGTTTGACAAACTCATAAATACTTACTGATCAAGTCTTTATAGCCTATTTATTGACTTGAATCATGTTTGGAACATTTCACTTTTTCCTCTTCGACTCTGCTTTGAAGTAGCTTCAGAAATATTTTTATATCCACTCGCACCGGTTTACATCACACACAAGCATTTATCCTGTAGTGTGTGTGTGTGTGTGTGTGTGTGTGTGTGTATATATATATATATATATTGCATGTGCTTGTTCAAATGCTTTATTGAAGCCATATGATGGTCATATAGCCCTGAATTAAATATTCAAACGCATGAAGTCATGAGCATTTTATGTACATTGCCTTGCAAACCAGCATGATGTCTTTGTATCTTTTTGAATCCTCTGAATTTGAAAATGAATTATAAATCAAGTTGTGTGGGGAGTTTATGCAGCAGTGTGTTAAGACAAGTGCAATCAGTGCTGAAAAAGTAAAGAAGATCCTTCACTTTCAGAGTTTCTTTGTTGGGAGATGGAGCATAAAAAGCATAAATAAAATGCGTGACTGTGTCTTTTCTGTGGGGACAGTTTGCAGGGCATCATCACAAAATCAGAGAAATTATGCACCCTTGTTTCATTTTACTGCAACACAATCTGAACCAAGCCCACAAGCTTTCATATTACTGCTGTGATTTATGTATTTCATCAGCAGTGTAATGGAGGGGTAATAAATAGGAGAAGAGAGCTATTAAGAGAGTGATTGAGGCAAAATTGGGAGGATGAGAGGAACACGCCGAGTGAATGCTCCAAACTTTCCTGGAAACGAGTGGCATTTTCGTTCTTGTGAAATCCTCAATTTATTCCCCGGCCATGTGAAAACACAGTAACTTTAAAAGCTCTCAGAGGTGCAATCTGCTGAAGCACCGACGGAGTACCACCACCACCTATACCTTCTCTAGGTAGGAACGAGAAAGAAGTGGGGGGGCGAGGGGAAAACACACGCTTACTTTCGTTGTTAATTCCAAACCTGCCTGGAAAAAAGCATCATTTTCTGTCTTGTGAAACACTCAATTTATTTTCTAGCCACGTAAAAGCACACATATTACCTTGAGGAGCACTCAGGGGTACATTTAGTCAAATCACCCATGTAACACACCTTCAATTTACAGACTATATATTTTTTTTTTTTTCTGCTTCTACTCGAAAGTAGCAGGCACCATGTGAGAAAACAGGAAGTTGGCCAGCTGAGTGGTTTCTTTCTTTTGTCTGCACCGCACTTTAACCCATACACGGAAATAGAGCTATGGAAAGTGTGACTTGTGCCACAGAAAAACAAAATGTTCGGAGCGAGTAAAAAATAGAGGCATATTGGTGACCTGCAAATGAGCCCAATGTCTGGATTGAGCGGCTTCCCCTTGAATGTGACACAATGACCGAAAAGGTTAAAAAGGAAGATTTGGAGCCACTCTTCTTCTTCTTCTTCGTCTTCATGTCGCCGGCACGCCGGTGACATTTTGCCAAGTCCCGAGCTGAAGGAGGAGAGCTGAAGCGAAACCGCTGTCTCCAGCACTCTGCATGACTGCATGCTGTTGTGCAACGGGCTTTCCACTATTTACTTGTGTTTCCTCTGCCAGCTAGTTGTTTTACACTTTCAACATCCTGCACACGGGGCTGCTGCCGTGAGAGGCTGACTCTGCTGTTTGACTGCTGCTTCACTTACACTGTAAAGCTGCTCCTCGTGGCCAAGAAAGTCAGGAATTGAAGGAAGTAAAACATGCTTTAAAATCAGTTTTTAGAATAGTAACGTGATGTGTGATTTTGCTGCCATATGCGATTATTGACCTTAAGAACACTGAGATGGCAATTTGCTGATTGTGGAGCGCACACACACACACACACACACACACACACACACACTGAGGGATAATGGGGATGAGAGCATAATGGAGAGTCCAGAGAAAGGTCAGAATCCCCAGTAAACAAATGGCTGTTTAACCATAAACAAATCATTGTGCCTTATAGCCGGACCAATGACAGATATTACCTCAGGTGACATCTTTAAGTCGTGTCTGTTTCCTTACATAAACAAAGCATGCAATCATACTATTATCTGTAATTCAGAGTCTAATTATGGGCTCATTCTTCTGTTGTGTGAGCACTTTCTCTTCTTTTTGAGCTTTTATTCATCCACAATCTTGGCTTTAAATCTTCTTCCCTTTGAGCATTTCGGTTCCTTTAACACCTCTCGTCCGATGTGATTAACATATATCGCTGCCAAGTCTCTGCTCAGGCTGAAAATTGCATGCAGCTATTTACTTTCGGGGCTATAAAGAGTTACGGCGCTTCCTCTGCAGCTTTCTGAAACATTTATGGACCGAAAGTCACAGTGGGTTGATTGTCACAATCTTAAAATAGCATTTAGAGCAATATCCTGCGACTTCAGCTGAGTGGTGAACGTGTTGAGTGACTCGGTTCCATCAGGCGATGCTATCTGGCTGCAGGATTTAGGGGTGCGTGTCTGCGGCGGATTGTGTGCGAGCGTGTTCGTCGGGGCTGGATTTGAATGAGGCGGCGCTGGTGGTTTTTTCTGTGAATGGAGCAGTAAAAGTCTGAAGCTCCAAGCTGCGGTCACAGTGGATGTTTGCTGTTTATTTTGTTCTGCTTGACCTCGTGGACTCCTGGGTATTAGAAGGAAAGGGGGGTGGCATGGGGTCAGAAGGTCAAACAGAATGGCAACAAGAACAAAATGTAGTCAAACCCCTGCTTTGTTTCTGAGGATTCACATTAATGCAGAAGAAACATGGTAAACTAGTGCTTTGCATCCCTGTTTGTCAGAAAATCACAGTATCCTGAACGCATCCTTACATCACAGCTTGTGTGATTTCTTACGAAAAGTTAATCCATATTTTCCATGTATTTCCTACAAATGTCCAGCAAGACGTGTCAATTTCTGGTTTGTTTTTTTTAAAGACTACGCATGTGATGAGTGTATATTGACAAGCCGTCCCTGACGTGTCATAGTTTGGAACTTTGAAGAGGGGAGAATTTGTTGGCTGGAGATCCATTGGTTGTTTCTTGCAACACCGGTAGGTCAAAGATTTGAACATATTGAATATATATCAACATATTGCATCCCTCACATACATACTTACACTGAAAGGTCATTGGGACTGAATCTTTAGGTAATCCGCATGAAGAGGAGCATGTTTCCATGTCTACGTGGGCAGCTGACTGACCTGATAAATTGTGATCTGTGCAGAGCTGCTGTTGCAGACTGACTGATGGAAGTCATGCGTCAGGTTTTGCTTTCCAGGAAAAAGAATTTTATTTTTTTATATATAAATACAAAAAATTTAAAAATATATTTTAAAAAAAATGTTTTAATTGCTTCAGCATATATTGTTAAACAGGTGCACACTATGATGTGCTTGTATGGGGATCCAAAAGGGTTAAAAACATTTCATTTCAACACTAACTGCAATGACAGCAGCTGCCTTTTTTTTAAATCAAAGGTCGAAATAGACATTAGAGCACATCTGGAAACATGAGCTTCTCTCCACGGCGGTGTTGTGTAGTCTAGCCTGCGTGCGCTTGACAAACTCAGCCCATTGTTTTTGACCTTGTGGAGGAGGAACAGACTCTGTGATTATCTACAACGTCATAGGAAGTCCAATCCGTCGAGCACTGCAGGTGTAAGCAAACTTCATTCAGGGTTAAGGTCTGCGAGGAAACATTCCTCCTAACTGAACTATCTGCTCATACACAATAGATTATTTTAAATTCTGTTGGGGACTCTTGGTAATACTTTCATGTCACCTACCCGCTGGAATCTCTTCCTCCTACATTTGCATTGAGTTTTTCTGCTTCAAGCCCAATGTCCCCTTTAATTTAGGATAATCATGTAATATTTATACTCCATTATAAACAAAAAAACAAACTTGAATGCGTGACCCCCGAGGTGAGGAATTATACAGTAAACAATGAAAATGCAGACACCCTTCAGGCAGTGTGCATGGCCTGCGTTCCGCGTTGTCAGATTAAATAAGTGGGACGACACCAGCGCTGATACGAGCGCGCCGCAGGTTTTGGGATCACAACTCTGGATTGTTGCCCGCGTGTTGATGCAGCGTGTGGGAGATGAGTCATCAGTTCAACGACTGTCCAGAAGTCTGGGGGGTGTTTTTATTGTTGTTATTGTTGTTCCACTTTATGAGTTTTTATTTTTTATTGGTTCTGTTTGTTGGGTGCATATTGTGTGCGATAAACAGACTTGGCGGTTATAATCCAGAGATTAATGAGAAAGGTCACAAGATACAGACGATACAGAAACTATCCGGGAAATGAGACAACTTGTCAAATAATTAACTGGTAGGTCAAGAAAAATATAATCTATTATGATAATTGATTGATCATTTAAGTCATTTTTTAGCTTCTCATTTGTGATGATTTGCTACTTTTCTGTAACAGAAGTTTTGGTGAAGTCAAGGGTGACTGTTATGGGCATTCTGTATTATTTAGTCATATTTTTCTGACATTTTATAGATTAAAAGATGAATTAATTAAATGAGAAAATATCCATAAAAATATTCATTAGCTGCAAAGTAGATAATGCACACATATATTACATTACAAGTAGCTCATTATCCTCAAAAGCAGGGATATGTCTTGATCTCTTGACTTAAACTCGGACTATTTCCCGTCAGCAATAATGTTGTGCGTTATTACAGCACTTTTCCAGGCTCCGCCGCCAATATTGTGTGGTGTGTCATCACGTTCTCGACCCAGCTCCTCACATGCTGGCGCTCTGTCAGACCTGTTGGTGTCACTTTCTAACATTCTGGGCAGCCCAGTAAAAGGTTACTCAGGTTTAGGCAGCAACACCACCTAGTTGGGTTTAGGGAAAACATGATGTTTCAAATACTATGTAAATAAATAATGTACAGGTGAGCAAACTCATCAGGGGTGACCAAGACGCATCACCCCCAGTGATATCCCTGGCAAAGGCATCGATTTTTGCATTAAAAAAAAGTATAAAAGAAAAAGTATGCTACTAATGATGACTTATCACAGATATTTTAGAATATAAATAACAAATATGTGAACTTGTATACTTTATCAACTTTAAAGGCATCCAGAATCTACATATTGTCACTTTCATTTTCATATTATTATATATAATATATGTGACTGTATTCCAACTGCAGACTGAGCATCTTTACTATTACAGCAAGTGGCAAAGAGACAGTTTCTTTGCATTGGCAACCTGAGTAAACTATTTTCATTATAAACATTGGAAAGATTTAAAACTTTACAAATTACACTGCACCAACACTCAACAAACACTTTCTCAAAAGACTACAGGTCACACTTGAAAACTGTAAAGCATCAATTTTGCTACAGAAAAAAACAAATTCTGCATTACCTTCCTCTACCTCTGTCCTCTCTTAAATCTGCACAAATCACCTATTTCTGATTTAAATGTGGCAAATTCTTCCAAAAAAGCAGCAACAATGCTCAACAACACTTTATGGCATGAACACCTGTCTCCTTGTTGAAAGTCCTGTGTTTGTTTTGCCTCCCCTCCCTCAGTGTCTCCTGATCATTTTCTCTGGGTTTACGTTGTAGTTAGTGGAAAGCTTGGTGGATGTCATGCAGACACCTAAGGGTGCCTTGTCCGTATCAGACACAGAGGGGTGTAACAAAGCGTCAGTACTTGACATACTGGGAATGAGAACGGGCTGACAATGGACATGAGCTCCAAAAAGACATCATGCACTCAATGAATTGGCCTATTCCACTCCAGACGTCCAACTATCAAATAGGTCCATATACTATATAACCATGCCCTCATGCCACAATGTGTGTGATGGAAAGAAGCAATAGATCCCTCGTTGGCGGCAACAGGCTCAACACACTATGTGCACATAATAAAGTTTATAAACTCCGAGCACTTTAAGTGAAGTTTTCTGAACGTAACGATGCTTTTAAGAAGTAAATGGAAGACTGGCTGTGAATGCGGTCCAAGCGGCTATGTATGTTCCCCCAAAATGTAATTACTGAAGCAAATTAGTTGCATATGAATGTCATTCGTTGAGTTACGGTTGCAGTTCTAGCTTTCACTGAGGTACTTTCCATTGCAGAGAGGCTAAGGTCAGAAGGAGCTGCATATGAGCAGCGAGAGAAAAGGAAAAAGCTATTTAACCGCTATGACTTCATCGGCAGGGTGAAGTTGACTTTTTGTTGAATTCATTGCTGATTAAAGACGACTGATGAATGCTTAGCCGTTATTTGCTGCCCCCTGTTTGAAGCTTGAATGCTCAGGTTCAAATCCTCCAGAGAAGTGCTGACATTGTACAAAATGTTTCTTTATCTCTTCATTTGGATTTTTTTTTTTCCCTCCAGCATTCTTAATCACCACCCTAAAAAGGCATTTAACGGTTTTGGCAAAGCTCTCTGATTGTTGTGTGGGGCGGCAGTGCCACGTGTCAGAATGAGTTTGAATCATTAAAATAGCAAAGAAGATGAATGGAGGTCAAACACGCAGGTCGCCGCCTCTTCATCATTCTCTCTCGCCATAAATCTTTTCAGAGAAACTTCTCAAACGTCTAGTCCCTGATTTTCTCAGCTGCAGAATGACTTCTCCAAGCCAAAAAAGATGAATGATGATTAAAACAACAGTCTTTATTCATTCAAAAGAATGCACGTTTGTGAAAATACTGCTGTGTTTCAATCCGCTGCATGGTGAGATAAGTCACAATTACATCAGAGCAGGCTTAAAATCCGCTCAAATAACACAGAATGTGATTGTTTTCATAGCGCTGGGCTCATTTCTGGGGGAAGTGAGCTTCACATGAAAGTAATAAAAGGAGTTTCCTTTTTCAAATCCACTCTACGCTGACCTGAGTGGATGACAACCCCTGATAAGGTTGAACAAACACCACTGCCTATCCGCTTCAAGCCGTGGCGCTACTGGAACTCATATACAGTGCAAAGACACACACAACACACACACACACACACACATCATGTGCTGCAATCTGTAACTGGTTGTGTTCACCGCGACTTTGTAAAGCCAACTTCAGTGCAGATAGCCATCACTGTTACTGCGTATCTCTGTTTACATCCACAGGTGCCTTGCAAATTGTGAGAGTAGACTAAAGAGAACCAACAGGAGCTTAATGCTGCAGCGCCACATAAAGAAACAGAGTTTAGTTTAGCAGCCGTGACAAGGATGCTGCTGAATATTAACCAAGCAGACATGGAGCGAAAACAAGCAAAAACCAGACCAACCACTCCGTGTTTAGATCTCTGTAAACAGGTTCTGTATTTATACGTATTTTGGTATCAGAAGTGTTCTGGTTTCCATTTGTAGTCCGAGTATTATTGACCAATTACATTCGACCATTCTTATGTTAAATGCAAATTATGAAAAGTCAAGGTTTCACCAAAAATCCTCTATAACAAAGATGTTACATTTCAACCTCAGCCAATGGATTGAAAGGAAATATACTTCCTGTCTCCAAAGTGGGAGTGGTCATGACATGTTGCCCCCTCATTTGGAAGTGTTGTGTCGTTAGATAAAAGCATATTGAGTTATATTTTCATAATGCTTCATACATTTTCTTTTGCTAACATTATCTACTTACAGCTAATAGCCTAATTTGGGATTCCAGATATGAGTTGGAGAGGTCGTTCACAAATGTTAATCGCTAGTTCCTGCGAGAGTGTGTTGCTGAGCCAGAAAGATCCCCCTTAAAGTTCATCCTCCCCTCATTTGTGTGTTTGAAAATGTATTTTAAGCATCTAAATGTTGGAAGATATGTCGCTTGTTAAAACTGGGTCAATACTTTTGATTGGTGACTATGGAGTGAGAAGAATCACTCATCTGTGCTCACTTCTCCTGATGGAGTTAAGAGACCCAGGACTAACCGCTAACGGGGCGAGGCAGCGGCGAAACCCACATGACGCAGATACGGGAATCTGATTCTCAGCGGGGTTTCTCTGTTTGAAACTGTCTCTGGTTTCGTCCACTGGAGGACATGAATGTCTGTACACATTTCAAAGGAAATCCATCAGTTACAGTTGATGACATATTTCAGTCCGGATTTCAGTGACGAACAACAGATTCATTTTGGTTAAATTCTCTGTGCAAAATGAAACCAACGCTTGGAAAAAAACTGCTGGAAATAGCAGACGTCACACAGTCTGGAGCCAGGATGGGAACCATGAAAATGGGAGGGAGATTTTGGCTGTTGGCAGTCCCACCGCTCCACACATCCTTCAGCACCACGGCCTCCTTAGAAACTATCACACCTTGTTGAGAACCACTCGGATCTGGCAAAGACAAAGTTAAAAAGAGGCAGGGAGGAAGGGGAAAGGGGGGAGGGGAGGCTGGGCAGAGGCATCCACGCAAAGCCTGGAGCTGTGACTGCAAGAGAAGACTGTTACGCTATCTTCACAGAACCCCCTAGACCGAGGAGGGATTTTATCTCTCAGCCCTCCGGGACTGGAAAAGGCAATAGAAGGTTATTTCCTGAGAAGTGCAACAAAGAGGAAGTGAGTAGGGAGAAAGAAGAGAAAAAAAAAGAGGGGAGAAAGTGCCGGGTGAGAGGGGGGGGGCCTTTCCTGAGTTTGTGGGATCCAGGATGGGAAGTGAACAGGAGGAGTGGAAACAACCCAAAGCAACAACAAAACACAAACACAGCCCACCGCGGTAGCCCTCCGTCCCACCTCTTCACACTGCGATTTCCACAACAAAAACATCCACGCGGCATCCGAGGCGCCTCTCGGTCACAGGCAGAGCTGCAGCAGAGCAAACCTCTGTGAAAGGAACACAGAACATGAAACATTTCCAGACTTTAATGTCCTGCCGACTTCGTACACAGCTTTCCCCTTCGTCAAAGCGGTGCAGAATAAACAGCTATCAAAGGGAACTTGGGAGGCGAAGGCATAACTCTGTGATAGAACGGGATGGCACAAAGAGAGGAGCAGCCTTCAGAGGGACCAGAGTGATCTGGGTCAGGCCGGGGTTTTCTGCCTCTTCTCCATCACTCACGTCACGGAGACACTGGATGCAATTTGAATTTGTCTTGTAATTAGTGACTATTGTGGTGTTCTGAAGCTTCTCTGATTAGAAAAGAAGTCCGACATTTTCCCACAAACAGCCGATGTGCAGATCCTACTCCTGTTCTTTGTTCTTTTAACCTTTTGTCTCTAAAGTTTTATCAAAAATATTATTATTACAAATGTTTCTACCAAAAACTCATTCTGTGCCTCCATTTGCATGCCCGGGGGAAAAAAAAAAAACATACTGACCTGTTTCCAGCAGGTAAATCACAGGACAGACATTCACTAGTAAGATAAAGTGGAATCATGATTAATCATGCAGACTTTGTATGTGCTACAATTTGATACCTCGCAGTTATATATGATGTTTGGCATTATATAAATCTGGGTTTATCACGATTTTGTTTAATGGTGAGTGTTTGTTGTTATTCATTTGAGATAAATGTTTGGAGCCCTGAGAGAGATAAGGTTTGTTGATTGGATGGATTTTAAGTTTAAAGAAAATGTCATACAGTGTAAATGCCATTTGTCTCATCCCCTTTTTTGCTAACTGTTTTATGGGTAATACATTTTTTAATTCTAATATTAATACGTTCATTTAGTATAGCATCTTTTATGCAACAAAAATAACAATCAATTTTAAACTATAAAACCCGAAAAACATATTTTTAAAATAAGTCAAAACACAGCTTATAATTGTAATACAGGACCACAAATATGATAGATTGTTATTACCAGCATTTGTAGGGTAAAATATTGACACTAGTTTGTATCAATATAAATATGAAGAAAATCGTTTTTAGTGGTGCACTTCAATGTGAATGTAAATTACAAGTGAAGCACTTTAGAAGTCCACTATATTACTGGCCATTTAACTAGCGTACTTCCCTGTAAACCTTGCATTCCACTGTAGAATAACATAATAAAATTAACGGTAATATGCTGTTGAATTGAATTACGGCAGGGACACCATAAAATAACAGTCGGATGCTGGAAACAACAGCTGCCAGCAGTTAACTGTGAACTCCTCTTTCTCACTGATGAACATGATGATGATACGCAAACAGCCAGACAATGGCCACTTCTCCCACAACATGGAACGCTTCATTACCAAGCATGTACGTCAGGCCAAAAACATGACCTCACCAATTCCCCTCAGGCCTTTTCCAAGATAATGATTGGATTTAAACCTCTTGTGACTGATTTTGTTACTTGACGTTGAACTGTGCCCACTTTGTGGAACAGTCCCGCTTGTGTCTTAACAGGAAACAAAGAAATACAGTCAGTGAGGAAAAGAGCATCGCTGTAAATCTTATTTTACAGCCGAGAGCGTCCCAAAACGGTCCACCCTCAAAGAACATATATATCTTCTGGGGTATTTTGGGGCCAAATGTGACTGCCGATGCTTTAACGGAGACAATTAGGAATGGTTCGATAAATAGGATCTTAGACCGCCATCACCATCTCAATTATTCCCTCAAAAGACAGAGAAGTGAGCCTGAAATACTCCACAGTGGTATTCCCATGTGGTAGAATCTACAGCGGCTTGTGTTCGGGGGAGGGGGGTTGGAGGACCGATTGAGTCCAGAGCTTCCATATCCCCACCAGCGCGTTTGAACACACACCTCCCCTTGCCATCTCGAGGCGAGGGTGACTTTGAGCGGGAGATTTACTGTTGCCGGCGGTGGCGACGCGGCAGATGACAGGGCGCTGTCTCTCTCCTCGTTCATCACCAAGAAGAATGGAATGGGAGCACTTGGGCGCGGACAGGACTGAGCCATCCATCTGGGGGCCCTAATTATGCACAACGCCGCCGTGTCTTGTTGTCATACTTCCTGCTGTGCCGGGACCAGGACTTGTGAGGCGGACGCGGAGTTTACGCTACGGGTCAGATCTTTTTCAAACACGACGTGAACTCCTCCCCTGCGCATAACCGATCGGTCATTAATTAGATAACAGAGGCGGAGAATGGATATGGGGGACGGCGGCTCCGGCTCTGATTACCTGCCCCTCCGGTATCTATTACAGGGTGAATTTCGTTTCTCATGTGGGACTGCAACTAGCGATCATCAATAATCATGTGAATTGATTAAGTGTGGTTGTAATTGCTTGTTTTGCCCAACAAACAGAGCAAAGCTATGATATTAAATCTACAATTTTATAATATGAACAAGTCTTCACATACGAGCAAATGTTTGACATTCCTTGATTGATAAATGACTTAAACTGTTTAAAATCAACTCATATGATGACGATTGACTGATTTATAAATTGGCTAATTTTACAGCAGCTGATACAAGATTTCTCAATGTTTTTTTACCGTGAAAACATCTCAGCTTTCTCAAAACCAACTCCCAGGAGGTATCCCTGCTCCTTCTCCCTCGACATTTCCTTCTCTGTCCTTGAAAAAAATGTACTTTTTTCGTGAGATCCATGGGGGGGTTGGCACATAAAAATCTCCCCACCCTGGCCCCCTTTGCCTTATGTGTACTGCACTGTACAAGAGGCTTTAAAAGCTCCTGTTCGAGTGTTTTTTACAAGACTGAGATACTGCGATGCTTCACAAGGCCTCCGTCTCTGCACACACTGTGCCCCATTCATCGCAGCAGGCTTTGCCGGCCATTTATAGGTCTTCTGTCACACTTTGGAGGAATTTTCCATACGTTCGATGTATGATTTCGGTGCATGAGAAAAAAAGGTCCTTACTGCGCAGCTGCTTTCTTTTTTTCCCCACAAACTTGGTCCATAGGTTGTTGCTTGTGAACAATAAGCAGACACAATGCAGGGGCAGACAAAGGATCGAGTCAAACTGTAGAGGAATTTAAATAGAGCAATCCCATAGGGTTCGTTCTCTGAAGTGTTAGAAGCGAGAAAGAAAACAAGTTTAAAACTCTATCATGTGGTCTATGCTCTACATCCCACTGTGGAAAACATGATTAGTTTTTTGTCCAGCAGTCCTTTTGCATACATTATTGTTCGTCTGTATTCGGCTTAACTTCTTCTTCCACTTGGTTCAAAACATTAGAACAAGAGGAGGTTTTTTTTCTGGGGAATCTTTTGAAATGGGGAGATATTTAGAGGTTGAGTGACCTCAAAATAGGTAAAAGCAGATCACTGGTTTTAATATTTAATGCAAAATACCAGATTATTTTTATAACTGAAGCTGGGGGGAAAATGCACATAGTTTGTTGGTGGAGGTGGATGGAGGTGTGGGTGTAAAGGCAGCCACGGGCTTCCAAATGTTTGAGTCAACATCTCGTTCAAGAAAATGAATAGAGAGACCAATACAGTCGAATTAGCATGTAAAGAGTGCTATAAATAATGCATTAATCCAATACCATCCATACATTTTGTAACCCATGAGGCTTCATGTGCACAACCCTCTCACTAACAGCTTGCAATGAGCCTAACAAGAAAAAGAATTACTCGAGCAAATACAGCTGTTGGAAAATAATACAAAGAGCTCCATGCCTCTTTGAATATCTCTCCAGTCTCTGACTAATTTCATTGTTTCCAGACAAACCAAAACAAAATAAAAGAATAAGTCCGGCTCCCTCCCATGAGCACACAGCAGGCGAGCGCGAGAGAAACAGCAGCATGCCGTGGCCTCCCTGACACATTTCTTTTTTTTTTTTCATCTTTTAAAATTAAATATTCTCTCTCATCCTTGGTGTGGAGCTATAAGCGCTTCAGGTTGGGAGGGGGGGAGGAAGGGAGGGAGAAATAGTGTGCCCCCCCCCGCACACTCTCTTTAGGAAACTAGATATATTTAGAAATAGGCACATTAAAGAAGAAAACCCCCAACCACTAAAGACACAAAGAAAGAAAACACTAAAGATTGAAATCCCACCCTTGATAAATCACATGAGAAGAAAACGGTAAGAAAACTAGGGAGGGGATACTTGTACACAGATGGACCGGTTAGTCCATAACTGTTGAAATATTTACAGCAATGTCTGTGCAGATGGTTCAATTATGGCGTGTTCTGTGAGAGCCCGCGACAGACCGTTTGTCATTTCTATCACCTTGCGACGGAGTGAATCTGCAGATAACTATTCAGCGTTTGAGTTGAAATCATTTGGAGGTCAGGATGCAGTTGTGTGTGTAATGGATACCTCCCTGTATTTCCTTTGTCTTTTGTCCTAAAGTGACAGCTGAAGATATTTATTCGCCTTGTGCACATTACATCGACTGGAAAAGCTCTGTAAATTCAAAACCCTGATCTGCCTGCAAGGGTGTGACCACTTGGCATAGTAGTACTATGCCAAAAGTAAAGATCGAAGTCTGTCTTCCTCATTTTTGTTAAATATGGTGATATAAGTCTGTAAAAGTGTCTATTTCACTCCACCATACACCAATAAAATAGTGTAACTGATGTTGAAATACGTCCCTGCTACTCATAAATATCTAATGTAAGATAAGATCGCTACAATTGAGTATATTTTCTTTTGTTAAACGTGTTGAATTCAATAATCAGAACATTAATATAATGGCTAACAACGATCGATGTAAAGATATAATGGACTCCTTAGCAGAGACTGAAGTCACTCTCCCTCTGTGTGTGTTGTAATCGGAGCTTCTCCTTGCTTTGTTGACAAAGCCGGGCTGGCTGCATGTGCATGTTAGTGCATGTGAGCGTGCCCCACTAGCTCGCTCATAGCACCCATGCGTTCTCCCCCACAGGTAAACACTGTCACTTCTGCTAGCAGGTTTGCTGTGGTTGGCACTTTTAGCGCTGTTAGCACCGTTAGCTGCAGGCTGTTGAGAGCCATTTAGAGGCAATAGAAATGAAAATAGCAGCTTTAATTAATCCTTGACTTGCAAAGATTTGTGGCTCAGATTGCAAAAAAACTTGTGCTATGATGCTGCTGTTCCAAATGTATGAAATGCAAATGCAGATCGCACTGTTCTGATTGAATTTAAAATATATATTTGTATGACAGTGTGTGCGCATTTCATCTATTCTTGCAATGGTGGAGTTGCTATCAAAGTTCATCTTCCAGTTTCAATGAGGATGTTCTTATTACTCACTAAAGTCTTTCAGTTCATGATGACACACTCAGTTTTTGAACACATTAGTTATGTATCACTGTTTAAAATGCCAGGTAAGGCGAGTAACCTACAGGTAAATCTGTCAGAGAAAAATAGCAGCTTTTTGATAAATAACACATCATTGCGGAGAAAGAGGAGCATGAAACTCACTCCACATACAGTACAGTGTATTTCTGGGTGCTGGTGGTGGATGACTCACTGTGGAGGACTTTGTCCCCTGGCAGTCCTTATTTTTTCTTTCTATTAAAACCCCTGCATCTAAAGAGTTGGGGATGACCTATCACTTTACATAATTCATGCACGGAGCCTGTGAATAATGGATATTTCTGCCCCAGTTGACGTGGTGCCAGAGGTGGAACAGCACCGCTCCGTGTCCGGCTTTGCATCTCTGCAAACCAAACACAGATGCCACAGGTAGTCTTTCTGTTTTGTGCTCTGCATGCCTGAGTTGCACAGCTCAAACACCCAATAACGAGACATAAACACGACAGCATGCTGGTTTTTATTAATATCCTGATTTTTATTTTGTGCTGGGAAATAATGGGGATAAAATTGGCCTTGTAAATACCGAGTCATCTTTTCATCTGTGCTGCTCCTCCCGTCGGACCGACTGTCCGTGTTAATGTTTTATCAGGCATTTTACGCCCATTCATCACCCTCCTTTGTGCCGATGCCAATGAGGCATCAGGCCATGGGAACCCAGTGTTTCTATGGAGCCAGCAGCTACTTGCTGCTTGGGACTGCATGATCGTGAGCTTTATTAATAAACAAAAGCTGACATGTTTGTGGCTTGACAACCTACGAGTGATGGGAACCGCATTAAAAAAATACCGACGCAAGGAGTCGAGCCACAGTTGGTGTCATTAGCGGCCCGAACCAGCCTGGGGCTGCTCATCAGTACTTGTCACCGGGCCGGCTTCATTAGTCACTGTCCAGATGACAGGGGCTGTTGTAAAAGATACCTCACCCCCCGTGGAGAGCCAAGTGTCCCTGCAAATAGGCTGCTGACCTCCAGAGCGAAGATGAGGACAGGCCAAGAGTGAGATGAGGGCGTGCGGACCGCAGGGCATAGCCAGGCCAGGGCCTCTCCTCTCTGGAGGACCCTGAGAGCTGACCTGCCCCTGACCCCATCTGTACAATGAAGTTAGCTGATTGGGGACTCCTACACGCTCTGATGAAATGGCAGATTCCCCAGAAGAGAGAGAGAGAGAGAGAGAGAGAGAGAGAGGAGAGAGAGATGAAATAGTCTGGGGCCCCTTGCAGGAGAATGGGATACCCAGCAGGGACATGCTAATCCGCCTGGTTAATGATTAAGAGTTGGGGGTGTGTTGGAGAGATTGGAGGGACAGAAATGAAATGATGAGGAAAAAAAGAAAATCTATGGAGCTTTTTGCGATGCCTCCGATGACAGCAGCTCTGTCAGAGTGGATCCGTCCAACGCGCCGACGTGTGATCTCGCTTTGATGTCGTGGTTACACCCGGATCACCAGCAAAGCATGACAAACAGGCGCCTTTTCATAATCGTTTAATTCACCTTTTTATTTGCAAATTCACCAACGCTGAATTAGAAACACTTTGATGATTAGATCGAATCAACAGCTTTTCAAAATAATAGGTTTACGGATGATCACATGGAAATCATAAATCCATTAACATTGCCCATCCATGACACGGACCATTTTATTTTGTATATTGACTTTAATCATTGAGAAGATGCCTTGTATTTAACCAAATATCAAAACAAATCTGATGTTGTATTTGTTTGCTTGTTAAGTTAAATGTTGTGTATCAAATCTGGCTTCACTAATAGTCCATTGGCAGAAGGAAGAGGAATGTTAGAGGGCTGGTAATTAAATCTCAATACTTGTGAGTAATCGCAATGGTTCCTTGGAACAAAGTATTGAAATTTAAACAGTGAATGCTTGATCCTTTCTTAATGACAGATAAATGCCTTTCTAGATGCTCACATTCAAATTGGATGATTATCCAAAACCAGGGTGAGTAATGTTGTTTGGAAACCTTTGTGGTTCTATTTGTTGAAATACAATTAAAATGAATCCAGAAAACAATCAATAAATCAAATGCTCTAGTGGAAAAAAAATGGTATCATATGAGTCTATTAAATCAAGTTAATGTCATCAACACTCTCTTCCTCAATCTGGCTGAGTGGGTTTTGTTGCCTAAACCTTCCTGTGAAGAATGAATATTTGTAAAATGTTTTATGATTACGACTTGGCTGATTGAATTGGGCTGTTAACGTCACATGATCCCCATGATGACTGATTATTATAAATTACCAAAATTAAATTATTGATCTTATTTATATTTAAAAAAAAATAAAATGTTTGGCCGACACAGAAAGAGTAAATTAAATCCAGGACAGAATGATTAAATCCTACAGGAAAAGACATTTGAATCTTGAAACATGAAAACCCTCAAAATATTTTGAATATTCAGACTTCTCCCTGCATGCTTGCTAACTTCACCACAGTGTCCATAACTCAGCAGATGTTAAAAAGCTGGAGGAGTGTGAAGCGAACAATGGCGGGTGAGAGCCAGAGTGACACAACAATAAATATAATAAATACCACATGTTGACAGCAATCCATCAGATACACCCATACATCAGTGCAGTGCAATAGCAGGCTTCACTCACTGAAGACTTCCATATGTTGTGTTATCCATTCACACACACACACACACACAGCAGACTGTACTCTGCCCGTGAGGTCCAACACACTTTAATGGATGAGCTTTGGGAGAAGTAGGGCCGGGTTCTCCAGATCATTCACACTTTAACACCAAACCTTCTCTCATTCATGCGCCCCCTTTGTGCTCGCCGCAAACACTGTGCTCAATCGCATTATCATTACAGAGCAAATCACTCATATTAAGCCTCTGCGCTGTCACTTGCCCCCCGAATCTCAGCTGTGCGCTGCCAAGAAAGCGTGGCAGGACATAAGACGCATGTTAAATGAGATTTGCATAAACAGTGTTGCTCCATCACTTATTTATTTCCTTCCCAGCTTAAAAAGGAAAAAAAGGAAAATGAAAGATGCCGACTGCTTGCTGAATCCATCCCCGCGGCCGCATCAAACAGGTGTTGTTACGGCGGGTGGGACCTGATTAATGGGATTATTGTTTTAATGACATAATGACCTCATCGTGCTCTCAGGCGTCGGTGTGGAAGGAGGGGAATTGGGGGCAAAAGGAGCGCAGGAGCAGCCGGTTGCTCCCTCGCAGGTCCTCACGGTGTAAATCATTACATGGCTAATGGGCTCATGACATCAGAGTTGTTCTATAAGCGGAGGAAAGGTCGGGAAGATTGGGTGAAGTGAGTGTCAGCTGAATCACTTCTGATCATAACACTGAGGCAAGCAGAGGAGTCACGAAACCGACCTGTTTACAGAGAAAACAGGATATGAGGATTATCAGCAGGATGTCTGTGACACATACAGTCACTATTGGCTTTCACCTTCTGCGTAGTTGTTTAGCTTTCTTATTCATGCGTGCTATTAATATCCTTTTCAGGCTTGGAGTATTAGATGTGCTGGAGTGCTGTCATTAGGGCTCTGCAGCTGTTTTCTGTGTGGCGCTGAAGAGCTGGAGTGCCAATAGGAACACAGGGTTTAGTTTCTGTTTTAATGCTTAAAATGTTGTTTGGACATCGGTGCATGTCACACTTTATAACTTTGCAGTAACTCATTTTGAACCAGTACCCGCGTGGAGTATGAATACAGGCAGATGTTTTTATAATCGAGTGCCGTCATTATGTTACATCAGTAAGCCGTGTTATTCTACACACAATCTAAGAATATGAATAAAGGAAAAGTGATGATTGAGAGGTGGACAGGTACGCAGAAGCAAAGGTTTCAAAACGGTCCACAACGTCTTTTCCATAGCAGATCCAGCTCCGAGCGTTTTCTTTGTGATGTTTCTATGACAATAGTTTCTTGACAACACATCAACGATTCAGAACCACCGTTGCATGATAGACTAGTGCTGTTATTATCTATATGCGCTGCCATCGATTTGTTCATGGGATGAGCTTGTCTGGTGCTCATCCACACTTTGCTTGTCACCACTGAATCTGACAGCTATACCTTTAGAGCCAGGAGGGAAATCGCTCGGAGAAAACACTTATGGCACTCACCAGCATCTTCCGGTGTCCGCCCGGCCCATCTGTACAAAATGGGCTATCTGGTCTTTGTTGTAATCATATCTGTCTGACATATAATGTTCAGAGTAGACAGACGTGACCAAAATAAGCTTCCTTACAGTGACTGTCCTCATTGGGACCACTTGAAAAAAGATGCAGATAAAGATGTGGATACATGCACTTCTTTCTTCTTGAGGTTTGAGATGTATGTTTGCATCTGAAGAACCTTTTTTTAAGAAAGTGTTTTTCTTTATTGTTATACTGAAATTCCATTAAAAACCCTTTTTGGAAGAAAGAGTTCTTTCATGTTTGTGCAAGCGTAGGCGATAAAAATGAACACAACAGTAATGCAACCCACCCACCCCCACAAACTGTTATTATGAACCAGGATTGTTGTGCTGCACCACGTCAGCCCCGGCCTTTCAGGGATCCAAATGAGTTCTCTGGGTTCTCTGTAGAATCTCCCAGGATGGGTTCTTGTTAGCACCTCTGAAGGTGGAAAGGTTCTGGATAGAGCCTCCAGAGGGAGTTCTGAATGGAACTCTCATAGAGGTTCTGGGTGAGATCCTTCACAGATGGTTTATGTTGGGTTCCCTGTAGAACCCTCTGAAAGACTAGAGATGGAAGTGTGCAAAAGATCCTAGGAATCAACAAGGGTTCTCCTATGAGGACGAGCCGATGGTTGTAGTTAGCACCTTGATTTAACAGTGTACAGCTGCACTAAGAAGGCAGATATATGTTTAACACATTACCAAAAAGTTTAGTGACGATAAATTGTCAGCAAAAGATGTGACAATTTTAGACGAGAAGAAAATGTTATTTTGTTCAACTTTTGTTTTTCTTCTGTACTGTTTTATATTAAAATCCTGTTCCTGTCCAGCTCTTGTTCTCATACTTCAGGGTAGCAGAAACACAATGTGTAGGAAGCTGACATATAGGAGTGCCGTGTGTATACATCCCTGTGCCATCTCACAGTATATACAGGATTTCCCATGTTAATGCGGGCTGCAAATACATCATCATTTAGCAGTCATGTGTACACAACTGTCTCATAAAAACTTCACAGCTACTTCACGATCAGAATGCAAACCCTCACATTTACAAGAAGTCCACACCACGGCTCACTAAGATCCCACAACTGTAGCAAGAACATCAGGTGAAGTCAGACATCCAATACAGGAAACAGCACCAACAATGCTTAGTGTAGGCTCTGTGATTCAATGAAGCAAGTCTGAAGGTCATAATTAAATTATTTATAACATCGTATGAGACATTCTAGCTATAAAAACAAAGGCCCACCTGACATGGTCCTCATCTTGCGTGACCTGTTTTTTTTTTTGTTTTCTTTAATCAGTTTTCAATGTTTCAGAAACATTATCACATATTTTTAATTCAACATGAATACCATATTTCAGGTTATTGTTAGTTCAACATTAGCTGGTGTGAGTTAAAGCAACCAAACTAATAAAGTGCTGTCATATAAATAAATGATTGCATTCCATGCAGTAACTGATGCACAGACAGAAACACTTAAGGTAACCAACAGATATGCATTTAGTCATTCCCCAACCAATTGATGTCAACATCTGTCACGTTACATTAACAACAAAATAAATCATTTGCCAGCCAACCAGCCGTACCCATTGGAATAGATTAGCCCTCGGCATGACTGGCTTGACTTGATTTGACCGTATGAAGTTTTTCAGGAAAAGTTACATCAGCGTCGTCAGCCGGAACTGAGCCTGACTGACAGCGAGGAGATCAAGCATCCGTGTGTGTTTCTCCGTGAGTAATGAGTGTGTGCAGGCTTTTTTCCCTATGTATATGTATGTGTGCACTTGCATGCTCACGCTTGTGTCTGTCTAATGTGTGTGTAAGCAGGCAGGTGGATATGCAAGTTTCCCATTTGTGTGCACGTGGTTAATCGTGTGTGTTTCAACTGTACAGTGCAGGCTGGAGGCTGCAGCTTAAGGTTCATGTTATAGTCTGCTGTCACAGTTCATCCCCCCCAACACACACACACACACACACACACACTTTCATCTGACATTTCATAGATGCATTCGGGCAGCTCAATGACAACACGTCTCTATTCCTGCTCTGAACCTCCCAGCACCGAGAACACTTCCTTACTAAGCTGCAAAATTGGCATTCTGGGACTATCGCTTCACTCATCTTGAACGAGTCTTTTGTGGTTCGAAAGCCTTTTGAAAACTTTTTTTTTCTGACTTGTGTCATTGGGAGAAGTGAAGCGATCTCATGAAAACACTTCAAGAAAAAAGCTCTTACACTTAGCATATTGTGGGGAAGGAATACTACAACTCCTTGCATGCTCTTTTGTTTATTTTTTACACTGTTTATCATTTTTTTTATTTATGCAAAGTCAATACAAATTTGAGGGTATACTTTATTTGTTATTTCCTGTGTAGGGAAGGGATGGCAAATCTGGAAGTATTCTTGCCTCTGAGGTGTGAAGGAGGCCCTGTTTGTGTGTTTCCTCCTCTCCAGCACGGCCTCTTGGTGGGGGAAGGAGAATGGAGGTTGGGGGGGGGGGTGCATGGGGGTTGTGGACAGAGAGGAAGAGGGTTAATCGTGTTTGCAACAGAACAGGCTTCCCCTTGAAGTGGGAGACGGTGGTAGGAAGTGTCCAGATTTATGGTTCTCCGTAGCCGGTCACTGTAGCCTTCTTCACCGTGGCAGTTGACCAGCCAGTAGACAGAAGGGGAGAGTGTGAGAGGAGCTGTAAATCACAGCGAGAGTGTGGCTCAGACACACACACCGACATACACAAACACATCCAGCCCTATGCTCACAGTTCACAGGCAGATAATGTGTGAAAGGGAAGGGCGGCTGTCCAGCAGTCTGCTGACAAGATAGAGCCGTTCTAGCAAGGGAAGGTTTGGAATGAATCTGGCTTCTTTTTTTTCCTCACTTTTTTTCTTTTTTTTAAAATTCAAAATATTCCAAATATTATATTATATTATAATATATTAGAAGATTCTTTCGAAACGCATTCTTTGATTTTCATCAAAGGGCTTGTTGTTTTCTTAGCCTCGTCTAAGGACTTTATGTACCGAATCTCGACAAGTCGATTGGATTCAATTTGTTAGAGAGTGTTGAAAAGATTGTTACGCCAAAGGTCAACATGGCAGCTCATCAGTTTTGGCAGGAATGTTCTTAGCTTGTGATGCCTTAAGCCTTATACATTTAGCTTTGCCTCATTTATCAGGAATCATGAGTGAAAATACTGACAACAAATCATTTTCTTTGGTTCCACCAAATTACACAAAAATCCGTGAAGTACTGTTTAATACCCTGAAACCAAGTAAGCGCTAAAAAAGATGGTATATGTAGGATGAGTTTATGGTGTCAATCACTGGTTTCAAGTCTTCTTCAATACAACATGATGTTCATTTAGTAAATTATCCCATTTAGAGTCAAATAGACCATAAAGCAGGGGATGATTTAGGGTGTTGCTACTTTGTGATTGACGGGTTGCTACCACCGCGTTGTCCCGTCTGGAAGTTGTCTGTGTTTTCATCTTAGATCTTTGACCCTTTAACAGTGAGTTTTGGGTTAATGAACATTACTTGTAATATTCTGGTCATCAAAAACTGTCTAATTTCCCGTTCGCTTGTACTCCACCGTCTTGTGTCAGTTCTGGTTGCCATGGCGATGGCGACCAGAAAAATGCTGAACCCCATGACGGCAGTCCACAAACCAATGGGTGACATCACCGTGACAGCAGCAACATGACATCCAACGAAGAGAAGATAATACAGAGAAATAGCATCACTCTCTGCAGCCCCTGGGCTAACTGAACCACACACTCCCAACCACACTAGTGTCAAGCCCTAACATCTCCACAGGACTCCCTTCAAACACAGGAAAAATGACTTTGATTTCTGCAAAGGAAAATGCACTACCTTTATCACATCCGCCATGTCTGCTCCACAGAGGTTTACTTTAGGCATGGAGTTGCTTGTGTGTTCTTTAGGTGTTCTGCTACTCTTTACTCCAACACTCCCCTCAGTGAAACGACTCTCCGTCTCTGTCAAGCACCATTGAATCTGTTTCCTTCATAGGCGGTCTGAGGATTGCTTAACATACAGTATGCATGTGTGTGTGTGTGTGTGTGTGTGTTTGCATCTTTGCCCAACACACGTGTACAACGGGAGTCCAGAGGTGTGGAAGCGCTACATCCACAGCCTAAAGCAAGCTGCTATCAGACCCTAATGGTTTCAGCATCTGGGGTGGTCTCTTGTCATATTCCGACTCGTGTGCCCACATGGACTCTGGCCTGGTTAGACCATCCATCCTTGCAGCGGCTGTGAGGCCCCCTTGCTGAACGTGCGCTGTGCCCTGTGTGTACACAAGATCTCTGGCCTCGGTGGGGAATGTTTACCCAGCTGAAGTCCAACAGTGTTGCACTCTCTCCCAGCTGTACTGTACTGACTGCAGGGCAAGTCGCTTAGGACACGTCTATTGACCAATATCCCATATATGCTGCCTTCTCTGGGGTCTATAGCATCTAGATTTACATATACAGTATATATGCCTTCTGTAATTTCTGTAGTTTCTTTTGTTTTTGTGATAATGTTACCATGCATTTCTAATTAAAGCACATAAGGGAAAGATTTAAAAGAAAAATACAAAAATAGACATTTTAACCTCCTAATCTGTCAGCTTGAAGGATTTAACCAGACCCCCGTTTTGTGGCAATATGCTCTCCGATTGCAAGTCACAACGCTTGCAAAGCAAAGCTGGATTAGGAAGCAGGATCAGCCACAATGGAACACAAAACGGCAAGCCCCCCCTAAAATGTTCTGTATATGGTAACTAGAGATTCAAGTGACTGTAGTGACAGTTAACACTTTGGGTGATTTTTATTGGCCCAAAAATGTCAAATGTCACAAAAAATGCATACCATTCAGCTTACAATGGGGAAATAATAGAATTGGTAGGTCTACTATCATTTCAGAACAGACCTGGCCGTGTGAATGGGGGCTCGGGATAAGAGGGGTCTTATGTTCCTACTTAAACTCAGATCTGTGGACAGATTACACGCAATAGTGCAGGAATTTGATAATAAAAACTGTGATCAGCAGCTGTATTGTCAGTGCCTGCACACAACGATCTCACCGGTGACAGGTTGGCTAAAAATAAAAACGATAAAAGGGGGAAAGGAGGAATTCTGAAGGTGACACTTTATGCATCTTTGACTCGCATTTATGTGAAATTCTTTCAACAGAAAAAAACAACAAATCTCCTCAAAATCTGAAAACTGAAGTGAGAAATCTTACACAGATGATTTGTGAAATTGATTCAATTTAATTCTATGACATATGAGCTGAATCACACTCTTAACCTTCTGACGTGAAGTCACCTGTCCTCTTTCAACTAAAAAAAAAGAGGGGGGGAGGGGAATGTTTGACTACACCTTCAACCCTTTGCACAGCCATAATTCAGCCTCTCAATCTGTCAGCTCCAGCGGCACGGCAGCTCCATCATCATGCAATAATGCTGGACTCAATCGTAGGTGAGGAGATGATGCTCTGCAGGGACGGTGATTCTCCCCTCCGCGATAAAACCAGCTTCTGCCAAATGCCGACGAGATTTATCGCCGCGTCTGTTTAAATGTAGCCAATTCCACTTTAATATGATATTAAAGAATGATGCATGCCGGAGCCTCAGATGTTCTCGCTGAGGGAGTCTCGTCTGCCCGTGGCAGCGTTCGAGAAACCCAGCAGATACAGCTGATGTAACGTTCAATATTGATAACAGCCGTAAGCGGAATGGGCTCTGATCATTTAGGAAAAATATTGTGTGATTTTTTTTTATTTTTTTATTCTATTTTTTTAAACCACAACCTGGCCCAGTGCCTGGATTCCTATCATCCATCAGTTGGATTTGATGGGCAGATATCCACCAAGCTCTTATCACCTCGGATGTAATGAACTCTGTCTGTGAAAACAGAGAAGAGCAATGAGGTGAAATGTGTTTCCTAGGCGCGACATTGGAAAGCAGGAAATGTTTCTGAAATATTTGTATAATAGGCTTATGTTTTCATTTTTACTCTGTGGAAGAGGAAAAAAATGACAGGAGGCCCGTAGAAAGACACCAGCTACTGTCATTGGATGTGTTTTAGTGGACGTTACCAGCATGTTTTAGCCCATTTAATAAGAATAATTTTAAAATTTGGACGTATGAAAACAGATGGGAAAATCCCCAAAGATCTAGAACCGTGCAGCATGCATTCTAGATTTGTCAGTAAAAAAGTATGTTTTTTGTGCCCAAACACTTGTATGGCACTTTTATGGTTTTCCCATTTTTTTGTTTGAGACAAAATAGCCATGTTTATGACCATGTGTGTGCTGGTCCCTCTTCCTGCCTCTGTGTGCGTCTCCAGCGTTCAGTGTGTCAGCTCTTGTTGATTTCCGCAGGGGAAGTTGCCTCAGTGCTATCCTCAGACAAAGCCCTGACCCCGGGGTTAAAGAATGTGAACCCGGGCCTGTGACGATCAAGACTGTCCCTCGGGGCGGACAATGCTGAACACCTCAGCAAACGCCCTAATGATCTCACATGCTTTTGTTTTCTTCCAAGCACACGTTTTTATCCCTCAGAAAATAAACAAAACAAACAAAACACACACAAATGTCAGACATTTCCTCCAAATCAATTATGTGTCTGATACTTATTTAAGTAGTTTCATTAAGAGGCTTATCATAATTTGAGATAATTGAAAAAATAGGATTCCAATAGTCTGACAGTGCTTAGTCGATTCATCAATCGATTAAATTCAAGTCATTAATCAAGCGAAATATACATTTTTTTCTTGTTCCGGGTTCTCAAATGGGATTGTTCGGGACACAGGAAGTGCTCTAAAGAAACCACTCAGCACTCGTTGACTATAGGGTTGATACCCAGAAGCAAAAGTCAACCGCATTCAACGAGTTGCCATGAAAGCGCCACCCCCGCTGCTGCACAGAGTGGTGGTTGCTTGGACACTGCATGTGGACCCTCAACAATACTGTCGCCAAGTATGAAGTAGATCAGTTGAATGCTTATTGAGATATGTGAAGGACCTACATACCTGTGTACATATAGATATGACAAAGCAATTTGAAGACATCACCTTCAACTCTGATCTTAGAATTGTTCACAATTTGCTGACGTTATATTGAACAAATCATAAACTATAGAAAAAGTTGGAGTGTATATGTGTCCATACATTCCTCAGGATTGGACACCATTGTCATTGCCACTGAAAGAAGCCATAATCGCTTTAACGGATGAGCTTGTTGTGAATGGTCAAAGTACAAAGGAGACCAAAAGGCCCTTGTCTCATTTATCACCCACTTTAAGAGAGGGAGAGGGAGAAGGAGGTTGGCTGTCAAAGCAACCATAGCAGAGTGGATCCTAACGGCCGGCTCCCATCCCCTGAGGCCCGAACATGTTGCTTAAAGTGGAGGAAAAACACGGCGAAGGAGAAGGAAAGGAGCAGAAAGAAGTGAGCCTAGAGATATCGCAATTAAGAGTTAAGTATAGACTCAAGGCCTCTTCTAGCAGAGGTGTGAGGTGTTGAGGAGAGCCAGGAACAGCCTCCAAAGGATTTATAGAGATAGAGGTGAAGGGTCAGAACGCTATTAATCACGGCCCAAGTTGAGGATTAAATAGCTCGGCATAGCGGGCAGATGAGAGAACCCGGCCCGGTGGAGGTGTTTTTTTTTTTTTTAAAAAGGCCTGTCTTCTATTACAGAGCGAAGACCCGAGGCTACACAGCCTCCTGAACTGAGGATTAATGGGATGTCCAATCACTGCTCTTCCCTCCCTCCCTCCGTCCCCCTTTGATGAGCATTTACCCAGCCAATTAAGTCACTTAACATCATCGCGCTAACACGACACCGCCTGACGACTGACAATCGTTGACTAGGAAGATGGATGAAGGACATATTCACACAAAAGTGAGGCCCTTGAGCGGAATAATTGACCATCCTCATTTGTTTCCGCACACCTACACAAAAACACACTCTCTCTCTCACACTCACCCACACACACACACATGTACACACAAACATAACTCGAAACAGTGCCCACTCAGACTTCACTCTTTTTTTTTTTCACATCTGCCTTTGATCTTTGATGTGCCATGCATTGCATTAATTATGTATCTCGCCTCAGTACAAACCTGGTGAAGACCTTCAAATACTTAATAGGAGCAGGCTCATCACAGAGGCCTGGAGGATGGCTGCAGGAGGTGTGTGTGTAGCGAACACCCGCTCCCATAGTGCGATGCATAAGGGGGTTTTACAGTATGGGGTATAATGTAGCATCTGCGGCGCTCTCCTTCAATCGGAGCCAGAGAAGGGACATTTTTCACTCTCCTGGAGCTTGTGCCTTGCTCCGTGTGTGCAGGATTGGTTGTCGGAGGGGAGGAGGTGCACACAAGATGGATGTGGCTTGAATTAGGCATAAACTGTCATGTCCAGAAGAGAGAGAGCAGCGAGCCCAGTGACGGGGAGCGTTGCTCTCATGCAGCGGGTGGTATGCAACGTGAGCGTGCTGTAGAGCTCTAGCCAAGGGCAGCTTATCTGGATCGCCCCCAACTTGAATGCATCCATAATAAATGCATACACATCTTTTTTTTTGCTCCATATTGGAAGATCACAGTATGGATTTTAATAAGCATTAGCAGATGTAGAGTGGGTGGCTTTACATTGATATTGTAACAGTGGAACATTTTAGCTTTAGCACAACTTATCTTTATTTTTTAAATTAGTTTTAAGCAATATGAACACAATATCTTATACTAGGGATGGTTATTTTTAATTATTTTTTTGTCTTGTTTTACAACAGGGATTCAGGTATCCTCAACTTAAAGGCAAAAATTTGAATGTAAACATTTTTTTTAAGTTCTTTATAAAAAATATTTAAAAAAAAATTCAGCAGTCCTCCAATCCATTCAACCAGTTAAACCCAAACGATTCCGGGTGGATTCAGACCGGATCAAATGCTATCAAACCCTAACCCGTCCCTTCTGTCTAGATGTTTATTTAAGTGTTTTATGTTGTAGCAGCTTCACCAGAGAGAGAGATATGCTAATTGCTTCAGCGGTGAGAAGACTTGGCCTATACAGCTCTAACATCTATCTACTGAGCCAACAGCCCTGATTCAACAGATGTGACCTGGTTAAAATAACAGGAGATAAGCAGTGAAAAGAATAAGTAGCTGAAAGGGCTCCGCGCGATTCGGAAAAAAACCTCTATCTCGAGGAGATCTGCGGGGCTTTTAATATATGTGATGAAATGCTCCGCGTGTTTGTCTTTCTCCGTGTGTGCGCGCGCGTGTTGTTAATTTCAAAGTTCATGATAAGAAACTCCCGTCTGAAGCGGCGGTGTCGCTGCAGCCCGGCCTGCGTCGGTGGGAGTACCCCCTGCACAGGTCCCCCTTTTGCAGCGCAGATCCAGTAGTTGGAGTTGTTGTACAGCGAGCGGCGAGAGCGAGAGCAGAGGAGCGCGAGCGCAGCAGCTGAGCGAGCGAACAGAAGGCACAACACGTTTAAGGTTATCTCCTGAAGGGCTATCGCGCGCGCACGGCCTGTCACTCGTATCGCTTGGTGTCGAGTCCAGGTGAAGCGGACCAGAGCAGCAGGCAGCGGCGTCCCGGTCCGGTCCGGTCTGCTCGAGCAGCCGCCTGCGGAAAAAAACTCCCCAAAACGCGGTCGTCTCAGCTGGCATGAGCTAACCTACCAGGCAGACATGGAAACCAAACCGTTCCTGTCATTGGGTAAGTTTGTTTGCTTAATGACCAAGCCTTGTTGCTTTTTTAAACAGGAGGGTTTTGATAGGACTTTCATCGGCTCTTTAATGCACAACGTGTCCGCGGTTTTTTTTTTTTTTTTTTCTTTTTTCTTTTAGTGTGTGTGCCCCTTTTCTCGTTTGACAGCGCGTGCCAGATACATCAACGTGTTTGGGGATGTTGACGAGCTTTCAGCGGACCTTGTCTGTTTTCTAAACTCGAGTAAAAGCAGACGTTGTCCCCCTGTTCTGTGTTGCACATCCAGCGTCGCCGTTTGAGCTGATGACATTCCGCTTTGATACGGAGTGACATCTCGCTCGGGATAAAACTGTGCGCGCATAGCTCACGTGCGCTGCAAATAAATGCACGCTTGTTGTTTTAAGTTTGCGCAGAACTTTTACTTTCAACGTACGTCGGGTCCACGAGGAGACAACGTGCTTTTAGCGTCTCTGCTCCACGAGACGAAACGTTATTACATAAACGGAGGAATTTGAACTTGCACGAGCAGTTTTCTTTTTTTATTTTATTTTCTATTTTGGTAGCATGTGTTGTCCGCAGTGAGCTTCGGTGGTGTGTTTAGGTCGTGTGCGTTTTTATGAACTCATCTGGTTGCTGTTTGCGTGACGACCTTTTTTTTTTTTTAATGAAAAAAAGCTTTTATGTTGAATTCCACGTGACTTGGTTTAACTTGCCGTCTGACTCTGGAAGTGTAGGCTAACCGGTGGTTTGAAAATGAACCCAGGCAGCATAATAATTGGGATTTAAAGGCGGCCATGTGCTCAAACAAAGTTCCCTGACTAGTTGAGAACAGCCTGTGTTTGTCTTTTAAAACTAAAAAACAGGTGACATGTTCTCATGAGTTTGTTTGTTTTGAAATTTGAATTACACAAGGATCACAAACTATGGAGGGCTCTTTGAATTTGGCCCTATTTGTGGAGGAAAAGACAAGAAAAAAAGAATGATGGCATTTACACAGCTGTCATAATTCCAGTTAGCCCAGTAATGGATGAATTCAGAGAAAAAGTTGAACAACAATTAGAATCCATTAACGATTTACTCCGTTTTGAAAGCATTCATCTTGGGCCAAGTCTAATTTTGTGAAGGGCTCCTTTTTTCTCCTTTTTTAAAATTTCCATTTTAGGCACACACTGTCCCACGCGAACGCTGTAAATAATTAATGCTGAGCTGCTACTGTGAGTTTGTCGACGTGAACAGAGCGGACCCTTGTCCCCCGTGGCAGAGACACAGCGCGGAGCTGTAGGCCAGACCGCTTATTGTGTCTGCAGCTCTTTCATGAGGGCGTCACGTTACACCTCCGACACGTATCATCAGCTGCCTGGATGCACCGAGGAGATTCACGAGGACTTCTGAGACGCCGAGCGCCTTTCTTCTGTTACAGGCCCTGCACGCCGACACTGTTGCCACAACGCCCTTCATGTGGCTTCCCAGAAATACTCTAAACCGCCAGCGTTAACACACTGACGGGGCTGTTATTACAGGTGCAACGTATAGTGTGTCCGCGCTGAAAGTGATTGGAGTTTCAGTCCGCCTGAGCGTACACCAGAGTATCTCATGCAGGCGGATGACAGCATAGTCTTATCTGAATGCCTCCGCGGATGGTGTGAGTCCCAACGCTCGATTGTTTTAAACGAGGAGCAACACTTTCTCTCCGGGGCCACACCACATGCTGCGTCAGCAGCTTTTTCATCGCCTACGGTCCGGATCCGTGGGCCCTTAAACCGCCCCCTTTTTATATTGAAACCTGCTCCATCAAAGGTCCACTCGAGTGCTGATTGGTAATTGGCCACTTCAAGGACGGCACTATCTGCGAAGTCCTTGAACGTATCGATTAGCCGCTTACTCAGTGTAATTATCTGTCGTGCTGCATTAGACATTCTGACATGCAACTGTTTGAAATGACGGCGAGTACATCTTCCAATTATGGATCGGTTGTTGGCTGTGATGACGACACCCCCCTTTGGCAGCGTATGGAGATGTGCTGCATGATCCCTCTATCAACCCCCCCCCCCCCCCCACTCGCTATATCTGACAGAGCTATGAAGACTGAAGGGAGGACACCGAAAGGAGAATGTGTCCTTTTGTCGGAGCAATATGAGGCTAATCGTGGCCGAGTCTGTCAGTGGAATAGAGTGTGCAGCTGTGAAAGGAAAGGAGAGTGTTTTGAGTGAGAGGTGAAAAGCCCCTTTCCTGTAAGGTCAGTCAGATCCGTATACATTTACCGCTCGGTTGATTATTTTGTGGCCAATATGTCGGCACCTATGTAGTTCACCTAAAGAGAGTTTCACCAGCTGGAAGTTGCACATTCCTGGCTGGCTTTATTGGGTGTCTTGAATTTCTCCTCTCTAAAATCATCAGCCTGAAGATAGAGGGAGTGTATCCGCATGACTACAATAGTACTGTTTGAAGTGTACAGCCATGAATTATAATTAGCCTAATTAGCTTTTGTGAAAATCCTTTTTTCTTAAAAATACGGGACTGTTGAACTATTACATGCTAAATCATCCCTTTTTAAAAATCTAACACTAACTTGATGGATTTTGACCTGTGTCGAGGTAAACTTGACCTTGAAGTCTTTGTGATTCGCACAGCTCAAAGCTACAAAACTTCCACTTCCACTAAAATGTGTCTGCCTGCTCCAAAAGCCTGCATTCATCACCTGCTAAAGACTTGTTTCCCCTCAATCTGGTGGAACTAAACTTTTGGAGGGAACATAAGGGAACCCGAGCATCAGACAGACACCCCCAAACCAATGAAGTTCATGTTCTTTGATGAGAAAGTGAGATCCATGATGGTGTGTGTGGGAGAGACCCGCATTCCTTTTCTAGCAGTTACTCAGGAACAAAGGTAACACGGGGAGAGAGGGTGTGTGCCCACCCCACCGGGAGGGTGTGTGTGTGTGTGTGTGTGTGTGTGTGTGTGTGTGTGTGGTGGGAGTGGGCTGGTGGAATTACACATTTGGCCAAATTTGCCTTTTTACGGCCGTCCAGTTTTGTGTTCCTGATGTGATGCTTTTGCTCCCCTTTTGAGAAAAAGGGGCTGCAGCTGTCATTTTTATTGGAGGAGTTTTATAGCGAGACTTAATGGCTTAAAGTGACAGCTCTCTCTCTCTCTCCTCTCTTATTTTCGCCTTTCCCCCTCTCTCTTTCCCAATCTCGCCCACGAGGCCTTTTACTCAAGCTAATCAAAGAAAATGTGCTTGCCTGCTATGTGCCCACCCTCCTCTTTCAACCCTGGCAGCATCCAAACCAAACTGTATGAGATTTACACCCCAGTTACCAACACAGCGAGTGTGTTTTTGTTTAATTACGGTAAACTGCACTTTTTCCTTTTTTTTCCCCCCTTTCACGGAACATCTCTGCTGATCATTATAAAGCATTAAGCGCTGGCTTCTGATAAAAGCCAGCATATTTTAGCCTGTCATGCTCTCCTGCTCTCTCCCCTCTGCAGCCCTCACTTGTTTGTGTTCTAAACATAGCACCAATCACAAACTGCTGGGAGGCTTTTTGATGCGCAAATCATGAAATGACTCAGAGGCTTGTTAATTATTTGTGCAAGAAGCTCCTCGCTCGCAGGAGGTCTTCATTGATAACGGCCGCACTGCCCTTCGTTCCTCAGACCTTGACCTTTGCACCTCGTGTGCTCGATCACTTCAGGAATTTGCCTTTGGCGTTCAGTCTGTTGTTTAAAGTGTTTAGTTAGAAGGTTGGAACACTGAAGGAAAAAAAAATCTATTATGTTCTTTCCCTTTTCTTCTATCCTCTGTCCTTCCCTCGGTGTCGAAGTTCCATAGTTTTGAGGTGATTAAAAGTGGTGGATTAAAAGGATTTATCGAAGTGCATTCTTTTAATCTCGTAAAAAGCAAGAAACCAGGGAATGTTTGCTCGATTAAAAATAATAATGAAGCTTCTCTGCAGTAACTTACACTCACAGCTTGGATTTGCAGAAACCGGGCTGTTGCTGGGAGCACTTTCACTGCTCAGCGCTGGAATCATCCGAGCACCGTCGGTCTCAGGCTTTATTGCGGGTCCTCCGAGTGTCTGAATGGCTTTTCTGCGGGCTGGCAGTATTCAGGGTGCGTACAGCCACTCTTTTGATGTGGAAACGTAGCCTCTGTGAGGATTTGACCAGATCCCACTCATAATTCGCATTGCTTTGCCCTACTCCAGCCAGGAATCTCTCCTCTGCCTCTCCGACACTGATATACACAGAAAGTACATTAGCAGGAAAGAACACAGCGAGTTGGAGTTGCTTTGTGAAATTATAAGGCTGCCAAGAAAGCAAACCAAAGAAACGGTAGCTGTCAGAGTGACTAACCTCTCCTCTCCTCCGCAATCCTCAAGTTGGCATGTTTTCAATAATATATACAACTGTCGTCTCCTCTTCTGTGATCATGGTAATGCATGAAAATAACTCTGCTGTTTGGCGGTTCTGATGTGTTTTGTAATTAAGTTATGAGCACATGGGCTTTGATGGCTATTCACTCGAGAGGGATGACGAATTGAGTGAATCCTAGATATGTTATCCTCCCCCATGTCATTATATTTGCGTGATGCCCACATTTTTTTTCCTGCGCTAATTATAATTGGCCCCAATGAGAACCACAGATTAAAAAAAAAAAAAATGCTGTATTTCCCTTAATGTAGTTGTGTAGAATAATGCAGCAGGATAATGATTTGCTCTGCATCCAAGCGACAGGTCAGGAAGTGAGACTCCACAGTGGATCAATGCTCTCCATGTTGTAATAATATGTATCTGTGCAACATGATCAAAAGCTGGAATGATGCGTTTGATGTTTCCGCTCGCTTCAGAGACAGAAGAAGAATTAGATCGTGGACCCACAGTGAGGTTATTGTTTTATGTTTACTAAATCTTTACATTCAGGTGTACTCCAGTGTTTTCACACCGACACGTGTGTCTACATGTAAACACTATAGCTGCCCAGCAGAAGCAGAGCGAGGTAATTAAGACCGTCTCTCACCGCTCCGTCGGTTTCTTTTTGAGGTCACAGGGAACGGGAGAAGGTGTCCCGGTGTTCACCGCTGCCGATATGTTTGTCTGTCACCTCGCCAGATGCCAAGGGGGCGGGGCTTGCACGCACTGCTGGGCACAGGGCCACGGAAATCCCACGGTGTGCAAAACACCTCGGCTGTGCTGTGTGTGTGTGCGAGTGGGTGGCTGTTTGGGTGTAAGCAGAAGGCAGCCGTTTGGAGAGGAGGCGAAGGTTATGAGCAACAAATGCATATCTTGACTGTATATTTTTGCATATCAGATTATTTTTAATCCCCATAATTGAATGCTGTATTTACACATTCTACAGTGAGATAAAGATGGTTTCTAATGCTTTGGCTATCAGTATTAAATAGTAGGTTTGCCGTTATTATCACGGTGAATGTTAAGTCAATCTTGAATGTTTTTATATTTATAGAAGGAAGATTTTTTTTTTAAACAAAGCACTTTGCCAAGATACTTAAAACGGGCTTAGGATATCTGCCATATTTCTTTCCTCAGACAGGTAGAGGTTTACACTGGCAAGAAAATAAGATCTGATCCCAGTGAGCCCGCCTCGTGCTGCCAAATTTGAGAGCAATCCCAACTTTGAGTTTAAATGCAGTTGTTGTTACTTCAGGGAGGGAGACATACGCTTGCTTTGAACACACAGAGGCTTTTGTACCCAGAAAAATAACTCATTTGGGAACAGTCGTGATTTGATTTAGACTTTGACAGAATAAGGCAAAGTGGCCCGTGGGCACAAAACAGTAGTAGCTTATATCGGGGCATCGCCTCCATTCTCTCAAGTTATGTTTCTATACTACACATATTTTCAGGCTACCTGTATGGGCTCATAATACTTTAAAAACAAAACTACCTATTAGCCAATAACAACCTCACATTTTCCAGTATTGGCAAGATGAATCTGGAAAGATCGGCTGTCATGCTCCCAAAATGAACATAACTTCCCAGAAACGTTGCACCAATCAGATACCGATAACGGGTATTGGGCCGATAATGACTCCAATAGCTGGATCAGGTATCTGTGAAAATAAGGCCGATCTATTCAATTCATTTTTAGGGTTCTGATTTTAGTCAAGCCTGATGCACTCCGAAAACAATGAGCCTCACCACATGGTGACACATGCAGCTTATTGATTAAACACTGGCATCAGATCACAGCTCTGTATCCGCAGATAAAGCCAAGGTATCGGTATTGGGACTAATAAAGAAGGATCCCTGCATGCTGAACCTTTTTCAAAGCTTTTGCTTTTAACAAACTTTGCTTTATTTGATCCATTTTCACGCATTAGCTGGACGTGCTAAAGTGGCTGTGAAAGATTAATTGAGTGTTGATCTTTGAATGAGTAATGCAACCATAGCTCTGATGAGAACACCTTCAGCTACAAATAGAAAATCATTCCCCCTTCGTCCTGGACCTGCAGCTTTTTTCTCCCGATTAAGAAACTCCCAAGTGCCACAAATAGGGATGGGATAATATGTAGATTTTATCTTAGCTGAGGATAAAAAACAATAAATTGATTGGGATAATCATAAAAATCGTCTTGTGAGTTGAAATATATGTCTAGCTCACTATCATGATTGAGAAGTTGAAAAATAGAGCCGATTTATTTGAAATGAATAAATAAAATACAACACATATTGTTAAAATGTAAGTTATTTAATTTATTTACTAATTATTGGAATTGTTTTATTGAAAATTACCATTATAGATGATATAATAAAAATAGAAAGGTAACATTTTGAATTTGTTCAACGTCCTAAAGATCTCTCTCTCTGTGTGTGTGTGTGTGTGTGTGTGTGTGTGTGTGTGTGTGTGTGTGTGCTACCTTTTCACCTTTGGGTATTTAACGTTGCCTTCAGAGTTCTCGATTGCCAGACTTTAGAGGTTGTTCCCCTCTCGGTTTTCATTCCTCTGAGTCAGCCCCGCAGGGATTGAGGACAGTTGAAGCTGTTCAACCAGATATCAGCTTGTATTTCCAGATCTTGTCGAGACGAAGTGCATTAGAACCTTTTTTTTTTTTCTTTTCGACTTTCACATCCGTCTCGCAATAAAACGACAGGCCTAGAGTTCAACGTTGGTGGAATGGCCCTTTAAACCAGCCTGTAAGATTAGAGGCTACGGCTGTAATTATGATAAACAGAAGATCCATTACACAAGCCGCTAAAGAGTCTGGATTACTGATGAGATGGTGGATACCGAGGGGACGTTGGCACGTTCAGGTCACCTCAGAAATGAGTACAAATGCAAGTTGTAACTTTGTCATTATTGTCACCAATGACTGTGCATATGAGAGACTTGAGAAAAAAGATCATATGTCAGATAGCCGGGTTCCTCTGCGGCTTTTTCTTCTGCCTGCAGTCGTGAAAGAGTGATTAACTCTTTGTTGATGCCTGCAGGCCTCGCATGTTCATACATCCGCCCAGACTGCTGCCCCCTCAGCACACACACACACACACACACACACACACCTGTATGCATGTGTGCACAGAGGCGGCCATGTGCAACACATACAGCACGTCTGCACAGAAGTCTGGAGGGCTTTGTCACCTATGGTTAGACACCTTGCTGCGGCCGTCTGGTTTGAGGAATGTTCTCAACGGCAGGAAGGGTGTTGAGAATAGAGGGGGAGGGGCTTTTCTATATGGAAAAACAACACCAGCAACCTCGACGCTCTCGACATTGTTGGATGAACACGCTGTACCAAGTGTGACGGCTGAAACGCACAAGTGAACAGCTGTTTGTAACTGAGCGATGGCGCTTAGGTGGCTGTTCCCTCCCTTCCTCTGCCCACAGCATTCATTCTATTTGAGTTTGACATTTTATTGGCCCATGAGGGGAAATTTGCTTTGCAGACAGAGTGTGCAGTAAAATCACACAGCAGAGCCATGTAATACAAAACAACGAGGCCACATAATATTAGACTACAATGAAACGCATAATAAACTGCTCCAATATAAACCCATCTTGACCATGGTAAGACCAGAGTGCAGGATATGTTTTTTTTTTTTTTTAAATAACTGAGCACCACTTCTTAGTGGCTGAAAGTAAGCAGACTGAATGGATGCAGAAAGTCCATTCAGTGGGGACTCGGTTGAATGCTCTTTATTATTGGCTATAGAATTTGATAACCTGCTTATTAGTTCCAAGAAGGAAAATGTGCCGAGTCACGTAAATGGGTTTACATACATGGCTTTATCTCTCTGTTCCATGGCGGTGTCATGTCTTCTCAGCTCTTTAGCATCATGCATTAAGAATGCAACGCAGATGCAGCCCTCCCTTCCATGCAAATCTGTCATGCGTGTGCTATTTAGGAGAAGAACGTTGAGCGACCAGGTTGACTGGGAGACAGGCAGGCGCGCAGGTCTTTGTCATCAACGTTCTGCATACCAAAGTGCTGACAGTCGCCTGCACAAAACGGCTCTGACAAGTTCAAGTGTCACGTTTAAGGATGCTTTCTTTCTGCTTGAGCCCAGAACGGGGAAACGGGAGAAGGCTGCAGATTAAACGGGATCTGAGCGCTGAGTTGTTGGCAGAACGAGACCGATATTGGCAGGACGTCGTGCAGCTGTGTAGATTTATCTATTTGTGTGCGTCTGTGTTTGAACGCAGGGCTGCAGTTAACAGTTAATTTAATTGTTGATGTTTTTATTTTGTGCGTTGGTTTTTTCTATTAATCAGTCTTACTGGAAACAGTGTGATATGCAGTGGGCATCAAATGGAGAAAGGGAGAGCGTGTCTGACATTTCTGCTCGACAAATGGCACAAATGTTGATTCATATTCTGGTGATCAAATGAATGATTCACCACTAATGCGTTCAGCTCTAGTAGGCGCCTTACTTGAGTATCAGACGGGGGATGTGTGGGTGCTTGGACATGCACTTGTGTCGGTGTGTACAAGCCTGCACATGTATGCGTTTATGTTGGGCCCTTTTAAAAATTGTCAGATTCCATTTCCCCCAATTCTTCATGTGTTGACATTCTACGTTTATCATTAGTGAGTCTAATCATGTCACGCATGAATACAGTTTCCAAATTGGCTCTGCTTTGGAGCTATTTTTCTTTGTAAAACAAAGCTTATAATGAGACGGAAACCCCAGATTATTTCTTATTGAATCCACATTTTGGCAATTTCCATGACAATTGGCATTGTTACAGTTTCAGTATCATATACCGCAATTCTTTCCTGCAGTATGTGGAAATCACGGGGCCTCAGCTTTTATGCATCACGTGTACGAGAAGCCGATGCTACACCGTGTACGCTCAGAGTCGTTGGCGCTGGTGGCGGCGCAGACTCGCTGATTCATGAAGTGGAGAGCTGAGCAGCTGAGAATCAGTGCGCTGTCTGGGAGAGGGAGGGTCAGGGGTTGTGGCTGGGTCACGCTCTGTGGGAGAGGTGAGGACTGAGGAGCGGGGAGAAGTGATGGAAAGGGAGAAAGCAACAGCGGATCATTGTGGAAGCTTGCAAAAAAAGGAAGCAGGAAGCGTGTTGTTTTCATTAAGCTCTTGCTTTGTGTGCAAGGTTTCTTTTTTTTTCTCTCTTTCTCACCGCATCAGTGCAGCTATTGTTAGTAACGGAGTTAATTGTTAATTGATCCAAAAAGCGATAAAACAAGGCACCTAATCTCCCTTTCGCTCACACACACACACACACACACACACTCACACACACTGAGACAAACACATGTGCTGTGGAGAATGAAAGTGGATGTTTATTACAGGATCCTAGTGGATGCTAAGGTGCCCTAGGGGCTATTAAAGCCCTCACTTAAAAGACACTATCTGAGGCACACTGATGTGGGCTGTTTGGGGGAGGGGGGAGGTAGGAGGTAGGAGGTAGAGGGGTGGCAGAAAGGGAAGAAAGAGAAGTCCCTGGAACGGTGAGCAGAAGAAGGGAATAAACAGGGTGAGCACATCTGGATTGCCTCAGCAGAATATTTGTGCAACATCTGGAAAAATTCCCTGGAATTTAAGGGTCCCCTCCTTTCATTTCAGTTCTTCTTCGTCTTCTTCTTCTTCTCCTTCTTCTCCTTCTTCTTCTCCTTCTTCTCCTTCTTCTCCTCCTCCTCCTCCTCCTCCATCCAGCATCTTCAAAGTCTCTTAGCCTGGTGCGGCAGGCACGTAAATACTCCTGTAGTAATGCAGGTTGAGGCCTCACAGACTTTATAGCGGGGCCAAATTGGGCCCATGTGACCTTCTCCTCTTTGAGCAGGGCCGGGGCTAATTAAGTGGCACAGAAGTGAGAGGGCACCCGGCTGTGGACCCAGACCTAGACCGATTCCTGGTCCAAACACAACCCCTCGTAAAAACGGCAACAAAGAGAAGAAAAATAATTCTTCTACTTTCCATGGACTGTAAACTTTGAAATCATGAAGCATGAAAATGAACCTCTTTGTTTGTTTTGTTTTCACCAGACGGACTTTTCTGGTATAGCATGAAAGAGTCACTGTATATGATGATTAAAACACAACCAGGCTGCCTTTTGCTTGTGTTTTTGGTGTATGTATGTATTAGTTTGTTGTCATTGAAAAGCATGTACAAAGAGCTTGTTCGCCTCCCTTTGAGGTGTGAAGTCCCAAGAGGGATAAGGGAGTCACCGTATTGAATCGACACCTTCAGTCGATTTGTATGGCTCAGTTACCACGGGGTGCAGGGCGCCCTTACACTAGATCATAGATGTGCGGCGAGGCTTTTGTCCGTCCCTGCAGTGTGAGATCACAAGCGTGGCTCTCTCCTGTCATCGGTGGCGGAGAGGGCCCCATGTTCATTAGCGATGTAGGATTTCAGACGGGCCCCTGAGCGCCTCCTGTCTTACCTGGGCGAGGCACCTCGTGGGTCGGCGGCGCTGACAGGCAGGTAGCTCACTCGCAGAGCAGGAGAGCGCAGAGGTACATGCTAATGTGGCGACTGTGCTGATCAAAAGGGATGCATCACAGTCTCCCTCTGATGGGCTTACTGATGCCGGGCCCCCCTGAGAGCTGCAGTACCGAGCAGGAGTAGGGCAGTGATCAGAGGGAGAGAGTGAGAGAGAAAGGAGGATGGGTTGAGAGAGATGGGAGGAGGGGAAGAAAGACATGCCATACAGAAAGAGATAGATGGGAGAACAAGAGGAAAGTGAAGAGGGAAACCTCTGGAGTATAATGGAGTTAGGATTTAATAGTTTATATAGTCTCCTTATCTTTATCCGTCTAAGGAGGCAATCAAGCGTTTCAGTTGGTCAATCATCTCTCTTCCTGCGAGGACACCGAGCTGATGTTTTTCCCCATGTTGCTCTGCAGCGGCCTACATCCTTCCACATGACTGAACCGACAAGTCGGACTCCTTTCTAGGAATGCTGATGTTGACGATACAGTCTACTGTATCTGTGCGTTTGTGTGTGTGATGTTCTATTCGGTGTTTACAGAGTCAGCCTGTTTGTATGTATGAGGACGTGTATGTGCATTTGCGCAGGTCACGCGAGTCTATATGCTGACATGTAAAAAATCCTTCTTTATTCAGCTGACAGTCGAATTATGGAAATACTGTTTGACCACGGAAAAAATTTAAACCAAAAGACAAAATCCATGCTAGAGCTGTTTCAACGGGATTCTTCAATTAATCTGCTGTTAATCATCTTTTGGTAGGGGTGTAACGGTACACAAAAATCTCGGTTCGGTACGTACCTCGGTTTTGAGGTCACGGTTCGGTTCATTTTCGGTACAGTAAGAAAACAAAATGCAAAATATAAATGTGCTAGTTGTTTATTACTTTTGTGCTTTTAACAGTAGGAACATGCACTGGAGCTAGAATGCTGCTCAAAAATATAAATACAAGTATTTAAAATATTTATTTAAAAAATAAAAATAAATAAAAATATTTAAATATAAATATTTAATAGTTTCTTTAAAAAATATATAAATATATAAATTTTCTCCATCTCATGTGCAAAATTTAACAGTTGCAACACTATCAGTTTCAAGTTGTTGCTCAGATTAAATAACATGAATAAGGCTAAGACTAAAAATAAATAAAAATAACAGACTGTTTCTTTAAAAACAAAAAAACAGAGGCGGTTTAAACGCGGTGGGGAGCTATGTTAGCACTAACGTTACGCTCGTCTTTCTCCTCGTTGTAGCGATGTTCACGTGGGGGTGGTGCCGTTTCAAATGCGTCAACAGGTTTGACGTGTTGCCAGAAATATACCCGACCTCACACGAACAATGTCGGCAAACCGCTTTGGTTTTATCAACCTCTCTTTGTCCCTGTTTGTATCTCACCGGGAAGCCGAAGTGTTCCCAAACGGGAGACCTTAATGTCGCGGGAGGGTCCTCCAACTCTGGCTTGTTGCCAACGCTAGCGGCATTAAGGTCCGTGTCCACAGGGGCGATTTTAAACGCGTGTGGAGGCGCCGCTTCCCAGTATTGCACGCTTGCTGGGCTGCCACTAGAGGATGATTGACAGGCGCTCTCCTTCAAACAACACATTTTTGCCGGCGTTCGCGAGCGTTCTCGAGGCGGCAAGCCGAGCCCGGCGCCTCTGATTAGCATAAAGTAGCTGCATGTGCGGCTGCAGCATCCTCCACACATGCGGTCCTCTACTTAACATGTCCGTATGGAAACTCATTCGGTATGCCTCCGTTCCGAACCGAGCACCCCGTACCGAAACGGTTCAATACAAATACATGTACCGTTACACCCCTATCTTTTGGATTAATCAATTTCGTCAATTAAAAAAAAAAAAAAAAATAGCAAATATGTTTTCCAGAGCCCATACTGATGTCTTCAAATTTCTTGCTGTGTCCAAAACCCAAAGATATTTAGTTTACATGATAGAAAAACAGAAATCGGAACCAGGAAATATTTTGTATATGTATTTTTAATACATTTGTCTTGCTAAATGTTCAAATATTCAAACTTTTTGTTTATTCTTTTGTGTGGTTAGTATTCCGTTTACAATTTTGGTATTCAGAATTACAGACACATAAAACACACCAAACCCTTTGGAAAATACTTCTTATTTAGTAGCGAATAAAATTCAAACAAAAATACTATTTAACAGGTTCTTGAAATATTACTGAATGAATCCAAAGAAGTGTGTTGGGGCTCCATGCCGTGTAAGAACAGAGAGATATCTGTCTGAGAGCAAATCTAAAATCAAGAATCATTAGTTGCAGCCCTAATACCAACACAAAAATAGATGAACAAGGGCCCAATTGACAATCCATGCAGGATTATTATCCTTAGCATTCTTAGAAAGAGTTTTCTCTAAAATCAGATGAGGAGTGTGGTTCTTGTCGGCTTTAAAACATGGATCTGAGAGCCTGAGGGCCGTGTAGCACACATGACCTCTCCACCGTGCTGCACTGTGAAGCATTCTCCCCGTGCCTTGAGGTTACAGTGTGTGCAGACATCTCTGTGCAGCCCTGCAGAATGACCTTGCTCCGGCTCGTCCTCTTGCCTGTCCTTTGATCCAAATTAACTCGGGTCTTTTGGACCCTACCTTTTTTGAGAGGATGCACCGTTGCTCAGCTCTAAGCCAATCTGACGGCCTGTCTCTCTTGGTCAGTAATTGTTATTTGAGATAAGAGTTTTTGCCCCGGAAGGCAGATTTAGTATTTTGGGATCAGTCTTATGCTTCGCTGGCTCATCGCATCTTGCGGGCGTCTGCAGGTAGACGTGCAGTGATGTCATCGCTGACATTTCGGCAGGAGGAGTACGCTGCGAGCCTTCTAAAGGTGTGACACCCCTCGACCCGGATCTCTCCACGGCATCCGGATAAACCAGTTTCTTATTGCTGCCGTTATTTGGTTTCTATGCACCCGAGGGCTTCAGGGTTTTCACTCTTGGTCTACACAGTAAAACTTCAAATATATATCTCAAGGTTAACCAAAGGATTTTGTATTTTACCACATAAATGCCTCTAATAAATACAGTCAACTTATCATTTACATTTGTGGTAAATTATGGCCATAAATATTAAATTCAGAGAGTGCACACAGAGCAACAGGCTGGTCTGTGGTCTTATAGGCAATGTCATTGCCAAAATTCTCTTGAAAATCATTCAACTTCATCACTATCTGGCCTCCAACTAAAGTGAATGTGGCTGCAAACAGATGATAGACTGTAGAGACACGAAATATACTGACATTAACATGTTATGATTTTCATATAGTTCACAAGTTGGGTTGTTTTTGTCAAGTGTGTCATATATTCCTACTGTACGTGAATTGGGAGAGAGCTGGACATGTAGAGACTTTCATGTTGAGTCATAAAGTTGCCATCAGCCCATTCATGTAAACCATATGTCATGTAAGGTCATCTGTTCATAGTTTCCTCAGTGTTGAACCACTCTGTGGATCAGATCGACATTGCAGCTAGACCTTTTTTGAGTCGAATATTGACAGTCCGGTCTGATATCTGCCTGCTTCATCTGCACTCTAAAACCCAGTGATCTACATGGACTGTCCCGGGCCCTGTGACCTTGTAAGCCCCGGGGGTCAAACTGATGGGGCACATGTTGGTCTGGGCCTTTAGTGGCATTCCATCTCATTGATTGGCTCATATCTGTCGTGCGAAATATCCTGTCAGGGTTCACTTAGTAATGGCTCAACATTAACCCTTGTCTGCTTGGAGGTGAACTCTGTACTGGGCAGATGGGACGATAGATAAAAATAAGGTTGGCATTTAAGCTTTCGAGGTGCTGGTGCCTGATGATGCTACATTTTGACAAAACAGTGACATTTGGAAGAGGAGGCCTAGTTAACGTTAGCTGCTAGCAGGTAGCAGCTGGTTGGCACCACAGTCCAATTTTTTATTTTTTGTTATTTTTCAAATTGCCCAAATCCCTGTTGATTTGATGAATTTTTTCCATTTTGGACAAGTAAGTTTTTGCTTTCGGGTAACAACAACATCCCAGATACTTCCCCAAGCTTGAATAACTGCAAAAGAAAAGCAACAGACAGTCACGCCACGATTTAACATTGTTCCAGATGGGTGTCACGCCTCAGGTGCCTAGAAAAGACTTCTGCAAAGCATCCACACTGGTGTTTCCTCGCTTGCGTTTTAGGAACTGGCACATCCTTGGAGATGGACAGCTGAGAGCCATTTCCGAGTCACAAATCAGAGGAGGCACAAAATTGAGAAATGAGAGAGGCCGACAGGGAACTGGGGAGCTGGAGTGGAATGCCCATGCAGGAGCGAGTCTCTAAATCGGAGGAAATAATTAATTTGGGTGGGTGACAAGTGGATGATTTATGCATAGACATGGATTTGGATGACGCCAGAGACTACCCGCGTCCCTCTGGTCCAGACGTCACGGCACACTTTTTCTGTTCTGGAAGAAGTTCCATGTGACGTCTTTGTTTTTGAACATTTCCCCGTCCTTTTGCTTTCACTGGGGATAATGGACAGTGCATGATACAGCCATTAGCTTGTCACAATGGAGCTATCTCATACTGGAACCGTGTTCCCTCCTGTTATGATCATTTTCATGCTATTTCGGGCTCGGGCTTTGTTTCCTGTCTCATAGGGAACGGCTCGCTTGCGTCTTTAAAGCTCCGGTTTTTGTGCTCGCTGAAGAAAAAAAAAAAAAAAAGAAGCCTCTCTTCCAACCAGAACGCAGCGTAGCATCACGCTCGCTGTGCCGAGCCTCATCCCCCGTGGAAGAGAAATAATTTATGAAATGAAAAGTACATTTGTTGTGTAAATGACCACACGCTGTAGGATATTTAATCCTGCCTGCAGTCGATCCCAGTCATGTGACTTGACCTAGTTTTGTCTGCCTCCCTCTGCCTCTCTCCTCTTTTTCTCCCTTTCATTCTCTTTCTCCAAGCGCTCTCCTCTTCGTCCTCCATCCCTCTTTCTCTCCCCGACTCTCCCCCTTTTCTCCCTCGCCATCCTCCTCCCTTTTGTTCAGCCCCATGATGGCTGCTGTCTGTTCTGTTTTTTATGACTGATCCAAGGAATTGTCTTTTTTCCCTTCCCGTGTGCTAATATCTGGAGCTCTGTCCTCGATTATGTACTGAAGAAGAACCAATTCCACAAATAAAGATGTCTGTCTGTGAAGGAAGTGACACTCACTTACAGAATGACAGTGGAATTATGTTTCATTGCTGAAGTCACGAGTCATCTCTTCCTCCTTGACTTCCTCAAGATTTTACCCACAAGACGGTTATGCAGAATCATTTCTGTATCGTTGAAATGTCAGCTCGTGAATATTGAGCAGGTCCGATTCAACTTTTGCAGTAAGGTTTTATTTCTGTTTTCATTAAGCAGCATTGGGAGGAATCTCAGAGATCTTGGTCTTCAGGTCTTCTTTTCTTCGCTCTGTTTGGCTCTGATCTGTGATCCAACTCATCCTTTTTAGACCCTCTTTTCAGGAGTTGTGAAAGACTACACAATACATATTCAATAACATTTCCGTATTGTTAAAATACTGCCAAGATGGATCATTTTATCATATTTTCTGGTTCAGTGCCAGTAAGGTTTTTGTATTTAATCTCATTGTGACTTGTGGTGCTGAATGAAATGCAAAAATGTTTGATATGAAGATAAACTATCAACCAATTATGTGTTGTGACATCATGTGGGCCTTTTCTGGTGTTTGATAACGCAGAAATACTTATCATCCTCATTATTTCACATTGTTTGAGCAGTGGGAATGATGTGTGTATGAATAATGCACTGCACATTAAATTGGGCTTACAGAGCTTATCAGTGCTCAAACTTGAATTGTTATTAGTTTTAACCTTTTTATTTACCCAGATAAAAAAACGGCTGAAATAAAATTACGTTTCAAAGGTAAGCTGGCCAAGAGGGCAGCTACAATTCATACAAGAAAATTCAACACATTACAAATGGCACAGAGCAACAAATAAAAAAAAATGTATTGTAACCAGATCAATTCATGGTAAAACCTTCAGTTAACTTTTTTTTTAATTGGTTAGCGAGATGAGGGAGTCTAGATAGAGTCCAGTCTGCAGCATCCAAGACCAAGAGCCAATATAAATAAATATATTTTTTAGTAATATGGTGGTTCTGAATAGCTTCATTCTCCAACTGTGTCATCCAAAGATTTAAGTTGCATAATCACCCTTTAAAAAGTGCTCTAGTAATCTGAAAATATGTCCCCTCTCTCAAAAAAAATGAAGCTGTCTGAAACAGATCAAATCTTCTCTTTAAATATTTAAATATTTTCTTGAAACTGAAAAAAAGTTAGAAATCTTCCAACGCAGCCAGTCTGCAAGTTTGGTCTAAATATAATTGTACTTCCTTACCTTTTGGGATTGTAGTGCATTCACAAATGTGGCCCTCTGAGAACTAGATGGATACCTGTAGCTGAAAGGACGTCCCTGTACGAGCAGCTGCAGCCTGCTTGGCTCGGTCTCGAGTGTAACGTTTTGTTCGCCTCTTGGAATGCTTGGCATGTATCCATTCCTGAAGAGCACAAGAGATCACTCAGGCTTTGCAATAATACTGTAACCCATAACAAGGCTCAGCCACAGCTGTCGCGCTCACTGTACACTCCACATGTGGGTGATTTTACACATTTTTCTTGTGTATCCTTGCAAGCTTTTCCTGCGTCGCCATAACAAGTGGTTTATAGGCTGTAACAGCCTGTTATCTCTCTGCAAATACCAATTAATGATGCAGCCTGAGTGTAGAGGCTTTCAATATCGGCTTCGTAAAAAAGAACTCTGTGCTTTTGTTTGCTGTGCATTTGGTGCTTCTGAAAAAATTACATGAAAACGGCAGCCTTTTTTATTTCATTTCCCTCTCCAAATCCAGGATACTGAACAGCACAGAACACATAACATATAAGATAATCCTTTATTAGAAATGAGTGGTGTTTACAGCAGCAGGGAAAGGAAGAATAATGAATCAAAAACAGTAGCATGAAATGCTACATTGTCATAGAGGATGTATTTTCCCACTTAAATTGCATTTTAAGGGACAGTTTTGTTTGATTACTATAATCACTCCTGTAGAGCTGATGAAGGTCCATTTTATGAACCTTTTTACAGGATTGGCCCATTGAAGACTTGCAATGGGCCAGTGGTATTTATTGAATCAATTCAGTTCTATGTTTAATTACTAAATGTATTATATACTGTAATTTAAATTCCCACAAAGTGAGGCATACAGCCTATTAATTAAACACCCCTAACAGATCAGTACGTAGTATTACCCAAAGTCAAAACCCGAGACTGAAGAATAGGATCAGGGCATCCCTATTTTAGAGTCATTTTTCGACTGCTGACTTGAAAGGCTCAGTGACTTCTTCTTCTTAAATGTTTACATTTATTTTTTATGGAATTTGCTTAAAGAGCAACAGAGCAAGTTTAGCTCGAGCTTTCCTGGACCAAGTCTGCGGTAAAGACTTTAGGATTAATTAGTCCTTTGTTTTTCTACAATGATCACAGATTACACATTTTTGGAAAAATCAATGTAGTCTTCTGGGCAATAATACCGGTTCCAACAGTTGAAGGAAGGATAGTTCCTTCCTAAGTTTTCAGTCCAAATATATTTAAAAAACCTTGACTCAGTCAGCTTACAATAAATAAAAATAGTGTGTGGTAATTTAACAAAATCTGTTTGCACCCAGGAACAAAATGTGTTCTACCTTCAGTCTAACACAATTGAATTTCCATCACAGTCTGTTTTTTCTGTTTCTTAGAATGAAGGTACAGCAGTCTTAAGCCATGCCATTAATAACCTTGATCCTTGAAGGCTCTCTCGCTGAGAAAGAGACCTGGTGTCTCCATTCATTATCTTGGCCCAAACCTTTTATTTCAAAACTTGAATTTGCTGCGTAAGCACCACTTTCTTTCCAAATTCTTCTCAGTCCAGCCTGGCTCAAAGTCACACACTCAGTCAGAGGTGTGCACTTTACAACCAATTTATTGTACTTTTGAAATCCTGGGGAGGATTATTTCAATATTTCCCCCCCTTCTGGAGTCTACTCCCTAATGGAGCTTTACAGTCAACAGGCTGGAATCAACATTACTGGTTTTAAAAGCCCCCATTCATATTTAATGCCTCCAATTTAAAGAGGCATTTTAGCCAAAGAGTGCACTTAATCCCCGTTTTTAAAATTGTCCTACGACTGGTCTGTCTTGTGTAATTCTTATTCGGCGGCATTATGATATTTTAGTGTTTTTATTGTCGTTCTGGGTTTTAGTGCCCAGCAGCTGTGGCTCCAGATGTTTTTAATTCAGGTTTTGAATTATGTACCACTCCATATTAATGAGTCACGTAACGGGCTCAAACACATGGTTTCCTGTCGTACATATATGTGGCTGTGTTTTAATCAAGCTTTTAAAATCCAGCTGCATTTCCATTTGAATGTTTCCTGGTCCCACGGCGGTCTCAGAGGTTTGCTGCTTTATATCACTAAAATCCCGGAAATGTGTGGCTTTCGGATTGTTGATTTGACATATGTCACAATTTTCTTTAAAAATGTAAAATGCTATGTACAGGAAGAGGTCTTGATTTAGACTAGTTTATGTGCCATGGCGCCTGGAGTGAGAGTGGTTGCATAATGCCGTACAACAACAAAGCCAATGTGAACATGCCTTGACTTTGGCATGCGTGGACCTTGATTGTTAAATCTGAGTTCTAGGACAAAGAGTTTGGAAGAAAAGGACAGAAGACGTGGGTGGCAGGTGGCGCATCTCCGTGGTGGTGTTTTGTCCTGGGTGTTTGTACGTGTTTACATCCCCGGTAGATTCAAGATGTACACGGCAGGAGGAGGTTAATGGGAGACCCTGTGCTCCTGCAGAGGTGGGAGCGTGGGCCTGTGGAGCCAATTTAGCAGGCTAACAGGAAGCGTGCTCTGGGACCTTCCACCAGGACTCAGTGGGGCACAGGTCGCTTCACTCTACCACCCCTCACTTTGTGCCTGGGAGCACGTCTGCACTGCTGTTGATGCACAGCATACTCATTCCCATACTGTAAAGCCCAAGTTTTATTTTAACACCAGTTGCTGGAGGTGCTTCCCTTTGATCAACCCAAAATGTCAGCTACGATCAAGAATAATGGAGGGGGCGAGCCGCGGCCAGTAGTGGATCCAATCGCAACCATCAATCAAGGCTAAAAATAGCAGTTTGACGTTAGATTAATGCAGTGCAATCTGGGGTGAATCCTTCTAAGATATGAGATGAATTTCCACCCGAGATCCATTAGAGGACGCACATTAAACAAAGTTTTATCTGTCCCTCTCCGAGGGTGATATTTCACAGCTGAGAGAGGGCCAGTGTGCACCTTGCCAAGGGGCCGTTGGCGTGGCCAGATAGTCCGTCATGTGAACGGCTACTGTAAAAAAAAAAAATCAGCAGAGGGATAGTAGATTTTTAAATGCTTCCTTGTGTCCATCCCTGGGTGAAAGGAGCTTATTTTACCCTTGCAGCTCTTTCTGAGTCCAATCACACAAATTTGATTAGAGTCGTGCCCAAGGAGCTGCTCCAGCCGCCGGGCAGCAGTGAGGCTCCGGCCGCTGTGAGGCCCTTGCTCCACTATTTGCCCTGGAGAAAGGTTCCGACGTGCACAAGCAGGCTTTGATCCGGCCCCTTCTTTTCTTCCCCTCTAACCTCATTTACCACACTTTATCACCTCACACACACGCACACCCCTGTCTGTCTCTGGCTTCTCACCAGTGGCCAGCCTTTGGCTTTATCACGTCAAAGAAAGTGAGACAAATGACTTATAAATTATCAGGAAGCGCTGCTTCGGTGTCATCTCAGCTTAACCCCGGCGCTGCGTAATGTTTTAAACAATGCTCCGAGAGGCAAGACAGTCCGTCTCTGTGGGAAAGCTGAACACAACCAAAATGCTTCCACGTATCATTCAGTCCAAGAAAACCTTTTTTTTTTTTAATCATAACACAACATCTCACTGCAGGTGGACTTTTTATGTCTGGAAGCAATCGAGTTTGGTTTTGGCGTAACGGTGCATGTGGGAAGGAAATCAAACCAAGATTAAAAAGTTTCTACACCAACCAATCGGGTGACTCGTGGAGGAGGTGGGGTTGGTTATGCATAACTGAATTGGAAGGAAGTCTGTGGGCGGAGCTTTGTCAGCGGCGGATTTTTGCCACAACCACAACCACACTTTCAACTCGTCGTCTCCAGACGTGTGTTCTCTTCGCAAAGTATCAGAATTGTGTCTGGCTCTGTCAGAGTAGTCATAACCCCGGTATCAACAAGGGGCAGTGGAGCAGCAGCGCTGTTTAATGAGACATTTCTTTAAACTGAGAGGAACAGAAGTCAGCTTTTTAGTCTTCTCCCTGTTTTCTGTCACTTTTGAAACATTAAAGTTATATTTTGTCAAACTTTGTTAGTCGACGTAGCATGCATTTTCAAAAAACACTTAACTCACACATTTCTTTTTATTAGTATTATTATAATGATATATGAATAAGTGGATATGCATTTTAAGTTTGTTAAAAGGTCTAAACAAAATAAAGTCTAAAACTTAGTTTTGAGAAACGCCTATGGTTTTTAGATAGACATGTGCTGCTCAACATTAACAGTCCTAAAGTCACAGTTTTACCAAAGGTCATCTTTGTCAGTTCTACCTTCTCTACAGATGCCTTGCAGCTCCAAATGTCACACCAGGGCAACTGCCACTTTCATTATCCTGAGTCTGTGTGAAAGTGCAGACTCAATTTCAGACAAAGTAGGAAGGCAGATTTTTTTTTTTTGGGTGAAAAAGCCACTACAGAACGGCGCTCTTGTTCATTTCAAAAGCGCCTCGGTTTAGGTCTCGCAGAACACAGTGGCTTAATAAGTCATTCAATAAAGCTGTCCAGTTAACTTTTTATTGCCAGCCCAGACCTCAAACAGCAGTTGGTTTTGTGACTCACAAACGCAAGTTGTAGGTTTTAGTCGCTTTCTTTGCGTTCCAGTTAAGTGAGGACTACTCATAGCACCAACCTCCTTCGTCATTTTGTCAAAGGACGTTTTGCCGCGAGTGGTCTGGGTTTGTTGTGGCTGAACCTGAGAATTATGTCTTCCTGCCAAGGTCTTCATGGGTATCTGTTTCTGTAGATTTTGTCTAATCTTCCATTAGGGCTAAAAGAAGCCCTCAGGTGGCTGCTGTTGCCCTAATTCATCCAAGGCCGAGAAGGGTGGCTCTAAAGAATCTGTAGCCACAGAGGTTTCAACTTCTCTGCATACAAGCCACTTGTGCCGTGATACAAGAGGGCATCCTGTTTGGTTATCTAACCCCCCCCCCCAGCATATATCTTGAGGCCTTCAAGCTTTTCTTGGTGGGACGCCTTATGTCATCGACTCCGTTCACTTGACCCTTCCTGTGTCTGGTCTGGCTGCTCAGTAATGGGCTCTTAGTTAGGGTGGAATTTCAACCCAAAGGTACTGTGTACTGTGTCTGACACTGAAAGAAGGCTTGTAATCAACCCAGACAGCCAGAGAAGCATGTAAACAACAACAAAAGGATTTACACATTTGTAAAATAAGTCTATTTTCCTAGATTTCCTAGTATGATCAGCATCTAGGTATTGCCTCCAGTAATCTTTATGCGGTTTGCTTTGTTGTCATGATGCTAAATAAGAGCTTAGAGGCATGTTTAAATTTGTCTTTTTCCCCTCCTTCAAAATGGATATCATCTCAGGGGAGGGGAGACAGTTTGCTGATGGAGCAGATATGCTCCGGAGCAGCTTGGATGCTTTCCATGCTGACGATTGGGATCAGAGATGGATGCGGCCCTCAGATGAGAGGTGTTTGATTATCAGCTGATGGGTCCTGAAGTGTCTTTTAGCTCTTTACAGGGAGCTCATTGAAGTGAAGAACTGCGAGAGCCGTTTCAGCACACAGCCTCAGTCAGAGTGGTGATTGTTGTTGTGGTAAGACGGAGGTGCGTAGGATAATCTCTCTTCAGAGAAAAGCAAACATCACACGATCATTAAGTCTCCGACTTGGTGCATTTTATTTATTAAAAAGATGTAAATGTAAACCCATAATGTGTTAGACCCACCGGCAGAAAGCATCGTCATAGTGGTGATTAGGGCTGCAAGTACATTTCATTATTAGAGAAACTTAAAGTTCCCACAGCTCAAGGAGAGGTCGTTTGATGGAAGGCTGGGTCGATTTCAATGTCCTTTTGTAGGCTCATTAATTCAAAAGCTTGGAGGAGTAGGCAAGATGGACCATTTTTTCCCTTTCTTTTGTAGAAATGACTTTACGGTCTCATGGTATGCTTTAGGGGGGACTGACTTGTGATGGTGGCTGCCATGCCGTTGTCCGGGTTCTGAGTTGTACACGTTTTCATCACAATTTTGAATTTAATCCTCTCCCACTGCTTTCTCTGCAGTTCATGGACATTTTGCAGCCTTTTTGGTTGCCGAAAAATGTCTACTTCAACATCCAGTTGGGGAGGTTTAGCTCAGGAGGTAGAGCGGGTTGGCTGGTAACCGCAAGATTGCCGGTTCGATCCCCGGCTCCTCCTAGCTGAGTGCCTGGTGTCCCTGAGCAAGACACCCTACCCCAATTGCTCCTGACGAGCTGGCTGTCACCCTGCGTGGTTGACTCCGCTGTCGGTGTGTGAATGTGTGAGTGAATGGGTGAATGTCAGTCATTGCTGTAAAGCGCTTTGGAGAAAAGCGCTATATAAATGAGGCCATTTATAAATGAGGCCATTTACTTAAGTCCACCCTCTCGTGTCAGGTCTGGTTGCAGAAAACAAGATTGTAGAACTCGAGGCTCCAAAAAGCTCAGTCCACAAACCAGTGGGAGTTATATACCGTCAATGCAAAAAGAACATTTCAATTATTTGTATGAAACGGAAAAGTAGCAAAAGGAAAGCATTTTTGCGTAATACATTTTAATGGTTAAACCGCCTTCATACATTTTCAAGTCTTCTGTCCAAAAACAGAAAATGCATTGAAAAGGATATCTCAAGGACATGTGGGCAAAGACTTGATGGACTTGAATGCTGTTGTAGAGGACGGGCAGGGGGAGGGGAGGGACTGTAGAACTGCCTGAAACGGGTTTTCTTCACGACCTGCGGAGCTTTGAGGCATGCTGTAGTCTACCGCTGAAGGTGAATGGCATTCACAACGGTGACCATGGGGATTGATGGCTCTCTCGCCGCTCCGTCCTTCTGCACGCTCTACCAGGACCTCAGCCCCTAGAGTCCTATGTGGAAAAGGCTTCTTTTTATTGCACCTGGGAGATGCATTAAGGGCCCAATGAACTTCGACCTTGGGCTTGATCACCCTGGCAACGTGGGGCATGAACAATCGTTGCGCTTAAAGAGAGCTCCGCTGCAATCCCTCCAACTCTCATAAATGCTCGAATGTATTTCATTCAAAAGACTCCAGTTTGTGGGTTCTCATAAAGTCTGCAAGCACTTTCACTGATGTATCCGTGATAAACAAGAATAGTCCCTTAATGAAAATACTTCTTGATCTCGTCAGTGAGGTTTCTTATAATGGCAAATTGACACACCTTTGTTTCATTAGAACCTTGTCATTAAGACTGTCTTTTATTAGCCTTATATCAATAAAAAAAAAAAGCCTTTCTTTCATTAGCGGAACATCTCAAAGGCTCGCCTTCATTAGCACAAGGTTGTAAATGCTGGATGCGATTTCATTAGCAGCCTCTCGTTAATGAGGAAACCCCGAGCATGTTTACATTGCTCTCAAACCCCCTCGATTGCCGCTAAGGATAATGCTGATTGGCCTCCGAGTGGGGGTAGCGTTTGAGCTCGTCCCCTGAAGATTGGCTCATACAGTTATTAAAGCCAATGAGATGCTTGCTGCTTAGCAGCGAAGAGCAAGATCAAACATTTCTGTAATCAAGGACCCGCTTAAGTATACGGGCCAAGACATATTGACACAGTGTGATATGGAAGATTTAATAAGGCGACGTGTAGCAATCTTACCGCTCTTGACAGCAGATCCTGAACCTGCACATACACGTCCAAGCTGCCGCACACTTTCATCATTCACTTCAAGGCCTGAAAAGTAGAGCCCTTCACTGAAAATGATTTATAACGCTAACAGGAAAAAAGACATGTACGTGCACCTCAAATCCATCGCTGTTCAAATATTTATACAAGTACCTGACTGTGGGATGATTAATTTTATTTTATGGTTTTTCTGAATGTGACTTTTTAGGAGAGGGGGTGGGGGCGTGGCAAAAGATTTCTTTTTTTCGGTGAATCCCAGGTGTTAGAACGTCATACTTTAACACGTGGGAACAGTACTCCAGTGGATGGCTTGCAGTGCTGGACTCTTTGAGGGGGGGGAGCTGCTGTCTGCTTAAATAACTCCTGATTTTTGAGAAGCCCAGACTGACTGAGGAGCCTGGGCTCATATGTTAATGCCTTAATGTTCAGTGACATTGCTCAGAGCTCTATACCATGTGTCATTGTTTGGCCTTCAACCCCTTTGTACAACCAGGAATGTGCCGCGTTCCTGGAGAATTGATTCATTTGGTAAAGATGAAGGAAATGTGGCTGATTGTAATGGATGGAGCAGGACTTCTTTCAATCAGAAATCCTCCTCGTGTGTGTGTGTGTGTGTGTGTGTGTGTGTGTGTGTGTGTGTGTGTGTGTGTGTGTTGTGTGTGTGTGTGAGAGAGAGAGAGAGAGAGAGAGAGAGAGAGAGAGAGAGAGAGAGAGAGAGAGAGAGAGAGAGAGAGAGAGAGAGTGATAACAAAGCACCATAAATGTTCCAGTATTTTGTGGATTACAATCATATATGCTTCTGAAATTAAGTATCTTGGTTGTTATGCATTATTTGCTTTGCTTTTGTGCTTTTTATAGAAATTGAAGCACTATGTTCTGGATTAGGATGCCATTCGTATGCATGACACAATATGAACATACTTTTCTTCATCGTGGCCATTGATGACAGACAGACAGACCCAGATTTTTGGCAAATCACACTGAAATGATCTCAAGTGATAGATTGCACCCAAGCCAGTAAAAAATATGTTTGATTGTGTTCTGGATTGAACTAATCCCTTGAGATTGACAACAAAATTACATATTTTTCAGAACTTAATCACACCCACACCCCACAGTCAAATGCAGCCGCCACTCAAGCTGTTATTAAGTAGAATACAGCATAAACACATAAATTGTCATTCCCTTTTACTCATGCCTTTCCAACACTTAATAATCCTCTGTGTTTATAGTCACTGCTGTTGTTGTCAGTTGAACATTTGTTCCACAGCTGATAACAACAACAGCGTTACTGTGCTCGGCAACCAATGAGATGAAGCGTACGAGGAGCAGTGTGTTTGCTTCTATTTGAGTGAGGCAGTCAAAAAGCCCCGTTTGTCTGTTTCAATCATGATGTTCAGGCTAAATTCAGTCCGCCTGGGTTCGCTCCGGCTGGTCCAGACTTGCTTTGCCTTGTCAGTCCCTTCTTCATCCATACTGCTAATCAAAGCTTTGAAGAATGCATCGGACATGAAACCCCCCCATCCCCCCCTGGACCCGCCCCCTTCTCCCACTTCCTCACACATCCACATAACTGCACACGCACACGCCATACATGCACGCTTGTACACCCTTTTTAAAGCAGAACGCATCAGCATCTCATACGGCTTATCATGGGGAACTAATTCAATATCCCTCTGCCTGTTTTAAATGTCATTCTCTGAGCTCATCCGGAGTGACATGTTTTTCATGGTGGAAATAAAGGGGCTTTATTGGGCTCAGAACACAGTGACGGGGGCGGCCCTCCGTCTGCCGCTCTTGATGTTTTGCTGGAAATTTAAAGGTTCTCATGAGAAATGGATGGAAGTTGGATTTTCAGGGAGATGTGCCAGGGCCGATGAGATCCACATGAGCTACCCGGTCAATAAGACGAGCGGATCTTCCTCCGACGGAGAAAAGTGAGGCTCACGCACAAGTTGCGATTTTGGCTAGAGGCTACGGTGTCAGTCATGGAATGAAATGCCACTTTTAAGTTCACAGAGTCTACAGGGATATTTCAAAAGGCCATTAAGTGTAAAGGTTAGTGCTACAGGGTCAAAGATGTATTTGCAATTCATTGTTTGATTTCTGGTGCATATGATCCCAACTTTCTGGTGTATCTACTTATTCTTTTACTTCCTCCTCCAGTGTTGAATATTAGAGTGCTGTTTTACCGGAAGTATTTCCGCAAAACATCTCTACTGTAGGTTTGTTTATTGCCTTCTCTTTGCTGGATCATGTCAGTGACGGGTGAGTGCTGGTCTGGAGGGGGTACAGCCTACTCAGTTGCTTCATTGTGCCGGATAATGACTTCCCTATTGAAAATGACCCCCGTGACCTCAGAGACAGACAGTAAGACGGCATCGTCCAGCCCCTTGAGGCACCTCGGCCTAATCTGGCATTTTGCCCACACAGAAATGCTCGCGTCAGTCCATTGCCCCGACTGTTTTTTTGTGTTTTTTTTGCCTTCCTCCAAGCCAGCCTTACCCAGAATTCTTCAGGCTTTGTCCACTTTCAGGAGCCCTCGCCCTGGGGTACGCTACAGAGCTGACATGAGCAGTGATCTGGTGAGGAGGTTAGGGTGAGGGCCAGCTGGCCACGGAACTGTAAATGTGAGAGGTTGCCTGGGTCTGATGGTGGCAGGATGCAGGCGGGATTTTATTTTTTAACTAAGTCTTCCCCCCATGAGCATCAAACAAAGGGCCCCTCAAAGCAAAAATCCAATTTGTGGCATTTGCCCTTTTCAGCTGGAGTTGAATCTCTTGTTATAGCTGTATTCTACGCTCACAAGCCTTTTCTTTCTTATTTATCTTATGTGTCTTCATGTCTTTCGTTCCAGGGTTCCTGAAGCCCCAGTGCTCGTTGGCTCCTCCCATGCAGCGAGGTCGCCCGGGCGACGCTTGTTCCTGTTTCAGCGGCATGTGTCACCTCCATCAGCGGCGCCCATCCTCAGGTAACAGTGACTGTGTAACCGTGGGTGAATGCAGTTGTGAACTACCAGGATTTGTTTTTTTTAAACGTGGAGCCTGTTGTTGTTGAACGACTTGTGACCTGATCCATTTATTTATTTATCTAGTAATCCAAAATAGCATCTTATGGACTTTAATCTGTCAGAACATCGTTTGCCGATCAAAATGGTATTTTTACAGACCAGGATGTCACTGGTTTTGTTGTGCAGTGGAAAGTATTGCGCGACACACGCCGCCACCTCCGGTCAGAGGTGTGGCTGGGGGGCCTGTCTGGAGGCGCTCGGTCTGGTTTTCATGCTTTAATGATGTCTTTGCAATGCGTAGCCCCACTGATGGACAAGCTAACAGTGTTGCTCAGAGATCGGCCCCCTTCCTCCAGAAACCCCTCAGTCCCCCACCACACTCCCTCTCAGGGAAGCAGGGCCGGACACCAGTGGATATTCTGAGCTGCACCGTCTGGTATGTGGCTAATGAATAGGGGGCAGAGCCGTGCAGAACATGTGGTTAATGCTGATACATTTATCTCCATCCCCGAGGCTCGCTGCCTCTGCAGTGTCAGTGCTGCGACCAGCTGAGCTGCTGTCATGTGAGGAGAGCATGACTCGTATGGCGAGACAAAGTCGCGTAAACATAAACAGCTCGACGAGAGCTTTAATGTTGGATCCTTCTGAATGCCTGTCCTCGAATCTCAGTATATGGAAGAAGTACAAATACATCCAGGCGGATTCTATTGTTTGTTTGTCTTTGAGCAAAGCTTTTCATATACATGTGTATTTATACACTTTTATTTGTTGTTGCAGAACACAAGCACTTCCTCTAGAAAGCTGCTTTTCTCTTTGTCTTCTTTTGACTTAGTTTAAGGAGTTTTGTCTTTCCATTTTGCGCAGCGCTTCAAATTAACCACTCCTTTCGCCTTTGCTTGATTTAAATAATTTATACCCGACTTGAAGTGCTTTCAGCTGCATCCATGGAACAAAAACACAAATCTGTTCAATCTACAGCACAGTACAATCTGAGTTTGATGAGCAAAGATAATATTTTTTTGTATAAAAACTGCCATTAGGTTAGCTGAAATAATTCCATAATGTCTGCCTATAGACTATTCAAATAAAAAGAAAATACATTATATTTTCCAATGTGATGAATGCTAATAAAATCCACTTCCTTGTCTTTATTTTTGTAAAATAAACATGAAACATGACCGTCCTTAATAACCTTAAAAGACTTAATCCTGTAAAGAGAGGAATTTGAATGTGACCATGTAGTATGCTGCTATAATATCATTACATTTGTTACCATGTGTTTGTAGTGTTGGTCAACATTGCCTGCTTGTTGCATGGGGTCATTCTGTAACTGGAAAGTAAAAGTTCAGGACGGGACACAGACCACTGGGGCAGATGGGAAATCTGTCCCTGCTAGAGAAATAACATGTTTATCATGGACCAACGTGGATAAAGAAATGGCTCTCTTGTATTTTTTGCCCTCTTAAAGGAAATCTTATTTTTCTGTGTGGGACCTTTTTTTATTGTCTCAGAGGAGGCTGGTTGAGAAGCCGCTACCTTGTCTTTCACACGCATACTTTACTTTCTCATGGACGTGTTTCAGCATGATCGCTGAGGTGCACATCTTTTCCACCAACCTCACCCCCATCTTTGTGTATATTACAGAGCTATCTTTGATTGATTGCGGCATTTTTTACTGTCAGAGCCCTGCAGTAAGGGTGGACGCGTTTCCTGAACAATTAGAGAGCATCTGGATTAGGAGTGTAGTCTTGCTGAAGTATGTCAAAGGTTTGCCTCCTTTGTGTTGTGGCTATTTTAAGAGCCGTAGCGCACAAAGATTCGAGTCACATTAGATTATTTTGTCTGCGTCAGATCCAGAGCATTTTTTACTATCTTGTGATGATGTCTTGTGAGATGTTAAACAAATCCAGTGGTGAGCAGACAAGAGCAGAACGTTCTCCTAGAGAAAGGGAAGTTACTGTTAAGTCATAGCAGCGGAGGTTGGACAGCCGCGCTGGAGTCTAAAGTTTATAGACCCTGTAATAATCATGTGTCTAATTATGGAACGTGTTACTATAAATCCCCCCAGTTTCCCCGGATCGTGTGATTGTCGTCCAATCTCGGCGTTCCAGCCGCCGCAATGACAAGCTGCCGTGGGAGGCGCAAGACGTGTAGCGGTGACCGAGCAGGAGGTTTTCTGGGAAGGCTTGCGAGCCTCGCCCGCGGGAGACGTATTCAGCAGCGATCCACTGAACTCCAGGCCGCGCACTGATGTGGCCGGGGCTCCGGTTTCAGCGGTTTAACATTGTTTGGGGCTTTTCAAAAACAAACTCTTACTGGAACGGGACTGTGAGAAACGCAGTGTCCGAGACCTTTTTCCGCAGGATCATTTTTAAAAAAGCAATCGCTTGTTCCGTTTTTTTTTTTTTTTTTTTTTTATGAGCGAGCAAGAGTCATGATGGGAAAAACGTTTTCTTCTTTTTGGAATTGTGGTGTATGAGGTGAGAGAGAGGGAAAGCATAAAAGAGGGGACAGCATTGAAAACAGGGCTTTTTGAAAAGGCGCTCACAATGCAGGCCTTGTGCTGTGATTTGGTCTGTCCTCACCGAGCTGAGCAGAGGAATGGAAAAGATTATCCGCAGGAATGTCTGGGGTGCCCTCAAACGGAGCGGGCCGCGTGACTGGCCAATAGGAGAGAGGCCTGCAGAGCGGCGGGCTAATTTTTTCCTGATGAACTCAGCCGCCTGCTCCACAATGCAGTCTGATTGCCAGGGCTGAACCCACATATGGTCTGTGTTTGGAGGGTCCAAATGACAGGACCAATTCTGCCTGGAGAGAAAAGGGGGTGGGGGTGTTGAACGTAGACGTATATTTCTGACTCCCCCTCTTTTTCTGACTTTCTTTAGGTTTGGATGCGGATGTGACTGTCCCGTCTGTAGATTCTCACTACCTGCTGAGGTTAACCCACCAGGTGTGCTGCAAGCTGTTCATCAAACCCTCTTTATTGATGGGGTGTTGTTCAAATAAGTAGCAATTACGCCCAAAGCCAAGCCACATTAGTGTTCACAGCAATCCCACTTCATTACAGTGCCTCGGAATTATCTCACTGCCTCACAAATCCTGCCAATTAATTTGGAACCCATTTGCTATTCAGAGTAGTTGGAAAGAGGCTCAGCGGCCCCTTTTTACCTCGAGCCGGGCCAGAATAAACTACACGGAGACGCGAGTGACACAGCATCGCGCTCCGTGAAAGGAATGTGCACGTTCAGGCTCATTGTTTTTCTGCGCGGCGCTTTTTAGCATCGGCACGGCAGTAAAAAGCCATGTGGTGGGCCTCTGGAGAGAGAGGCAGCATGTGTTTGTAGACCTTGTGGTCACACAGCAGGGTTTGAGACCAGAGGTTGGGGCGGGGAGACGGAGGGAGGCTGCACAGAGAGGTCGGGGCCGGTTAAAGTGGCTCGCCGCTCCTCATATTTCCCATCGCGGGGTCCTGCAGAGGTGAGGAGGGTCACGGAGAGGGAGCTCGTTAGCCTCAGCATGCTCCGCGCTCCCCGCGCTCTAATTGGCCGGCCGGAGTCGGCGCTTTCGCTGGCTGCTTCCTGTTAGGTCAGGAGCCAGAGGGGCCGGAGAACGCCAAGCTGCCGATTATGGGCCCTGGCCCCCATTCATTCAGGATACACACTACGAGTTGTTTTTTCAAACAACTTTCAAGACTCATCCTGAGCAGCGACCAGCTAATCTCTGCAGTTGTTTAATGATGGAGGGTTTACTGGAGGCCAGAGGACTGGGGTTTGTCATAACTGGGATAAGAACTGCCAAACTGTTCAGTTAATTGGCTGTTTTTAATTTATTTTAAACTTGTGAGAAACTGAGATGTATTGGCTGCGGTTCCCAAGATACACAAACATGCTGCTCTCTGAAATGATCTTGAGGTCCCTGACATCAGATTTAATGCTTTAAACATTTCCGTAAATATGGAATGAGATGGCAAGCCCAAATGTAATCCAATTAAATATTATCAGGTGGAGGTTTTAAAGCCTTTCCCGCTCTTATAAGTAAAGATGAGTACGATGATGGCGTGCTAAGTTTGCAAATGATTAATATCTCTCCCTATTCCGTGATTTATCAGAACAGAGCTCATCGTTGAGTAATCTGTCATGTAATTGAAAACAAATTTGTTCCAGCGTATTTAAAATTAAAAAAAATCACAGATGTCGTCTCTTGATGTCAGATGGCAGATTGTACTTTAAAAAGAAAAAGATTTTCCAAACAAATGGGGCCAGCATTTAATTAAAGTAAACTTAAATGTCACAACTATTAGTGCAGAACTTTGATAGCTTTTTCAAGATTGTCAGTATTTATATGTTTATTATCCATCTTTATGTGTTTTTTTGTTCTACTCTGAGAACCACAAGTCCTTTTATCTAACAGGCATTGACTGAATCCTCCTAGTAGTTGTCCATCACGTCTGCCAATGGGATTCCCCCATGTCACGCAGCCCCCTGTGCCAGCAGTTAGGACGCATCCGCAGAGCTGGAGGTCTCCACGTTGGCACAGAGTGATGGCAACTGTCCATGGCGGGTCACTAGAAATCAGAGCCACTAAGCCTTTGATAACTCTCTGAGCCTATAATCCCCCAGCAGCACCATCGGAGTGAAATGCTATCTCATTGTTACGGCGCAAAGCGAGCGGCGAGCGAGGTGAGCAGGCAGCCGTGGGACACGGGGGACGGACAGGAAGTGGTCGTTTCTCTGATATCATGCAGCCGCTGTCATCTCCACTGTGTAATTGAGGGCGGTGGAGTTGAGCTCGATTCATATTTTTATAGCTCAAATTCTCAAAGGCTATCATTAGAAGTTTATATTTGATCAAGAGTACAGCATAATCTCATGCCTAATGAATATGTGAGCGGAATACAAATGTATCCATTGTTCCTTTCGCCTTCTAAAATAAAAAAATAAAAGAAGGGTCTTTGTAATATTTCAAGCAGAAAACAGTCTTTTTATTTTAAATTCATTTTCCGTCGCATCCTTGGTTATATTTGGCGTGTGGATAATGTATTCTCTCAGAGGCAGTTTACGCAGATGAGGTGAAATTTCTCTTTGCCACAGATTCCAGCTCTCCCCGGAGTTGATCCTGACCCCATGAGTGAGGTTTACAGTAGCATGTGTGAGGCTTTGCATCTGGAAAGGGAAGAACGGGGGGAAAAAAAGAAAGAAAACCCTGCATTTTTTATTAACATCAATTAAACATGAATAAGCAAGTTCTCATTCTTCAGGCCCCATGTTGCCTAACACGGAACGGTATGTTAATCACAGCGAGGCACGTTGGGTATGCAGCTGAAATATATGGGCAAATTAAGGAAAGGCATGAATATAGATGAATATGGACGTCTTAACCCAGATCTCCGAGTCCCGATTCTATCGCTGCTGCAGCTGATAGACACATCCGAAGCCGCCGTGTGGCTCCCGCTTTCCCGTCTCGTTTAGCCCGATCCCGAGTGCCATGTTCATGTCAGCGAGGCCGACTGTAAGCGTTGGCGGGCACTGGCCTCCCCCGACCGCGGATAAACATCGGAGGTCTGGGATATGAAAGAATTGCACGCAGAGCCGCTCCCATATGTGCTATAGATGAACGTGATGAAGAAGAAGAGGGCAAAATGAGACATGCCATCAGTTCCAGTGCCTCTTTGTTTTTCCTCTTCACTTAAAATGATGGAGAATCCAAAAGGGTTTGCGTTGAACATCTGGATCAGCTAACAGCAGCGGGGCCAGATATTTGGACAAGGCCAGACCAAAGGAAGAGGCCAATATCTGTGATTTATTTATCGTTTCTTATTTTCTCTTGGAGACGTGCTCTTCCTGCTTGTTATGCTTTGCTTGCAACATCCGATGCTGCTTTGATGGACTATGAAAAAACAACAGCGCGAGAATGCGGGGAACGTTGTTCTTGGCATCGCACGCTTGACGTGTCACTTTTGCAATTTGGACTTTGGGTCACGACGTATGATTACGTGGCGTGATGCTGTCTCATGTCCCCCCCCCCCCCTAAACGGCGCTGTTCCAGCAGGGTCTCTGCACGTCCACCTCGGTCCACGTCTTGTTTGTTCACTGGCCTGGGTGCTAACGTGGCGGTGAGGGAGCTCAGGTGTCCTTTTTTAGAGTGGACTGGGAGCTCGATGCCGTCAGTGGCGACTGTGGCTGTTCCTCTTCTCACTGTGGCCAGTCGCCTCCGTCCTCGTCGATGGGAGTTTGAAGGGCAACGGCAGCTACAGATCATCAGACTGTGTGCTTCCCCCCCATGCCCCTGGAGGAGGAGGAGCAGGGGAGATAGAGACACACACATTCATGGATGTTGAGGTGGAGAGAGAGAGAGGGGGGTGAGGAGTAAGCAGAGGAGGGGGGAGAGACTGTCGGTATTTTGATGCTAAAGTGATTCGACACGCTTGGCATTATAGCTGGCTTGGTGCGGAGGAGGGGGCGAGGCAGCGCAACCGAGCGCTTGATCCGAATGTCACCGCGGCCGATCTCATGGAGTGGAAGGTCAGGAGCATCGCACCTGCCACCCCGGCTCACGCAGGCTCCGCCCTTGTGGGGACCAGGAACCGAGGGGTGTGGGTTAGGGGACGAAGGGTCCGTGGAAGATGTGTGTAAGGTGGAGAACGGGGGGAGGGGTAGGCAGGGTGGCAGAGCACTGACCTCCCAATGTCACATGTCTCTGCTGCACAGCAACAGGCCCACCCGAGTGTGCTAATGCAGGCGGGTACATGCTGGGGATGTGAGAGGTGGAAGAGGGGGAGAAGTGTTTGCAACTCCCATGTGTCTCCTCCTTCGGAGAGCCGCTTCTCGAGGTGCACGGAGGAGGAGGAGAGGGGCCGATGGTAATTCGGCGGCTAATGGAAATATCTTGTCGGGATTCGGTGTTGGTCTGAGCAGCCGGCGGCCCTGGAGGAGCAGACTGCGGCCGCCACGGCGACACTCAAGGCTCAGGACCCGGTTTTACCAAACAAACAGGACAGCAGCCGAGATGCAGGAAGTCTCCACGCGAGCGGACCGTAGTGGTGGTTTTGTCTCTGAGAAAAAATAAAAAATGGATAATTCAAGCTAGTTCACTCCAGCTTAGGTCATCATAATATTGTACTTAACAGTAATTGTTGAGATCATTAGCAATGCATTAGCATTCGCCTTCATTTTCTCTCCCAAATTACTTTGGCGAACCTATTAAAGCGGATCATCGGACTGCTCAACAAGTGACTTGGAAGTATAATGTCATGATTAGCAACAGAAATGAAGCGGAGTTATCCGTCAGCCACGGCATCGGCCTCCTTCCGTGGGCGCCAGGAGACTTTGGGGCGGGGGGGGGGGGGGGGCAGCTGCTGCAGGAAGTTGACCTTTAGTGGTCTGCCCATGCGGACGGCTTAGTCAATGGGTTCCGTCTGATGGAGTGGATCCTGTGTGAAAGAGGGCACCAAATGCCACGGGGGCATCATGTCCACAAGTCCATTACAGCCGCTGACATTGAGCTAATTGACTGACGCCATGTTGTTGGAGCAGCGCTGGCTCGACTTTGAAATGAGGATGGGCAAAGAGAGAGTTGTGTCCAGAGCGGGAGGGGAGGAGACGCTGAGCAATCGTAGACAGTCGAATAGAAACTAGATGGCTCGGCATCATGTCTGGGGTTATTTATCTGTTATTTATCACATGCTTTTTGACTGCGTGGTTCAGTTAACTAGACGTTTTTATGAATAATACTGATGAGATCAGCTGGTTCACAACATTAAATATGACTAGGGGAGCATGATTTTAAAGTCAAACACAGCAGGACTCGGTTCAGTGTGCTGACAGGCGCCTTATTCAGAGCAGAGCTGATGAACAGATCATGGATCACTTAAAAAAATGTTTTTGCTAAAATACCAACAATACGCTAGCTGTCAACCAGCTATGTGAAGACAGAGACACAAACTGTGTTTTCATTCACATTTATAATTTTTTCAGGCATTTTTATGCATCTCTTTAAAAAAAAAAGCAAACTGGCAAAATGCTATAAAATGTCCTTGATTGCTTCAGGTGGTTTTTGCCTTTGACGATGTCATGACGATGACATTCACACTCTTTGTTGTATAAATATCCAATAGTGAACATTTAACTCTAATGACTGATCAGCTGGATACTCTCATAATGTGTGAATGCCTGTCAGTGTCTCTGGACAGAATGAAACATAGTCAACAGCTGACATGAAAAACCATCTGAAACGCCTTCTGGTTCCCAACCTTTACTTCTTCTTTGTTTCCTGGCAGCTAACAGCCATGCGTCGCCTATAGCGCCAACTTCTGACCAAACCACACTGTAGCAGAGTTTATTCGCTCCAAAGCAGTTTATGGAAACAACACATTTGCATTTTTTTGGGGGAGAATAGTTTGCATAAAATATTCTTGCAATTGAATGGAAACACAGCTACCGACACGTCATGGATGCGTCGTACCCGCTCACACTCTCATCTGCCTCGCTCGCCTCCCCGCGGGGCGGCAGGAGCCTCGCCCAGGAAGGAGTTAATCATTTACGTGACAGTTTTGCACTAAATATTATGAAACCGTTTAGACGGCCTGGAACATTTAGTCCCTATCTGATAATGCTCTTCAAGTAAAGATCTCATCTCCCCGGGGAGACAACGGCATCAGGACGAGGGCTTAATGCCAGAAAGAAAAGCCGCCACGGGGTCTAATATCGTTGCTGTTATTGCAGGAACAATCTGTGTATGGTTATGTTTTGCATGGGTGTGTGTGTGTGGTTGTGGTCCACTGTGCATGCATCCACGTGTGTGTGCTGTTTTAAAAAAAAAGGCTGTGAACGCTCCGTCTCTTTCCCTGCCATCTGTGCCTGATGGCGTTTTAGATGCAGCGTGCAGGTGAGCCACAAACAAATTACTCCTGTTTGGCTTCCGCGCCGAGATTTGTTTTCCCCTCACCTACGTGACGAGTTCATCGGGGTGCGATTTTCTAGAACGTCTATGTCAAAGGCGGGAGCAGCGGCAGCAGCTGCCTGTAACCCAAGCTGATTATGAGCATGTATTTGTGTTTATTAAACACCCTCCCATCCCACCCCGCCATCTGCTCCGTGTATTGTGATACGCAGGCGGCGGCCCCTGTGCATGAGCCCGATGATTACCCGACACCCCGATGCGCCGCCGGTTTCATTATTCAGGCACGAGAATCAAAGCGGTGTCTGGTGTGGAACATGTAGAAACGCGTCATATCTGTTATTGATGTGCAGACAGACGCAACATCGCTACTTCCAGAAACGTGATTAGCGCGTAAAGTGAAGCGTACGTGGAGGATGTGTCTGCCAAAGGTCACAGGGGTTAAAAGAGTTTCCAGAGCTTATGGAAAAACAAACACGTCTATTATCACCCACGATACCTCTGCGTTATGTGATAATTGAGCATTTGTTGATTTGGTCTCTCGCTACGACAGCATAATCATCATCTAGTACGTGGAAGTGCAAAAAAGAACGACCGCCCGAGCAGAGCAGCAGCGGAGGTCAGATAATGATCACGACCCCGATAGGAGGGAGATTCTCCCAACAGTGTGCCGAAAGCAGTATTTATAGCGCATATTTATGGCTATTTGTTATCAGACTGACGTGAGTTATCACCTCAGATGTCGACGCTATCGGAAGAAGAGAGACCAAAGTTGACTTTGGTCTTCTGAATGACTGGGAAAATGTCTGTGATTGGTCTTTTATCTCTCAGAATGTTACCTAACGTGTAACCACGTCTTCACTAAGCGGCGTTTGCATGTCAGCAGAATTCAAAACACAGCTTTACGTAAACCTTACACAACCTGTGGATATATTTTTTTTTTCTTTATGGTGACTGTGTTGAAAACATGATATCTTATGTCTCTTGGATCTCCGTGCAAATTCCAACATTTTCTAGTCGTTTACAACAGCAACATATACTGTGGCTCAACGTCATGTGTGCTAAGGTGTGTCCTAATAGAGCTTTATGCCTGATCGTGTGATTGTGGAGACCTGTCCATTCAGTGCTTACATTTCTTTGCGAATGATGGACTATTAGACCTGCATAAAGCTGGGGGGCACAAGAGACGCATTAAAAAAGGGAGAAAACCCCCCCCCCAAAACTAAAGACTCTTTCATGAGAGCTCCCGCTGCCTCCTTAATGGCCACACTTGCAAGTTTGGAATGCAGGATTTATGAGGAAATGCATATAAAAAACAATAATTCAGTAAACTGAATTTGATGTCTTACATTGGTGTCATGGCAGGGCTCCAGACTAACTTTTTGCATTGGTAGCACTGGTGCGCCTAACTTTTTTTTTTAGGTGCACCAGCACAAAATTTAGGTGCACCCACATTTTTCATCGCGTCGCCTTTAACGCCAAAAAGTCACCTTTTTATTGCTCTCCTTTTACATAATGACACCCCTTATGGCCTAGGTTAACTGCAGCACCATCAGCACCCAGAGGAACCGTTTTCTGCAGCCAATCTGCACACTGATGCTGTTTGTGGCACAATAAAAAGACCATACAGGTCACTAGCCTATAGATTGCAAATGGAAACTGTTTATGTGATCTTAGCCTAGCCTACTTATATTTTTACTTAGGCTATTCATTTTTAATAATAATATTAGGAATAGGCTACTATACAATTTCCTATTCATGATGTCTCATGCTGTAATGTGGGCCTTCAAACATGTCCGTGTCCATGCTCCACCTCGACATGTCCAATTAACATGTTGACCGGCCTCCCTTTACGCAAAATGCGGCAGTAGACAATAACGCACTCCTTCATAGAGACTTCTGTGTCGCCGTCAATCATGAATGACGTGTACGTGGCGTTTCCAACCTCAGCTGTCTTGTTCTTCAGTGTGTCGGCATTTTTTTTCATCAGAATAATTTCTGACTTAAATTTAGTGAACGGCAACTCCTCCTTTGCAATATTGTATGCGACGTTGAATTTTATAATCATTTCAGATTCCTCAGCGGACCTGATCGATACAGCCTGACGCTGAAACGCAGCTGGATGAGGGGCCACTTTATTAACACACTTATCACGGCATGTCGTATGCTTTTTGGACATATTGCGCTTTATCAACGTCTCGATGCAAAATGTTGTTGACTCCTCCACAAACGCACTATTACCGGACAAATTCTGACCGCACTCCCGACAATAAATGCAGTGCATTGAGTCCCTTTCTTCATCGTACATCAGCCAGGGAAATTGCTTCAACCAGTCCTGTCTGAAGGAATATTTTTGTGCTTTTTAATTAGTCTCGGGGCGAGGCTTTCTGCCTCTCTTCATTTTCAAAGACAATCGAAGCGCTCAGAGTACCTGCTCCGCTCGCTCGCATTGTTCGAACTGACACAATTTACAGAAGTGAAAAGGACCACAGCCAATCAGAGGCAAGGACCCGCCCGAGCTCCGTCTCTTATTGGTTTAGACCACGATACCGTCAGGAGAACATAAAGAGATGCTGCGCTTATGATTTTTTTTTCTCACTCGAGCAGCGTTAGGTGCACCAGTGCGACCTACTATTTTTTTCAGTCGCACTCAACCAAAATGGTCGCACTCTGGAGCCCTGCATGGCTTTATGAGTATATTTATACGGACAAACTTTATTTAAAATCTTGTTTTTTCACCCATTTTCAGTGTCATTGAATAATTGTGGCACCTCTATTGGGGATCTGTGTCTAAATGACTTTCACACTTTAGAAGGATGAGGTTTTTCAGCTGCAGCTTGTTGGGAATAAATGTCTGGACCAGGGGCAGAAACTTCTAGCGACACGTCGATGCACGTTATGGGAATCAATGTATTTTTGTAGTCAATTACACCGACAGATTGCCTCAGGTCTAATTCCTATATAGTTCCAATACGTCTAAACAGATGCACCAATAAATCAGCCATGACAAGCCCATCGGTGTCAGGTGGAGCATCTCGTATTGATATCGCATAATATAACACACCTTTACATTCTTGTAAATAGAAACTGACTCATAAATAGATAAATGCTTACAGAGTTTTATAGATAATAAATAGTTGGCTCTATAATAAACACACAGCTACAAAAATGTTTATTGCTGTAAAATATAATTTGAATAAAGAAAAACAATCCCACTTTTGCATTGGCTAAGAAACTGTTGCATTTCTATTGCTAAAGGCCCATTTTAGACATTAGAAGTAAATCCAGAATGACGACTGAGTGATGTAGAAGATATCTGACAGGCTGGATGCTGGAGCCCAGCGATCACCTCCTCGTTTGATCTCCATCTCACTCTGCCCGTGACATGATGAAATGAAAGCAACAAAAAAAATAACATTTAAAGTGTATTTTAGAGTTGTCTACTGACACGGCCTCCTCCTCTGGTGGCTGATGGCTGTCTAGAGGTCCCCGAGTCCCTTCAAGAACAAAGTCGGCTACTTCAAACCGGTATTAGACATTACTAAGAACAATAACATGCCTGTCAGATCTGAAACACGCTCCCGTCGGCTATCAAACATTCAAAGACGGGATCTGACACATGCCAGGACGGACACGGCAGCAGTCGCATGTCGGGACAAGCAGGACCACATAGCGGCTGCACCATTGTCTATCCTCTGAGTTATTTAGCAATGAATTGTTGAAGGGAGCGACATAAGAAAAGCAGGTCTGGATGACATCAACAACAGCAAATATTGAGGGAAAAAGTCACATAGTGGAGCACGCAGGGAGGCCGAGATGTGTGAATAAACAAGGAAAAGTCCCAACATGGAACAGAGAGCTGGTTCAACTCCACACGAGAGAATCAGCTGTTTGTAGGCGTAGCGAGGTTTTTGAGGATCTTTTGTCAAAGTATTCTCCGACGGTGCGGCAAATCCGAAGCAGTGGCTTCAGGAGGAGGAAGCCGTCGACATGAAAGCAGCTGTAAACAACAGCGCTCGTTGTTTTCTCTCCACCAGAAGACGCTCATGAATCCTTGAAGATGTTTTACCCGCCGTTTCGTACTGTACATGAGTCTGCACTCACCGTCTGAGTGATGCAAGCGACTTCCTTCCTTTCAACTCGCTGAGAGGAGGAGGCATGTGTGGAGGACTTCCTCTGGTCTCATTGATTAATGTGGATGCTAATTTGTGTCACATGTGTTTCACTGAAAGCTTCAGGCTTTAATTTCATACTTACAGGATCTATATTATGTTTATTTGTTTTTCAACCCACGCCTGGGTTTTTGAGAATTCAGATTTTGTGTATTTTTTAAATAATATAATTCCTCATCATTTGGACTGAATGTGTGTGTGTTCTGTAAATCCTGTGTATGGGATAAAGCAGTGGGACAAGTTTGTATTTGCTCTGCATGTTTACTTTCCGTGTTCTATATTACAAATCCCTTAGCACGACAAACCAGGAAGGCAAAGGGCCCTGCCTTCCTGTTTGTGTGCTGCTGGGAAGTGAGGGGGGGATTGGCTAAGAAACCAGGGGAAATTAGAAGAACACGCAGTCGTCATTCACGTACAATCCTGCAAACCACACATGACAAGAAACGTGTGTTTTATTTCTCGTCTTGGAGCTCATCATAATGTTTCCACGCGTCCGAACGTCGTTTCTGTGAATCTGGAGTGTTTGATGGTCTTTCCTGGTTTTTCCCTCATTACACTGAGTTGCAGAGCAATTTCTCAGTGGAAGCAAGAGACTGGGCTGCTGCTAATGACCATTTACTGGATCACTTGCCTCTCCACTTCCTGTCGTTTTTTTTGTTTTTTTAGTTTCATTTCTGTGAAAATGTTGACCCTGGATTTTTAGAATTGAACCCTTTTTAGATGTGATTATCACCTCAATATGTCTTTTTCAGCATTAAGTTGAACTTTGCTCCACCCTCTCATGTCACTTCTCGACCACCTAACTCTGAATTTTTGTTCATTCCATGTGTTTGTGTTTTGAATCAAGTCATGTGATTTCTCTTTTAAAATTAAGTTTCAATATTATGCTGTTTTTTAATCACATTTCTGGCAGTTCCACTCCAGGATTGATTGAAATTGTAAACAAAAACATGAGGAAAAACATACTTCCCGTTCCTTTTTCTTCCCCTTTCACTCTTTGACTTTTCCCCTCGTCTCTCTGTTTTCTTCTCCCTCCTCTCTGCCTCTCTTCCTCTTCTTCCTCCATGCGATTAGTCCCGCATCATGTTTCCAGCGGATGTACTTCTGGGCCAACTAAGCCAATAAATACGGTCTACGTGATTGATCCTTCTGCCTGTCTTGTTTACACAGTGTGCGCTCGCCTGCACCCAAAAGAGATGTTGACCTTTCACACATGGAGCAGCTCAACCTCTTTATCTTGCATCATTGTGCAGCTGAAGAGTCAGTCGCCCACCATCACGTGGAGAAGGGGCTTTGCTGACGATAGCAGAGAAAAACACTCTGTGAGTGGGGATGATGAACAAGGAGGGGGGGGCGGGGTTTACTCTGATGTTCACGTCCATATAGTTTCATCGCCCCTGGCGGAGGGCTTATTTATTGTAGGGGCCGTGTGTGGGAGACAGAGGCGGCGTTGTGCATCCACCGTCTCATGAATCACCCGCTCCGGTGATCTTGTGACCTGCCGTGCCCCCCGGTCGACTCCGGAGTTCAAAGGTCGCCTCTGAAGCTCATCTCTGAGATGCACTTCAACATCATGGAGCAAAAGGTGTAAATTGGCCCTCTGTTGGTGGTGGACTGGATATGCATGTGACTTTTTGACTGGAACTTGACTCCAGTCTGATTTTCCACAGTTTCAAAGTCTAAACGTCAGAGGAAGTCATGGTTAGGTTGCAGTTGTTGCCGTTTGACCCGGCGACCCCTGGCAGCCGAACCTGATCGCCCACTAACTAATCTCATCCTCCATAATACGCTGTTGTGTTTGACTTATTATGAGCACAAGGACGACTGTTAGATGGCGTTTGCTTTCGAGCAGCAGAGTTGTGAAAGGAGTTGACCTCCTGCTCGTGCTCCGACCATTAGCATACTTGCTCAACTATGTTTTCCTTCTTGCCGTCCTACATCATTCTCTTCTGCTGCTTTTTTTTCTTCCTCGCAGCACTTTCCCTGAGGTATAGGGGGGGTTTGGATAGAGGGAGTGGAGAAAAGAGGAAAAAAAAGAGAAAGGCAGAGAGCTAAGATATTCTACAGGGGATTGTGGGAACCCACTGATAAAGGCTTGCATCTTAATCCATCCTAAGGCCTGTCTTACGGTGTACGATGAGCTTTTATGTGATCATTAAGAGTGTGGGCTCGCAGTGCACGTCCACGTGCACGCCCGAGGTATGCGTGTGTGTATGTGGGCTTGGCGTATTTGATATGGTAATGTTTTCTGTTCGTGCAATCACTGATGCAGAAGTTCAGTCCTTTGAATCTTGCATTTCAAGGCTCTTAGAGATCTCCAAATATCTTCAGAAGAAACACGGCACACCTCTTTACTTTGACAACAAGGCTCCGCTGCTACGCACTGAGTGCATAACGACTTGTTTTATGGCTCATAAGTGTATTAAAAGCACTAATTAATGCCTCACAATTCTCCCCCTAATGCAGTGCACTAGGTAGGGATCTCTCTCTCTCTCTCTCTCTCTGAGCTTATGCCTTCAGCTCCCTCGCTCCTCCTTGAGCTTTAGTGGAATTTGTCTGATGTGCGCCAAGGGGAGGAGAGGAGGGAGGCGCTCATCTTGTTTCAGTGCTTTATGAGTCTGACGTGTACGTCTGTAATTGCGGTTATGGGTGATTAAACTCCCGATGCCCCTCAGGATCCGCAGCCAGCTATCAGTCAGCGTCAGGCCGAGCTGCTGCTTCCAGAGCTCAGATTGGTTCATCTCGGTGTCTGTCCCTCAGATGAGGCTGCTGCATGTCACACACTACCATATTCCACAGCGGAGCTGCTTAGGTTTTTTTTAATCTGTAAAATGCAAGAAAATAAGAACAAAGTGCAATTTTCCCAGAACCTCAGGTGTCATTTTGTAGATTATGTTTTTGTGTGTCTGATCAACAGTTATAATAGTTATTTATAATGCTAAGATGCCAGATTCTCCAGCTTGTGAAATGTGAGAATGTGCCATTTTCTCTGTTGCAAAAGGAAATACATTTGGTTAGACCAAACAAACCCGGAGGACTTTAAATGTTTTTCTTTTCACTAGTTTCTGACTGATTCAATTTGATTTAAAAAAAAAAAACACCCACTAAACTGATTGTTACCAGCCCTGCTATTGTTTTCATCCTGTCAGTCCATGTGTGCCATCGTGACGACGTGCCGTCCTGGAGACGGGAGAGGTTTGAGGACTCTGTCTCCGTTTATATTCCTGTCTGTGGACAGATTGTGTCACCACGACAGCAATGCTACCGTTGTTAATGTCAGGAAACTTAACAGGTCTGTAAAGATCAAAATGAAGTATTAAGATGATTTGACGTCCCGGCTGGTGGAATGATGGTCTGTCGTTAGTGTTGAACAGTAGGTGAGACTTGTTTAAAGGTAGCGTTATTATTTTAGCGTTACTATTTATATGGTGTGTGGGTGGATGGAAGAATCAGGTGATGTTTATGCTTTCATGCCTGGCGTTGTATCTGTATGGTGTGTTTATGTGCGTTTCTATTTATGGTTTTGGAAAAAAAGAAAAGAGGGAGGCCTTGAGGCCCGCCGCTTCCTGGTCTAATTGGCATGTTAATCATGTCTCTGTGGTGAGGATATCAGTGTGTATGTAAGAGATCCATGACTTATCTCCGGAGGCAACGTGTGACCGCGGGAGTCCTGTCCTCCTCGCCGTCCTGCTCCGACACTCCCATGGTTCCTCTCAGCTGTGGAGCGGAGAGGCAGCAAGGAAAGCGAGCCTCGGCCTATCACACGGGGTCGAGTCCAAATAAAACACTTCAGCATGTGTGTGGTAATGAGGAGCTGTGTATTTGTGTGCGAGCTATCTGTCAGTGGCCTCCTCCTCCTCCCATTAGTTTGCCGACTTGGCTGAGGCCTGCTCCTCTGTTGATGTTTGGATGTTTTCTCTTGTAAGGAGAAGAGGAGGAATCCCACACCCTCTTTACCCTCCGGACTCCTGTTAGTCATGGCAGAATGGCCTCACAGAGAAGAAGGCAGGGTCACGAGGGCAGCAGAAATAAGTCGTGTCAGAAAGACAGAAATATTATGAAAAAAAGGAGTTGAAGATTAGAGGAGAAAGGCCGAAAATAACTCCCGTTGCGCCACATCTGAAGCCCTCGCCTCGTCCTGACGGAGGCCGGGCGTCTGGGTCAGCTCGGGTCAGCATCGCTCTGTGATGTCAAAAGGCTCGCTGGGGGCTGGGCGGGGGGGGGGATGACAGAATCTAGGTTGATGAATGTGTGACAGCCCACGTGGACCATACACAGCATGATTACACTGTGAACTCTTTCACACTGCCGCGCTCCTTTATGCGCTTCTGAAACAAACTGGGTATTGTAGTATTGTTTTTGTTTTTCTGCACTGAAGAAAAACTCTTTGTCGTAGTCATTTTGTTGTGCTCATTTCTTCTTTAAACAAGAAATGGAAACAAAGAAATGCAGTAGGATTTAATATAACATTAATTAATGATACAAATGAAGAGAAGGTGCCAAAACTGCTACATTCTTGAGTTTTGAGATGTTTTTCTTTCCATTCTTTAGGCTTGTGACCTCAGTTGGTCTAATGTTAGTTTAGGACGGTACAGTCAGGGGATTTTATGAAAATGTTGTGTAATGATAACCCTGGCCAAAATAATTGTGACTCACAATATTGTTCCGACAATCATCCAAATATGCTTAAAACTCTTGAAATGGTACCAAAACATACAGGACTCCCTGAATGTTGCCTTAAGTTATTAAAACAAATCGTTTTATTGCATTTCAGATGGGACAAACACTGTTAATAAATCATAAGGTCTCCCTGCTTGAATAAAAAAAAGCAACATTGTGGGAGTCTGTTCATGCTATATATTTTTTTCATATAAATTTGATTTTTTTAATCAGTTTTGCTTCTTGACATGTTAGTGAGGTAGGCAGTTTTCTAAAGTCACTTATGTGAGAATTTATACTGACATATACTGAATAGAAATTCATGTTTTTATGTATTGCTATCTGCTATAAATCCCATATCATCTCATGCAGTGTTGTTGGTGATTAGAGTCCTACACTGGACCAAGCAAAGACACTTCCCCCTTCATTTGGTGGGAAAAAAACCCCAAACAAATAGAAGCTCCTTCTGCTGGATTTTTGATTGCCATCAACCTTTATTCCATTATTTAATTAAAGCACGTTATGCATAAAAATGGTCAAACTTATGTATTTAGTCCTTATTTAAACTGATAAAGGCCTACACTGGGAGAAACCAGTTATTTAAGGCTTTAACGCTGTTTTCTTCAAGAGCAGTGTTTCTTTAGTGCATCCCGTTCTTCCCACCATTGTCCTTTTTTAGATTCAATTAGGATTCTTGACTATTCTTGGTGTTTTTCAGCCTTTTGATCTACTTTCTTTTTTCACTGGACAGAGTAAAAACAAAAATCCCCTTAACTTGATGGAAAAACCCGAGCTGAAGCTCCTTTTGAAAGCTTTGCTGGACAGCGTGTGTTCGTTGGAAGGCTGCCAGTGAAAATGCAAGAGAGGGGAAGTCAGCAGACTGGCTGTCTTCTGTTCACTGTTGTTCAGATTGACTCTGTCAGGCCAGCCTTTGAGGCCCCTGATCCAGGTGGTCTGTTCTTCGCCGCGCCCCCACTTTCACCCTCCCCCTCCCTCAGCCTCAGCCATCCCGTGCCCACAAACATGCCCGGCATCGGCAGCTTCCTCCCCAGAGCGGTGGTGTCTTCCTTCCACCAATGGCAAGCCTCCGTAGCTATGGGCACATCAGCGTGAGCCAATGAACAACACCTGTTTCTCTCGAGCATGGCTGCCCATGCCAATCATAACAGCCACCTTATTTGTCCTCTGTCATGAAGCCAATCCCAACACGTAATTTGAGGGCATCCAGGCCATGAGAGGTGCGGGCAAAGAGAAATATGGATTATATCGCCGGGGGAACGGAACCTTCCCGAAAGTGACTTTCCCGGCACAAATGTCACAGCGACTGTGCGTTGCGTTATTGCATCATCGGAAAAAAGTATCGCGCAAGTTAAACAACCTTTTGATAGGACTGAAGGATCATTGTTCAGTGGCGGCAGTCTGGAAAAATGACGCATTTTGTTGCATTTCAAAACCGTGAAGGCTTTGCCTGTACGTGCTGCTCAGCTGTGTGTGTGTGTGTGTGTGTGTGTGTGTGTGTATATATGAGAGGGAGAAAAAGTTTTCTTCTACAAATAACACCACCGGAATGCATATAGTTCATGCTCTTCCTCCAGTTTATGGGAAGATAAGTTATTAACGATGACATGAGCGTAAAACAAAAAACAGTTTTGCATTCAAGCACCGGTTGACATTTGTTCGCGTGTAAGTGACCAATGGTGTAAGCTACTAAAAGTAGATGTTAAGTGTGTTTGCTGGCGTGGGGGTCTGCGGGGCCACTCGTCTGAAGCAAGCCTTCCTTCCGAGGCCCTTTAAGCACTCGGAGCATACAAAAGACCTGCGTGTAGCAGTCTTAGCTCCAACACCTGGAGACGGATCGACTCCCAGGTGTTTGTGTTGTGTTGGTGCTCTCTAAACACGAGCTAGACAGAACTGCTGGGCTCCATAATGAAGGAGGACGTAAACACAGGTGAGAACACGAGCACGGCGAGTGAACGAGAGCGAGACACAGCCAGGAAGCCGACGCAGGTATCTGTGGAGAGGAAACAGAGCTGGCAGCCCTCGCACCGGCGTGTCTTCCCAGGACATGAAAGACTCGCTGCTCCGAACTGGGATTATCCTCCACCTCTGGGGAGTCCCTCTGATGAGCGCAAGAAGGCAGGAGGAAAGACGTGGAGAGAAATTGAAGGAAACAGGGACACAGGAGAGGGAGGATAGGAAAACGTGAAACGTGAGCTGAGCACCAGGGAGAGATGAAGAGACAAACATCCATCGGCTCTCATCCACATGAATTCCTCTTCTGGGCCTGCTGATGCTCCCCATGCTTCAGTTGACCACCTTTTGTGCATTTTTTATTCATTTTTTTCAACCCCCCTCGAAGAATGTCCCGTGTTGCTAATTCACCGGAGAGCCTTCTCCTCGTTTGATCGGCCTCCATCCTGGAAATCATCTCTGCAGGCTCAGACGGTTTGAATCAGTTGTGATCGTTCCTCTCCTGCAGCAGCGAACAAAGATCTGCACCGCAAGCGTCTCCCCATGTACAAATCGATGTGTTTTTGTGGAATCATTTTTCTTCTATTTATTCTGTTGCAGTTTGAATACACAAGTCGTCGGATGGTCATGTTATGAAAAATGATCTTTCAGTGCTTCTACATTAGGGGTTTTGTGGGCTGCTTATATCTGAAAACGTGATTCAACAAGTCATTCAGATTTGACCCTACCTTTTGATTGTACTGGGGGGGGTCATTAGAATAGCCCCTCCCCTATCTGATCTGAGCCAATCAGAGCCAGCTGGGCAAAGAGACAGGTGCTAAAACAAAGTGTTTCAGATAGGTGTTGCATATTATGCTATATAAGCATGTGCACATGTTCTAGTAGACACTCAGAATACAAGTATGAACCTTGAACTGAGCATGTGTGTCCTTGAAGACATTACTCTAATAAAAACATTTTTTTTTTTAAATATATAGATATTTTCCCTTTCAGCTTTTCAAGGACCAAGGTTTTCTGCTTTTCTCTGTTTCATATCATTGACTGCATATACCATTGGTTGGAAAGAAAGAATAAATGACTGATCTAAACTGTGATGGCATTTTTCACTCTTGATTCACGATACAGACATTCTCCTTGAAAATGAATGTTTGCATTCGATGTCTTGAGATCTTTCCTCTCGGCTTTAAGAATACGGGACTTTCATGACGTCTGAAACGAACTGAAACTTGCATGAGAAGATTTCCTCGCAGCGTGTCGGTACGGAGCTGGTTTGAAACGTTCTCTCCGAATGAAACCGAGCATTCGGAGGAATAACGCTGTTGACACAAGGCTGTTTGACTTGTCCATGTGACTTATTTTGTTGAGAATGGGCCAAAAGGTAATTGATTTTGTGTGTACTGGACAGACTGTCTGTGTGCAGTGGAGCACCAGAAGGGGGTGGGGGTTGTAAGGTCGGGCCTCATCACTCAGTGCAACTATATTCCCCTGATTTAGTTTATTTGTGTTGGATGCAGTATCTCAGCGATCCTGCACCTTCCGCCTGCACGACTTTGTTTGTTTGCTGGGAGACGACGCAACGATCCAAATACACTCCTCCATTGACAATTATACACAGAACACCCACAACATCCCCCACCCTTATTGAGGCATGCCCCCCCTCACACACACACACACACACACACAGGCTTGCAAGGCCTTTCCTGCAGCACGTACACACATAGTTTCCCATCTCATTCCCTCCGACCGGCCTCCAGGGTTTCCAGCTTTCTCTGAGACTCTCTCGCACTTTCTCTTCCTCCTGCTTCCCGTTTGAATCCCTCTTCTCTTCTCTCTCGCTCTCTTTCTACATGTCCATCTATTGATCCATCTATCACATCCTCCCCTTTATCTTCGGCTTGTTCCCCAGAGGCAGAGCGAAGGAGGGGCAGTTCCAGCTCCGGGCCAGGAGCCAGAACCTTCTCCATTTGGATTTCATTACAAACAGACCGGCATGTGACAGAAGAATAATAATCAGAGGGGGGAAAATGAAAGAGAGATTTTTCAAAGGCTTGTAATGTAGTCAATAAATTCAAGCGTTCTGCTGAGGGGGGGCTCTGGTATTGTTTCTGTGTCCCGAAACCTAAATGTGAAACAGCTTATTTTGTCTTAGCTGACTCCAACTGAAAAGGAGCCGTTATCCTAAATCACATTAGAGAACAGTCAGCATTTTATGGGCCGTGATACTGCCTCTATAAACCGGTAAGGGGGGGGGGGGGGGGGGGGATCCAGGTGTTGCTCAGGATCAAACACACTGCAGACCCACTCAACTCTTCATGTGTTTCTCCATACAAATCTAAAGCGTCCATCATCTGCTGCATCCAAGCGAGTCATCAACCTGCAACTTCCTCCTTCTGATGTCACTGGGGGAACGGACAGTTTGTTTCTCCTTCTCAGTAATTGGCGTAATTAGTCTCCACGGACTGATGGCTTTATGACCACTGACTCACAGCAAGACACTTAGAGGACGCACCGTGTGGATTCATTCCTCTCCCACTCCTCCACACCGGTGGCTGTTCGCAGTTTGCTCTTCTTCATTTACGTTGAAGGGTAATTGTTCCATTTGGAATACAACCGTAACATGTTTGGTCAGAGATGATGACATTTAATAGGCTGAGCTGTACTGTGGGTCGGAACACATTCTTTCTTTTAAAAATGGGAAGGAGTCAGGAGCGCCCGTCTCCGGTCTGACCTCCCGCTATGCTCTTAGACCAGGTCTCCAAACTAGACCTGGTAACCTTTATTTCCTTACCTATAATCTCACTCATCGTCTTGGTCCTTATTAATGAAAGCAATAAATCACATTTTCTGACCAAACCAAAGAAAAAAACATTTGCTATGAGTAGCTGTCACTGTAATACATCAGTCCAATCATTTAATTCAGTCATATGGTATTCAAACAATTTGTTGAAATTTAAAATACGAGTGATTTAAGGTTGGCCAGATACCCATAAATTGATAAATCCTTCCACACAGCATGCATTGCTGGAAAGCAGCAGGTGGTGAGCTACTTCTAGAATGTTCAATTGAAAACGTTTATTTAATAATTTCTACAAAATAGGACCTCACTGACCACTGCTCAGTTTCCTTTGAGTGGTCGCCCCATCCTTGTGGTAGTAATTTCATTTCCCAAAGCACACTTGGTGCTTTTTGAATAGGACTTTCCCCTATTTTCCCATAAAGACATTTATTTCCTTTTTTATATTTCAGTCCATAATCGTCAATCTTGCAGAAACGTGCCGGCTGTGCATCATCCTGCCAGGTTTGATGTTGTCAAGCTGACATAAACAGAAGCGGATTCCTCAAAGCTCTTGTTGTTTAACTACACACAATCTTGTGTTGTGCAGTCCGTTTGTTATCTCCCTGCGCCTGTGTGTACATATGCTCGGCCATGTGCCTTCAAATGTGGTTTGGCAGCGAGCGAGCCCAGATAAGGGCCTGTGTTGTGATTTTCGTGTCTGGGTGCGACAAAAGAGGGAGCTGGATGAATCTCGGCTCCTTGGCTGCCGTGCTCTTCCCAGGTTCGTGGGATTCATACAGCGGTCTCAGATGTGACAGCTCAGAGAGACGTTTTTTAGCTTAGGCTGTGATAGAGGGACAAAAGCCAACCCACATGCTTAATGGACGGGGTTCTGCGAGGATAAGAGGATGGGCGATGTTGGTGCTCGGTCTGCGGACGTCAAAAATCAATCTTTACTTCATCTGGTTAAGGTCATTCAGAGAGCCTGTTGTTCTTTAACGTCTGGGAGTTTATTAACTTAGTGTCCCCTTGCTAAGCCGCCATCTTGCTGAAAAGGTAAAGAGTCCTGGAGCATCAGCTGCAAATGTAATCTTCCTCCCCTGAAGGCAGCGCCACAGGCTCCCGCGGTAATTATCACTCCACGCCATGCCTTTGATCAACCGCCATTGTCGGCCGCCGCTCCTGATGTAAGGACAGCCAGCGTGATGCATTCGCCTTGTCCTTCACTTGCATATTACATCTCCTTCTCAGTAGCCCTTTCACTCTCTTTTGTCGTGTGTGTGTGTGTGTGTGTGTGTGTTTCAGATTGGTTTCAGATGCAGCAGTAGATGTAGCGATGGAAAGGTGCACGTTTGTGGTGGAAATATGGCAGGAGATGCTCTTAGTACAGATTCACTGAATGCAATTTTCTGGCGGTAGAAGTTTACATTTGATCATAATAGAGTTGTCATTTACTGCTACTAGTTCTCAGGTTTACCAGTCATACCACCTGTAGCTTTATTGACGGTAGAAACTCCCGACCACAAAGCTCCCTCTGTTGGCTTTAAAGGGAACTGTTGCTCTCTGTCAGGGTTTAGCCAAAACACGGTCAATACTTCTTTCTGATTTTTCAGAGGAGGCCGACAGCAAAGAACTGCGATAATGATATCACAATAAAGAAACACTGCAAAAACGTATGTATCCCTTTATACCATTGTTATATATATTTATACAGTAGCTTTACCACCCTGCCTTCTCTTCACATTCCCATCACTCTCTTTGGGCTAGGATGTGACCAGCAGTACGTCTGATTATTTTACCCAGAAGTATTTCCAGGATGCTGTCCTCCCAGCAGCCTTTGCTCAGCGTCCTGCTAAGCTCTGCCCTGCTCGCTGGCTGTGAGCGCCCAGCGAGAGATGCTATATCACCTCCGAGCTAAAGAGAACAATTAGACCATATCAGCAGATCAGAGTGTTGGCAGCCGGGGCACAGCCAGCAGTAGCGCCAGTAATCTGTGGCTTAGCTGGCACCTCGCCATGGCCCGCCGCGGCTCCATGGCCTCTCCAGACACATGGGAGTCACCGAGGGCACCGGCATGCCCCAGGAGCATGCAGTCTCATCCGCATGCTATCAGACCGCTGAATTGTGATTCGAGGAAAAATAAAGGGAGCCCGCGAGAGAAGAGAAGGAGCAGAAGGGAGGAGGGAGGGGAAGAATTAAGTCTTTTAATGAGGGCAGATTTTTTTTTCACAGGCGAAAACGAATCGGGTTAAATCAACACTGTATCAAATGATGGTTGTTAGTGGCCCACCTACTGTGAAATTATGGGTGGCCTGTTTTGGGTCTTTTCTGCCACTTATCTCGCATTAAGGCTTTTTTTTCGGTGCATATTTTAGTTGGTTTGAGGGTGCCAGTAGATAGGGACCTTAACAGACCGTTCAGATACTTTTAATTTGATCTGTCACAAAGGCCGTCTGATCATATCTCTGCATGACAGGAGACGCCCTCATCACTACATGCACCTTCATTCATTGTAATGAGGATGTGGGGTACAAAGTATAAAAGTGTGGGGAGAATCGCTAAACATAATGTGTGATTTTCTCCTGGAGTGTGTTTTTGACTGAGCAGGGACTCTAAAAGGCACAAAGACATCGGGAGAAAACGGCGAAGAACAAAACCCTGTTGTCGTCGAGCATCCTTTGTGCATTGAGTAGGGCTGTGATGTCCTTTTCTTGGTTGCCAGTCTCTGAGGTGCTGATCACGTGCTACCATCTGCAACTATTCAATTCTCCTTGGATGTGTTATGCATTGTTTTGCATCAAAAATGTGTTTGTCCCAATTAGTCCCGGGTTTGCATATTCATTTTAAAAAGTGCACTGTAAATTATGCTGTCGTGCAGAAATACATTTTTGCAAAATAAGGTATAAAAAGAAAGAGCCGTCTTCTCCACCACTGAGCATAATTCACACCCGAAGGGAGACGTCGGGGCTTCAAAAGTTTCCATCCCAACCAGGTCTCAGCTCAACCAGACTGTCTTCTCCAGGCTGACACTACCAGAATCCCACCCGGATGTCTGTTCAACTGTTAAAATAGCTCTAAATCGACCCACTATAGTTCATAACTAAGACATTTGCATGATTTGAATTGATGCTTCACATTGCAAGAGGATGAAGTTGTACCATAAACTCCAAAAACCTTGACAATGTGGAGATCCTCTGAGGTTGGTTCAATTGTAATGGCATATTAATTTAGTAGTTCTGAAACGACAAGAAAATGTGTGCCACCAAGTGACCCTAAGCCCCGCCCCCTTCCAGCTGTCAGAGCTAAGGAGTCCACATTGTCACTAACAATTACTAAACAATTTAACCAGGATGAGCTCAAAGTCCAGAAAACCAGCCTGCAAATGAAGAAAATTTCAATCTGAGTCTCCAGAGCAGAACCAGGTAGTTGTCGGAGCCTTGTTAGAGATTGCCAATGCTTCGCTGTAATTGGCCAGTCTGCATTTGAGGGGCGGGCCTTAACTATCAATTCTGATAATCCTTTAAGTAAGTTGTCAAGAAAACATGCCAAAGCAAGCTTTTTAAAATGCAAAGATGTTCAGCAACACTTTGTTTTGTAAAATAAACCTCAGCCACTGCTCATCAGGTTTTCTTCTTCACTTCTCCCCTATCTATGGAATAAACACATCAGGCTGAACTGAAGGACCAGACGAGTCTGTTTATATAGTGGGAGAACAGTAGGGAGACGTTCCCTGATTGATGAGCACACATGAACCTCCACGTATGTGTCACTCAGAGCATGTTGACATTAGCCTGCATCGTCATGTTGGTTTAGACATCTGTTAAAAACCCTTTAAAAACCAAGCTGCTAAACTATTTTGGGCTCTGGCTTTTTACGCAACTAACTGGATCTCTTGGGGGGGGTTTCTATTTCTTTTTTTTTTTTTTTTTCCCCCTCTTCTCTCCTCCTCCATCCCAACACGTCCTGAGAAATGCTAATGACTAGCGTTTCATCCTCTGCTCTGGTGTGCTTTATAAAAGTGACTCACCTGCCTCTCCTAAAACGTCCCTGTGAATAATGAAAAAAATCTGCTGTCACCTCAAAAAAAAAAAAAAGAAGAAGAAGAAGAATGGAGGGGGGCTGCCTCATTGTTGACAGGCCGCAGCTTCATCCAGATTCCTCTCTGCAAGGAAACCGCCGTTTTCTTCCCGCGCTGCGGTGAAGGTGCAACTGAGTCATGGCTGCTTCCTTCACGCCAGAGTCACGCCGTGACATGATGGTTTTTTTCCTGGCTGCTGCCTCGCCGATGGCATCATCCTTCAGCTGCCCCGCTGCCAGCAGGGTGGTATAGAAAACCCCATTGTGTGCGCTCGAGGATCCGCATGAAGTCTGAATATCTTTTTATGTTTGTGAGCGTTTGGTGCCGTGGTGAGAGCTCTCAGGAGAACGCGGGATCGGACCGGAACTATAGGGGTATTAACCTAACAGTGACACTGGTCTGTGCGTCAGTTCTCCAGCTCAGAATCCCCACAAGAATTACGACGGGACTATTGACGGTGAATTCCACTGATCGCGAGTGAAGGGATTTAAAGGCAACTGAACGTAAAGTACGTGATTTACTGAGATTTATGAGCTCTCCCCGTCTGCTTCTGCTGCATCCCCACGTCCTGGTGTTCTACTAAATCTCCCCCGTGGCACCGGCAGATGAATAATAGAGGAGGAGAGTTAGCGTGGACTGAAAAATGAGCATCTGTCTGCTTGTGAACAGGCACACGCTCGTGACTGTAAATGTGTTTGTAAAAAAAGACGGGAAGACACAACAGCCCGGTGGCCAAAAGGTGAACGAGGCGGTGACATGAAAGACGTGTGAAGCTGCAGGAGCCGCTCGTGAGTAAACGGGCCAAAGGAAGAAAAAGACTTCGGAGGTTTTCTTCTGCTCAGACTGTCGTGGTGGGGTGTAGGGGAGCACTTTCCATCTATAATGCATCGTGTCTTACTGTTGGCAGAGGAAACACAAGCTCCTGGGCTAGTTAGGGAATGCAACCATTGGTATCAGTGGAGCTCTGCAGCCGGATGAGTCATTTTCAGGCTTTTTTGAAAAGTTGTGTAAAAGCACTGGTTTCTAATCCTTTTTTTAGGGTCGTAATGACAGTTCATGTGTCTCAAAAGGGAGAGTCATTTCCCATCAAGTTTGATTAATTTCAACTTTATTTATGTAATGCGTTAAAAACAAGTTTGTATCCAATCTTTTGTACCTTTTTTGAAAGCATTGGCCACATTTAAGATGGTCATTGTATAAACTAATTTAAAAACTAGGTGTTTGTAATGGCATTATGAAAAGGGAGGAAGCTTTATTACAGATGCCGGATGACTTTTCTATTGGCCAAAATAAACCTCATTTTGATGAGCAGAGGTACGTATCTTTCTTCTCCTCCCTCACATTAAATGTTACACAGCCCCCTTTCTGCCTTGAGGCTCTTTGAGGGGGGGGGGGGGGAGCTCCGCGCTGTAAGAGAATTGAGGTCGTGTGGGTTCCTGTCACGGAGACCCTCTCAGCATTCGGTCTGTCACCTTTCACCACAGGGTCTGTTGAGCTGACACCCTCCGCTGTGTGCCTTCAGGACATGCTCTCCCCTCGCCAACAATCAGTGTATCACTGACTCAGTGTAACCATGGAGACCACAGAACCGCCTCCTCTTTCACTCAACCAGGTTTTCATTCCACAAAGCCTGATGGACACTTTGCAGATTGTAAACAGCGATGACGTGGGGAAGTGTGGAGTGCAATAGTTATGCAAGGGCATCATTAACCAGCAAAGATGGTGGATGCAGCAGAAACAAGCTGACTCAGCAGACCTGAGTTCTGTTAGTGAGGGAGTAGAGCACGTTAGTAAGTTGCTTAGAAATGAGTGGCCAGATATCTTCATGTATTTGGTTGCAAAGCCAAGGGTGTGACATCGCACCAGCAAGACATTACGAGCCGGTGTTTCAGTTTAAAGAGTGACTATGCCAACTGGTGACTCAGCTGAATAGGACTTTAGTTGCTTGTAGTGAAAGCAGTTGTTGAAACGCTAGTGAAACATTTTCAACCTGTTGCTTGCCACACATCGCACCGCCTCCATCAAACTTAGATCTCCAAACCCATCTTTCCATGGCGATCGCGACGCCTCCGAAAATCTCCTCCGCCTTTACCCTGAACACACCTGAATGACTCATAATCGGCGTTCCCACCTTGGCTGCTGAACCAATGACAGATGGTGTCATTGTTCTGGAAAGGACGGGCATTAATCACAGCCCAGACTCATTACCCGCCACGAGAGCGTAAACAAAGGTTGTTCTAAGTGTTTGGACCAACGCCACACGCTGTCATCTTTCCATCGAGCACCGTTCCCCTTTTTCATCTCATCATCCATCGTCGTCTCAATCATCCATTCATCATATCCTAAATGCAGCAGCCAGCAGCAGCCAGAACACAAATTGGCAAATTTCCTGTGTGTAATCACACCCAACGGCAGAACAAAAGAGGGAGAAAGGCGAGAGCGAGGGAGGGGAGCATTGTTTGGAAATGGGAGATGGCTGTATGGACTGCAGAAGTGATAAGTGGAGGGCTCAGTCTGCGCCTGCCTCTAAGATGGGCCCTAATTTGCTTATTTGTAGCTGTCACGTCGGCTTTGGTTCGCCCAAATGACAGGCGGAGGCCACAAACGACAGTGCTCGGAACGACTTCAACTCTAAACTCCAGTCAAAGTCTTTGTAAACGTCTGGCACTCGCTTCTTAGCTGCTCCAATCATTTTTTTATTCCCCCTCTCCTGCGCTGCCCTCGCTCACTGGTTTGCTTTTTACACCCTCGACCCGTCTAATCTCTTCAATCTAATCTTGCAAGCATGTTTATTTTCAGATTTTTTTTTGCAGATAGTGCAAATGGTCGCTGGAGCTTGGCATGTTTCCTCGAGACTAATGGGGGGAAAAAAGTTCTCAGTTCAACAGGTTGGGATGAAGAAATACAAGCAGGAGTGTCAACATGCCAAAAACTCCAGTCCTTCTCCTCTTTCTCTTTCTTTTTTTTGTTTTTACATCACCACTGCTCATCTTTTCCGTTCCCAGTCCTTTCTTTTTCACTCCTCTCCTCGCTACTTCTTCCCTGCTCTCTTCTTCTCCTTGTTTCTCCATTTCTCCTCATGTATTAGGACAGAGTCCTTTTCATCCCGCTGTAATCCTACTCCAAAAAGAATAAACACACGCACATCTATACGTTTTGGGAGCTTTCCCCCAAATAAGACCGTTCACATCCAATAGGAGCACACGGCTACATCCATTTGCTTCGTGTTCATCTGGTAAAAGAGCAACAGACAAGATGTTGGGAGATATTTCAGTTAATTTTCTGCTCTGGTTGGTCCTCTTCTCCAGAAAAAAAGGTGGAATAGAGAGAGTGAGAGAGACGCAAGGAATGAATGGGAGAGAGAGACAGAAACAGCTTGATCTACCCCCCGCCCATCTCTGTCATCCCCCTCGAGGTGGGGCCTTGCTGGGACTCTTGTCAGCTGAGCTCCCCCCTGCTGAGACCTACAATGGCAGATTGGCAACCCTAATACCCCTCTCTTTATCTGCCTGAATTAAAGCCCAATGAAGGGTTATGGGAATTGCTGGCTCAGGGAGACATTTTTTTTTCTCTTTTTGTGTTTATGTACTTTATTTTTCAGGAATTGTGTGTGTGGGCGCGTTTTCAGGGGGAAAAAATGTAATCAGAAGGATAGAAGCTCAAGGGGTATCAGTCAGAGGATTAAACACTGAACTAATACAGCTCGATGCAGAGCTGCTGTTAGCCCTTTATTAAGAAGGATGTGTGTGTTTGTTTTCAAAAGGATGCAGTGTGTGTGTTTGTGTGCGTGTGTGCGTGTGTGTGTGTGTGTGTGTGTGTGTGTGCTTACAGGAAGTGCTTGTGAGGCAACAGGATGTGCAGGAAGTGTTTGAGCCGCCAGCTAGGTTGCTGCTCTGAGGATTGCTGATGCAGAGGATGGCAACGCAAATATTCTCCTCTTTTTGTCCCGCGTTCACTGCTCGACAGCAGAGATGCCACAGAGAACACGGGAGTCCCTGTAACGTCAGCGGGGACGGAGACGAAGCACTCCGGGAAAACGGCTGCCATTTGGACTCGTTCCTCTCGGCTGTCAATTCATTGAGTCATCCATCAGTTTTGTGGTCCGCAGCACGGAAACGGAGGGATGTGGTCAATTATGAAATGTGGCCGTGTGATAGACAAGCCACTCTCATGACATAACTTGTCTGCTGCAGAGAGAGCAACGAGAGCATGTTGGGCCAAAGGGCTCATCCGAGGTGACCTTAGGTCAACTGTAGAGGTGGATACATTGTTCTAGTGCGGCGTTATCACTTTAAATGTCTGAAATCTGAATGAGAAAGGATACAATAAATAATAATGATCCAGTTGGAATATTAAATAAAGTTAATTAATCCCGTTGTTGCACAGTGTTGCTCATAAATATCTGACGTCCCACGTTTTATATCGTCCTGCACAAGTCAGCTGCTAATGTATGTAATGCTTAGAAAGATGATTTCGGCTGCAATTAACCATCGTTTTTGTTGTCCATCAATCGTCTGATTATTTTCTCTTCTATTATGTTCAAAGTTGTAGCTTTAGATGTCTTCATTTGTCCAATGAACAGTCAAATATATCACATTTACCATCATGTAAGATGAGGAAAAGCATCAAATTGTCACATTAAAGAAAATGAAACTCAACTGTTTATTTTGCTTGAAAAATGAGTTAGTAGATTAATTTTCTCTGGAACTGTTACTCATTGCAGCTTTAGAAACAATTCTCCCTACATTAGGAAAACAAGAAAGGAAGCCTCTTCCGTGATGGAACTGACAGAGAAAGGAAGCGACTGGAAGGACGGAGACGATCATTAAAAGTAGAGGAGGCGGTGTTGAAAGACGGGACGGAGGGATGTTATCGATGCACACACAACAATGTCTCCATGTCCTCGGTGACATACAGCAGTACCTCCTGTCTGCTCGCCGCTCCTGCCTCTCCCATATCTTCTGTGTTGACAGCTGATGGGAAGATGACCCGCCCTGTCAAGGTCAAAAGTAGACGTGTGTGTAAGAGGGAGGGGACAGACGTACTCTTACATTACACACGACCTTATCCTCATCACTACCTCTGACTTCAATGTCGCTGCACATTATTATATATTATACATTTCACTCCCTGAGGACCACTACCCCACTCGTCAGCCGCATACATTATGGATATACATCCTGTCCTCGTGGATCCCTGAAGGGAAGCACTTGTGATGAGGTAAACTTTTCAGCGAGGGACAGAACGGTTGTATTAGACAGCAGGAGGTGTGCCAGATGTGCTGGATGCTCGGTGCCAACGACTTTGGACGGGGAAAACACGAATTAGCTCAAGTTTGAAAATGTCCTTATTAAAAGATCCAAGGGTGTATGTGAGCTACTTGGATATCAAACGTTTTACGTGGCAATCGTGGTCTTAAAGCTGAGCGAATATTCAGAAAGATGTCATTAGAAGGGATAATATTATAATTAACACCTAATTGAGATGTTTGTCTTTTTTCCGACCAGACCACTTGACCTCTTCGCCCCTGGCCTCGCCCACGTCCCACCGGGGAATGCACCCGTCCCTGCTCAGCCCGACGTCCATGGGGCCCTCCGGCTCTCTCCACTCGCCCATCAGTTCGCTGAGTTCGCCCATGAACGGCCTGGGCTCACCCTTCTCCGTCATCAGCTCGCCCATGGGTCCCCACTCCATGAACTCGCCGGGCATGGGATACGGCCCCAGCGTCAGCCCCCAGGTGAGGCCTGTGACAGACTCGCACATATATGCACACTACTTCTGACAAGTAGGTTACAGCTGTCCATTCAGGCACATACAGGGACACACATGACCACACCATGGTGAATCTGACCTGAAAGGGTGGGATAATTAGCCATGCTTCCACTCTTTATGCTAAGCTAACCATCTCTATCTTGCTGTAGCTTCATATTTAACAGACGGACATGAGTGTGGTGTTGATTTTGTCATTATTTCAACCCCAAGGAACCCTAAGAAATATGTTTTTAAAAAAAGGTGTCAACCTACATTCAGAAAGCAGAAAGTTTCATGTTCAGCAACAACAGCCCGACAGAGGCGGTTCTAGGAATGTTTAAATGGGGAGGCCCCAGGGTTGCAGCAATAATAATAATAATAATAATAATAATAATAGGTGACTTGATGAAAGCTTTTCCTCTGCTGAATGACACTGGCCAGCCCTTTGAAACCGTTCATGCTGCCCTAAACTAGTATCATGTACCGTCTCAGAAGTGCAAATTGCAGTTGCACACACACACACACACACCACACACACACACACACACACACACACACACACATAGTCCTCCTCAGCCCGGCCCCAGCAGACAGAGGCCCCGCTTTGACCCCATGCCACAGTTAATCAAGGCCCATTCAACTGGGATTCCACAGTACTTTGCTCTGTCACTCTTTCTCCCATATCTGAGGCCCGTTTGTCACTCTCTCCCGCCACATTTAGCTTTCTTCTCTACCCTTTCATTCTTCTTCTCCCTTCTCGCTGTCCTCTTCCTCCGTTTCCCCCTGTCTTGTTTTCATATTCCTCGTCTCTTTCACACCATCTCCATTTACTGTCTCTTCCTCTCTGTCTTCGTCATGTTTTTGTTCCATCAATAAGCCTCAATTTCTTTTGTGTGTATAAAAAAAAAACACACACACACAATTAAGACATCAAAGCCTGCAGTGGCCCAGTTTCTGTCCGGAGCCATATCTAAAATTGAAATAGTCCCCCCCCCCCCCCCCCCCCAAATTGCCATGGTTGGCCTTTTCTGTGTTTGTGAATAATTGTGTTTCAGTGTGTCGGCAGTGTGATGTGCTCTCGCCACTATTGTTGGGCTTATCGGCCAAGTGTCCCACATGTAACGGAGTTAAGGGTGGATTAGAGGCACTTTCAGAAAAGCGGACTCTCTCATTGCTAGAAAGCCTCCCTTCCCTCTCCTTCTGATTCTTCTACACTTTTTAATTCCAGCACTTTCATCTGCTCTGCTGTTTCTGTCCCGGAGCTGCATACTCTGTATGCAGGTTGGATGTGAGCAAACGTTACAGTTGATAGTCTGTCTCAGTCTGTAAGCGGAGCTGTCGTGATTCTTTAATATTTAACATGTAAATATGTATAAATGATGGGTATCGTGATAAATGTCATGCTCTTTGGGTGTTCATTTATCCTAACTGCCTCTTGGCCTACATCCGGACATTTCTAACGGTGGTAGAAAGAGCAGGTAGCATCCGTTTCTGCCTGGTGACCGTTTTAAGACTGTATGTACAGTAATTACTTCAGTTATGTCAGATTTCAAAACTAATATTGACACACAGATGTGACTTTGGGCGAGGTATCGAAAAACGATACCACCTGCCCTGAAATGAATATTGATATCGATACTGAAAGGATATCTTCCTTTGAGAAATACTGTGGTTTTTTACACCCATCTTTCATTTAAGGCATATATACTGGTAAGGCTGAGTGAAAGGACGAGATTTCTGCTGCAATCTGGCATTCTATATAATAATAATAATAATAATAATAATAATAATAATAATAATAATAATAATAATAAACTTTGTATAGCACCTTTAAAAACATTAAGTTTACAACGTTCTTTGACAGACGTAGAAAAAGCACATGTATACTAGGGGTGTGCAATATATATCATACTCTTACTTTCACTGTTTAATCTCAATACATGCTCTGGTGATTTCAGTGTTTTTATATTTTATTATACTTGAATAACTTAGTTTTAAGTTGATTAATATGACCTGTTTTTCTTAAATGCGTTGTTCTTATTCATAAATCCATAACATCATCTAATATACTGTTAACAAGAGCGAGCTAGTACAATACAAGGCTTTTACAAGCACATTTATTAGGGATGCGAAATATCGCCAATTATCGTTATTGTCAAAATCCCCCAGATATTTAGATATTATTTTAGAATATCACACACCTGTAGTCTCATACATGTATACACATTATTCTACACATATGTACTGCTTATAAATGCTAAGCAGGGGGATTTTAAATAACAGAGAAAAAAAATAAATCAATAAATCAAATAGAAAAACCTGTTTTTATTACTTCAAATAAGAAAAAAGAAAATACATGTTTTTTGGATTGTTCGGGTAATTCCACCAATACTCACATATATGTTGTTTGAGTGCCAGTGTTGTACCAACGGGTACCCAGCCCTAAATCTGACAGCTACTCATGTTTGAGGATTTGCACTGTTAACCGTGGCTGTTTTGCATAAGAGCGAGAAGCTGCCACTCGGCGCAGGCGGAGGGCGGCGGTTGGACGCGAGCGGCTCAGAGGTTAAAGATGGTGTCGGGGCCCTGTGGTCGCGAGGCGCGGCACTTGTGATGAGACGTGATTGGAGTCAGACGGCGTATGTCACTTGCTCTTCACACTCGGCTGACTCGCCGTTCTTCATGAGCGGCTGACTGGAACGGGGTCACATCTCGGCCTCCTCCCTACTTAACCACCCAGGGGCCGGTGCAAGACCCCCCGCCTATGCTAACCCCTCACACTCCAAAACACTCTCCTGTCACCACACTCATCTCTCATACACTATGAGGTGTGTTCTTTACACACACATATAGCATCTCATAAAAGAAAGAAATCAGATGTTTCTTATGTATCTTACTGTCTTTTTTTCTCAGAGTTCTTTTAGCAGGAAACGTGACTTTTAGATGCACCGGCGGTTAAACTCAAGGTGATTCAACCACTCTGGTTCTTATTAAAAAAATCTCCAATGAAAAAAAAAAAAAAAACAAAAACCAGCGACTCTTAACTATCCACCACATCAAAGATGTACATGACAACATGATGAAAGTAGAAGAAAGGACGAACAAAACTCCCATTCTCACTGAAATCGTACATCCTCCGACGGCCAAACCACATGTAAAGAGACAGACGTCCTTTATCTTCAGCCAATTTCCTGCATCTCAAACAACAGCGCTTCCCCTTGAGATCCGTCCAGAACAACCAGACACATTAACATACTGCGGTTGCACACTCTCATTAAGTTGTGTCTATTCTTTGCATCGCAGCTATACGCTGTGTGCGTTGTCGGAGATCGGCCTCATGCGTACACTTTGACACGAGAACTTTGCGAAATGTCTCCTTTGTCTTTCGTTAAGCAGTTTTGACGTAATAAGGTTCGTCATCTTTGGATTTCTGCGCGGTACGAGGGGAGCGATGGCGAGACATCTCCCCGGGTGACTGGTCAGGCGGGGGGGCGGTGCCAAGCCGCAGCCATGCCCAATAGGATCAGACCCATCGGTCGCGTCTGTGGGCTTGAACCCAGTGGAGATACAGAGCATCTCTCGATCACAGACACCACAAGTCTCCCCGAGCAGCTGGACGGGATTATACGCCGGGTTTGGAACACATTTTACACTTCCAACAACATGGGCGAGTGTTGTCTGGCTGTTGTTTTTATGTCGAAAAAAGGGGTCCTTTATCGTCGGGCCACTGCCGACTACCTCGATCTGCACCCCTCTGGCTCTCCCCACCCTCCCAGGAGAATCCTAAACCAACAACAGGCCTCCAGTGTCTCTCAATACTCCTTTAGAAATTGTGGAGAGTTTCTGGAGTCGAACACAGAAGAAACACTAATGCGAAAAAGGTGTAAATGTTTTACAAGAAATGGAACACGCGCTTAATAAGTTATAAATGAGCGGCACTGGTGATGTCATGCGCCGGTTTTGGGTACGTTGTATTTAGGCGAGGGTCGCTAGGACACTGAAGCACAACACGTTTGGAGAGGAAAAAAAGAAAAAGAGAGAGAGAGGGAGCGTAGTGGACCTCAGCCCCTTCCTGTGTGGGAGTAATAAAGGTCCACTCTGCTGCTCTGGTCGTAGATGGACCTCGCTGGAGTCACTCTGCATGACATCATGGTTGCTTGGCTCTAATGGCCGCACAAAGAGGCTGTGTGTAGGGTCCCAGGAGAACAGTTAAGGCTCTCTAATGTCAATCAACCCTCAAATGGATGGGGGAGAAGAATGTTTTTAGCCAAAGCTGTCTCCAGGTAGTAATTAGATGCAGTTTTAGAGACCACGTTTTCCCCCAGCACTGCTAGTTCAGGAAGTGTAACTAGAATTAATTTAGTTGTGTTTCATTCGAAGTTCAGTACTTAGTGCCTTAGTTACTAGAGAAGAACTGTGCTATTCTTAGAGACATGCCTTTTTTATTTCAAAATGTGACTTGGATGAACTGTTAGCTGTTTATGCCGTTAGCGCACACTTCCTGCATCTGTTTCATATTAAAACTGTTCTGGGAGCAAATTCCCTTCTCTTCCCTGGGAAGCTTTTATTGTGAAACCATGCAGGAAGTTTTTTTTTGTGTGTTGTTGAAAGATGAAAGCACAGTCGGTGAATGAGAACATAACCATATTTTCCTTTTAAAAGAAAAATTCAAAGTAACCGAGTGGTTAGTTGTGGAACTGTGTTTGCCACGTAGCCGTGATAGCACAGGTACTTTCCCGTGGTATTTCTTTTTCTATTTGAGAGCTGACAGTATGATGCGTGAAGGTGTGTGTTCTGACTTGTGTGGGCCACACAGGAGGCGATGGCAGCTCTGAGGGATAGAAACGGTAAGATGAGGTTTAGGTTTCAGAGAGTAGCCTCCGAACGCCGGCTCTAGACATTGTGGTTTAAATGCCTCGGAGGCACACATTTATTTTAAAGCTTCCTATATTCCCTGTAGGGTTTTTAATTGCATCTGGCGGTGTGATCTGACAGTCTGTAGACAGACATGTGCGCTGTGGTGAAGTAATGACCCCAGCTATAGGACCAATTCTACTTTTTCGCTGTAGATGTCCGCAGAACGTTTGTGTAAAGGCAGGATAAAAGAGGCAACCATGTATCATTTATTGAATAAGAATAGATGCACTCACAACTCCAGACCGACTTTTTCATAAAAATAAAAATAGATCTGTGAGATGAAGTAAAAAGTAAAAGTCAAGCATCAAACTACGTCCTGCCAGATCTAATGTTAATCAGCCCCCATTTCTTCTTCGCAGAGCTAATCAATAACTCACTGGATAACACTGATTATTACTGAGCATTAATCAATAAAGCTGGTTATTTGTGAGTAGCAGGGAAATGGCAGTAAACCAGTGCTGAACAACAGGCGGCTGTTAAAAGCAGGAGGACATGCTCAGTTATCCGCTGGATGGCGGGCGGTGGGAAAACTGCACGGTCGTGTGTTTTTTGTCCAGAAAAATGAATTTCCATGTAGCGATGTAGACGCTGGTTTGATGAATGGCCTGATGATAATGGACACTGGAGAATGAATCACTGCATGGCTCTCTTTTTGACACTGAAAATACTTCTTGATCCATCAGCAAGGGACTGGAGGAGACACCAGTCGACGGTGGAAACAGCGGTGCGACACTCCCACGGAGATTTACAGATGGGAGATGGAAATAGTGATCGCTTATTTGACAAGGGAAATGGATGGGCAGTTAATTGCTGGAGGACTTCCTAATGGACAATGGAAACACCTCAATGAATCAATGCATGACAGACACATGACATGAGCTAAGCCACATCCATATACTTGAGCTCATTCGACATTTTTTAAACTGGATTTTGAACTTTTGAACTCGGTTTACACAGTAAAGTACTAATCTGCAAACTAAACTAAACCAGATGGATGCAAATTGCCGACAAACACGGGCAAACCAGGTTTGGGAAAACAGGTCAGGTTTGGTTGAATTTATTGGAATAACTTAAAGGAATACTTCACCCATACAATGACCATTCATACATGAATTACTCACCAGTTCTTGAAGAGAACTTTGCGTTCCTCACAAAAATGGTCTCAATGAATTGATTTAAATGGGGGCTGCATTTAAAAAAACAGTTCCAAAACAGGAAGGTTTGAATGAAGATGCATTTAGAAGTAGTGAATATGATTGGTTAGATGAGCCTGGGAGGATACTTCAGGAGGTGTGTGAGAGTTTGTAAACTATGGATTTTATCATGCATCGGGATAAAAAACACAATAACTTGGTGGTGCGTGGTGAACCTTGATTATCAGAATAATTGTAAATATTAAATGACTCATTAAGGGAAAATATAGAGCCTGATTTTCAAAAATACATGATAGAAAAATAAATGGTTGACCATCCTTTATTTATGCAGGGAGACCTTTTAATTCATGATCATCTTATTTAACATCATTTGATCGTTTTTCACAAGAAAGGATGTTCACTGAAAAAAGAGACTTCTTATCTGTGACACAATGATAATATTTGTTTCCATTTACTTAAATCCTTGTCTCCCTTTTGATTCTCTGTTCAAATTGGGGTGTTCTAGGAGAAGTCAAGGTAACAACGGGTCAGTAATTGTTATACAAATATCATTTTGTGGGTGAAATGTTCCTTTATCATCATTATCTTTGGCTTTGATTATATATTAAGATATTAGTCTCTGGGCCACAAACCTTACCAAAAAACAGTATTTATACTTTATGTGCATGACTCATTGTGGATTAGACCTAGATTTGAATGTTGAAGTCGTCATTGATCGTGTGTTGCCAAAAAAATAATAGCAGTTTGTTAGCCAGAACAGAACGCTTGTGATTGGACGTGACTGTTGGGCAAGAAGTGTAACAGCCTGGGGCCCAACCTACCGAGGCCCTAACAGATTCATTTTGATGTTAACATATGAAAAATATTTAATGATGTTACTATTCTGACTCATTGTAACCCAAAATAACTTCCAGAAGTCCCCTAGAGCACTTAAAAATATATGACTCAGCCGTTAAACTACTGACTGTGTACTACGGTGTATTAGGTGCTTGCAAAACAGAGTTTGTTTATTCAAGGTGCATTAATAGATTAATACATTTTTAAAAAGAACTATTTTGGGTCCCCAGCATTACACCCGCTATGTGTGAAGTAGATCGGATGAACGGTTCTCTAGATATGTGAAGGATGGACAAGACGGACAGAACAAGACAGACTTGCTTCACTGACAAGCAGGAAGATGAAAAAGAGGCGTCTTTTATCATAATAATATTGCAGAAATGGGGGCGACACCTACTGTGTCTATGCTATTGGATTCACACATTTTCACTTTCAGATATATCAGGGAACAACTAATAAACTTCTTGACTGCCAGATGCCTGTAGTTTACGATTGGACTTCCTGGTCATGAAACCCTTTCATTGGTCCGTTTTGGCTTCACACCACAAACAAAACTGCACCATCATCTTTTTTGCTTTTGTTCTGTTCACACTCGCCCTAAAACGTGGGATTTCTTTCTGAAAAGAGTAAAGCAAAGTGAGAGAAGCTTGTCACCGTCTGTGTGAAAGATTTATAGCGTGAGGATGAGAAAAGAAGCAGAGCGTCTCCACGGTTGAGCTGCTGAGTCAGTGGTGGGCAGCAGCAGCTCTGCTTCCTATAAAAACAACCCTCATGCTCATCCACACACACACAAACACACACACACATAGCCAAACGGACACAGTGATGCACAAGCATGTATGCATGAAATCCAGGAACACATGCGTGCACATTGCACACACACACCTGACGCAAGACTTTAAATACACATATGCATGCTGCCGACCCAACCCCTCTGTGTGTACACACACACACACACACACACACACACACGGATGCCAGAAACACAGATCCAGCCACGCTGAGGTGAGACAACAGCTGAACGTCACTATTCCCGCTTCGCCGCTGTGAGCCTCGCTGCCTTTCATGTCACTGATAGTCCTAAATATCCTTTTTTCACCGCAACAAAAGTTTCTGTCAAAACACACAAACAGACGCCAGCAGTGCTCGGGATGATTCATATTTTGTGTTGTGGCCCAGCATGGGGCGAGTGTTGGAAACCTCCAAGCTGTCTCGAATAATGTCGGCTCCGACTGAATCCTCTCCGCCGGGAGAGGGAAGAGAAAGCGTGGTATTAGAGCTGAGTGGCAATAATCACGGAGCTGTTTTACAAGAAAGGCAGAGCTCACAAGGATTTGCATGTTGTCACTAAAGACTTTATTAATGCTTAATGAGTATTTGATGCAGTCGCTTACAGATCATCAATAAGCCATTAAAATGCATTGTGGGTCGCCTGGTTGTGTGGCCACGTGTAAAAGAAGAGTATATCCTCCGTCAACAATCGTGGATGAATCTGGAAGGACTCTGGGCGAAGGATGCACAGCATCAATATCAGTATATCAACCAGACTCAATAAGGTTAGACGTTATGGATTGTTGTAATATGAAAAAGCCATTATACAGAATATTTGCATTTTATGTCAGTCATCAAGCCTGCAGTAATAAATGCGAGCTCATAACCTGGCAACGCAGAAGTGCCTTTTAATTAAAGCCGGTACGGCAGTTTGTTATTGATCTGTAAAAAATGCTTTGAGTTATGAGGCCCATCAGTGTACTTTTAATGTGTCGGCAATATTCCTGTTTACACTTCCTCTTGTAGAGTTTGATCTTGATTGATTATTTGTTGTAAATATTGTTGACACAATGACTCATTGTGACTATAAACATTTGAGGATTCATTTCTCTTCACTAGGAATATAAAGTCCCATCGAGATTATTTTTCACGTCACCGCGGTTAATACTGACATGTAGGAAAACAATGAATATTTATTGAACAAATTGCGCAGTAAGAATGACCTTCTAGATGACTTAATAAATAATAAAGTCTGAGCTGCAGCCCAACAGCAAAACTGTGGGAGATTATCTTAATAAATATTACAGATAATTTGTTTTTTGGGAATAATAGTTGATCCTCTATAAAGCCCCATCCCCCATTGCTCCTCCATCAATCTGTCGGAGACCACACTGTCACTAACTGCACTCCCTGGATAAATATCATCTAACTTTTGGTAAATGAAAGGCGATTTCAGAGAGAAGCAAACAGAAGGAGCTCCAATATGTGTTTAAGGATATTTGCCGGATGTCAAATTGATTTATCAGTATCACTATTACATAACGTTTAACCATGACGAGCTCCAAATCAATGAAACCAGCCTGGGACTGATGCCCCACTGTGATTGGCGAGGCTCCGTTGACGTGGCAGTGTCGGTAGAAAGGTGGATTGTTAAAGGTTTCCTATATTGTGCACGTGGACGCACGTATGCAACACAACATCAAGCGTAGCGTTAGTTCTGGCAGGCCACGACGTCAAGCTCTAAATCAGCAGCAACAGCGTAGCTCTCAAAACCGAGGAGATCAGCTGACGGCATTCAGAGCGCGCTATTTAAACTGCTCTAGCCTGACCTCCCTCATTGCTTCCTCTGCCGGCGTTTTCAACCCACCTCCACCCCAGCTCCTCCTGTCATCTGTTATGTACCTTACCATTGTTCTTGTTGGTTGCTCTGCTCTGTCTGGGGTTTTTCTTTGCTGCTACGCTCCCTGCTTATGCCGTTCATGATGGCTCATGAAGGGCAGGAAGATGCCTCAGGCTTGCCACGCAAGCGCGTGGAAGAGCAGGAGTCCCAGAACAGTACCATACCGCCAAATGAAATTGCAAATAAATAAAGATTCTTTTTGACAAAGTGGTCCTGACTGAACTTTGTTTGTTTGCCAGAAAACTAACACGTGGACACACTTTCCTTTCCATTCCCTTTCGCTGAGAGGCCGTCCACACGGAAACGTTTTTTGTGTGTAAACGCACAAGTCCTGTTCGTTTCGGCCGGCCGTCCATAAGGATCCAGCGGGACCTGAAAAAGCATTTTTGAAACCAGGTCCCAGAGTGGACAAAAAAAAAAAAAAAAAACGCTGCCCCACCGTTTCGTCTACGTTTTCTTGTAGACGGCAATAATGCATACGCCGACGTCATCGCCCCGCTCCTCGACCCTCGAGCCTGACTTCTTCCCCCGCGACGTCTCATAACAACAACGGCGGCCTACGTGCTCGTGAACGTGCTGCAGCAGATATTCTGCTTGCCTGTACAACAGCGTATCAGGGCCACTGTATAGAGCCGAGACAGGGGGGCAATATTCCGGAAAAAAAAGTTGCAGAGTTGCTACTTTTTTACGATGCTAACAAACAACCAAACGCATTTATTTGTCTAATTAATCCATCACGTGTGACGAGGCCTCGTTAAGGTCCTTATAGGGTGAAGGCTGTTGATGCTTATTGTTGGTTTTATTTATACGGGCCAAATAGTCATCTGATTGATATTCATTGATCGGGTGGTCAGCAGGATAGTAGCCGTAGCCTTCATGTGTTGCCATAGCAACGGCAAACATCCGGTCAAGCTCAGTCTCTTCTGCGTTTTTGGTGTATTTTTGTAGCAGAAACAGCGCCACATACAGGCCTGGAATATGTACTACAGCACGCTGAGCCATTTTCAGTGGATTCATCTGGATGCAGATTTTCATAAAACGACGCCAAGGAAAAACTGAGAAAAATGGTTTGTTTTGGTGCGTGTGGACAGCCTCTGAGTTCATCCACATGACAGACCTATTTGCAGACGACCTCCAAGTTCATCTGCAAATAACTGAAGTGCAGCCTCAACTATTCTGTAGATCGTAAATACTTTGTACCCGCGCGTCTGTTGGTTCCTTCTTGTTTGTGAACTGCGTGCGTTCCAAACAGGTGTCGCTTCAAACTATACCGTAATCGATCCCAAAGGGTGTCCTGCTCCGAGTAAATATACCCCGAGGGTCTCAGAAGAGCGCCCCGCATTAACACGTTCTCCGTGTGAAACCCAATCCCCCCACCTTCCGCTGATATGTGTCTGGATAAGACTTGCACACGCTCACACCTCTGGGGGACGGGAAGAACGTTCTCACTCATTCCTCCCATAGTTCGTGGCACGGCTGAGATAAGTTTGCTTTTAGAAGGAAGTGGTTTTGTCACAAGGTGTCAAAGGTGAAAGGTGTCATTAGGTTACATCACGAGCTGATCCCTGTCCACACCTCTCAGGAGGAATCTGGTTAAGTGTATCCCGTCCACTCACACCTCCTCATGTTCCCTCCTTGGACAGTCTATCCTGCCTTGAAGGGAATTAAAGCTGCAGGAATTAATTGCGTTCCGGGGAGTGATCCAGTTTTAGGGAATGAGATGTACAACAATAAAGTGGAGCGTTCTATTCCTGGCCGTGTTGTGCCGCTGCATAATGGAAAGCCTGAAGAAGGAATTCTGTAAGAATACCATGAAGATAACTTTCTCTGTTATAAAAAAAAAAGAGGTGCCCTTGAACTGGAAAGATACTGAGGTTCCACATGAGGGTAGTGCATCGAGGAGCGCTGCGCTAGCCAGGATTTGATGTCTGCTTTTGAAGTGTCTTCATGAGCAAAGTCTGTGCTCTGACTCTCTGAATCAAGCTAAGCCCGTCTTAAGGAGCGGCCTCTCCTCCGCTCTTCTTCCCTTTCTCCTCTTCACCCCAGGGATTCCTTTCTTTCTATTTCACCACCGTGTGTGTTGTCATAGCATACTAATAGTTTAAAGGACCCGCTCGGCTGCCTGGATTCTTTCTGTTAGATTGAATGACAGCTGGTGGTGCACTGATTGATCAGCTGATCATCGAAACGGGACAGTTTTGGCCGATTGGTCTCATATTTCAAGTTCAAGCTCTACTCAGTAAAACAAGTATTGGGCAAAGGTAAATTATAACGCTGTCATGATGTGTTCCAATGTAATCTGTGAAATGTAGTTTTGGGCCAGAAAAGTATAAAAATAACCTTGTTTGAAGGAGATGTTTTCACAGCAATATAACATAGATATAAGACGTGTTTAACTTCCCAACACTCGCTCTAAGCAGTAATACATCAAGAAAACGACTAATGTCAATGGTTTTAATCAAAGCAAGTGATAAAATAAATCCACCATCATTTATTTCCTAATCAACTGGATTGTGTGTTTAACACAAATAACTATTATGGATGACATTAATAAAGTAAAAGGATAATACTTACAGTTTTTGGCAGTTTAGACTGACTTCAGGAAGGGAGGAATTATTTTCTGGGACGTTTGTGAAATAAAAAGTTAGGCAGGATTCTTGCTGTCAAGTTAAGTTTTTAGAAATAAAAATGTGAATATTCAGGTCAGACTTTTAAGAAATCCGAATCAACCGAGATAATGCATCTCTAGTAGAAACATAAACCAAGCAATATGAGATAATATCTTATGTTGCATTTTGTTACAGTAAGAAAGTTGAAGTTATTTCCGCCCATGTCAAGCTTCCATTGCAATCAATCGATTGATTGATTTGTTGATCGACAGAAATGCAACCGCAATACTCTAACCATTGATTAATTGTTCAAATCAAACATTTGCTGGTTCCAGCTTCTCAAACGTTAACATTTTCTGCTTTCTCTCTTTTCATGATGTAGTTCATTGAATATATTCAAGTATTACACTGCCTCAGACAAAGCAAGCAATCGGACATCACCATTATTCGAGACTTGAATTTAAAGATGAATAGAAAAATTATAGTTAGATGAATGATTCATCTCTAGCTGCAGCAGTAGCTTCCTTAAATAGACGTGGTTTATGTGTCTTTATGAAACACAGCTTGTTGTGTTGCACCCATTTGGCAAAAACCTCCACCTCCACCGTCGACCCTTCAGGCCTAACGTCTCTTCAAGGGAATATAAATTCATAAGCTTTCACATGTCTGAATATTGCAGCCATTACACTGAAACCAGCGGGGGGCAGGGAACACATATAACGACGTGTATCAATTCTGTGCAGAATCTGACACCCACAAGCATTACCAATCGAATGTCCTCCACAACATGTTACATAACAGCCGCAGCACATGGCTCTCATGTTGACCATTGTACTGCAGGGAGTCTTACGTTCTACATATCCAGCCCTTGATGTTAAAATACCCTCGTTTATTTATTTCGCACCCAAAATTTGAAGCCAAGCCTTTCACTCCTCCCCAAAAAAATGGGGTTTCCCAAGATGATGAAGCTGTACACACAGCTGGCCTAGCTCCCTGCGAGGAGTCACATGTACTGTATGTGTTGTTGGGGAGGGCGCATGTATTCTATTTCCAGAACTGGTCCTGAGCCACTTTAATCCCCCCTTTGCCTCCATTGCCATGGGCAGCAGAGAAAGAAAGGTCCCCCCCTCAAGCCCACCCCACCCTGGGGAGCAATGTTGCTGAGATTGAGTTGCAGGTTTCCCTGAAAATAGATTGTGAGTGGAGGAGTGTTTTCTGTCAGGCGGACGGAGGCTTTGATAGAGACGATAAAAGAGATAGCTCTAAAACACTAGACTCAGGCGTTTAACTGAGGTAAGACCTCGTGTTGTGTGTTTGTGTGGGTGAACGTGCAGAGATGTGGGCGTGTGCATGCCGCCGGAGCTGGATCCAAGCAAACCATGCAGCTTTCTGTTGTGCTTTTTGTGTCCTGGAGACGCTCCTGAAACTCAGCTTATTTCCTGTAAGAAAGGCTTTTCTAGCAAGAGGCAGAATGTTGCAATATGTCGTTATAAAAGTTATAAAAATGTCAATATTTAGTTAAAATAATGTTGTACTATATATATAAACAAACTATGGTCACTCCTGTAATATTCTGCAAAAGATGACCTTTTCCCCCCTTTGTGTTTCTGATGAAATAAGTCTAAAACACAACATGGAAAGCTCTGCATCATAACAACCTTAAAATTAAGCCGATGCTTTGTGTGCATGTGTGTTTCATGCCGTTCAGTGTGTATTTGTGTAAACAGGGTGTGAAGAGCAGGCCGGAGGGGGTGTGTGGGGGTGTGAATTGAACATTTTCATGTGGCGGAGTGCTTTCTTCAACCTTTTCAACCCACTGAACCGACTCTTGGATCCATTGTTCAGATGCAACCAAACACTCAAACCCACATCGGCTTCATATCGGAGATTGTAGTCTTTCTCAAGCCAAGTTCCCATGACGCCGCGTATGCCATGCTGAATTATGTGGCCATCTAGACTTTTTTTTTATTTATTTCATGCGATGGTTAAGAATTATGGTTTGGAGTATTTCACTCAGTGAAAGTTCTGTAAACTGTCGCTTCAAGTAAGAATGTTTATGGCATTCCTGACAACTGACAATTTTTCTAACTTTGAAGATATTTAAGAAGAATGAAATTCCAGAGTGTAAATGGGATGCCGGCACCCACAGCAGCTAGGTGTGTACTTGTCTTTGTGTGTATAACTGTGTAAACAGATGCGCGTCCATGTGGTGTATCTCTGTCTATGTCAGACTTCCCCTTCACTCCTGAAAAGTGAAGCCGAAGTGCCTAAACTTCCATTCCTTCTAATGGCCATCAGGAGGAAACTCCTCTGTTGTCTGATTGGACAGACGTCTAATGACCCTCCTTCTTGTTTTATTACCTCAGTAAACATAAAGATACATAAAGGGTGAATTTACAAGAGCTAACAAAAGCCTATGTAAACATTGCTATCTGTTTTTCATGGCTTGGGAAGAGGCAGGGATGGTCTAACAAAAGAAAAGGTTACTAGAGTCATGGGTATTTTTTTTTTTATTTACAAGTTACAAGCAATTCAAAAACTAAGAATAAAGGGTGTTTTGAAAAAGTGTGAGTCATCGCAGCCTTGAGAGGTCCTTGAGCATACAGCCGTAACAGGGCATCTGAAATATTCTGCAGTTTGCTGCTGCAGAATACGAGATCACGATTAATCAATGAATCGACCTTTAGAGTCACAAAAGCACACCAGTGTGTAAATTGGACTCTTGTTTTGTCTCTTGTCTCTTTTGCAGCACTATCTTTTATTTAAAGTATCTGGTTAATTCATAAATCATATGAATCATCTGTAGAATACGCTTTACACAAATAGAATCAATAGTGGTACCCAGAGATGATAAATAAATACGCTCTATGCAGAGTTTTGCATCCATATGTGGCATGTGGCTGCTTGGTTTATACAGTATATGTTTGTGAAAGAGACGTATACATCTGTTCGTCCAGTTCGTAGCTAATGTACTCTGTCAGCTCCCTGTAAACACAGCTGAAGATGACAAACTCTCTCCCTCCATTATGTTGCTCTCTTCATCATAAATACAAAATGCTTAGTTTGTCTTGACTGATCCCTGCGGACAAAACGGAATACTTTAGAGCCGAGACGTGTTTGTGCTATCAGACGTGTCTCACATGTGGGAATGAAAGCACGTCGGGCTACGTGAGGCTGCATAGCCGCTCTGCTCGTCTCCAGACCCTCGGCTGGGTTTGTCCGGGTCTGGATGTCCTCCTTTTCCCAATTCTTACACAAGCCGGTGCCATCCAGTACATTTAGTGGTTTAGGATAATACAGGTTTTTATCCTCTGGAAACAGGGTGGTGCTAGTGATAATAATTAGATTCCCTTGCACTCCACTCTCAGAAGCAAAGAGGTCACTTTGAGATGAGTTTAAGAGGGGGGGCAGCTGAAGTAAGACTTGAGGCTGCAGTTGCACCGCTGCTAAAACAAATGCTGCCTCTTTATTCCCCTGTACTGTTGAATTTTGCAGTGGAGTTATGCTAGCGCTGAACATTTGGGAGCCAGCGGGGCTTGTTGAGAGCATGAATAAAAGAGTTCCTGGTGTGGAGTGGTGCAGGGTCCTGCTGTGCTAGATTTAGATCTGAAACAGAGGGGGGAACAGGGGGGAGGAGAGAGACGGGGGAATGGAAGAGGGTAAAAGAGCTGCTGCTGCTGCTGGGACCGCTGACCATCTGTATTGAGTATCAGAAGTCAAAATATCCTTTTCACTTTCTGCGTTTGGCGAATTGTTCCTGACATGTCTGCATGACACAACTTCACTCGGATGTATTCGTATGTAATCAAACCTTCCCCGTCTCCCTTGCAGACCTGGCCCTTACTCAATACATCACATCATCGGCTAGCTACGCCACGCCAGCTAAGCTCTGCGACGCTATGATGTTGCCGGGGGCTACGTTGTGACCTGTTGCCGTGTGTGTTTGTGTGTGTTGATGTTCCAGCTGAACTCTCCGATGAACTCGGTCAGCAGCACAGAGGACATCAAGCCCCCGCTGGGCCTCAACGGCGTGATGAAGGTGCCCGCCCAGCCCTCAGGCACCATCCTGTCGCTCACCAAACACATCTGCGCCATCTGTGGCGACCGCTCCTCAGGTGAGTGACATCAGAGTGGGATGAATGAGCTACTGTCCACACAGGACGCAATGTACAGTTTGTAAAAAAGATAGTCGAATCCTTTTTATATTATATTTTTGTAATTTGTTTTTTAATATATGCTTTTATATTTTAAATATATATTTATTTTTTATTTTTATATATTTAAAAAAAACTCTTATATATTTGTATTTTTATATATATATATATTATTTCTATATATTTTTCATATTTGTATCTGTTTTTTTATTTTTTCATATTACAATATTTAAAATAAAATATGGATCATTGAAACAAGCGCACAGTGCCATTAGGAAGTGGTTCCTTTTTTGTTTGAAGCATCACAGCTTTATGTACAAAATGTTTTTTTTCCATGACAATTGATGTCAAAATTGATTAAATCGACTTTTATAAATATATTAAAATGGTAAAGATGGAATGACTGAAGTTAAATTGAAGCGACTATTTAAAAGCTTCATCAGAGATTCCGGGGAGTTTGTATTATTAAGGGAAGAATTGAGCAAAAAGGTATAACAGTAATTTCTCAACAGCTGGGATCACACAGCCTCTATTATAGCCAAATGAAAAGAAAGAGGGACTACCCAGCGGCTGCTAAATCTGGTGCTCTGACCACACTGAGAAACCTCCACAGATGAACTTTGGTCAGGGATCAGCCCCGACCGACGGCTCTGGCACAACTACACACTGCAGCTTCTTGCTGTGGGAGATCTTTCTGGAAGGACAACAGTCCTGTGGAATTCCTCACAAATCTGGGCCGAATGGCAAAGAGGTCATAGAGAAGCCACTCCTGAGAAACTGCAGCATAAAGGCACATGAAAGAAAGTGACATCGTGAGGCTCTACAGTCTGATGAAACCGATGCTCAATTCAGCTGCGACTGAAATAGAGACGCGCTGTGTCGGAAGGGAAACCAGGAACAGCCTGTCACTCATGGGAAAAGTCTTCACTGCCGGCTTGAAGCGGGAGTTTGAATTCGTCGGGACAGTTTCGGTGTCGTCCTGCGTCATCAGTGCTGCGTGGACCCTTGGGGGGGGGATCACAACATTGCTGAATAGCGAATCATGCTTCAATTAACTGTGCTCAGGGGCTTCATTTATCTTCTCTGGTGGTCCGACCGGCACAGAGCTAACAAAGTAACTGTTTCATCCATCGTATGTAACACAAAAAAGAGCTGTTAGGAGCATGCGATGCATTCACCCCCCCTCCTGCAGCTCACCTCAGCTAAACCCCCACATGCAAAGTCAGTCCACTTTAATGCAGTTGTTCTTTGATCATAATTAGCCTTCTGTTACCTCAGAAGAAAAAGAACCTGCTATTAAAGTTTCAGTGATCTCCATTATTCTGGTGGTTACTAGCGGCAACGAATGTGTCCGTAGATAGCAAACCTCATATGACAAGTAGACAATGAAGCACGGTGACAAAAAAAGGTGAAACACGACTCAGGAAAGATTTGATTCTCTGTTCTCTCTCTCTCTCTCCCCCCAGGTAAACACTATGGGGTGTACAGCTGCGAGGGCTGCAAAGGGTTTTTCAAAAGGACGGTGCGCAAAGACCTGACCTACACCTGTCGCGACAACAAGAACTGTGTCATTGACAAGCGCCAGAGGAACCGCTGCCAGTACTGCCGCTACCAGAAGTGTTTAGCCATGGGCATGAAGAGAGAAGGTACAGCACATACCGTAGAGGATAAAGTCCCACTTACCCATTCCCTCATGTCTGTACTAATCCACATAGACACACGCCCTCACTGTTATCTGATCACTTCTCAGTTGGTAATGGGGAATATGATGCTCCCTTTTGGAGACAATTTCTCTGAAAATAAAATCCTTTTGGTTTGAATTTCGGTATGTTTGAAATTAAGGGGTGAATATTTGGCCCCTGAGATCTGACACTCAGGTTAGGGGTCTGTTTATGCGTGCTCCCCATCCTGCCTCTTATCTAATTTTACAGAAGCACTTCATCGTGCATCCTGCTGTGCGTTGCTGCAGTAGCCTCTACCGCATTTAAGAAACGCTCTGCTTCAAGCACCACTTGGTGGCAAATAATGCATTCAGCCTTCGCGGCCACAGAAACCTAGTATTGCTTCATGTGGAAACAGAGCGAGGCTTTGTGAGAACGGGCGGTCCTCGAGGAGTTCACTGATGTAAACCGGAGAAACAAAAACAAAAACAGCGGCGCTCCCTCCGCATCCTCAGGGTGTCACAGTCCTCGTGCTCTTCATGATTCGTACACACTTTGGGGAGTCGTGTGGGACGGCCTGCCTAGTTAGTCTTGGGCAGACTTGTTTTCTCAAATACAAAGATTTCTTGTGCTTAAGATATTCAGTCCCCAAAATGTAATCAAAGTGGTCCATTTAGATAATGTCTTGTAATTGCACGGCACGGGGAAAGCGTGGACCGCATTCCTCAAATTAGAGGCTGCTGACGGAATGCACATACTGCCCTTTTCAAAGAGATGCAAGGATTTAATGGCTCGCATGGTGCCACATATACAGACCGTTCATCAGACATTCCCTCTTTTATAATTAGATCTTTAGTATCCATGTAAATGTGGTTAAAGAGATTCAAACTGTAACCGGCTTAACATCAACAGAACAGGCCTGTGTGCAGCAGAGCACCTGCAGACGTGGATGAAAAAGGATCCAAGTTATTTTTTTACCCATGATGCTTTGGACAGCTTCCTGATAGCAATTACTGCATGTACAGCGATCCGGTCTGAGACAAATTAACAAAGTAGGGTTCTGTCTTTATGGAAGACTCTTACATGTGAAGATCCTGCATTAGTTAGTCAGAAAACACGGCTGATGACTACTTGTCGTTGCAATTGCAATCACAAGAATTGTTATGACTTTTTCTTTAATGGAAAAGGGAGAAACCCTGTGCTGCTGACAGAAGGAGTAGCAGCATACGTGGGAATGAATTACGATATAATGTGTTATAATATATATTCCCTGATTGATTGTTTGAGTAAGTTTAGGACTACAATTTGCTCAACTGAACAAAACTATTAGAATCAGCAATGTGATTTGTAATGGATAAGTAGAAATCTGAAAATGAAAAGAGGCATAGAAAAAGATAACCTAAAGGTCAAGTAGTCATTAGGGCAGCACACAATCTTGTGAAAAGACTGAATCCTTTTCAATGTGGATAGGCGATTTTCAAAGTTTACTTTTCATTTTTAAAGCTTCGTAAAACACACTCAACAGAAAATGAATAAAACTCAAAACCCAAATTCCCACAGTGATTATCACTGAGTGTATTTGCTTCACGTGCCCATGAAACTCTACATATCCACTCAATAACCGGCTCTTAAGTACCAGCATTGTTGAAAAAGGCTCTCCGGTCTGTAAGCGACCGTGACTTGTAAGAATTGAGTTGAATCCCTCCTGTGATCATCAGGCTGTCAAGAACATCTCTGAGGAATGATTACAGAGCCGATAAGACCAGGAGGAGTCGGGTTGTGTGGAGGAGTTGGGGGGAGGAGGGGGGATCACTGGAGGTCAGGTGTGAATTTTAACACTCCACGAGGGTGTTAAAAATATTCCTGCTCTCAGCAGTGCTGTTAAGCACACTTTCACACATTGAACAAATCAATCACCGCCTCTCACAATTCTGGTCACCACGGTTACAGAATTCAAATCTAGTAGTGTATAGATTATAGTGAAGGAGCCCGGGGAGCGTAGCAGGTGTTAACCAGGTGTGTACGTGCAGGTGCATAAGTGAACAACACGAGTGAACAAGAAGAATTCATGTTTTTTTTTCTTTCTTTTTTTTTGATAAATGACTTTCCGAGGCGATTCTATCCAAGGCCAATTTGTCTTGACCTTTACTTGGCCTGCCCTCCCCTCCGTCTTGCTTTTATTTATATCATTGTTAGGCTCTTTATTCCTTTCAAGGATATTATCATTTACTGCCTTTCGCCTCACCCTCGGTGCTGCCTAAGCCTCCCCCTGCACCCCGAGGGCTGTGGTTAGGGAACAAGGCAGCAGTAGCCCAACAGGCTAAGCGAATCCACAGAAAAACAGGATTAAATGAATTTATGCTCTCCCAGTCAGGAGAAGAGAGGAGGAGGAGGAGGGGGAATAAAGCTAACATGATTTCAGCCCTCCTCACCTCTCCCTGACTCCAACACAAGTATTCTACCCTTGGGCTGACCTCCACCGCCAGACAGCAGTTCCTCTAAAACGGGGCCCCTTTCCCACTCCTCCTCTCACAACCCCTGCTCCCCCCAACAAGACCACGGCCTCTCTGATTCAGGACTTGGAAACCAGAGTAGGGGAAACGTAAGAAGACAGACCATCCTGCAAAAGTGTGTGTGTGTCGTCCAGGTGTGTCTGTAAGCTTGTGTGCCGACATTGAATTTCCAAAAGCCCTTTATCGTTCAAGGCATAATGTCCAAAGCATTGTTATTAATCCGTGTTCGGAGGATAAAGGTATAAAAAGCCGCAGCACTTTTTTTCTGCGGTGTCTTGAATTAAGTAAATTATAGTCCTTTGAAAAGACTAAACACACACACACAGATCTTTTCCGTCCTCACTGGAGGGGCAGAGGTGCGGTTTCTCTTGCCTGGGCCACAGTGAGTCTCGGTGTCTGCTCAGCACACAAACCACTTCCTGTGTGTCCTCGCCAAGCCAATCAGATGAGGGCGCCAACACATTTTTTTTTTTGCTTCAACCAGTTTTTAACGCACGACATGGAAAAAAATAAAAGCAATGACACAGAGTCTTTGTGTTCAGGCTTTTTCTTTTTTTTTTCAAATTTAAACTGTTCTGGCGACCGCGCATTGCCTAAAGAAGTGACAGACCATACATTATTTATGTGTCTATAAATGTTTGCTCTTTGTATTTCTTTTATAAAAGGAGCTTGCTGTTTGTCATTGCACGCTACATAAAAACACATCTCTTTGATAAGGACGCTGTGAGTCCTTGAACATTTCCACACAGCCGCGTTGTGCATAATGTAGGTCCAAGGTCGCAAATATACTCCATCCATTCTGTCGAAGCAATTATTGATGATTGAACACTCTTGGAATATGTTTACCGGCATAACACACTGAGTCATGTAATATTCACTGGCTTCCACAATGACTGTAGCAGACACAGGCGAGGGAACAGACAAACACACACATGTCCAAACGTGTAATGTATTTGTTTTTTTACTGATGTACCAGGAAGTTACTTACTAGGGAAGATTGCGTGTTGAAAGCTGTTCCATCTTCTTCTACAACTGCATTGCAAACCACGAAAAAAATTAATCTCAGATACAATGGTGGAAAAGTAATCTACCAGTGTAATTCCCCTCGCTTGATGAGCGTTTTCAGAAATGATTCGCGTTCAGTATCTCATACAAAACGTATTGTTGCACTTGGATCTACAATGTTTTGTTGTGGAAACATTTTTTTTAAATCGCATTTGGAAATAACCTCGCCACATTGCATCCTGAATGTGTTGAAATTAACTTGCATTAAAAGTTGGAGAATTAAAGCTGCATCAACAAGTGGTTGGTCCTTGAAAAACAAACAATCCTGATGAACAGAAGTCCTTCTTTTAGCTCTTATTTGGTCTCCACCAACTCTTGTGGAAAATACCTGTTGTTTACTTTGTTTCCCATTCGGTGTTCGACCGTTAATGCACAGTCGGTCCATCAGAGCTTGTTTGCTTCCAACCGCTGCCTGCTGTTGGAAGCAAACAGGGCTGATGATGACAGCGGGGAGTCCAAGTGGTAAATGTGCTGCAGCAAAACAAGCTAAAAGAGACTAAACGAAGCGTGGAGTCGCCTCATAATTCTCTGTGAGTCATTAGCAGAGACCACTTTCACATTACCATAAGTCATGTGATTCATGATCAACACAAAAATCATTGAATGATGCAGATTTAATCTTCTGTAACTACAGCTTGACCAGAATGCAGACATTTTCATAGAAACCCCTCAATTAAAATCTAGTAAATCTGTCTTTTAACATACATGTCAACACATTACTAGACCGGCTGATGTCTCTACTTAGGATGCAGGTTATTCATGTATTGAATATAGTATTTCACTGAGCTTTTGACTATTTAATACCTGGCATTGAAAACTGCCGTTGGTTGATTAGTGACTAGAAACATTGTTAAAGCACCAAACAAAAAACAGCAGTAGTGACCGGAACCAGTTTTGTTACATGCAGCCGTTCAGGAGGAGCGCCAGCGAGCCAAGGAGAGGAACGAGAGCGAGGTGGAGTCCACCTGCTGCGCCAACGAGGACATGCCCGTGGAGAAGATCCTGGAGGCGGAGCAGGCGGTGGAGCCCAAGACCGAGACCTACATCGAGACCAACCTCGGCGTGCCATCCAATTCGGTGAGTCGTTATTTTTTACACAAACACACACGTACTTGTCATTCGGTGACAAATCACCACTTTGTGTATGGACACACACACACACACACACACGTACACACAAAGGGTGGTGTGTTTATATTTAACCCGGGGACCATGTTTACTCCTACATCTCTTAGGGCAGAGGGCTTGTGGAGGGACCCACTATTAAAATCATATTAAAATGTGTTGCTGATTAAACCGTGACAATAATAATTTGCCTAAAGTGCCATGAATAAAAGTACTGTTGTAATGATGTATGTTTACAATGCTGAGCCATTAAAATAGTAATTATTGACAGGTTTATATATTTATAGAACATATTTTAATTCTATATCAGCATTTCTACATCACAATTTCACAACATAACATTTTACAAATAGGAAGATTTATATTTGATTATTATAGGTTCTATTCATGTTAATTTGGGTGTATTTTGGGACTTATTTACATTTTTGGAAGAAAAAAGTTTGGGATCTAATCATTTCGGGGACCCCTGCAATAACTCTGCGGACCCCCTAGGGGTCACGGACCCCCTGTTGAAGATCTCTGTCTTAGGTTATACTTGGCTGCCAATGTAACCTTAACTTGACTATTAATAAACTTTAAAGTGGATGACAATAATTAATGGCCGTTGTATTGGCACAATAAACTACTCTGAGATAAATATCAGAACAGCTGATCGTGTACTTTTGTTGACACGGGAGAAAATATTTTTAATGGGTTGTCAGAAGCAAAAACAACGAGCATGAAGTGAAATCCTTCACCACCCTACTTTTACTCTCTTCTGCTGCTTTCTTATAGATGTGAGAAAGTTGCATATCTTCTGATATGTGTGATAATTATCAATGATGTTAAAATGTGTCCATACACAGTATACTATAGACTAATCTGCAGAGTTTTGTTTGTGCAGTCGGTAAGGAAGAACTTTATGCATTATTTAGCAGTGATACGTACCGATGCAAGACTTGAATCAAAATGGCTTCACTTTTCCGACCCAGACGTCGCTGCCTGGTCTGCATACTAACAGCTTAGCGTAGGTACTTTTGTCCTTTGCAGTTTCAACGTAGTACTCATCACCTGATGGTTGTACAGATTGGAATCGGGATGTGTTCAGAGTATTTTCTCTGTGATAAAGCTTTGGGTTGTTTGTGTTGGCAGCCGGGGAAGTCGCCTGCTGGTGAAGATGGGTGTGATTGCTGTTTGTCCTCCTTCTTTTAGTCCCTTTGAAGTCCGGGGCGCTGGTTTACCTGTTCACCTTGCATTATCTCCCTCGCTCAGCTGTGAGCTCCCCCCGTCCCCCCCCTCAGTATCAGCTGGGCACTGTGGGCCGTCTGTGACACAGAGGAGACGGAGAGTGATGAATTATGCAACAGGCAGACTGTTCCTGAAAGCGTCCCACAAAGCTTCAGCGTCCTCAGGAATTCTGCTGGAACATGAGAAACAGGGGAGCTGCAGCAGCAGCTTACCAGCGGAGGCAGTGGGGAAGGAGGGAAGGGAGAGGGAGGGAGGGAGGGAGGGCTTCTTCTGGGATTCATCGGCTTCAGGGGAGGGAAATGTCCTATGAAGTGAAGGTAGAAATGTGAGGGCTGTTATGTGAGTAAATGGGGAGCTATTTTGGGGGCCCCGATGGAAATGTAGGAGATGAGCCTTGACATTAGGGAGCGGGAGAAGGAGCGGGGAGTCGCGGGGGAGCGGCTGGCAGCTCAGACACACTAATGCACTGAGTGTGTTTTGGACTCAGCCACGGTGGGTCCCTGGATGCCGGCTGCTTGCCCGACACCAAGGAGAGGAGTTATTCTGAAGGACTACATAAGAGATGAAAACAGCACTCATATCTGGATGTGCAGGGCTTGGATTTTATGTTGATTGGTGGAATTATATCAAGTTGTCAACTTATAAAGTTGTAATTACAGTAGAAACGTAGCTTCATGTTCATTTTACATGCCGTTTGAAACAATTGGTGTATTATGTTTAACAGTAGAGCACAGTTTGGATTGGACGAGTTTCATTATGCAGTTTTAAAGGCATTGTGAACATATTTGTCACACCATGGTAGTAGATAATAAATATCTTTGAATCTTGTTTAAGTTATGTGCCATGCTTTATACCCGTTATTGCTGTCAAATTCTTTCTTTTGTGTATTTAACAGGTCAGTTTATCAAATTCCGAGTGTTTTCTTACGTAGCAGTGCAGATGGTTTGGCGTTTGTGTGCAGAGGTGTTGAGATGTTCACCTCTAAAATACCCCAGAGCTGAAAAGGAATGAAGGTTTTGTTGAGTGCTTTGAGCATCACAAACAAACCTCTGTTCACATTGTTGTTGCTGCAGGAGCAACTCTTGTTTGCTGGAATATCCATTATCGGGAAAATCATAAATTTCATCACAAGTGATTTGAAAAAGATGGTCGAGAAGTTGAAAAAATAGAGCCTGATTTAACATATACAGGATGCTTTAGTGTCATTTTTTAGGATGACATTGCGAATCACATTTATTTTAGCTGGATCATCGTGATTAAATTTTCATATCCCATGCCTAGTCATGGAGCATGTGTCTGTCTGTCTGCAGCCCTCAGTGACAGGGACGGCAATGAACAGGCGAAACAAGGAGGAGACTTCCTGTATCTAAAACCCGGGCAATTAAAACATTCCTACATACCGCTAGGAGCATGCGAGAAAACATCACTTTTAACCCACCCAAAGTGGAGCCCGGGAGGTTGGCCGACTATCAGCATTAGGCTGCCCTGACCACAAGGACTCCCCCTTCTCTCCCGTTCCCCGGCCCCCTGCCTCCCCCCCTGGAAGGTCTCCATTGAGAAGCACTGCCCCGTGCTGTAATTAATCACAGGGCCCAGGCAATGAGTGTACACCATGAATAGGCCACCGCCACCGTCTAATGGTCGGGGTCTGACCAACCTGAATAAAGTGTGTTTATCTCATGGTGACCTAGAACAGGAGTTAAACAGGCGTTAGTAATATGCCTTCAGTTAGACGGGGAGAGGCCTTCTCATAAGGAGGAGGGGGCGTTTCTTTACCTCTACTCTATGTATTTCTCTCCCCTATCTACCTGTCATTGTTTCCTGATGGCTGTCCTACCGTAGATGCATTACTGCATATGAAGGTTGAGTTTCTTATCCTTTTCCTGAGTTTAAGGCAGGGAGCGTTGCTGTTCTTTGGATGATAATTAGCTGATGATTCATCCCCGCTTCTGCCTCTGAGCACGGCTTCTTTTGTCCTCCCCCAATTGAGAAATGTGGGACACTTGAGAACTACATTTCCATAGTGATCCATCTGAGTACCCAAGGTTGGCTCTGTTGTCACGCCAGTATCGTCTGGTTCAAGCTGAATAATGAAAAATTGAAAGGAGAATCTTTCGTCTCCCCTCCGCGAGTGATGAAAATTTCATAGGGCAGTATGCAAGCCTGGCGTTTCTCTAAGTTGCCGAGATGATCGACCGTGGCGGGGAAGCATGTGTGGCCAGAAATCCCTTTGACTTGCTGGGAAGACAGTGTTTGTATTTTTTTATTTTTTTTAAAGTCCAGCGCCTTAAAATGTCTTATTTACTTCCTGTTTCCCAGCTGTGATGTTGACAGTAGAGGAAGACGCTGGGCTGTGAGGTATTCCCAGGTGGACTCTTGTACTTCTACACGGAGGTTAATGTTGTTCCCTCGCAGGTCACAGCCGACTCCTCCATTGTGGCCCGATAACATCCTAAATGCTGTTCTGTGACTCCAACAGTAAGTACAGTAATGTGATGCCGGAGGATTGTTGCGGGAAAGTGTAAGCTCCTCTCCCCTGTCATCTCGGCAGACAGGAGCAAAGAAACCAGGTCAGTGTAAACACGGCTAAGATAGCCATACAACATTCATGAGGCTTGCCATGTTTAACGAGAACCCTGGGACTTGTATTCTTATGTGGAGGGGTGGCTGGACCGTGGCGTGCACTAAAGCCCCCCCGCCCCCTTTTTCGTTTGTTTTTCTTTGTTTTGGCTGCCGTTGCTCTTTGGAATGATTTAGCTGAATCTGTATCTGCGTTTTTTTTTCCGGAGGGGAAGTGCGGCTCACGAAAACTGTCGCGGTGAGCTGCGGCGTCCACGTCTCCCACGGAGATCAGATGCTGAAATATTCATAAGTTGCCTGTTTTCTTTCTCCACCCCCCTGAAGGAAAGAAAAGAGGACTTTTATAGTTTTCCAAAAACAGTGTAGGCTCTGTGTCTGGTTGAAGTTTTTCACATGTGTGATACTCTGCAGTCAGTGTGGGTTTCACACCGTAGGGAGGGAAGGAAGGGATGCTCTTTGGCCTGCCTGTTTTAAAAGGAGAGTGTGAGCGGAGGGATCTCTCCTCCTTCATCTTGAACTAATCTTCTCTCGAGAGCTGCAGTTGATGTGGGGATCCTCCGAGCTTTTAGCATCGATCGGTGGGATTTGGCGGAGGGGAAGTTGGGGAGAAGTTGCCGACAGTTTTTTGTCAGAGTGCGAGTTCACAGAGGGAGACTCTGAATTTGAGGATGTTTACTCGATTTGAAATTATGCACAAAAGCATGTGCGCAAAGCCTTTGTTTACACACATGCATATCAAGGGTTTGTGCTCCGGGGATGATTTCCCGTCTGAGATTGACAGTATTGTTCTGTATTTCCTTTTTTTCACCTACCCAGATGGATTCCAGTGAGTTAGTCGTACTGTATGTGTGTTGCATTAGTATTCCACCGCAGCTCATAAACTCCCTCGTGGTCAAAGAATAATGTCTCCCAATCTGATGTATTGTGACGGCTGAGGACACGTAGTCCTTGTCTCTGGACTGGGTGCTTAAATTGCACCCAGAAATTATAATATTAACAGGAAAACGCTTCATATTCTGCAGCGAAGCTAACGTTATGGACCGAGACATCACACTCTTGTTATTTATGGCTGGGGATGTGGAGATTGTGGACACCTGAAGTGCAGTTTATATCTTGCAATTTACATGATTCTTCTGAATTGACGCCAGCGTTTTGTAGAGTTTCTTTAAATTTTACATTTTTTTGCATCAAAAACAAGCACAAGCTAACTTTTTTAGACTGTAAGTCATGTTCTAACATCCTGCAGCCTTTGATTGATGGTAAATGTGCTTTCCCTTGTTTCAATGGGAGCTGGATTCATTTTAATGAAATGGAACTGTTTTGTGACAGGAAGATTGTTCTGTAATTGAAGAGAAACAGTACAGATATAGATTCACTCTTGAGATTACTCTGTTTAGCAGCCACAGTGAAGAGGGGCTTTTTAAAAGCAAATGCTCTGCGCCTCACATAACATACATTAAAATAATAGCGCTGTCCATGCAGGATCCTTCTTTGGCCTTTCATCCAGCTTTTACGCTCGTCTCATCAAGACCTAATAGATCTGATGTAGAGAAATCAATGAGGGATTGAAGCTTTCTCCTTGCTTCACACTTTATTTCTCAGAGGAACTGGCCACTGTTCCTCTTTAGGCCACTAAATGGACAATGTACATCGAGTCCATTAGCCGGCCTAGTCCACTACCAAGAACTGCTTGTTTTTCATTGATAATCACATGATGTCTTTCCCCCCTCTCGAATCAACAACAATGAATCTTTTGAAAACGCATAAAAACTTGGATACATAAAAATAGCTTCCCGTTTATGAACTCCTATTAGCTTCTGATGAACAATCACTGTGGGTATTTGTGTGACCCGGAGAACAGTCGCAATCGTCAGCATTGTGCCTTTTACTGCGAGTAAATATGAATAATCAGTATACACAATTATATGGGTTTTCTAAAGGCCTGCCCAGCCTGATAATAACGTCCCACTGGAGCTCCTTAGCGCTTGTTATGTTGTGAAGTGTCAGTGGAGTGTCAGGAGGGGCCTCTTGAGCTCCACTTGCTGCTTGAAAGGCTGATTTGTGTGTCGGCTAAAAGGTCCCTAAAGAAAGAGCCCGCTTGGTGAAAAGCCGTTTTCCTCACCGGCGGCGCTCTGCAGGTATTTCCTCCGCGAGCTGGAACAGAACCGCTGTTTGTTTTGTCTACGCACTGGCTCCCGTTTAGAGGATATTATTCATAGTACTCGTGTAAGTGTGGTGTCTGCATGTTGATGTGGCTCAACCCGACACCAGGCTCTCAGCCAGAAAGACCCTGACGCACTAAATGAGACATTTTTAACGGTTTAATTTCACGTAAATGTCTAACTTCCAGATTTGTCTGTTTCCCTGCAGCCCAACGACCCGGTGACAAATATCTGTCAGGCGGCTGACAAGCAGCTCTTTACCCTGGTGGAGTGGGCCAAGAGGATCCCGCACTTCTCTGAGCTGCCACTGGACGACCAGGTCATCCTCCTACGAGCAGGTCAGTCAGAAAGATAACACAAGAGTTATTTTGTTAGTATTGATCGAGGGCTTTGTGTCGGCAAGAGCATGGCGGTATGATACACGTCAGACAAGGAGGTTTGGTTTCAATAAATTGCGATAATGAAAGGGGCAAATCTATTTTAGGAAATCTGTCATAGTATAAAGAACACACTATATGCAGAAAATCAATTTTTTTTATGCAATCATACCTGTGTGATTTGCATTCATAATTGTAATATTCAACATAGTAGCGCTAATTTTTGTGCAATCTGAGTGACTTTCGGCCACAAATAAATTGAGAATCGATACATTGTTTTTGTGAAGTGATACCACATCACAAAACTTAATATTGCGATTCTCAAGTGTATATCGCTATTTTCTTACACCCCAGCATTTAAACAGCTTCCCTGAGATTTTATAATGGTAAATCGTAAAAGCTTAATTAAGACATAATATAGCGCAAGTTAAAATAAAGCAATAAAATATAAACATAAATACAATTCTGATATAAGCCTGAAAGACAAAAACTGTAGTAATCCATTATTATCTGTGAGAACAAAGCTAGCTCTTGTGCCGTGTGAACTGGCACCCTAGTACTATATATATATACATATTTTTTAATATATATATAGCCGTAACCGTGACCATTCCACAGCCGTGAAAGGCTGTCTTGGTCATGTGACTGAGACGGGAGTCAGACCCACCAAGGTCACAGCAGCTCATTGTTGTATCTGCTGTATGCAGAAAAGCAAGCCAACCACTCAGGATCACCGAAGCAGCCACGTAAAACGGAGTGAATCATCTGTCACTTCTTTTCCACTCACCCACATCACATGCACGGAGGTCTTTTGGGTTCTTTCAACACATTGCCCTTGTTGCCTGCTTGTCGCTCCAAATTACACCATTATATTCTAAATCCACCTAGAGGGGGGGGAGAAATGCTATTACACACCCATCATACCCTGGAAAATATAAACCCTCCCATCGTTCCTTATCCTCCGCACATCCAATGATGGAGAAGCTTCAGCAAAGCAGAGAGAGACATTATTCCGGAGAGCTCGGCTCTCAGGTTTTCTATAAATAACCGCTTTAGTTCTGCTGTATCACAGATAAAAGCATCCCGGCTCCTCTCATACCCAACTCAACTCTGGGGAGAAGAGGCGAGTGTTGCCAGGCAGAACAGTTAAAGGAGCCCTGTCACTCAGAAGGCAGCGTCTTGTGTCTTTGGTGCTCTCTGTGTCGAGCCCCCGCTTTGGCACATCAAGCCCGTTGTCTTCATTGTGATGGCAGGCGCAGTTCATCCCTTTTTACACGCTTGTCTCCTCAGAAAGCATGATTCAAATGTCTTCGTGATAACCTGATGCCTGTGCTTGAGAAAGCTGCACGCTTTTACCGCGCAGCTTAATTGATTCATTGGAATTCCCCCTCTTTGTTGTCACTTTCATTTTGCCTGAATGCTGCGTGAACTTTTGTACCGGGATTTGCCTGTTTTTTTTTGTTTTTTTCTTGTCCTCATACTTTCCCTCATCCTTCTCTCCATCTTTGCAGGTTGGAATGAACTCCTCATTGCTTCATTTTCGCACCGCTCGATATCGATTAAAGACGGGATCCTGTTGGCGACCGGGCTGCACGTCCACCGCAACAGCGCCCATAGTGCCGGAGTGGGAGCCATCTTTGACAGGTAGCTATAATCACATTACTGAACTTGTGTCATCAAATCATATTTAAACTAATATTTAAGTGCAACCTACAGCTACCACCTTTAATAATATCATAACATGTTTTGACAAGTGGTTATGAATTGTAACAAATGGATTTATTAGTGACTTAGAAATAATCTTTAAATGTTTTACAGGTCAGTAATAACCAACTAATAAGGACAAATATGTTACCAGATTGGTGTAAATATAATACTAATTACTTTGGGTTATGAATGGTTTATTAATGGCTTATTACTAATCTGTTAAGCATTGATACATGATAATACTTAGCTATCTTATTGATAAAATAAAAGGCAATTGTAGGTAATGTAAATGTAAATATTTAATGTATCTTAACTAATGATTTGTTAATAAATCATACATACTTAAATAAAAATTAAAACAGATGTTATTAGAAAGTGGTTTACGTCATGTGATGTGTTGGTTTCTTCCACGGAAATATTAAACCCGAACTGAATGGCGAATCAGCAAAATAACTATTGATGGACTCAGGTATATTAAATAAATATGTACACATGTACGCATCAGGGATCTCTCAAACACCGAACTGCTCAGAAAATGTTGAATCCCAAAAATCCATGCACAAGTCACTCAGTGAAGTCGGGCGTGCACACCAACCGCCCGGGTGACTGTTATTGACATTCCAGCTGTCTGACAGGCTGAACTCTCACAGGAGTCTGCAGCGTCGGTTCAGCAGCATCACACCTTCAGCTGAACAAACGGAGAGAATTTGGAAAGTTAGAAAAGACACAAGTCAAGTATTCTGTTAATATTGTTCATCAGCGATTATTGTAGAAGTTCAACAGGTTCAGTGTTTTCAGCTGAGCTGGATCGTAGACTGTATATAAGAAGTGGATGTAGTCCCCGTGACATCACCAGTTTGTTTGTGGACTACGTTTTGAAGCCTGGAGTTTGGCATTTTGGCCGACGCCATCTTGGATTTTTAACAACCAGTAAACCAACACAAGCAGCAGAGCGGCTGCTGGTGTGAATCTGCTAATTAAAATCTGTGTTTTCTTTTAGAAAAGCACAATCATGCTGCAGAACGTACGTTTCTCAACAACACATTTTTATCAACTTGTTTAAACAACTAAACTCATGTTAAACATTTCCACGTGATGCAAGACTTTTTAAACAGATCAAATGTGAACAGTGAAACAACTTTTAAAATTATTTTACAGTTACCATCTTTCAACAGAAATATTGAGGGTAGAAAATAATTTTCCATAATTCAAAGTAAACTTAACAACTAAGTGTTGAAGTCATCTAAGCAGCTAATTCCACACCCGGTGGCTGGGGGTGGCACCGGCTACCCCTGGAATCTGATTGGCCACCCTCCCTGGCCACCCCCACAAGAGCTGTCAATCAGTTTTTTCGATTATTGTTTCAAAACATGAACACTCTTACTCCTACACAAAATATTTGTGTTCAAGGGGCCTCAGATTTTGTGTCCAGTACATAGTTCTTACACGCTACTCTGTTCAATGTGTATTATTTTGGGTAAATAAATGATTCTGTTATGCATACCTTTGCCTACCGTTCATTACAATCCAAGACTGTAGGGCTTTTTTTTCTCTCTATTAAATTGCAATTTCAATGTGCCACCCTTCTACAGTCTGTGCCCCTACCTGGCCCCCCCAATAAAACATTCTAAACCCCGCCCCTGGTGGTAGCGGTTCTGCATCAAACTAATACCTCCATTTCAAGAAACCAGCATGTTGATATGATAAAGCATTTCATAGCGTAGTGAGCTGTAGTCATTTCTGGAAGCACAGTTGGTCTACCAATTAGACTATGAAGTTTTCATTCACACAAAGTGTCGAAAAAAATCGCGTCACAAGATCTAAATCCGTATCGAAATGTTTCAAACGCTGCCCAGCCCCGGCTGTCATCAGACCCACATTAACGGCCGCCTGTCCTCTCCTCTCTTGTGTCTCTGCCCATCTGATTACCAAGCGTCCGTGTCCAATCATCTGCCTCCACAGCCACAGGACATATTCCATCTCTGGCATTAACTGTGGCGAGCATTAAGATGCAGAGGACTGATAATGTTTCTCTATCTAGTCCTCTCGCTCTCCCTCCCCCTACAAATGAACACTCTAATTAACTCAAACACTTTTCTTTTCCCTTTCTTTTTTTTTTCCAGCCCTGTTGTTCCTCCTCGGAGCAAATTGAATTAGAAGGAGCTAAGAGCCACGATAGACTTTACTATCTTAGGGAGAGTAACGGAGTGAGAGGGAAAATATAGAGCTCGGAGGAGCGGGTGTGACCGAGTCAAAGAGGGGTGAGGAGTTCGAGCGACTCCCCGCACCGACACTCCCACCAGTGATGTCACACGCAGACAGTGGGAGTGCCGGTGTTGGATTACAGCTCGTGTTTACTCTGTGGCTTTCCTTTTATGAAAACCATGTACCAAATATAATGACTTGGTAAACTTTTCCACTGATCTAACTGTGCCAATGTGGGCCGCTTGTGTGTATTTGTTTTTAAATAGATTTGAGCTGGATGGTCATTAAAACATATTTTTAATGCCCCAGTCTGGATCTGGATAATTCACATGGAGAGAGTAGTGTGTCATTTAGAAAACTCTTACCAATTAGACGAAAATGGTTTCCTCCGATGGTAACTTCTGATCCAACAGAAAAACTCTCTAGTAGCCGAGACGGATTTGAAACTTCACCTTGTGTCTCTGACTGGTTTATTTTGTCTCTCTTTTTGTGCAGAGTGCTCACAGAACTGGTGTCAAAGATGAGGGACATGCAGATGGATAAGACAGAACTGGGGTGCCTTCGAGCCATAGTCCTTTTCAACCCAGGTAACTATGACTGAAAGCAGGCGAGCGTTGGCCGTGGCAGCTGTAAGTCGGGTGTTACAAAGATGTGCACTAAAAGAGCTTTTTAATTCACTTTGAACCAAAACAATCACAGGGGTCTCTGGACCTCGGAAGCCTGGAAAGCACATGGAATATGAGAGAAAATGTCTAATGTTTGTAAAAATAGCCTTTTAAATCCGACGTCCACAGAGAGGAACATTAGGTCGGTCCTGTCTGTCAAAGCAGCTGCATCATCACTGAATGTGTGAAACTGTTTGACTTTCAGCTGCATGTTAAGCAACCACATCATACTTCCAATGTGTGCAATACTGCGTTGTTGAGCAACACCAATGTTTTCACAGGAGCTTTTATTAAAGCTCCGCTGCTCCTGTTGCAAGCTATAACCAAGAAAAACATTCAGTCTAAAATAGTATGTGAGTCATTAAGGACTCAGCGATTCTCCACCTCCAATCTATTTCCGAGCTCTCCTCTCCTCCAATGTGCTTGACAGACGGCTGTAAAAAGTTTCTTCGCGGCGGCAGCTGGAATTCAATCGCAATCAGTTTCTAGCGGCAACAACTTCTCACAGCGGGATGAAAAGTATAAAAACATCCAGAGAAGCTTCTCAAAGCGCCCCTGCAGCATTACCCACTCCCTCTACTGCCCATCAAAGCATTTTGCATTCATATTCTCACCAAAATGTGGGTAAATGCTCCACTTGTAGTGGAGCGTTCATAGCGGGGCACGGCAGCAGCCATTTCCTTGAGATTATGCTGCAGAGAAGATAATGTTGAAGCTGAAGCATGAAACCATCAGGTTTGAATCTGAGGGGAAACTACAATATAAGTTTTACAGTTTTGATACTGCTGGATTTTGGGTGGAGTATCACTTTAAGCTTTGCACTTGTGACTCAGCTTGACCGTTTCTATGTAACTTGAGCATTGGGAGCTGGCTTCTGACTTGCCTGTGTTTCCTTTGAACTTAACTTTAGACTTCTTGTGAAACTGAGACGTGGGAAACTGTCGTGCTTCCAACCGCTGAGTCAGGTAGAGGCCAATGTAAAAGCCCATCCAGTGTATATTCTATTGGAGGGGAAACGGGTCGTCATTGAAAGTCAAACCAGCAGCCATGTATCCAGGCAGTCGGCCCTTGTAAGACTACAATATTGCCAAAACCTCACCAAGCTGTCTGCACACGTAGCAGCAGTGGAGTGTCGGCGAAGGGCATCAGTGTGTGAACTAGTAGTTCTGTTATCCCTCAGCACAAGGTTAGCTGTACCGGTAGACTTGTTTTTTGTTTTTTTCATTTCTTCTTCCACACCGACTGTGGCACTTCTTGAGCTCGATTGTTCTCTCCCTACGTAGGTCAGCCTTGTGCTTACATTTTTACTTGCTCCGATATTCCGTAGCATAGCAACCAGACGCAACCAAAGCTCTAAAAAAAAGACCTGCTGCACTTTTCCAGACGGTCAGCTTGAGGAAAAAACATTTTGATGGACACACAAGTTTAACCAAATGTAACAATTGCATACACCTTACACCTTGCATCTTTAAACACTCAGCTGTGTTATCACTAGCGGCCCCTTCCAGCCGGGGGCCGGTAAGAATGGTGAGCGAAGAGTCAGCATAAAACAGGCAATAAAAGGTGTTTTTAGAAAGTGTGAGTCACCGCAACTACGAGAGGTCGTCGAGCACCAATCATAGCGGGTCATTAAAATATCAGTCGGATCAGTGGACAGACGGACACGATTCCCGGGGCTAAAGAAAGCTTCTGATGGTGATTTCTTTCATCGAGGCCCGCGTCTTGCCGAGGCATGTGTCACGCCTGCTGCCAGCGTGCCGCTCTCTCTGAACCGCGTCCACACGGCACCAAAGCAAACTGAAGCAACACATGAATGTGACCCAGGTTTTTAATGACTCGGTGTGGGAGCCTCCCTCTGGGGCCACCGTGGATCCATTCACCCCTGACACACTGATCCTCTGTGTTCAGGCCACATCCAGGCCTGCTGGCCCCGGTTCACGTCTCGGCCTGATTCCTTGTTAATTAGGGGTTCACAAGACCGTCGAACGGAGAAAGCAACGGGTGGGTGGGGTGTTGGGGGGAGGGTGTAGGAGGGGACGGCGAGGCTAAAAAGGCCCTCAGTCCTGCCTTTCCCACACTGTGCCATCGAGTCCGGCCATTAACAACAAATGTTCTTTCATTGTTGATCACTTGAGCGGCGCTTTGTTCGTCCCAAATGTTAATCAATGACGCGTTTGTGTCGAGTCCTCCAGTGAAGCTTAAATTAGCGCAGTCCTAATTGGACTAACCCAGAATGTGGCGACACACGTCCACAACGAGCCCGCGGGGTTAAAGGCCAACTTGTAGGTTGGAAGGCTCCGCTACTGCAAGGTGCCTCGGAGCAAGGCATCGGCTGGAGTTTTCAGTGTTAAGAATGTGAAAAAGATAAGAGGGAGTAAAAGAAAAAAAGGGGGTTTATACGTGCTCGTGACTTGGGACTGGTGTTGATTCTGGATCTGTTTGCTCCAGACTCTAAAGGTTTGTCTAATCCAGGCGAGGTAGAAGCTCTGAGAGAGAAGGTCTACGCGTCTTTAGAGGCCTACTGCAAACAGAAGTACCCCGACCAGCCTGGCAGGTATGAAGACACCCACACTCTTCCTCATTGGCTCTCTGTAAAAGGATTGTTTGGCACAATTATCTTAATATATTATTATTATTATATTATTATGATTATTATGATTATTATTGTGATTATTATTATATCCACATTACTGATGATTATCTATCAAAAATGTCATGGTGCTATATTCTATAATATTTAGTAAGAGTACCAATGATCAAGCCTATAGGCCAACAACATGATTTTTGTATTTCTCCAGATTTCCCAGCCCTACTGATGTTTTTGTCTCATAATTGCACATTGTATTAATGCGAGAGAAAAAATACATTTAAATTATTTTTTTTCAATATATTGTTGTTAATTTTCCATGTTTATTACATGTTTCTCTCCAGCCAATTCGATGTTTTGATACCATAAATCGTCTTGAAAAGAAAGTTTCAAAAAGTCTCATTAGATTAAAGTCAAGGGCCTTTTGTGTATTCTTGTTGTAAGCCTGTCTTCCTATTTCCCCGTGAGGTCTGCCTGGACCAGATCAGATTCCCCAAACTCTCCTCAAACGTGTCGTAAATAGATGGAATTTCATTTCTTAGCAGGGAGAAGATTTGTTCGTACATGTAGCTGTAGTACGAGACAGCTGCACGTTACATGGAAGGCACTGTACACAAGAGCGGTGTAGTCCAGGATCATCAATCTCCCGGTCAGACGTGTGATCTCTCATGGTCCCTCTAATTTTTGGTCTTGTGTTGTGACAGGTTTGCCAAGCTGTTGCTGCGGTTACCAGCGCTGCGCTCCATCGGCCTCAAGTGTCTGGAGCACTTGTTCTTCTTCAAGCTCATCGGCGACACGCCCATCGACACCTTCCTCATGGAGATGCTAGAAGCCCCCCATCAAATGACATAATAGTAGATGGTTGAGCCCCCCCCTCACCTCTCCTCCACCCCCCCGACACGCCTCCCACCAGCTCTGGAGCAGGAGAAATTCCAGCAAGGGACAGATCACCATGACGACTTTGGACGGAGAGCCTCTCCCTTCCTCCCGTCCCTCTCCCTGTTTGATGCGCTTCAAAACAATGAATTCATCATGTCTATGGGTCTGTTTTGTACCTTGTAAAAAAAATATATATAAATAAGAAATATAAATAAATCACACGGCAACACGAGTGACAACAGTGGACTTAAAATGAGGTCGGACAGAAGACAGAAGAAACGTTGAGCCATGGTTTTCATCCTTTTCCTACATCTTGACAAGAAAAAGCAGAGATGATCAGGTTTTTAACACCCACAGTTATGCTTGCAGGTATTTTGACAAAAATAAATAAATCAAAGCGGCGTTGAAGTAATATTTGGACACTCAGCGTTGTGATCGGGACAATCGTGGACGGAGCAGAGCCTCAGGATGTCTCCACTTGGACCTGAGCCCGCTCTCTCTCTTTCAGGACTGAACTTACTTCGGGGGGGACGGGGGGGGTAACGTCTGCTTAGAGGAACCGTCGGTTCCCGCCTGACTCGACTGATCACGTCAGGTCTTGCACTAGCTGTTTTTTTGAAGTGTGAGCTTTCTGGAGTCGAACTCAGAGGCGGGTCGACAAGACTGCAAGTGCTCCAAAACCTCAGGTCTCTGCCCAAATCCAACAAATCCAACCATGTCTTACTCTCAGCACTGTGCGGCATCGGCCCTGAGAGCTGGTTACGTACAATCTGTGTCGTCCTTCTGCACACCGGTGGATGCAGGCGGTTGTGAACACGTTAGCTTTGTGCTACGTGATGCTCTGAAAGGCTACCAGCAGGCGCAGGAACAACTTTTGTCACAAACCTTACAGACGATCGCTGCAAACTGGGACGGCTGGGAAACAGGCAAACGGCAGCGAGCATCGTTGCTTCGCCTCCGACCTCCGACCTCCTTTTTTCCCAACCCTTCTCAACTTCTCATTTCATGTGACTTTCAACACACCATTTTACACCTCCACACTCAGAACCCCCTCTGCCCCCCCACACACAGCTTTTTCAGAACACCAACATCTACCTGTAGAGAACGTTACAACCGTATACAGTATTGACTTTATTTTTCATTTTAACAACGCACAATTACCTCTGTTTCCATCCCTCCGACCGCCGGCTCTCCACACTCATTGAACCATTTACAGTATGCGGGAGAAGAGCTCGCCGTTGCAGCAGAGCCATTCTTTTCTGTGTTTATTTGTTTGTTACTTGGCACTTAACCTCATGGCAGCGGAGTCGGGTTCCTAAACGGAGAGCTGATGTTGATGTAATGGACCTCTGAGGTGGAATGTGGCCCGATCAGGGACGCCCCCCCCACCATTGTTCTCCCCCTCGGAGGGACACACTCTTGCTCTCTCTGCACTTCTCTGGACAACCAAGTGTCATTCAAGTCGAACTGAATATCTCCATGTTATGTGTAAATATGCTTTGTGCCCATTTTCTGTTTGTTTTTCCCCTCCTCTGCTTTCCTCTAAACGCTGCAGCTGCTGCAGAACTATGCATCGCGTGCATTTCCAAAGATTGTCCGCAGAGCGCTGGTGCATGTAAGTGTGGCTCAAACAGGTCAGGTGTTGGTGAGGTGTGTGGGTCTGCTGTCATAGTTCACCTGGACCAGAGTAAAGATCTTATTTGGGTTGTTTTCCCCCCCCACTATTCTGATGGTATGGTAGTCACCCTGTGCTGGTTTATTCACCGTCGAAAACAAACAACTGTTTAATGGAACAGCGGAGCAGAGCAGAATTGAAGGACATGATTAATAATATCTATCTCTGAGTGTACCGATGTAATTGAATGGAGGCTTTTCTTCCTTTGTCTGCTCAGGCTCCGCTCTTTCATGAGCACCTCGACACTCTGTGGGTCTAGAAAACCCGAGCAACGTGAGACTGAAATGGTTCAGGGGCTGAGATGTGTGGAGTCTTGAGTTTGCCACTTCAATAATCACGTTTCAGTGTTGAATTAGCATCAATTCATAATTTTAATAATGTCTAACAAGATATGAATTGCAGTTCAGTCAACTAAATATAAAGTATTTGCTTATTTTTTTCCATTACTGTTAATTGGCTTTTTATGATGCAACAGGCTCATGCCGATTTTATTAAGGCTTTTAATTTATTTATTTTTTATATATATAATATAATATATATATATATATATATATGTAACGCATTCTGCATGGCAATTAATTTGTCTGCTTCTTTCACATTTCCATTTTGTGATTGCTTTCATTTAAAGCGCTTGGATATGAAATTAAGTCCAACCTTTTATTAGCCAGCCTCAACATCCGCCATCAGAGTGTATTTTATTCTTGCTTTTTGCAATTTGTCGACATATTTGATAATAATTAACTCTGGAAAGTCTAAATATTGTGGTGGCACCTTCAGGACTCCACAGCAGTGTTGACACCAATGATATGGGTTAATTTTCTATCCTGATCACAGAAGGGGGGTTAACTTTCCAGATGTTAATCCAGCTCTGTGAAACTGATCCCCAGACGCCCAGCGATCAATTTCCCTTATGAAGAAACAGCAAAGAGTTGCCAACCCTGTAATGTCAGATACTGTGTACAGGATGACATTAACTCACAGTCAGATAGCAGTTTGGGTAAGAGAGACCGATGGTATGTGAGAGCCGTGAGCTCCCTCTAGTGGCAGAGAAGCAGCGCTGCAACATTACTTGAATTTTTTTCTACAAGTATTTAACCAGACAAAAAGATAGCACTTTGTCACTGTGTTACTCTCATCGATGTTCATTTTGATCAGACAAAACCTCAGCGTCTGTGCGTGTTAAAACTGAAAAAGAAGAAGCAATAACTTCGCTATGACCTATTGGCTTGTGATTTTATTATGACTCAGCAGTTTTGAGTGAGACGGCCTGTATTCTTGCAAACTATCCAGGTGACAGTATTGACTGCCGGTCTGAGCTCAGTTTACAGTATTTATATTCTGGGACGATTCTACTTGTTTGTCTGTTAAAACAACAACAACAAAAAACTCAATTTGTTCTGAAGTGTTCGATGTAAGCATTATGGCAACGAGGAACTACTTTTTGTAAGACTGGGCGAGGTTAGCCAGTTCCTTTTTTAGAGGAATGTTGCAGATTTTAATCAAGAAAACCAGATATGAAGCGATTTTAAAAGTTTGTTTTTCAACTGGGTGACCCGAATTAAAAATGAACAACCCTCAAGGCCCCCTTCAGTCTGATGTCTCCCCCTCTTAGCTCTCTGTGATTGGCCGCTGCAGGTCTCTTAAGCCATAAAGTGGATGATGTGCGAGCTCACTCCCCTGCAGGAATGAACAGACAAGGGTCTTCTTGGCGAGATAGAGAAAGGATCACCTACATGAATGCTTTATAACATAAAGCTATATTTTGTTAATATGTATATGTGTATATATTTATAAATATATATCGACAGATCTGTCCCTTTAGTATTTCCGACATTGAAAGAGGGAGACGAGTATTTCAGACCAAACTGTTCCACACCAGGTGTCCTACAGCTCAGAGTTTTATGGCGTTTTTTGTTTTGTTTTTCTCACAAATATCTGAGGGTTTTATTTTTTTGCTTTTCGACTGTGACTTTATTAAAATCAATCTTGATCAACCAGCAGAATCGCAGCAGCTCTAGACTCAAAAGAACCAGCTTCTCAGCAGTTTATGGGACCTCAATAAAACCATGAAAGAGAAAAAAAAACACAACAAAAAAAAAAAGGTTAAGACTTTAAACCCTCCAAATGTATATGTTGCTTGGCAATTGTATGTTGAAAAAGTGTAATCAGGAAAAGCTGGGCTTGTGACACAATCACTGCTTTCTTTGTTGCATAGATGGTAAAATGTTCAAGTAAGAAAAAAGAAAAAAAAAAACACTTGGAAAAAGATCTATTTTTGTACAAAGGTAATTTTATCCCTTGCTTGTGTACTCTGTTTCTTTCCCTTTTCTTCTGCGGGCTGTTGCATACGTTGTGGAAAAGCTTATTCAACGAGGCAATTTTCAGATTGAAAATTTAAGGTGCGTGGATATTGTTGGTTTTGGCACCTTGGTAACTGTGTCGCCTTTACTTTGCCATTTTCAACCTGTCACTGCAAGATGGGAATGTCTTCTTTCATTATATTTTTGTCAATTTTTAAGGAGATGAAATTTGGTCATCTGTTCTTTGTGGGTTGTTCTCTGATGTTCTATCTTTCATGGACAGAAAAAAAAAAGTTATTAAAAAAAAACTCAAAAGTGATGCCGGTTGGTTTTGTGTAATATTCTGTGTAAAGGTGCATGTAAAAAAACAAAAAAAAGCCTTGTCACGTTCACTCACGACTCGGTAAAATGAAACATACAAAAACTGGTTTTATTAAGTCGCAGGTCAAACATGTATTCCACAAAAGTCCAGATTAACTACAGAGAACAGATGCTGCTGGCTTTGTATGCAGAACTACAGGAGGAGCTAATCAAGCAGAAGAGACCATCAAAGAACAGCTCAAATAATTGAATCACAATACGTCAATGTAATATCTACAAACCCCAGAACACAAAATAACTGCATTTGGTTACCGTCGGAAACCGCTAAAGGTCCAAATTAGACGTGAGGGGGGATTTAATTCAGTTCTCCAGCAGGATTAAAAACAATACATTTTTTTGTAATCGTCAAACTATCATCTGACACTTTCTTCATGTACTTCAAATCCTGTTTTTCTTCCCTTAAAAGAACTCAAACTATGGATAAATCTCATTACAGCACAGCGCATATTTGAGATCTGTCACTGAACAATTAAAAAATAATAATAGTGGTGTCACAATAAATAACAGCCGTAGGATCCTTAGATGTCTTTAATACCTAAAGTCACTTCTCCACCTTGAACTCCTTAAGAAGACATTACAGTTACACAAATTAAAAAGGCAAAACCAATTATAGAAAGGCCAAATAAGCGTTACATTTATTGTACGAGACAAGACAAGAAATGCACGTGTGGGAGTCGGTATGAAGCCGTGACATCAGGGGGTTAATGCAGTGTCAAGAATACTGAAGCACCACAACAGAGTAGCGATATTGTTGTAAAGTAGAACAGAAAGTCTCCGACGTCCCCGTGGAGACGAATCTGGCACACGTTAAGCGACAGACGTGACGAGGGGAGCGCGTCCGCTGCACAGCTGCCTCGGGTTTCCGGCTGATACTGGATGTGGCTGATGCGTCTTATTTGGTTCTCCTTGCTGAATTCAGTTTACCTGAAAGCCTTCTGCGTCCGGCAGGAGCTCTCCGTTAGAAAAAAAGTCCTCTTTTCTTACAACAAAAGACGTAGGAAAGAAAAAAAAAAAAAAAATATGAATGGCCAAAAAGATCCAAAAGGGCTTAGCAGTCGCTTCTCCATAGCTTGATGGTTTTGTCATTTTCTAAAGCCGCGGATGCGATGATGTTCTCTGTCGGGTGGCAGGCGGTCGAAATGACGACGTCTGAAAAGTGGAGACCAGAAGGGGAAATGAAAGAAAACCGCATGACTGTTAAAAAACCATCATAAGTACCCACAAATATCGTTCTTAAAAATTAATCTGCTGACTGAAAAACACCTAAGACTGCCAGATTTAAAAGGTAGAGCTCACCCCAGATCAAATACAGGTTTTCTTCTTACTTGTAGCAAATTTAAATCAATCTATAGATTGTAGCTTGTTTTGGTGTGTGATGACAGATGTTTAAAATATGTGTCTATGTGGCACAAATTGCCAAAAAAAAAAAAAATACATTTGAAAAACTCAACAGCAACATCTTGACTCCAAAACATTGCTGTGAGCAGTTTCATGTCAGCTCGATAAGTGCTATGCGTTTTTGATTTTGAGGTGCGCTGTCCCTTTAAATGCCGCCCCTGCGCTCCTGTACCTGTGTGACCCTGGAGTTTCTGCACGATCTCCTTCGTCTGCAGGTTCCAGATATAAACCATGTTGTCCTCGGAGCCGGACACGATCCACTGCAAGAGAGCAGCCACTTAGCTTCAGGAACGTTTAGCTGCACACCTCACTGATTTCAGAAGTGCAATAAACTGGGCGGTATGTCGTACCAGGAAGGGTTTCTTAGAACAATGATGGAAGGAAAAAGTGCGTTCCATAAACTGTTAACACTCGAGACAAACGCGAGTCCTTACCTTTCCTCCAGTGACGGAGAAATTTGCAAATATGCAGTACTTCTCGTTTTTGTGTCCGGTGTACGTTTTCAAGCACTGAAAGAGTCATGAAAGGTTAATGATCTGAATCACAGTCAAAAGCTACAATCGTCAGCAGAGAATGCATTTAAGTAATCATGAGGGTGCAACCAACCCTAACCCAAAAAACACAAGATGAAAGATTCAGATGATGCTGCGTCTTCTTATGATTAACTAATTACTTCACAACAACAGAAAACAATCTGCGAGATGATTTTTTTGTATTTGGAAATCAATGAACGTGATCATTCAAATTGACGAAGCGGTTGCTCACCTTTCCTTTGCTGTAGTCCCACAGCTTCAGCGTGCTGAAGAGGACACACACACACACACACACACACACACACACACACACACACACACACACACACACACACACACACACACACACACACACACACACACACACACACACACACACACACACACACACACACACACACACACACACACACACACACACACACACACACACACACACACACACACACACACACAGCAGTGCATCTGTTAAACAGCTAGCACTAAAACAATGTGACAATGGCAAACCACTAGTCTTTTTAATCATTAATTCCATGTACACTCCGTTTCTGTCAAAGACGAGAGCTTCTTATAACATTATACTGCCCTCTGCTGGTTAAAATCCCAAACAAAGTTAATAACCACCTTCTACAATAAAGAGCATCAACTTCACGATACTCACTTATCCAGTGTGGCAGCCAGGATGTATTTCCCGTTGGGGGAAAACTTCACAAACGACACCGGAGGGTTGTCATCATCTAAACAAACACAACAACAACAGGAGGCAGAGTCAGCAAACAAATCCTATCTAAACACCCCAAAACAGCATCTTCAGAGACTCCAACCATCTCTAACTATCGCCGCTAAATCGTCTCAAAATAAACACCAATTTGAAAGACTGTCATTAACTGAATGAGAATGAGGTGAAAAGCTGTACGAAAAGCAACAATGTAGATGCCGAAGATAGTTTACCTATGAGTGTCTTCAAACACTGGCCCGATGCTGTATCCCAGATCCGGCTGGAACGGGGGAAAAATAACAAACTTATTTAATTCAGGTTTATTAAGACATTTTACACATTGAATAAACAGAAAGCATAGTCATTTTAAAGTACTGTGTTTATGCTAATGAGCATTTCTGCCTCTAGATCATATAAGAATATGAGTTATTAAATGACATCTGCCATCCCATTCAGTCTTGCAAGGCCTGGTGCTACTCTTTTCTCCTTAACACCCATCCTACACATTTCCAAGCAGCAATTAGACCTCTAATTATTGTCTTTGTTAATTTAACTGTTGACATTTGAAAGCAGGGGTACTAATGGTGGATAATTGCACGTCATACTGTGACAAATAAGTTAGAAGATCCATTAAGTCTTCCACTAAAGGAGCACGTAATCTGCTAATGACGACCGCGGCTTTATTTCCACTGTCCCCCCCCCTTTTTTTAAATCTGCCATCACTGAAGGCAAAGATGCAGCACGATTAGTGAACGTGATCGAACACAGTTTGTTCTCACCAGAGGCCGTCGTAGCTGCTGGACACAATCAGGGAGCCGTCTCTGTTGAAATGAACCTGCAAGCCGGGACAGATCACCACATTACTGGTACCATGTTTAGCTGGAGTCCATTAGATCCTCATGTGTTAAAAAAAAACAATTAACTCACAGCCGAGACCGGGTCAGAATGAGCTGGCAACGTTTTCAAACACTTCCCGGTCTTCACGTCCCATATCCTTACGCTCTCATCAAACTGGAAGCAAACAAACATGAAATCCTCGTGAGACGTGCCGTTAAAAAGCTCAAAGCGAGCGCTTCAGCAAAGGTCCGACATCTGCTTTGCATTTCCAGCTTGTTCTGCGTGAGAAGCTTCGCACTCACCGATCCCGACACGATGAGATTGGACTGGGGGTTGAAGTTGCAGCAGAACACGTAGTTGCTGTGACCTTTCAGCGTTTTTAAGCATTTCCCCTAGAATCAAAGAGTTGAAATGTCACACATTACCAGTATCGGACCACCTTTGCCCCTGGAAGGTAGCGTGTTCAGATTGTACGATCACGAATACGACAGCTGAAACATTGAAGTAAGATAGATAACGGTGTGCTCTCTCACCGAGCTGACGTCCCAGATCTTCAGGGTTTTGTCGTCTGAGGCAGACACCAGCAGGTTGGAGTCAGACGACCAGGCCACGTCCGATATACCCTGCAGGTTCCACAGTTTAATATTAGGACAGAAACCATGGAAGAAAAGTACGACACAAACGCTGCAGCAGGGAAGATGAGCAACCTGAAGAACTCACAAGTTTGTGTCCAGATATGGTTTTCTCAAACTTGCCGTCGTACGCTCCCCAGATTTTGATGAGTTTATCAGCGGCTGTGAAAACAAACGCAAATGTGTAAATCTGAGCTCGCCACTTGAAACCGATGTTTCACAAAATGATTCCGGCATTTGCAAATGATAGGTTTTACAGCTGCAATGAAAGAAAGTTCAAGCAAAAGGGCCTAACATTCATTTATAGCAGCTCTAAACGACCAATAGTTGACAGATTAAAAAATAATGAGAATCATCTTTATCGCGGCCCATGTCTGGTTTAAATAAAGGGTGTCATGACTCACATGAGCTGGCGAGCCATTCTCCGCTCGGACTGAATTTGACGGAGGAGACGGCTTTAGTGTGGCCTGCTAACGTAAACTTCAGGCTGTAGTTTGGCTTGGCAGGTGCAGACTGAAAATGAAAACAACAAAACATTTAAATGAACCCTTCCAATGACCTACGACATATGGGCAGACATGTATTTATCACAAATACACCAATAAGTAAAGCACTGCATGACGTTTAAGAAGTCCAAACCTTGCTTTGACTGGCAGATGCTGAGGGAACAACTGGGGGCTTTGTGTCCGTCTCTGGTTTCTTATCTTCTGTTGCCATGGCGAGGAAATGAGCATCTACTGAGCACGACTCTGGAACAGAAATTGAGTCAATTTACGAACTGAATCCTTTAGAAACCACATTTACCAAAGTGAAGTCTGAGGTCTGGTTTCATAAGACGTCACAGTGCTGCGTCACTGTGTGATGGTAATTACAACGACGTGCATTGGTTGGTCTTTCACAATGATTAAAAGTGTAACCCTTATGTCTCAAGTGGATACAGAAGTAATTGCAATGTGTCAGGTATATGCCAAACATGTTCCTACTGATGTTTGTGCTAACCATGTCAACTATGCTAACTAATTCACACACACAACTCACAGCTGTGCAACCACGGGGGGGTGAGGCGGCCATTGCATCTACTGGCAAAGTAGCTATTTGGTTGTTATTATACATGAACTGTGCTGCTGCTGCTTCCCACAACGCATAGCGTTACCTACACATTTAGCTAGCCTAGCTAGCAGTTAGCTAGCTAGCATCAACAGGCCTTCCTAAACGGTAAAAGCGACGACTTGTAACATTTTATACGGCCCGCGAGGACTGTAAGACTGGCTAGTTCGTATAAATTGAAGATGTTACCGTTCGTTCGTGTTTAAACGCAATATATTCGAAAATAATGAATGTTAAACAAAGGACGACACGGAATCCATTGGTTGTGAAACCAGACAGTAGCTATCGTCATACTGTAAATATAGATTTTAACATTTAGGATTTGAAGCCAGAAAGGGAGGGATAACAACGCGACGTTAAATCCACCGGTTTGATACTGGAGCTAAGAGGAGCCTGATCGTGTAGCCATCTGCTTTAAATGCATTGATGCTGTTGACAAATTGGTTTGAGCTGCCACGGAGGGGCCCTCCATTCAAACAATGACGAATCAGTCGTAAACCGATACTCACGGGAATCTGATGCAGCTCCGCGGGCAGACTGGTGCTCCACGTAAAGATCGGAGGGAGAAATGCGGGTTTTTTATTCAGATTATCATGGAGAAGGCATACATCAATCGGCTCGTTGCTGGATGTTTGCCTGCGAGGAGAAGCCAGAGAGACGCGGGGAATGTGGTGCGGTGGTGCCTCTTGCGCATGCGCGGCACCGTCACAAGTAACGGAAACTAATGAGGGACAAATAAGTGTCAAAGGCAAAATTAGTCATTCCAATTCTGTTCCCTGTTTGTCGTGGTTTCCCATGTTTTTAAATAATTTGTAATGCTAAATTTCCGTGTGACCTTGGGTTGGTAATCCTGACATCATGGTACAGGGCACATTCATTCGACAGTAAGTGTAGGTTTGTGGGCTGTTTGTCCCACACACGTTGTTTTGAGAATTGATTGTGAGTCGTTTTTCCCTTAATTTAACTCAAGCTTGTTAAATAACGGTACGTATGTTATTGGCAATACAATAGAATGTCCACGGTTCTAGTTACTGTCTCGCGTTATAATGTTGGCCTGACATGTCGTCATGTTCCCTTTTTGATACCATAATAGCTAGCATGGCCATACGCCCTCCAGTACAGTAGGTGGCGCTGTTTACTCTGGTTTGCGAGACGCCAACGAAACTATCGAGGAAGCAGAGCACGTTCCTGGTATCAGGTTTGTTATCAGTCAGAAAGTTGGAAAGTTGAGCTGACGCTGCGCTGGAGTGAACGTGAACTGGTCTTTCTCGGGTGTAGTTGAGCCGCCCCTCGTTTCAACGTGCCTGCTTAGGAAAATGAGTTAGTAAAGCCACCATTAGCTGTCCGGAGCCTTTCTATCTGTGACTCTCCCGCCTTCCCCGACAGATTAAGTTGCCTTTGTGTGAGGATAACAGGTAACATTAGCATGTCAGGTAGCTCCGTGTTAAGCCTTTGTGCAGAAGGTCGCCCTCCTTAGAACATAGTAGCACTCACAAACATGAACTTTGTATGCAGAAGCCCACAAAGGAGCAGTGTGAGACGTATGCTATCGCCTTCTCCTTATTTTGTAATGGTGACTTGTGTTTATGAGATGATGCTCTTTTTGTTTAGCCCGCGAGCTAGCTTAACTAAAGCTTACAACACACCAGAGGTAGTTGTAGCTTGCCACACCTAACGTCAATTAGCTTTCCCCACAGCTAGCTTGGTGCCATATTTATCGTACTTGCTAAACTACTGTTTTCTACCTGTTCAGGGTTAAATCCGCTTTGAAGCCATGCACTTTTATTTATCGCTATAACGTCATAATTCCCTGTCATTTCTGTTCCCCTGTTCATACAAGTCAAACCATGAGATGATGTTTACCCTTTTCTCTCTGTCATTAAAATAGCAATAAATTAGGGGATCAGACATATAAATCACCACTGACATAGGCACTCCTTCCTTGTCCAAAAAGTAAACAAAACATCTAAGTCAACATGTTTGTGTCTCCTCATAAACATATTTTCAACTTCAATCATGCTTTATGATTCATACCAGTTTGAAGTCAGACTTGAAAGTTTACGTTTGCTTGGAGGCTTGTAGTCAGTTGTTTTGTGCAGTCTGTTGTTTTGACCAAACTTGCAGAACTTTTTTGTCAACAGGTCACATTGTCTAGTATGAAAACTATGACTGAAGTGAGCTGGCGTCTCCTCACAGCCTTCGATGAGCTGACAGACGAAAGCTACAGAACTCGCCGTAGATAACGGACACCAGCAGAGGTCGTGTTCACCCGTTGGAGACCAGTCCCATCCAGCTGCCATCGTCATGTCATCAGACCCATCCCCACATCCTCCACAGTTAGTCAATCCTCCGCCTCCTCAGGTGACCAACCCCAACAAGCCAGGCCGGAGGACCAACCAGCTGCAGTACATGCAGAATGTAGTGCTCAAATCCGTGATGCGGCACGCGTTCTCTTGGCCTTTTCACCATCCCGTTAATGCAGTCGCTCTTGGCCTACCAGTAAGTAGTTTGCAAATTGAAAGTACATTATTTGCAATTTATCACAATGCTTATAGTTATAAAGGTGTATATATAAACCATCACTTCTTTGTTTACAAAAATAAAAAGGCTCTCACCCAGATTTGTTTTATGGTAAGATGTTCAGTTCCAGATTAGTGTATTAATTGCTTTGATTTTGATGGTCAGTTTGAGATTAAGTTATTTAGTTAGCCCTATTTATTATGTTAAATTCCAGATTCATCAGATTTTTATAGCCTGTTAAAGTATTTACTATTTTGAGTGTGATCAATGATTTGTTCATGAATCCAGATGTATTTATTTTGGTATTATCAATACAATTACTGAGATGTTCAATATTTATGAAACCCGTAAACATAACATAACAAGTAACTTTCAGTTTCTAAGAAATAACCTGGAAGCTGTTCATTTATATGCATGTCTTTCAATGCTAGTCAGAAGCATTTAGTCATGAATGAATGAATGAAGCACTAAGTAGGTGCTTTAATTATGGAATTAACACATTTAATTAACTATTTCTTAAATAGTCCCTAGTGTAGTTTTTAATTCTCCCCAATTAAAGCGGTGGATCATCCCATTTAATAATCCAGACACTGTTTAGAAGTGAGGCAAAATTTGGAACCCATCAATTGTATCCATTGTGATGACGTTGTACGTTGATTAATTTCTGAGATCTGGGAATGTGGTGACATCACTATAACTATCACTATTTGTTTGATAGGGAGATTTGTTTAAAACCTGTCTGAGTGCTGATTTAATCTCAACAATGTCACCACATTCACATATCTCCACATATTAAGATGAATATAAATCCTGGAAGTGAGAAATATTGAAATGTAGGAATTACGCACTGATAAACCTTTGTTCTTCAGTTCCTTTTGAAGATGTGGGACAGAAACAAAACATAAGGACTACATTCATCTGACACATTGACTCTTTTTCTTGATCAGGATTATCACACGATAATATCATCTCCCATGGACTTGGGGACCATCAAGAAACGACTAGAGAACGCCTACTATTGGAGTGCAAGTGAATGTATGGAAGACTTCAACACCATGTTCACCAACTGCTACATATATAACAAGGTAAGGAGCTTCATGATTGGAAATGCACCACGCTGGTTGGCCTCACAGGAATGAAATCCTCATCGGTTTCACTCTCTAGCCTACAGATGACATAGTGCTGATGGCCCTCGGTGTGGAGAAACTTTTCTTGCAAAAAGTTGCCCTGATGCAACAGAAGGAAGTGGAGATTTTACCTCATGTTGCCAAAGGGAAGGGCAAAAAGACTAGCAATCCAGGTAATGAACTTTCTTTCATTGTTACTCGATGATTTAGAGACGAAAGGATTTTTAATCACACCATTCGGGTGACGTGAATTCATAGTAGTGTAGTGTGAACCGGATGATCTGCAGTAGGTGCAAACGGTTGTTAAGGGACCACGGGATGAGTGGGATTTGTGACATGTACTTAGCAGGAGAGTTAAAGTAATGAGACATTGGATAGAACTATTATATAGACAACTGAAGTAGAACGAGAGAGAGAGAGAACAGACGGATGAGGCATTTGGTTCTACTAGAAGCCGTTTTTTCTTTTTTCTCTCATGCAGCACCTGCTTTCCGTTTTATTGGTGTCTTTTGGCTTGTCTTCTATTTAATAAAATCAAATGGTTGCACTCAGATCTCCATTAAAATAAATGCCTTTCCTTAATTTACCCCTCAGCATTTTCCAGGTTTGCAACACATTGTGACTGTCATTGGTATGCTTTATTGTGTGCGTAAAAGCTCCATATTTCAGGCTGCATGAATCAGTGCCGCCCTCAAGTCTCTTGACAGTTCAGTCAGCGCTGTCTGCAGCTGAGATTAACTGCGTCACTGACCCTCTGCCTCGCTGCTCTTTTTCTGTCGGTTTTGAAATGACAATGACGGCTCAGTGCTTCAGACTATATACTTTGTACCCTGTGGTTCCTTTGGGAAGGTTGAATTTTGCTGTCACTGAAATTGGGTTAACATTTAGCATGTTTTTTTTCTCATTCCACCTGAATTATTATATCAATTTGAAATGTATGTGGCTATTAAAAGTGCACATTTTATTATCATTATTCAGCGTGGAAAAGCAATCTGCATGGAGCGACACAGAAAAGTGTGTCATCTGTTTAGTTTAGATTAAACACAAACAGTGGTTTGTCACTTGGATCTTATTTTTAATTGGTAGTTTATGGATGAAAGTATTTTGAATACGCTGCTCTCTCACATCACATAGGAGCACATTACACAATGGTTTCTTCCTCGTTGAATAATGGGTTAACGTGTTTGTTGACGTGCCTGCTAGCTAGTTTTGCCTGCAAAGGTTTAAGATTTGTGATTCAAATCTAGGAGAAATGGTTTAAAATGTGTATTGGGCATTGTTGAGAGAGTTGGAAAACAATGAAAGGGAAGTTGGGGTCAAAACAACATATGGGAGCACAAATGACAGGCTATGTACTGGTACTTACTGGTCCAATACTGGTAATTTTTACTTTGCATTGTCTCTTCCAATGCTGCATCATTAAGGTGAAATATTTAACACTTGTAGCAGTTTATCAGCAGGCAGAATTGTAGGATAACTATTACTAACTACTGTTATTGGTGTTTAGGCAGCAGTGGTTAATATAAGTGATTGTTTTGACAAGAAAAAGAGGGATGTATCTGCTAGATCATCACTGAAACTGTCCTGGGGAAATGATTTCTAGGAAACAAGAGTGGCAACCTTGTTTGTGTTGAATTCATGCATGCAGGTAGGCAGAATGAAGCCGTGACCTCATGTTCTTCAGCTGCGGCTTCGGCAGCCACATCGCAGCCGAGCCTCAACGACACGCCCTCCACTTCATCCTCAATGCCCCTCCACCCTTCAAAATCCGCCACAAAAGTGAGTCACCATCCATGTCTCTTCATATTGTCTTAGAATTCTACATCGTGAGGTGAATTTAACCTTTTTATGCTGTTTTTGCAACGAAGAAGAAAGGGTTGAAGCGGAAGTTAGACGGCACCAGTGACGTCTCCTCAGCGGCCATAAACGGTTTGGCTGATTTATCAGGAAACAACATGAGAGGCCGAGAAATGGAGTCACCACAAGAAGAAACCAACCAGCTGAAATATTGCAACGATATCCTGAAGGAAATGCTGTCGAAGAAATATCAAGCCTGCGCCTGGCCTTTCTACAAGCCTGTGGACGCTGAAGCTCTGCAGCTACATGATTACCACGACATCATCAAATACCCCATGGACCTCAGCACTGTTAAAGTATAAGCAACACATGGCCTTCACGATTAATGTCATACACATGAATGCTGTTGTCTTGGTAACTTGGACTTCTTCATTCCCAGAAAAAGATGGATGGAGGAGAGTACCAGGATGTACAAGGCTTCGCTGCAGACGTTAGGCTCATTTTCTCCAATTGCTACAAATACAACCCTCCACATCATGATGTTGTCACTCAGGCCATAAAACTTCAGGTGCTTTTTGAATCATCACATTTAATGTTTCTGGTTCCATTTAACTCAAATCTCCCGTAGTAACTGTGCGTGCTTCCGCTTAAGGGCTTGTTCGAGAAGAGGTTCGCGAAAGTCCCAGACGAGCCAGTGGCGTTTCTTTCACCAGCGAGTTCCACAAACAGCTCCTTCAAGTTAAACAAATCCGACTTAGCGGAGGAGCATGACAAACCCTCCAGACTTGTTGACGTTCAAGAACAGGTGAGTTTCTCCACAGATGTCTAACTCAGAGTCTCGTTATTTAAACGACTCTTTGCTTTCCAGCACTCCTGGTTTCCTGATGGATTCTCTGACCTTATACAAATGCTGGCGAAGCATACACTTCCTGTGAAAACCCCATGAAACACAATGAGCTTCTGCCTTTCTTTATTTCCACATGAGATGAGAGAGTTTATTATGTTTCATATCCAGCCGCTTCAGGGTTGCTCATTAATTTGCCAACATGTACGTGGAATCATATAGTATATAAACACAGTGGGATCACATGACCAACAAATTATGCACGACACATGAAGCAGAATTGTGAAAGCTGTTGTGTGAGACGAGGTTTCACCTGCTACCACAACAAAGTATTTATGTAGCCTTAGTTCCTGGCTCTAAAAAAAGCAACGGGAGAAATAGATGCCTAAAGTTTCCCAGAAGAGTCTGACTCTGATTGTTGGAGGCGGATGTTGTTGACTGATGAGATCACATGCTGAGCTGGACTCGGCCTAGCATACAGCAAATTGCTCAGTGAGACTTCCTTGCCTTTATTCTTAGACTTTGCTTCACATCTCCACATTGCTAGCACACAGAAACTACTCTCTTTATTTTGATGTCTTTTTTATTTCTTAGTCTTCATCACAAAAGCCCATTTCTCTTGACATGACCCATCTTAAAACTGTTCATGAACAGCTCTCTGCATACTCTGAAGACCCTGTGACCAAGCCAAAGAGGAAAAAAGAAAAGGACAAGAAAGATGATCAGAGGGAACGTAAAGGCAGTACAAATTCCAGATCCAGGTAGGCTGTTTTATGTAGAATGTTGTGTCATGTTGCTTCCATATGGAGACGTTTAACCTTTGTCTTGAATTCCAGGCAGTCTTGGAAGGGAAGCGAAGTCCAGGATTCAGATGACGAAACTCTGCAGATGACGTACGACGAGAAGCACCAGCTGAGCCTTGACATCAACCGCTTACCTGGCCTGAAGCTGGGCCGCGTGGTGCACATCATCCAGAGGCGAGAGGCCTCCATTCACGACAGCAACCCGGACGAGATCGAGATCGACTTTGAGATATTGAAGCCGTCTACTCTGCGGGAGCTGGAGCGATACGTGAAGTCTTGTCTGTATAAGAAGTTCAAGAAATTTCAAAGTAAGTAGGAAGCCTTCTGAATCACTATTATTGTTACTATCATTATCTCCACCAGGGGACTAGGGGCGTGTGCACATCTATGTCTGTCAGCGGCTCGTCTCGCATTCTCCTGCAGCACTCTGCATCTATTTGGGTTGTTATGACTGCATGCTCAGTGAGCTATTGTGGATGCGGTGACTCACATTTGATCAAAAACACCTTTTATTGCCTGTTTTGCACCGCCGCTCACTGCCAGCTGGCTCCCAACACACTACTCTGAACTGGCCCCTGGCAGGTAGGAGCCACTAGTGATAACACAGCTGAGTGCATCACGGACCCCCTATAAAATACTTAATTTTGTTTTTGACACAGTTTCATATAATGACTTTGAGCTGATTGCCTGCATGCCTCGCCCCGTGTTGTTGAGTTTGAACAGATTGTGTTTTACGCCCCCTTACAGTCCCTTGGTGTTTAGACGGGGGGGGGGCTTTTCTAGTTTGATATCAAAGAAGCAATGTATGACATTCAGAGCATTAATATTGCAGTAAACATGTATTAGCTATGTAAATATATAGAGGAGTAATGCGTATCTGAGCAGAGAATGAAGTCAACTGTCCCTCTGTGTGTGTTGTTATCTGAGCTCCTCCTTAATTTCTTTGACATAGCCGGGCCAGCTGCAGCCGTGGGAGCATAGCACCCATTCTTTCTGTTGCCCCTCGGGCCAACACTGAGTATTATGCACCGATAAGGTGTCAAGTACCCAGAACATTTAAATGTCATCATCTGTAGTGTTTAATAGTGATGGTGCTTCTTTTACTTCCCGTCATCCAGAGAAAAGCAGTCAAGATGCCTCTCATCACATGAGCTGCAGTTCTTCAGAGTCTGCCACCAGCACCTCCAGTGACTCCAGCTCAGAAAACAGCGACTCGTAACGGCTGTAATGGTTTTATTTATTTCTTCTTTTGTGACCAAAAGAGACTTCTTGAAGACATACTTATCTTTGCATTGGTTTTATGCTCAAATCTTTGGAAAATGAAACCTCCCTGTATTCAGTGTGGCCTTTCTCACGCTTTCCTTATAAATCGCAATTTCCGCCACTGGTGCTTCTTATCAGACGTGATAAATTCACAACGTAGCTGGATGGCAAGCTGCTGGGGCAGGGGTGCGTTTCATAAATGAGTTTCAGCCAATATCCTGTCTGTCATTCACTTTGCCCAAACTGATTACTTGCACTACCGGCCTTTTTCATATGCATCGTAGAAACGGAGTCATATTCTTAACATCCCATTTTTGCAGCTCTCAGTTGCAGCTGTTAGAGTTGTGAGAAGTGAATTTAATGATTTCACAATTTTACTGGAGCACATGATTATCAGCAAAGAGCAACTTGCATGGTGGCTGTTTTGGACTGTGACACGTGTTTATTAGAAAGCATGGAGAGACTGGGTGGAAGGTACGACCTCCACAGTAGTTATAGGAGCTGAGATGGAAACATTGTACTGTTATCTGTTTCTTTACAGTTTTCAGCACTTAATGCATGTGACGATTCAAGTTCAACCTTTTATTTCTCCATTGAAAATGTGTTCTTTTATTTATTTCAAGACCTCTGTTTTGAATTTCAATGTCTTTGTGAATAATTGAACTTGACTTTTGCCTTTTTGGGTGCCATCTGTAATTCTTGTTTCAAGCAGTGCAGTTCATACATTGAAGTAAACTGCTGGATGACCTTTATAAAGGGCCACACCAGTGTTTTGCATGCTGCAGTCCATTTACTATGGAGTCCTTCTCCTGGATATTTTCAGCATGACGTAGTGCTTTGATTGTGTTTCCCTTCCATCCAGGCTTCTTAACATTGTGGCATGAAAGTCAACTTGCAGGGACTTGAGTTCAGTCATCCATCAATGACATCATGCCCACACACATTTATGTCCCTTGCCACGTTTTTGCATGGTAATGCAGTGCAGACATTTCATTTTAAACATGCAAAAAACTGTAACTTAGACAACAACAGAAGGAATTATTGCTATTTGACTTTCAAGTCTCTGCAGTTCGATTTTGGATTCAGTATGATGACAAAAATCCTGGGAAAACCAAGTTCAAAAATCAGAAAAGGCCCAAACAGCAGAGGATGTCATTTGTAGTAAATGAACGACAGCATGCATTTTTAAGTTTCCAACTATTTCTAAAACTCTTTTGTTGCTATTAATCTAAAGTTACTTGTGACTGGATAATGTCATATCTGCTAACCGAAGGTAAATCTCTTCTGTTCTTTTTTTGTTAATAAAAGTAAAAGCACAAAGCTGACCTTGTGTTTATTTAGGTGCAAAGTGCCCTTAATATCGTGCCCTTTAGTAAACGGTGAGAGACTGGAGGAAAAAAAAAAGAAGTCTCTTGCCTGAAAACAGTTGCCCCACTTTCAGCTGGCCTACATCTGCTCCACAGAAACGGGCACACACCCAAAGCTGACCAGTTCAAACAGCTGGTGCCTCCACCAGCTTCACGCTCCGTCAGACCTCAGCACTTAACTCCTTCCAAGGCGTCTGGAAGAGCTGGAGATGAAGTGTTCGAGAGGAATTCTGCCTGAGAGGAGAGAAGAGTACAAAAGCTGCATCACTGTTAGCTCAACAATGCAGCTCAGTAAATCCACCAGGAGGTGGCGATCATGCATCATCCTAACCCGTATTGCTTTTCATGGTTTCACTGTTGCTGCATTCGGGGTGTGCTATATTGCCAATTGTATGCGTTTGTTTGTGTTTTTATCATATTATTTGTCATAAGAGACATGCAGTTGAAAGTGATTTTCATGAAGAGAAAACTGCTAATTGTTTTAAAGACGGCACATTTGTTGAAGTGGAGAAAACGTTTTTTCATGTAATGGTACATTTTTAGGTTTGAGGCTATTTGCTTTCATATCATGTCTTCCTTCAGAATAGTGAAAGATAACATCCAAAATACACATTACAGTGTTTATTTGTGTGTGTATACTGCTCCTAAAGACAGAGTTGCCTTCATGTAATTAATCAAACTGAGGAAGTTTCATCATGATGTTTATTAAATATGTTTAACCTACTATTCACCTGTAGTGTCTCGCAAAATGTTTTGCATTTAACAATCCATATCTTTAGAAGCTCAGACTCTGAGCCAGAAATCTCCACCTCAGTCACACTTATGTACACCAAACATTCTGGTTTTATTCTAATCTATATTCTGAAGGTTTTCACTGAAGGGTTTGTTCATTTATAATTCATAACCTGATTTATAGGTTTTTTTACATTTTTGTATGGCTTGGATGTATGGTTTTGTAAGCTGAATTTATCCAGTGATCAGATTTCTGTTCTGGAAATGTCATGCAAATTAGCACATATTCAATAATTCTGTTACTATTACATTATACTGTGAAATAACTTCGACAAGCCCCGCAGATCACAACAAAATATGCAACTCACCTTCTTTAATGTTAACTTCTACTTAAGATAAACCTTTATTAGTATCGCATACATTTACTTCAGGGGAAAACTAGTACCACATACTGACAGGGAAATGTTACTGGTCACGTTAAACATTCAGATTTGTGGACTATTCTGTGAAAGTTAGGAGAACAATTTCCCGCAAACCTTTGTGGAATGTTCTGTGACTGTATTTCTTTCCAAAAATGAGCGGTCCTCTGACCTCAAGGGAATGGAAAAATTGTTTACTGGGAAGTTCATTGTGCTGATAATGTCTCTCTTTCGCTCTTCACTTGAAGTAAACATTTGAATTTACTGTGCAGTTTTAATAGTTACTATTAATAGTTAATCGTTTTACTTTAGAAACATTGTTGAGTACTTCTTCCACCACTGCTATTAGGCTAACCACATTCCCATATTCCACATATCGGGGTTACTTGCAGCATCACACAACATCTGAATAGTGAAGCCCAAGCTGTAGTACCTTAAACTTGCATTCTCTCTACTGGCCATCAGGGGGCGACTCCAGGTTATAAAAAGAAGTCAGATTGTATAGAAGTCTATGAGAAAGGGACCCTATTTCTCACTTGATTTATTATCTTAGTAAACATTGTAAACACGAGTTTATGATCTCAATCGATAGCGTAAGTCTTCAATTCAGAGAGAGATCCATTTAGAGTCAAATAGATGATAAAGCAGGGTTTGCTTTAGGACGGGGCTACCATGTGTTTGACAGGTTGCTTCCACAGCATCGCTAGCGCAGCCTAGCTTCTGTTGCTAGCAGGTTACCAATGCAATTAGCTACTCAGATGACTTTAACATCTGAATAAATGGCACAAAATAACAAAATACAATGAGGCAAATTTTGACGCTCCTGACCATTCACATTAATTGTGACACCATTTAGTGAATAACTTATTACGGTTCAACATGATGACCAGCTGCTCATTTTACTTAATAAAAAGGAAAACAATGAAATACTTGGGTACATCATAGAACAGTTTTTCTTTTACATTGAATTGAAGGAAAGTTCAAGCTGTGTGAAATTTATACACAACATCATGTGTTTCGAAAGCGACGTCAACAACATGCCCTTTGATTGGCGATTTTCCGTAAATGTCAAACGGAAAATTTTAAAAATCAACCGCGGCCCGGAAAAATAAAAGCTACAATATTGCTCAGAAATTCCATCGCTGATGTGAAAGCTTGCATTGACCAGATAGAGGTTCACAAAAATAATATCTAAGAGCAGGTTAATAGCACGAAAGATACGCGCCTAGTGTGCAAAGACCTTTAGCTGAAGGTTTACGTTGAATTATGAAGCTAGCTTTGTTAGCAGCTTCACACTAGACGCCAGATGGATCCAGATCCAGTCAGGGTGCCACTCTGCTTCTTCTGGTCAACAGATCCACCCGTCGCTCCTCTGCAGTTCAAATATGGTCACTTCCTTCACTGGTTGCAGAAATTCCAAGATGGTGAGGAGAGCCCTGCAGCTCCATTGTGGTGTACAGACAGATTGAAGCACCCAATGGCGTCCCCAGCAATACACCCACCAGGTGTGAATTAGATTCTCACCAGGTGGGTGTATTGAGGAAGGGTGAGTTCTCGAGGTAAACGAATACCACACTGACAGACAGACGGCTTTATAGTTTGATGCATTCTCTCAGCCACTAATCATACGAAAGGTTCTTTTTAGGAAATAATATCATGTATCAATTGTGGATCAGTGCTGGGGAGGAAAGAGGAAGCTCCAACTGCACACTTTTGGGGCCATTCATCATCGGCACTATTGTTCTGTCCTTGGACCGAGCGTGTCGCAGGGGGCCGTGCTCTTTGTGATCCGGGTTCCCATCGTGCCACACAGATTGATCAATGCGGCAACTTCAGTGACAACCAGTCATGTCTGCCACTTGTGGCCATCGCTCACAACGCATGAAGCCAATGCTGGAAAAGACCACACACATGCAACTCTCCAGACACCAGACTGTGTTTGCTCTGATTAATGGCTCTGTGGTTTTCTTTTCAACACCTCGGATGGGAAACATACGTGGGGGGGTAAGGGTTCGTCAAAGTGAGCCATGGTATGTAGAATGACCTGCACATGTATGCACTTCTGTTCTGCCAATTATGCTAATGTGACATACATCAAGAATCTTAATTGCAAATTAGCCGATACTGTTCTCGCTAAAGTGAAAGCCTTTTTCTTTTTGTATATATGCTCAATTGGTGGCAAAATATAATGCATATTAATCTATTTCCAAACCATTACTTATCCAAGGGGATTGCTGAGTGTGTTATTTTGCAGCACTGCATTGCGTCTTATTCACATACAGTACATTTATATTCACTTGTGGAGGACCAGAAGCTTCTTCTCAGCAGTATTACTGGTCATAACTGTGTCTCTCTCACATTACTTATCTCGTGCTGCCATGTGTTTATTCTCGTTTGTTGCTTATGATTATGTTGCCATATCAGGGTGTTCCAGCAGCATATAGTTAAGATGTTCTGGCTATAGTGAGGCAGGATGAACATGTTCTTTCATTTAAAAAAAAAAAAAAAAAAACATTGGATTGCAAACAGCTTCTCATATTGTCATATGTGAACACTAACAAGTGAAACCACTCTGGTACAGATGGGGAATTCCAAAGGGTCAAGGGTTAAGATTCTTTCTCTTCTCAGATCTGCAGATAGGAACAAGCAACGCTCTTTCTCCAGACTCTCGGCTCACGCTGTCCTTCTTTTGTTGCATTTTTCTCCCCCCAACTTGCTCTGGAGCTGGTGTGAGCACGGCAATAGAAAAAGTCTTCTGAAAGATTTAAAAGGCACATTTTAGGCTGATGGGACTGTTCAAAAGGCCATTAAAGGTTAAGTGATCTCCCATCGGCCAAACTCAAAGAGCGAGAGAATACATCATAGAATCAGTTGTGCAAAGGACTTTTTTTAGCAGGCATTTCAGTCATCTCCCTGATTTTTTATATGTCCCCCAGTTCTGGTTTTAGGATGAGGAAAACCATAGAAGATGAATGCCCATGAACTGCATGTATATTCTCTGTAGATAAGCATTGTGGGGGTTTGGGGGGGGTAGTCCTGAGACTGTAACTGACCCCTGGGTGAATTCATGTTGACTTTTGGTCTGCTGGTTGTTGTGATTCAACCCTGAGGCTCAGAAGCCAGAGGTGAATTTGAGAATACACAAGCAGCACTCTTGAGAGACTGACCGAACCCACATTCACTGGAAATGCTAGCAAAACAGCCTCGGGCTCTCTGGCTGTCCTTTCCACCGCACTGAGTGGATGTAGGAAGCTGCAGGAGGTGGGAGGATTGGTCCAAATTGAAATGTTCAGACATCTTGAATGGTTCAACTGTGACTTGAATTTTGCTTACTCGCTCCATGTCTTATGCATGGTTCAGTTTTTGTATGTGTGTCCAATCAATGACTCAGGCTTTTCTGCCTGTGTGTCTGAATTGAATGGAAATCAGTTGGACTTCATGTTGGACTACAGGTTTGGACATCATTATATCATCATTGGTTTGTGGACTACAGGTTTGAAGTCTTGAGTTCAGCATCATCTTGGATTTTCTGCATCCAGTGAAAGATAGTGACCATATTTGGACTGTGGAGGAGCGACAGGTGGATCTGATCAACAAGCAGCAGAGTAGCACCCTTACTGACCATATTTGGACTGTGGAGGAGCGACAGGTGGATCTGATCAACAAGCAGCAGAGTAGCACCCTTACTGCATCTGGCTCCATGTGGCTTCTGGTGTTAAGCTATTTACAATGTTAGCTTCCATAATTCAAGGTAAACTTTACAGCCAAGTATGAATCTTAGTGGCTAATTGCTTTGGTAGGGTTGTTAGCAACACCGTGGCAGCGACCTGTCAATCTGAAGATAGCCACACCTTAAATCATACCCTGCTTTATAGCCTATCTGACTCTAAATGGACCATAATGACCATCATGCTGTATTAAATAAGACTTGACATTAGCGATTGAGACCATAACATTACAGGCAGTTGTCATCATGGGAACAATTGATGCCTCAGTGAAGTTGTGAACAGTCTGCATGTCTTTGTGAGGCGAAGCTGGCTGCCAAAGGAAGAAAGAAAGGTGCTCTGCAGGGTGAGGTTAGTGGCAGCAAGCGTACCAGAGAGTGGATGCACCCTCATACTCTGGCAGAGGAAGCAGCAGTATACATCCAGCTTTTGCAATCTCTTTCAGATGTAAACGATGCTCATAACATCAGACGTTGCTGCTTTATTTTATGCCCAGAGATAAATTTGCCAAATGTGTTGGATCCCGGTGGAAATGTGAAGGTGAGAAGGGACGATTATGACCGATTTGAGAGGGTAATGAGACATGACAGGGAGGGCTTAACAAGAAACAGGTGGCATATTGATTTTAATGATAATTAAGTGATTAATTGACCAATTGTGATTATTTTACTAACAAGGACTGACATTGGGAAATCTTAATGAAGAGGAGAGAAACTGAGAAAGGAACAAGGGAAGTGCAAAATTAAGAAAAGGAAATGCAACGTGTCTAAATGGAAGAAGACAATTAGAAGTAAAAAAGGAATCACAAAAAGCTGTTTCATGTGTAGAGGGCATTTCGGATCTAGGTGTGTAGATGATTGCATCCAGTGAGAACAAATAGATATTCATTTCCACTAAAGTGAGGCTTGAAAAAGGTGCTAGCTTCAAGCTGTTTGCTTAAACACACATTTCTCAGCCACTTGGGAGCAGCGGCAACAAGCAGTTAACACAACACTGACATAACCTTTTAAATTGGTACGACAAATTTGTCAATTTGTCAAACAAAGTATGTTGAAGTAACATTAACATTCATTTGGAGCTGTGCTCCCAGCCACATGATGAATCTAAGTCCAATATTCACTTTCCTTTTAGATCAGGTTAGCGTTTTGCCCTCCGTCAACTCATCGGGGAAATATCTGGCTCTTTAGCTGCTAAATGCTCCACAGTGTTCAGCCGCTCCTTTCTAACCGTGTCTGTGTGCTGTTTGGTGCTGGGCAGCAAAGTGTACAGGGAGTTTTTCACAGCATTTTTCTTTTTAATGTAAATAACTGCCTCCTGTAAACGATGCTGATGAGAGCCATGAGAGTCAATCGAACCGTAACTTGCTCTCAGCGAAACCCCCAAGCTCTAAAAACTGTTAGTTTATTTGAATCAGCATTTGCAAAACGAGCCAAATTGCCTCCATTAACAAACATAATGTGTTGGCTGACGTTTCAATATATCATAGTAGGACAAGCTCAGGTCTTACTAATAACATTAACAGTGGCTTAATTCTATTCGAGACTCCCAGTGAGTCATGACAGTGTGACAGTCATCCAGCTTGCAAAACTCAGAAACTGAAGTAACTTGGATTCATTTGATTATTTACACCTGAGCATTTCTTCAGTGAAAATGGCCTATTGGTGAAAATACAAACATGGTATGAAATATGCCACATCCAAAGTGTTGGTTAAGACTTCATGGCATCACCAAAGAATATAACAGTTATGATGGGACAAGTTGTGCTAAACCAATTGTATTTTTATTGTGGAGCGCATTTCCAACAATGGTTAGTGGTTTGCATGTTTTTTATTTATGATACACAGATTAATGTTTCACAATTTTTACTTTTAACTGAACAAAGACAGCACCTTATCTAATAAGTATTGTTGTGGTGAAAAATCAATCGGTGCGTTGCTTAAAAGAAATGTTCATTGTATTAATATGATGATCACAGTACTCTCACCACGGAAATAATTTAATCTTATATTAGCTATTGCTTTCGTAGCATCATTAGCGTTTTGTGATCGTCTGTGGCAGCGACCCGTCAATCTGAAGATAGCCACACCGTAAATCATACCCTGCTTTATCGTCTATCTGACTCTAAATGGACCATAATGACCATCATGCTGTATTAAATAAGACTTGACATTAGCGATTGAGACCATAACATTACAGGCAGTTGTCATCATGGGAACAGTTGATGCCTCAGTGAAGCTGTGAACAGTCTGCATGTCTTTGTGAGGCGAAGCTGGCTGCCAAAGGAAGAAAGAAAGGTGCTCTGCAGGGTGAGGTTAGTGGCAGCAAGTGTACCAGAGAGTGGATGCACCCTCATACTCTGGCAGAGGAAGCAGCAGTATAAATCCACATTTTGCAACCTCTTTCAGATGTAAACAATGCTCATAACATCAGATGTTGCTGCTTTATTTTATGCCCAGAGATAAATCTGCCAAATGTGTTAACAATTGTCTCAAATAGTTTGTGATATATATGAGAATCAGAAATATATAACTGTAGTAACTGAGTGGTTCGTACACCTTAGTGTGAGTGTGCTGTGGTGATCGGGTTCATAATTGTATTAAAGGGACACTCAGCAGTTTAGTGATGTGCTTAATCTTGGGACCTGCAAGAGAAAGCATTAAAATAAAGTAAAAATGTCAAAATTGAAACAGAAGACATATCCTGACTTTTAGTTCCGACGGGTCAAGTTCCAAAATCAGTGCATCCTACATTTCCCATAATGCAACTGGAGTGTGTCTTTTAGATAAACACTCTTTGCCTGGAAGTGTTTCAAACTCTACACACATTTTTTTTCTTTTAAAACATTGCCTTACTGTTAAACAATTGGTGGGTTAGTTGTTCGCTTCGCTGTGACATATACAATTATGGGACTGGCCCTTTAATTAAAAAATATTGTTTTAATACAATCAGGTGAATTCTCATAATAATCCACTTTAAATTAAGCAGATTCACTGAGTACTACTAGCTACTTTCTACCCAAGTACACCTGCCAGCAGCCAATCACGCGTGTGATTTTAGATCGAACTGTCCCTTTAATCCTCTTATTGCAGCACGTGCAGTGCGCGCTTCCACCGTCAGAGGGCGCGTTCACAACTCCCAGCTAAAAAAAAAAAGATTCCCTGAAACTTACGTGCTTTGAGCGTGGAGCCACTTTAACGAAAGTGTGGGTACGCTACTCAACTTTTACCTTAGCGCGAGATAATCAGCACGTGCGAGCTCGCTCGAGGTCAGCACCGCGCGTGGAGCGTGGAGGCTTTCTCCTCGCATTTGTGCAGCGCAGCTCGGGACTTTGGGACCGCAAAACATCTCCGTCCGAAAGGGAAACGAGGAGAGGGAGACGCGAGAGAGCGAGAGAGGGGGAGGACATGAACGGAAGGGAGGCAGAAATCACGGACGAGCCAAGCTGTACACACGCGCGACGCTATTTTGGGCGTGCAGAAAAGCGCCAAACAAATGAACGTTTAACCGGATAAATGTAAACATTGGTGTTTTCCTTTTTGGGACATATTTCCGCCGCCGGAGAGCGTTGTTCGGACGGTGTTGTGGAGAGGCTGCCCCGTGTGTCATATCGGCTCTTCGTATTGTTTTGCTGTGGAAATTACAGGAAGTTTTTTGTTTTGTTTTGGACATTTAACTTCCGAGGAAACGTTCAAAGCAAACGCGGTAGGTGACTCCGCGCTTCGGTTGGACAACTAAACGGACTTGAAGCGCTAGTTTCCTCTCACACACATACACACACACACACACACACACATCATATAGGAGGCTGTGCTGTTTGGTTCACTGAAATGTGAGACACTAGTGAAGTCGATACATGACAAACCGCGGCATCCAGCTGTTTTACCAGCCGCTACCGTAACCCTCCATTCACGCCTTTTTGTTTTGTTTTTGGGGATTTGGATATGCGAAGCAAACTTTTTAAGAATGAAGAGAAGAAAATGCCCATAGCACGTCTCTGTTGTCTGGTCACATCGCCGCCGTCCGCTCAACTGGCTCCGTGTGATTCTTTTAGTCTTTCCCAAGCCTCCATTTCCATGTCGAGGAGACAGGAGAGCTGACATGCGACTGGGATGGGGATATAGTGCGCCCACACACGTTTGCGAAACCGCCTGATTAACGAGCTGATAGTGAATGATTCAGACATCCGGGCGCAGGTTAGGGAGCCGACCGTAGTGCCCGCTCGTGCGCCGTGAACCTCCGCGTCCAGCCCGCCGCGAACCCACCTCCCGAGGACTCTGGTTACTTTTTTTTTTTGCGCGGAGGGTCTCCGGAGCCGCGATGGAGGAGTGGAGACAATGCGGGCGCTGGTTGATAGACTGCAAGGTCCTGCCCCCGAACCACCGGGTCGTGTGGCCCTCGGCGGCCGTCTTCGACTTGGCACAGGCGCTGCGAGACGGGGTGCTCCTGTGCCAGATGTTGCACAACCTCTCCCCGGGATCAGTGGACCTGAAGGAGATCAATTTCAGACCCCAGATGTCACAGGTGAGTTGCAAACTTCAAACCAGCAGGTGATGTGGATATGATTCACACCTCCAGGCTATGCTGGCTGTATCACACACACAAACACACACACACACACACATACACACACGCTTACATACAGGTCAATGCATTGCTCTGCTTCTCATTCACACCTTGAGATTGCCAGGGCAACCGCCCCCCCACCACTGACATGATAGATGCATTGTTTGGAAAGCTGAACATCATCTCATTCCTGCGTTTCCCCCCAGTTGGTCCTCAGATCTGAGCCTTCCTGTCACAACAAGTCCCCTGTCAGTGTATGTGTGATAATACAGCGGAGGGTCGCGGTGCATGCAGGATGTGCTTTGACACATGGTTCTGTGCAGGTTTGCACAGGTGATGGATTCATGCACACAAGTTGGTTAGCTCCAGTCAACCGTCTGTAGATCTGTGTTTTGTTGGCTTGTTGTCTCGTCTTCTTGTGTGACATTGTCAATCGTCTCTAAACAAGATAAAGCTCATTGTCAGGTTATCATGGAAAGGAGATGCCAGTGAAATTAATTTGTAGTGACTCTGCAGTGACGGCTACAACATCATCACATTTGCTTTGTGATTAAAGGGTGATCATTAAATAGTGTCCAGTCAGACCAAAGATAATAATCTGCTTTGCTGACCTTTGTGGAGGAGCAGGCGCCAGGTGGGTGTGGCAGCTCAGTGTAGAGTTGGACAAATAAAAAAGATTTGGTAAATTACACCTGTATTATTTTAGCGATGTTAGTCCAAAACTGAGGATTATTTTTGCTTTTTAATTTTGACTTTGAGGAGAAATGAAAAGAGGAAGAACCATCTTGGCATATTGTTGGACTCAAACGCAACAAATTGGTGGTGCGATTAGAGGTTTGGATCGGACGCGTCTCCGTCTCTATAACGCTCCCTCTCCACTTCAGCTCATTCATGCTTCTGTAGCCAATATGAGGAAGTGTCGGCTGCCACAGGAAGTTGACATGACCACAGCGGCGGAGTAAAAGTGTGCTGTGGCAAACGTTTCTCTTGACTTATTCACCCTGAAGTCTGCGCTGGAGTACCGCTGAGCCTTCATTACTGTATGGTGAGAAGTCTAGGGATTGGCAGTGTGAATAGATCAGCGTCGTCCGCCCGCAGAATGTTTTCAGTTATTCTTATTGTCACGCCCGCAGAGGCCCAAACAACGATCCCAGCCGAGCAATCGCCCACTGACAGCACATTTGTCAGATATTCTTGGCACACCTTCCCTGACCCATTTCACTCATAACAGTGTGTGTGTGTCTTTCAGCCTTTGTTGCTGTATAATGAAAGTAGTAAAACATCCCAGTCGATAGTCGATCAACAGTTAATTAATCCTGAACAAGCAGCAGAATACATGTTATGTAAAGATGACGTTTGTGTGGAGAAATAAAGTGAAAACGGGTCAGATAAGACTTCAGATGTTCCCGGGATCGCAAGATTTTAGCCTACATTTTCTAATCTCATCCACAGAAATATGCATCTATAAAGGTTTTTCTCACAAAGTGTGCCATGCAGCATCCACCCCCGCTTCAGATCTTGAAGTACCAGTGCCACTTAATGGGCTCTTTAAAAGTGCTCTAGATTATTATCAGAAGCTAATTACAAGGCCACAGAGATTATTTTTTCTAGTTTTCATTGTGTGTATGGAGTTTTACTTCTGTGTAAAATGGTGATGTACTTCCTGACTGATGATGATTTGTAAAAGTTCCACCTCTAATTTGACTAATTCTGACCTTTTGACATGTTGATATTAAACGCAGAAGAGATAACCTTTTCAAAGGGACCAGGGATTTGCTCTGGAAATGTGTGATTGGGCATTATCATAAAAAATAATTGCCATATTAATCACTGGGAATGCACGTTAGTTTCAGCTCTAGCCCCTAGCCTTTCTCTCTTTGCCTAGTAACCACCGGCAGCCAGGAGCCTTCCGGCTCCGGTGGTGACTGACTTCCGTGATTACACGGCAAGAGAGGGCTGGATGGCACGCTTTGATCCGCTCACTAATCCCATGCTCCCGGTCCCACTGTGTGACTCTGCAGCGAGGGTGGAAGGGGGTGTCCTCGGTGACAAATTGGGTTAAACAAAATCCTGGCAGCAGAACGGCACTATATGATTTATGATAAGGAAAAGGTCAGGGCGCGTGTGCTTTAACACTCAGGGCACACCGAGTCAGTGGCTCAGCCAAATTAAAGACTAGGTGAAGCCGAGTGATTACATTATTTGCTAAGGACCAAATTTCTCTTCGGCCCCCGAATGAATCCACTTGCCCGGTGATTAATAGCTTCAGAAATTGAGTTTTGTCTTGAATATACCTTGCTGTTAAACGGTTAGTGGTGGTTTCCTGTTTGACACATGGAGCTGTTCGCGTGTAGCTTATAATGCTGTGTGACCTGCATCCCAACGGGGGGTTCTGGGTAATAGTCAGTCAAAGAGGATGTGCGTCTCCATTTTTTCTACTGACCCACTAATTCTATTCACTTGCTGCTGTTAACGTCCACTAATCCCAGTTTAAATGTTGGCATCGATCCCAGTTTGTCCTCCAGTCCATCACCATTGTGCTTCGGTGCATTCTGTGGAGCTCAAAGGCCAGTCGTCGTAGCAACACTGAGATCATACCGTATGGTTTTGATGGACGTGTCAATGAAACATGAATAGGTAACCGTGTTGTCACATGTGGAGTGACGCCACCAACCACAGCTTGTTTAACGGGTTGTATCACATTTTATGAATTGAGCTTTTAGTGGTTTGAGGACATATGTTTTGTCAAGTAGTTTGATTCTGTCAAGTGTTTGTTTGATTTGTCCTACCTGTACTTGGCCAGCACAGTGGTTCAAGAAGTCCTGCTGGAAAAGAGCTTTCTGTGTTGACATGTTCTCCTCATGTCTTCAGTGGTCCATTTAGTGCTTATCCAATAACCGAACATTAACCGACTCCAGTTTTAAAAATCGATCAAATGTATGAGTCATTTGTCAAGCAAAGACATCTGCTGCTTCCTGCGTCTCAATTGTGAGGATGTGCTGTTTTTGTATTCATTGTACATTGAGTGTCTTTGTGCTTTGTGCAGACAATGGGACAAAACAAGCAATTTGACATTTTCTAGATGCATTTTGGAAAATAATAATTTTTCCTGCACTCAAGCATATTCTACTGAATAAATAACACATGCAATTGTGCATTCAAGTGGATAAGAAGGGAATCTTTCCAGTTCACAGTGAGGAAGTTGCAGGGTTTATTGTGATATCCATCACGTAAATTATAAAGCACCGAACTGTGAACACACATAAAACAGTCCACCGAACGTGTCTGACATCTGAAGTATCTGTTTCGGTAGCAGCACACAGTACCAGATAGTAACAGATGGTATGTTTGGGTGAGTCTCGGATCACATCCAAACCAAACAGGGCAAATTTGAAAATGCAGAGGAGAAGAGGAGATTCAGCCATTTTCATGTTTTCACATGTGTACTGTGAGTTTTGTTTCTGCCTTTTATTGTGGACAGGATGTTCAGCACCTCTTGCAAAGAAGCTGTCAAGACGACCTTCATTAAGGTGGTCAAATAAATCCCATGGCTGTGTTACCTCTTTACCTCAAGGTCTTTAAATGGATGCTTAATGAGCACTGGTGCTTGGGAGCTCAACGTGTACATATCCAGAATCCAGCGCCTCAGGCTGCGTCTGCAAGACAAGACTGAGCTGTGCTCTCGCAAACCCTTTGTGTGTTCTGCAGAGTTTTTTTTTCTTCTTCTTTTTTTCATTCAGCCTTTCGCGTATTTTTTTCCCTCCTGCTAGTGAGGTGGTTGTGAATGCCTTTGGGATGACTCAGGTGGATATGTGTGTGTGTGTGTGTGATGCATAGTGTGAGTGATGTTACAGTACCTGTGCTCAGACCGGATCACTGTGAGCTGAGCCCACCGGCCTCCTGGAGCTTCTCAGAGCTCCACAGGTCTCCACATCTCACACAGTGCTTGCTGCTGCCACTCACAAAAATCAAGGTTCTTCTGCTTTGTCCAGTTCCCACCAGAAAAACCGCCTGCTGCTGGCAAGTAACAGGAGCTGAAATTAATGTATTATTATTGTTATTTTAATGATTGCTCTTCATAATATAACGGCTAAATGCAAACCTGGTGACTTGAGGCAAAATGTGCAGCTTTGATTTGAACAATACAGCACATTGGTGAGTCGGGATGGGGCGATTTAAAAAAACAATGAATGAACAATGAGTTTTCATTATGAGAATAATCAAAACTATCATCTGTGACTTGAAAAAGTTGTCTGGCTTGCTATCATGGAACCCAAGTGAAAAATACAGCCTGGTTTTAAAAATACAGGCTACAAAAATACATTTAAGTATGCATTTTAATTATGTATCCTTTCATTATACAGAGAGACTTAATAACCTTCATGATTATCTTATTTGTGTGTTATCTGCTGTGTTAACTAAATTGATACCAATGTTGTGTTTTAAATGAAGCAAAGTGCTGACGAAGCACAATTCATACTCATTTTAATCAATGTTATCTCATACATATTTTAAAATAATGTTTTAATTAGTTTATTCCTAAATGTTAAATGAGGCAGACTTATTTATATTGCAGTATGTATGACTGGAAGCGTCTCCCCAGACCCATTGAAATATTTCAGGGAACGTGTTGGATCTTAACTGGCTCTGCACATCGAAAGCTCCGTCTAAAAGCTCTGCAGTGTTTGATATGAGATCAGAGTGTAAGGACCACCAGTCGACATGTCACTACCAGCCCACCTACTTCTCTGAGATCTCTGTTTGTGTCCAGTGTGGGGAGGGGGCTGGCGACTACTGTAGACAATCACCCACCCGTGCCTCCCTCAGGGGTAATCTAATCTATGCATTCGGTCTTCGGTTGACCCCGTGACCCCAGCGTGCCGGATGCAGGTAATACTGCTAATGGAGCTCGTTAGGGACACGTCCTGGGTTGCACAGCTGGGGCGCTGCTACTGGAAGCTAATGGGATTGACAAGGAGGGAATGGGGCCAGGCCAGGGTTTCCTAACCCTTTGTGTGAGCTAATCCTGCTCCTAAGGTCACGGAAATCATTTTAACCGTAAACGTTTGATATTTGTGTAGCTTGTGTGTTGACATTTCAACAACTGGCTCAAACACAACGTGCCTTGACTTGAGGGTGACTGGAATGGCCTTTGTCTCAACATGCCAGTGTCAAGGCAAGTAATGTGTCTTTCCCACTGACTATTTAAGGTATTTAACCAATCTAAAAAAAGTGTTCCTTCTGTGTTTGTTTGCATGTTCTCCTCGTGTCAGCACGGGTTCTCTCCCACAGTCCAAAGACATGCAGGACTGTGGGGATAAGTGGCGATTGATGTAAGTTAATTGATGACTCTAAATTGCCCGTAGGTGTGTGAATGGTTGTCTGTCTCTACATGCGATGTCAGCTGGGATCGGCTCCAGCCCCCCGCAACCCTTAATACAGGATAAGGGGTAGACGATGGATGGATAATATCATGGTCAAAACCACCACAAAATCAGTCCAAACAGTCAAATATTCTAAATGTTATCCTTTTAATTTGTCATACTCCCACACAATTCAAATTATTAAAAACTAAAATTTAAATTTTTCTTGATTAAAAAAGCCTTTGGCATGAGTAGTTTTAATGATGCATTGTAAGCTGCTTACCGCTAGTGTTAAACAGGTCATGATTCCTTCTGTTTTCTGTTGTTGTGAAAATATCTTCTTCCAACAACTGTATTTATTCAAGTTCATAGAGGACCATACGTCTTTTCTCACTGAGGTAAGATTGCAGAGGCGAATACAGAGCAGTATTCCCTGAGCTGGAAGGAATTCAGTGTCCTGTTCAAGGTCACTAGATAAAGGCGGATGCGGATGCCTTGTAACAGGAGGGAGCTTGAACTTTGTCAAGTTGAAGGACAGTCTTGGCTTAAATGTAAATATTTCCTCCCTTAGAAACAAAGTAAAACAGACAAAATAACACGCTTCTGCCCACCTGTTTAAGTCATGACATTCTCCTGTGAGCTGAATAGGAATTTATCCTCTTAAAAAAAAGTTTAGTTTTAGGTATATGCCAATTTCTTTAACTGCATCCATGTTTCTCTCACTTGCATTTTTTTCTTCCAACCTCCTGCCGACGGCCGCGAGGAGACATGCAGGAAAAGACGGGAGGAGAGAGAGACGGAGGGGTGGAGGGAACACCTTGTTTAGAGAAACGAGACATCCTTCCTTGCTAACGGTCATCTGAAGCGTTTCTGATGACGAACTGGTCCAGCTCTGTATTTGGATTTGTACGTCGGATTCAGATGAGTCTGATCACCTATCCTCGCTCTTCCAAACAGAAGTAGGTGCACTGGGAACAGCCTTCACGATGGCGGACCAGAGCCATTTACAGGTCAACCAAGGATCGAGGAGCGATCAAATAAGGGGAATTGGATTTATCCAACATGTCAGCTGTACAAACGGAATATCAAAAAATCTTTAACGTCTTAAACGTCCTGAGATCTGTCCTCAACGGTGTTCGAACAGCTCAGAGGTGTTGAAAGGTTTGTTCATACCTCTGAGAAAGGATTGGGTGAAAGAATGTGATTTCTACTACAATTTCTCCCAAAACTCAAATTATATATAGTCATGCCATGGCCCTGGAATGCAAACAGTGTTTCATGATCATTTAAAAAGCTCTCACCCTCTAAATCCACCATTTATTCCATAAAATTAAGTCTACTGTTGACATCCAGGTGTGAACATCTGTTTCTGTTTCACACATTTGAAAGGACACACACAGAGTCCATCATCACATTTGTGAAACTGAAACCATTTTTTCACATTGTTCCTGTCTAATAGATGTGGGAACAATCTTTGATCACTTCAGAAAAGGATCCTGTTGGCGGTGATCAACAAGAAGAGACGGGCCATAACGGACTGCACCAGAGACCAAAGTTCAATATGTTATTAAGCAAATTCAGCCTTCATACTTCCTGGTTCCTGGTTAATTTACTCTGGAGGGGAAAAGACAAGGAAATGTGACTTGAGCTAAAGCACTTTACACGTCATCGCTGTTTATCTTTTCTTTGCCTAAGCACTCTTTGCTTTTAATATGTAATCAAGTGTTGGTTCATGTGTCGACACCTCCACCACTAAACCCGTGATATGGTTATTAGTCAGTAGATACAGGGGTGAAGACATATTTGGCTGTGTGATGATTAATTATTTCCATTGCGATACAATGCAGTGCTACGCGTGCATTCCAAAGGGGGGAAATGTGTCGTTCACATGAAGAGGTTCGCCTCTAAATGCAGAGCAACGTCTGCTTCCAGCTCATCTACACATTCATTAGGGAGATAGCATCGCACAGTCTGCCAGTGTCCGTAATGAAATAAATAAAGATGAGGGCTGTAAAGGCGTACGGCTCGGGAAGAATGCATAGCCCGGACATTAAAAGGAACGGTTAAGTAGTCATTGTATAATTCAGCAGTTGAATGAATGGCGTGGTGGTCGAGGTCGATATTCATTAAGTGCAAATGGCGGGTCACACCTACACCGCTGCAGTTCTGTGGGCTGCTGCTTGAAGAGGCAGGAAGTGGACGAGCCCCTTTGTTGCTCACTCTCTACATAAGCCGATGGTCGGTACATTTGCATGCTGTATGGAACACAAGCCACAGCACAGGACGTGGTCCTGGAGCTGATTTTAGACACAATGCAAACACTCAAATTCCTCTCTAAGTGTGTGCATTCTGATTAACCCACTGTTTAAAGAAAGAATGTATGCAGATTTAAGGATTATGAATCTATATATTCATTAAATGATTCAATAATCATTGAATAATAATGATTAACTGCTAATTAATATAGTCCTTACAGCTTAACTGGTGACTTTTGGACTCCTGAATCCAGTTTTAAGGCTCTACCTTGCTGTTTGCTGCATTTTAACTCTTGCCACCCAGAAATATAAGAGTGCACATAATCTGCATCCAAGTGCATGCAGTGAACACTCGGCTGCACAGGCCCCAATTTGAATGTGGGCCACGTGGACCGTGATGTGACAATTCGGGTGGAAAGGCTGCCAGAACAGAATATTGTATGGATGTGACCGTGGCGGCTCGATTTCACTCAGCTAATGAGCAGAGAAATGAAGCGTCGTGGGCGGATGGGAGTTTGGAGGGAATTTGATCTCTGCTGATATCATTATCGTATTCAATAAACTGTGAAATACGGTATATGTATTTGGGAAAGAACACATCACTCCTGTGTAACCTGCTAGTGATGCGTTTGTTGTATTATTAAACATCTAAAAGACAGCAGTACCAAGTCTAACATGTTAACTACAGCAGATAAACAGTGTTTCCCCGCAGTGATGCACGTTTTTAAGCCTTGTTGCAATACATCATATTGTAGCTCACCATCTTTTTCATTCTGGATCCTACAGTGGCTTGAATGTGACTCAGCCGGCCTGTACAGAAAACCAGAGCCATGCAGTTTTTCATGTGTTCAAAAGAAAAGCACTCCCCCACCTAAAGCCTGTGGAACATTCATCCGCCTCTCTCCCTTCCCTGCATTCCTCGGGGAATGCTGTTAGTCAGAAATGCAAGCGCAGAGTTTATTCGGGGAACTCCGCGTTGACCTAATCTTTCACACTGAGAGGGAGAATTTAAGTGATGTCATGTAAAGGCAGCTTACAGCCAATCAAGTAGAGAGCATTTCACTGTCAAAGAGTGGAGAGCCTTTTCTTCTTTTTTTTTTTCTCGCTGCCATTTGAATTACCTTAAATCCTTTCATGTGTGAAAACATGCAGTGGGGTCTGTAGGCTCATTCTGTTAGTATCCTCTCATCATTATCTCACCTAAGTAACCTCGGGGGACACATTCCACATTGAGGAAAGCGATCCACCGTGACAACACGCTGCCAGTTTTTTTTTTTACTCATTCCGCTAGAGATGGACAAAGAGATCACGCCGCCTTATGGACGCCGTCTGACTTCTAAAGGGGCATCTGCATAGTGGTTGTTGGGGGTGATTAGCACGGGCATGCGGTGGAATGGCGCCTGAATGTTTCTGGAGCCGGCTATGCTCTGCTGGGCGCCATCGCTCCACAGAGAAATGATAAAGAGGGAGGCCACGGTCCCAACTCTGTGGTGGCGAGCCAGATGGCTGCATCTCTCCCTTACAATGCTCCCCAAACCAGACCACAGAAGATCTTCTTCTTCATTTTTTAATTGATTTGGGCTCTTATGTTGTTGATCAGTAGTCAGTAATGACACTTTGCCCGGTTACATGGGGAGCTGTTGTTCGGAACAGTACTGTCGGCCGAGTCTAATTCAAGTTGTTGTGGTTGGTGAACTGATTGTGGCTATTTCCTGCCGTAGAGAACAGATTAGGATCTGGATTGTGCTCCGGGGAGAGGAACAGCAGCCCCCCCCCCATGGACACCTCCACCCCTATTTGTACACACACACACACGCACTAACATATTAGAAGCCTCTTTCTGGGGGAAAGATAAACAGCTTTTCTCTATCGCTTTGCCGAAGGAAGCGTACGATATGAACCCTTGCGACGTGCTGCCTGGTGTCCCCAGCTAAGTAAACGAGGAGTGTTTATATGTTGCACTCGCCATGGATTTTTTCAGGCCTTTGCCACGGAATTGCCAGGAGAAGCAACGATATCCAATTACTGACGTGTATTGATCATATCACATAATTGGCTGAGGAATAGGGAGGGCACAGAGGTAGGGTTACAACGTTAGAGTCGGTCCTATAAAAGGCCAGCACTTATTGATCCCCTCCACGGCTCAGTCTCTTGTTAATCATGCAAACAAAGTGGAGCGGTGTGTTGAGGGTTGTAGAGGGTGGAAGAGATCATTTCCTCATGCTGCACCTCTAGGTCAGGACGCGCTGCTCCGCCATTTGTAATTTAAACTCTTCCCACTTGTATTCTTGGTACTGTGTTTTTCTGTGTTTGTCCTGAAAAACATTGCATTATTTCAGCTATATAAAATAATGACAATAAATGTTCAAATGATAAAGGGCTTACTTTAGTCTGATCAGGGATTAAGAAACCTCAAAGTAATTATGACTCAATGACAGAAGAATGAAAGAGAAGCTAATAAGTTAAATTGGTTCAGTCAATTTCTTTCAATTTTTATCTGACGGTTAACATGATGAATCATAATCAAAATCCTCAGTTTTCTGTTCAGCTAATCAACTAGTATTTCCAGCACTAATGAACTGCACAGTATGAACTTGGGCCTGTGGATTCTCTTGTTGGTTATATATCCACATGAAATTAATCAAAGGCTGATTATAGGCTTAGAGAAATAATCTCATCATAATGTTATGTGTTGCTGTTGGAAATATCTTCCCAGCAGCAGCAGCAGCAGCTCTGGTGTCTTATCACAAGGACACTTTGGTGAGCAGACCTGGTCAGCAGGGAGTAAACCCAAGTTGTCCAGTTGAAGGTCAGCCTTTAAGCACAGGGCCGTCCTGATGGAGAGAAAACACACCCACCTTGTACCGACTTAACAGACATTCATTTGCATTCTGCAGGTTTCAAACCACCTTTCCCCCCATTAATATATCTGAACTAAACTGGCATCTTGCATGCTAATGACGGTGTAATTGTCACTGTTAACAAAAGCAACAGAACCCGATTTTATGCTTTTATGCTTGGGAAGTTATCTCTGAGAATTTTTACAGCAATTTAAGGCTTCCGGTCTGGCAGACAGGAGAGACGAGACAGAAAGGCTTTAGGGAGGAAAAGTAAAAGAAAATGTCAACGGGAAACAGAAATCAGACAGCTCTGAGAATGTGCATATTATGTTACGGCGACGAGCATGTTGCAGCGCTGATTCCTCATGACTGTATATGTATAGTGGTGTTTATATTTAGTCTGCCGTCATACAGCGCAGTGTGAGGGCCTGTTATCTCTCATCAGAGTCGGTGTGTCACTCTTGCAACATGTAGCTGTTTCTCTACGCCATTTGTACGACGTGAACTTTTGAAAAAATAAATGCAGTTTGGTGACTAATCAGTTGGAGCGAAGCTGATTTGACATATTCCAACAGATTTGCTAAACACAGTTTCACTGCAGGTCTTTCTCACATTTGGAGTTGTGGGGTGGTTTCGTCGCAGCCTTTTTATTTCATGTCAATCTCATGTTTCCACGTATAAACCCGCAGTTGTTTCAGCGTTTGTCTGCACGTTTACAACTCCAGACCTAATGCGATTCTACTGGCGAGGAAAGGAAAGCGTTTCCTCACACAAAATTGACTCCATCTTGATGGTTTTCTGTAAAGGCGGCAAGTTGTCCTGTCTGTCCGTGATTGATGACATTTCTTAAAAAACAATTTCTCATAAGTGCCAGCCAGAGGAAGGCAGGTAAGCTTCCTTAATCTCATTTCCCATCTAAAAAGGTGAAGGAAAAACAGTAAAGCTGCCACCCGTTTGGTGTTAGCATAATGAAAGCAGCAGAGTGTGAACACACGAGAGCTAAACAATTTAGAATTAATATGACAGAAGCTCCTGGGAAAACAAAGACGAGGAGGAAACGCACAGAAGGTGGAGACATAGAATCTGATCGAGAGGAAGCTTTTAGTCGCTTCCTCCTGTGAAATTGAGCATGTCGCTCACACTGAAGTGCACCACTCATCTGGTTCTCCACAAGGGACCGTCCATTATCAGCCAAAGATTTGCCTTAAATACACAAGACTGTCTGCTGTCTCTGGGTCAGCAACCCTGTCTAAACAAAAGGAGAGAGTTTACACTTTCTATATGCTACCTCTCTTTCCTATTAGCAGACAAAAGCCTGATGTTCTGTTTAAAAAAAGGACTTTCATCAGGTTGTTAAGTTAGTCAATTAATAGTAAATCTATTCATACACTTGTTTCCTTCTTCAAATCACACCCAGAACTTTGATTATGGCCCAAAGATATGAAATCTCCATATCGATGATGTATATCACGATGGAGCATCTTTTCTGGTATTCAGTAAATAAATAGTCAACATGAAATAACTGCATGGTAGAGCCTATTTCTATGTACTCCTGTTTGACTTTAATAATACTTGACAAATAAAATGAAGAAGGTAAAGTACTTTCATTATTATTTTCCGATGACTATCATGAGTATTTTCTCATTTCATTAAGAACTTCAAGTGAAATTGGAGAAAAACAAATTCATACACGTCCAGCTACACTGCATGTTTGCTTGCATGTACACAGATACAGAGTCATCTGATTAATTTTGGGGTATTCCCATAAGCACAACTCTTGGCTGAATGAATGAATAAGGAAGGAAAATCTTCCACAATTTAGGTTTGGATTCCAAGTGGACCTTCACACATTGTTCCGCAGCATTATCCTGCAGAGCCATAAGCACTGTTGCATTCTGGGGTAATGGAGCTTAAAGGTTGGAGAAGCTCGGGGCTGGAAGGATGCCAGTTGGAATCCAGTAAAATGTGATGTAAAAACAAAACTGTCATTTTAAATCCTTCACAATATATATGATGTATTTATATGATGTAATCATGATGTGGTCCCATTGAAAATACATTAGATACTCCTATTGAACTTTAATCAGGTTGTTAGTTATAGTTAATCATTAATACTTATTTTCCCTCTCACCCTTTGAAGTCTTCCTCAAATATTAGCCAAAGACCTTTTATCAGTTCTTTACAGTATATCATTGATCTTATTCTTGGCATTGGAATTCCAATTGAATTTGCTTTTGTGTTTTCCGAGAGTTACATGAGGAGGTTGATACGGCTCTCAATGAAACAAACACTTCACGCTCGCCTAGAAAAAAACATTGTTGTTTCTTGGCTTGGAATCGTGGATGTGTAACGAGGAAACGTTGCACTTTGGTTAGCGTGCACGATTAAAGGTGATTTCTCTTCCTTGTTGGCATCTGCAAAGCCTCACATCCTGGTCACCGTTCCCTTCCCATTGTCCTGTAGTGTGGACCACGTAAAAATAGCTTTTCTAAAGAGAATGTTAACAACATGTAAGTTCATCATGGTTTCATCGTGGTTTAATAGTTCACAAGTTCACAATGCAGCGAGTAATAACTGATGTGCCTGTCAGCGGTTTTACGCAGGTCTGTAACACAGTAATGAAGGTATGGGCAAGAGTTGAGTGTTTATTAGGTAGTAGATGAAACTATTGCACTCTAATACGACGCTCCTGCAGTAAATCCTACCTTTTATCAGTGTCATAATGTTGTAGAGAGGCGGCGGTTGTGTAACGGCATCAGGGTTGAATGAAAGTGAAGTTAATTCTCCTTGTTAAGTAACTGTGAAATGCAATTGGCAATGACGGGTCGATTCATCTTTGTGTCTGTTTTAGTTTCCCCTTCCTTTCCTCTGAGGATGCCCCCCCCCCCTCCCTCCCCTCAGTGAGAAGGAGTTGTGTAATCCCCTCTCCTCCCCTCTCCATGCACACAACAAGAACCATCTGGACGCAGAACAGAGAGTTCAGAACGCACCCATCCCCACCTTGGAGGAGTCCAACAATGCTTGGCTCGGACTGTGCACTCGGAGTCTGGACACCACACTGTTATCCTACCAAACCCCGAGCATGTGTTGCATTCTTATCGTGACTCTGCCGATTTTCTGAGAAGAATGGGTGGGTGTAGTCGGCTGTCGAGGGCTCCCTGCGTTGTGCGGAGTGTGTAATTTTCTCTCTCTGAGCCGGTGTTATTTGCCTCGCTCCACTTCAATCCCGATGACCCGTAACATGTTATTCCAAAGGCTTTTTTAAGTTTGTATCTTCAGGTTGTTATTGGGTGTGTTTGCACTTTCGTCCTCCATCATTTAAAGAATACATTCCAGCATATATATGTATATTTTTTTTTTGAAAATCACAGTCAAAATATTGCTTCTGCATTGCACATATTTCAAGAGTATTGAGCTGCACGTTTTGGAAAAGCAACCTCCCCGTGCTTCTGTTTCTACATCATTGATTCCACATGAGGACACGGTGCAGGTGCTGCAGCTGCATTTAGAACCGTGGAGCAAAGCTGGGCAACTTCTGCTTTTATATTTGCCTCTTTATTCAACTGTGTCTGTTTCAGTTTCTGCTCGTTCACGCGTTTGTGGAGTAAATTGGCCGAGGCTCGCCCATCTGCTATGTCAAGTCACAGTGGTTGGATGCAGAGGATTTGATTCCCCCAAACTCATGCAAATTATTTACCATTTCTACTATTTTGAGAAAATAGGTGGTAAAAGAGTGGTATTTATGGTAACGGGGGCCAAAGGTTTTACATTTTATTTGCCAGATCCTTATACTGTGACATACTAGGGTTGAATTATGAACCATTTTATGAACATTTTTGAAATTGCAAGAGCTGCATTTTTAATAAAAAAAAAATCAATAATTGTGATAAAGTTTTGTCACAAGAAGAAGCAAAGTTAAAGCTGCCGACTGTTGATTTAATCCGCCATGACGACAACTCTCAATAACACACACTCAGCTGAGGATGCTATCTGGTTCCAGATCTTCAAATTTTAAACGTGTATTTAAAGATTTTGGGGAGGTTTTTAACAACAAGCTACTGATATATTTTACTTTTATTGTACACATAAAAGCAAGATACATCTGTGATGATGTTTGATGCAGAACACACCCTGTTTAATACCATATAGACTATTAATACAGCCCAGTAGTTTAATTTACAGAATAACTGTGATTTATTGGACTTTTTTTTTTTCTCCAAATGGTTTAGCCCTCAGGCAGAAGCTGCAAATTGTGGAAACTGGGCTCTCAGTGTGTGTGTGTGTGTGTGTGTGTGTGTGTGTGTGTGTGTGTGTGTGTGTGTGTGTGTGTGTGTGTGTGTGTGTGTGTGTGTGTGTGTGTGTGTGTGTGTGTGTGTGTTTTTACCAGGCATTCATGCGTTGAAGCATCATTTCAAGACAATGCTGTTGCTCTTTGTCTTCACATTTTTCACACAATGAAACTGGGTCTTTCCCTCCCTCGTGTTTTGCCACCATGTATCCATTAACTCATTGACAACAGGCTGCTCTCACAGGAGAAACTTCATTTTAATTTATGAAACCCTCCGCTGTGTCCACCCTCCATGCTAAGGTCGTAGCCTTTGCTGCTCAGTATATGGAGACGTGTGAGCGTTTCCACTTTTAGCTGAGGGGCTGAATGTATGTGGAGTTTGACCTGCTCGTCTTTGCCCCCGGCAGTGCTCTTTCATTTCTCTCGTCCTTACCTTGTTTTCCAATATGATTTGACCTTGACAGAGTATAGGGGGAGTAGAGGATTGCATTTTCCCTGACTGCCCCCTCAGATAGCCCACTGAGATGATGAACTGCAGGGCCCGGTGACATTCATCTTTCCCACACTCCTCTTCTCTTAACAGCTATCACCTCCTCTCTCATGGTCGTCTTTGTTCCTGTCAGGATGGGGACGATATGAAGACCTTGTCGTCGGAAAATAATGAAACTCGGAAGAGATGGGGAACTTATTGTTCAAATGCATTATACTCTAATAATGATCGAGTACTCTAAATATTAGGTGTGGTAGCAAAATGTACCCCAAGTGTTTCGATACCACTTTATCTTTTAGAACAGCTACAAGTACTTACATTTGGGTACATGCTGTTAGCGAGTACTCATGTGATTACTGAATAATACCAATTAAAAATTCATTTTATTTTCACCAGATGTTCCTCACTTACTGAAATACTACATGATGCTGTTGCTGACATTTTCACATACAGAGCATAATAATTAACCATGCTGTCATAAATCTAACAACATAAAACAAAGAGCCGATAAAACTAGTTAAAGCTTGTCACATACCTGCTCTCTCTCTTTCTCTCTGTCTCTCGCTAATGTTACGCCAGGCGTGGGATACACTTGCAGAAACCCTGAGTACAACACACACACACACACACACACACACACACACACAGCTGATAACCTCGCAGCTAAACTAACCGATGCAGTGGAGAGGTACTAGGAAAGTGGCTGCGTGTGTCCACGGCTATGCACGCAACATCATGGCTGCTAACTCTTTTGGACGGGTGAATTGGGGACAGTTGTGTGGTTTGTGCATTCACTGCAGTTGGAAGGCAATGATGGATTTAACCCTGACTGGGTGGCTTATTGGGCTCAACTGACGAGAGGTTGCCATAGTGGTATCTGGTGTGGTTGTAAGAGAGTAGTTTTACGAGTGCCTTAGCACAGTGTTGGACCCGATGCCAGTATTGGTGCATTCCTGACCAACAACACATGCCTTTTTCTGCAGCAGAAAGTGAGGCTAGCTCTGGGCAGACACAGAGGAACACACATCACCGTACGCGATCGCATGATTCTCCTGGCGGAGGCCCTGTCTTCTTCTTCTAACATATTCCCAGTAGAGCTTGATGACATATGATGATGTTCCCCATTAGAAGTGTGCTCCCAGTTAATCCACACAATGTATTGGTCTGGGGGCAGCACACAGACATATTGCAACTCTCTGGTATTTAATTGTCTTTAAATGTCAGCACGAGTGATGATACTATTGGGAGATCATTACAGGCCTCGCTGGCTTAAATGAGCTTACTCCTAAACAGGCAGCTGAATGACACTGGTGATTGGCTGTGTGACTGGCAGAACTGATGTATTTTCCCCTGCTGGAATTTAATTTGTGCAATCATGGAGGAAACCTTTTTGAAATGGGCGGCGTCGTCGGTTTGATTGATAACTACAAATTTGTGTTGGGCTTTGGTCTATCAGTCATTCTTCTGTTATTCATTGGAAACAAAATTGCTGACTACTGGCCTATCAAATCTGTATCCTATTATTTTCTTTGACTGTGTTAAAGGAAGGCCAACATGCATGCAGTTCATAGTCTTTGTCCATAATGACGGGGTTTATTATTTGATTGCCACTTAATTATGGTGGTTAGAAACCCCAGAGGGTCTCAATGCTCCAGTTAGGTCTGTTCAAACATGTCTGGACCACTTTGGTCATGTAAATGATGATATTATCAACATACTGGAAATCCTGTCGCGTGTGTGTGTGCGTGGTTGAACAGCCTTGGGCTGTTGTTTCCTCTCTACCAATCTGTGTGACCTGTGGTGCTCTTGAGCCACATTATATTTACTTGTTGTTGTTTTGACAACAGCTTGCTGTTCACAGGTTGAGCACTGGCAGTTAAAGGACACCTCAAAGCTCTATGTTGGGAGACACTTTATTTTTTCCCCAGTATAGGGATGGCAATGTGGGTCTGTCTGTCGGTTGATGGTCCCAAACTGAATGTGTGTGTTTGTTTGAAACATTCTATGTCTTAGTAGAGCTGTGCGATATTACGATATATATCGTAGTACGATATAAAAATGTCTACCGTAGGATATAACCCTCTGTCGTTTATATCGGAATTTTAACGTGTAGGCTACTTGTTTAGCACTGTTGCTACACGCATTTCCACTGCATGCGTCTCCGCTGCGTTGCGTCTCCGCCACGCCAGCGGAGCAGATACGTTTCACTTTAGTCTATGGGTCAATCCCCACCAGGTCCTCTGCGCTGCGTGTCCGCTGCGTCTCAGGTCCGGCAGTCCGCAGCTCTCCGCAACAAATATGGACTTCTATTTCTGGCGGATGCCGGACCACGGCGCAGCAATTCAGCACAGGGCAAACATAGCGAAACAGGAAGTTCGGTACATACTCAACAATAAAACTTTTCAAAATAAAACACTTGTGTTAATAAAACCACTTGACTACATAAAAAAAAGTCTTGTACTCCTTCCTTGGGAACACTGACCTTTGTATCGCTTGGTTGCTGTGTTTACACATATCTTTAACTGCAGCGCGCGATTACGTAGCTTATTTATTGTGAACGACGGACTGTGCCGTGGCGGACTCAAACGCATCCTGTGGGGATTGGCGGACGGCGGACCGAAGCCGGATCGGAGACGCACCGCAGTGGAGACGCATGCAGTGGAAATTGGGCGTCGTTAACGTACACTACGGTTGTGATTTAATACGCCATGTAAAGCACAACTCAATGTCGGAATGACCGTTGGATATCCAAATTTTGAGTTCAAAACAAGTTCTGAAGGCGAATGTAACTGCAGCAACACTACTGCGTTGTGGTAGCATTTTTACATCACCCGCAAACGTCACCTGTTTACGGCACTGGAGATATTTATTTTTTTATATTTACATAAAAGCTTGTAATAGTTTTCGTTGCAAAAAGTCACGAATAAAAGGAAAGAAGAAAGTGCCATTAATTTGCCTTTCATTCACATGGTTATCAAAAATAGTGCTGAGATGTGATTGATTTTATATATATATATATATATATATATATATATATATATATATATATATTATATATATATAATTCTAAGAAAAAATACTATATCGGGATATATATCGTTATCGGGATATAAAATTAGCTATATCGGGATATACAATTTTGTCCATATCGCACAGCACTATGTCTTAGTATTCTCGGAGGTGGTTTGGTAGAAGGAAGAAGTCCATAAAACCTGACAGCTGAATGTTAGAGTCCTCAACTTCTTGCACTCATGTTGACACTTCCCTCATCCTTTCCTCCTCCAATAATTAGAAGAGGCCCGACTCCCATCGGCTGCCAGTGGAGGAAAGGCTACTGAAATATTCAGATTGAGTACTTGTACATTACCTGTGGTTCAGAAGATCTGGGAGAATTTTAAATAAAGTTACAAATGTTCCCAAATTTAAAGATGCCATCGATTTATTGCTCTTAGATGAGTGGCCACCATCGTTTAGTCACCATCATAAAGCCTAAAGCAGCCTCCGTGAATACATGGCAGCGATGGAAGCGGCAACACACATCTGCAACCACAACAGCATTGTCTATTTGTGACAGGGGTGTTTTTTATCAAGGTTATGAAACAATACAAGTTCTCACATGCCCTACTTTGATTGAGATACAGAGGATGAAACAAGAAGTGTGGGAACGCAAACACTTTAAAGCCGCCGCAACCTTGAAGCGCTTATTCCTAATTAAAACTGAATCCGTGAGGTTCAGTGAACAGACAGGATCCAACGCAAAACTTTTGCTTTCAGAAGCACAATCAAACCAGGAGAATAAAAATGAAACATTTCCATTTTCTCATCTACTTAATGACAGGTTCCCAACGCCTCAGGCCAAAACCAGAGTGCCATAATGAGAAAAAACAATGGGGTGGCTTGCAAGACAACAAAATGTGATGGGAAGACAGGATTCCCTGCCATTTCTTTTATACCGTCTTTAACGATGCACTTGATGAATAGGCCATTTTGTTTTAATGCGGTTTTAGCAGGTCCTTCCATTGTAGTGCTCGAGGGCAGCGCAGCTGAAAACTTTTAGCTCACATCTTCACGCTGGCGTGCCGTGTTTCCGACAGCTGTGCTCCCAAACATTTGATAGAGCCGAACACACGAGAAACTTGTCATCTGCATGACTTCACTCTTCACTACAGCATCTGTTTCTTGAATTATTTAACTGCCTGAGATCATTAGGTCTGTTTGTGGCTTTGCATAGCAACAATCGCAACTGTCATTACAGCTGAATCCGACTCGGTTGTTATTGAGCGGTCTGAGGAAAGCATGCTTTTAAAATGGCCCAGATTGTGGTTTCATTAATTACACACAAACACAAGCCTTGCCTAGTTTACTGGCCTGTTGCATTGTGAGCATGGAGCATACTAATATTATTATTACACCTTTTATTGGTGATTATGTCATATCCACAAAATAAATCTCTAATTGGCTTGCATGTTTACCACTACCGCTTTGAACAGAAATCTAAGTAAAATTGGAAGAGTGCACTCGGTAGATTGCAGATCTCTGCCAGGTGTGTCTACAACCACGGCTGTGTGACCGAATACAAACCACATTTGGTTAACCCCACCAGCTACACACTCCCAAGCTTTAAGGTGTAGTAAAACACCCTTTTATTCAAATTCAAAAACAAGCAGCAATGAATGCTGCCTATTGGCTCCAATACATCGTAAGTGCGTTTAACACAGTTTTGCCAAAACAAAATGAAACTAGATGTGTAGCGAAGGCAGAGTGGTGACAATGTAGTGTAGCAGTGTGTGTATTGGTAGTATCTTATGCGGTTAGCTGAGAGTCAAACACACCGAGCAACACAATAAAAGTGAGAAAACTGTTTTTGGCCACGCAGTAGTGATGTCCAAATTAAGCTTCGTGAAGCATTTTCTTTATTTTCTGAGCCCAATAGATGGCGCTCTCTGTTCAACAAAGGATTGAAAGCAATGGAAATATATCGGCCTTCAACCCTTTGTTGAACAGAGAGCGCCATCTATTGGGCTCAGAAAATAAAGAAAATGCTTCTCGAAGCTTCATTTGGACATCACTACCACGCAGTAGCAGTTGGGGGATGTTATAAGTGGTCACCCGAAATATTCGGCAGTTTGCTGCAGCAGAACGCAAGATCAGCCATCAACATAGACCTAGAGGTGCAGAGCTTCCTAAAAACGTCTGGTTCTAAGGACACCCAGAGGGAATTTGGGTGTTTGACAGAGCAATATTTGTTGACTTTTCAAATTTGGGGAATGGGGGGTGGTCTCGGTCAACAAAAAAAACTCAGTCAGTGTTTGACTCCAGCCCACCCAAGGCTTCAAACAAGCCACACACTGCTCTGACCAAGTTGGACAGCAAAGTTGTTGATGTCAGAAAGGCTCAACTCAAAGGTGGGGGTTAGAAGGAGTCTGTAAGGCTAAAGTGGGAAAAACACGTGGGGAAAAGAAAATAGAGGGCACAGTTTGTCAGCTAAATTTAACAGCGAAGAAGAGTTGACAGTTCAGCTACCGCTTCACATAATGCACATAATGGTTATTGATTGATTCCTGTCTGGCAGTTTATGATTAAGTTTTTAGCTCCTGATCTGAGTTGATATATGATATCATGTTCCATGTGATTGAGTTTGTTCTTAAATATACAAAATTATTATTTTCTCCAGATGCCTGATTGTTGCTGGGATGCATAATGGAAACTATAACAGGTTCTTCTTGTTGAACCTTTTTGCTTTTCCCTTATTCTGAACAATCATTTACTTATAGTGCATCAGTGGTGTACAAATAGCCATCATAATAAATAGAATTCTAAAAGCTGATTAAATCTACTGTAGCAAATCAATCAATAGACAGGTTATGTTGTTTAGTTTAACTGAATGACTTGCTATAATGTCCATGCTTTCCTTTCCGTAGAGTATCGATTTGGCACCTCTTGAAGTCAATCATCAACAGCTGACTTTATGCTGGCTGAATGAGCTCACGACACATATTCGGACGTCAATTCTCATGGTTTAAATATATAATCTATTTATACAATGAATACAAAGACTGTGCGCCATATCAGCTGAGCAGGTAACCGGCACTGTAGCGGAAATGGTTGCGTGATGAACCGTTTGCAGAGCACCTGAAAGTCCTTTTTACACCTAGACACACCCATCACAACAGCACAGAGTGATGGTTTGAATAATTCCTCGACCCTCCTTGCTTACTTCTTCATGTCGTGCACCTCTGTGCTTTGTTCAAGGCCAACTGCATTGTTGCTTTTAGCAAATGGAAGGCCATGGGGTGTTTGTCTAGTTAGCATTTCTATCTTGTTAGACACGTCCGGAGCGCTCGTGTGAAAAATCTCACTGTTCATTCGCTGAATATTAAAGCCATCTGTTGGTGTTCGTTTCCTCCTCGGGACATCCTCTTGATTGTAAGGTGTTTTTGCAATCAATTGCAGAGCACGTAAAGCAGCCCAACAGTCCAATTAGTTTTGAGCCGCAAACTGACAAGACGAGGGCAGAGGTCCGTGCCCAGCTGATTTGTGCACATATGCAAATTCACGTTCACTGTATGATTCTTAACCCTTTACCTCACAATGCTTGTGCAATTTATCTCACTTTTCTCGTATTTCTACAGTAAAACACATCCATGTGCGGCAACTGGAGACAAGCTGTAAACACAAAATGGAATAGTTGCCGAGCTCCTTTAAAACAACACCTCAGCCCGCCTTTAACGGTATGCCGCGTCATGTGTACAACTACTCTTCTCTTAAAGTCATCATGCTCGACTGGCGTACAAAGACAAGACAACATTAGGACTGTAGTAGCCCAATGGAAATATCACTTCCTCTTATATGGCTAAAAAACATTGCCTTGCATTGAAGACATCCTCCCAATCTTCAATAGTAATCATTAGCAATGTCTTAAGACTTTTCTGACCACATTTGAGTTGGATCAGGCCAAAACAATAGGAGGAGTGCATAAAAGTGTAAAAACATGATATTTCCTGTCACCAGTAGGTGGCGCTCTAACTCCGAGTCAATAGTGTAGTGTAGACGTGTTCAGGGTGGGAGTCTCATCAAACATGAAGTTTGGACTAGAATGGACAATGGATACTGAAGTCGTAACAGTTGTCAGTTTAGCAGAGAAAGCAAACTTCATGGCACTGGCCTGGCCGCGCCATTTGATCTTTTTAAAGAGCTTTTGATCATATTTCATCGTTGAGGCCTTTAGAACAGGCTCAGTGAGTTTGGTAGGAATCAGATCAACGGTGTACGAGGAGTTCATTAAAATACAACCCCTGCAATTGTCAAAAAAAGGCCCAAAATGGCTGATTTCCTGTAGCGCCGCCAAGTGGTTGATTTGATTGAAATGTTCAGGGTATGTTTCAGGGAGATACGCTGGCCCAACGTTGCCGGTGGCTTGGGCTCCAAAAAACAAAAAAACTAGGAAGAAAAAAAACATTGATGTTCAAGAACACAATGATGTAATCATCATGAACAGGACATGAACTCCAGAACTGATGATACAGATGATCCTGATGATTCAGATGATTTTCTCAGTGACTGATAAATCATTCCTGGTATCAAAGCATCTGGTCCTCTCCAGCAAGTCTGTAATGTACCTCGTACTTGACATAATGGGAGAAGGAGGTTTTGGCAAAGTTTTAAATTGTATCAACTTAAAAACCGCTGACACCACGGCCGTCAAGATCCTCACACACATGGAACATTACATTGCAGAACTGGCAATGCTGGAACAAGTCAGGGTTGTTAACCCTGAGAAAAAAAACCTGGTGAGATTCATGGACAATTTCACATACGAAGGCATGCCTTGCCTCGCCTTCGAGATGCTGGACAGGAGCCTACAGGATTTTGTGAATGAGAGGGATGCTAAGTTGACACTTAATGAAATCCGTCCCATCACACATCAGCTTCTTGTAACGTTTGGCGCTTTGAAGAGTATCGGTGTCATTCACTCAGACCTGAAACATGACAACGTCATGCTGGTCAACCAACAGACTGAGCCTTTTAGAGTGAAATTGATTGACTTGGGCGCAGCCATTTCAACCTCCGAAGTAGAAGTTGGAATGGTCATGCAACCGTTGGGATACAGAGCTCCAGAGGTGATGTTGGGCCTCCCCATATCTGAAGCCGTCAACATGTGGGGACTGGGATGTCTCTTGTTATTCCTGTATTTGGACAACCACCTCACCAATGGAGAATCAACATCCCACAAGATTAAACTGATTTGCTATCTGCTCGGTCAGCCAGAGATTAAACTGCTGAATGCTGGGAAGAACACCTCCAAGTATTTCTGCAGGGAACAGAGCTCAACCAATCAGAGATGGAGACTAAAGACAGCAAAGGAAAAGAGGCAACCGGTGAGGAACCCAAATCATCATAGTGGGTTTCTGACGAGGATGGGAATTTGGCAGAAGCAGTAAAGTCCATGTCAGAAGGAGATGACATTGTTCAGAACAAAGACATGATGGCATTTTTAAGTCTCCTAGAACAGCTGCTGGATACAGATGCTGTGACCAGAATCACGCCCAGGCAAGCCCTACAACATAGTTTTGTTACAATGGCTCACCTGGAAGAAGCCATGAACACCAGCCCTTAAGTAGAAGCTGCTTTTGACTTGGTGGCTGTTTGTCCCCTGGATGATGATTCAGATGATCCTGATGATTCAGATGATTTTCTCAGTGACTGATGATAAATCATTCCTAGTACCGGTTTCCCCACCTTTCAAAGGTTATATAAATTGGCATTGACATGACCTGCTTGATTTGTTGATTTGTAATTAGATCAATAAAAAAAAAAAAAATGACTTGTGTCACTACACCCAAAGTCTGAGAAGGAAAATAATGACTGAAGCCTGATTGGGTGCTAGATCAGTTAAAAAGAACAACTTTGGTACGGCATCTGCAGTAGATCCTAGCAGAAGCGAGGATCACTCTGTGTGGTCTTGTCTGTCCCTGTTTGTCTTGGTGTGTCATGTTGTGGGCGTGGCTGGCAGACTCCAGCTCCTCCTGAGTCCTCCCAGTCTGGACTCATTCATCCACACCTGAGGCTCATCAAATCAACTCCTCCACCTTATCTACTCCGGCTTCCCAACCACTCATCACAAGATCGTCAACCAGTCTAACCACGTTCGTAATGTTCCTGGTTGCTTTTCCTAAAAAAGTATTCAGGCTTATCGTGTTTCTAACACTGTGCTGCTTTTTCAACCCTCTCTCTACTGCGGTGCAGTCTTTCTGCACTGCCTCGTTCATCGCTATGCAAGCCCAGCGTGGCCACTGTTCCTGCTCCTCCGTGGGCTACTCCGCCACTGGATCCGGGAGATCTCTACGGGTAGGCCTCCCGCAGAACCCTGTCCCTGCTTGCCACAGAGAATAAACTCTTTTCACTTCACTACCCTCATCTGTAGTCATGCCCCAGCCCCGGGCTGGAGCAAGTACGATCTGGCTATTGTATGGACGGCTCAGACGTAGTCCCCAGTGCCTTGACGATCCAATGGGCACAGATGGCCTGGAAGGTTCGCCGCCTGGGTGCCCTAGCGGAAGAACACTCGCAGAACTTGGGAGAGGACTCTTCAGCTCTCAACCGCTTCACCGCCACCCTGGCTACCTTCGAGGCTCGGCCTGCCCCTGGTGAGCATACCCGTCTCCGGGCACGGCACAGGGAGAGGGCTGGTGTGGTGGCACTGGCCACCCCCCGCCTCTCCTGAGAGGAACACGACCGGCTGCGGACGGGCGCCTGCCTGTATTGCGGGAAACAGGGCCATTCCTGCATACTGCCCCCGCAACTCAGGAAATGAGCCGTCTCGCTCCTAATGGGGGCTCACGAGACGAGCTACTCTTGAGGCTTTGCCAGCTCCCAAACACAGCTCAAGGCCTCCCTCTCGTGGCAAACTCACTCACTGCAACTCCCCACTCTCATTTCTCAGTTCCGACGAGAGTTTCCTGGACCGGGTGGTGGCCCAGCAGTTGGGGGTTGAGTTGGTGCCGCTGGGTGTGTCTATGGAAGTCAGCGCCCTCAATGGAATGAACCTGAATGGGGTGGAGCACAAGACCACTCCCTGGCCCTACTGCTCTTCGGGAACCATCGGGAGTCTATTGCCTTCCACAAAATTGACTCACCACTGACCCCACTGGTCCTGGGTCCTCCAGCCTCGGGCCGAAACAAACTTTTTATTCATAAGAAAAAAGATATACAACAGAAAAAAATATTACAACAGAAGAACAAGATAAACTATATATTTGCAATATAAACATAAACAAACAATACAGTAAAAATATAAATTATATAATGAGTAAATCTAACACGTCTTATACATTCAGAAACTCAGCTAAAATATAAAATGTAAATCACAGCAATGTAAAACTAAAGACAAAAGTACAAATATAGAGTGTACGAGAAGTATTAACCATCCGTCCTGCAGAAGGGCGGAGTTCAACAGTTTGATGGCCGCTGGTAGAAAAGATGAAGCTCAGCTGTACGATTTCTAACAAATGTTTAGGAGATGGAAAGAGGAATGAGGCCATTTGGCTTCTTAAATAAAAGTAACAATATCTGAATTGCTGGCCTTGATGAGCGTTACAGCTGTGAATGTAGCAGTTAGCCGTCTGCCCACGTTGCCAGATTGTGATGGATGGTTTCCAGATCGAAAGCTAACGTGGTGATTGGTTCCCGCTGGTGGAAGGAGGGAGTGCGGGAGCAGGCTGATCATCGGGCAGTTACACAGAGAAATTGATCAGAAAGCTTAAGCGGGCGGATCTGGCTGGAGGTTTAATGAATAATTTAAATGTGGATGATGACTCAGCACCAGTAGCCGGATTTGCCTCTCTGGAAATATATACAGTGAAATCCAATATAGTGTGTTTTGTTTAAGGGGCGATGGTTCAGAAAGAAAGGATGAGTAATGCTGATGTCTTTGGTATTAAAATAAATCTGTTCACTATCTCATGTGATACTTCTGCAGAATGTACTTCCAGCCGGAATAGAAGCATGGAAGTTCAATTGAAAATATTTCCTGCAACTTCCACAAACTGTACTTCTACTGATATCAGTTTTATCAACACAAACAACTGTTTGTGTGGGAAAAATAAACTGCTTTATCGCTTTTCATTCTGACTAGCGGATGTTTTCTTCAGCCTACAAAAGTGTTATTTATCTTCCCAGGGCAAGATGCCAGAGGAATGTCCAGCGTGTTGGAAATATACCTATTGGAAGTGCTGTATCACATTCAAAAATTAATCACCCGGTTACATTATGTCTGCACACGGTCATCAGCACAGGCAACTTGCCCACTACTGTCAGAAATGTCCAGGGCAGAAAGGAAATGAATGAACCACTGAGAACATCACTCTGGCAGCTTGTTGGCCGACAACAATGCCATTTTATGATGGTGTCTGCCTGAAAGTCGTCTGGGAAGGAAACGGACCACAGCAGAACACACTGAAACCATTAGATGATCAACCTAAAGTAGATATACAACCATTTTGCTTACTGATTAATGCTAGAGTCCCAGAAAAAATCCCAGACATTTCAGCTTCCCAAATGTGAGAATTTGCTGCTAATCTCTGATTATACAACTAGACTGTTGGAGAAAACATATCTCAAGATGTAAGTTAGGTATTTGGGAAATTTTATGGAAGAAGCAATCATTCAATGATTCAAAAGCTATCATTAATTAGCTGATGAAATAATGTAATCATGAGTTGCAGCACTGAAACGCATCACTCTAAGGATGAGTCGTTACTGCTCCTTGGTCCCAGTCTAACCTCACTCTAGGTAATGAGAAGTTCCTTCCAGACAAAGTAACCAGAGATCCCTCCATTTTTATTATGAAGCCTTTATTCTATTTTGAGCTGTCAGGTATGTTCCCACAGCTCTCTGGCAGAGTGGCTGTTTTGATTTAATGCAAGGAACTGTGCAGGCCGAGCCTCTAATGGACACGGAGAAAAAACAAGCTTGTCCGTCTAATGGCCAGGCTTCTAATGCAATGCTGAAATAATCAGGAAATGTTCATACATAGCTAGCATAGTAGGCCTACGTGGTAATGAATATACCCGTTAATAAATGATACTGCTAAGTGACAAGCCATATTAAGTATAGATTGACATGGATAATGTCATTTAACCATAAGACTTAATACAGGGTTCGTACAGGTGCTTAAAATGTAAAATCTTTGAAAATGCTGTAATTTTAATGCTGTTTTTTAAGGTCTGAAAAGTGCTTGAATTTTAGTTGAAATGCTTGGCTTATAAAGTGATTAAATTGAATAGTAAAATGTGTACGAACCCTGTAAATAACCCCGACTTAATTCAATATTTTATTCTTGCCTCTCTTTTAAACATTTTAGTGACATGGCATCGGTCGATTGCATCAGCCCTGCAAACCCCGATGATGGACGATGTGGTGGACAGTGGAGACATGCATCCTTCACCCCCCACCTTCCAGATGATGTCCCACTCAGAGCCAGAAGAGTCCAGGGTCCTTCTTGTAGCATCCCATCCAGTCCAGCAGCACCACCAGGGACTCCTGCTCAGTTAATACTGTATATATGTTCTCTGTAAATAGTTATTTCTGCTGATCTTTTGTAAATACTTCTACATGTTAAGAACACCCACTTATCAATAGTTATTGTAACTTTGTAAATATTTGTTAATTACACAAAAAATAAATGATTTTCTTGTCACTGAAAAGCAGTTCAAAAGTTGACTTTAGTTGTAAATAAGAAATGGAACAGATAATGTTACAAGGTTATAAGATTTTTATTTAACTTTATACAATATTTGGAAAAGAAAATGGTACAATACAATATTTTTAATTAACAATTTAAATTACAAATCAACACAGAACTTAATCGAAGAGAAATAAACATCCACCACCCCCCAAAAAATTCAACGCCTCTCAACCATTCTCTCCAATAAACTAAAAAAATCTCTCCATCCTCTCTCTCTCTCTCCTTTCCTTGCTCTCCCTCTGTAACTTCATGTCCTCCCTGATCAAATCCAAGTCATCGGTTTTACTCTTTCTTGCATCAGTCGGTGGCCCTGTGTTCTTGGCCTCAACAGGTGGTCGTTCTCATCCCGGATCCGGAGTTTGATCAAATCCTCAGTCTGCTCCTTGCTCTCTACAACAAAACGACATGTATATTACATTTCCTGTTATGTAAACATGCAAAATGATTGTACGATATAATAACGATATTAACAGTAATAATGCTCCTAAGGTTAGCTCTGTATTCAATCCAAAGGTTTACAGTTTTACAGCCTAGAAATACAGCGGGGCTCACAACCCATCGTTAACGTTATATGTTCAGCTGCGAGAGGAGCGAACTGTAGCCTACACAACTTACGAGAACAAATTCACTTAACAGCTCCACGGTTACAATAACATAAGTTACCATCGGAGCTTGTAACATTTGAAAGTGAAGGGTTTTAGGCTTACGTTACGTTTAAAGGCTAACGTTAACTGAGCTCCTCGTATCAATAGCCTTAAGCTACATCACGTAGCTGGCCCTACAGTCCGGTGGCTACACGTATTAGCATTATTAACTTCACGCATTTTAACACTCAAATGTGATTTAAGGCCCCTTGAACGTCCGACGTTAAGCAAAACCCCGTTACTTACCGGCTGCCGGTGCCGGAGCTGCTGCCGTCTTTCGCCGCCATTGTTGGTTGAACAGCGGCGCGCAAAGCATCTTGGAATATGGGAGGCCGCGAAGGATAGTAACGGTGCATCCTCCGAATACGGGCGAAAGGAGGACACATTTGTCGGCCGCATTTGGAGGAGCCTCCGAATTTAGACGAATTGGGACAGCCTTCGCGCAGCTCTGTGACGTAAGCGGCCTTCAAATGCAGCCTCCGAAGGCTGCAGACCCTGAATTGGGACACAGCTATAGAGTGTACGAGAAGTATTAACCATCCGTCCTGCAGAAGGGCGGAGTTCAACAGTTTAATGGCCGCTGGTAGAAAAGATGAAGCTCAGCTGTACGATTTCTAACAAATGTTTAGGAGATGGAAAGAGGAATGAGGCCATTTGGCTTCTTAAATAAAAGTAACAATATCTGAATTGCTGGCCTTGATGAGCGTTACAGCTGTGAATGTAGCAGTTAGCCGTCTGCCCACGTTGCCAGATTGTGATGGATGGTTTCCAGATCGAAAGCTAACGTGGTGATTGGTTCCCGCTGGTGGAAGGAGGGAGTGCGGGAGCAGGCTGATCATCGGGCAGTTACACTGAGAAATTGATCAGAAAGCTTAAGCGGGCGGATCTGGCTGGAGGTTTAATGAATAATTTAAATGTGGATGATGACTCAGCACCAGTAGCCGAATTTGCCTCTCTGGAAATATATACAGTGAAATCCAATATAGTGTGTTTTGTTTAAGGGGCGATGGTTCAGAAAGAAAGGATGAGTAATGCTGATGTCTTTGGTATTAAAATAAATCTGTTCACTATCTCATGTGATACTTCTGCAGAATGTACTTCCAGCCGGAATAGAAGCATGGAAGTTCAATTGAAAATATTTCCTGCAACTTCCACAAACTGTACTTCTACTGATATCAGTTTTATCAACACAAACAACTGTTTGTGTGGGAAAAATAAACTGCTTTATCGCTTTTCATTCTGACTAGCGGATGTTTTCTTCAGCCTACAAAAGTGTTATTTATCTTCCGCTGGGCCAGATGCCAGAGGAATGTCCAGCGTGTTGAAAATATACCTATTGGAAGTGCTGTATCACATTCAAAAATTAATCACCCGGTTACATTATGTCTGCACACGGTCATCAGCACAGGCAACTTGCCCACTACTGTCAGAAATGTCCAGGGCAGAAAGGAAATGAATGAACCACTGAGAACATCACTCTGGCAGCTTGTTGGCCGACAACAATGCCATTTTATGATGGTGTCTGCCTGAAAGTCGTCTGGGAAGGAAACGGACCACAGCAGAACACACTGAAACCATTAGATGATCAACCTAAAGTAGATATACAACCATTTTGCTTACTGATTAATGCTAGAGTCCCAGAAAAAATCCCAGACATTTCAGCTTCCCAAATGTGAGAATTTGCTGCTAATCTCTGATTATACAACTAGACTGTTGGAGAAAACATATCTCAAGATGTAAGTTAGGTATTTGGGAAATTTTATGGAAGAAGCAATCATTCAATGATTCAAAAGCTATCATTAATTAGCTGATGAAATAATGTAATCATGAGTTGCAGCACTGAAACGCATCACTCTAAGGATGAGTCGTTACTGCTCCTTGGTCCCAGTCTAACCTCACTCTAGGTAATGAGAAGTTCCTTCCAGACAAAGTAACCAGAGATCCCTCCATTTTTATTATGAAGCCTTTATTCTATTTTGAGCTGTCAGGTATGTTCCCACAGCTCTCTGGCAGAGTGGCTGTTTTGATTTAATGCAAGGAACTGTGCAGGCCGAGCCTCTAATGGACACGGAGAAAAAACAAGCTTGTCCGTCTAATGGCCAGGCTTCTAATGCAATGCTGAAATAATCAGGAAAGGGGAGGCAGGGTGGAGGTGGTTTCCGGTTTGTGGGGTTGCAGAGGTTGATGTGCCGGACCCGCGGGAGGGATGAGCCACCAAGGGGACAGTTGACCCCAGCTGGGAGGAAGTTGTGATCCTCCGGGACGAGCACTAACAGATTAGATTAGAAGTAATGTTGATGAATGTGGGCTTGACGTTTTCCTTTGGTGGCGAGGGCGAGGAGTGGTCTTAGATGAACAGATTAAAGCAAGACACAAGATGATGACAAACAAGATTTTGGATCTTTTCATATTTGAAGATAAATATAACTTGCAATGCAAATGTTGCCAATTAATTGATGGTTGTTTGTTAGAGAGAGCATTATGAGCATTTGTGTTGTCTACTGCAAAATAACTGAAACAAGTAGAAAATGATCTTATTAGTCAACCAACAGATGGAAAATGGATTAATCATTAGAGTCATTATTCAAAGAGAAATGCAAAACCGTGTGCTTGTTCCTGCTCGTCTAATGTCTCTCTCTTTCAATCTTCCCTATTATATATGGGACTGTTGATCTGACATTTAAAGACATCCCCATGGGCTCTAGGATACTGTTGTTAATGCAGAATTTAGCTAGGTGATAATCACGGCCTATGCAAGTCATACCATTCATGTAATTCCAGTGATCCGCTTGACAGTGTTGTAAAGTTGAATAAGCATATTTATTCTCCACAATACCAAAAGTTTACATCCACAGTCAGAATCAATAAAACACGTCAAAACCACGGTCCGACACAGTAAGAAAAATGTGCGTCTCCACCGCTAGCTCTCTGAATTCTCACTTCATGATTTTTACAGCACAACAAGTGGCAAAATAAACAAGAAGCGCCTTCTACAGGGCATACAGCACAATTATCCAAACAGAATAAATCGGTCTATTATTACAGGCAAAACAATGCACTTTAACTTTATTAACTCAATGTAAATATGCCTGTTGACCTAAACACTCATTAGTCAAAATAATAACCATATTCTTATAATAATAGAAGAGAAATAACAAGATATTTATTGTCCCATACAATTGTGATTGATGTTTTTCATCATTTTCTGGCTTTTTATACCAAACAACTAAGCAAGTAATTGAAAAACATAACTAGATGATTCAGCAATTTTTCAGAGCTGAAAATTGATCAGCCCTACTTGTCATGTTGATTCAACCTCTACCTCCATCTTAAGGAAACGTTAAAGGAAACTAATGATCGGTATACCAGCCCTAATCCTTTTGACCTCATATTTCAGAAGTTTATAGAAGTTGTTTGGTGCAAAAGCACACAGGCCACGTTCCTTTACAACCATTTTATTAGCGGTGAGGACATATTGGCCCCATAACTTTTTAACAACAGCCCAATTTATGTTGTTCTTTGCTTTTAGATCTTATTTTCAGACATGATTAACCAGGCTTGTCCCCTGTGTTATGCAAGTTTATTGGTCCGGCGTGAGTTTCAGCGCTGCGGGCGGGTCTTTGTAATGCTCCTGTTGCATGGGTGCAGAGGAAGTTGGGACAGAGTGCTGTTTATTTATAGGGCAGGGAGGTCTTTCCCTTCTCTGTGAAGCTCTCAGAGTCGACCAAACAGCCAGAGGAAGCCTCATAAATGATTTCATGTCTCAGGCCTGTGACTCATTTTACAGATTCAAATGTAACTAAAGTCATGCCTGTAAAGTTTGCACTGCTTCCTTGCGCTGGGGAAAACCCCCTCTGCTGCTGAGGTCATCGACGCTGGCTGGGTTTTCATTTTTGTTTTTTGATGCCACTGTAACGAGCTGCCGCGGAACTGCTTTTTAACAACGTTGAACTTTGCCCTGTGTTTGCCATTACACATAATTACAGCATTTAAGAATCGAAAGGCTCACGTGATTCTTATTAAAAAAACATCCGTCTGGCGCTCTCACGCGTGATGGAAAATCCTGAAAGAGCTACAAGGAGGGCGAGGTGGACTCCATTCTTGGTTTTCCCTCCTCTGTGATGAGATCAGGGAGTTCACGCTGGCAGTTCTGCGTGCTTAAATTGAGGTGACCACATAGGCGGTCACGCCTTGGGAAGACTGCTCCAGCTCCCGCAACCATCACCGTGACAACGGCACCGACTGCGTTTACAATTAGCATTCAGTCCATCCCTGATTAGGAGCATGGTGTATAGAGGGCTGCAGAGAAACACAGACGGACAAAAGATATTGCAGGTGATTCATTCCACTCCGGGCCATTTCAGATGATGTGCACTTGACTGCATACTAACGATAATGCAAGTGTGCATCATCGGAGCCGATAAACCAAATCAGGTGGATACTATTTGAACCAAGTTGGCCTGTATAAACCATTCGCTCTGCTTTGCTGCTCTGCTTTATTGTGCAAACAGACACACGCACACACACACACACACAGGCACGCACCTACCATAATAGTAGCACACACACACACAGAAATGTACACACACTGTGGTGCTCTGTTAGCACTGCTTGCCCAAGGGGCTATAACGGATGATATTTACATAGCGGTTTGGATAAGAGAGCGGTGCCATTAGCAAGATGGATCGTTGCAAAGTGAATGGGGATTTATCACAAAGCCAAAGCCCTGTGTGGAAAAAAAATGAGGGATGTCACTTTTCCGAGCCCCGTGTTGCCATTCATTCTCTTTGACTGTCTGCTTTATTTTTTGCATATGCTTGTTCTTCCTGGGCGTGGTTGCTGCTGCTTTGTCACGCCTGGGCTCGCGGCCCTTCCTCCAATAGATGGAAAAGCTCTTCTATTATCACAGCTCTGCAGCGCACCTCAGAGACTTCATCATCCTCATATCTCCTGCCTCATAGAGGCCCCGTGATGTGCTGCTGCCAGACCTCTTTTGCATGTTTTTAGATCGTGCGTGTGTGTGTGTGTGTGTGTGTGTGTGTGTGTGTGTGTGTGTGTGAGGTTATCAGGCTAATGCTTATCTGGTCGTTTGCATTATCTGGGCACAGCGAGGGTATTGTGTTGGATTTACTGATTGCTGGTAGTGAGATGTTACTGTTGTTATTCCACATGGATGGCTACAGTGCAAAGGGATGGGGAGGAGGAGGAGGAGGAGGAGGAGGAGGAGGCACAGGGAAAAAGGCCAAACCATTGTCATGGATCAAAGATCAAAGATTGTCTATGCGATGATGGAGAAGAAAACAGGCGCATGGAAATTCAGGCCGCTGCTTTGCCTCGCTTGAGGCTCTGAGGCGATGTGTGTGTCTGTGTGGGATGAATGTGGCTTCTTCAAAGGCTCTTGGTTTAATTCTTGTCCAAATCCTACCTGCAGGCTAGTTAAAAATAGCTAATTCACACCTGTTAAATGTTGCTTACACCTTTTCATTATTTCCTTTTTATTCGGTAACTTTAACAACCATGGGCGAAAAAAAAGAATAAAAGGTCTGGTGCTTTATCCCTATCCATTAAATGATGTTGACTCTTGGGCCTGAATTGGTTGCTGACGCTGATCCACCACCCTGTCAATATGTGCACTGATAACGGTGAAAGCAGCTCTAGGCTTAGATCTATTGCTATTGATCAGAGAGTTGAATAGAGACACAGCTGCTTCCCTCAGGAGGAACGATAACGTGGAAGAGTTGAGAATCTCTGTTGTGCTCAACATCTTTGTCTCCACATTGTATAACGCACAGTAACAGCAGGCGAGGGTTTGGCTGAATTACTGACGAGGTGATGGAAGAATATCATACGTAATCATTGTCCTTCAAAATGTGGTGAGGTGATTTCATAGAAAATGTGTCAAATGCAAATGCTAGTTAATCAGATTAGAGCTAATTAGAATGTAATTATTTGTCGAGTAATTGATTAGCCAAGGCCAAATGTAAATAATAAATGTATACATTTTAATTATTTTGATAATTGATTGTTTTAGCTGTTAAATGTGAGGGTTTGTTTGCCAAACAGCCTAATATTTAACCGAATATTTGGGGGATTTTGGATTATTGGGCGAAAAAAAACCTAGCAAAGATTGTCTGTCACCTTCGACTTAAGGAGGTTGGGTCATTTTTTTCACACATCTTGAAAAAACAACAAAGCCATTAATTGAGGAAAATATCCTGCAGATGAGTCCATAATGAAATCATCATGGTCATTGCAGCTCTACATATATATATATATATATATATATATATATATTATATATATATATATATATATATATATATATATATATATATATATATATATATATAGGAACTGTTTTCTGGTTGAACAAAGCGTTTGCTTCTCTTTTCTGTGTGTTTTGATACTTTGGACTGAGAGCAAAGCAATCTGATGACATACTATCTGAGCTGTGATGACACAGTTCTTGCCCTTTTTAAGAGCAAAATGTTTGATTTAAAAAGATTAGCATTTCCAACAAGACATTTTTTAATGTTTATAGCCCATAAGCAGAAAATGATGATACAACATATGACATCCTTTCTCCTTAGACCCCTCATGGTTACAGCAGTGGGTCTCCTCTGATCCTTGGCCTCATATCCCCTCTTCAAGGAACACATCTGTCACTCATCCTTTCATTTACTCAAGAACCTCAAAGGAGCACTTGTCACATGGAGCTGTTTTCAGGTCATCAAAGCTCCCCCGTCTCTAGTCTCTACCTCCCCCTGTCTGCTGGTCCCATCTACCGTTCTGTGGTATCGTACTGGTGTTACCTGAGATACTGAATGACTCATCATATGATTTCTGTTTTCACCTCCTGAGTGTTTCTGTAGCCAAATGTGAAGTGGCTGCTTTGAGCAGGTGGGGGAACTATCCCTTTGACTTAACAGAATTGCCTCTTGGGAATTCTTTGTGAAAGCTGTCTGGGGTGAATTGTAAACTCTCCTCGCCTCCAGAGCATCTTTAACCTAAAATTGATTATATGAGAGGGGTGATGTTGGGAAAGGGAAGGAATGAGAGACAAGAAAATTTGATATGAAAATTAGCATTTATTGATCCTTAAAGTGGAGATTTGGTTACTGCAACAGAACAAGGATAGAATAAGATAAATAGTATAATAATAATAATAATAATATATAAAAAGTATTAATTAACAAGAAGAGATGTATATGAAACTAAAATTAGAAGATCAGAAACAATTGAACATATAGAAGAGCAATGAAATAGAAAATCCCAGGGCAAAAGAGACAGTGACATAGTAGCTGTGTACAATGTACACCAGATTAATATGTGATTAACTAATGATACTTGGAGGGGATGAAAGCATGAAAATTTGCAATTTGTCTTTGATAAATGAATGAAAAGATGAAAATGTAATGTACATTTCTCACAGCTGACCATGTTAATTACTGATTATTTCATCACTGAATCGATGAGCATTTCATTCTTGGCACACAGCGGCATCATGTGAAATTTCCTCAGTAAAAACTGTGTTAATAGGCTCAACAGGCTCAAATTGCTCAATATGAAACAACAACCCAAGTGGACGACGGTTGGGCAATCAGATCTGTTGTTTCTCTTCGTATTCCCCGATTGTCTTTCCCTCCTGCCAATATTCCAACTATAAAAATATTATAAAGTTACATCAGTTACGACAATAACATAAATTTAACTGTCTGTTCTTGGAATTGTGATAAACCTTGTTTGGACTCCAACAAAAATTCAACATAGTACATTTTATAGCTATTGGAAAGGACTAAAGAAAGAAGGACCGTTGGTTATTTTATTTTATTTTTCTGGTTCAGTGCATTGTTTTTTGCTGTGTTCATTGCTTGCCGCTCCCTTTTACAAGCCAGAAAATCTAATTTTACCTGCTGATTCAGTTTGATAACCTTCTCATCTTACTACCTTTTATTAAAAAACAGACAAAGGCATTTGGTTGGAAAGCAGAAGCTCTTAAAAGACTACTGCCAGAGTTGAAGTACTGACAAAAGAAATCAGGCGTTGGGGTGAACCCCTAAGGATCCCCAAGAAGTGACACGCACTTGCAGTTCACCACCATGTTTTCCATCCCCAGTGGCACACTTTTCCTTTTTGCCCCAGACATAGGACCAAAGTAGTCCAGCCGGGTGCCAGAGAGAGACATGGAGACACACGGAAAGAGGGAAGTCACGGCAGTGCACACGGCAATTTAAATTTTAATTGCCTAGATTTATCTTCCCCATACAGTGTGACGGGCTGATAAGTAGGGCTGATAGCACAGAGAGCCTGTTTGTTAAAGCCTGGCAACATCCAGATAACTGGGCAGGAGCCACAAGAAAGAGCAGAATGGATTTACTGCAACATTTCTTAACCTTCGACAAACAGCCACATTCACAGTACAATGCACAGTTCAGCCGAGGCTTAAGTGCTGAGCACACCCCGAAAGCCCAGCAAATTGACCGATTTCAGTCCGTCTCTGACACTGCAGCACCCACACTCAGGAGCACAGTATGTGTCGACACACAGCGGATGCAGTAAACACACCGGCCAATGTAATCTTTCCTTAGATTGCCCAGTTGGATTTTAAAAGTCACTATTGGTTTGTTGGTGGGTCCCAGAAAGTTTTCACAAAGCTATCGTATGAAGCAGGCTGCTATAGTATTGGTAAAACGCAATATGTGTCCATGTGCAGTCCAATTTCCATCATACACTTAAAATATGACTCGACGTGACATGGATCAGACCACAATCTGAGATATTTTTGATTTGCAATAGAAGTATGTTCCAGGAAAGAAAGCACAGCCGGTGGATATACCCCATCAAAACATTCTGATATCATGACCCTGAGATGCAGTGATGGGGAGGGTTGCACAGGTTAACCTGTCACACACGTAATACTGAGGTCCCAAATGGTGCTGCAGGCCTGCAAACAAAACTAAAAACATGAAATCGCTCTGTCATGTATGCAGTGCATGTTACCTCATTGCAGTGTGCATGACCATATGCTAATTAAGTTATGTAGTATCAGTTTTGATGTCATAGTTTAAATGTCAGAAGGCTGAGATTTTGGAAGTTAACCCAAAATATCTTAAAAACTGTAGCATCAACTGTGATAGTCATGTTAGCCAGTGTAAACTAAACCAACATTAGCTTGTAAAGGTTTGTTTAGTTTAAGCTGAGAGGTGTGGCTCAAATTTGTTAGCGTATAGCTTCCACTAATGTTAGCTGAAAAAAGGACTACTTATATGTAGTTTTCTGTAGAAAATAGCATTAGAGTTGAGCTGAAACGACATTACTAATGTCTATCTTCTGTATGGTGACGTATTGAAACAAGATAGGCAGTCGGGACATAACGTTGGAAGGAATTTGATTTGATGGTTGATTCGCTCACAACCTCTAGCTCTGTGCAGAGCACAAGTCGTATCCATTAATGGATGAAGTGATCATGGGCGTTGGAAGCAAGAAGAATGTGGGTGGGACAATTTAACAGAGTTAAATCCCTAACAGCGTATGTCATTTACTGTAATCTGATACATTTTAACATGTGGTTTGATGCTTATATCTGGCTATAGCATTATAATAAAAAGGGGGGACATTTTTTAAAGTTGTTCACTTCTGTCAGATCACATATTTGAAAATATAAAAAAAAAGCTAAAAAAGTACAGAAATTGATTCCATGACTAATTCAGAGGATCTATTTATGCGTGCGTGCCATTGCTTTTTCTGTTAAATTAATATAAGTTTATCAAATGAATGAGTTAAGTGCTGTTGTCAGACTACATTCTCTAATAAACTACATCCTCATCGTCGATTATTCATTGCACATTATATTATTTCCCGTTGATATTTACAAGAACTGACAGAGTGAGTTGAGCTTCTATTTAGAGCTCATTTTCTCAAGTGACAGAAATCAAAACCATGGCAATTAACAACAATATGCTGATGACCAGTCATACTGAAAATTACACCCCCAGTGGACAGACAGATACGCAGATTTTTGACACATGTCATGTATCATTTTTTTTTATTTGTTGGTACTAGCTGATAACTAACTGGAAAACAAAATATGACCCATGCTTACAAAATATAGATCATTTTGTGTTCCTCAACATATGTTTTTTAATATGACAACATATGGTCACAATATGACATCTGAATGCACTTTTCATTTCAGCTTAACACTAAGCTCTGGACACTGAAATATGGAGGGACTATAGTTGGCAATCATGGTAAAAGAGCTGAGATATTGTGTTCCAATTCAGGTTGTTGTGAAGGCTTTTTGGGCACAGATAATAGTGTACAGTTATATAAATATCAATTTTTCTTTTATAAAGAAGCATTTTATGGAAGTAATTTATTCCCTCATTCTGGGGAAGATGAACCGGTGCGGGCGGAGTTGTGTTTTAGACCTTTTTTGCAAACCAAGTCACAGAACAATGTTCACAATTAAATCTTTCTGATGAAACGCTTTCAAAATGAATTTGTTATTTTTTCCTTGTGAAATCATTAACATGGACGACTCGGCCTCATCACTGACCTGTATCTGTCAGGTTAATGTCCAACCTTTAGTTTGACCTACATCCACTGCGTCTTCTTGGATGAAGTCTGATTAAACATTAAAACTTTAAAAGTTTTCAAAGTTTTCCAAGTGCATATCTGCTCCACTAGCTTACTTACTAGAGCTAATAATTCAGTGATTCTTTCCCGGAGCCCTGAGAGCTGTTTAATATGCCTGATGCCGGTGCAGATCCAGTTCAGACTTAAGAGCATTTCTCCATGAGGTACTGTGAACAGGAAGTTCACTGCTTGTCACACAGAGCAAGCATCATCATTTAGACCCCCCTTCCCCTCCCCCCTGTTATTTCCCTGCCTCTTTCACACAGTCTCTTCCATTGCATCCATCTTTATCACTCTCTAGCCCCCTTCTGCAACTGCATGCTTGACTTACTTTTCCACATCTTTCACCACGTTTGTGTATCTCTCTACGGCGGTCACATTTTATACGTCTGCATCAAAATAACGCTTGACCTCAATCTGGGCCCCCCCTCTTCTCTCCATCTGTTAATGCTTTAATCCCAACAGCCATTTAGATTCATTTTCAGTCAACAAATGCAATGAAAGTGTAATTGAAAACATTTCTTAAGGGACACAGCGGCATAATGTGTAATTTCCTCAGTAAACACTGTGCCACCATGCTGTTTTGTAATATGCTCACACTCAATAGGCATTGTACCCTGGAGTTGCATCTCCAAATTGCCCAATATGAAGCGGCAACCCAAGTGGCCGACGGTGAGGAATACGAACAATCGGATCTTTTGTTTCTCCTCATATTACCCCTGATTTTTCTTTTGCCCTCCTGCCAATAGTCCAACAATGAAAACTATACAAATGTACTTAATTAACTACAATAATGTTCATTTAACTGTTATTGGAAGGGCAATGAACCTCATCTGGGTGCTCCAAAAAAATGAAATAAAGTCTGTTTTTAGTGCGTCAGCTGCCAAGAGGGCTGGCAGATGGAAGTGAAGGAGTAAAGAAAGAGGCGCTGTGGTTCATTTAGATGACAGCAGAATGAGCTCGCCTGGTGATTGAGGGTTCATCAGGTAGTTAATTTGCCCGTGAACGTCGGGACTCCTGTGAGTGATGCCGTTTGCATGATACCGCAACGCCGAGTGGAATAACGACTGCGGTTGCCACGGAGAAAACGTGTCACCTGACTGTCACGAGATGAATAGACCTCATTTGTAATTAGCATCCGGATTAGGAATTTACAAGTCTTCTTTAAATTAACATTAGCTTGAAGTGCTCGTCGTTGCATGTTAATGAATGCGGCTCGCTCATTTCATGGTTGGACTATTACTCGCAGAGAAAAGTAAATGTTGACAGAACTGACTTTATGAGTTCAGCAGTAATCCGCAGGAAACATTATGGCCCAGTCATCAAAAGATGTTACGCTGGATGTATATTTTTATTATGGCGGATATCAGCAGCAACAGCAGAGTCCCAGGATCGCTGTATAAGTGTAATCATCAAAATTTGTTGCCTTGATCCAAACATAATCCTCCTCCTGCGCTCCCTCAGCACAAACACTATAACCACTTAAATCACTTTATGGGAGATTTTCTGTTTGTGCGTCCCGTGAAACGAGGACAAACCCATGGAGTCGAGGGCTCGCTGTCCCACTCCCTGCTGTGTGATGGATGGCTGGACAGTAGTATATGTCTAATTATCATTAGCCTCCTGGAGAGAAAGGCCCAGTTGTAATGGGGACTCTTATTACTGTAACGCCTTTATCAGCAAATAGCTGTGCTCCTGCTGTTCGGCTGAGCCGACAAGGAGATGACCGTCTGTCTTTCACAAGTTCAGATCCGCGCATTGCAGTGCTGCCATGGCAACACACTGGTGAACTTGCTGCTTTTGCTCAGAAACACTTTAACATTTTGAAACTATCGTCATCCAACACAGAGCTTATGTTAAAAATCTAATCTTCACCCAGAAACCATGTAATGTGATGCCATTTCAACTCCACAACACATTAAGAAGCATAACAATCAGATCAGTCCTGGAATTGAACGCACTAAAGTGTGCACTTAAGCAAAGATACGCATGTGCACTATTTAAATAGTCATATGCATGCACAGCTTCCCTGTTATATGCCGTATCACCATCAATTTGTTGAACCACTTAGCTGGATTTCAACCTAAATCCTAGCATTCTAATGCAGGGATTGACATTAATATTTCTAAGCTCTGGCCCTACGTGCCACCAAGCCTCTACATTTGGTGGCCAAACTCCTTTTTTTGCCTCTGCTTCATACAAGCTGCTGCTCCCTCACTGCCTCCCAGATCCACTCTCTACAGCGATACTACATCTGGTCTATTCTGGCAAGAAAGTACATTAATCTACCATATCTTATATAAATGATGTATTTCATAGGGATATAAAGGATTTCATTTTGATTAATGGTTTTATATATATGTGCATCCCACACCTTTGACCTTCCTCCTGTCACATCCTGCTGTTCTGGAGGTTTAATTCCTTCCATTCACCTCCCACATGATCAAATTTCAAAATCCATCCACTGTACCCTCATGTCACTGCTGTTTGTGGTTGTCTTATTTTAATATTTAGTATTTATTCCATGATTTTGCCCACTGTATCTAAATACATGCACATTTCTTTGGAAATGGAGAGCCCTAAAGGTGTGTTCACACCAAAGTCAAAGCAGATTGTACATGTTGTTGAAGTCTCACCGGGTAATCAAACGACCTCCTGTCTGAGAACATCATCCAGAGGAGCTCAGTGAATTTCTTTGAGCTGTATTCGGTGTGACAAGCATGCCAGATGTCTGCTGGTTTACTACAGCCGTATGAACCCAAAATTATAATTTTTTTGTTGTAGTTCCTAACATAGACAGCCTGGATTATACACCCAGTTTGCTCTGGTCTAATGGGAGGTTCTATCCTAGAGCTCTGGGAGACCACAGACTGCTACAATATAGTTTTCCATTTCTGATTCTGTGACGACGGGAGGAAAATTCAACACTGATAGGCTCTTGCGTCACACAATTTTTTTGCTCGACGGGGGTCAGGGTTGCCTTCACTGGAATTCGTGCAGGGTGTTTTTAGCTTCATAATGTTAACATGCTTCAAAAGCATAACCATGATGGGTTGAAAGCAATCTAAACCTGACTGTCAAGGAAAGGGAAAAAAGGCCTTTTCTTTGCCACTATTGAACGCTTTGGAAAAGTCAAGGAAAGCCCGCTTGGGGCGATGCACATTTTTTCTGAATACCTTTCTTTGTACTGTGTGGAGCATGGTGTCTTTTTATGTAGACACATCTGGCCCGTGGCTGCTCTTTGTTGCTTGACAAAGAATATCAAAGGGAGGAGACACAAAAAGAGATGTTCCTCAGGATTCAGCATCCACCTGCTGCTGTTTGGCTGTTTCTATATTATTCTTGATGCCTGGTCCTTTCCTTGTACTCGAGGAAATGTACAGAATCTCAGCATACAAGGTTCAATACTCTTCTCAGTTGCTGCTCACTTTGGTTGAGGGGTGGGAATATTTGGGTGTCTAATGATTCAATTTTGATTATTGGGGTCACAATTAAATTCAGAATATTTTTTCGATTCAATGTGATTCTCAATTCATAATGAATCTATTTTTTTTTAAATGAGTTCATGCTTCTGGATCGACTCCAGGCCTCTCTGAGCTTAGACGATGGTATGGTGTACTTCGGCTCCATTGACTGGATCATGGATCTAAAGTCTTCATTCTCGACTATGCTGTAGGATCGGAAGTCCTTTGGGCTCAAACGTGTTCAGCAGTGGCTGACTAGCCAGTAGCTTGCTGCAACAATGTTCTAGTGAAGTTTGCATGGTAAGTTATTAATCGATTAAGAATCCTAAGATAAAAACAGTGATTTTTACCTATTTTTTTGCACACACCTTCTCAAACTTTGCATGAATTCTTTCCCCGTGTAGATTTTGAAAATGACCTCATTACAAGCTGATGTGAATGGCATAGTTTGCACTTCAGCTCTGAATGTTAGAGGTGATCTTTTTTACAGTATTCTACCTCAGGTTTCGCCCCATTAACTATCACAGTGAGAGCCATAAACCGAGCTCCGTGTTCAGCATGCCAGCTCAGCTCACCTGAGTATACACGCTCCTGTTATATCGACCGTTCTATTGAGTTATTAAAGAGCCGAGTCGCCGTGAGGCCTGTGTCTGCGCTGTGTGTGTGTGTAGGGGGGATAAAAGTTTTTGTAAGTGTAGCGATATTGAGATATTATCTGGGGTTTATTTGCCTGTATTTTCTCTTCGTCAGCGCGATGACTTCTTCGATAAGGCTAAACGGACTGTTTGTCTCTTATTGCTATCTCGGCCCCATCAAACTGGACGCACATACTGTACACGCGTGCACGGATGTGCATGCACATACACACTCGGAACTAAAGAAACAAATCTCAGACGCGCACATGCAGTCAGGCTCACATTCAAAGCAGCGGATCCAGATAGAGTTGAAAGTTTGGGCAGACGGCCCAGAGAAATAATCATCTGTACAAGTGTAATTTTCGTTTGATTAAACCATGAGACTGAAACGCATGAAGCCAAAATGCAAATCTGGTCATTCTCACTGATGTCATTAAGAAATTTGAGTGCAATGTGTTCAAACATGTGGCGAGTCGATGTGGCAAAGGAGCCGTTTATGCCTTTTATAATAAGAGAAACAAGGTAACTACCTCCTGTCTCACGTGAATCACTCCACACCCACATGAAAACAAAAGTGATGTATAGCAAACGCAGACATGCCAGTGCTTTTCGTCAGTCAGTGCAGCTGTGTTTTAACATGAGGGCTGAGCTGATAAGACGCTGTTGGAAAGAAGAGATATGTGTAACGTCAGATGAAATGAGAGCCTTTTTATCCTGAAGAGCCCCGGTTGAGAGGATGATTGCACTTGTGATTAGCCAAGAGGCCTCAACTGGATGACCTCGTGTTATCTTTGTCAGAGTGTGTGTGTGTGTGTGTGTGTGTGTGTGTGGGTCGGCATCAGTATGTTGGAATTTATGACATTTTAATGATTGTAAGCAATCTGTAAAGTAGAAATGTGTTATTGCAGGTCGTGTGTGAGAGTTTAACCCTTAAATCACTGTTGGGAAGGTAAATGTAATTAATTTATTGTGTTTTTGCATTTGACATGAGCCAGAAGCTATCATTTAGCTGCCTGGAGCACCATCAGTCTCACCATTTCGACATCCTTTGTTTTGCCTTGCAATCACCTCGCTCAAGCTATCTTTAAATTCTGTATCTCTGTATTCTTTCATTTGTCGTTAAGTGTTTTGTACTTGGAGGTGCATGAAAGGAGAAATCAGCTCACCAGATGTCATTTTTGGATGATGATGTGTGCGTTTATCCGTGTGTCTCTGAGTTGTCAAACGCCTCTGATGGCTGCGAAAAAAATGCAGAAAATCAATCCTGTGCTGAAAAAAAATGTAATAAGTGTGTGCGCTGATTGACACAACGTGAGGTCGTATTTGTTTTTCAACGTGCAACGATTTGGGATGGACGTTACAGACTGAAGGGCCGTAACATGGAGACATGGATTTCAACATATATCCTCCAGGCCCAGCTGGGATGGGTGGACCTCAGATGATGTATGTGTGATTGGAGGCAAACAAACCTCCGACAGCGACGGAGCCAAGTGCACATTTCAGATGCTTTTGGACAGCTGTCAGCCTGTCACCTATCTGCAGGAAAGAGTCGGACACAACCTAACTAGCTCTCCTCTGGGTCTTAACGATGGTCCTCACAGAGATAGATAACATAACTCGTATGCAGCAAGTGTGCTTCCTATTACCTAGTCTGACCAAGGGAGATATATTATATATTTAATCATGCGTGTTGTAGACTGTGTCAGGTTAGTTTCGTGTCTGTGCCCCATGCCGCCATCAAAAACACACAAAAAAAACAGTTGACTTGTCCGACATCCAGATCTTAGCGCCACAGTGTTTGAGCTGTTGTATGTCTGCGCTCATCAAATATGTCATTAGTGTGCCAGCTGCCCTTCCAGTTCCATGTCCAAATAGTATTACACTCTCCACACACCCACTCCCTCACAACAGTATCCAAATGATTACCTCTCCCCACATCTGCTCGCAGCAGCCGGCCCCAGCCTTGGCCGGTCATGTGACACCTAATGTGTACACGGTGCAGATAGAAATGATCGTTCCATTGTGCATCCATCTTGTCGGAGCATGGATGCAGGGTTGCTTCGAATCGGAGGTTTTTATTTTTGATGTTTTTGGTTTAAAAACGAGCGAGATTTCATGGGAAAGATGCTGTTTTCTTGACCGAGCAACCCGGGGGTGTAGGCTATTTATTGTGTGCTTGTGTGTGTATTTTGAGAGGGTGATGTTTTATTGATCCTCATAGAGGATTCCTGGGGCATCCCTGCTGCTCAAAAAGGATCAGAAGTCAGGGTCATCACTTGCGAGGGTTTAAAAAAGAAATAGAGATGGGCATAAATATTGAGTTTTGAGGAGAGCGCATAACATAACTGCTTCAGTTCAAAACACCGCTGCCTCTTCAGTCATTTCAATGAGGCAGCGTTGTTGACACAGCGGACTCCTGACTCTCCAGTTAGTTGGTGACCCCGACCCTCCTACCCACATCTGCTTCATGCCAGAGTTGTAAAATATACACCAGTGTGCTGTACTTTGGCATCCGATTTGTGCCGAGTCATGGTTACATTTTACTTAAGTGCACTAACTTGATCATGATTCATTTTCTCACCGGTACCTGCAGTCACATGGTCACTTTCATTGCACTGCTGAAGCGAACCACTTCCTCATCCGTAGCTCCCATCAAGGTCCCAGTGATTCTCAATTCATTTTAAATAATTATTAGTTTGAGTTGGCACTGAGAGATCACATGAGTGATCCAAAAGGATGGCTTCTGTGACCTGGTAGGACCCGTTTACTGTAAACTGGTGTGTCTTCTTGCCAAGAGGAACAAACTTTCAAATGAAAAGTCTCCTCCTTTGCTTGTAAACAAGGGTCTGAACAAAAGCTTGCTGCCGTCCTACCGACCACCGCCGGAGGTTGATGTGAGTGTACATGACAATATATTCCGCCGTCGCAGTTTACCAACATTGCTCCCTTTGCTCCCTCTTGGCTTCCTGCCTCGTCCAGCTGGTTCTGTCCTCTTTAATGAGGATGAGTGGTGTCCTGGTGTGGGAGACGGATGACGTCACGCCACAGGCTTGTTTGATTAGTTGGATGAGGGTGCTGTTCACTTGGCTGCTTCGAGGTAAACGGACAGATCTCTGCCACTGGGTGCACTTTGCTCCATCCCTCTCCTCCCGTCTCTCCTCACCCTTCCCTCCTTCTCACACATCATCCCTGAGCAGTGTCTGACAGTAAAAGCTGACACGTCACTTTAGTGCTCTTCAAAAGTGAACACATGAGGAAATTTCCCACATGGGTGCGAGTGTGGATGCGGAAATTTGGAAACCTTCGGAGAAGCCAGTAGTTCTGCAAGAGACGGAAAGGCCTCAAGGACGCTCGTCACGACGGCTGATCGCTTGATTAATGATCATCCTTGAGGACGTCGTGTTTGTGATATGATTTACCTGTCTTACTGTGCGTTCGCTAAACTGCATGCTAATTAATTACAGATTGAGATACAGACTGATTTGAGGCCCCCACCTTGCTCACCCAGCTGAAAGGAACAACTCTATCAGCGCTGCGTGGGCTTGTAATGTCTTTATGGCAGCGCTGTTTACCGCTGGCAATTTCTCTGGGTCTGAAGGGAATGTTTACATCGCACCGTAGACTTGAAATGCATCCATCCCGAGCCCCGTTTCTCCATCTCTACTTGCTTTCAATTTCAATTAAGAACATATCTTTAATTTCTACCCAGACCTCTCACCCAGACAGGCTTAGAAGATGAGTGCCTACAAGGGAAGTGTGGACACGGATCAATACAAGTTTGGGCAGAGTGATGCTTTCCACTGAGTTCCTTGCTTCACGCTCTGTCTTCCTCTGATGCTGCTAACCTGAGCTACATACATCCACATCTAAAAGCAGAACCCCACCCCTAAAACCCATCTTTGGAAATGATAAGGCTGCAATCTGCTTTGAAACGACTGCTATCCCTGTTTTCTTAGCCCACCACGAGCTCTCCACTCTGTTATTCAGCAGCTTAGAAGAGGCCCCTCCCTCAAACGCACTCTCCTTTTTCTTTTTTTCTGCTGCCATCTGCTTTGAAATTAATGGGCATGTTGGAAAATAGGCTAAATCCAGAGTGACAGGTTTTTTTCCCTCTCTCTCTCTCTCTACTATTTTTAAAGAGGTGCTGCAGGCAGCGTCCAACTGCGTGGGAGACTGAGAAGAGAGAGCTGGCTTATCAAGCTGCTGCCTCTTAGATGTTCTCACCTCTGCCCTCCTGAAACCATAGCTCATAGCATCACTTTAGTTGTTGATGATCAGCTGCGTTGCTCATTTCACTGATCCTTCAAAGTGTCGTCCATGTTCCTTGGATTGCTCAGTCTCAAATGAAAGTAAATGTGTCCTTTTTTTTTTTTCCTTTCTCGGAAATTTGGAGCGTTTGGCAAATTAAGTCTGCGAGGTTGTGCTTCTTATCATGACAAAGAACACATGGTTTGATTTAGTTATTCATTTAGAAATGGCTTAGTCTTGGTAACCTGGTGAAAGCTTGGATTCAGCAGTACCTTGGATGCTTGTTTTTGGAGATTGAGGCTTACTGGCTCCTGAATTTAATTTGAATCTGGCTCTAATGATGATTTGAAAAAATCACACTTTGTTATAGAGAAATATCATGTTTTTTTCTGTTTTTACTGAATACATGTAGTCTCACCTGAGGTAACATTCAACCTTATTGTTAAATTCTATTATAATTTGCTTATAAAGCTGTGTGACCATAAATCTTCCTCTTTAGACTCTTTACGTGTCTTGAATGGGAAAACCGCGGGTTCCTGAATTTTTATAAGACATTGAATGTTTTAATACACTTGCATGTGAAGCACATTTGACGCATCCGTTAATTATCTATAAAATAGACCCAGAATATGCAAATACTCTCTCCATGCCCCGATACTGAGGGCTCTGATCTTTCCAAAGGTTTCCTCCTGTGGCCTGTGTGCCAGACTGTCTGAAGAGCTTTGGAGGGGCTGGCGTCGCCTCGCCTGCTGGATGAAAAAGCCACTAACATTTGTTTTTCTGTGGCAGAGCCACCAGCCTGTCCCCTCCTCCATTCCCCCCCTCCTGCCTCCATCTCCCACCCCCACCTCCCCTTCTTGAGGAGGATTACCGGTAGCAACTGGACGTTTGATCTTGCCCTGCTCTCCACCGCTACTATATCCATCTGACAAGGCTCTTTGTATCTCTTTCTCTTCCATACTTCCCCGTGTGTCTCACACTCACTCTTTTCCGAAAGATACAAGTTAAGCCCTTTTTTTTTGTCTTGATGTCTCAGATTAGCTCTCGTCTGTGTGGGTGCTGTCGGGACAGCCGGGTCACAGACAGGTGAGAAGTGAATTCCATTTCACCAGGAGTGTTGTAGAGAAGATCATAGAGAGTGGTGTGGGTAATTTATGACCATTTCCTCAGATGAAGGAGAAGGAGCAATGTAAATGGAAAATTAACTGTCACGAAGATGAGAGGTTTTCACATCCAATACTCCTACATCTCGGTATAATGCTCATAAACGCACCAAAAGCCATGCGCGTAACCCTCCGCACCGCCTCCGCTTAACCTTTTTTCTCTTTCCCTTTCCACAATGCTTTTATCTCAACGGTGATTAATTGCAGGGGACAGAGCCAACAGGCTTCCCAATGTAATTTGCAGTGGAAGTGTAAACAGGAAGTGTGCTCCCGATGCATAATGTCGCTGACTGCGGCTACAGAGGGGTGGCGAGGCCCAACGAACTTTGTGACAACGTGATGCGATGTGACAGAGGACAGTAGTCACTGACCTGAAGCTGTCCTGCTGAAGTGTAAACATGGTTCTTTTATTTAGGACTGAGTGTTGACGTGAAAGCTGCCCAAAAATACGCCCCCTCGATATAGGCCCTAATTACTGGGTCGCTCTGGAAGGACCAGCTAACCGTGACTTATTTGTACTGACACAGGTTGCAGCACTTTCTGTTGCTCAGCACGGTTGTTCTGTCCAAATAACCAGCTCACAAATACCGTTAGAGATGCTAAATTCAATATTCACATCAAACATAAAGCAGCTCACTATTTGCTATAGATATAGTGGAGTAATGCAGGCCAGAGTGTCTCTCTCCCTCTCTGTGATGACATCAGAGCTTCTCCCGTGCATGCTAGTGCATGTTAGCATGATAGCATGGTCCCCCACACCCCCACTGGCTAGCTCATGGCTGCCGCTCCGCACTGTGATCATAGCTCCTGACCAACGCCGTCGCCATGGAAGCGTTGATCCCACATCAAGTTGCCCCTCAGATAAACACCGCCAGCACATACCTCTATTACCTGTGAGGCTTTCATTAGACTGATGCTACACGTTCATTATATAGTTTATAATTTGATTAAATAGACTTCATCAAAGGAACTGTTGACATTTATAGAATCATCAGGTTAGAGAATACGTTTTTACACTTTTCTTCAAAAATAACTTTCTTAAACAATGTCTTTCATATGAACACTGCTTAAATACAATATCCTCAAATCAGCATAATGTTGCCTGGAATCAGGAACTATCTGATCAAGGAATAATTGACCAAACATTTGTTATCCACCTTTCAGTAGTTTCTCGATAATTTCCTACAGCTGTACTGAATAGTTCCAAGCCCAGAAGCTTAATTAAGAACGTTGACGTTTGGATTCTAAATAAATTCTGCATGTCTGTTCATTCTCTTTAAACATTGTGTTTCTGCACAGTTGAAGATAAAAAGTGGGTTCCACTAATCAGTATTTCCCTGATGTTCATCCTGCAGGAGTCATTACTAATCTGCTCTCCGGTTTTCACCCACACACACGGAGGAGAAGGCAGAGAGCTGATGTGAAGATAACGATGTTGGTTACAAACAGGCTTGTTAGGCGATAGCTTGGTATTATACCATTTGTAGATACCGGTGGTGGCTGCTTAGCATTGTTTCCATCTTGTGCGATCCAAACATAAAAAGAAATAGTGTTGTAAAGTCCAAAAGTCAAATATGTATTGAAAAAATGATAGATGTGAACATTTCCAGAATTCACATGCTTTTATCTAACGTAATATTCTGCTATTCGCTGGCATTTAACCTGTCACTTTCTCTTTGGTGGATAAACCGTTTGTTCTTCTTCTCACCGCACCCAAAGGGAGACTCACACTGACGAGTTGTATTCACTAAAGAAAGTCGATGCAATGATAATGAATGACTATTCAAACTGAGGGTTGTGTTTGAGTTATGTTTGGGTGATGATGTAAAAAAAAAAAACATTCAAAGCTTCATTCAGAAAGCTTACATTGAAAAAAAAAAGGGACTATTTTTCAACTCAATGTGGACACATTTCAGCATCTAAAGAAATCTCAAGGTCTGCTCAATCATAATTTGTTTACAGTCTGATCCTTGGTCATCGTGTGAAGAATATCAGTCTTGCCTGGCTGCAACAGAACCATTAGCATGTCGGTTTGCAGATGCTGCAGCTGTCAACGATATTTAAGCGTTCTGTGCAAGTCGGGTGTTTGTTGAGTGTGCTGAGTGTGCAAACATGATTGTTTTTCGGTTGACTATTCCCAGTGCGTCTTTCAGGCGGCTTCGCTTGAAATCGAGCTGTACAGCACGTTTACAAGCATATTGCTGTGGTTTCATATTGCATTCACTCCGGCGGAGCGCCCGTTGAAAAGCTCTCTGCCGTCCACTGAGTGGATTTAAACGGTATTTTACAGTATCCACACCGTCCGATCACTAAATCTGTAAATTGGCTGATTGCTGTGTTGTGCGTCGCAGCAAACCTTTGTGGCGATTGAGTGATTGTTAATCCAAGCTGTGGGTCTGACGATTAAAGCGAGTTCGGCCCCAGAGCCAGTTGGGTAATTAACAGGCTGTTCTCCATGTTAATAGCATTAGTCACCTTGGAGATAATCGCAGCCATCAAGTGCAGACAGCCGCGGCCTCCTGTGTACCTGATGGCCTCCTTAAACAAGGGGCAGGCAAATATCCCACCGCCACTAACGATGCCTCTTGGCCTTTGACTTTTTTGTCCAATAATTACAGTTAACATTTTAAAATATGCTTTCTTGTGCACTTCTGTGACTTTATAAGGTACCAGTGGGGAAGATGTAATCACATCGCATAGGAGCATATAGGGCTGCAACTAAAAATATAATATATAATATAAATTAACCTGTTGATGATTTTATCTTCGGTTCATTTGGCCTGTAAAATGTCTGGAAATAGAATAAAGACACTTTTTTACAGAAACGGAGTGAGATTGATATTCAACTGTTTATAATAAATGACTGCTCTCCAGGTTTTTAGTGAAGGCACATTGTAACATAAAATACAATAAGTGACACTGATGAAGGATCATTTTTGAGAAAGAAATCCATAATGGATGTTTTTAATTTTACACATCGATAAAGTTCAGATGAAGATACACTTGGAGCCACAGAAGTCCTTTTTTCTTTAAGATATGTAAGATGAATTTGAAGTGTTAAGTGAGTGCTAATGTTTTGGTAACCCTCCCATGTCCGACATGCAAATCTGTTCAGATTGATGTTCTGTTCGGTTCCAATTCCTTCTTCATTTCTTTGGCCGTGTTTGCATCAGCCCCAAGCTCACACTGCTCTGCCAAATATTATTAAAATCAGTGAGACTTAATGGATTGTGAATGTAAATCATGTTTGCTTAGATTCTAAGTAATGTTTTCCTTATTTATATGATACAAGCGTTTGTTTTGTTGTAGGGGAATTAAAAGTGAAGGACATCATATCTCAAGGGGGATTTAAATGAATGCAATGAGCGTAAGTTGTGGAAGAAACCCACTGGGGAAAATGATAGATGCAGTCTTCCTCTCCCCGGTCTGATGTCATAAATTACCTGACCATCGATCCATGGGTGTCTGGGTTCTCGGCGGACCTCCTCCTCACATTCATCAAGCCTAGATTCTGCAGCTAAGCCTGGGCGGAAATGCCTCAAACACACACTCCCCGTCTGAGTCTCAGCACCACGGCCTGTTGCTTGGATACAGCACCGATTCACAGTGACTTGGAGAGTGGAGAGAACCCGGAGGAGTGCATTATGAACCAATGTGTTTTATCAACTTGGTCTGTGAAGATGTTTGATTTGAGGGTGTCTGAACTAGGGTTGCAAAGGGTCAGGACATTTCTGGAAACAATCCAGAAATGGGAAAGTGAACGTGGGGATTTTGGAAATGTTGTACATTTTCAATAGAAATAATTGTCTGTTTCCAACAGAGTTTGGGGTAATACACAAAAAACCAATAGGCATGTTTTGGTTAAAATGTATCCATTGAATTGAATTGTAAACAATTAAGCTGCACACTCTACCGTTCCATGCACAGATCATTTGCTATCCTCCCATTAACGTAGGAGTTCAGTAAAAGTACAACACTCTGCATGCACAGTACGTTCTGTCACCACATACTGTATGCAGCACACATGCCTGCCAACGCTACCTCACTGAGCCAACGGATTCCATGCTTTTTTGCAAGTTTTGATTTTATTATTACAGTTTATAATTTAAGACCTTCTGCTCGTCTTAGCTAGCGAGCTGCTGCCATCTGGGATGCAGCTTGATAGAGCATGATACATGTATTATTTATTTAAATCTATTATTTCCCTTCATTGCTCATAGTAAAACAGTGTTTTTAATAATTCACTTTAAATGTGCTATGTGGAAAATGTGGCCAGAATGTAAGCTTAAAACAAACATTATCAACGGCATTTAAAGAGGTGGCGGTGTTGACGTTATGGCAAAGACGTCTGTGTGTTGTTTATGAGACACAATCTTTTTCAGTATTTACTAAAATTAGCATGCTAACACGTTAGCCCCAGCCTGTTCTGTCTTTTAATTATTATTATTTACTTGTTCCTTCAGGTGAATCCAATCTAATAATAATAATACCTATAGTAATATAATGATCAATTGATTAAAATGTATTTCCATTCGTATTTCCAATTTTGCTTGCATATTATATCATACAATATGTGTATCCCATCTGCATATGACATGGTAGCCTGCACAAATAGCTATATTTCCCTTGTGTTACTGGTTCCTACTAATTCCCATTAGTTTCAGTTAATTCCCATGGGAATTTTCCACCTAGAATAATTCCGCAATTTTGCAACCCTAGTGATCACATTTCAGAGTTACACAGACGTTAAGAGATATAGAAAGAATCACAAATCTACAATATTGTCTCTCTGATGGCTGATAAGGCTTAGGACAACCCCAGCAACAATCTAGGAATGAAATATAGGACAGCCACCAGGCCATCCAGGTGGATGATGATGAGATATATATTTATATTTATATTGAATGCTATTGTGAGAGGCGACTCCCTCTATTTGAGTGCTAGTGGAGATGGAGTCGGTCATGCAAAGGTGAAGCCTGTCTTGCACAAAACAAAAACACAGAACAACAGTAAAATTGTGTGTTTGTCTTTTACCACTTCAGAGGATAGAGAGGCTTTATGAATTATTACTCGTCCACAGAGAAAGGAGAAGAAAAAAACACATTAAAGGTCAGAGGAAATTGAAAACTCGGGTCAGTTAGAATTAAGAAAATAATAGTGAAAGCTTTTCCCCCCACTTTTCTCCCTCACCGCTGTTGTCTCCCCTCTCCTTCATCTCAGCATCTGAAGCTCACTTATGAACACACCTTACCCGACACCACATTGGTCTGTCTGACTCATTCACTGATGAACTCTTAGTGCTTGGCAACCGGGTCCATGACATCACCATGGACCTTGTTGTGCTGCTTGCTCTGCGTTTCCCATTTCACACCCAGAGTCAAGAGACTGATTTTAATATATGAATGAACCATTTTCTTATGTTTGTCCAGTTTATTAACCAAATTATTTGGTGATATATTCATAATACCCTGTTATCCCTTTGTTTTCCCTTCATGTTATCCCTTCGTGACCCTCGCATGCAGGGCACAGAGTCGGAGTGAATCACTTAACTTGGGTTTCATTCTGAAATATTTAAAACTCTGGAGGAATCTGACTCACTAATTGTATTAACAGTCTACAGCCATACTAGCAGCTCTGTGAGCCTCTAATGAAAGCTACATTCTGAAAAAGTCAGGGAAACAACAAAATCGTGAGGATTCATCCTCTGGGAACCATGAAGGTCCACAGCATGTTGTGCCAAACCACACTAGAGATGTCATTTCCCTAAAACGTTTCACTAAAAGACCAAAATGTCAACCTGCTGGTGGCGCAACAGGAAAGGTCGGGCGATCACTAAAGCCGTTAGATTCATCCTCTGTGGACAATGAATGTACAGAATTCCATATCAATTCATCCAATAGTTGTTGAGATGTAAACAGCTGAAAGACTGATATCCATGTAGCCATGCATTTCTAAAACTCAATTCAAATAAGTGATGATAAACTGTAAATAGATACTACCTAGGGCCGCTGGCTGGCGTTTGAAAGCCCCCCACACAAGTTGAAAAACTGGCCCCCTCTGCTCTCTCCCTCCATTATCCACGGCAGCAGATTCTTTGTTCCTTAGCGGTGGTCGTTTCTGCTCCAGCAGAGAGAGGAACGCGCAGTACCTTGAAGACATTCTGTTTCACTCTCTCCCACACAAAAGCTTTTCTTTTACAGGACGGGGGGGGGGGGGGGGATCTCCTTTTTAGTTGGCTTCAGGTTCACCGCTTTTCTGTTCTCACGAATGACCTGATGCGTGTCCGCGTGGCGAGCGCGTCACTGATGGCACGTTACCGGAGTTCAACCGGCGCCTTCTCCTTCATGCTGCGTGCCTCGCGTTGCAGGCACAATTAGCGAGTGTGTGCTCCTCGTGTTGTTGTACGAGGAGCCGGCGGGAAGGTGAAGGTGGACTTGATTTAATTATGTAGTTACGCTCTACAATGGTGATGACTTTCTCCCTCCAGACTCTAAGCTCTGTGCAGAATGATCTTCTATTGTGATGGAGATTAACCTCACTAAAAACCATACTTAGCCTCTTTAACTTCCATATTTGAATACGAGCCACGCAGACCGCAGCACTTCTGCCTCGTCTGCCGAGGGTTGTTCAAGATTTAAAACTGTGGTCAATCCGTGCCTGCGTACAGGCTTATAGGGGTAATAGGATAAGATTAACACATTTGCATGCTTTTGCGCTGCATTATTCATGCGGCGTCCTCTACCTCTAATTTGCAGTAGTGAGGCCTTTCTCCTCGCCGTCTTGTAACATGTGGGTGACCTGGAAGCAGGCGGAAGAGCCCCCGCGCTCATTAATCCCTTCTGGGTGTCACCCGGCACACGACACCTAAACATTTACTAACCTGCTACGGAGGCGTGCATGAGCTCACTATTTATATTCCAAAATATATATGTTCCCATTTTTCATTTTTAAGCTGTTGCACTCACAAACGCAACAACTTATTTAACATGTTTCCTTTTCCCAGCCGTTGTAAGGTTTCTGCTGTGGGAACTCAGCGGAGCCATTTGCTGGTTTAAAATATTCATCAAAGCAGATATTGATTTCAATTAAGGGAATTCAAAGATCACAGAGGAGGAAGCCTGCACTCTTGGAAACATATCTGGATTGACTTGTTTTGCTCGCATCTCGGCAGACTGACGGGAATGAGTGCGTCTTCCGTGTTATTGGTTAAAACCTGTCGGTGAAACGTGAGAGCTGAAATCAAAGCTCAGGATTATGAGTTTATTTGTGTTATTCACATTGTGTGGAATTAATACACTGACAAAGGCAGCCAGAAATATATTTGAATTGCTCTTTGCTAAGCTTTAAGTGTGTTATTAGAAGAAGAAAAAAAATCTGCCAACCCTTTATTACCCACCCATTAAAATAAATGAACTTCTGAAAATTAGACCCTTGAGTTGACTTGGACATTAAGTATTAAAGTATCATCGTGTTGGACTGTCAGTTTAGCTGGAGGGGAAGGAGGGAAAAGGGCATACGTTTGGCTTCACAAGTAGTTAGAAAGAAAAAGCTGTTCTTTAGCTGCTATTACACTTCAATGACTACAGCACATTAGAAAGTATAATGAAACTAGTGTTATTATTCCATATTTATGGAAAGAGGATAATTAGAATTGTTGATGTTTTTAACTGTTCTGCTTCGTTAAAAACCGACACCACTTAAAATCATGTTTACTCTGATGTAAATTATAGATCATCTTGCATTATTTGCTTGTAAAATTGCAACCAACCATTATTGCCTGAACATTTACTTCACGTCGACATACTACCAAGCATTGTGTCTGGATATATATATATATATATATAAATTAGTAAAGTTTATTGGATCGATACATATCACACATCAATTTAATATTTCAGCAGTGGATTTTCATGAATGCAGCTGTTAAATGAGTGGAAGCTTTGCAGACTGAAAGAGATATTACCCGGCTAGTGTAAGGGACGTTGGCTGCTCAGTTGTGAGCCCGGCTTTGGATGTGGTTTCTTTGGAAAGGTTGAGTGCTGATCACTGCATAAATCTCTCCTTACCAGAAAGCAATCAACACCCTGGCTGTGGGATCATTAACCAAACTTGGAGGTTTACAAGATTCATCATCACTGCTGTCTGGCATATGTGCGTGTGTGTGTGAGTGTGTGTACGTATATGTGCACACATTTGTGTTTCCTTGTGTGTGTGTGTTTGCATATTTGTGTGTGTGTGTGTGTGTGTGTGTGTGTGTGGAAATCTGCTCAGCCAGACTTTTATTGTGGTCACGTGCGTACGCTGTTGCTGCTTTCTCACCTGCTGAGTTTCCTTCATGTTGCCCTGAAGGTGTGGAAAGATTCACCACACTAGAAACAACATGAGTGTGAGTGTGTGTGTGTGTGTGTGTGTGTGTGTGTGTGTGTGTGATGTGTGTTGTGGTGTGTGAGTGTCCCAGACTAGACATCAGTGTGTGAGTGTGTGTGTGTGTGTGTGTGTGTGTGTGTGTGTGTGTGTGTGTGTGTGTGTGAATGAGTATTTGACTGCCTCAGAGGTCCCAGACAGGCATCAGTCTCTTTCATTGACTCCAATTCTCTGACCTGCTGTCTGAGTATTTGATGATCTGTCTGACTCAACTGTGCCTGTTATAAATCCTCTCCTTCTATCCTATCTTATTCTCTCCTCTCCTCTCCTTCTATCCTATCTTCTTCTCTCCTATCCTATCTTCTCTCTCCTCTCCTCTCCTCTCCTCTCCTCCTATCCTATCTTCTTCTCTCCTCTCCTCCTATCCTATCTTCTCCTCTCCTCATATCCTATCTTCTTCTCTCATCTCCTTATATCCTCTCCTCTCCTCCTATCCTATCTTCTTCTCTCCTCTCCTACTATCCTATCTTCTCCTCTCCTCATATCCTATCTTCTTCTCTCATCTCCTTATATCCTCTCCTCCTATCCTATCTTCTCCTCTCCTCCCCTCCTATCCTATCTTCTCCTCTCCTCTCCTCCTATCCTATCTTCTCCTCTCCTCTCCTCTCCTCCTATCTTCTTCTCTCATCTCCTTATATCCTCTCCTCCTATCCTATCTTCTCCTCTCCTCTCCTCCCTCCTATCCTATCTTCTCCTCTCCTCCCCTCCTATCCTATCTTCTCCTCTCCTCATATCCTATCTTCTTCTCTCATCTCCTTATATCCTCTCCTCCCCTCCTATCTTCTCCTCTCCTCTCCTCTCCTCCTATCTTCTCCTCTCCTCATAATAACAAAGCTAAGACCTTAATGTTTTCCCTCAATGATTGAATTCCCAAACCTTCTTATTTTGTAATAATTTATAGCATCCTGACACACTCACAGTGTTTTATTTCAAAACATTTCATTTCCCTTCGCCCCAAATCACCCAGCTCAGTGATCTGAAAACGTAGTGTGTTTGAAGGAGGAAAGGTGGGTCGAGGTTTTTTTAAATAAAGCAGATGTAGTTTCTCGAAAAGTCTCTTAGACAAGATCATTAGACTGCTTATTATTCATTCCATCCACCTTCCTCTTGGGTTTATGAACCTGAAATCATGCAGAAATGTGAACAGGAAGTTTCTTAACTAAGAAAAATGAAGATAAAGTCTCATGGAGAGGAAAGTCTGATTTCTGTACACGTTTGTATGTTGCATGACATTCTCAACAATAAGCAGCAGACATAAATTGTTCATCTCATCTCGCAAATTATTTAACAAAGCACCTGTGAGGGGGACCCTATGTCTCTCCTGGGACCGGGAGAATGATCCTGAAATTGACAGAAACACCTCTGTTCTTTGGATGATTTAATAAATTTGATTAAATTACAACTAACGGCTTATTTCCCAAGACAAAGAACGTGTTATCTCTGCCGTGGGAAATAAGATGTGCCTGTGCCAAGTACGTGCTGTTTATCAACTGTATGTGGAAGCCACGCCTCAGCACCCCCGGTCCTGTTTGGACTTGCAGGATTGTTCACTTTTGTTTGACCTGCTCTCTGCATTCCTCCGGCTGTCCCATGATTCAGCAGCGTAGCAGTGAGGATGTTGATGGAGCAGGGATCCATCAGGGATCACTGATACGGCATCCACCTATTATTCACATCAACCAGAAACATTGTTCTTTTTGTGCAACACATGAGAAAATATGCATTTTTTTCTATGATATAGTTTTCAGTGTTTCAGATCAGGTCTTAAAGGTGTCTCTAGTCTCCCAGCTTTACCTGCAGCTTCCTCCTCTTCTGCTATTTCACCCCCATGGTTTGGTTCTGTCAGCCCCCGCTTCCTAGACACCAAAGAGCTTCAGTCCTGGCAAAACAACCCACCTTCCTCCTCCTCCTCCTCCTCCTCCCCATCTTCTTCTTCTCCATATCCCCACATTTTTTAAAGTTGCTGTTCTGTTTTTTTGTTTTTGTGTTTACGAGGAAGCTCTAATTTGTTCCTCCTCAGGTACGAGCATGTAGGAGTGTGTGCAGATAAGGACCATCCTCCCAGCGGAATAATGCATCATTCTGCGTGTGATGTGGCGTAGTGATATGGTTGAAGGGCTTGTCAAGGATGTGACGGGTCTTTGTTACCTGACTCCTTCCTTTTTGCTGCTCTTCTCCCTCCTGCTTCCCTCCTCCTTTGCACTCTCTCCTCTTCCCCGCCTCCCTGACAACAATTCTGCCTCTTTCTAAGACTTGTTTGCTCTCGACTGAGAAGTCAAAACCGCTCCACTGAAGCACGCGAGCCACCTTGTAAAAAGAATGTGCCACTGTAGTACAGCCGAGACCACAGGCAGTCTCTCTCTCTGTGTTTTCCTCTTTAACTCAACCTCGGATGTCCTCTTTTCCGCATTCACTTTCTATCTATTCCTGACCTTTTCTTTTCATCTCTTCCCTCCCCTAAAAGGCATCTTTTATAATTTATCAAAAGCCAGATTCAGACCACGTATTAACACAGTTGGATCTGATGAATATTGCACTTGCTGCAGGCAACAAACATCTTGAGAAGCACAATTTGTTTCAGCTAGTCAGCGTACCAAGTGACCCGCGAGTAGTGAGACTGACACTATGGAAGCTTCAAATAGCAGACGCTTGAACCAAGTGGTAAACCCCTACACACAGGCACACGTGCTTTATTCCTTTTTCTGGTATTTGTTAAAAAAAAATGCAGGTGAAGAAAAGGGTTGTTAAAAGAGTCTGAAGTGACAGGTGTGCACAAAATGAAGTGCCAATAATGTAAATTCCTAAAAAGGCAACGAGACACCTGCACAGTCTTCACTTGCCATCAAGCTTTATTGCAGTGTCGTAGTTGTAAAACCATACGTGGGAGGTTATTTCCACATTGTTGCTTTGAAATGGAAATCGGTTAACAGAGTATTATGATCCAATCTGCAGTCCCGAAAATGAAACGTTTAATCAGTTGCAGTTACGGGGGGAAAAAAAACAACCCAGGTTGTTTTATCTCGTTGGTTGAGTTAATTTATATGTATATATCTAGATTAATTTAGACTATTAAATGTGAGGCAATGGCGTCAGATGCTCACATGGTGACGTGAAAGGAATGCAGGAAATTCATCAACTAATGTTTTTCACTTAAAATAAATGAAAACCAGTTCAGTTACTGGACTAATAATGGAATCGCATAATTGTCAAAGCAACTGCAAGAAGTAAGTAGTCTCCGTGTTTTTATATTATTGTGTGTAACAATGGAGGACTACCTGTTCCCAACCTCGGGGGTGTTGCATACCACAGTGAGGTGATTCCATGTGAATTGTGTTTAGGCCAGCCTCCGCCTAAGGAGAAGACGGCAGCCTGTTTATTCCACTACTGCACTCGCACTCTCCACTCCACAACAAATGGTGTCTTTTTTTTTTTTTCATCAAGATCATAGCAATTCTCCCAACCTCTATCCCGGCTCTCTTATCAGCAAACATACATTAGAATGTCAGACACATCTCCTCCCACCTGATCCATATCTGCAGAGTCTCTCACTCTTGTCCACAACCTACTCCAGAAAATGTTACCTTTTCAAAACTGGGTCGGGGAAAATGAGCTTTTTTTTTTTCTTTTTTTCCCCCACTACACGTGAGGATCTGCAGGCACGATAACCTTCGCCGCCGAACTGCAAATGTCACTTCAGCTTCGCCAGCCAATCGCATTTTGTGTCGCCGGCCAGCGCGGCTCTCTTCTGGGGTTCACACCCATGACACTGGGACTGAGCAGATGTGCACACATGAATGAGAATGAGTCAGCGGGGCTCTCAGGTGTGGCCAGGAGAGGACGGCTGAAATGCCACTAAATACCAGGAATGGGATAAAAACCCTCTGGTTTTTATTTGATCTGAACGCTGGAGTGGATACGATGAGCTGATTTTTTGCAGCGTTGTTTCCGTGAAAGCGTGAAAGCTAATTAGTACAGAGGGCTGATGCGGATGATGTCTCTCATGGTCAATTGTGTCGTAACAGGAAACAGCGTGGCTCATCAAGCTGCAGTTTAAATGGAACACTTGGACGCCTGTGGGGAGGAGGGACGCTCTGCAGCATAGCGGAGTACCTGGGAACCCAGTTGTGCTGTTGTTTTGTTGCCGAAGGCGTGCCCACATTACCAAAACACGAAGCGTGCCTTCAAGGCTGCTTGTGTTTTTTTACTCGTTTCATACAACGGCCATTAAAGGGATAATACTGTTATCGGTGCTTTCATTAGAAGAGGCAATGAAGCATTTTGTTCCACGGAGCCGCTATCGCTCAAATCTCTTCTTTGTGTACTTTCTGCTTCATATCGCGCGCACGCAGATAAATTAAAGGGCGGCATCTGCATTAACATGCTAGGTGATGTGTTCTTCACACAGTTGTGCCCATGGTTAATAATTCATCACTGCCACTGTGTGGTTACTGGTCTGGTCCCCGGCCCCTCCAGGTTTATCTGTGTGATGGCATATTTTAGAGACTCAGACTGCTGATATTCGTGACCAAAGATAATTCATTATGCAGTTTATTCTGAGGATTCTCAGCCGCTGGGCGCTCCCTGTGATTTGCACAACTGGTTTTGTTGAAAAAAGCAGATATCAATCTGCAATAAGCTAATATCACTCAATATAAGAGCTTGGCGATTGTATCTGGATATAGTTCTGAGGATTGCTCTACTAGACTGCAACACTGGAGATGAGAGATATTTGTTTCAACCCTTAACTGCAAATATAACATAATAAATGTTACGATTAATGTGCTTGACTGCCTGTTTCATATTCCCTGAATCTAAAAAAGTGATCAGCTCTTGTTCCCTCTCTGGAATATTTGACCAGGACTATAAAACCAGTTTTACTCTTTAGAGTGTCTTCACTAAGTGCCCGACCTTCAGTGTTTCCCGCAAAGACACGTCCATGAGACACATGGTGGTTGTTCGCCAGATTCCCGACCTGTGACCTTTCAGTGTGAGGTCGGCGCCTCAATCCAACAGGCCAGCTTTTACCGCGGGGCAGGACTTTGCCGGTGGGCTTGTCTGACGACACCTCGTCTGTGCTGTGATGTCAGGAGACAAGGCTCCTCTTGAGGCTCTCCTTATCTGGATCAGCGAGGCAGGATCAGCCTCAGGTGCAGAAATCGGCCTGCTCACCTTCTGGGCCGGAAAAAAAAAAAACACAACACACACACACCAAGGAGAGGATGATGAGGAGAGCGTGCCAGTCATCAAGCAGGAAATGAAATATTTACACAAATGCTGTTGCATTGATGGGGGATGTTTAAACAAAGTGGGGGAAGACGTTTCTTCAGGGAAATATTATAACAACACTGGTGTGAATCCAATTTGCGAGCTGTTCACTGTCGCTGTAATTGTGTGTGGACATTCAGTCCGAGCATTTATGTTTTTTTTTCTCTCCTCTTTTGCAGTTCCTGTGTTTGAAGAACATCCGGACGTTTCTCAAGGTGTGCCACGACAAGTTTGGCCTGCGCAACAGTGAGCTGTTTGACCCCTTTGACCTCTTCGATGTCAGGGACTTCGGCAAGGTGAGTCAAACGTTGCACGCGTGATGGATGCTCCCTGAAAATGATCCGCACTTGATCCGACACCGTGATCTGCTGGAGCATTATGCTGCCCGTCGGCTACATTCTAACTACAGCGGGCTCGCAGACGCGACGCTGCTCGTGTCCCTGATCACTCACCGATTCCAGCAGGAGTTATGTCCTTCTGTTGTCACATGAATAGATAAGATTTGGTGTATGGCATTTTTATGGTTCGGTGGGCTGACATACTGTGTGTGTGTGTGTGTGTGTGTGTGTGTGTGTGTGTTCATGTGGTGTAAGAGCTCAGACGTGTGAGTTCATCAGCAGAATACCACCATCGTGCCCCTGTGATCTGCTCGGGTTTAACGACAGTTCAAAATCAAATCTGTCAGTTGCATTAACTTCAGTGTGGAGCGGAGAGATGTGTAACACTTCAGGGTCACCAAACTCATCTCATGTCACCGAGTGACTTGACTTAAACTCAGCTGTGCTCTCTAGCAGTCTGCTGCTCGAATGCATCACGGATAGGTGTGTTGGCTCAGCAGTAAAGCCGGGCTGACTCACTCGCACTTCATATTAGCTTTACAGAGAGATTTATGGGGTATTCGAGCTGATTTCTGTATTTTATTAAATAGTAGTAGGCACAAAGCCTGTAGGTTTGTTTCTCCCCCTTCGTTCTGGGGGGAGATTGGGGACGGATGAGTGGGCACAAAGATCCCGAAGGAGCTGCTGCTCTTTTGCATTGGAAAGTGGTCAGGAATCACATCGGGGTGCCGTCCTTGTAGATTCCACAGCCCTCCTGGCCTGGGAAATGTTTCAGAGAAGCACATCTGCTCCGCCTGCTGCCTCAGTGACCCTGTTAGTGGCGGTATGGTTAGATGGGTGCATGAAGTTTGAGGTTCACGTGTCAGATATGTAATTAAAGTTGAATTACTGGCATTTCTCCTTTAATACAAGACAACTGCAACACAGGAGGAACAAGGCCCGCAGGTTTTGAGGTATTCTCTTTTCATGTGACTGAACTTGAAAGGAAGGGATTGGCTGGTATTCCATGATCAGGTCAGGCTCAGCCTGAGTGAATTGTTTCTCTCTACCTTCTCATCCCTTTGACTGTGATGTGTGTTCGTATGTGGCTGCAGGCGGGGGAGTAGTATTATGTCATTATATAGATGATAGCTGATGCCAATGTGTCGGGACCGGTGCTCTGGGAATGTTAATACTGTAGCTTTTCAGCTGATGGTGAGATCTGAATAAACTCTACAGCCGATCGATTACGACGAGGATGTATTTGCAGAAAGTCATCGGCTCATTTATCTAACTTATCTAATTCAGCGTATCCACTGTCGCCGCTTCGGGCCGAGAAGACGGTGCGAGGAAAGACGCGTAAAGGAAAAGATGAGAGAGAAGAAAAAGGAGACAAGGACTCATTTGGCAGGTCGTAGATAAACCGCAAGACGGTGTCTGAGAGTCAATGAGCTCGCGGTGAACGGTATTAAAATCCAACAGCAGTCAGAATCAATCACACAGGTCCTCCATATGTCAATTTGGAAATTGCCTTCGTACGGTCACAGCGGTGGTGGGCTTGTCTCGCCATTGATTTTCCATTAAGGCCAAACATCACATTATAATATATTGAATTGAGCAGATCACTATGTATGTGGCATACATTTAAATAGTGAGAATACCTCATAAACGCAGGCTGGTTTATTCTGCATCTCTTTAGTTGATGTGCTCTTTCCCCCTTTCTTTTGTAAGCCCACACAAATGTTTCTTTGCGTGCACATCCGCATGCAAACAAAAGGAATTCTAACTTCCGTGCATCATAGTACGGCGTCCTTCATCTATTATAATATAAAAAAAACATGGAAATTTGGTTAAAAGTGAACCAGGTTTTGCACTTGTGCATGTTTGATGGAAGAATGCGGCATTTCAGACTGAGATCAATCAACGTATCATACTGTATTGTACATATAGATCAATATATTTTTTCTTAGAACAATTTATTGATAGAACTCTTCATTACAATATATTTTTTAATTCTGGTTGCATCTTCTGTTGAATGACATTAGAAGTTGTGCATCAAGCTTCCAGTCACATTGGAGGCATCTTGTATGATCCATGAATATTTTAAAATCAAATAATACAGCAATTATACATAATGAATACATATTATAGCCAGACCTGTTTCTTGACATGTTTACCTCTTGTAAAGAAGAAGAAGAAGGGCGATTTATAAAGGGGGTTGAAGGAGAAGTGAAAGGAAAGGTGGAGCTCACTGCGTGTCGGGCTGTCACTCCTTTTGAAAACAAATGAGCTGTTTTCAAAGATGGAGAGCAAACTGTTGAGTTTTAATCTCCCGTGCACGAGTGAAATTAAAACGGAGGGCTTTGGGGAGAGGAGGTACGATGGAGGGTTTCAATAGCAGCTGCCTCTATGAACATTAATCAGCCCCCTATCCACCTTTCGTACCTCCACTGTGGCTGTCGGGGACCCCAGAGGTCATCTCCCCTGGCCTCTGGCCGCTAACTCCCCTTCTAATGATGCCTTCTCCCGGGTCACATGCAAATAGACTACAGGGGCCAACTGGGCCTAATGCTAGGAACAAAAAAGTAATTGCCCCTTGAAAACCTTCCGCTACCCTTTCCAGTGGGGGTAGTATTGGAACAGATGGAGCACGAATCAGGCTACGTGCCCTCTACTGACTTTTATTTTCATTATCCAACTCATTTCAACCGGGGTTACCTCCCGCCACATCCAACAGGAGCTCCCATGTTGCCTTCCCTCCACGCAAGGGGAAAAAGTAGCTGCATGGTTGCATGCACACATAACCAGCTCTCCACACCCTCGCCCATCCCCCATCATTAGAAATTCATTATGACATCATTAAACCAATGAAATACAGCTTATTACAGTCGACCCCAGAGAAGGCTTTTTATTTAAACACCTCCCTCCATACGAACCCAGCCGCCTCGTTTCCTTTTCTCCCGACCTATTTTAATTAGCCACCGAAGGAACATTGCTGTCATTTAAATGAACATGGCAATCAGTTTATTTGGCTGTTGCCATGATTAGCATAATTAGCCTGCACCTGTTAACCATCTATCAACAGTTTGGTGATTTTCCATCTGTGACTGGAGAGCAGTGGAGGAAGGAAGCGCTCTGACAGATTTGCCGTCTTCATTAAAAGGGAGCGGCGTTGTTTATCCGAGAGGCAGACCGCGTTGCTGGCATCCGTTTCCATCGTATCCCAACAGCCTCGGAGTCACAACTGACTGGCTGGCGGGATGTCACGGCCGTCCACGCAGCGCTCGATGTCTTGATAGCACGGCGAGGTGAACAGATTTGATTGGTGCACGGCATTTGAATAAAAATAAGTCCGTCTATGAAACGGGCGTTTCCTGGCAGATGGTTCAGGTGACAGAAGGCTGGAGTTTTTTCCAGCGTACTCACAGTGTTGATGTGTATGTATTTGTGAATCCATCCACCTTATTATCCTTATAACAGACTTATTGACAGGGTGTTTCTTGCTTTACTGTAAGCAAGCCTGTTTCTTTAAATGAAATGAGATGTTTTCTGACTAGATATTTCAGAAAGTTGGTCTGAATCCCAAATTCTAATGGGTTTAATTAGCATCGAATACACTCAACACACCTAGAACCAGATGGAGAGTTGTAATCTGAAGGCAACACTCCAATCCCTTGATTTAATTTGTACCAACTGCTCCCTTTTGCAGCCGCTTTTCCTTCCTCCGCGCTTCCCCCCCATCCATCTCTTCCCCTTTCCTCACTGTCCCGCTCATTTATCTCACAGCCAGTCTCCCTGTGAGTATGTTGTGATAAGACTCAGCCAGCGGCGGGCGAGCCACCATTGTGTCAGCACGTCGTGATTGCTATTGGTCGGCAGTGTTTGATTACCCTCTCCGACGCTCTGAATCCCGCGCACACTGAACTCTGCTCCTTTCATTTCCTTCCTGCATTCTGCGGGCTAAAAATAGCTAGTTGCTTAGCATCCACGCCCAGCGCTACTAACATCTGGAACGTGCCTCAGCCACTGTTGGCCTGCCAGCCTGAATGCTATTTACTGAAAGTTGGATTTAACCTCAGTCAGATGCCCTTAGCCTGGCTCTGTGCTCGCATTTCGGCATGCAGCAGTACACGCGTGGCATGAGATCCCAAATCATGTTATTTCTCAGTTTCATGTTCTAAGACTGTTTTTTAAGCATTCAGTACTGTGGCATTCATACTTCCAAAAAGTAGGCTGTTGATAGTGTAAACACAAAATATAATTTTTGTTCTTTTCGCTCTCTTTTCAGCATGTTTTAAGTTTTTGGGCTACAATTCCCATCTTGATTTGTTGAACAAAAACAGGAAGTATTTTGTTGCCTTGCAGTCAGCGGGGGAGCTGCAGGCTTCACCGCAGGCCTGTTTTGTTGCTTAAAGTTGTTTAATATTTTGGTGATTCTGCGCCACGGAAAGTTACGCTACATTAACTCCGAGCAGTGTGTTTTTACTTGGAACACGGTATGCAGACAGGAGTAGGGTTGTCACGATACCAGAATTTCAGTAGTCGATACCAATACCTGTGAATTTCCACGATTCTCGATACTAATTCGATACCACAATTAAAAAAAAAAAAACAACAGGACCCATGTACTTTTAAATTCACTAATTTATTGAAAACTGCTTCAAACTGTCAAGTATTTAACACCACTGTGCTTTAAGATCTTTTTGCACAAGGTTTAAATTGCAGTACCAGCTGCCAACAGACCTATAGCCATCCAGTATAAAAACAAACAATACTGTGCTTATAAATATGGTCATAAATAACAATAGTCAACTATTTTACATTAAAAAAAGAACAGCAGTGGCCTATAGCCAGGTTTGACGTGCTTCCTCCTTTGGTCTGAAAACTTCTGAGGCACTTTTTGCATGTCGGCTTGTGTGAATCAAGAATTGCTCCGGATTCATCCGCCTCGAATGCAAAATATTTCCACACGCGACTCTTCGCACCTGTCTTGTCGACGAGCCGACGTGTTGTGCTTTCGCTCCCACCCGCTGAAGCCATTTTTTCCGAAGACGGCAAGTTTTCTTCTTCGGCGCCGCTTACTGCTCTGTGCTGCTCACACGCGTATACTGCCCCCGTCAGTTCCGCCAAGAATCGACACGGCTCGCCGAGTGAAAACTTGTATATTCGGTTCTGACGATGCCAGAAAAAAGCAAGTATCAAATTATTTTTTTCGTGTCGGCATCGAATTGGCACCGAAGTATCGGTTCTTGTGACAACCCTAGACAGGAGTCAACTGGATTGACTTTCATGCTGCAGAAAATTTAAAATTCAGTGAATTGAGACTATCTAGGGCTGCACGGTGGTGTAGTGGGTAGCACTGTCGCCTCACAGCGAGAGGGTCCTGGGTCCGATTCATGGGTCGGCCCCGGGTTCCTTCTGTGTGGAGTTTGCATGTTCTCCCCGTGTAAGCGTGGGTTCTCTCCAGGTTCTCCGGCTTCCTCCCACAGTCCAAAGACATGCAGGATGGGGATAGGTTCATTGATGACTCTAAATAGATGTGAATGTGAGTGTGAATGGTTGTTTGTCTCTACATGTCGGCCCTGTGATAGACTGGTTACCTGTCCAGGGTGTACCCTGCCTTCGCCCAATGACAGCTGGGATCGGCTCCAGCCCCCTGCGACCCAGAATACAGGATAAGCGGTAGACAATGGTTGGATGGATGGAGACTATCTGAAGTTCTAAAAGCATTCATGGTCATTCATGGAGGACTGTGTGTTTCTGTTTGACAAGACAAAACAATGAACATTGTCCATTCACAGTGGAGGATCACATACATTATATTTTGGTATTGGTACTGTTGTTTTTTGGGGGAATGAAAAAAATATTAGTGGAAAAAGGTTGTGCTTCATGGCTGTCGGACTCAGGCTAAGACTGTAGTAAGTGATGCAGGGAGGTTCAAGGGTCAAGCAGCCAGTGTCACTCTCTCAGGTTAGCTGTCCCCTTTCCATTATTGGCCGTGACCTCAGCAGCATCCTTTACTGTCGAGGGACAAGCTGATTTTTTTTTAAAGCCACGACTGTCTGCGGTGTTTCCTCGTCCTTTTGGAGGGCGTGAGTGGTTCGAAGAGGATCACAGCAGAATGTAATGCTTGAGCTCTTAAACTCGTATCGCAATGTCAAATTGTTCAGTAGCTCCTCATTGTCACCTGGAAGAGAGACGGCCTTTGCAGACTTTAAAAGCAGTCGTTAGACTTATGTTATGGAGTATAACATCAACTTTCATGGCAGTGGAGTGTAGGGGTCGGGATCACACACCTCCATTAACCAATTCCCTAGGGAAAACCCTCAACCGCTACCTTTTAAGCAGGGGGCATTGTACTCTACACTACATTTGATATGCAGCTACATCATTGTACGTTTAGTTTCTAGTAATTATGATGCATTATAGTTTAACGACCCAGCAGTATCGCCCACACTTAGAATATTAGTATTGTGTTATTGCGACTTGCCTAAGGGATCTGAATACTTCCTCCACCGCTGCACACCGTGACTCTTAATCCAACTTTACACACAGTGCTCCCCAAAGAGACAATTTATCTCCGTAACCTTCTCTGGAAACACATCCTCCTGCCTCAGCAGACAGGTTTGTGGCTTCCTCTGTCCCTGTGCCCTCTTATTTCACACCCTGTCTATCAAGACCCCCAACTGCAAGTTTTTACATAAAGCTTCCAAGACTTGATCAATAATTCATCCCAAATGCCACAGTCCTGATGATGATATGAATAATAAATGGTAACTTCCTCCCCCCTTCCTGTGTTTGGACCCCCTTCCATCCCTCCACTCCCACAACCTCATTATTCCCGCAGCTCGTTACCGTGTTACCCGCGGAAACAGGTGGTTGTCCGGGATTCAGCCTCGGCTCGGGGATGCTGACTGTCGGAAGGCGAGCGTCTGAGTTCACGCTTCCAGTGACAGCGGAGACGAGATGTGATGGATTGTTGGTGGCATCCATTCTCATTCAGCCCAAATGCTCTGGCCCCCATGACGGAGGAGCAGAAACTTGAGGTCCAGATGACCCAAAATGTGTCACTTGAAGGAAATCTCCATGCCATCTGGGTTCCCTCCAGCTGTTCCTCTATTGTCTGAGTTTTTTTTTCCGTCACATGAATGTCACATTCTATGCAGGCCTTTTCTTGTAATTATTGATTCCGTAACTCATCAAACCGGCAATGTTGATTGCAAGATCTCCATTCTATAATCATGAATGTGTACCTCCTCAGTGATATGCATATCTCAAATGGTGATGAGTGTTCAGCATGGTTGCATTGTTTCAGAATTGCATGGTATATGTCTCATAATTATGATATAGACTTCTGGTTTTTTGAGATGCTGAGTCATAATGACCTCATACAGAAATCAATATTCAAGAAAACAAATAAAAACAAAATCTAAACTCAGATTGTCCTCAGATAAGTCTCTGTAGGATTCTTACCTGTGGTGAAACCAGTCTACTGCAGAAACAGAAAAATGAGTTCCTTACAAAATCATTGGAGCCTCACAATAAGCTCTGTCTCTATCCCCCCCCCCCCCCCCCCCCCCACACACACACACACACACCTTGTTTTTGGCAGCGTTTCCTCTCTCACACAGCATTGTGACGTTGTCATTTGAATCCACCAGCAGAGAGAAGAAAAGCGAGAAGTGATGAGCTGCATAAAACCCATTTATTGAACTTTTAACGCCGTGCGCAGTCAGAATCCTTTTGTGAAAATAATTGGCCTCTTTTGTTTGGGAGCCAGTGAATGTGATTGTGTGCTGCTAGACAAACCGACAGACGGAGACAAGTGATTTTTGCCCAAGACCCTGAGTTTCTGAGCTCACTGGTTTGCTGTGGCAAGTACGCCAAAAGGCTGCCGCGGTGCGATCACAGGCCTCTCTGGCCTTTTTGGATAGTAAATCAGTGGTCACTGGAGGGCGTGCCTCTGTTGTAGGGGCGGTGTCTCTGTAGCGCTGCAGGATTAAAGTGGAAGGATAAAGAGGAAGAGCCCCCACAGAGCAGGAGTCTCTGAATTCCTTGCAGCTGGTGTGAGCTCTCATTATTTCTCCTCCCCCGGTTCCTCCCTCCGAGGCTCCAGAGGCACGGCTGTGATGGACAGGTACATTCCCTGAGGAATCACTGGCATGAAAAAAAGAAGAAAATCACCAAAAAGGAGAGTTCATCCTCAATCATTCCCCCCCCCTCCATTGCACAGGGATTAGACTCCTCCGATGAAGCTGAAAGGCAAACCCACTTGGCTCATAAATCATACTTAATGTTCACACATATGAACGTGCATTTCAGCGTACACTCTGAATTATGTAATGATGCCCCATTTGCCCTGGAATTGGAGGTAATTTCCCCGACCATCATGGTGTTGTGCTGTAAACAGTAGCCCAGCAGCTCAGCACGGGGCGGATGATATTATTTTAGGAGACATTTGGAACACAGATCACAGAATGTCGAGGTAGCTTTGCCGGATCATCGGAGTAAGCTGCTTTTCAAAAACCATGATTAAATCATGAGAGTCAGCAAATAGCAGCGTGTCACGTTAAAAGAATCCTCTGTGTTTCGTTGACGGGGACCTTCACTGGCAGAATACTGCGGGAAAAACAGCCGCTCTCTGAATTAAAACTGAATACTGTATTTTCTTTTCTTTGTCTTGTTTCATAGACTGTCAACACTGGTATTAAGTGGAACGAGCAGACAGATTTGTAGTATTAAACGCTCTGTCAGCCAGTCGCAGCTCGTCAGTGTTAATGGACCATGTGTGTCATTTGGGGTTTCTGCTTGGATCCTAAAAGATCTCGGAGTAACGATTGAATATTTTAGGAGATAAGACGGAGCATCATGTAAACATTGCATCATAATATATGCAAATTGTGACTATGCAATGTGGCCTTGCGGGAAAACGGCAACATTTAGTCTCGTTAGATCATGCAAGGCATGATGTTATGTTCTTAACTGTTTAAAATGGGAAAAAAAATAATAATAATATTTGACCATTTCAACATTTGTGTTTGATAGCAGTATCACTTCCTGTCACAACAAAACAATACAGTAAATTGATTCCTGGTACACATTTGCTAAATTTAAACATTTCGGGATGCAACTGAGATACTATTCTAATGCTCCTGGGAAGCTGTACTGAGGCTGACCTCTGACCTCTGTGGACAGAAGTGTAAACATGCTCCTCAGTGATCAGTAGAGAATCATAAACAACCCTCAAACTCTCCTACGGGATTCAAAGAGCAAAGCTCAGAACTAGATGGAGTTATTTTGATAAAAGAAAGAACCCAGATGAACTCTTCTCTACATCCGTCCAGCAGGTTCAGTCGGACACACGAATGCAGGATTATCACGCGCTCCGACCAAAAATGACCGTGTCAGATATGCATGATCGTGGACGTGGAAATAACCCTTTTACCCTGTTGTAAAAGCACTCTCTATGGCAGCCATTAAATTGGCTATTGCTTTTTATACGGTCCAGTTCCTCAACAGGAGCACATGGAAGTGATGACACACACACGGACAGCGGCGGAGGCAGGACACGCAAACACACACCTCTCACACTGAAGCTCAGGGCCATAAAGTCACCGCTGGAGCCGGCGCTCTCTGATTCCACTATCAAAGGGCTGTAAAATGGAAATGAGACTGAATGGATGACATGGTCGCTCATTACCCGCGGCGTGCTTTATAGAAAGTTGTAGTAACACATCCAACTGGACTTGATGGCAACGGATACTGGAGAGGTGATCCGGTCCACTTACCTTTTTTTACGGATCCTGTTAACCCACCAGTGTTCCGGTGGTCCAGATAACCCCCGCTGCTTCATTCTCTCACCCTTTCCTCCCGTCTTACTTTCAATGCATGTCTCTTCTTCCCACCAGATTTCATGTGCTCACTTTGCTTTCTCACTCCTCGTCCCTTTTGCACACGATTATCGTGAGCTGTGGCTCGTGTCCAGCATGGCACATGGTAATTTGATACGGCCGATTAAAAGCTAGCAGCCGGGCTCCTTATTGTGCGGGGTTGGGAAGCTTGCCAGGTGTTACAAACGCCCCCTGCAGCGGCCACTAAACTGATGTTCTCCTCCATGCTTCTATTCATTTATTTCCCCACAGGTGCCTCCTAGCAGGTAGCAATGATGCACAGCCCTTCTGTGGCCAGCGGGGTGGACTGTGATGTGTAGGCTAAGCAAAAACTTCACCTACTTAAGGGAATACTACACATATCTCCAGGATGTGGAACATTAAATTCAATAATGGTATGAATTGCTACATTCATGTGCTTGGTGTTCAGAGACACGGTTGTCCCAAATGTAATATGCAACAGAATCATAAGCAAAAAGAAGACAGACTTAAGAAAAAATGGAGGCCCTGAAGACAAGCTATGTCAATCAAATAAGTGAAAATGTATAAAAAGGTGTTTGTTTTCTTCAGATTTTAATAGAAGAGCCTGTCTGACATGGATTTAAAAAATATTATAAAACAACTTAAAGCTGCTCATGGAGTATTCTTGTATATAAATCATTCCTTGTTCGTATTTAGTCTTAGTCCTCCACAGGTGTTTGTGTTTCCCTGAGATCAAACTAACATGTCGAGTGCTTTTCCTTTTCCTTGTATAATAAACCAAAGGCAGGATGTGAATCACGGCCACCTGCTTGCTCGTGCACATGCTTATCAGTGTTTGGTGTAAACCAAAGCTGAGATCCACAGAGAGGAAATGTTGCTCCACAGCGCTCCTAGTGGTCAAAACCTCCTCAGGGCACCTTTATGTCAAATATACAAGCCAATAATGGATGTATTCCTCAAGTTTACTGTTCTTTCAACTATTTGTGAGTTTATTTTTTTAAAGTTGTGCTAGCATCCTACTAAACATAACCTAATATTGGCCCACTATCACCAGCACCCAGTGCATGTATTGATCAGGCTCTATTAATAGATTGGTCTAAGTTAATTTACCCAAATTAATGTTCTAATCCATCAATTTTCAATCTCTTGCTGCCGAAGTTTACAACAGTTTACAGTCCTCAGATTCAGAATATGCCTTTTATTAACAGAATGGTAAAAATTCTGAGCACAATATATAAAATAGTGTACCTGTATCTGACTGCATGCAGACATTTGAAGACTTGTTGGAGGAAGGAATGGGTGTTCACGATGCAAAGACAGACCACTTTTTCTCCCACCTCTGACTTGGTGAGAAACATCACTTTAGGTGTGCGTGTCTTTGTGTGTGTGTTTGTGTGTGTGTGTGTGTGTGAGAGAGAGAGAGAGAGAGAGAGTGAGGGAGTGCCTAGCCCCCATGCTGTGCCCCGTCTGCCTCGTCTGCAATTACCAGTGGAGAGAGTGCACATAGCTACCTGCTCATCACCGCGGAGCCGGAGCCCAGCCCTGGACAAAGCACACACACAGCAGCTCCTGCCAGAGACTGCATTATGGAGATTAGGGTGAAAGATTGACAAAGAGGCAGAGGGAGGTGGAGGGAGACGTGCTCGATGAGAGCAGCAAAGCTTCGGGAAGGGAAATTAGTTTGCTTCTGGATGGTCCCCCAAGGCTCAAGGAGAAGGGGAGAGAAAGACACAGGGATTAGGAGAGAGAGTGAGAGAGGGACAGAAAGAGACTAATCTCGCTTAGTCAGATATCCATCTTGTCGGGCTCGCAGAGGTTTGGGGCAGTACTGAAACGGATGGAAAACTCAACAACAATTTTGGCATCAATTAATGTTAAAGATATTTATCAAGCAAAACTAAAGCCACGTTTGGTTTCAGCTTCTCAGAATCAAGGATTTGAAAAAAACATTTGGCTTTGAGAACATTTGATAGGAGTATTTATGATTTATTTAAAAAAAATAAAAACAAAATGATTGTATATCTGACCTTTTTTCAAAATGGATTTACTTTACAAAAATCTGCAAGTGTGATGAGAAAAGAGATCTGACTAAGACGGAGACGGAGTGAAAGACACCCACAGAGATACGAGGGAGTGGGAGTGACGCAGGCTGACAACGAGACGAAAACACTGCCAGAAAGAGGTCAAGTGTTTGTCAGGAGGAAGAATGTTGGAGAAGAACAAAGTTCAAGGTGGAAAGAAAGTGATGCTGACGGGAATAAACAAGCTGATTGCAGACGAAGGATTCGTGACAACACGACGGAGGACATAATGGAGACAAAAAGACGGGGAGAATGAAGAGTGACGCTGTGTCAGTGGTATTTTCGGGGGAGTGCGTTTCCTCGGCTGGTCACCGTAGTGCCCTGTGTGATGAAGGAGAGAGGTTTGAGTGCAGAGGATTGCAGGAAGGATAGCAAGCTTGTGGCCAGACCGGGTCTGTCAGCCTAAATGGCAACAATCAATAATCCCCTCAGTCAGTTTCTCCCTTAGAAGGCTGGAGCCTGAGCTGCAACCATGCATACAGTGCTGAGATGTCTGCTTTATGTACCGCATAAATATTTCTTTATGTTTTATCATGCCAGTGGTTCCCAACCTGGGAGCCAGGATCCCCCGAGGGCCCACAAGATGAATAACGAAGAAAAGGAAATCGTATGCTTTCTGACTTGTTTATAATCTTCGCTTTCTTTCCTGTGAATCCAGAATCCTTATCCTTAAACTAAGTCAGGCCTCAAATACGCGAGCGCAAACAATATGATATAAGTATATAGATATTTGTCAGCTTAACTATTCGTTGGTGGTCGACATGCAACTTTTAATGGAGGTTCTGCGAGTAGACATTAGGGCTGCAGTTACCCAATTACTTTTACTGTCTAGTAGTTTCTTTAATTAAGTGCATGGTCTATTAACCTCCAGAACATAAGATGCATGCCCGTAACGGTTTCTCAGTCCAAGGTTGGAGTTTTAGTTCATTCATTTAATCAAACCAACGGTTCAAGGTGAAGCAGCAGATGATGCTCATATAATACATATATCAACATACTTACAATCATGAATGTTGACTGTTCTAATAAATCAAATGATTTACTCCTTGTTTTAACACTTGGAACTGTTGCTTTGCCTGAAAGGATCACTAACCATAAAGGTTTGGACTCCCTGTTGTAAGCAAAGATGGCTACCTCTGCATCATCAGGTGCAACCCTGACTAGATCAGACCTTCACTGGTGTATAATGAGTTCTTGGAAAGAGAAACTTCCGTTGTAAAGTTCAGCCCAGTGGGCTTCGCACTACGCAGCATATGGTGCAAATCTGTGCCCAGCATTAAAGGCCAATGTAAAATCACCATCCGCCCACACCTGCAACACTGCTGCAGTATGGGCTGGAGTGTTTTAAAAAGTCCAGCGCTCTCTTTAACACACACACACACACACACACACACACAGTGGAGACTTTGTTAGGCTGCTGGCACAGGCAGGCTTCCCCAGGACAGCATGTTTCCACCCTGACTAGAACAGTGTGGCCGTTGTGTGTGCGGCTGCAGCATTGTGCGGACACATAACGTGCAGCCAGCAGTCACACTGGATCGTATTCATTACAGTGAGATGGCTGCGGACTACCACTTAGCATAGTTCACTATCAAGAGAAGAATTATGTTCTAAAATAGGATCTCCACCGAGCGAGTTAAGTCCCAGTTTCACTCAGAAAATGGTAAATTATCAAAGAAATAAAGGTACTTTATTGTTTACTGTTCAGCATTTTTACTGATGGCTTCTTTTTGTATTGATTGACAGAATATAATTTTAAATCATTATAAATTGTTTGGTGTGAATTTGAAGAAACTAGATGGTGATTGTCATGTTGAGATGTTTCCCATTTTCTTTTTGCAAAAGATTGAATTTAAGTGTAATTGATGGTAATCGATAATGATTTTAAAGTGTTTTGATTGTAGGTCTGAAGTGGAAAATAAAACCCAGGAACACCATCCAAAACCTGAATATTTACTATGACATGGAAACAAAGAGAAGGCTGCTCCACAGAATCTCCCAGCAGCATTGTGTGCCCATTATAAGGCAACTAACGGAACTACCGAGTTTCCCTGAAGCCAAGTCTCTGCTGCACACGCATTTCTTTTCTGAAAGAGAGAGCGAGCTGCTGCGCTGCACGTTCTGCTGGCAGTTTAATTCATCACCTCTTCCTTCTGGCTTTTCCAATATCACTGGGTCCTTGTTGTTTCCAGAAGGCTTTCTGAACTCATTCTGTGCCGCACTGAGGGATGTCTGCAACTGAAACGTCAACGCATCACCCTTTATCTTACTTCTTCTTCGTTTTCGGCTGCTGTGGCTTGAGCTCCCGGAAAATCATTCTAGTGCAGAAAGTCCTATGGACCATGGAGTGTTGTTTCCGATATGTCCCTGTGTGAATGCTCGGGGTATTGATCTCGCTCCCCGGGTGTCCACGCTGCACAGGCAGAGTTGAGGCCGACGGGGTCGATGCCACGGCTCATAAACAGGCCTCACAGAAACACATAAACGCCACACTACAGACATGCCGCATATGCATTTAGCTGCATCACATAGAAAAACATGTGGGTGTGAAGTCACACGTTCACTTTCTGACCTTTATTGCTCTTGACTTGACTTCATTCCTCTTGAGTGACTCAGTTGAAGAGGACATGATGTCTTTGGCCTAGTGTGTGTGTGTGTGTGTGTGTGTGTGTGTGTGTGTGTGTGTGTGTGTGTGTGTGTGTGTGTGTGTGTGGTGAGTCAGCCAGTACTGCTGTATAGTGAGCTTATAGATGCAGTAACAGGGAGCTGAACGATTTGCTATTGGACACCATGTGACAGTTTGTAAGAGGAAGATGAAACAAAAGAAAGTATGACTTTATGTTATTTTATTTTAAAGAATATAATGTAATGAAATCTCCCTTTTTTTAAATCAATGATTCTAGGTTGAGTCTTCCTATGTTGGGTGATTGTTGCCTTCTTGACTTTTCCTTTAGCACCATCACACGTTTTTTGGTGCTAGTTACCAATGCTAGCATGCATGTTCGTGGCATTGAACTGAAATTCCTATTATCATCAAACCACATGCAACATGTCACGTCCATGTGTTTTAGGGGTTAGCGTGAGGTTGAGTTCAGCTCCAGGCCCCAGACTGGACCCAGACTCCTGACAGTTAAACAGTGAAAGCAGAGGAAAAAGGGGGATTAGGTGATGTGTTGTCTCGGTGTTCATCCCTGTAAACCCTTTGAAACACGTCGACTTGTAACAAAGCGTCGCTCCCTCAACATAAACATTTTCATTTGCCCCGAACAACAGCTATGATACCTTTGTATTACTCAGCACTTTGATGTAAAATGCAGTGATATTTCACCTCGTGTGCTGAGGCAATGCAGGGGAAAGTAATGAGATTTATGTAGCCCGGGGAAATGAAGAGCTTTCAGGTTTTTCCCGACATCTTGTCTTTGAGTGCTTCCCCCCTCCTTCTGTCCTCCTGTATATCCCACCTCTGCTCTGCTACATTATGTGCAGCTTTTCTAGAAAAAAACTGGAGTAAAGATTTATTTATGGTGGCTGAGACTCTTTATCCTTGAAAGACAGTTTGTTATATTTCTTTTTTACAACCCAAATCAGCTCAATATGGAAATGTTCTCCTGTTAGGCTTGGCATAGTGAGAGTATTGGCCAGTATGGTGGAGATGAATGATTCATCGGTGATGTCTGTACAGTCCAGCTGCTTCTGTATTTACTGTAGCTGCTGCATCATTAGATGCTGCTGCAATGTCATTATGCAGGTGGATGGACAGGGGGACCGACCCGGGTCAGCTAAGCCAGGATAATCCGCCTGCATGGTGGGGCGGGAGAGGAAGGGGGGCCTGTGTGCAGAGGTCAGGACCCCCTGCCGCTCCACGTGGGGTGTTGTGTGTCAGAGGAAGCTCAGACGGGTGTCTCGGCGTGCGACCTCGACACACTCGCCGACTCACCTGCATACAAATGTGTTGCTTTGGTCGTAACATTCAGCTTTGTGAGGCCCGTGCATAATGAAATGTTATGTGCTGCAGTTCTGACACGTCGACCTTTCTGACTTTTGCCCCCACCAACATGTGTAGCGGGATTGGATTATATCCGTGCTTCTCATAGCACTGGAAAACACATTGAAGCATGTTAACAACTTTCCTCTCTGGTCACCTCTGGCCCGACTGTTGATCGGATCTATGGTCAAACGTTGTTTCTCAAAGGAAAACGTACACATGTAAGGTCTGGATTGTTGATTCATTGGTCACTGTGTTCCGTATTTCCAGAGGGGGTTTCTTTAAATGCATGTTTCTGCCAGAAAGCTGCTGGTTTGAACAACCTGCTGTGACTTACATACCTTACAAAGTCCATACAGAGCTCTGGATTGGATAGTGGATTTATTTTGGTGGCTGATTACAAACCTGATATAATAAATGATATGATATTGATTTCAAAGTATTTTTTCCAAATATATATTTATGGAAAAAAAATGTACTTCAATTGCACATCTATATTGTGTGTGACGGACATATTCATAACATATATGTACAACAAAAGAGATTCGGAGACGACAAACTGTATTGCTCCTTTCAACCTTGACAAAGGCAGAGCAGACCATAATTATGAGAATGGCAATTGTTTTTGCAGGATAATCATGACATTTTCATAGAATCCCATATTTGGTCACAAATTTGCATGGCTGCTTCAATAAAATATGCATCCTAAAATCCACCAAACATGATTCAAATTACCTTGTAACTGCTACCTGTTGGACGATCAATGTGATCGCAATACTGTATCTAAATGATCCCAAACATGTCTGGAATTTCTGTTCTGCAGTGTCTCATTACTCATTGGCTTTCATACAGCATTTGCCAATTATATATCAGCTAATATGGGTAGATTTTATTGGCCGAGCTGTTTTATGTTCTCCAAATAACCCTGAAGAAGTGCCAATCCCAGAAAGGGACTCTCGCCTTTCCTCCCACGTTGCCGATGTTTTTTTTCCCCTCCTGAAGCGTATACTGCACTTTGATTGTAGTTTCTAGAAATCACTTTTGAAAAAGCTTGCAGAGCTGAAAAGTCATTTGCTGTGGATATGAGAAACGAGAATAAGATGTACTTCTCGTGCCTGTGTTTTAGGTGGATGTGGTGTGAGGAATGAGTCAGTCAACACGGTGCCCATTTTTCACTTTGTGGGGAGTTTTTTCAAATGAAAGAACTCAATTACTGCATCCTGCAGCAGGTGGAGGGAGCCGGAACACTATTTCTCATGTGTGGGCTACGGGGATGGATATTAAAATTGGACCGGCTTCATTTTTGGGTTTGAATATATTCCACTTGGCTTCAAGTCACATTATAAATCCATGCGGCGTCATAAAGTATTTTCTTTTAATGGCATCTGCATGCTGTATACTCATACTGCAACTTCAGATTGGCAATAGCATTTGACATTTTGCCTCCCGTTCCTACCAAAAATGTATTAAACACCCAAAGTGAGGCGCATATTAAACAGAGACATAGCTTAACCTTAAAAAACCCCCATCACTCAGCTTGAGTGTTTTCTAATTATGACAGTGTTTCAGCAGTGGGGAATGGATTAGTTACATCGGCATGCTGATATGTTGTAGAGTCATGATGTTAATAATGTCAGTTGCTATCAGCTGTTGCGGGCTGATCGCTCGGAGCAGCTCTGTCTCGTTTAGGATGTCGGGTGAAGCAGAGGACAGCGACACAGTGACAGTGACGAGAGACAAAGAGACAGCGCATGTCTCCAAACTCCACAAATTTACATTACAGCTTCCTCCTCTTCCTCTCCTCTTTTTCACCTCTCCATCTCCCTTTTACCCGGGGCTCCTGACCTTAATAGCAGCCTCTTTCCTGTATGACTGGGAGATATATAATCCAATAAGCACAGCACCCTCCCCGCCCGTGGCTGGGACACACACACACACTCGCTAAAAAACACACTGGCACCACGTGCTCACGCAAACAGGAGTGTGTGCAATCGCTCATCAAGCTGACGTGTGAGTGCTTTTTTAGCACTGTGCATGTCATCTGATGTCAAAGAGCCGCACGGGAGGACAGGCTTGTGCAGGGAGGGTCCGTGTTTTGGGGCAACTTATTTTCAGTCCAGTCTGTTGGGCTTTTTATCTCTGAGCTGAACAGGATGTTGTCTTTGCCTCATTTGCTCGTACTTCCTGCCTGGGAAGCAGAACAAGCTATTTATATGACCTCTGGCATCTGATGTTTATTTCATTTGCCCCCTCTTGGTCAAAGAAATGTTTAACCTCCCAGAACCCTCGACCATCCCTCCGTTTTAAGGCCAACTGTTTCTCACAGCTTGTCGGACCCTTTTGGCGTCATCGTGGGCATCATCATCATCATCATCCCCCAGATACATGATGCGTCTCTGTATCTTTCATCTTGTCGTTTTATCATGTGTGGCCAAAGTTTGCATTTCATCTTGCTTCCGTACACTGACCTATTTGAAATGTGGAACAGGATAAGCAGGCGGGACATTGGAATTTTGTTTGGGTTGTGATTAACTCACCACTTTCAGTGTGCAGATCTGAAGTGGCATATTGATTGATGGATGGATGCCATGATAGGATTGGTTAAAATCGGTTCTCACATGTTTCATATTTTGTTTTACAGGAATATTATTTTTAGATTGTGATATAAAAATGTAGAATATGAGAATGTTATTTAAAGGCATTATACATGTATAATAACTGCTCAATACAAGATTGTTTAGACAGGCCTGAAATCATGGCTGGATGAATCACTGGAGACATCCTAAACATAACCACTTTCCTAACATTATATACACTTACTACAGCTAACAGTCTGCTAGCTAGCATACTGGCCATCTAGTGTACCAGGACAACACGTTTATTTTTCAACAATTTTAAAACCTAATTTTATAAACATGCCGATTTAAAAAAATATTTTTTCAAAAGTGAATCATTCAAATTTGGCTGGGTGGTTTATAACACCTTTTTCTGTCTTGTGACAAACCCAGAACACATTTATTTTTACTTTACCTTGACTTTCCACAAATGTCATCAACCCTCAGCTTAATGTCATGGAGCCGGATTGGAGCAGGGAGATGAGACGATGCCAAAAGATGAGCAGAAGAGACGAAGAGAACCCACATCCTCTGTGCATCTGAGCCAAGCACATGTATGTGTGTCAGGGAGCATCAAACCTCACTCCCATAGATGAGGTCTCTGCTGGCTTCTTCTTGACACAAATGGATTCAAAATCAACACAAACAGCTTTGGATTGTTTTCTCAGGATGCTGCTTGTGGAGGCGGCGTACACTGTAGCTTTTTTTTGTCTTCTTCTTTCTGAAAACTATGTTCTTTTGTAGATAGAAGACAAACAGTCTGTCACAAAAACAACAACATCGTCTGATAGTTTTTTTTTTCCCTCGCAAAGCTGAAAAGCAACATTGGGGTGGTTTTCTCAGCAAATTGCAACCAAATTGTTGAGTCCATTTCAACAGTGTTATCTCTATGAGGCTAATATTGTGTTCTGCGATGCTGACATAGCAGCATCAGTGCAGCTTTGGATCTGCTGTGCTCTGAAACACAGTGGACAATAAAAGAAAAGACTCTCCCACAGTGGGACACTGGTTTATAAGCTACAAAGGGGCTGCAAAGTGTCTGTGAAATGGGGCGAAAACCCGAAGATATCTCAATGCTGCAGTAGTCGTCGGACACATTATTCTAACCTGCCCCGCCTAATTTGAACTAATCTGGCCTGAAATGACCAGGTACACTTGGGAATTGATTTGAGGAGCCTGCGAGCCGTCCCTTAAATTGCAATGCTAATGGCGGGGCTGAGCGGGCTCTTATCCCTGATAAAGGCAGATTTAATGGAGATATTTCACATGGAATCATTTATCAGGCGCTGACAGGCAGGCAGCAAGACTACCACCCCCCACCCCACAAAAACACTACACACACACAAGCACCCTGATAGGCATGGGCCATCCTCTACGGCAGTGCTTGATCCATGACGATACAACTTAATCTGCCGGCAGCAGATTCGTTTATTAACTCAGCTCAACTTTGTTGTGAAATTAGACAAAAAATGAAAACGGGAGAAAAAAGCCAAAGCATATTCATATCAGGGTGAATCAGAGCTCATTTTTGGTGCCACCGGTCCGTGACTGCAGACAGACGGGGAGGAAAAACGGGCAGATCGAGAGGATGCATCTGAAGCAAGTCATAGATCACTGATAGAATCTGACAGGACAATACAAATATGAATGTAGCCGAGCACAGAGAGGCATTGTTATGCAGAGAGCATGCATGTGCACTCACAGCCCTGGCGGTTATAGTCTTCCCGGCTAAGCAGTGACATTTGTAATCTTTTTTTTTTTAAATATACATATTGACTTTTACAAGGTGGATGTCATTGCTATTTAGAGTACACAAAGGTGTAATGTGACCGAGCATAAACAGAAGCAGCGGGGGCATATTGTGAGCTCAGCCCTAGATTGCAGGACAGGACTCTGTCACTCAGCCACTCCTCTTCATATATAAACACATTCTTCCTGTCACCAGCATTAATTATAGCTCCTGATTTTTCTGACATAAATACACTTAGTCTCAGTCAAATTACAGTAATTCAATTTGTTGTTAGTTTAAGTCCAACAAAACAAACCATATTTTATTCAACTTTTTGTTGGTGAAATATTAGTCTAATTTTCATCTTCCCATTTAAATAAAAAAACAGTCTCCATGGTTCGTTGTGTACAGTTACCATGGTTACAGATGTTGATCTCTCCGCTCCCCATTGCTACTCTATCAGAGCTGCCATGGAGCCCACACTGTCACTAACTACCCTTCATGAATACATATTATCATATTTTTGGAGGAAATATTCAAAACCAGAAAAAAAAAAAAAACTGGAAGATTGCATGACAAGGCAATAAAGTAGAGTCAGGTAGGTTGGAGCTGGCTGACGCTACACTATGATTGGCTAGTCTGCATTCATGTGGAAAAGACACTGTTAACTTGTTCCCATACAGTGTCCATGAATGCAGGTCCATCCATGTCTCTGTATGTGATATGACTGAGTCTCCTCCATAAATCCTGTCATCATTTCTAAACTCTCAGTGTTGGTCAGCCTCTGTGTACCTGCTCACTTAGCATCACCGGGACGACAGCTGAGACTTATCGTTGTCTGGATTTTAAATTTCCCAATGCTCAGTATCGATTGCTTGAACTATGGCACATCTATTGCCAACAATAAAAGTGGCTCCAAATGTCTCCAATAAAACACATATAGTTTTTGTTACGTGCACTTAAGCTTAGATTGTAAATCTCAGACATAAAAACAATCAATGTGCCAAAACTAGATCATTCCACCACTCACTGGGACTGAACCTAGACTTACTCTCAAGAAAACAAAGGATGAAGCATTAACCATCTGACTAGAAAGAAAGAATACAAGGTCATTTTTTTACCTGTTAATAGGCATTTAGCATCCGAGCAATCCTTTTTACCATTTGCAACATTTAATTGAATATTTCTCCAAAAATGATTTGTATGCTCCTGAGGCAATAGTGTATTATGAAATCCAAATATGAAATGTGAGAGCTGATTACAATAATGGATTTAAGAAGAATACGACGGGAACACAACTGTCTGCTGTAGGCTTTGGGTTACGGGGGGGGGGTTGGATTAAAGCCAGCCTTGATGCTAGACTTAGAAATGGACAGCAGAGTCACGCCTGAGGATGTCTTTGTTGTTTTCATTATGACCTCACCTGACCAGCGCTGCCATGTTCTTCTTTGTTCATCTCATCTGTCTGTTAATACTGCTCCCAGGGGACATGACTACTCTCTCTCTCTCTCTCTCTCTCTCTCTCTCTCTCTCTCTCTCTCTCTCTCTCTGCCTCGATCTCCCTCCTTTGTTCACCTCCCCCCACTCCATCTATTCCTGGAACTGGTGATTTAATGAAGAGCTCGGGCACCACGAGTGACCTTTCCCATCATCGGCGTCCTCCGTTAGGTTTGTTGTTGTTGCGTGTTCATCTCTGGTCAGATTTCATCCAGAAAGCTCCAAAACATTTCTTTCCCTTGCACTTATTCTTGCTGTAGTCGAGCGTCGGGTTTGTCTGTGAAACACGAGGCTCATTAGGGGAAAATCCATGAGCTCAACCTCACATTGTTTGCCTCTACTTTCTCACCAGAAAGCACTTCCAGGAGAGCTAATTTACTTTACTACACAAATAGTCCTTTCATCAGTTAAGATGTTCAACATCAGGATTTAATGCTCAGCAAAGTTAACGTGTAACCTCTGTGCGTTCTTTGATGATAGCGGGCGGTAGCTTTATGTGTAATCTAACGGTGGTGGGATTTGGCTTTCCTGCTGTCAAGGTAAATGCTCTGTAATTGACCTTCTAATTCTGTGGGATAATGAGAAGAGAGGCGAAGGGCAAAGGCCACGCTGCTGTATTTACCTGCAGCACCAGACAATTAGTCCACATAACGCTAATCACAGGCTGGCAGGGGGACCTTTTTAATGAGCGCCAAAGTGGATTTGTTCTCACTTTCTACAGGCACAGCGTTAGTTATGTCGTAGGGATAATGGTTGGTTGATTACACATTTTGGAAAGCCGCTCCTGATTTCTGAGAGTTTTTGTAATTGATATATTTTTTAAATGATGCAATGTTTTGGTTTGATCTTGCCATAGCACTACATTCATTGTCTGTGTAAACATTATGGACTGAACCACATACTATAAGGTATGTCATTAAACAAAAGTGAAACAAACTGAAAATGTAGCAACAAAAATAAAGAAAAAACAGTCACTAAGTTTATCAATTGTCAGTGTAAACATGTGTTCATTCAAACACAAACAAACAATGGTTGCTAAATTGTAATTATAGTATTATGTATAATGAAGACCGCAGCCTTTGGTTCCATTTCAACAACGTCTGCAGCCACTCTAGTATCTCTGTGTAACTGTACTGTGAGGCTGCTGCTAAATACTCACATCAGCATGCTAGCATGCTCACAGTGACAATGCTAACATGCTGATGTTCAGCAGCTCTTATGCTAACATTTACTAATTAACACTCAATGGAAGATGCAGCTGAGGCAGGGTGGGAATGTCTTTAGTTTTGCAGGTATTTAGTTATCTTAAATACCTTAAATCTTAAATCTGATAATTATGGATGAATAGTCAGGGGATCACGTACGTTATTACAGTTCATCCTCCGGGGACCATGAATGACTGTGCGGCCCAATAGTGACCACTACCCAAAACCATGAATGCCAACCACATGGTGATGCTTCAGGATAGGCAGGGGACCACCAATGTCATTTCAGTGTATCATCTGGGGACCATGAATGTTTGAACAAAATGTCAAGACAATCGTTCCAATTGTTTTCTCCCTAGTGTGACTAAAAATGAAACTTTTGAGGATGCAAAAGAAAATAAATATTATTCCCATAAGTCTCAACTTTAATTACCCAACATGCCAGAAATGGATGCCCTTCACACATTCCTGTCAGTGTTTCTTGTGCAGGACGTAAAGGATACACCTTCAGGGATCCTCGCTGCCACCCAACCTCAGCGGGTGCAAGTCTCTGAGGTGCTTCAGCACGAGGAGAGACGGGTGGGATTAGCGTACAACCCTCCTGGGTTGACAGCGAATTGTCAGCTCACACCAGCCCCCTTAAATTGCCAGTTACAGATCCTAATTTAGCTGTCTTAAACATGTCCAACCATTCATCAGCTGGGATCCCTCTCAGGTCCTCTGCAGGTCCTCTGCTCTGAGGAAGGTTAGAGCCGGGTGGCAGGGGTGGGAGGAGGTCTGGCTGTAGCCAAAAGCTGAAGGAAGCTCTCCCTGAGAGGTGGAAACAGTGATGGGACTGTCGGGCTCATTTTCACAGCAGAGGGAAGTGACAGGCGTCTCAGTGGTTTTGTGCCCTCTGGACAACATGCTCCGTTGGTTGTGAGCCCGTACAGGAGGTCTCGTTTTTTACATGGAGTCACGCACACATGTGCATACAGCGATGCACAGATGCATGCACTTGGAAATTCGAGTCAACGGCATGCACACGCCTTCATGCACATGTTCAGTCGGGTTCAGTCACACGAAAACGCATGTAAGCGATCATGCTGTCTGCTCCCCTCATTATGTGCGAGTGTCTCACCCTCTCATCACATATGTGCAGCTGTGCATTTGTCTCGTGATTCCAGACGGATAATCACGGACCAGGATGCTGTTGCTTTGGCACAAACCCCACAAATGGGCAACTGAGTAAAATTGTCACGTTTGATTTGAGACGCCTTTTTATTTATTCATGTCATTGCCATGTTTTACTTGATGTTTTTTTTTAAGCATTTTAAGCTTTAATGTTCATTTTCAAAACAACTTTCAAACTGTTTTTTTCCTGTCTTTTTCATTTCAATTTGGGCATCACAACTTCCACATATTACAACTGATATAAAATTAATTCTATACACATTAGTTCTAATTACATGTGTTTCCGCTTTGAGCAGCAATTCTCTAGATCATCACATTTTTAATTTCCTCAGCATTCTACTTACAACAAGTATTTTGTGCCTAGAAGCATTTCCCCACCTCAGGATGTGTCTTCGCGTGACCCCGTTTTTGGCCGAGACAGCTTCGGTTTTCACCGCCCGGCTCTGAACACTCTTTGTCTTCCATAGACCCATCAGCTCTTGTGGGCTTCAGAGCCATGTTTATTAAGTCCATCACTTAAATACTGATTAGATTGGACACCCTGGGATCTTGGACATTATGAGGACATGGAGCCAGGTCTCCTATTTGTGTGCGTGTGCATGAATGAATTTGTGTTGGCTCTTTATTTGTGTGAGATGTGATTTGTGATGCCCCTCCCGGCTAAGGATGAAAAGAAATATCTCCCTGTGAAGTAATAACCTCAGGCTTAAGCACAACACAGTGGCAGCATTAGTTTTGGTTTATTTTATTTATAAATGTTATTTGTCCCTGAGAAAAGCAGCCATTGTCTGTGCAGGACCATAAAGTGGAAATCAATGACGGGCTGTAATTCGCAGCCCCGAGTAAAGACCCTCTTCGATCAATCTTCTTTGCCGCGGCCATCGAGGCATTATTAGAAGACGTTAACACTGGGTAGATGTTTTAGCTGCTTTTTTACTTTTTTTTTTTTGCATTAATATCACAGCTCGAGATTTCCAAACACACTTCTTCAAATGTGTTAAAATCTATTCATAATGCGCTTCTTATAGCAGCTGTGAGATAAAATGAGAATTAGATGAGAATGAAAAACTTCGGCTTTAACTGCAGCGTTTATGCTTTAGATGAGAAAAGGTGAAGGAACGCATGTTTCTGTATTTTCTTTTTTATATATTCATTTACATATATTTTAAGTATTTATTTAAACTTCATTATTTAGCACTGATGTATTGAGCATTGATCACCGGTGTTAAACTCCTCCCACATACAGTGCATCATAATATTTTCTATTAAGATAACTTCCCCCTCCTGATTCCTGTACCTCCATGGCCGTATTAGATCGTTCCCAGATATTCATGTTTCATTAAACGCGGTGCTCATGCCTGAGGAAAACTGCGGTAGCGCCTCAGGTACACAGCGGCATGCGACCCCACTTGGGATATGTCCTTGTCAGAGCTCGACCCCGCTTGGTCTGCTATCTCCAGGGAAACCAGTGGGCACGGCACAGGCTGTAGGAACTCCGTCGCCGTGATGGTCATCTCTCATCCCGCCTTGTCCCAGAGGCCTTAATGTGCCATCATCATGTCACATGCGGTGACGGCGGCTGGTTGACAGCTGGTTTCTAATGGTCGCCGCTCGCACGGGAGCCGAAGCTGCGCTTTCTCCTCAGAATGTCTTCTTTCTAATGAAGCCGACAGTGCCATGATTGCAGACTGGGTGACTCACAACGGGCCCCGGGCCTCATCAGTTCTTAACCTACTTGCTGCATGTCTAAATGAGCCTCCTTTGTCACACATGGGGAATACATAAACCTGACGGTTATCTGCTGTGGCGCCGGCAGCCTCTAATATGCCCCGTCGAAGGCGCGTGTCCCTGCTGCGAACCATGAGAGACAGTTATTTAGAGCGATTTCATTTTTCAGAAGTTGTCACATCTCGAGTATGACATACGCTAATGAAAAGCTCTGCTTTGAGTGTCAAAAAAACTGCCCTGTGGCTTGAAAGGTGGCTCTGAAAAGTTTGTGTTGGCTCATCAGGGAGGATGGCAATGCTAGTAGCTGTTAGCTGCGGCTAACAGCGGCTGTATTGTGATATATTTGTCCAGAAATGTGAGTTTTTTTTTCAAATAAAGTGCAGAGGAGGCCGCAACCATGTTTGCGTAACTTTAAACAGTTGGGGGCAGCATCTAAATTTATATCAAAACATGAGTTTACTTACTATCACTTGAGCAACATCATCCGTCTTTATCCAGTCGTGTGCTCACTAGTCCCCAAACACATGCATCTTTGTCAAAACAGCAGTTACAATTCAAATAGAAACATTTCAATGCAGCAACAAATTGGTCAAAACTTGAACAGGAACTAAAACCCCAGTATATGATGTATTTAATGCATACACATAGAATTGACTCCAGTTACTTGAGTCAGTATCGGTGCATCTAATGTTGGTGCATCCCTTGTCCAGCTCGTTGAGGATTTACTCATTTTTGGGATTCTCCGTTCACCTTGGAGGCGTGTGAGAAAACCTAACATTTTCTTCACAAATTTAAGGTAACACACTGCGAGTAATGGATATAAAAGGTAATTTCTGTGGGTTAAGTATTTCTTTTCAGGCAAATTCTGTTGGATGTTGGAGACATGAAAGAAGCACCTAAAAGCATTCCTGGAGAACTCCTTGGCAATGTGCTCAAAAGTGCTTGGATACAGTGTAGTAGCTGAACGCTAAGCTCCCCTGCAGTGTGCTAAAACATGCCTGCAGCATTTCTGTCAACAACGTCTGTGAAACTGCTAGGATTCATCCACCGCTGCCTCCTGCCCGTCCGCCGCCTGGTTGCTCTCGTGTTGACTCAGGATTCACACACAAATGGCCGTCTAAATGATCTGTAATAGCGGAATAATCTCTGTGACCTATTAGAGTAATACAGCAATAAGACAAACGCACACAGCTACACACACACACAGTACGCTTTAATTGATTCGCCGGGCTTGTTGGCTTAGTTGCACGCTCGTTTAAAAGGCGAGGGTGTCTCGCGTGCATGCGACGATGCTAATGGACCGTCGAGTTTGTGTGTGTCAGCGAATGTTCCGATGATTGTGTAATGACATTGTGTTTTTGTGTATGTGATACAGGGGGAAAGAACCCAGCTAAATACTTAACTCGGGGCCATAAAAGTGTCACACAGAAGCACTAATGGCCTTAGCAAATAGCATGTTTTGGAAGATTATGTTGATTTGTATTCAATCCAGAGGCTTAAAGCTCTTTATAACGTGAGGCCATTGCTTTGAAGATTAGCAGAGCGGCACAACTGTAAGTCACAACTAATGATGAAAGAGTTTTTGAATGGACAAACGGCAGTGTTGCAGCTGTTCTCCTGCATCCGTAAAGCTGATGGGATCAACATTTACGTATTTTTACAGCACGATGGGGACACATCTTTCGTTTGGAGGTCTTTAAGCAACACAATATAATCATTTTACATTTTAAAGTATTGTGTTTGATGGGGAAAGAAGCAGTTTGATTTGGTGTTTAGAGGATGGAATAAGAACGCTGGGACTGTGTTTTTAGAGGGTGAGACAGTGGAGGGCTGGCTTGTCGACCATTAACCGTACAGCCAACCAACCATTAGAAAGCAGATTATGTCGAGAGGCGCTCAGCTGGACCCGCTCAGCTCCAGCTTCAGACTCGGACAATCAGGAAGATGTAATCAGCCACTGTGCTAACTCCACACTTCTTTTCTTATTTCCCCTGTGCTCTTTACCTTTCTCAGGTTTCACCCAACACACGCCACCACAAGGAGACCCAGGTCTCTTTTTTCCCCCCTGACAAGTCCTTTAGGAGTCAGCGACAGGGCACTGTGTGTCCAGTTACACACACACACACACACACACCCCAGTCAGAACATGTACAGTTTGATCTGTGACGTAAACCTGATCCTGATTGAGAACAGAGTCTTTTCAGTGCTGTAAACTGAGTCCATGCAGCGAGCAGGAAACCCTGAGTGAGGCCAATTTGTTCCGAGCTCATTGTTATGATAGGCTGGGGACTGGTTTTTCCTTTTTTTCATAACCTGAGATATGATACCGTGGCAGAAATAGTAACCATAATCCCTCCTCAGGCCTGACGCATGGCCTTGTCTGGGAGAAAAATGCTACCCAACATGCCACACACACACACCTGCACGGCTCCCCCGGAAACGAATAGCCTGTCGATACATTTTTCAGCTTTTGAGTCACACACGAGCAGAGTTTAATGTAAATCTATTTCTGAACGCATCGTTAAACTCCGTCCGGGAAATGCATTTATGCAAAAATAATGGCTACACCTTTAGGACGCTGTCAGTTGAGGCTCATTAATTAAGACACTAGTCATATGCAAAGTCAAACGATCATGTTCCTCAGTTGTTAATCACCATGGTGACGGGAAAACCAGTGCAAGCCAAGAACTATCTTAAATAATGACTCCATTAATTACCGGGCGTTGTTATTGCACGACGGCGCTCTCTCCGCACCGCGTTAATTGAATGTAGCAAATAATGGATTCGCAGCCGAGTCGGGAATGCAACCGCGACTATCTGAGCCGCCCGTCTCCGTCCTCGCCGTGTTCACCTAAATCAAGTCAAACCGAGTGTCAGACGGCGTTTCGGCGGGAGATGAGACGGGGAGGAAGAAAGAGCGGGAGGCGGAGTAAAGTCAAACTAATGATGGAGCGTAAAACAGGCCATCTATGTTTGATGAATGTTAGCTGAAAGACCGGAAAGTGAGATGAAACGAAGATGAAAAGGAGAGACTGCGCTTACACTGAGAGAATGAGTTGATTAAGCAGCTCAGATAACAACATAGACACCCGGGAGCGGAGCATTCAGACAATGAAGACGCCTGGCTTTCTTTGGGATTCCCCCCAACATTTGATGTGTGCCACATTTCATTAAACATGTAAACATATGTTTTTTATTCAACTTGCACTGTTTTTTTCCACTATTTCCAATGGTGAAAATGGATACGGATCAATTGGTTATGAATATAATGCGTCAGGAAGGCAAGGCAAGGAATTGTATTTGTATAGCAACTTTCAACAAGGGTTTAATATGAAACATTAAAAGAAACATTGGAAAGAAACACAGAAAATAAATAAATTAATAAAAACCAGAGTATCAAAGGGATATAAGTTACAGTGCAGTATAAGCAGTTTATAAATTGTATTGTTTACTGAAAGGCAGTGGTCTAGATGGTTCGTAGCTAATCATAAATGTGTTTTGGCCCTAAACCATTCAGTGCTTTGTAAACCAGCAGTAGTATTTGAAAGTAAATGCTTTGCCAGTCTAAGTAGTCACGACTCTGCTCCACCACGCGGCTGAACACGTTGGCACTCCAACATCACACCCATGTGTGATTGTTGGCCCTCTTCCAAAACCACGGGCATTAATCTGCAGCTGTAACAGCCTCCACCCTTCTGGGCAGGTGCTCCTCTATATGACGGAAACCGCCTGGAAGGATTTGCTCTCATTCAGCTGCTGGAGCGTTGGCGGGGTCAGCCGCTGATCCCGGGTGATACCGGCTCACACAACAGCGTTGTTCAGCTGGAGTGCTTGTCAGATGGCAAACACCACTTTTCCATGACCGACAATTCCCATTTCACACAGCGGTTGCCCAAGTCGGTGGAGGTTTGAAATTAGATGAGGTTTTAAGTTCTCTCTCAGGCTCTATTTTTAAACATTCTCCCCACAATCACTCAAAGTGTGCACTAATTTTGTTACTCCCCGCTTTGTAGTTGGGTTTTTACGCTAATGTAGCACAGCTTTTAACAAAATTTTCAGAAAATGATCATGGAAAATGTGAATTAATGTGCCTTTCCATTCACTACCATTATGCAAAAACGGCGAGGTGGCATAATTCCCCTGTTGGGTGCCATTAAACAGCTGAGGATGAAGATGGTGCAGCAAGATAAAAGCGATTAAAACCAGTCAGACCTCAGAATGTGCAAAACCATATAGAAACCATGCGGTCGGCAGCTCTGATGCTAAATTTGATTTTGTGTTTAATTCTGAAGCTGCTCTCAGCAGCAGCACATTGGCCCTGGTGTGAAGGTGTGGTCGACGTCGTCTTCACAGTCATTAGTGCTCCAGTGCAGGTGCTAATGGAGTGGCTAGCCTGCTGCTTCTCTAAAAGCTTCTTCACTTTTTAATGTTTAACTTTTTTTTTACATTTTTTATTTCGCCATCTGTTCTGTTAAGCCCTCCTTCTCTCCCCTTTTCCATTTTTCCTGAGCAGCTTATCATTTGCTCCCAGTCAGCATGTTAACACTCAGCCTCCTCCATCTCCGTGTTTTTCCCCGCCGTCCGCCAGCTCGCGGCCGGATTGATCACCGAGGGTGTGTACGATGCAGTGCAAGCTGTCTGCTGTCTCCGCTCGCTCGCACACGGATGAATGTTAATCAACGCGCCGCGCGGTGGAGGAAACCCATCGACACCTATGGTGTCATCCTCGTTCAGGGCGTGTGGCATCTTTGTTCGATCCGCACCTGAACATGCAGGTTCAGCCGCCGCCGACTGTGTGTAGCACCACGCCTTCTTGGTGGCTTTTGAATGAATTCCCTGCTTTTCATCACACACCTGAGGTTAATACCATTTCATCTCCATTCAGGAAGTGTAGGAAGTGTCAACAATTTAATCAGAAATACATTATTGTTGCTCAAGCAGAGCCCGTGTGAAACCCCTCCAGCTCCCAGGATTTCATTTTGCAGCCTCTTTGAATAGAAGAAGCACCCCCATTTTATCTATAATACTCTCTCCATTCTTAAAGAACAATATGCATAATTTTCCAGGGGGAAAAGAAGTCTCTGGTTCTGGCCAATACGGTGATATGGATGGTGAAATGAGAGTTTTTAGTATTGTCCTCGCAGCTGCAGGAACGCATTATTGTTGCTCAAGTAGGGTCTGCTTGAAACGGCTTCCTTTTGATGGATTCATCCACACTCCAGCTTACAAGATTTCAATTTTGCGGTCTATTTCAATACAAGAAGCAACAGCATTCCTTTTTTTTTTTTTTTTAGTTTACTGTAGGTCCTTGCTTGCAGCAGCTTTAACAGTATGCAAGTTGGTTTTATAAGGTATTAAAACGGGAAACCAATGGAGCTTAGATGCTAGGTTATCAATCTAAAATTTTACTGTATGCCTTGAGGGCAGAAATTACAATTTGTAGTTTGTTGCCTGAAACACACAAAAGCCTTATATGGGCCTTTATATCTGAGGGGGACACTTTAATAATCTCTCAACCACTGAGCTTTTTCCCATGTCTCATTCTTCCTCCCTTTCACCTTCCGTGTCTGCCTCATTTATGCATTTCCACCCAGCCTCTTTTCTTCTTCGGGGGTTTTGATCCATTATAGATCAGTGATGAAGTGGTGATTTCCCCAGTCCCAATACAAGTCCGCACCTCACCTGCCTTTCCCCGTCTAAGTATCAGTCTGAAGAAGATCAATCTCCATAAGTCAGCCAAACAGGCCTCCAGGGCACCTTTCCCACCGAGCGGCTCCACCAAAGACACTTGAAGCTCAGAGACGATTCGGTCGGCATCTCTCATCTGTCTGAATCCGCCGGCCTCTCGCAGGAGAACACAACATTTTCACCCGCCGTGAATTTACTGGAGAGGCACGTTTTTGATTTGATCTTTCATCAAAAGGCGAAGGTGACCACATGAATGTCATCACACGGTGGGAGCAGAAGAGGCCCTGACTCCTGCAGTATGGCCTGGCTCATTAATGGATGCTAATATCATGGAGAAGTAGAGGCCACAAAGTGAAACGGCAGAGGGGTGAGTGGAAGCCGTGTTTGATGCAGCCACCTTTTCAGCTTCATTACCCGCCGCTATTACAGGCCGTGCCCGTGTGGATCAGTGCTCATGTCTCCGGGCCATCATTAATATCACACAGTGCAGGTTTTACAAAGGTATTAAGAGATTACTGGGGCAGAATGGATCACATTTTGCAAGTCCTTTCTGATTTTTTTTTTTTTTTCCCTCCCGCTTTAATTTTTGCTTTCACTCATCCTTTAAAGCTCCTTCTTCAATCATTGTCATTAAAGGATACATTTACGGGTGACAAATATCTTATGAGCACTGGAGAACATTTAACAAATTATAGTCCCCAGATGTCTTTCTTTCTCTCTTTAATAGATAGCCAGATAGATGAATACATACGTTATTGATCCTGAAGGAAATTTCATAATGTGAGGCAGTCTTTAATGTGAGGATTAGCTGATTTCTCATTATATATTAATATAATTACATTATGGACTGTTGTTTGGGCAAATTAAGCAAGTTTTAAGATCTCGTGGAGCTGCAGGTGATGACTCTCTGTGTCACTATCAGTGGCCCCTTTATCATACAAGTCATGTGATCCATTATTATTATGAACAATGGTGATTATAGCTGCTTGAGAAATGTTTTTGATGTCTGAATAAGTGGGTATGATTTGTTGGATTTGTTTTAAAGCTGCTGATCAAATCTAGTGTGTATAACTAGTGTGCTGTTGTTCCGATCAAAGACATCCAGATGTGTAAAGTGATGTTAACCAAGAATTCAAAAGAAAATAGAGCATCCAAGTTCTTGACCCCGACCTGATGAGGGAGAGAGTGATGAGCGTTACTGCTGAAGGATACTGTTTTAATGGGGGATGTTCGTGGACCACAGGTGTAAAACGGGCCGCTTATGATGCAGACAGACACTGAAGTGCACTGCTGGATTCACATTACACATAATGTGAGGGACTGTAAGACCTAATGGGCCGCTCCAGAGTCAGATGTAATGCAGCATAGAGGACGGGACGTGACATCAAACAGCAGGGAGGCTAATGCAGCATCACATCAGAGGGATAGGATGAGTCATGAGACCGTTGGGGGTCCGCAGACCGTCGCACTGCTCACAACTTTACTGAAGCATTAGATGCATATTTGTCTTCATGACACCAATTTGTACCGTTCGCAAAAAGGACAAAGTTTTAGTTATTTTCAGTACTTATTTCAGTGAAATTGAGCAGACACTTTAATTTCAAAACTTTTTTAGGCTTATATGTAGATGAGGGAGAGGAAATGGTACAAAGAGGCGACAGAAACTAGGTACAATAGTGCAAAGCAGTTTTTCACACACTGGATAGCATTTTTGGGGGTAAGAAAACACTTCCCTTGCACTGTTGTATCCTGAGGGTTGGACCGTGCATCTGTGGCCATCATGGCCCTGCTGTCGACGTGATGAAACTTGGTGCTGGATGGAGATGTGCAACATGCTTTGGGAAATCCGATCTTTGGGAAACAGCTGCTGCAATTAGAGACTAAGAGAAAAAGTATGTACGGTAGTTAGCGGTGAGAGTCAAAAAAAGAAAGGAAAATCAATGAAGTCGTAAAACAGTTTAAGTATCAGACTGAAGAAAGACTTCACACCCAAAAGTCCTGCAAGTCACGTCTCTAGCTGCTTGCTTTACTTGCAAAATGATCGTTTAAATGAACAAACAACATATTTCCTATTCATGGCATAATTCAAACACATTTGTCCCATGCCTTTCACTTCCATATTGTTCCAAAATAAGGTCCCATGAGGTGGAGAGGGACTTTACCTCTCCTTTTCCTTTTTCTTCTCTTATTCTCCCCTCCTCGTTTCCCACAGCAACACAATGCCACTCTCTGTTGACGTTTAAAGCATCACCTTTCCTCTGTGTCTGAGCTGGGGATCGGCTGCCAAGCAGCAGCGACCGACCTCGCAATGCCTGTGTGTTTTTTAATGACCTCCTTTCACAGCAGCTAATTGAGCCCTGCAGTGTGCGGGCAAATCTGCGGACCAAAATAGCATCAAGATCGAGGCAGACGGGGAAAAGAACAGGAAAAATCTCGCTCATGCGTTCGCACATCGATGGTCCTGGGCAGACATTTCCTTTTGTTTCCTGTATGGTTTGGTGGATGAATTATTTATACCTCTCAGATTTTTATTCTATAGGTCGACACACATTGTGTATACTGTACTGTATAGGCCATCTATATCTGGAGAGAGTTTTCCCAAGTAAACACCTGACATCCACCTCTGCCAGGAGAAAACAGAGCTGTGAGCTGTCAAGGTGTCACACAACGTCCCATTTGGACTCTTGTCAGGTTGAAAGTCCCAGTGTCCCCTGTGCTGCGTCCCCTGGGCTTCCCAGGAATTCACCGGACACGCTCAAGCTTCCTGAGAACTGTCAGAGTCCAGAAACCATCTCCGACCTTTGGGCTAAAATACACCGTGTCCTCACAATCGTAATTATTGGAAGGCTACGTCAATAATGTCTTATTTTCTTGCTTTTATTAGTCCCGTGCTGCTTCATTTCAAAATACAAAAACAGCTCTCAGCTTCGCTGTTTGCACAAATCGTTGACAATATTTGGGAGAAAATGAGTCCCGTGTGGGACTATTTCCCGTTTAATGATGTGAATGTGAGATGAGGCTTCTGGTGCATTTCATTTTGCCAGCCTGAAAAACAAACGCCCAGAAAAATCATCTGGAGAAAATTGTCTATCAGAGAGCAAATGTGGTGGGTCAGATTCCTGTAGAATGTGTCGTGTGCAGTGAAGGGTTTGTGTGTGTAGACGATGCACGGACAACAAGCACGCATCCGTATCTAAGCATTATGCACGTTGGAGGCCGTCGACACCTCAAATGTCAACGTAAACACAAACAAACCCACGGAGCGTCTCGGTGTCAGGGGGGGGGGGGGCTGAAATAGTCTCTGAAATAGAAACACGGTGTCCATCACATCAACATCCGCGTCACTCTCTGATGCTCGCGGCTGATTGAGATGATTCATTAATGATGACGCCCCTGCATGTTGTAACCGACTCGTGCTGAGAGTGGCAGGCCGTCTGCCCAGTAGTCTGCGTCATTCATCGATCCTCTGCCCCTGTTGGTTGACTGAACTGGGATCAGCACTATGCTTATTTTCAGAATCCAGCCTTTGATACAAGTAGGAGAAAAAAAAAAACACCTTTAAAGTTAGAGAATTCAGCGAGGGAGTTCTTTCGAGGGCCAGCCAGACGAGTACAGCAGCTCAGTGTTCAACAGAATCTCCTACGGGACCTGCTATATTTGAAGCCTCGGGGATGGAGTATACAGAATAAATAGGTGGGTTTTTTAACAGTTTTCTTTGCTTAATGGACATAAATAGAATATGTAATATTGCGAAAAGTGACAGAGAGGACGAGGAAGTGGCTGAGTCTTCAGAGAGCAGAAGTAGATAAAGTGCTTTTTAGAATGACTAATTTCCCTCATGAAATCCATCCTGTAAGACCTCCTGGAATAGAGACTTTATTGCACGGTGGGTTATCATTACACTCACTATAGATAGCCCTGGAATCCCTCATAGACCCGGCTAACCTACTTCATGAGATTGGAGATTTGAGCGGATTCTGCCTGTCCCCCGATGGTTCGACCTCTGACCTTATTTATAGCAGCGCAGGACATGTCTAACTTTCTCCTTGGATTACTGCTCTATAGTCTCTGCCAGTTTGAATGTGACCTTGAAGCGTGGCGCCGGTTTCTTTTAGCCCTGAGGTGAGGTAAACCCGCATTATATATTAGTCCAGGGATACTAAAAGGGAAGAATAAAAGCTTGTGGATTCTTCTGCTGCTTCCTGAACACGTTCCAGACTCGGTCCATGCCCTGTCCTTGAATGTGGTGTGGCGTTTGTGTGTTTAAGTAGTTGTGTTTTTGACTGCACCGGCCAGGAATCCCAGTGTTCCCCCGTCGTTCTGTCTGTACTGTAGCACCAGAAATTCCTCCTCTTCCCCAACGATCAATTCCTCCACGCAGCCGCTCCCCCCGCCTCCCCTCTCTCCCCCGACATCGTCCCACCAGGCCGTCTGTCAGAACGAGAGGAGGGAGGGAGCAGCCAAACAAAGAGACATACATGTAAACAAAGGGAGCGAGGATGAAAAGTGGAAGTCGGAAGAATGGCTTCACACAAGTCATCGCAATTACATGCAAATGTGAAAAAAGTCGTTGATGAGCCATTAATCGATGTGACGAGGAGGCAGATTAATGCCTTGGAAAGATTGAACGATAAACGTGGCGTTGATTTAATGAACGCCGAGACGGAAACGCAACACATCGTCTGTCATTCATCACTTCAACTCCGTTCTAATTAGCCTTCAAGTTCGAGTAACAAATAGTGATTATCAAAGTTGAGGTGACAGATGAGACTTTTGCTACTCGTTCATGCTGATAACCACATCTTGTTCAAGATATAATGTAATAATCCAAATGGAGGAGTCCAAACAGTCACAGGAAGATTAAGGCCTCAAGGATTTGAGTTTAAGTTAAAGGTGTGTGTGTGGTTTTAGGGATTAAGACAGTTGCCGAGACAAAACAATCACGTTGAAAACTGTGGAGTCTGTGAAACTGTGAGGCTATTTTGTGTTGCAGCACTAAAGTAATTGCGTGTATTCATAGCGTTTAGTTTGTGTGATTACTGTCTATCATGAGAAGAGCAAGCAACAGGAGGCTACAGCTGTTTTTCCTCGGCGCTCGTTCTAATCGCCTCTAGTCCAAATGCTGCTGGTACAACACAACTTACAGAACACAACACACACACACACACACCTTGCCCCTGCCACACACACTCGCTCTCCCCATCCGTCCTACCACACCTTAATGAGGAAGCTCATTATGGACAAACAAGCCGCTGCTGCTGTGAATAAGCAACGAGGACAGCCCTGCTGCTCAGCCGAGCGTCGATCCGCCGGCTGAATATTTTATTGATTCTGCAAGTCCAGCTGTTGATCTGTCTTGTGTTCTCGTGTCATTAATATAGTGTGTGCAGAACAAAGCCCTCCGTCCTGAGTTCATCAGGTCGCCGGCATTGTTAAGTGGCTGCTTCACCGCGCCGCCAGGCCGCATGTTTGCACTAACAGTATGATCTCTGCATATATGTCCTCGTTGGCGTACGTGTGTTGCTGTTCTCTCTGCTCCTGCACTGCAGATTAGTGTACGAGAGATTAGAAAAGAGATCTGATTAGCAATAATATATGTACACAGATACTCTATCAACTGTGGGTTATTACCAGATGAACCGCCACCACTTCACTTGGCAGTAAACGTCTCTGAAAGCCTGTGAACAAATATTAGTTTCAACTGCGTCTTCAAGTGAAAGAGATCAAGGCCTGCACACCCACGCAGGTGTTTTCAGTTACTATTGGTCAGCGTTAGTTGGGCGGATCTATGCTTGTAATTGCATGATGTCACAGGGTTGCAGGTGACCTCAGGTCCAGCAAGCTTCAGTCCTGAGACGAGGTCTAATGACAGATTCTCAAACGGGAGAGCCGGCTCTTTTCCCTTCTTTCACATTGCAGTGGATCTCTTCTGACTGTTGCTTGGATACGTGCGGCTCTTTCTCTGGATTCACTGATGTGTTTTTAGCTGCCTGTCAGCGTGCGTACAGTGGAGAAGCATGTGGAGCACTTGTTTCCAGTGATTTGCTGGTGCTTTAGAGGTCAGCGCCCACATGTTCTTTTCAGTCTCCCGACCCTCTTTTAGTCAAATGGCAGTCGGCCCGTCCCTCGGAACTCATTGTTCAGAACAAAGAAGAAGAGTACAGAACTTCACTTTGTATGTACAGGATGACACATGACTGTAATGTGCTAACGGCTTCTGTGGAGCTGGACCTCATATAAATGCAGAAGATGCCACACAGAGCACTTGCTACACACACACACACACACACAAAATATCTGTTTTTACACACAAATCTGTAAGTTTATCATCTTATTTTATCTCCCCTCTCTGCTCTCCACTCAACAGACCGACCAAACACCTCCTGAAGAAACGAAACTTCCATTTCAACTTTCATTGACATCATCATGGATTTCATGCTGTGATTATTTCAAAGTGAATGCTAAATTGTATATATTGTATTGGGGAGTGTTTTTATTAACAGTTCCCTCGAGTCAAACAGCTTTTTCAAAACACACGGTTCTTTAAAAAAAAAAGCATACAAGAACCTCAGGGGGCAAAAAGCAATCTGAGAAGGAGACGGGGCTACCCCCGAATTTCAGAGATATAAGGTTCCTTTTTTATACACTTGAAGTCCTGAGTTAAAATGCAGTGAGGCTTTTTAGAATGCAACAGCGTTTCCCTTTTCTCCTTTGGGGAGCATGAACGTAAACATGTGAATGAGCAATGACATGGAAGTAATTACCTAAGTGTATGTGCATAATTCCACATTTATGCTTGTGAGCAGAATACATGAGCTTCTAAGGCAGAGGTGTGCCGAGGCAGAGGTCTGGCCAGCTAATGAAGTTTCCCCCTCTAATATAATTAATTACAGCACTTATCTGACCAGACAAAAACCCAGCTCGATGGATTATATTAGGATGCACCATCTTGGTCCTGGATGGCCGACTGGGAAATGGATCCTGATTATCTCGCCGTTAGAACAACAGAGACACACACCGGCCCACCGCCTCGTATCAGATCAATTAGTGGCAAAGCTCTCTCCCCCACAATACCTCATATCAGGATGGCAGCGCCATCCAGACTGCAGCAAAATATCATTTTTCTCTCATAAAGAGTGTTTGTTTTGATTTAGATTTGTTTGGATCAAATGAAATGCTTTTTCTTTAAAGGTGCTTAATGTCGAGAACTGTAAACCCTGTTCTGTTGGCGTCTTTCATTTAATACAAAGTGAATAGAAAGACATCAGTAGACACGAACAAACGTGGATTGGCTCTAAAAGGTGTAAATTGAAACAAAGACCATACGTGGGAGATAAAAGTGTTTTTAAATCCAAATTCTCACCTTCTGAATGTGCAGAGATGAGCCGATGAGGTCTGGTAGCGGTGTTTAATTAATAAGCTGTATGCCTGACTGTGTGGAAGTGGCTGGGATCAGTCTTTCATGTGTGAGGAAACATCAGGCTTAACTTAACAATGTTTTCCCAAGAAATACATTCATATCAATATCAATGGCCTGAATTGTGTTAATTAAAATAATAGATTGTGATTCTAGACTTGCCTATAGTCACATATACCACATCCTGCTGTTGGAGGTCCATCAGTTAGATCCATCAGAGCAAAGTCTTGTCTAAGTGTCCAGGTGTTATATTAGTCCAAATAAACATGGACCACATGCACCTTAGTCACCCTCTACCTTCTTCACCATTTAAATGTTGGCCATGTTAATGTTTTTGCAACCAGTGAACAGTGGATAACGTATTTGAACTGTGGATGAGCAACCGCTTGATCTGACGATCACAAGCAGCAAAGCAACACCCCAAGCAGCAACCTTCTCTGGCTTCATCTGGCTTCTGGTGTGAAGCTGTGAAAAAGCAAAGTGTTAAAATAATCTTGGTGGCTAATTGCATTGGGAGCGACGGTAGCAAGGCAACCTGTCAATCACAAGGTAACCACACCATAAAGCATTCCCTGCTTTATGGTTTATTTCACTCTAAATGGACCGTAATTTACGAAATCAACATCACGCCGTGTAAAAAAAAGACTTGAAACTAGTGATTGAGACTATAAACTCATGTTTACAATTTTGAAGTGAGAAGTAGGGTCATTTTCTTAGAGACTTCCATGCAATCAGACTTGAATGCAAGTTTAAGGCGCTTCAGCTTTGGCTTCACTTTTCAGATCTGGAGGTTACTGGATGGCGATAAGCCAATTTCAGTTTTTCAGTTATTTTCCTACACTGTTTTTGTCCTTGAATCTGTTTACTTGTGAAGTTAAGCCACACAGCTTTGGGATCAATGCATATTTTTTATTCCCAATTCAAAAAAAGTCTGTTGGGGCCTGGAGTGAATTTTAGACCTTTCATGTCTTCTTGCATCTTTCCATTGAATTTGTTTACAGTCATCCCACCTGTGAAACCCACTTCTTCTCTAAAGCAGCTGTGGTCTGTCAGTATTTTAGTCACATCCTGCTGCTCACACGTCCCCTGACAGTTCCAGTAGTTGGGGGAAACCATGTTGCATAGTCTCTGTTACACCCAGCTCTGACATGACAGCTTATTGAGGTGCAACATTTGGAGGTTTAATACTTCTAACACTATATGGGCTTAACAACCAACAGCAGCTTCTCATTTTACCAACCAGAGCTCCTCGGAAAATGCAATACCATCCTTTTTCTGCCACGGGGGAGGGAAAGAGGCACCGGCATTTTTATCTCCCAGTGGCTGACACTCTCCATATTCCGTCACTAAATTACTTCCTCTGCCTCTGTGATGAAGAAGTAAAAGAAAACGATAAGTCTGGAGGCGTGAATCTGCAATTTATATACTGTATAAATGGCAGTTTCTTATGGGATCCTTTCAACCCGAGCTTGGTGACAGACTGGAGAAATGACTCTTTAGGGCCCTGTGAGGGCCGATATGAGGCGAGGGATCTGCACAGGAGACGGATGAAAGAGAGTGCTACTGTTTTCATCTTCTGTTAGCGACGTCGTACAGCTCGCTCCAACCTCAGTGTCTCGGTTCAATAGGTATTGTATAGTGACGAGGGAGTTTAAACGATCAATAAACAAAATATTACCAACAGCTCATCATTCACCCGCAGCTACTGTTGGACTGGTAAATGGAAATGCGTCTATTTATGAAACATCAAGAGGGGGAGTAAACATCGACTGTGAAATGGATTTCATTGAAGCTCTCTCTCTTGGTACAACTATATATATATATATATATATATATATATATATATATATATATATATATATATATAGACACACACACACACACATCCCGACAGCAATCAATAAAAAACAAATCTAGTATCTGTTGCTAGGCAGTACTGTAATAAGCCCGTCCAATCACTTCATTTGGCTGTAGTCAAATGATGAGCGCTGTGAATTGAGCTTGATGAAGCAGCAAACCACTGTTTGCTGTGCAAAGATGTAGTGCAGTAATGCCGTCCTGAGCAGAGAGAGTCTCACTCCCTCAGTGTGTGTTGTAATCCAAGCTTCTCTGTGCTTTGTTTACGTAGCCTCGCCGGGTTTCCATTGACACGTTTGGCCTTGCCGAGTCAAACCATGCAGACGTGAAATGTGTTGATTGAACTCTTCAATAAGAACAAGGCTACTGCTGCTGGGAGGAAGAGTACAAACAGCAAAAACAACTGGAGGCATGTTACTGCCGAGCGAAAGGCAATCTCTCCATCATGAATGCACTCTGAATTTGGCACATAGCAACTTTTACTTGGATTTTTCAAGTGGTTGCGACATTAAACTTTTTCCTGATTTTAAAAGTTTGAGAATGATTTCAGAAGTTATATCATAATTTTGTCTTTCATTGCTTCTGCTCCATCTGTAATTCATCATCAAGGGATCTGAGGTATGAACAGATGTTCTGTCAGTTTTATAAGTGTGTAAAATGTGCATAAAATATAAATTGAACAATTTTAAAGTAGTTATTTAAGTTCACTTTTACATTTTTTTCCTTTTGCTATTCGAGTTGACAGCAGTTTTTACTCTTTGACTGAATTTGCATATTCTATGTTGTTTTGTTTGTTTAGTCATCACACTGAGACACGATTTCTCTCCGACTAATACACAACAATCACAACGTCATCTATTATATTCTACTCATTTCCAGACCACTGCTCAGTGATTTTGGATTCATGGCTTGTTGCATTTTTGTTTTTTTTGCAGCTCAATGTAAGTCAGCCGTCCGTATGCAATGAAACAGTGTTTTCTCTCTGCACGCCCAGAAGCTGAGCCGAGAGGCGTCGGCGTGTGACTAAGCACACGGCGCTCCCGTTTGTTTGCATATCAGGTCTTTTACTCCTTTTTGGTTCATGGGGAATGAGTTGTGCTTATCAGCTTGACGTCACAACAACACAAATCATTGGTTAACTTCCGGTTGAAAAGATCCTTCCGGAAGCATCATATTGGGTTTAGTAATTGATGTGACTGTATTCACATACAAACAGCCCAGTTGGGTAAATATGAGCAGGAGGTTTCAGAGTGAAACATTCTGGAAATCAATTCTGCTGCTGCAAAGCGTTGTGTTTTAGAAAAGGCAGAGAATCAAAGCTTCCGTCCAGTATTATTATTTTACATCCTAAATGGGCATCTTGATGCACTTTGAGGCTTTTCTGCCGATATGTCCTTTAGGTTTCTCCTCTATGATTCATCAAGCATGTTTACTTTGTCTGTGGCCTGCAGAACTCAGATGCCACTGCCATAAAACATTCTGATCTGTCTTCGTCATCAACAAACACCCAAATCCAGTAAAACTGTTTGGTTTTATGTTTATTTGTTATATGTGGTTCACTTGACTTACAGCCATGTGCGTTAGTAGCGGTATGTTTCCTTTATTTATTTATTATTTATAAAGTTGTTTTACAGCAGAAACCGTAGGTTTTGGACTGAAACGACTTGCCTCTGCAACCGTCCTGTATATCTTGAAGACTGCAGGGTCAGGGACAGATGCTTCTGTGTCACAGGGAGCCTCTCACATTAATTTGCACACATTTATAGCTTTGTGAGTGCCAGGCTGTGTGGATGAAATCATTAGAGTGGTTGGCATGCAACCAGAAAGATGGAAAGTGAATCTCTTGGTCCATTTGATTAGAGAAGATTTAAAATGTCCACTGCTGATGCTGGCAGAGGACTTAAACAAACCCAGGAGTGGGCATGGAGCGATAACTCTCGCCCAAATCATTCTGATTCATGAGCATAACAACATAACATTCAAGCAATCTTATATCATTTTACATTTTTTTCAGAAATTATTCATTCATTATTCATTCCTAAATGATTATAAATCCCTGCATAAATTAATGATCAATATATTTTAAGTATTTTTCTTTCCTGTATCGCTTAAATCAGCTCTATTTTTCATTCAGTAGACAGCTTTTTCAAGTCACTTGTGAGGATATTTACTATGATCTAGGGCTGTTCGATTTTGCCCAAAAATAAAATCCTGATTTTCTTCTCTCAAAATCTGATTTTCGATTATGATTACGATTATTTTGTGAAATGACAAAAGGCAAAGAAATGATTTCAAATATGCAGTTTTTTATTGAACATTTTGCAAATAATTTCCCCAAACCTTGCTCTTATTAAACAAAAAATCCCTCAAGGGATTAATATAAAGAACAATTAATGAACTTTTGCCATCTGGCTTTGCTCCATGTTATCTTCTTGTAGACCTCTTGTAAACAAACAAAAAAACAATCCCTTTGGGATTAAGAGAAAAACCTCACTGTCACACGTATCGTAAGGTGTGTCCATCAAACAAAAATGAATGAATAAAGTACAGAACTTTAACTTAACTAAAAAATTGATTTTACTATTTTCACATTTTTAACATCGTCCTAACTACATAATTGCGATTTAAAATTGATTAATCGAACAGGCCTACTATGATCCCAATAATGGAAATTCACCACAATCTACGAGTGTTTTTTTAATGCGATCCACAATAACATCCTGAATCGTCCCATCCCACCCAGGAGAGACTCCATCAGTGGTGGAGGCTAACCGTGTAAAGCCTGTGTTGTGATGTAAAACCATTTTCACACTCAAACCTCGCATTTACTTACACTGAGAAACTCCGCTTGACCTCCAGAGACGAGGGTAACGAGGAACAGCTGCCTGCTTGCGTTCCTTCACTTCTGCTGCCGTCTGTCTGGGCTGGTTACTGCTGGTCACCACCTTCCTCACGGAGGTGTGAGCTGCAGCATGCTGCGTGTCGGGGCCCCCACCCACTCACATGAATACCAACCGATGTGGCCTGACAGGGTCCACCTCAGCCTCGAGGGCACCGGAGTAAAATCACCAGGAAGACGGTGCTTGAACACACTACCAGGTTCACCAGGTTCACATCGTGCCTCTTGTGTCTTCTGCCTGTGAACGTGTGATTCGGAGCGACGAGGCTGGATCTCCAGTAAACGACGCAAAGAGGTCACACTCCATCGCTCCTACCCTTTGTAGTTCATGCTTGTAAAATCTATTCCTGCGTCATCTCTTTTACTTCTGTCTAACTTTCTTCTCCATTCAATGATAACTAATGATGATTTGTTTCTACAGTTCGAGTATTTAAGGCTAGAATATATCAAATGTTTTACAGGTTGTAAGCAAACATTTGAACTATACTACATATGCTAATTAGTGCTAACATATAGATAAAATACTCGCTTTGATGTGAGCACTGACACTGTTACGGTCTGTTGTTCCATATTATTTGTCTGACTTTTGCATGAAAAATTCTTCAAAATGCACCAACATCACAAACCAATCCAGCAACTAGCCTGTGCCAGCACCCACCTGTAGCTCAAAGCAGCCACACCCTTTATAATGCACAACGCTGACTATTAATATAAACAGGTGAGTTATATAGACAGACATTCACCCTGCACCGTGATCATACTCAGCCAGCCATAACGTGTCCTCATGAAGGTCACAGCTTGGTCATACAACCTCCATCTCTTTTGCTGAGCTCCACCACAATAACCCCCCTCACAACCCAACCAGTGTCACTTCACTCCCGCTTTCTAATGCTTGACCTACTTATGTGTTTATCTATGGGGACAAGGCATCATGGGAACATGCTGCTTCTCTCTTTGCTTCATTTGAGCAGGTTAAACCCAGCGACGGCTCTTACGTAAACCCCCCCTCACCTCACATATGGCTCAGTGCTTACGCTAGAACGCAACTCGCCAACACTGGAGGGAATAACCAATGTCTCCATACTATCCTGACGCTGGCTATACCAACAAAAGTAATCTCTCTTCATTTTCCTTCAATTAAACTCAATTACCTCCCGCCGAGATCCACTTCAGGTTCGTTTAGTGCGTGTGTACATTTCTTTGCAGCTCCTCAGCATGCGAGAGTCAATCTGAGATGATGTCTGATAATGCTCTGATTAATATTGCATGGCTCATCTCACTTGAATATTAATGTATTCCTGCTCGCTTGTACGGTATCTCTGTGGTCCATCGCTCAGGCGGTTCTGCTTGTTATGCCAGCCCCGTGTGTGTGTGTGTGTGTGTGTGTGTGTGTGTGTGTGTGGCCACACAGCAGATAAGAACCCATTCTCGGCCCTGTGTGAGTGGCAGTGAGGAGACAGCAGAGGGATAAAAGAAAACAACGGGCCGGCCCAGTTTTTCTTATCAGTCACCGAAGAAGAGGCAGCTGGATGAAATAGACGCAATGGACGTGTTTCCATTCACATATTTTTATGCGCATTTAGAAGTATTACATTCAAAAAGCTGAATGAAAAAACAACACTACAATTTTGCTATATTTCCTAAAACTTCCTGAAGTTTTTATGCTCACTTTAGGTAGTTTTTGCCTTTCAGAACATGGATTATTCAAACCCCAAATATTTAACGTGCATTGATCAGCCGTTTCTGCTGTCATTGTCTTAGATATTCAATCTTGGTAGCGTGTCGGTTACATAATATACTTTCTTTGCTGATTTTAGTGGCGAGTTGCAGTCCGGAGGCCCTGTTTACACATGGAACTATTTGCAATTTGATTCCCATTAATTATGTAACTCTAAGCTGATAATTAGAATCTGTGAAAATGCAATTGAATCACTTTACCAGGTCACTGGCGGTGCTCCGTGCTGCATGGCGATGTGGTTTGGTGGGTTCAGTAATTTGGAAAAATTGGCTACAGACGCACAACATCTTATTTATAATCACACCTCCACTGGTTTTTAATAGACAACGTTGTTATTCTCTTGAGGGGGGAAACAAGAAGCCATTGTTCAGTTGGAAACAGTTGCGTCTTAATTATGTGAGCTCTACTGGAAGTGATGGGCGCTCTGCTCTGCTGTGTCTTTGCCTAATGCAGAGCCAGAAGTCTGCATGAGAGCCCATCAGTCCCCAGGGAGTTGTTCCGTCTTGACACCCCCCGTGGATCAGCCGGGGCCGAGTGGAGGCAGAACAGAAGCGCTGAGATGGACAGAAACACACACGGAGACGGACACAGGCCAGACACCCCTTACGGCTGTTTGGGTTCCCTGCCAATCACACGGATGTCACAGACCACTGACCCACACTATGGATCACATTGGATTGCATCGCTAAATTTGAAAAGTTTAGTGTGTTATTTTCTATCCTGCATATGTATTTTGTGGTGGTTCCCTGCGTCCTGGCTCCTTTTCACGCATGAGTGGCAGATCTAACAAGCTCCCCGTGGTGCAGAGGGGCGGAGGAATGATTGGTGGAGTGAAGGCCTGGGGGAGGCTTTTAATTAGGCTTGTCTTGAGACAATCTGCAGGATCTGGATTTGGACCGTCCATCAGAAATACCTGGATCTACCTTTCATAGCATCATCTTGCATCTATTCTAGCAACATCTCTCAGGTGAACAAACCTAAAGAGTGTTGGCTGGTTAAAAAGAAAACCATGTGGAAACTGTCAAAACTCACAATTCTTTTCTATCATAGAAAACGGAATCCAATGTTTTTACAATGAATTGAATATTTCCTGTTCCTCGATCTGAAATGGAGTTTTTATTCTGAATAATGTGTCTTGTTTGAACTGCAGCTGCTCCCGATCATCTCCGGCGAGACACTCTCCTCTCTAACTGTGTGGAGCACTGCTGTAGGTAGTGGTTCGCCCCGGATATATCGCCTCTAGAATCATTTCCTTTCCCACCATATAAACTACAAAGCTGATGCTGCATTGTTGAGGTCATTGGACTTTTCTTTCCCGTCTGCCATCCTCTCTTCTCATCCTCTTAGCTGGGAGATGTCATGATGACTATCTTTGGCTCGGTCGGATTGAGTTTCTGTCAGGCAGCAATATGGTTAGCGCTGCAGTTCGCAGCTCAAAATGTGAATATTTTTAGTTGATCTTCGTGCGACACACATTCTGTGGATAACAGGAAGTGACACAAAGTGCGTATGGACAGTGATAGTATAGTAATTGACAGGCCACATCTTACTGTACATCATTCCACAAAAATGCATTGAGCATTTTATAGCTGCCGGGCGATATAGGATGTTAAGAATAACGTTAAGTGACAACCTGTGAAAGCTGGTGAGGTATATCCAGCTTTTATTTTGCAACCCACGAGCACAGATTTCTTTTTCTACATGTCACGAGTCACAGATTTCATTTATCCTGAAAGGTTTCCATTTCTGTATGCAAATTAAAAAAAAAAGAATTCAGTGAGAATCAGATGAGATCTTTCTTTCCACTGCAGCTTTGCACATGTTATCTCCTCACTAGAATGAATTCTGTCACCGAGCGTTTTCTCTCCCCGGTGTCCTCGCTCCTTTTCTCAGCAAACTGTTTGATCAGTGTGATTCGTCAAACAGAATAGCACTCTCTGTGTTTTCTGGGCAAACTTTCCGCTCCACAGGTGGCGCATCTCAGTGTACTTTTCATTTATATTTAAAGGCAAGCCCATCAGTCATTGGACTCATGAGCCCTCGTGCTCTTGCGCAGCCGGTCTGTCATTGCACTCTGAGGGTTCCCCTGATGGCGAGGGTAAACTGCTTGAAGTCGAGGTCGTCCTCCTCGTCGAGCACGGCTCTCTGGCTGCTTAAGCTGCCGTCACTGCTCCGAGCGCATGATGTCTCATGAATTAAGACTTCTGGGTCCGCGCTGCAGCCGGTCTCCTCGCCGAACGAATGCCTAATGGATGTGGGAATCCCACAGTGAGGCTGCTAGAGAGATAACCTTCCGACATGCCATAATATAGCAGGCAGATGTGACTGAGACCCACCTAATGAATAGAATTGAACTTTATTGCCCACGAAAGTGGAAATCTTTTTCCTCTATGGGACAAAATCAGCAAAACCCTGAAATATGGAACACTGCATGGAAAGATTTTGCACATTATTAGCCGGATGCTATGGAATTTATGTCTGAGAAGAAATCTACCAGTGATCTCTTGTGTCTCTTGCTGTCTCCTGAAAGCAGCATTAGTTTGATGTTAATGGAGGAGGTCTACATGCGTGGTTTGACATAAAATAGTGCTGGAGTTGAACACCGGAAACTGCAGCTTCATCCCGTTTCCTGACGCTTCTTTTAACCTTGAACAAGATCTTTTTTTAGATACAATTTCATACGCGTATCAATGCTCCCAGGACGATTAATCCTGACAACATTGGTGACCCCGCGTCTTTCCCTCCAGCACCACCAAGTCAAAGTTTTCACGTCTCCAGTCAAGTAGCTCAAGTTCTGCTGGATGGGTCGGCACAAGGATTTGTAAAGCCATTCACGGTTCCCAGACATTGTATCCTGTTGACTTTCCCTCTAACACCACCACCAGTTTGACATCTGCGGTTTCCAGTGAAATTGTCAAACTGTCATTTGGATCTGGCACAGACACATCCCCCTCAGGATGAGCTGTAATGTCTTTCATTTTCATCTGCCACCGACATTTTGGTACATTATTGTTAATGTTAATGTTAGTGTTATTGTTACTTTATAATTCAAAAAATCTGAGTGAAGGTAAACATTTTTTTTTTTTTATTTAACCCTTCTGGTTCATATTTCAGGTTCCTACTAGAGCATGTTTCATGGTTCAATGCTCACAAAACTCTTTATTTTCCCATCAGGCTGTGCTGCAGCAGCTCTTTTAACCCTCTCTCTGAAACACTCCTGCCCCTCCCTCCCAAAAAGCCCAATCCACTGGCCACTCTGTTGTGAGAGGTCAACCGCTTAGTGTGCTTGGCAGAAGTGTTAGCCCCTAACCTTAGCATGTTTTCAACATGGCGACTCCTCGCTCAGCTCCTCTCTTCCTAGCTTTGTTTGGGGGCCAAACTGGGCAGATGTGTTGCTTGGTGACATCATCACTTTACGGAAGAAAAGGCACAATTTCAATGAAGACGTTTGAAGCAGAAGGAGTTTCTGCATAGGAGAGCGACTCCCTTTGCATGCACACAAATCTAATCTAAACACTAAAGAAAAGGGACAAAACAAAATCATAATGGGTCGTCTTTAAATAATGATTCACTTCATCAGATGGCATTTATTACATCATGTTTTCTTTCTTTTTTACCACTGTGTTTTCTCAGATTCAACGTTGAATTCTTAAAGTTCAAAAAATATATTTTGGTTTATAAGTAGGCAGCCCAAATGTGACGTTTCCCTGGTCACTTGAAAGGCAAAGCGGGTCTGGATGCTGGGCCAGGAATGTGCCTCTTCTGAGGGAGACGGGGGCGTTTAATCATCTGCCATGATCTTAAACTGGAGTCAATGGAAGGGGTCGTGGAGGATTTAGGCCCAAACATATTCTACAAAACAGCTACGCTTGGAGTTCCTGTAACGGAGCAAATGCAACACGTTACTCCCACCACTGGTCTCAGATCAATGGAGAAAACAGAAGTCACTAAATGACTATAAATCACTGAATGAAACACTGCAAACAAACGTCTCGTGTCCCGTAAAGCTGCCTTTGATAAGCCCTCGTCTGTGACACTGACGCACAGTAAAAGATCTTTTTCATACAGTGTGCAGCCCCAGTGGAAATGCTGGTACAGAGGCCTCCAGTGCACGGCTTCCATAGAAAGTCAATACTTCAGCCACAGATGCACAAGGCTGTCTGTGTCTGCCTCTTTCTCTCTGCCAGCCCAGCGTCCCCACAGGGAAGCCGGGAGTTTCTGTGGCCACAGAGATCTCATACACACACACACACACACATGCACACGCACACACACACAATAGTTTTATACACTGCTCGTTCACATAATACACAGTAGTGCATAGTTCACGGAAGCTCCTAAGCTCACTAGCTGACATGCTCACAATGGACATCATCGGAAGGCATGACCCATCCTGGCTGTGAAATACACTGTGTGTGTGTATATAAATGTGAGTGTGTGTGGGTGTGTGATTGCCAGGCGGAGGCAGAGGCGTGTGAGGTTGGAACGGAGACAGTTTCCTCCTCCTCCACAGCCTGCTGCTGCACGCTCGCACGCCCGCCGCACGCCCGTCTCAAAACCAGCCTTTTCCTCAGGAAGAGGCCGGGCTTTATGAGAACACTGCTGAGTGCTCGGACCTGCCAATTAGACCGAGGCTCTCCAAACTCTCCCCTCCACAGCACCGCCGTTATTACACCCTTTAGGATTCACAGCAAGTCCTCGCCCATTCACAGCCACATGCTCCGGCTCCGACAGCGTTGGTTGAAAAACTGGTAATAAGCAGTTGTGAGAGCTGAATGTCTGCATCGTGCTTGAGACAGAGAGTGCATTTATATGTTAACATAATGTGAATATATGAATAAGACACTATTACAGGAATGTATCGTGATACTGTAGTACATTATTTTATGCTGGCAGAATATATCACAGTGAAGCCCACTGGCTTTATCTTCTGTGGTGATAAAACAGCAATATTTCCCCATTAATGGAGCAAAACAGAGAAAGATTTGGTGTTGAACAACAAATGCACGTCTTGTCAATTATCTTTGAGCCGTTTTAAAACCCATCAAGATGTCGTTTGTCCGTCGACAGCCAACTCAAATGTTCCTCATCCTCGCTGCCAATTTTCCCACAAATGAATGAAAATATAACTGAATGAACGAGCCAGTTGATCAACATGGATGAAACACCCGCTCATACAACGGCTTGGCTCGGAATTCTGCTTTCCGTTGGTGCAGATAGTGATTTCACACTAAATGATGTAAGGCATCTAGCATGCTAAAGCTATCACCGAGCACTCATTCACCCCTCACAATGAGCTCTAATGAGTTTCCAATGTGGTTTCCCCGAATATGTCCAAGAGTTTTTTTTAGCATCATTTAATTGGAATCATTTACAAATCTCAAGAGGCTGTTGGCCAGTTTTAAAAAGCAGCATTTCATAACAGTGCTGAAGCTTTTAATTGTTGGGGGGGGGTTTTTCTAAAAAATGAAAGTTATTCAGATGAGCTTTTAATAGGAACACTTGGGTGTATTATCTGAACAAAACCTCTGCGCCTCGCTCTCATAATAAAGTGGCTTATGGCTTGGAGAAATTGAACAGTAGGGAAAATGGCCTCATGAATGAATTAGTCGTCTGCAACAGATTACCGCTGCCATAAAATAGCATGTTTCTCATTTCAACCTTAGCGCCACCTTCAGAGCCAGGGGGCCATATCCCAGACTGGATTTAATCTGCTGTGTTACATTTAATCCTTCACTGGTGGTTTGAAGAAAATAGCAAAGTTAGGAGTGTGACATTGCGAACTTGGGTGACATTAGCGTAGCAATATTTGTCCTCATTGTTTGGCTTAAATCTCAAATGTAAGTGTTTAAAAACTGGTGTTTTGAAATTTTGGAAAGGAGGATTGTTGCAAAGGTCAAGAGAGGTTGATTTTATGCCTTTCATGTTTGAAGAACGTGAAAATAAGTGGGATTTCTTGTCTCCTGGTAGCTATGGTAACACAAGCATGAAAGGAAGAAGTTACTTGTGAAACATGCGAGCAACACAAGTGCACTCATAGTGCTTCTTCTAGCTGAATAACGAGCCTGTCCCCTTCCTGTGTTGTCGTGTGTGAGGTATGGTATTGCAGATAGTCTAATTACAGTGTGGCTGAGGTCTGTTTTTGTTTGCTGCTTCTATTGCAGTCTGAATAAAGCCATCCATCATTCCCCTTTTTACGAGTTGTTTCCAAAGGCCTCGCCACTATAAAGCGTCACCAGCTCTCAACCGTCTCCCATTAAAGCCTGAACTCTAAACCATGAGATGTGCCTGCCTGGAGCAGTTGGCGGTGCACTGTATGTTCCTCTAAGGAACACAAATGTCACCAGGCAAGAAAATCAGCAATCATCCCTCCCTCCCTCTCTCCCTGTTCCTTCTCTGCGATAACGTTGTGAGGTCCAGGAAGCGATGAATAAACGATAGGGGAAGAGAGTATCACAGGCAGACCAGAGCTTAAATGTGTAGGGGCTGTAGATGTGCTTCACCTCTCTGGCTGCTGTCAAGTCATCAGAGCCTTGTGCACATTTGATAAATCCCATTTCCGGGACTGGGTGTGCTGGGTGGACCTGATCAGGATCAGACCATCTTTCATTATCACCGGGATATAAAACAAACAACTGCTTTTCTGGTGGAATATATGAGAGAGAGAGAGGGGGGGGGGGGGGGGGGATGGAGAATAGGATGAGAAAAAAAAAGGTAATTGAAGCAGCTTGTAGCCCAGCGATCTGGAAACTCTGTATTATTGCTTTTATGTTTCCTTCCATACGGCCGGACCCCTCCCATCCTCATCCTACACCCCCCAGCCCCCCACCCCCCTCCTCTCAGGTACATTTACGCAAATGTACCATTTCATGAAATAGAATGAGAAGGGAAAAAAACATGCATTGTCATCAGGTCCTTGAATGTAGCAGCTATTTTAGCGTCCATCACGAGTCAAGGCAGGGATCCTCTATAGAAGCGATCGAACCAAAACATCTATTGGTGTAAATGTTTCCCTTTTGAGTCAAGGCAACATAGCCGCGTAGGTAGCCGTGTTTAACCTTGTATTCCATTCTTTCGATGTTTCTGTGACAATCTATGGGTGCTCCTGTGGGACAATAGCAGGAGGAGACACATTATCGTAAAAGCTCTCCCTGCCTTTATTCCACTAAGGCTTGTGTTTGCTTAATGTGTTGGAATAGAGGGGGGAGGGCTTTTAGGGTTAAAGAAGAATGAAGACTTTAAGGCATTAAGGCGTCTGCAGGTTATATGTAATATAATGTTATGAGTGGCCACAAAATTATAAAATACTAAATCTAGGCCTACTTTAAGAAGTGATGTACTGTAAAAGTTCAGTAAAAGCTTATCATGTTCATCTTCCCTCCCAATTTCAATTCAGATTTACACTTAAAGTACTGTGTGATTTAAGTCAATAACATATTCCAATGAAAACCATATTTCCTGCTGCAGAAAAACCCAAACCACTGTAGTTCCTAGGAGGAAACCAGGTCTGGACTTCAAACCAATACAACAAATGAGAGATCTCCCCTGCTTCCATCGCTACATTGGCCTTCTGCATCTTTTAGAAATGATCTTAAAGTCCTTTTTCTCCTCTACTAAGCCTTACATAATCTCACACCTTCATCAGTGGTAACCTTTGATTTTATGTCCCAATAAGAACGCTCAGGTCCTCCAATGCCGTTCTTTAGAAGTTCCCAAGAGAAAAGCCCCAGAGCTCTCTTCCCGTTGGGTTTAACAACATTTAAGACCCATCGTTTAATTTGGGTTGATTTTAATAATTTACAATATAGTGTTGTGATATTGTTCTTTTGTATTATCGTTTCGTTTTGCTGTTTTGTTAAGCACTCTGGGCTGAAACGTTTCTGTACAAATAAAGATATCGTTATGAGAGATGTGCTGACTCCCACCTCCACCCTTGTCACATACAATGTGTAATGCATCTTCCTTTTATGCCTCTTGCATTATTCACGTCACAGACACGACCTTGCTGCTCCTCACAGCGGGCAGGACGGCTCAGGGGAAATGTGTTTGACTGTATTGACGTTAAAGCAATGACCTGAGGCATTCGCCCGATTGTGTCTAACTTGGGAGCTTTACGTAGCTGGCCTCTTTTCGATAATTATTTAGGTTTTACGGCACACAAATGTATAGTTCAGTCTCATTGCCCTGATGAATCCTGTTTACAGCTGCAGCATTCAGCTGCTTCAGCAACAAAGCTGTGATATAACCCAAGTCCCCTCATGGTAATTGTCACATAAAACTATTTTTACTCTGGTTTAGGCTCACAAAATGCTATTAACAGATCTCGCTTTGGGCCTACACTCACATTTTTGGAGGACTACATCACGTTAGCCTTAACGTTCCAATCTAGACTGAGAACTTCCAATACCTTGTTGACCTCTCCATGGTCTGCTGTGGTTTCCTCCATCCCCTCTTGTTCCACTCTTGTTTTAGCAGTGGTTTTGGAGTATGCTCGGTGTGTCTGGGCTCGGCTTTGAGCTCGACTAACGGCGGTTGCGGTTGCCAGATCTGTCGACTGGTGTCATGTCAGCGGCCTCATGGCCAGATTACATCATCCTGAGTGCTTTACGAGGCGACCCTTCCCTGCAGCAATGATATGCATATTGGATTATGAAGGCACACGTGGGTTACACGCCGCCTATATCCTGTGCAAACATGCATATAGTTGTGTGCATGACAACGTAAGCCATCAGCGAGAACCTGCTCTGATGCATGAGTAGATCAGAGGTGTGTTTGTGCTTCTTGTGGTTTTCTCCAGGGACTGAATGAAAAGACTTAATAGCCGGCGATCCAAGAAGCCTCCGACCCCTCGCAGATAGCCAGACGTCTTGTCAGATCCTCTCCCCGGGATTCGGGGTTATTGAAAGTGTCCCTGTCATTTTCAGTTTGTTCTCGGGAGTGTGTGTGTGAGAGTGTGCCTCTGTCCAAGCCGGACTTTTCCGCGGGTATTTGTGTGCTCATTGTCTTGACAACTTCCGTGCCCGTGTATGAACTGTGTACGCGCAGCTGTCCCGTCCACTCTCCCATGTTGTGGTTTGGTTCGCCGTCGGAGGCAGGTCAGCGGCGTCCTCAGAGGGATAAGCTGTCACATCAATGACAAGACCAGCTGTGAAACTGATTTGCCAGAGCGACCCACTCGATGACATTCCTGACATCGGTGACGCCATTAAGGTGGCAGGTTTGAAGAGCGGGATATTGCCTCGATATTGTTCCATGTTCACGTGTGCGTTTCACGTATTCTTTGGGATTTTGAGGGAGATTGTGATGGACATTCCCTGATAGCAGTGAGCAGGTGCGTTCAGTGAAGTGGACATCAACAGTGTAAGTGTATTCTTTTGTACCACTTGGTTTTTGAAGGTTAAATGACCAGTAAAGTGTTGGTTATTTTTACCATCCTTAGACACAAGCTTGAGAAATCAATAAACCAAACAAAATGACATCTTATGTCATGAGTTGCCTTTCTAAGCAACGAGAGGACTGGGATCTTTTGTTGTGGTGGCCCTGCTGTCTTAAATTATTAAGATGTGTACACCTTTTTGTTCCTATTAAATGGTACAGGGAAATGGCATGGTTGAAATGGCCTTATAAATGAATAGGGATTCGTAGCCTTGCTTGTGCCCTCTTAATAGCGCTGGCTTTATGTCTAAAATTAGACAGGTGATTTGTGTGCGCCGCTTTCCCCAGCACTTTGCGACAACTGACAACTTAATGGATTTCCCTGGTTTCAAAGCCCCGTTTAAAATCCCTCCAGCGTCATTGTTTGAGAAAAAGGTAAAGCCGGCGACGGGGCTGTGAACCTGCCTTTCTGTTCACATCTCTGTCAAGATACAAAACTTCACGAGAAAAGAGCCATTTTTTCTTTTTGGGTTGCGACCGGGTTGAAGGGATAAGTGAGTACTATTCTACCACTGAGGGAGAGTTTCCGGCTTTTTTTTCAATCTGAAAGTAGGGAGAGAGGATGAGACCAAGCCTGACGGCGGGTCCCATGAAGAGGATCTCGCTCTCATGGGGTCCCACGAGGGAGAAAACCCAGAGTTCAACTGTCATCAGCCTGACATTTCATAGTCATTTTGAGAAAGGAAGTTTACTCTCTTGTACAGAGCTGTTTTTGGGCCGTGACCACCAGCTTGATAACCACCACTTTACTGGACGACGTTTCTCTTTTTGGCTTCATTATTATTTCATCATAATGCGTCATTAAAGGCATCCAAAGGGATTTCCATTGTATCGCCTTGTTTGACATGCCTTGACATTTCCTGGTATATGATTGTGTGCTAAAGAGCGCCCCCACTAATGGTGAAAACACCACAAGGGTTTGAGGAAGAAGTATGAGGTACATGTGTGATTCCGTAGTGAACGGGCACGCCCTGAACCAGCGCTAATCTAGCACCCAATTCATTCCTCTACACGGCAAAAGACATCTTCCCTCTTCTGGCTGACTTTTTGAACCACTCTTTTATCATCATCTCTGATCCACCAAGGACTCCTCTGTCTTTTTTTTTTTTCCTCTTCTTTTTTTTGGAAACTAAGAAGAAAATCCTGATTGTGGATCCCCTTTTCTGTATCCTCTCCCCTCCCCCAGTCCTTTCCGTGCTGTCCCTGGTGAGACATGCTGAATGGAGACCCATAATGAGCCTCTGTCTGCTCCAGCCGACACAGTGAGCTGTCTCCGACTGTGATGTGTCACTCGCCTGCTCTCCCTCTCCCCTCTCCAGACGTCTGTGTGCAGAATAAAGGGATTCCTCCTTAGAAATGCTTCCAACTGCCACAAGGGGATGGAAGAGATTCAGACCTCCTTTTAGTGAGGTCGTGTGGCCCCGACTTGTGTTACACACCCCATCGTGCATCCACACAACAGAGATGTTTTTATCTTTGGCTTAACATTTCTCTTTCTTTGTTAAGAAAACAGAGATAATAGTGGAGGGGAGAAAAAGCTTTTTTAACAGTTCACTTCAAAGCAATCCCGGCAAACGATGTTGTGTCTCCGTCACTTTCGGAAGCAATGCCATGCATGGCCGCAAAGCGCTTAATTCAGGCTAAGCCCGGTCCCTTTGGTGCAACGCGGAGTTTGTTTTTCATTAGGGTAAGTGAGGCGGTTGGCGAGACATGTGTCTGGAAGCAGCAGCAGCCGGGACGACAGCCTGACATCTCCTGCCCTGGAAGTAGGACGTCTGCCTCCACATCTGAAGGAGAGAACCCATGAGCATGGCTGTTTTTATTTGTTTTATTCTCTGTGAAGTTGTGCAACGGCTCGGTACGGAGAAATGTTTTAAGGGTTTGTGATATTGTAAAGGCTCCAGAGGCAGGCTTGTGTCTGGAAGGGCAGCGGTCTAAATCCCTCTGTGAGGCGAACCAGAGAGCTGAAAACATTCTATTAACGGAGACCCAAGACCATTTCCCCCAGAGAGTTTGAGAAGTTTGGCGAGGTGTGAAAGCTGTTGTTGAACTTGGGTGTAGTCCCGAGAGCTGGTGTCTGATCCACCACTAAACGCTGGTCAGAGGGGCTCCGGTGCAGTCCCGTGAAGTCTACACCAAGAATGAAAGCCTGTATGCTCCTAGTGGAACAGCTGGTGGTACCTCACACTTTAATGTCTGCCCTTATTTTAAACATGCCGTGTGTTGCGTTACATTCATGTTACTTGCAATAGAAAGAAAAGAATAACACTGGTTATGTCTTTGTGTTCTGAGATCACCTTGTCTCATTAATGCTTGCACTCTGTTGTCATGGAAACGTGTCACAACATTGGTCCACGGAATTGTAATGAGGAAAAATGCACAGGAAGTAATGAATCCGCCTTATTCAAGAAGCTAACCTTGAGATATATATACATGAATGCAGACCAAGTATGGAAACACCCTGAGGTGCCATCTTAAGTACAAATATAGGATAGTACAAAGCAGTTCATAGGTTTAAATACCTGCTCAGACACAGATAGAAATGTGTTTTTATTGGTGAGCTCCAGGTGCTCAGAAGAGTTGTTTGGATTGTGCTCCTCCTGTAAGGCCTCTACCCATTTCAGATGAGTGATAAGTTCTCATCGATCATCCATCAACCAGGAAGAGTGTAGTTATTGTCCACTGAAGCACTATGCTTGCTGGATGATGTATTATTAAGTATTTATTGATCATACACAGAATGAATGGCATCCCAGGCTCCCGACCAGCACAGCATGTATGAGGAATGGCTGTTTAATGTGAACAGCATATCCTAGTGCCTTGGGCCTTTTCTATCTGCTCAACATGTTCATGTATTACACGACACAGGAGAGAAGTCCGAGGCCTATTAAGTCCATAACAACCAGCGGGATTGTAGTCTACCAACAGTGGACACATTGTTTCAGGACAAATTCAAGCTAATCCCAAAAGGCCCATGGACTACCCTGTATTAAAATAAAGACAGGCACGGTAGAGAATCAGATTTTCCTTTCTCATCCAACATTTCCTTTCTTTTCAGTGTATCTTGGGCGGAGTTCTTAATCGGTTGCCACATAGTGACCATCCTCAGGAGATTCAAATCTTTCTGACATGTCCAGTAAAATTTCTCCATAATTTTGGTTGGAAGGCAAATGTTGTCTTTAGCAAACATAACACACTCCGTTCCTTTCTTTTCTTTTTTTTTTGTGTGTGTTAGCATGCCCCGCCCATCTGAGTCAGGCTGCGGTGAGAAGCTCAGACAGGAGATACACACACATGCTCATATGGAAATGTGCAAGCAGACGCAGCGTCACACACATGCTTGAGTACACTCGGAGAAGTGAAAACACCAAAAAAAGCGAAATCTCCCACATCCTGTTTGGAGAGCTCCCTCTAAAACCATCGCGAGTGTTTGCGTTGCGACCACAGAAGCTGTAAGAAGCCTCAGAATCTCGCACTTTTCTAACCACACTCTGCTTGACCTGGCAGCCTCCGTCCAAAAACATTCCCTCGATAGGACATCACCGCTGCACACAGAACAGGGCTCAAATACTCTGCGGCAGATACATGCCCTTTTTTTATCAGCAGTGGATGTTGGATTTTTTGCTACTCTACTTATCCTTTTGGACAATTGAGTATGTGGCTGAGAATAATTGTAGCAATTAGCATTAAAGACATTTAGAATATCTGTCTGTTTTGAAATGAATAATTGATTCCTTTTACAACGTGTACTATTAAAAAGTAATTCAACACGCCTTGACATGCCACATGATGTGATCCTGGCAAACACCAGCCCGCTAGCTGCTAACTGAGCTGCTAACCAAATACAGCTGCTGTCAAATTGAAACCTCCAAACGATTTTAAATAATTGCGATGGAATTTGAATGGATCGTTGTTTTTAGAAGTCCCTCCAGTCCATTCACATGCACCCCCTATCTCCTATTGTGCAGGATTTGGACTCTAACAGAGTGAAGTTATTCAATGTGTCTGTTTGTCGAGATCTAAGCTCTAAGTGTGGCAACAACAAAATGCCGCGGTGACGCTGGCGGAGGCATTAGCCGGCCTCATGAGAGAGAATTATTCACCAGCGTGGAGCCGTGCGATGGTGGCCACCTAACTTTCAAGCCTCGGCCCAATCCCCCCCCGCACCCCGCCCCTCATCAGCATGCATTATTCTTTTTTTTCGGTGTCTGTTCACATCGGCTGACGAGCGCCGTTCGGTTGGCGTAGCCCGCAGCGCAAAACCACATCACACGTTCGGCGCACACATTTCTCCCTCACTCTCACGCTCGCTCGCTGTCGCACGAGCTGTTAACAGTGTTTTCAGAGTCAGGGAATGTGAAGATATTCAGCGAGAAGCAGGGGGGAGGGGGCGACTAAGAGGGAGTGGGGGGCTTGGAAGTGCCTGTGCGATGCCACACATTGACTGGCAGCGTTGGCTGATGCTGAAAGGTTAACGGGCAGCAACCTCCGCCGCCTCCGATGTGACATGACACTCTCCACTCTCGTCCCTCGTTTTGAAGTGTCGTTCTTTCACGCTTGGTGAACTCGCGGGGCCATCGGAGGGATCTTTCACTTTCTGTTGTGTCGGACATCATAGAGAGTGGCAGCACAAAGAGAAGCCAATTTATTATTTCTGGATTTTTGCCCCCTTTTGATCTGTCACGTACAGGCATGTTCACGCATGAAGGGGCGAGCATGCGCACACGTGCAGCACACGTTTCATGGGGGGTTCTCACACACACACACACAGCATAATGCATCTGGTCATCCCTCCTCCGCCTGCAGCAGAAATGCATTGTCTACCTTCAGAGAGGACATTAATAAGGAATGAGTCCTTTTGAAGTTTTGCTGTGGGCTGTCAGATCTGAACTGACATAATCATCTCCAAGAATAACACCTCCTCCCACCTTTTAACATGTCACTCCCACACATTCAGACCCCCCTCTGTGCACATGGAGGACTGGTAGGAGACGTTGTACCCAAAGGTGTCCTCTTAACATGTCATCCACATGGCCTTCATCCAGTTCCTGGAAACACACTGTACCCCCACACTTCTGTAGTCCTTTGTAGCCCCCCCCCCCCACCCCCCCCCAACTGCATGCTCTTTGGGTGAAATAAAAGGTAGCGGCACATGCTTTTTTCCCTGCACCCACTGCTCCCTTCGCTTGGAATATGTTATGCATTCATACAGTTTAAGCTGAACAGGGAGAAAAAGACGACATTTTTTCTGTTATGGCTTGTTGTTTTTACGTATTATTCCATGTTTAATTGGATGTAAACAAACTGTCCTGTCTTTTTTTATAAAAAAAAATATTAAATATTGTTATTTTTCAATCAGGATGTTGCTTCTATTTTTACGCCTGTGCATTTAAAGGAAGGTGACGATATTGCATAATTGTCCGAAATCCCGAATGTCCTACTTACTACTTGACAGCAGACAAACAGACGTGATTGTGTTTTTATGTTGTTTTTTTCCCTCCTCGGCTGCTTGAATCTGCTATAATGAAATAGACATGGTGATGGTGATTTCCCCTCTCTAAGTTGTTATCGATGTACAGCACATGTGTGAAGTTCAGTCTGTCAGCTCTGGTAATGTGGAGCAATGCTGTGACCTCGACGTCACCCTGAACAACAGGGGTGATTCCAGGGTCAGTAGAGACACCCCCAGCCCCCCTTTAAATCTTTGAATGAGTCTGGAGTAACACTTCAGAGAGAGAGACACACACACACACACACACACACACGTCACATCACACGTTTGATCCTCAGATCCTATGAATCCCCCCCGGAGTGAAACAGTAGTTACTGCCTCTCAGTGCTCTTTTATTCATCTCTGTGCCTCCACTGTTTGATTAGGGGGAGAGGGTTTCCTGTCAGGTCACAGGGGCAGCTGCCAAACTGCAAACCTAGACCTGAGGACTGAGAGGAATGTATACACTTGGTAGACAGAATCTCTATTTCTTCATCCATTTTTAAAAAATGGCGCTCGTAGCTCCAATACTGTTGTTTGATGGTTTGTTTTTTTATTATGTTTGAGGGACTTTGGTCATCTCATTCCCGTTTCTCCTTTTCCAGAGAGCACTATCATTTTGGGTTTGTGGGAAACCCTAAGTGTAACGTTGAGCCTGATTATGTACTCAGATGTTCATAAACACACACAGAAACATAAATATTTTTTTTCTAAAAGAAATATTTCACAACGATTATATCCATTACAGTCATAAATAAACTTTTTTTATGCAACAACTTTCCAATAAAATCCGAACATGCAGCCACATTGTCAGAAACCAGTGGAATCAGAGAACTGCCTCTAAGACATTCATACTCTCCCGTAGTATGTCACACCGCTCCAGCAATCTGATAGATGGAATCAGACTTGGCAGCTCTTCCCCTTCCTCTCATACCCCCGGCTCAATTCACACTTTCCAACTCCCTCGACTCTCTGCAAGACACGTGTTGGACTGAAGGAAGAGAATCACTCCCGCTCTTGTTCTTACTCACTGGACTGATCGTGAGGATGTGGCTACCTGTGTCACGTACATCGTCATCCTGTAAACTATCAGTACGTCTCTGCACTCACGCCGCTAAGACAAAGTATACTGACTTTACTTCATTTCCAAACTCCCTCTGGTTCTAATGCACATCCCACATCAACTCAGATGCATTCGTACATCCATACGTCTGCATGTTTGTAACACACATGTGCACTCAGGCACACCATGTGCACATGGCCATCTGTAGGCACAGATGGAAACACTTGTTCTCACACGTACTGTATGTTCCATACAGCCCAACACACGCAGCAGAAAATCCGACTTTTGGAGTTGAATTATTCCCTTTAGCATTTCCTGAACTCTGCTTGTTAACCCTCTGATGCGCAACAGGAGTCAAACATTACCAAAGTGAATGGTTTACCTTCATATCTTTGCCTGTTCTGCACTTTATTACTCAATATTTCAGTCTTCAACTAAGTTATGTTAACATTGCATAGATAACATTTTGTATCACGACCCAAAAACTGTGAAACATGGGTCAAAACGACCTGTATGTATTCTCAATGGATCAGACGCTTTGCTGCATTAAGGAATGTATTTTATTAGGGACTGCTAAAAGGTCACTGCCATTAGCCTGCCGCTAGCTAATAGCTAGCTGTGGACATATTGTTTTAGCTGTTACGTTGGTTGGTTTTCGGTTGTTTGCTTGGTTTGGTTGGTTTATTTGGTTATTTTAATTGATTGGTTGGTTGGTTGGTTTATTTGGTTGGTTGGTTGTTTGGTTGGTTTATTTGGTTGGTTGGTTGTTTGGTTGGTTTATTTGGTTGTTTTATTTGGTTGGTTGGTGTATTTGATTGGTTGGTTTATTTAGTTGTTTTATTTGGTTGGTTGGTGTATTTGATTGGTTGGTTTATTTGGTTGTTTTATTTGGTTGGTTGGTGTATTTGATTGGTTGGTTTATTTAGTTGTTTTATTTGGTTGGTTGGTGTATTTGATTGGTTGGTTTATTTAGTTGTTTTATTTGGTTGGTTTATTTAGTTGAATAGTTGGCTGGTTGTGTTTTTTATCAGCTGTCTTATTAAGTATTCTTCAATGCACTGTTCAAAAAGTGACTAGTTGGTGATCTCAATACAGTTGTTTTTTTAGTTTGCAGTATTTGTTTAGGATCTGCTCAAGCTACTTGGGCTATTTCAACATGAATAGAAATCTGTTGATGTATCATTATTTCTCTGATTTAGTTATTGATATCCCAGTTTTGTGTACCCTGTCTGCATTGCTATTTGTTTTGTTCAAACATATTTTCACTTAAAATAATTAGCTGACTTAGTAAAGGTAAATCATTTGTAATGTGCACTTGTAACCCTATTTATATAAGTCCCTTCTTTTCTCTCTCTGAGGAGGAAACAGCACTGCTCTGCTCCGACTTCCTGTGCACAGAGCCTCTGATCCCTCCTGATTGTCCTGACTGTGATTGGCACATCTTTCATACTTGTGGACAGCACACGTCCATCCTGATACATTCGGCATGTAGGACTTTTTCACGAATGTGTTGACAAGTGCAGAATTCGAGTACCTCTGACATGCAGACAGGCAAGCAATGAAGGTGCCTATGTGGTTAGTATCTATGGTCTATGATTACTTTTGTCTTTTTATATGGAGCCATAAGCAGCCATGAGGCAGACATTATATTGTCCTGATCCTCTGATCTCATACATAATGTAAAGGTGAGGTGACAAATATAGTCTGTGTGGATATCCAGGATGTCTGAAAGCCTAAGCAGCATTAAAGCAGTTTTTATATTCAATCGTGTCGTTTTGATGACAGTTAATGTGGTTTCCCTGCAAACAGCAGGTCTTAATCATGACTTGCCGGCAGCATCAATACAAAGGCATCTTTGTACTATTAAACTTCCATGAAACTCCAATTTATTGTGATCAAAACAATTTAGACACAATTTAAAAGTTATCTTTCCCTGTTTGTGTCATTGATGAAATTCGCCTAAATGTCATTTCGGGGATCTTTGTTCTTTTATTCTGCAGTTAGAGCCCATCAATGTCTGAAAGAATGCATGTCAGACTTTTAACTCTACGTTCCTCCTCTCTTGTTGACTTTGTCTCTTTGGTTTGCTTGGATGTGACGTTTTTATTGAACAACTTCAAATTTACATTTACATTTACATTTAGGTCATTTAGCAGACGCTTTTGTCCAAAGCGACTTACAATAAGTACATTTGTCAAAAGAAGGAAACAAAGAAACCAAAACGTATCATTGCCGATGCAGTAAGAGCTAAAAATAGAACAAGTGTTAGGTCCTCATCTGAGTAAAGTAGTACTTCAAGAGCAACAGTGCTATGATCAGAATGCTATAGGTAAGGTTTTTTGTTTTTGTTTTTTTTTGTTTTTTTTTGGGGGGGGGGTCGAGGGAGGGTGCTAGTGGGTCATGCTATGTAGAGTCAAGGTGAAGTCTGAACAGGTGAGTCTTGAGCCTTTTTCGGAAGATGGCAAATGACTCTGCTGTCCTGACATTGGTCGGTCAAATCAAACCACACTCTTTTAAGTTCTCGCACAGTCCTTTCTCACTGTCCCATCATTTCCAGATCGTATTCCATGGGTCAGCTCTTTAATTGGCTTGGGACGGAATTTTGTCACCAGCGATCAATCAGTGATGTTATTCAGTTGAATGTTGCACTTTTTTTTTGTAACTGTGTCTTCAAGTCATTAAAGCCTGGAATATGCAGGTATGTTCACTATTGAGTAGTACGGTACAATTGATTATGATTAAGTTCCAATGGGAGAGTCATACGATTCATGGACATGGGCACCCAGTTTTGATTGAAAAGACTGTTTTTTTTTTTTGTTTTTTTTTTAAGAATACAAGTTTGATATTTTTATATTTTAGTTGGAACTTAATTTTTTTTCGTACATTTTACTGAAATGTTCAAACTGAATATCTGAATCTGTTTTGTTAAAAAAGCAAATAAGTACTTTATTCCCCACAACAACAACAACCTCCACTGTACCATGTTTACTTTTGATATTTTTTTGACACTTAGGTGCAGCAGTGAGAGAAATCTGTCTCGGTAGTTTAGTCTGCTCTCTGTTGCCTTGTGCTCCTCTTCATCTGTCACCAGCATTAGGTGTCCCACAAACAAGAGTCCTGATAGTAGCAGAGTGAAAGTGGACAGGGCCTCTAATGGAAGTCCTTTGTTCAGCTGTCACTTTCAATGCTCCCATAGAAACACCTGCTGGCCAATCAGACGATCCCTCTGGGTAGTAGCCACTGTGTTTCCATCACTGCTCCACCAAAGGCATCGATCATACAGAACTATCTTAAGTTTCTTTTTTTTCCTCACCATCCTACTCTCTTTTCTCTCACACAGCACTGGTTTAACCATGTTTGACAAATGTCATTTTTATATGGTGTAATGATTCAAAGGAAAAATAAGTGTCATGTCAGAGCATGTGAAAAAAGGTATTTACAGCGATGCCTTTATGTATACATAATGGAAAGGAAAGCTGCATTGTTGCGGTGTCGAGATATCCTCTGGTTATGAATGGAATGAAAGCTTTCTCGGTTTAAAATTCCTTCATGTTCTGGATGCTGGGGTTCCCAGCTTATCCTCTCCCTGAAGTGGCTATGAATACCTCCCACTTGACTTTCTATGAGGTGGATATAAAGGTAGCCCCAGCTACATGCATCTCTCCCACTGGGTAAACATTGTGTTATGTGATAACGGTTTTGGAGAGAAGAGAATATTGGCAGAGTTGAGGGGGGGGGAGGATCATCTATATCTCTGTACTTAGCTGCAGCCAGTCGGAATATAAAGCACCAGTGGGTCGCTGTACAGTTCATCTCCCAGAAATACTACTTCTGTAAAGACTGGGGAGCAGGACTTCCAGTCAGACGAGGGAACGTCTGAGACTCGTGTATGAAAGAAGACTCCAATAAGCTGTACACTCTGGAGGGGCTTTAAAGGCAAACATTTGGAGTGCGACTGTGCAGTCATGTGCATATGAAAATATTATAGTCAGGATTATCAGGGCTATCAGGGTAATATTTTGTTGGCCGATTAGTAAGACATCAGTGATGGTAATAAAAGTCTAGTGTGTGGAATTGACTCTTGACAAAGACCTTCCACCTGCTTTTACTCAGTCAAGCTGTTAGAGGAGTCCACACTGTCACTGACTGAATGACTCCCTGAATAAATATGATGTCATTTCTGGGAAAAAGAAGAGTCTCTCAGGGTCTCTCAGATGGGGTGAGAAGTACCCTTCCACCCCCCTCCTTCCAAAAACGTCCTTATCTCCGCCAGCAGAGTGATGTGGGCAGACCTCCCTCCCTCAGGCCAGCTGGATTACGCTTGTTGGTCTAATCCCATTCATTCTCTCTGTCAAACAGACATGTGCTGGACCATCATGTGTCCAGCCCCCCCTCACACACACACACACACATACACACACACAGGCTCAGGTGCCTGTGTTTGATAAGGACTATGGAAGTATTAGCCTCGTCAGCCCAGTCCCACCACATCATGAGAAATCCCGTTTCATCCCATGATCCTCGGTTTGTCCTTATCACCACAACCTGTGCCAAAGCCGTAAACCCTTGTGTCACCACACGCCCCCCAGTAACAGCTTTGTGTGAGGGATCATCTCTCATGTACACACTAGGGCGGATCAATCTGAAACCATTAAAAAAATAATAATTTGGCCAAGTTAAAAAAGAATAATAATAATAATTGTATTTTTGACATCTTTGTGCCTTGCAGCCATCATGGACTATGAGTTGAGTCTGTTTGGTCAAACCTCTGCTTCATGTACGGTCACTTGCTTGTTTGTTGTGCTGCTGCTGATGTTATTTACATTACATTTTACATTTAGGTCATTTAGCAGACGCTTTTGTCCAAAGCGACTTACAATAAGTACATTTGTCAAAAGAAGGAAACAAAGAAACCACGACATATCATTGCTGATAAAGTAAGAGCTAAAAATAGAACAAGTGTTAGGTCCTCATCTGAGTAAAGTAGTACTTCAAGAGCAACAGTGCTAAGATCAGAGTGCTATAGGTAAGGTGTTTTTTTTTTATTTAGTGGTTATTACACACATCTGGCTTGTTTTAGTGTAACTTAACAAAGCAGGGGGAGGGAGGTGATTTTCTGCCTGTACCGACCTAGTGACGCGCAGGTCCTGAAAGATAACTTTTTACATTTTATTTTCTGTTCTTTCTGTCTTTCATGAACATAAATACAAAACAAATATTATATAATACTAATAATATGCCAACTTGAAACAACAAGTGTTGTGGTTTCATTAATTTAGCATGAGCTTTCATATCTTTTTAGGGAGCAGGTTCTATTCATGGGGTCCTCCATGTTTCTACAATGGTCGAGCCAGTGTTTGGTCTGGACAACCAAACACTGGCTCGAGAGTTGAGCTGAGGGCTCTTTACCGTTTAAGAGGAAATAATGATAGAATAACTCTATGAGTGAGATTAATTGTGTTATATTTACTCCCTTAGAAGAGATTGTCCTGAAAGTGCAGCAGAAAAGAGAAAGATATTGGAACATTTGGTATTCCTCCCAACTATCACTTCTGCTTTTGGCATAACTGAGTGTCAAACATTTTTTTAATTAGTTACTTTATCATTATAACATTGCCTTTTTATTGAACTTTTATTAAACATGCATATTTGTGGTGTACTGGGAATTGAGCCAAAGCATAACTCATTTTATCTTGACATATTTTATTCGTGGCAACAGCGATTTTCTTGCTGCGTTAGACCACCACAGCTGAAAGATGAGGAGCACAGGCTGTGTAATAACTAATGGATTGTCTGACGGCAGCAGCTGTTTGCTGTTGAGATGAGAGCCAGCCGGTGTTGTTCTGTATGGCAGCATGACCGGAACTGCTTTGCAAACAGCTAGCAGACCAAACAAATCATAAGTCTGGCAAGCCTGACACACGCTGAAACACCCAGAGATTCACATAGACATGATGCAAGGTATGCACTCGCATTTGTACAAATATGCAGGCAGGCAGGACGGGCTTCCACACCACAGATGTGTCTTCCCCATGTGCATGTACATTAGTAGAAACTAGAAGATACAGTGAGATGTTTATTCAAGAACTCAAGGATCATTATTGTCATTATGCAACACAGGGTTGTAAAACAAAATGCAGTTGTTGCTTCACAAGAAAAACATGTATTCCTGAATTAACATCAGCAGGATGTAAACGGCAGCAACAAAACAAATCTCTTGGCAGATAACACGGCCGGCTCCTTAACATTAATAATTCAACATGAGGGAAACCGTGTCCGTGAACTCTGACTATATTTGAGCAGCAATCATCATTGATGTGAAGACAGAGTCCACTTCCTCCAATCCCTCCAGAGTTCAGAATGCTGTCCTGCGGTCTGTCTGTCAAGTGCAGCTTGATCTGGATGCCTCGATTGACTGTAACGATGTGGCCACAACCGTCTCTGATCCCCTGTTTCGGTGTTAGCCTGAAGTCTAATTTGAGCCATCTTCTTATCCTACAACAGGCTATCAGCCAGGTGTAGGCTGGGCGGTGGAATAGTTCTAGCCTGGTTAGCTTAGCTTCCATCCCTCACTCCGCCCTTCCTCCCGGGGCGATCAACTCCATTTTCAGGGGTTTAGCAGGTCTATAATGGAGGTCAGGAAATGTCGTGGACCTTCTCTAGGTCCTCTACTGTCTTATGCCAAACCTGCTCCAGTAATAGTGACAAAAAGACAACAAATGAAATCAAAAGTTCTTCTTCCGTCCCCCTCGGGTGAAAGAAGGACATCTGTTTGGCTTCATCTGCATGATTTGTTCTTGGTGGAGGAGGATATTTGCTCTTTGCCTCCTTGTGAGGAGCAACAGATAGCTGACTCAGCAGTGAATGACAATCCTGATCCGAGCATTAGGCCAGAAGATGAATCAAATGCAAAGTTTTATATGCATTTAAATGATGGATCCATTAAAAATGCAACCTCGTGCTCCAGCTCTGCGCAACAAAGAGCCAAAAAGATGAACTTGAACTGAACTTGAATATATTGTGCTTACTCTCTGTGTTCCACAGTATAAATGTTTTTTGCACATAAGTAAGCTGCTGTTTGTTGGAGAAACAGAAGTGGGCAGACTTTGTATTCCCTACAGTTTAACAAACATGCTGTTTCCCATGTACAGGGTCTTCCTTTAGCTTGCTAACATGCTAACATTGGCAAAGTGGGGATTAGTTTAGCAAGTATTTGGTCAATTTGTAAATTGATGGTGATGCTAAATGGAAATTGATTGACAAATGGCAGTCCATCCTATAGTTGAGACATTTCTCACAAAAACAATGGAAATTGTTGCTCTAGAGAAAGAGTCAGGGGATTACCTGAGAGTAAATGGTGTCATCTGGCAATACCCCGACAAAATGCTGAGACATCCTGTGGTTCAGACCTAATTGACACATTTTGGTTCATTACACAAAATTGCCTCGTAGCGTCTTTCTTACAGTGGTTTGTATTTCCGGACTCAATTGAACCACCCTTGACATTAAAATGTTAAGTTTAACGTCAAATGTTACGATAGATTGACCCGTGCGTTCCTTTGCACATTAAAAGGTCCATGACGGTCCAGTAGGTTAAATGGCTCATAACAGCTGATGAAAGACTTACAAAATATGGCACGACACTCTGGAAATTTTCATCCCGGCAGGAGTTCCAGGCCTTCTGGCATGAAAATGTCAAACACACGTTTGGCAAGAAGCAAAAAAAAACAAAAAAAAAAACTGTGCCAACCAAAACAGGCATGCAGATACACCCACACATGTTCACACGTTCACATTTTCTCATTTCCTTCTCTATTTTTGTTTTAATGGGGCATTTTTGGCATTGAGGGGTGTGATTTTTCACAGTGTTGTGTTGAGGTTATGGGTAATAGTGCAAGGGATTGACCCGCTGTTTAGTCTGAGAAGCAGCGCTGAACAGATTGTGGGTCTGATCTCGGCTCATTTATAACTGCGGGGTAACCTGCAGCCAAAGGCCAAAGATGCACCCGAACTGATAACCCACCATGTGTAATGGTTTTATAATGACCATGTGCTCTTCAGATGTATTTCAGTCATTTTGTGTTGTTTTTTGTTTTTGTGCTTCTTGCATTTTCTTCGTGTTCAGCCTCTGTGTGTTTGTGAAAGTTAAAATCATCTTAATGGTGGTGGGTTGTTCTGCGTTGCTCCTTCACACTGTTTGAGTGTAAAGCTGTCCTGTTGCCATTGCGCTCGAGATGACGCCCCCTCTAGGCATGTCAGGCGTTGGATGCCTGCAGGATGAGATTATGGTGCAGACTCAAATGTGAGATGGGTTTATTTACTCACCTCGCTGATTGAAGCCCGTGGGCTCCGAGTGGCTTCCATCAGCCACACATTTATCACATCACAGCATCGGCCAAACCTTTTATTATCATTTAATTACACTCGCACCTTCTTCTCTCGCCAATTCTTCAACAAATTATTTTTGACATCTGTTGTTAGAGGATTCACATTTATACACATCAACTCGGTCTTAAATCTTGACATCGACATTCAACCTCAAATGCAATGAAGGTAATGATTGGATTTTTTTTGCTCTATTAAATGTGAAACATCTTTGGAAAAAAAGCACTTAGCGAAAGAATTTAAACTCGTCAAATTGTTGAGATAAAATGGCAAATATTTGACATTTTTGCTTCGTAAAATTCTTTAAAGTATAAACCAAATTGCGATAGAGATTTTTTTTTGTGCCCACTCAGTAGAGGGAGCTCCTTCTGACTCCCGATGCTGAGTCACCAAATGCCTTGGAGTTGCTCTCACTGCCCCCTCTCCCACATTCTCGCTCAGCCTTGAGCCCAAACACTGCGGTGATCCTCTCCACACACTCCTACTCATTCATTATGAATACACTGGCTTTAAAACAAATAAGCTGTAGGCAAAACAATCACAAGCGATCCGTTGCTGTTGAATGAGGCGACATTTATTGTGCCATTGTTGTTTGATCTGGGCTAATTTATAAGGATTATTAATGCTGCTTGGCTCAGACCGTAAATGTAGATTTCCTCAGTGGTAGTCCAGAGATATTCCAGCAGCCTTTCTGACAACCTCTTAACCAAACATTTAGCTTGGTTAACAGTCACAAGAACTGCAGCAGATGAAGAGAGTAAATCCATGGCACCTCCTGCCGTTCTACATTTTACAGTGCACTCGCACAGTGTTTATATGTTTTCAGTTGTTTTGACTCCATATCCATGTTGGAGGAATTTTAGGGGTCTAGAGTAAAAGTGACAACAGACTGTTGTTTTCTCCTTCTCCTTCCTGACTGGTTCTTTTCTAGGTTTGTGTTCTGCTAGTTTTCGTGTCACTTCTTGTAGCATGAGGTGGTACCTGCAGCCCAATCAGGTTCACAGGTAGTCCAGCTCCTCCAGGATCCACATGCATATGTGAGCTCACAAGAAGGTGTGCTATAACTCCCAGCACGGTCTCAAGAACCTGGAGGAGATACCAGAGACCGGCCAGTAGAGTTGGACTGATTTCCGGTTTCACCGGTCCGGTTCGGTGCATGGAGCTAAACTGGTTTGATTTATGCAAACCAGCATTTATGACACGTTCTGGAAAATTAAAAACATCAGCAACTAAATCCTACTTATATTTCCTTAATAATAAGCAGCAATAATGACAAGTGATTAACATAATATTTTATTTATTTATAAACAGACTAACGGAGCCAGTGCGAGTATCCGCTGCCGATTGTCGAGGTGGGAGGGGGGAGATGCCCACGCAGTACCTTGTGTTTGTTTACTTTGACATTGTGAAGACGTGTTAGCACTAGCATTTAACGAGCTGAGAACATTGATTCTGAGAAGATAAAAACGAGGCCGCCTTTGTATCATCAACACGTATATGATGCACAGCAACTTCGCTTGTGGTTGAAGAGTTGTGTAAATATGCAAGACGAGCAAACGTTAACCTTTCATAGTTGTTTTGAAACGTCAAGATAATTGGATTTCCGACGCTCATTTAATACATCACGCAGCCGGTGGCGCTGTTGGTTCGGGGATGTTTTGTAAAAAGACACCGTTGCGATATTACGATGAAAAGTAAAGTTCGATCACGGTATATTTTTGACTCTCCTTTCCGTGATTCCAGCGCAATCTTCTGTGTAAAAAGGCCTAATGTTTCACTCAGCAGTGGCTGCTGTGGGAAGTGTGACGCCTTGTGGTCAAGGTTGGTATACTGGTTCGGTCCGGTGTTTGGCTTAGTATCAGACCGGTTTGAAAATGTTTGAACCGGCCCAGCCTACCGGCCAGTACACAAAGGGGGCTAGACTGTAGAAGGGCATCAACCCAGCAGTGGGACCGGTATCTGCAGGAACAGGAGGTGCTCTACAAAATGACCTCCAGCAGGCTACTGCTGTTCCTGTTTCTGACCAAACTTTTTTGAGCGGTGTAGTTTTATCATTTACAGTCAATGACTGAGGTTATACTTGGCATCTTCTTCGATGATACTCTGTCTGAACTTTGTTGCATACGGTTTCAATTATTGCTTCTTCTTTTTTTTTTTGCCATTTCTCCTCTTCATCCATTTATCTTGACTTCTGGCCACCTGGATAAGTTCTCTTTAGCCCCATCTCTACTAGGACCTGTCTCAATACTGCATGCTCTACGCGCTGGTTCACCATTGATTTGTGTGTGTGTGTTTTCACATGTGAATACGTTCCAGCAGGGCGCGTGCTGATATGCTCACATGTACAAACATCCTGTGACTCGCCGGCATAGTCACACATAAGCGAGCAGACCCATGTTTGTCGATTAAGCGTGAAATGGGAGAGGTCATGAACATGTCTGCAGCACATCGGCAGATGTTGACCAGGCGACAAGATCTATGGAGTACAATTTGCACATATTAGCCACTGTTGGCCTCGTTTCTTTCAAGGAGCGCAGGTTCAGATCAAATCAATGCCCCAAGGTCCTAAAGCTAAACAGGCTCTTAAATTGATCTGTCGGAACATATCCACGTCAATGATTCATATTGATGAAAGTAGGAAATGTATGGGAATTTGCCCAACTTTTTTTTCTTTTTAAACCTCTAGCACCATTTGCATTATGTCAAGCTAATCCACGATTCCAATCAGTGACATAAGCAGTGACTCTGTACATTTTGAGTGTGGGCTGAATGCCCTCTGTAGGCTTACAGATATTCCTGTTTGGCACTGGGGGTAAACGGGGTCTTTGGGTCAGCAGTGGCACTCTCGGCGGCCCTCAGGCCAACCCGGAGGCTTTTCTTGTCTGCACACAGGCAGCGCAATCCCCTGTAATCAAGCAGCTGGAAGGGCTGCTTTGGGGGGATTTGGTGCAATGTGGCAGGTGCCAATCTCACTGCAATCAGGATTTACACAGGCCCGGCTCCCTTCTGCAATTTTAACATGAGCTTATGCTCGGAGACTGTGTCATAGATGAGGTGCAGGAACCCTTTAGAGATGCAATCAAACACACGCAATGACACTTGGGTTTTAACCTCCCCCTTTGATCCAGGAGGGTAGAAGTCTGTATAATGTTTTTTGGTTATTTAATTTGCTTGATTGATGTTATGTTTTGAATTTACCACCATTATAAGCATTCCAATATTCATAATTAGCTTAATTATTAGGTTTATGACTGGATAGGTGTTATCATTTCTGCAATAGAATGTATGTCTTTATTATCAATGAGGCTTTTATCCATTATTGTTGTATTCTAATGTTTTCATTCATGGTTTGATTTGCTTTTTAAATGTATTAAATACGTTTTTCAGCTTTGTCTGTTTTAAAGTTTGTCTTAAAGTCATTTCTTTATTTGTAGCACTTCACACACAGCAGCTTTGCATGAACCAATCTACATGGCCACCCTGTATGAATACAGGTTGAATCATTTGAATAAATAAAAACACACCCTCAGGGTGTAAACAGAGTTATGTGCGTGTACATCCATAAAGGGAGCGCCTTTGCTTTATTGCATGTGTAATATTTCTGACATTTATGCGTGTGAAATGTGTGCGTAATGCAGAAGCTGTGAAAGGGAGAGGGAAACGAGAGGCTGAGCCCAAAGAAGAATAAAAAAAAAAGACAGAGAATAAGAGGAGGTTTTGTAAAAGACAGAAACTCCCGGAGGCAGTAGGACAGTGGGACAACACACACACACACACACGGACAGGCTCAGCCGTCGCTCCTCTGTCCGTCTATTATTGATGTCGGGCACGCAGGGTTCCCACTCAGCCATCTGTTCTCAGTTCTCCCACACTGTGTCCCTTTTTGCTTCATGCCTGCCACTTTGGCACGCTGGCATAAGCAGAGCAATGCTGTCCTATCAAAGTGTGAATACTTCATAAATATCTCACACTATCGGGGAGTTAGCTGTAAGAGGAAGAGCCCAGAGAGAGAGAGAAATGAGGGATGGAAAAGACAAACCAGAAATGTGGTAAAATTTTCATTAATTCAGCCTCTTTGTTGGATGACTTCCAAAACATGCATTGATTTGCGGTGCGAGATATGATCTTGCCATGACTGCAGCAGATGTGAGCAGACTTGGCAGTGGGGTGTGGTTTGTGATGGACTGTCAATAGTCCGCTTGTGCATGTTTTCAGATCTTAATCAGATCACTGCCCTGCCCTCCTACTGTTAACGGCATATGGCTGCAAATTTCATTGGATTTGAGTTGAGTTGATGACCATACATATTCAGTTGAGCCCGGTTGCCGGGGGTAACGCGCTCCTCTGGGTCTTCCCATTGGCCCCAGCTGGGGCCACATGTGGCGAGTCTGGAAGTGTGTAAGGGTGGCGTGTGTTTGCAAACACTTGGCTTCACCTCGCAGTTAATCCGCAGATGCAATCTCCATCCTCGCTCCCCTGCCACCGCTGCCTTGTCCTCCGCACGCACACATGCACATGCACGTTCATGCACGTGCACATGCAAACTTGTAAATGCAGTCAATGGAATCGTAAATGTTCCATGCCAGTCTGGTGCAGAAACTGCAAGCATCGGTGAATCTGTCTGACTGAACATGTGTCTTCAATTACATCCTCCTGACTGACACAAAGGGTCCGATGTGGGAGGCCTGGGGCTGTGGGGCGGTGATTAAGGTAAGATATTGGTTCAGGGCTTTAGAAATCCAAGCTATCGCCCCATCATGTGACTGGCCTTTTCCATATTCCTAGAGGGGTGGAAGAAGCTTTAGTCTCTGGCTCGCCCCACAGAGTTAAGACCCCCTGGGGAGTAAGAGATGAGAGGGAAATTAATAATGTGTAGAGACTCAAAGGCTTTGCCTGAACCAAAAGGATCAGATGTGGGTGAAGAGAGTGTTTTAGAGGCAGAAAGGGGAACAGCAACACGGGCCGGGAGAGGAAGGCACAACGGGCCACCTTTGAGACAGACGAGTGTCATTATGAAACAGATTAAATAAGTTCAGCATCTTTTGAGTAGCAATTATCTTCAGGGTTTGAAAGTACAACTTCCCGCTGGTCTTTCCTGGAGTATTCCTTGAGGTGGTTCAATGAAATCGATCATTATCCCGTATTCACAACTCTTTGTTGTGAAACTGTAGCTCTCCATAAATAGATGAATAATGGAATTGTCATCCTAGGCACTTGTCACAATGTGAGAACAAATGTGTACTTCCTCAGCTGCACTGAAAACAGATTGCAAATTAGCATTTTTTTCCCTCCAAGCCAGAGGGAGTCACGAACAGCACTCTCAGTATTTTCTTGTTTTTTTTTGGCGTGTGAGTCTTAACGGGAACGAAAGCTGAGAACAAACGGTTTAATGTTAAGGCAACTGCAGATTTGATATGAACAGACTCTAGCGTGCAATGTGTGAACGTCACGTTAGCATGCTCAGTGTTGGCACACTTCTGGCTTGTCTCCCCCGGGCCGTGCACGCTTCGGCCCCGCTGTGACCCTCGCTGGCTCGGGGCCAGCAGCTCCGCTATCCTTTGAACCTGGGCAAACCTGGCTGGAACCATCTATCTTTAGCAAGATCTGATCCCTCTACCTGGAATAAAATATTAAATACCGGACTGATCCATCCATCCAGCTGTTTCATTCACACTTTTAATGCTTAATCTTTTAAATTAGACCGTCTGCTTCCCCTCCACAAAGACAATGTAGGCTAATAAGACCAAAAAAGATGGAGCTAATCATTCTGGGGCAGCGTGCCATGTGTGGTCCCCTTCCTGCTGCACGGCCAGGTGGGCCGCATGCCACCCAGCAGCACAATGAAATTATCCACGCTGATTTATTAAACACCCTGACCGTTGGCCAAACAGACATTGAGCTAAATTAGCGATCCATTCTTCTCCACCCTCCTCTCCCTCTTTGTCTGTCTTTACTCTTCATCTGAAAGACGTGGTTAAAATATATGTTAAGGAGGAGTGTAATGGTAGACCGGCACCATATTGGAACCATTAAGCATGAACATGACTGCCTATTACACGGGTCTTTAGCGCCGCAGAGAAATAACCTCTTATCATCCTGTGGAGCAATAGCCCCGCCGAGGATTCCCTCCATTGAGTGGAGATGTAAATGAATGTGATGTATAGGTACTCCATACACAGTGCCCTGTGTGATCCAACCCCCTACCCCCAAACTCCCCACAACTGATTATGTTAAACATGCTTGAACAGAGAGAAAAGGTTTTGGTCAAAAGTGCTTCAACGTAAGTATCCCGCGGTCCTAAAGTGGTGGTCTGCTCTTCACAACAGCCATTAGCTCATCTCGAATGTTAAACGCCGTAAGTGCTGAGATGCTGCTGCATTGTGTGTTTAGACAAGAGGCTGTGTGATGAGCGGCTGTGGATGACACACCTGCCGAGGAAGAGGGGCTGAGATAACAATTTTCCCCTCCCCGTCGAGGAGACATCTGGCGTTGCCACGGTGTTGCGAGGCGAAATACACCCAGGAGTGGGTAATGAGGCGTAGGAGACGGGGTTTGTGTTTTGTTGTGTGTGTGTGTGTGTGTGTGTGTGATGTTGGTTCCCTCATCTCTCTGAAACTAGCCTCTGTAGACCCTGCAAGCACGCCATCTGTAGTCCACAGCCATAAGCCCGCTTGCGTGTGTCACATAAGTGGCGTTAAATCAGCTTAAATACAAACACATTGGACCTAAAGGAAACACCATGAAGAAGAAAGGGAAAGCACAGAGGTTAACACGCCGTAGAAAACAAGATGGAGGGAAACGATAAGGGGAATTTGTCACCGCGTGCGTCTAACATAACCAAAGTGGTGCCCACCCATCCGTGACTGTGCACCACATGTCTCTGAATGTCACCGTTGGTGACATGGTGGCGGCGAAATGTTTACACACCGCCACCCGAGAGGCTTCTAACAAACATGCAATGTTCAATAATGACCCTGGAAGAACAGGAACACGTGTTCTTCTCATTCATAGCTCATGTGGAATATAGATTGTGTTAGTTGCTTTTAAATTATTGTCTGTTATTGACTTTTTTTTGTTGCTTTTGTTAGTGTTGCCTTTGGCTGAAATCACTGAAAGGCTGTTTTTGTATTTTTATATTCCGAGTGTTCATCTCTTACTTACTGCTATTGTTGATTTATTTTTTTCTATCCTTCACTTACTTTTATGGCTGATTGTCCCTTTGACTACTTATCTCTCTATCACATTGTCACAGACTATGTTGTCCGTTGTGTTGATTTGTTTGTGAAGCGTATCAATGAGACGAGAGAAGCATCACAAATGAAGCGAAATTGATCGTGTGAATAAAATGGTGAATAATGAAGAATCATTGTGTTCATCTGTTTCTCTCTCTGTTTATTCCAGGTTATCTCCGCTCTGTCGAGGATCTCCCACCACAGCATCGCACAAATCAAAGGCATCAGGTACGTGTCTCGTTTATCATTTCAACAGCCCAAACACTGGGGAGCATCTGTGTGATAGAAACCATTTGGATAAATGTATTTTCACATTACCTCGTAGGCCTATATTAAGATGGAGGCCGCTACATCTGCTGCTCATTTACAAGTCAATTTACATTTTTAGGCAATTAGCTGCAGCTTTTAGCCACTGTTATCGTACAGGAAGACAAATAATACACAGCAGTTCCATCTGTCACTCAAAGCAAGTATTGCAGTTCATTATTACGCTCCGAGCTGAGTTAGAACGCGACGTTGTATGCAGTCATTTCTCACGGATAATGGCGAAGCCGAGAGAATCCTTCAGACTGCTTTATCAGGCCGGGAAACCGGGCTTCTGATTTCTCTTCATTTGCTTCAATCTGCTCGGAGCTCGGCGGCTCACCGGCACCACATAAAAAGCCATTTTATCCGTCTCGGTAATGAGTAGATGGAGCGCACCCATTAGGAGCCGTGCCAGGAAGTGGAGGGGGGAGAGAGGGTGAGTGACAGAGAGAGAGACAGAGCACATTAATAAAGACAACACAACCCGCTGACTGCTGGCTAATTCATGTCCTCTCCACACTGTTCTGCTGCGAGGTGTTGACATCGAGGCTTGCTCGACCTCATGTAAATCACTCTTATGGATCCCGAGTTACTTTAGTCCTCATAATCACAATATTTACTAAATCGTATATTAAATTTCTTATTCTCAAACTGTGGGTCAGAGTTGAAAACACAAATGGTTATGAATGTAGCTTTATGGCAAAATAATGTTGTGTTTTCACAAACCTGGATTCCAAAGAGGCAGCAAGGTGAAAGTAATTAAGAATCGGACTGCTGAAGTGTCCTTGAGCAAAGCGATTTCATTACCCTGACCTCCTCCCCTGCTTTGGAGGCGAACGCGAAACAGCTGATTTATAGGGATCGATAAAGTATGACTTTATTAAGTGAGGTCACACTTGGCTGTTGGCCTGAACACAAAAACGTTTATGAAGGTAATTAGATGGAATACTGAACTAGATTCCCTCGAGGGGACGTTTCAATGCAGGGACCGCAAAGCCAAAATCATCTTGCTATCCATTATTACCGTGGTAGTTAGTCATTGTTAATCAATTATACCCTAATGACACATATAAATAAAAATGTTCTTAAATTTCAAAAAATATATTTTAAAATGTAAAACTTTTCCTGACTGAGAATTTAATAGAAACTTTGCTTTTGTCACCTTTCACTGTGATGGATGTGTTTGTCCCCATATACTCCAGTCCACGTTTGTTGTAGGTGTGTGTGTGTGGAATTTTATATCAAACTAAATTCACAAAATGTGAATACTCAACCCACGGAGACCTCGACGAATTCAAGTCCATTATCCGTTCCCAGCTGTGGTCCTTCGCTCCAACTTAAGAGCCTGTTTGGATCTCTTAGCTCGCTGCGTTCTGCTCTCTCCACCTAGGAAATCTCTGCTTCAGCTTCCCTTTGTTTGTGTGGAGCAGTTCAGGTACGATTGCCTTGATTGAGCTTGTACTTCTCATGGTTTTATCTGTTGGGAGTCGACTGCGAGTTATAGCTGAAAACAGTGAGCTGCTGCGTTGGTGTTGATTCTCAGTGGTATCGGCATTAGTGAATATGTAGCGTTGATGTCTAACACAGTGCTTAATGGAGCTTTAATGCAATAGTCTGTTTCTTATTGCCTTCTCTACATGATCTGTATAACTGATTATAATTATATCCGAGCCCATGTACTGTATGATTGAACCTGATACCAAGCAGAGCACTTACATGATGTTCTCTGACCCCCGTTGGCCTTTCTACAGGGTCTCCTTCTTGGTAATCCTGCTCAAGGCAAGGTCAGCTGAGTCAAAGTTCCCGAGGACCTGACAGACCTCTTCTGTCTCGCTTCAAAGCCCCTGTCAGCTATCGACAGGCCTGCCATCACACACCATAGCGTACATGAAAGTAGTGTACCGTAAAGACAGGCCCTCCAGGCCTGCTGCTCTACAACCACGGAGTCATGTCGTTTCACAATACAACTACAAACTGCTTATCCGTTTCCTTTCACCTCCACGTCTCACAGGATGTTTTCTTTGTGCCTGCACGCCTTCAGAGGGATGCTCCTGAGATTTCAGATTACACTTGTGAGAAACAAACACAAAGGTGGTTGAAAAAGAAGCAGCAGAGGCCGAATGAATAAACTGAAGTTAATATCTTACTTGTCCCTTTAAAGGGTATAGAGAAAACATATCGTATCAAGGAAACTGTTTTAGAAAGCCATTAGAAATAATATTTTTCTGTCTGTAGCACCTCAGGGTGCAGGTCTAGATGACCAGGCAATAACCCCTCAGTCTGAGATCATGTGTGGCCGTATCAGGCCATCCATTTTGTGTTAAAATGGCCAGAGAGATAACATTGCCACAGGCATGTCCATTGACGTTCTGTTGAAGCCCATTGATTCGTCTCTGATGGGTGTTCACTGTAATCGGCCATCGACAGTTTCGCGTCTCTGTCACTGTGTCAGCATTCCAGCCCGGTCGGGAAGTTCATGCTTTATGTCGTACGGTGTTCGGCACGTCTAGAGATACGCTGGACACACAATCAAATATGCATTTGCTCAGTTCATTTTCTTCTCAGCTATCTCTAGGTTCTTTGTTTCTGTCCATCTTAGGCTCCGAGTCGATGGCAAAAATTAAGATAAGCTTCCTCTTGCTCCTCTGCATCATAGATTGTTTTTGTCCTCGGATTCACCTCTCAGGCGACAGATACGATGCTTCACACACCCCATTCAAAAAGAACGTACTTTCTGCGTGATAACGGGGGGGAAATGGTTTTAAAGAGCGAGAATTTGAAAATCCATGAAATAAGTTTTACTGACTAAATTAGACCGATCATTTGTACAACTTATCTTTTCTTTAAAACCAAACCTACAACCTTGATACCATCTATATCTGTGAACAATTCATTGCAAAACCTGTCAATCAAATCAAAAAGTGTAAATCCTCTTTGTGGAGTCCTCGTGTCCCGATCTCTTTGTGTGTCCGGAGTTGACCTTGTGTTTCTCACAGCTTATCTTCAGTATAAGCCTGCGTCATCCTCTGCCTGTTATTCAGCTCCCTCCTTCCTCCCGCTTATCTGAACGGTCCTCGGCTAACCCCTCGGTTAACCTTTAACCCACTCGCGCTTCACTGTTCTACTTCATCACTGAGCCGGGCTGTTACAGCATGTGTGCTGGACTCAGCATCAGAGTGGGAGAGACCTCAGCTCAACGTCAAGAGAGAGAGCAGAGGAAGAGGACGTTTGTGGAGGATTTAAATAATAATTGTTCCTACAGAACAATAATAATTCTTTATTAAAACTAGATTTCTGACATCAAATGTAGGATTATTTCTGCCTGTAAGGTAAATTATTTCATATGCATGTGTGACTATACTCGATAAAAACCACAACTATGGGTGGAACTGAGAAACACCAGACCTTTACAATAAATAACAATACATATTGTGCCAATAGAAGCAAACTGGTGGTTTCAGAGGTTATTCTTGTACATTGCTGAAAAGTCAAAAGCACCTGTTACAAACAATCACAACAATGCACACTCATATAGAGCAGATTGGAAAGAGGTGTATTTCCTCTCTTAACCGGCTGCCAGCAGGTTCCCGAGCGGTTCACAGCCAACGTCAAGCCTCCAGGATTCTCCGCCTTCCTGTTTCCTGAGTGGGCGTGTCTAGATTCCTCCGTCAACACGGCCATTCATCCAATCACAGGGTGTTTCTTTGTTAAGGCCCTAGTTCGCTGAAACATATAAACAGATGTTGTCTCAGATATACAGGAAGAAATATGTTGCTGATATATTCACCAAAACCATCTTAGATTATAGATGGGAAAGTATTGATCGTTCTCTCTCTCTGCTCGTTGAGCAGCATCTCACTCATTCTTTGCAAGCAGATCCATAAAAAAAATAACATGTCAAAATGAAATGAAAAGGATGGAAAAACCCACGATTATGTTTTCCAATTGCTTATTTCGTCTGATCAAAAGACCAAAAGATGATGTGATATAAAAGAGGGGAAAGCGACAAATCCGAGAACGTTCAACATTTCTATTTCAAACGTGACTCAAGCGATAGATAATTCATTTCTATATAATATGATAGTTAATTTACTTATTGAATAATCGCTTCAGCTTTTCCTGAAGTTCTTCATGTCCTGATGAGAAGCCATTTGTTATTTGAAAGATGCTTCTGTGAAATAAAGATAAATAAGAAATGGGCATTTTATAGTATTGCTGCTGAAAGATTTCTACGTTTCAGACGAGGACGTTGCAGTGCTCATCGGGAGGAGGATAGACTCACTGCACTCTCTCCCTCCCTGGCTCTCCTCATGGCGTGGGCTCGGCTCTGCCGCCTCACGCCATTGAATCACACGTATTAGTATGCAGTTATCACAATGCACATCCACGCCTCGTGTTTCACTCTTGTCTGAATGTGTCACGTGTGTTGATGTTGTAAATGCTGCAAAAGAAACAGGCAAAGGAAGAGGCTCCTACTCGTCATTTAGAAAACTTCCTCCAGCGCGGTAGGCTTTGTGGACAGGTGCCGTACAGTAAGTGGAAAAGTGCACACCGGCCAGCGATTTATCGACCCCTGCAGAAACAAAGCCGCGTCCTGGGACATGAAACTGCTTCCACCTCAATTTCAGCTGCATTCACAACTAACGGCTACACTGTTGTTCTGCTGTCGGACAAAAGCTGATCAATGGGAGGGGATCACGCCGGCTTTGTCCAGCACACGCTCCCTTCACGGCAACAGTGGCTTTAATCAGCCGAGAAAAGGCCGGACAAGAGAGGTTGTTTGTTGGTTCGGAGAATGAAATGTGGGCTCTCATTAGAACAAGCAGGGAGTGACTTCCCTCCGGGGTTGTTATTGTTTACCTTTATACAACCAGAAAAGCCTCAGTGAGATTATGAATGATTTTTTTTTTATTTATACCTTGGTCGAAACATGTTGCAATATTTATTTCTATTTTCTTTTATTAATTAATGCCATTTATTAAAATTTAGCACAAACAAACAAACTCACATAGGGCATGCTTTATTTAATGAGTACGCTTGAAAGAACTAAAGGAATTTGGAAGAATTTATATTAAAAAAATATTAAAAGAAACATTAACTATAAATCCAAATAAATATTTGTTAATTTTTTCATAGAAATATTATCTATAAAGTTTGAATATTGTGCTTTTCTGAAGCTAAATTTCAAATTAAGTTTTCTGCTAACGGTTACTGAATTAAAAGACTCTACATAAGGCTTGCAGTTAGTTTGAATTAGTGAATAAGAAGTGTAATAATTGAACAGTCTCTCTAATGGTTTTCATTTATTTAGTACCAAATAATTAGGAAATGATGGACTGAAGCAAACGAACGGAAACAAAACTACACCAGCGAAACACCCAAAGTACAATATAGCCCATTAAAAATGACTAGAGCTAATCGGATAAACCAGATAAAGGGAACAAAAACACAGATGGCAGAGCTTTTAAACTTGCTTACATTATAACATGAATCCTTCAGTAATAGGAAACTATTTCCAACCAAATACTTAAACCTAACAAAGCCCAACTAAACCAACAAAGAGAGCGATATTCTCCTAATTTTACCGAAAAGAGTCTGTTGTACTTAGACAACACAGGTAAAATACTAAAAACAAGCACTTGAATCAGCCAAATCAGGAGGGCTTATGGCAAAATCTGTTGGGGATAATCAGATGTATAAAAAGATCAACAAAGGCACTTTGTGTTTTCTGAATAGACAAGTGATTACGTAGAAGAATCACACACCCAGATTAGGCCTGAAGATGGAGACAATAGAGCATCATTGAATAGCCAAGAGACGCCTCATCATCGGAGTCCTGATGAAATTATAAACACAGTCCAATTACACCGCCTTGCATCATTTAGACGAAATGAAAACGGCAGCATCGGGCCGTGATACGGCTCCGCAGAACAACACCGGGGTGATACATACGCAGCGCAAAGCCATGCAAACTACTATGTAATTAAATTTAGCCCTGCGGGACTCCATTAATAACTTATAATATAATGCACATTTCATTGGAGGGGGCCATCAGATGTGGGTGCGTTATTACGCTCTGGAGGAAGCACCTCCTGCGCTGTTTCTGCTCATAACACTGAGTGAGAAAGCAACATGAATCAGATGAGGCAGCTTCTGCATTATGATGCCTTAATAATAGTACTTGTAATTAGCTCTTGCAAATACAGAGGTTTTAATGAAGTCAAGCAAACACTGAAAAGTTAGCAAAGTTAATGAACCGGGGAGGACGTTTGGGGGGTTTGCAGGATCCGTGTGTGTGTGTGTGTGTGTGTGTGTGTATGCCTGAGGATGACCAGCTGACCTTTGACTATCTTGCTGAGCATTCATTAACTTGATGGCTGAGTGGTCTTTCCACTGCGACCGCTGCTTTAATTACACAAAGGCTGATTGCTGGAGTCACACAGATACCAACTCTCTCTCACCCCGGTGTCATACACTGCCGCGTTCAAACTACACTCGACGTATCCCTCCAGCGTCATCGTATGACTCGTCAGCGACGGCGTGTCAGTATGCACTCGTTACATGCATATTCTCTAGGGACGGGAGGATATAGGAGCACAATAAAAGACACCAGTGGTGAATTAATGATGATCTGAGATATCGTCAAAAGTGACTTTAGAAAAAGCTGTCTGGCTTGCTGTCATGGTAGAGTCTGATTAAAATATATATTTATATTTATATATTATGTATCCCTTTATGAATCCCTTTAAGACTTATTAGATTGTTATTTGCTGAAAAAAAAAGTTGGAGTATATATACGCGGGGACTCTTATCTGTGACACAATAATAATATTGTTTCTTGACAACATGTAAAGTTATTCTATTATGTTTAAGTGCCGAAATGTTCATATCGTCCCATGTCTTCTATTTTCTTTTCAAAATAATCTAAACACTTAGCAGATGCTTTTGTCCAAAGCGACTTACAAATATTTGTCCAAAGAAAGAAACCACAACATATCATTGCCGATAAAGTAAGAGCGAAAAAATCGAAACAAGTGTTCGGTCCTCATCTGAGTAGTAGCTGTTTAAGGATACCTCAAGCACAACAGTGCTATGATCAAAGTACTATAGGTAAAAACATAGTCTTCACAGGAAGTCAGGTTTAGCCAATGATTAAGTAAGGTTTAGAAACAGAGTGTGATTGACATTAACTTGACTAAAGACGTATGACAAATGTCAACGTTTACATTTCCAAACGGCGGTCTCCCGGACAAAAGTCCTGTGTTTATTGGCCGTTGGGTCTTTATGAGAAATTCTATCACAATAAAGTGTCACCTGATTATATTTTAGATTAAACACAGTCGAAGGGTTTCACATATGAGTGCTTACAGAGAGTTGAGTGCCTTTTTATGAGAGCTTTGAACGTCTACACTGACATTGAAGCGTCTATATCATCTCCCAGCTCACTTCAGAGTCGTCAACACCTTTTCATAGGCCGTTTCTCAATATGCGTTCTTCTCTGTACTTCTGTTCTTGTGGACTTGAGAAACGTCATCAGCGTCGGACCGAGTACTGTTCCAATTCAAAGTTCGCATCTGGCCAAGTACGGTCAAATACCCCGGATGTGTTCTTGCCCCGCCCATTTCACCGGGGATGCATCGGAGGAGACTTGTGTGGACTTTGGGCAGTTACGTATCCCAGAATGCATTTCAATAAAGCAATGGCGGAGGAGAAGACTAACGTTAGAAGTTTTGAAATTCTACTGTTTTGGGGTGAATAAATGTTTTTATGTATTTTTGCGGGAATGTCATTTTTACAACTTCAAATCGGTGCTGTGGGTGATTTATTACTGTAGCACGTAGTTTTTATTCCGACGTTTTCGCCGCTAACGGCTATCACGGCTAGCTACCTCGCTAGCCGCTAGCAAGTTGGCCCGGGCACTTAGCATTACTGCTACCCCGCTGATGACTGCCTTGTCCCGGCGTGACAAGGCAGCAAACATCATATTATATCCTCATATAATATATAATAAAATATACAAATGAAACGGAGTTGTTTTTTATAGTGTTTATTTTATTTTAACCAGTGAAAATAACCGGAAGTTGAACGCCGTCAACCGGCAAAAACGATGACGTCATCAAGTACGTTCCTGTTCCAAATGCAGAAAAAACACCGTTCTCCCGTCCTCCCGTACCCTGGCAGTTCGTTCTTCCAACTGAACTCCGCAAGTCTAGACTCCCGGAGTTCACGAGTTCGAACTTGGCGTACTGGGTATTGAGAAACGGCCATTCTTTTTCTCTGTGTTCTCTCTTTCCTGCCACAGCATGTTGCTTGATCTTTCCCATATGTCGACAATCATACATTTGTTTCAGGGAGGTGCATTTTATCAATCAGCAGAAACCATCTTCACCTATTTAGATGAATTCATGAAGGACTTAAGTTAACTCAATTAGTTTATACTGTAAATTAAGTTTTATGATGCTTTCTCAGAGGCACCAACGTGCCACTTCCATCATGCCAAACACAACACCATAATTGGAAGAAAAAAAGTAACAATTAACACACAGACAAAACTCTTCTTCTTGCATAAAAACAGTATAATTCAAAAGATTAAAAAACAAGAAGATGATTGAGACTCTACGTGCTACTGCATGACACGGTTCAGTAGACCCCGGCCTCCTGGTGTCATGCAAGGTAAACCTGCCTGTGAACCTTTTGTCTAATTATGTTAAAGTTGACAGACTTCATCATTGTAAATACAATGTGTTTTCAGCTTCATGTTTCACCTCATGTTATTGAAAGGTGCATGTTTGGACATAGGAATTGGTCAAGAAATACATGATGCTTAAGTAAAGGGACTTGTTTTTGAACAGAACAGAACTCCTTGAGTGTTGTGTTTTGCTGTTGTGTAGCTGAGTCGTTCCCAAAGACTGGGTCAGAAACCAAAAGTGGTTCGCAGTTCATTTTACTAATGTTGCCAAATATATTTTCAGAATTTCTTTGAAGGAGCAAAGAGAACCTGTCAACTCTGCCAAAATGCATTTATTTGGTCATTTATAAAATAGTAAGGTCTGGTTGACCTGTTCAAGATGATAAAACATAATACAGAAATGGCAGAAAGGATGGTCAGTAATGTTAATTTACACATAATTCCACTCTTCTCCCAATTCACAGATAGGACCTGTTGTTAAAAGCAGTTTTAATAGTCTTGGGAATACTGAATTAGCTGGTTTGGTTACTATGGTAGGGCAGTGTATTAGGGCCACTGTAGGGAAAAAAAAAAAACACAGAGCTAAATTATTTTTACAGTGGCCCTGATACGCTGTCGTACTGTGGTGACATTTCTGGTAATCAATGATTAATGTTTTCTTTTCTTGTTTGTCTTGTTCTTTTTGATATAACCTATTGTCGTTTTTGTTTCATTTTATACTAGTAAGGTTATTGGGTCAAATGATTATATATTATATTTTATAAACATCTATTAAATAAACTTTTACTAGACGTTTCTTAAATTGTGTTGACCTTCTACTTAAGTATGCACGTCCATTGTATTAATCATTATACCCTTGAAGACTTTGTGACTCAACTCACTTTGGGGTTGAGAATGAAATGAAAGCGTATCATATTTCAACTGATTGCTATTCAAACAAGTCGGTGCAGGCTGCACCTTGGTCTCTCTGTGAGCCTGAAACCCTCCCTCCCTGTTTTCCATCGCTTTTCTGGAAAGATGCCGTGTGCATGTGTGTGTCCATGGTCTTTGACCGTAAGAAAACAAATCATGTGTTCGGTAGTTGCATTATTCAGACGGGAGTCAAGGTCAACCTTACAGGGCTGTTTACCGTAGCAGAAAGCCCGGCTGTGTGTAGGATTTATTGCTCGAGGAGAGGATGGTAACAACGGCAGAACGCTGTCATCGTGGTGGAAACAAACAAACAGGCAACAACAATCAAACTCCTTAAAGAGAAAAAAAGTCACGATACGTTGAGGCGTTTGGGTCCTCTGAGAGCTGCTAATGACCAATAAATCCACAGTTCCATTCCCCAAATGTTTGTTTTCTTCCCAGTAAAACCTTTTACCATCCTTACAGCTTGGAGGTTAGAAGGACTGCCTGCATTATTAAACTGGATTCCTCGGTATGGAACGCCTTCGTAGCCACATTACAGCATGCGTCCCAAGTTCAATTCAGCCTTGGGACCTCTGCTGCGTGTCGTAACCCTCCCTCATTCCAGCCCCTATATCCTCACTGTAAAATAAAGGCCAAGACATAATTAGGTGTAAAACAGCATAACCCAGAGAATCTCTCATAAACATCGAGGGATTAGTTTGATAATTCCGTTTCAGTAACTTTATCATGGTTGGTGATTAGCGCTGATCGTGACCTCACTGATTTTAATGAGCTTCAGCTGTGCATGACATTAAGCTATTAGGCTGTAATTTGTAGCAAAGCGTAAAAAAAAAAAAGTCTGTCGTGAAAGAAGATGAGGAGAACGCAGCATAAAAGCGGTTGGCCAATCTAATCTAATCATGCACTTCACAATGATGTTTGGAGAAAACAAATATATTTAAAAAGATAAGAAATAAATCCGACCTGCTTAATGAGCTCATTGATTAGTCATCTGTTTTTATGCTCTACCACTTCCCAAGAGTATGATTGTATTTGTTGACGCTACGTGGGCGGGAATGAGAAATTCAAGAAGAGGGCCGGGAGGAATCGTTCCGATTATTGTACGACATGGCGGACGTGAATGCTTTAATTTATGCTAATGTAGCTTGTAGCGCATCGCATGGGCCTAATGTTTTATAACAAAAACGATGTAGAGTAAGTAGAAATGCTTACTTTTACTGCGTAAAAAAAGAGGACTGCCCTTAACTCTGTCATTTTCAATATAATAAATGTATCTGCATTGTCCCTGAGGGTCCTTGAACGATGCTCAAACCCCCTGAGAGCATTTATAAAGCACCTGGTCATCCATTGAAAAAAGAAGGTTGTGTTCCTTCCTGAATACCTGACAAAGTTGGCTCTGTGAAGATTCCAGGTTTTATTTTTCATCTGTCAGCAGCAGTGTGTTGATGTGTTTTGATAATGTTGCTTTGTGACTGATGGGGTCCTCTGTTGAATTCATCCTGCTGTTGTGCTGCTGACGTGATGGAGTGACAACCTGGCAGAGAAAACACCGCATTTTTTTGACTGGTTATTTTTCTACCTGGTACTCGGCGGTGTGCTAATATGTTCTACTCTCTCTTCCTGTGTGTGTGTGTGTGTGTGTGTGTGTGTGTGTGTGTGTGTGTGTGTACCAGGCCCTTTCCGTCAGAGGACACGGCTCTGAATGAGGATGATGTGTACCGAAGCCTGGAAGAACTGGCAGAGTAAGTATGCATTCCTCAAGAAAATACATACTGTAGACACACACTTGTTTTTTATTATATTAATCTTAAAGATATACCTTGTAGCGACCAGGTTTTTGTTGCCAAATACGAGCCGTGTGAATATATTTTTGTCCTTGCAATGTCAATACAATTACACACACACACACACACACACACACACACACACAGAGAGATCATTGTGCGTTTTTAGCTATTGTTACGCAACATTCAGATTTTTAAAACCTTGGATCACTTTAAACATATTTTCATCTGGATTTGATGTTCTAGCAGATTAAAAACATGTTATTTTCTTCTTCATGCAAAAGTCAATGCTGATAGCATTTTAACTCAGAAAATGCTTATTAGACTGGGTAAAAATGCAAAAAAATGGTGTCATTATACTGCAAATTATAATATATTACACAAAAAATATTAACATGTGTATATATATATATATAAATAATTATATCTCTATATACATGAATACATATAAAACTATCCATCTGTCATCTTGCAATGTTTCAGTTTGATTGCCACTTCTTCCAATTTGCTGTAACTGCCTAATTACATAAGCATGGCGCCCTGTGTCACTCTGCCCGTTGCCATGGTGACACCATCTCTGGTGTCGCTGCCTCTCCGCCTGCCTCATGGCTGGTTGCCCGGCTTGGTGTATGTGGAGTGGGTGGGTGATATTTGCTGGGTCGGGTTGAAAGAGATTCTCAGGGTCTCGGTTCCAGCGGTGACAGCAGCCGCTCATCTCAGATTAATGGAGAATAATTAGTTAACGGCTCTGAGATGGGCGTCATTCATCACAAAAAGATGGGAGGAAGGAAAGTGGGAACTGGATAGGAGAGCATGTGGGCCATAGATATATGCCCCCTGAATACACGATTCTGGTGTTCAGTGGAGGATGAGGAATGTGCTCTTGCTAGAGGAGAAGAGTGCCAGCCAAGCAGGCTAATGCTGGATTAGAGTGCATCTTAGCCAAACATTTAGCCCTGCAAGCTTGGAAGATGGTTATTTACCTTGAAAACTGAATTGAATCGTGCATAAAAAAAAGTGACGAGATTGGAGGAAATACTAAATTCATGCCGATTCAAAGATTTAATTAATTAATTAAAAAAAAAAACCCTCATAAAAAGGACAGAACATTGGCTCAGCACCTTACTTTCTGTGGGCGAGTTGCATAACATAACTTCTTTAATAAAAAGGGATGAAGTCGGGGTCAAAGACGTGTCCCTAAATGCACCAGGAAATATTGAAGAGGCTTAAAAACGTTTTACTTATTTTATTATTAATCCATTATCAATTGAATACCTGCAGAATAATGGTTACTTTGTAACTTTTTAAAAGGTGGCACTGGTGCATGGTATCCATAGCAACAAGTGTCACAGAGTACAGCAGAAAAGAAAGTTAGCATAGCAGTAAGTTTTGAATTAGTTATATTGTATTATTTCTATTTCTATTTACCTCAAACCTGCAAAAACTCTTTTCATTAAGGTTTCATAGACTGTATATAAGAAATGGATATAGTCACACTGACATCACCTGTTGGTTTATGGTTCACGGTTTTGAAACCTCGGTTTTAGCTGTCGTCATCTTGTTGCCATGACAAGAGGGTGGAGCTAAGTGCAACGGATTGCTGAATAAGACGCTTTTAGGCAACCAAAATATAACAATTATCTTTCATGAACTGAGATCAGAATCTGAATAGGTGCCTTTCAGAGCCCACAAGGACACCGTACAGTGAATAAAATACAACCAATAATACAAAAAAAAACTATAAAAATACAAAACAAAGTTAGAATAGACAGTTAAAATTTGGACAGTTAAGATAGGACAGTTAAAATTAGACAGTGCAATTTAAATCATAGGGAAAAGGCAGTTTAAAACATGTGGGTTTTGAGTGTGGATTTGCAATTTTATGGTACTTCAGCACTTTGCAGATCGTAGGTTGCTGCCTGGTTTTGACTCCTGTAACTATGGCAGCGATGGAAGCAGCTTCAGTGAGCTTCAGTTCTTTTTCTCCTTAAATGGTCTTTATTCTTGTAACTTGCTCTTTGTGTAACCTGTAGGCACGGAGGGCTGGGTCTGATTGAATTAATCATGCCGCTCTGCAGCACGGCTGCTCTTGACCTTTTACAAAGAACATGTATGCATTTGGTTTCATCGACGGATACATAATTGATTCATCAGGAGGTCCTGCAGCTAATACAGTTGGACACACTTAGCACATAGGCCACACTAGCAATAACCTTGCTCTCAAAGACTTAGTAATTAGCCTGAAATATCAATGCATGCATAATTTACACTGGGTGCATGACAGAACTGCTAGAGTGAGAGAGAGAGGACAATGATGGTCTCACTGTAATACAAATAGTAATTTGTTATGGATGTAGTACAATTTCAGAAAATAATACAACTGTCCAATGGTAACATAAAAATAACAGCATGTAAGGACAAAACAGCAATGTAGCAAACAATAAAAATCAATGAAAATGGCACCATTAAGTTTGGTGATAAGACGACAAAGGATACTAAGTGCAATGGAAGGCAATCTATAAAAATGGATTTTGAGGTGAGATTTAAAAACTGAGATCATGCCAGCGGACCAAACGTTAACTGGAAGACAGTTCCTGCAGCCAGGGCAGCGAAAGATCGATCAACCTTTCATTTGAATCTGGAGCAGCCAAAAGACTTGAACTGGCGGACCCTCCGGTCTCTGAGGATAGCTGGAAGTCCACTACTCACCACTGTAATGTTGACACACATTGTATTTTAACATACAGCTCATTTATTAGACACTTAAGGCTTCTGTATGTGGATGTTCTGCGCCAGCAGTTGGGCCTGAGATATAGGTGAGAATGTCTGTGGTTGACCGTGTATCACTTTCAAGGTGATGCCGGATGATTTCCATATTTACGACATCATGTCGGAAGAAGTCATGTCCGGTGAGGTGGCTTGAGGCTTAAGGCTGTCAGTGTGAGCTCACTTGGAAATGACAGGTGGAAATGAATGGCACTGGGCTACTTTGGGTGGAGGTCTATGTGTGTTTGAGAAGCAGCTCCTTCTGCACCGCAACGTGTCTGAGTCAGGTGGAGGCCAGTCTCTACCTAATTGAGGTCTCCTGGGTTAATGTGGTAAACTTGATCCGCACTTCCTCTCTCTGGCTTTGTGATGTCGTCTTTATGTCGTTTAACTCAGCTCTCCCCGTCTGGAATGACTCCATCCGAGAGTTGACAAAGCATGAAATGGGTCTGGATTGGGAACAATCACCGAGGGACTTTTTGCTCTGAAGGCCGCACAGAGATTTTCATTCTGAAGCCAGCAGTGTTACAGGCTCTTAGTGTCACTCTTTTGCAGTTTGTTTTGCTCCATTAATCCCTTGGGCAGGTTAGCATGGGAATCAATAGCATGGAAATGGATGGTCGGTATCATTTACTGCAAGTTATTAAGGCACATACTTTTTAAATGCAACTTTATATTACCACATGTACAGTGGCATATTAGGGCCATTGGAGGTAAAAAAAAAAAAAAAGTATATATATGTATATTAATACAGAGCCTGGGATGGGGTAACATTCTGAGAAAAACTCATATTTTGGAGAAAAAAAAAATTTGTGAAATTATAAAGTCATAAAATTATGGGGAAAATAATGAAGTGCAAAACCCTGGTCATAACAGCCATCCAAATTTATTTGCTTGTTAAAGTGGTGCATTAGGGTAAGGATGGCCTCTGAGCGAGACTAAGGTCCTGAAAGATACATATCCATGTTTTCTTTCATTGTCTCTCATTCTGCTTCCATGACCATGGATAATAACTCATATTGTAGCATTTGCATGAAAGAAGAGATGGACAAGGTCTTTAATCTTGGAAATTATATTTTTTCCTTGGAGTGATATCCCCTCTCTCCCACATATTTCACCTACAATGACTCTAAAACAGCATCCTACTTGGGGTAAACTACAAAACCAAAGCAAAGGGAATGTAACCAAATTAGTCTGGCCTTGTGAGATATAGTGATGCATGCAACCAGTTATTTTTTCAGTTTTTCTCTTCAGTCTGTATAGATGCAGTGTGGCAGCAGCACCGTGCTTTTATAAGCGATGCTGGAGCACCACACACAGTATATTACAGCTCTTCAAACCCTTCCTGTATTATGAAACAACATTTTGTTGTAATAGAATATTTTATGATTGTAGAAACCTTGGCGACCTCCTCTCGGTAGCTCTGATACGGTGAGTCATCCCTCTGTGTCCCCAATATAACTCTATGTCATTGAGGCCCAGGAGCAGAGGCTGGCAGGCCTATTGCGTGCACACACTGGGCAAACTCTGGCCTGTCACTGTGCAATCAAACAGAAAATCAGACCTAATTCATGAGTCCTCAGGACTTTCCTCCCACTTCCTATCTCACTGATGCATCGTGATGCATACACATGCACACGCAACGTGCATTTGAACGATTTATTAATGGCCACTAAAGCCCACGAGACTAAGGGATGTAAATTGTAAAGTTACGATGCGACAGCATCAGACTTGCAAGAATTATGTCCCCTCTCTTTGGCTTTCTAAGAACACACACACACACACATTCCCTGAAACATTAACCATAACCATCAATAACACAAGCCTAAACCCCAACCACATTGTCTATCATTAATCTTAACCTAATGGAAACCAAGAGCTAAAAATAAAAAGGGACTGACTTTTATTCCTAAGTAATTGAATTTGTTTGTGCATGTGAGGGGAATCGCTGGTCTTTATAAAATATTTTCCACAACAAAGTTCCTAGTGCATTGCATGGATAAATCAGGCTAAAAAACAAAGAAAATAAGACAAAATAGATTTTTATAAACACATAACCTTAATAAAGTTTTTACTCTCAGATTGACCAAACCCCTTATAGCATTAAGACTAACTCCTCAGCATCAAACAGCCCATTAAAGAAGTTAGAAGGAAGTCAACATTTCCTCAAGTCAAAGAATGACCACACTATTGAAAATGTCATCACTGCTAAGGTTCAAAGTTTAAAATGGTCCTCACAAAGACAGAAGGACAAGACACAAACCTCAAGCTGATGACACGTTTTGTAAAACGAGCAAGGCATCTTTAATTTACAGCTTCTGTGAAACCCAGTACAATATGTTGATTAGGTTTCACACTACTAATAACATCTAGATATGAGGTTTAGGATCATTACAGGAAGTATGTGGACTGTCAAAACAGCCAGTCAGTTAAGAAGTTCATTAAAGCCATCACCAGTTAGAAATCTGAAGGAGTCTAGAAACCGATGGTCAGAAACCATCAGGCATACACATCATTAGAATACTGATTCTTATCAAATCCATTTAAAGAATGCATTAAATTAAAGCAAGTGAGGAAAAGGGCAGAAATTACATCCAAATTGTGATTAAATCAAATTGTACAATGCATGTTGCAGGACTCAAGTTGTGGCCCTCAGTGCAAAAAAGATGATCAAAATAAAGGCTATCATCAAACCTGATGAGGCTTCGGCCACGTCAGTGTAATATAGCAGTCAGTCAGTAATCATCATTGAAAAGCATTACAATATACAGCAATACTATATTGCATTGACTAAATGACCAAAGGAGTATTAAAATGACAGAGAAACCAACCAGGAAGGAGGGAAGGGATTAAATGTAATCACTCTTCAATAGAATTGAAGTGCAGGATCAATACATGTAGAATGTATTACATGTTTTATTCTCTATTAAATGTTAAATTATAATATTGTTCTATTCTGATCATATTTACTACTTTGTATAAAAAGACTGCCCTCCCGACTCCTCCTCTCCCTGGAGATGCTGCTCCTCTAAGATATCTCCGTGGGTCATCTTCCTATCACCGCACCACGCCTCTGTCGTATAATACTCTGTCACCGAGGGATTAGAGCAGAATCTAAAGTACAACATCGTCTTTCCGGAAACGTCCCTGCCGCGCAGCACATCAGTCACTGTGGAGGGTGTTGTTGTCTCGGAGTTCAGAGAGGAGACACTGATGGGACGGCGTGGGCCCCCGACACTGCCTTCTGCGCATTCAACATGAAGCACTTTAACTTAATGAAGAAAGAAGAAGCAAGGCGCAGAGTGAACCGAGCCACCTCAATTAAAACTTCAAACAACCGCCACAATCGTGTGACGCCAAAGCTGAATATTTGATTTGAGGGCCGTTCTATCTATTTTATCTCCCGTTCACGCAGACAGTGAAAGCAGGAATATTTTAGCAATGATAGCAGATTCAGAAGGTTATTTGTAGCCCTGTCACATTGGGTAAAATCCAATAACCCTTTTCTTTTTTTAAAACCTGTGCCCACAAGTCCTGTTTTAGAATATTCATGAAATAATAAAGTTTTCAAAATCCCTTAGAAATATCCTATTTCGGGAATGTTAATGTGAAGTGTCTGGGGCTAACACAGCAAGGTTATGGCCCCCATTAGGAAAGTAGGGCTGAAGGATTTTCTTTAAAAATACTCGAGCGGTAGATACATGGGCTGGCGATCACATACAGACACATTTGGGTGAGGCACTTTTCATCTAAGAACAGAAATCCCCTCTTCACAAAACATCCTTCCCTGAGCTGGTTGGCATTAAATATCACACTTACTCTGACATCCAAGTTAATTCATTTATTTCCCCAAGTTTCAAAAAGGTGAGGGTGACAGGGACAGGTGGGAACACTAATAAATGAGCTATTGTAGTTTGACCAGGCGGCAACCTCCAGTTCTGAAGGGTGTAGTCAATGCAGAAGTACCTTCAATGTGCATTCTCTCTGCTGGCCATTGGCATGAACCTTATTTAATACAGCATGATGTTCATTTAGTACATTTAGAGTAAAATAATTCATAAAGCAGGGTATGCTTTAGGGCGGGGCTACCCTATGATTGACAGGTTGCTTCAGTGATGCCACTACTGTCGCTTCCAGGCTACCAATGCAATTAGCTACTAAAATGACTTCAACACGTTGCTGTAAAGTTGACCTTGAATCATGAAGCTAACCTTGTTAACAGCTTCACACCAGAAGCCAGATGGATCCAGATCCAGTAAGGTTGCTGCTGGGGGTGTTCCTTGTGTTCATCAGATCCACCCGTTGCTCCTCCACAGTCTCCAAATATGGTCACTTCCTTCACTGGTTGCAAAAAATCCAAGATCTTGCCTGCCAAAATCGAAGATGCAGCAGTCAAAATGCCTAACTACACTCAAACAGGAACTGTGCATAGCTAATTTGGCAAATTTGCCATAAAAGTAAACAAAAAGAGGTATTAAAAAAAGAAGAGGACTCAAGTTTCGGTCCTCAGTGCAACTCTCCCTCTGAATCATTGGCAACATTATACGGCTGCACCTCAAGGTCAATGAAATTTGGTTTCAACTAGAAAGTAATTGACAAGCTAGGACCCCGGTCCTCCATTATTTAGCAGGCAACTCCTACTCCTACCTTTACTTATTCACCGTGCTTTTTCATTCATTTCCTTTCTGCCGAGCTAAAGCTCCCTGGTTATTAACTACATCGACGTGGGCCCTTTGCCAAAGTGTATTCATGCTGAGGCTTCTCCACTGCCTCAATAAGTTTTCCAAACAATAATTGCTTTTACAAGACAGAGGGAGATGCAATGTGGGCTCCCTCATCATGAGGGACTTTCCCAGACGGCGCTCCTCTCCACGGTAACAGTCTGTGCTCTGCTGGCTGCTCGCCTAATTAAAGGTCAGTTTGCTAGCTGGGTGCCAAAGCAGCATAAACACATTAAAGGCAAACGCCAGTCAATAACGCAACTCAGTGAAGGTGTTGGAACGTCGGGTGCTGTGTCCCCTTGCCTGGAACACCGATATACCGCTTCAGGTACAGGGCTCGGGAGGGATAATGAACCCGTAATGGTGTGACTGCTCAGTGCCTCTCAGCTGTCTGAGCCGCTTAAAGTGAACAACGGAGCCTTTTTTTTTTTTTTTTTTGGTTTGTATCCTTCAAGTTAAGTTGTTCACCCAACTTGTGTGCATGTGTTTTCCCCCAGTGAGCATGACCTGGGTGAGGATGACATCTACGACTGTGTGCCGTGTGAGGACGATGGGGATGACATCTATGAGGACATTATTAAGGTGGAAGTACGACAACCCATGGTGAGAACATTACGTCACAATTCCTGCTTTTTTTATGTTTTTTTTTTTTTTAAACAAGGACTGATAATGCAGTTGTTTTGGGTGAGGCCTCATTGTAAACGTATTATACTTGCTGAAGGTCTATGACTGAAGGGTCACCTAAGACTTTATGTCTGTTGTCTAATGGACACCAGATAGACAGGTGTGTATCACAAGGATGCAATCAACAATATTGCTAAGAAGAGGAAACGCACACTACGGGGAGGAAGTCATACCTTTAGTATTTGCATGATGTCATATCTCTAAACGCACTCAGAACTCTTACACAGCTGGTGATTAATTCTGACTTGCACTGCTTTGCCTTTCCCATGCTGCAGATCAGATACATGCAGGTGAGTGCCGCTGTGCTTGTGACTCACACCCACCCTGTCAGCTAACTCCCTCCGCATCGCCATTTAAACTAACTCATAGCATCCCAAGAGAATACCCTGCCAGTGAGATTATTGACCCGTGCCTCAGGGTAAAGGAGCCCCCATCTGGTTTCAAGTCTGACTCAGGGCCTGTTGGAGACAGTTATGACTTCAGCTCGGTGACTGCGCCGTTAACTGACATCAGCGGGGGGCACCAGCTGCTCAAACATGAGACAGATAAACATTATCTTATTGGCTTGGAGCCCTGCTTCTGATTGGTTGATTACATGCTGGATTGAGTCCTGGACTCGACTTGCATTTCTACATTGTTAGCCCCAGTTTAAGTGTTATCTGCACTGGTCATCAACCACCAAATCTGGCCCAGATGGTTGAGTAAGTTTTTCCACCTGCTCATTCACTCCCACAATATAAAACATTTCTAGAGAAATGAAGCTTATATTTTTTAACCATGGTGATGTGGGTGAGTCACTAACAATATGTATTACAGCATATTTTCCTTTGAATTATTCTCAACTCGCTTGCTCAATGTGGCCCTATACACCCAGTGGTGCTACGCTCAGTGGCAGTTCTAGGAATGTATAACTGGGTGGTAAAGGGATGTTAATGAATTCAAGTAGAAATATATATATTTAATATATAATATTTTACTAATTGGCTAAAATAAAAATTTACAACATCCGACATGCATACACCTAACTGTTAATAGCCAGTCTCATTTTGTAGTCTAACATTAGAAATCACAAATAAATAGGATGTATTTCTGAGCTCAGTTAAAAAAGTCAAGTCTATCTATTAGTAAAATGCTTTAAGCAAACCATGAAACAAAAACTCATTATATAAAATAGGTTTCTATCTTCCTCTACATTCACTCAACATGACTAACCTTAATCACTATGTACCACAGGCTGCAATATAATAACACAATTAGCCCAGATGTTTTTGGATGCAGAATAAATAACAGATTCTGACCATATCTGAGGCGGTTAAATCCATGGACTTTGTTCTACAGAACAAACTGCGAGGGAAGGTAATCCCCTGTCATGGTGCACAAACCATTTACAGGCTTGCACATCATGTCTCCGGAGATATTTCCTATGCAGATTAGATCAGTCTGTATCTATTCCCCACTTTCCTCCACCGCCCCCTCACCATATGCCCGCTTGCATGGCCATGACTTAGAAACCCTCTGTTCTCAGCGTGCATATGTCTTGTTCAGCCAGCCAGCCCACACACAAAAGCTCACAACCCTCCTCTCTCCAGAGTCAGTGTTATCACCACCTCACTTCACTCCATGCCAGCAAACTACATTCATATACTTTCGTAAAGCACTGTAGAACTGGAATCACTGGAGCTCATTATATGTGAAAAGTACTCGTTTCCTGACCTTGTTTGAATACAGACTTTACCTTTATAGATTTTAGTATGCATTTTCCCCTTGTTCCAACAGCTATTACTTTCCATTCATGTTTAGAGACGGTATAAAAATCAATTAGCAAATCTAATCAAAGGTATGGCCAGGACTCCCTGCAAAGCAGTATTGATAGTGAATTGATTATCCTGGTGAAATAAAGGAGAACAGACACCTGAAACCAGCTTGAGTCGTGTAATCCATCATGGTCAACATCAGGTCCGCGTTCATTTTTGTCAATGTTGCATTATGGTCTCATGGTAAATTGATTGGGAAAAGTTGGCACTGCATTATCCCATACATGTAATGCAAAATGATGGATTACACAACTCGAGCAATTTTCAAAAGTGTGCTAATAGAGTCCATCTCGTTTGGAAATGAATAGAAACCTGTGGCAGCCTGGTATGCTCGGCAAGGAAAGGCAAGGCAAGGCAAGGAGGGTTTATTTTTAGAGCACACTTCAGCTACAAGGAGATATAAAGCACTTCACATGAAACATCAAAAGCCAAAGGACAACGTGGAAAAGAAACGCTATAAAAGGACAATTAAATACAACAAAAGGGCATTCAAGGGCCAAGAGAATAGAAAATAAAAACGCATGAAAATAGAATATAATAATAATAATAAATGATATAATGGAAGGCAGCAACAAACAGAAAATTCTTGTTTTGTCCTTTTTAAAGAGAGACTTTTTGATGGATAATCAGTGAGGAACTGTCATTAGCTCGAACTCCAGCTTTGTATAAATGTCATGCAATTCCTAGAAATCATCACAAATAAGCAAAAACTACAATCCTACTGTAAACATCAATGATCCAGAATCCCGTCTAATCGCCCCGACTCATTATATTTCCTTTTGACCATAGAAAATGGGTATGACGGAAGATGACAAGCGAAATTGCTGCTTAGTGGAGATCCAGGAGACGGAAGCGAAGTACTACAAGACTTTAGAGGACATTGAGAAGGTGAGAGTACATCATACACATACATTTGAGTGGGTTGATACAGTGAGAATATTTATCCTTTCACATGCAATGTTGTGTTTCCTTCTTTGTCGGCGTCTCGGGCCTGAAGGCCTCGTCACAGCATGGAAATGTCAGCTGCTGGCAGATTAATTGGGGAGCACAAATGTCACAGGAGTTGATCAATAGGTTTATTATTGGCTCTGCTCTCACAGGATCCACTGATCCCTCGGGCTTTAAGTATAGACACGCACATCAGAGCCGCCAGGATTATAGTGTATCTGAAAACAGCATCCAACACAGTGTACAGCATCCAAAAATAAAAACCAATTACCAATGCAGAGCAAATAGAACATTTCCTGACATTTTAATAAAATTTGAAATTTACATTGTATTCTCACAGTTTTCCTTCTGTGTTATTGTTGATGTAAGTAAGAGATCAAAGCTGCAGTGTTACTTTGGGATACCGATGTTGAGAGAAGCGGACCGTCTCAGCGTGCAGCCCCGTAAAACAGCGGACTCCGTGTGCGTAAAGGGGCTCCGACTCACACACACACCGCCTCGCTCAGTGTGATAATGAGCCATTGTTGAGATCGCTGCTGCTAACACATCACTTTCCGCGTTGACAGATTTCACCCGCGATTTGATGGAGCGCCACAAATCACCCGCTCCACTAATTTCATTAAAGCAAATGTGCATCCTGTGTTCGCCGCGTCGGCCCAACGCGAGACTTAAGGGGAATAAATAACCCTCACATGATCAGAGGACTCGTTAGGCTTAATTGAGTTGGGGTTAATAAAGCCTCATTTCTCCTTTGCTTCTTAGTTGATCTATTTGTTATTGTTATTATGATGGAATGTGACAAGCATAAAAACAAGGTTGGAGAAAAAAAAAACGGGCAGCGTTCTCTCCTGGAAGCGTAAGTGCAACCTGGAGAAGAGCCGTATGCGATGTGTTGACGGCAGATGCAGTGTTACATCCTGTAATTAAATTCCTTCACACACCCTCTGAACAACAACATGAGGGCTCCACCTTTTGCAGTTTGCCGTGTTATTGCTGTTCTTTGTTGCTACAGCTTACTTTAAGTTGTCCCTCCGATACATCCTTCCAGATCTGCTTGGTCAGAGCTTTATTCCACTGTTTTTTTCAGCACATTTTTTGACACGAAAGTGTGAGAACTCAGTGCAGGATTTGTTTCTCACGAGGGACTGGAGTTACATTTAGTTCTCTTGTTCCTCTTCAGAATTACATGATCCCGTTGAAGCAAGTCTTGAGTCCGCAGGACATGGAGGCAATCTTTGTCAATCTGGAGGTGAGTGATCGCTCAAGTGAGGAAAATGACGTCTTTGCAGCACGCCTGAATGTCTCGCACACCAAGTGAATAATTCAATATGTGTACGGGTGGCTGGATGAATGACAGTCTCTACAGGATGTATATTAAGATTCACACGATGATATACACTGAGATTTCATTGTCATATTTCAACACAGTGGGTGCATATACTGTATATATATGTATATATATATATATATATATACACACTATATATATTCAATTTATTTTCAGTCATTTAAATACTTGGCTCATGGGCTTTGCTGTGCAACTCGGTCGGTTATGAATTGAGGAGAAAACAAAAATAACGTCCTTTTCTTAACCGTGAACATGTAAAAGCACAAGGTTGCACTGCATTTGGATTGCCTGCCTACAGATTATTAGTTGAGATTCAACAATTCATCAGTTTCATTCATCAGTGGTTGGAAAGCTAAGGTGGATGAATGCACCACATGGACAAGGCAGTAGTCTTCTAGTGTAGCTTTCTTTAATTGTGTAAATGATATTGAGTTTAAAGCAATATGAGGTTTGACTTCCATTTGATGAATGGGACGATTGATTTGTATTGTACATCCTGCAGTGTGTGTTGTTCTTTCTACTCTGTATATAGGATGCATTATAGTAGAAAGGGTAGATTGTAATATGTATTGTGATGTTCACTCAGGATGTGATCAGAGTCCACTTCGCTCTCCTGCGAGCCATCGACCTGAACATGGTCACCGGAGGAAACGAGCTGGGGAAGATCTTCCTCGACTTCAAGGAAAGGTTGGTAAACAGGAATGGCTGTTTGTGTGTGTGTGTGTGTGTGTGGGGGGGGGGGGGGGGGGGGGGGGGGACACGAAGCTTCAATTGTTCTCTCTTTCAAAATCACTAGGCTGCATCATGTGGAGGATCTACAAGTCGGTCAGAGGATTTCTGGGATTAGTCGTCAAAGAACAAGTCAATTACAGGAAAAAGCTGAGAGAGTAAATCCCCTCAAGACTGCATTTGTTTGTCACAGTTATAATCCTGTACGGTGGAGCCTCCTCTTACTCCACCATGTCTGACCACAACTTGAATCATTTTAAAACAACATTTCCATGTGCAATCCAAATAATTTTAACCTGTTAAATGCACCTCATAATAATAGGTTTATTGTTTTTTATTCTATGTGCAGCCTCCTGCCTGATCTGTTCCAAGATCAAAACCATCATAAATAAACGTTGTGTTATGCTGATTTAATGCTAAAACCAGGCTATAACACACTTTAACCAATTTTGCTCTATTAAAAAACTTTGATAACAAATATTGCATATACAGTATTTGTGTATGTATGTATATACACAAATGTATGTATTCCATGTAAATATAATCAAGTTTTCCTTTTAATTTATTCTTAAGCGCTACTTTTTATGTAATTTGTTATTGCCCATTTTATTTTTTCATATTTTTTTCTATTTAATTTGTATTCTGATTTAAATTTGAATGCGTATTAGAATGTATGTTTAGTGTGGCGGGGGCTACAACCACTATATATGACATATCTTCCTGCACAGACACAGTGTTTCACTTCAAGAAAGTTTGTTACTTTATTTTAGACGGAATGACTTTATAAGGACATTTATGTGATTCAACAACGCTATGAAGCGGGTTTATCTCCATCTTGCCCGCCGCTGAACAGAGTGCGTCTAATTTGCATCCCTGAGGGGAGCGGTGATCCGCCGCCCTGCTGCGCCGAGTGTGGCTGCTTTCATAGGGAATGGTAAAGATGGTGATGATAGGTTCTGGCCCCGGTCATGATTCCATTCACAGCCATGGGTATGCCGCTCTCCTCCAACGATACAGCCATTACAGCACGAGTGAGTCACACACTGCACTGTGTGTGTGTGTGTGTGTCCCTGCTCTTGCATGCATAAGCATGTATTATATTCCTCTGCTCAGTTATCCTGATAACAGACATACTTTTTCCCTCTTCCTCATCCTTCCAACCTGAACCAGGCGCTCACAGTATTTCTTTAGGCGCAGACAGTTTGCATAGGTAATGGGCTCGTCGCAGGCTTCTTCCTCGAGCCTCGAGGGCCGTGTAACACAAAGTCGGTGTGACACCAGAGACTATCCCTACTAATAGACGGAGGCAGGCACATACTCTCGCCCACTATCTTACACACGCATGCATGCACTCCTACTGTATCTTCTTCCTTGTTTAGCTCATCTGAGCTCATCTGAACTCTCTGATCTGATTGAGCAGTGGTTGGAAATCTTTATTTGCACGCAATCCCAGCTAAAGTCCAGCTAGCCAAAGCTCCTCGTAAAGGACTGGGAGGTCATGAAAGCTCACAGGGGAGAGAGAAGGGAAAGAAACAACAGGCAAAGGAGGAAGAGAGTCTGTGATCAATAGAAAGAAATCCATAGTAATAATTCACTGCAACTTGAAGTAATGCTCAACTTTTGTTGTTTCATTTGTAGTTTTTGTTTCTTGAGAATGAATTGGAAATGGAATGGGAATGGATGAAATGCTGACAAAAATATATTAAAACATGCATCAGCTGCAAAGGTCACCTGAATCCTACTCCCATATGTTATTGTTGAACATCAAAACTATTGATATGAACCTTCTGCTATAACAACCTCCATTCATCTACGAAGACTTTCCACAATATTTAGCTGTTTGTGAGGAAAAGGGTGACACAGGAGTGGAATTTCATCCCTGTCCCACCCCCTTCCCACAAGAGAAACTCCCGTTGCTTCCCAATCTCAGCAGAATGACTCACATCACATCCTGTTCCGGCATTTGATCATGTTAGAACTGCATTTTATATTAAAAAACAGACCTATTGTTATAATGATTCCCTTCCCGCACCATTCACATGAGAAATAGTGAAATCGACTCCCATCCTGTGGAAATCCCACAAGAATCCTGTGACCCACATGATTCCCAACAAGATGTTAGTCTCTAGAGGTTACTAATAAAGAGATACGACTTAGGTAGCATTCAGCATTACTGTTCAACCCAGAACTGTTCAGGTCTGGGTTTGTGTAGGCCAGTCAAGTTGTTGACAATGATGGAAACACACTGAACTGAAATAGCATTGCATACTGTAACTTTAGGATTATTTTAATTTGAACAAACTTGCCCAAACTGTGTTAGAGTCCCAGACTAAAGGTACATCAGGTATCATCTACCTCGCTGTTTTGTGATGGATTTTAACCTTCTATCTCTGACAGAAACATCTCACATTTATCTTCTATTCATAAACAAATTTGCTGATGACACAACGTACATTGTTATTATTTATCTTTAGCGCCATTCTCAGAAATGTGAAGCGGGGTTATTTTAAGAAAAACGGTTCATTAGATTTGCAGATTCTGTGCGTCACAGACATTGACACTGCATGTGATTGACATGTACACCTGCTTCATTATGAGCCGCTGCCGTGTCTTGTCTCTGTGTGGCGATAAGCCGCGGTGACCGGGGGATTTGGACTCGCACAGCGCCGCCCTCCTCAGGCATATTGGGCGGTTTTCCTGCCCGGGCTTGGCATTATTAATTTGGTTATCTATGCTTGTAAGTCTCTGCGACCTTTACAACAATGTGTTTGTATCTTTTTTTTCCTCACGTCGGTGTGAAAGATGAAAAGCTTTTCTCTTTTTTTTTCTATTTGCCATCGAACTGAATGCCACGCTGAAAATGTCACCGGTTTATCTCGACCACTTCTCAATTCTCAAACAGCCAGAACTGCGGCTGAATGGAAAAGTGCGCTCAGAGGAAGACACATGAACTAAATGGGCATCTAAGTACCCTCTTGTTGATATCCTCATTTGTGACATCCCCCCAACTCATTTCCAGAGTAATCTTAGCTTCCTGACATCCCCGCAGACCCTAATCATGGCTGCACTACGAGCCTCTTTATTGGAGGTCTTTGCATGTTCTCCTCCATTGGCTGTGTGCTGGATATGTTGAGTGGAGGTGAGGGGGTCCCAATGCCATGTGTCGGAGAATATTAGCCGGCTCCACAGCCTGTCACTTCTGGTTTGCTTGGAGATTGGCTCGGCTCGCAGGGCTCCACGAGGGTGGGGGGGTGAGGAGCACAGTTACTCAAAATTGCATTTTGTGGTGAAATAACATGCCCAACAGCATTCTCATTATTCAAGAGGGCAGCACAGCAGGACAGTATCACGGCACTGAAAATAATTCAAACAAGCAAGTTTTTACTGCAACACTAAACTCTCCAATAAAGGGAAACTTTGTGAAAGGACTCTGCTTTAGAGGTTGCTGTGCAGGTTCACCTTTACCTTTTACCTGTGCCTGTTTGCAAACTTCTTTTAGAATGGCATTAACTGAAAACTTGCCAACTGGCTCTACTAGGATTGTTTGAAAGTTTGCATTTCAAACATAGCGGTTTTCTGTGAAGTTCGTCCAGGTAAGCTATGGATCAGGTTTTATTTCGGACTGGGCCTCCTCTCCGGGGACAGTTATGTTTGTGTGTGGTCCATCAGTATGTATGTCCATACTATCCATTCTCTTGAACGCATCTCAGGAACGCCTGGAGGGAATGTCTTCAAATGCAAGTGTTGTTTTTGGTCATATAATTATGACGGGATGAAGTGAAATGATGACATTTAGAGAGATATGGATGTAAACTGCAACTTGGCTTGTTGGCAGAGGCACACAACAATGTAGTTAAAGCTAGTAAATGATTTTAATATGTAATGCCAGTTAATAATAGCTCAAATGCATGAGACGGTATGTGATGAATACAGTACTCACATCACACCAGGCAACATTTGCATCATTAATGCTTAACCGCTGCAAATGTCGGTCCTTTGGGATCTCACTGTGATTGTTTGGACAGTTTGGATATTCTGCATGAGATGGCAGAGTAATGCTGCTATTACTATCACTTTGTGAAGCTCCGAGCATGTCCAAGGTTGCTTTAGTTGTTTTGGAAAAGGCTGATATAGAGCTTCATTAGCTTGCATTATGCAAATTAATATTTAATTAAAATACTGAATGCTGATTTTGTACAGTGTTGCAGATTGCAAAGATTCAAGCGGAGATACAAGGAGAAAACAGGAAATGATGAGTCGTTACCTCCCACAGTGATGTGTTGAGACGTGGTGTCAAGTAAGGAGTGTGCTTATCACTGTGTCACGGATTAATTATGGATGACTGGGCCGAGAGTGGATGCATGCTGTAGTGTGGCTTGTGTGTCATCAGCCCTTTTGTTCCACTGCCTGCCTCAGTGAAGAAAACAAAACCTCTGACTAGCTTCTCAAGTCTCACACGAAAGCCTGTTATTATACGTGTGAATTTAGAACTTGTGTCCAAACATGACATCGGAAAAAACGTTGTTGTTGTTGATTCAGTGACCTTGGCTGTGATATTTGGCACCTGAAATCGATGCCTTTCTTGTTTCTTTTTTTATCTATTTATGATTTCCACAAAATGGGCTGACAGGCGGCAACAGCAGCATTCATTAAGAGTTGAATGTGAGTCTAATAGGTTTGGTTTTCACCGTCATCCAACAACATCTGGCCCTTAAGCTGCTAGAGAGACTGTTCCTCGTTCTTCACCAGCTCGTTGCATATTTAGGACTAGCATACTGTGGGTTTATCTGAGCTTTCGTTAGGCTTGTGGTCACGCTGAGAAGATATACGAAGAAGCCAAAGGGCTCTAATTTTACAGCATTATTATTGGTGCTGGCTATCTGGTTGGACATGCCATCAGTTTACTGCAAGTAGAAACTAAAAGCAGAGTGAGAACGAGCCTCCAGGCACACAGTGATTCACGTGAAAACACACAACCCCCCCCCCACACACACACACACACTAAAGAATGGCCTTTTAAACTTGGCCACAATCACTCTTTTAATCATTTTTCATTCACTCATAAATTGCTTTTTTTGTGAGAGAAACATCACTTTGCCCGCTTTGAGTAAATCTCCACTATTAAGGACGCTGATACAATTAAATGAATATTTAGAACATTAGATCAGACGTCACACACTTTGTACAACATGCTGCTTCACCTTCAGCTCTTTTATCTTTAATATTTCTCTTCATAATTTTCGATAAAAGCTTCAATTTCTTTAATCGTTTCTACTCATGACTGCCAGTAATACCCAATATCACTCAAACTCTGCACTGCTATAATGACTCCCACATTCGCAGCAGAAGCTTCGCAATCCCGTCCTGATAATGTACCATATGACGGGTGTCTGTGACACATGCCCTTGGATCCTCGCTACTCTGCACAGTCCGCCTGCTGTCTTATAATTGATCAAGGCCCCCATTAATCTCAATCACTTTGTCGTCCTGACGGGCCAGCGGCAGCGGAGGGGAGCTGTCTGTCCAAGTGTGGATCAAGTCTTAATCAGGGGCTTGGTAGCCCGGAGCCAGTTTAACCAGGGTAGGAGCGTCACTGCAGGGGGGCTGTCATCAGGGGTCCGCCTGAAGCTCCGGGGAGCCTCACTGGTGGAGCAGAGGATGATCAACCGATGAATGGGTCTGACAGAAATACTGCTTTCAAGAGGATGATGATGGTTCAGTGTTGCGATTTCCACCTCTGGCAAAACTCTGATTGATGCACGGAACAATGATGCTGCAATCATTTTTAAATCCCTTAAGTAATAAGTCTCATTACACGTGACGTTTTCTATATTGTTCTGACCAGTGACAACTCTGCCCATTGCAGGATAATGGTAAAGGATAAACGTCTGACAGTAACGGGTGGAAACTTTGTCAAGAAAATCAGTAAGACAACAAGACCCAGTTAAACTTTGAAACAACAACAGAAAAGTGGCTTTTAAATAGCATTACATCATAATGACTGTAGTTTAAACATTTATTTGTAATTGTTTTTCTTAACTGGTGAGATTGTTTGTAGGGATAGAGCTGAAGATTATTTTCATTATCAATAAATTGCATGATTATTTTCTTAATTCTTAACAAATTACTTCAGAATTCTGGATTTGACCAAGCAATAGTCCATAACAAAGATATCAAAGATGAAAAGATGGAATCAGCAAATAGCAATTTGGCATGCTGGCTTGTAGCACCTCTTCCTGTTAGGAGCCTTGTGGGCCCTTTTAAACCAGTGTGTCCCCGCCTGTGCATTAAAACGGTGTATGTGTCCTCCTACAGGAAACACATTCTGGTTGTGTGAGGCCATGAAGTGAAAATCAATTTAAACTGGTATGCAGCTTCAAAAAAATTATTTGTCAGTGGAAACATGTCAGCGTAGTGAGTGGAATGCGTGTGGAACTTCAAGTTAAGTGCATTACATGTAGGTGGAAAGAGCAGGAGCCTGTGTTATGTGGTAGTTTTATTTCCTCTGCTCCGTCTGTTTGCGGTGCTGCTCTTGTCTGCGTCACAGATCTTTGAGAGGCTTGATTAGACTTCAGGGTGCCAGCTCTCTGCACTGCCTCGCCACGCAGGAATCAGATTAGGAGACTGGAGTGCCAACACTACCAGGGGGGGGGGGGGGGGGGGTTAGCACCATAGCACCGTGCCAGCCGTGCCAATGACCTACTTTGACTCCGTGTGTGAGGGAGAGGAATGTGTGCCACGTGCAGCGGCATCCTCCAGGCGGGATGACTTTGAACTCCCTCCCAGCTGAACCCACAGATCTGTGTCAGCGGCCCATTGTAATATCTAATGAACGCAGCTCTCATATCCTCATACCCGCCGATAAGAGGGACTCTGCAAAGTAGCTGATTTAAAGCCGCAGCTTTCATTAGTGCTCTGTGATTACAGCTTATTGGCAAGAGGATGCCTCCCCTCCAAATAATGCCCCAGGATCAGAACCGAGGCATTACTTATTCATGGTATTCACATATATTTCTAGTCATATTTATTCATTTATCTGCCCCCTTTTAGTGCCAAATGACTCTCAGGCTGACCTCTCAAATTGTGTTATTAATCTTGATTTCAATCATTGCTGAAAGGCACTAACCAGTTCAAAGCTAATTGTGAAGTGAATCAGCAATCTCCTTGTGTTTTTACAAAGATATATTTTCAACCTCATTAGTCCTTATTATGCCTCCTTTGTACATTGTTAACCGTACAGCTTTAGATGGTTCTCTGAGCCCACATGAACGGGCAGGAAATACCTCAAAATCTCAGCATGGGATTTCTCTTAACAGACATTAATGTTTCATCGATATGAACGGCGAAGAATCGTAAGATGTGTTCAGCTGCAGGAAGCTTTCTGTAAGTGGAAGTAGTTCATAGCTTAAAAATGAGACTTTTTTAAGACCCAGTCCCAGTCGAGCAGACTGGGACTGGGAAAGGTAAAGGTGTCTGTAGAGAAACAGAGAACTATGATGTATTGGTGCAGGTGAGGTTTTCGGATTTCGCCCCCCACATGAAACGTCGAGTATTCGTAGTGTTTGATGAATGTCCCATGAAGGACGACGAGCTGCGGCGGCGTGTTCAGATTAACAGCTGTTGTTGAACGTTGTCCTTCACCAGGTTGCTGATCTACGGTCAGTACTGCAGCCACATGGAGAACGCCCAGAAGACGCTGGATGAGCTAATAGCAACGCGAGAGGACGTCAAGATTAAAGTGGAGGTAATGACCTTCATCATTCACCGCAACAGATGACAAACCACTGATTTAGTGCTTATTGTGAAATGGTAGTAAACACAAGCTTCTTTCTCAGACTGACTACAAATGAGTGAGTGGGTGGGGTTCAGCACATCTGGATGTAACCCTGAAAGGATTATTTGTACTTTATTGAGGAGGTGGAGCCAGAGGATTGATTGATAAAAAGAAACCGGACAAAAAAATGTTCCCCTAACTTTAATAAGTAATCTGCTTATTATTCCTTTCACTCATTTAACCAAGAAAATACATTTGCTGGTTCAAACTTCTCAAATGTGTTGTTTTGTTTTTCTGTATTGTATGTAATATTGAACTTGTATGTTTAGGTTTCAATATTTGATAAAACATAATTTGATATGAGTGAGTGATCAGGAAAAGAAATAACAGATTATTCAATAGAGAAAATGTCCATTTCTCATAGCCTGATTAGTACCACATTGATACATTTTAACATGTATATTTTAGATTAACTCTTCAATGTAAAAAAGGAAATATACTATCAAGTCAATTTATTGTTTCAGCCCAATATCCCAAACCAAGGGGCTTAACTTACATAATAAAATAAATTAAAATGTTCTTCTGAACCTTGACTTTCCTACAGGTTTTTTGTCACAGACACCTCGTCTATAACAACGTGACCATGTTTCACCGGCAATTATGCAAATGTCTCAATGAGATACTACAGAAGTTGACATCTGCTACAAGATCATGACACGGAAGTTAAATTTAGTGTTGAATAAATGATGACAATGAATAACTAATGCCTTAAACACATTCATAGATGTGGTCTACATTTGTCATGGTCATGCACAAACTGAGATGTAATTAGAAAAGCAAACCATGTCATTTGCAAATATGGCCTCGGAGATGTTTAATTCATAATAGTTTGTTAAAGTGAACTCAACATGACCCCATGTACTGAATATATATATATGTGTGTTTTGTCCAGAGTAGTGGTTTTGTAGTAACTGTCTAAAAGAATTCTAGTTAAATGTACTCGTGTCCTACAGAGAAAAAGTTGGACACATTTATGATTTAAAACTGGGTGATTTTCATATTCAGTCCATTTCTGCTGCAAGGCTTCCCTCTTTGTGTGCTGCTGTTATTCTCTGATCTGCTCCAGGATTCTGTAGCAGAATCTCAAGTGATTCTAGAAGAAGGTTGAGGCGGTGAAACAGTGAGATTAGGACACATCGGCTGTTCGCACGGCCAAAGAAATGACTCTTGAAAAGAAAATGAGGTTACAATCGTTAGTTCAGAGATACTCCCTGAAAATAGAGGAGCTTTGCAAAAGAGCTTCTCTGTATGTTTATACACAATAATGGTGTTTGTAAAGATGCATAAGCTGTCCCTTACAGAAACTGGATAAAGAAACGCCTACACAAACCACTGTGAAGGAACCATATACGCTGATGCAAACAAAAGGCCGCTTCTTTTGGAGCCAGAGTTTATAGAAATGTGTTCATTAATAAGGGGCATTTCCCAGTCAGCATGCTGGGTAACCGCGTCACAAATGTGCTGGCACGACCGGCGTTTTTGTTTCCCCCGACAGGATAAACTGGCCTCGTTGTTTGCTAATGGAATGTGTGGAAGCGATCGCAGCAATGCAACAAGACCCAATGAATTATTAAAGAAAGAATGCTTGTTAGTGGGAAATGTTGAATGCGGCATTATGCAACGTGAAATGTAATCACTGCGCTGCTCCGTGTGTCGTTGTCCCACAGGAATGTACGATGAAAGTGCAGGAAGGGAAGTTCAAGCTGCAGGATCTCCTGGTGGTTCCCATGCAGAGGGTGCTGAAGTATCACCTCCTGCTGAAGGTAGGAGGAAGCTCACGGCCGGGATCGCACGTGTCTTTAAACAGAAACAGAATAATGAAACGCCTCCACGCAGCGACTGTGAGGGGACCTTGTACGCCACAAGCAGACTGCTATTTCACACCTTACCGTGGAGCTTTTAAATATCAAACATTCACCTTCCTTTTGGCTCAAAAAGTGGCTCTGTGTTGTAGTCAGCTTGGATTCACAGTGGGCCAGGTTCCCTGCAGCAACAATAGCATCGCTTTTCACTAAAGTCTTATTGTTTTTTATCAAGTTTAAGGTTGAAAAAACAACACAGTTTTATTTTGTTATGAATTATTTAATTAGCACATCATTTTTAGTAACTTAGGTGTGAAATGGTCGCCTCTTTGTCAACTATCATTGCATCAGGTGTTGAAACTCTGCTATCACTTTGTTGATTGATGGAAACTTAATTGACAGCAATATTTAGTAGCTTAACCTTTGTAGGATGTCTGCTTTACAAATTGTTTTGCATATTCAATTATAAAGAGAATGTATTATTTTTCCCTTTTTTACCATTGTTTCGTAGAATGAATAAGCAACTGGTAGCTATAATAATTAACTGCAGCCCTGCAGTGATCCCCGAATATGCAAATATGTTCAAGCACGGTGTCTGACCGTCGCGTCGTAGCAACATCTCTCCCTGGAGCTCTCCTTCTGGCCTGCAAAACCGGTCGGCCACTGTAATATTCCCCATGATTAATTGACTTTGCATCTCAATTATGGATGGGCATCTGAGTTCATGATGAAGTGCATAATGGACTGGGGTGGAGGCGAGTGTTTCCAGGTGATTGTGGGACTACGCAGAGAGCGCCGCGTCTCGTCTATCGGTTTGAATCGAACCCCTGCAGGAGTCTCAGCGAGGCACTGAGGTCAAATCAACCGCACACTAATCCAATTAAACACACCCCATTTCACTGCCTCCAACAGCTTTGCAGTAAAACACTGCTGCATGCGGAGGCCTTGGGCCATGGCAGACTGACAAGTCCTGGCTTTGTGTGTGTCCAGTCATGCACCTTTTCACTTGATATTGTGTAGAAGTCCTCACAGCCGCGTCTCCCTATTTGTTCCTGGTGTGAATACGGCATCTTTTATGGACCGCGGCTGCACTCCAACTAGAGTGGATTCAGCACAGTCATCTAAGAAGTAATTCTCCTCCGGCAGGGATTTACATATTTGATGAATTTGCAGTGATTTTATGAACCCATCATGTGCTCATACCTCTCATGTAAAGCTGGGTTTATGGGCTGTACAGCAGCATTTTGTCGCTGGCTGCTTTTTACTTGTGCAAAAGTATCGGACCACGTTATTAAAAAGATCTGTTGAGTCAGCTCGTCACTTATTAATTAACAATATTAATTAAGGTCAAATAGAGTCCAACACCAGTACTTTCATTTTGGTTGGGCCGATGCATCTGCTGGTGGGAAGCCAGTGAGGGCTTATATCCTTGTTGCTACACTAATGGCTCGTACTGGTTGTTCAGGGTGGCTGCACAGTCGGGGATTAAACTGGGCGGATAGAATCCAAACTATAGGAACAGGAACAACAATACAAAAGAATAGAGCTTTTCTTTTGATCAACATTTAACATTTTAAGGATCTGTCAAGTCAAAATCTGCCATTTCAAATAGTTAAAAATGGGGAAATATGAAAGAAGGGAATATAACTGAAAGGAAAAAGAGCTATACTGTACGTAGAATTTTTTGAGAATAAAATAAAACGCCAAAATATTCAACACCTAGAGGGAGATGTCTTGCTTTTCCCCCCATTACTACTTTGTTCTGTTTATCAGTGCTGTAAAATGATGAGAAATAAAAGTACGGTAGTCAAATTCTAATGTTTTAGGACACTGTTGATGATTCTGCCACCTGGTTAGACAGCTGGCTCCATTACATTTATATTTGTGAAACTATAAAAAGATTAATGAGCCGGTGGTGACAGTCACAGATGAAAAGGATGTAACTATTAGATATTGAGTGGCTGTGTGAGGACAACATGATGTGTGTTGACCGTGTTCCCTTGTTACCATAAAGAACCGACCTGGAGGCGAGTCAGCGATCCCTCCCGCTTCCTTGTGTCTTTTATTGTCATGAATGTGGTTGTTGATGCTGCTCAGATGCTCACAACAACCCCCTCTAATTACTATATGATTCAACGTTTCCATCATACTTTTCATTTAAGTGTGTTTCAGAAGAAAATGGTCTCATAATAATAATGATAATCTCCCTCCACAGGAACTTTTGAGTCACTCGGCGGACCGACCAGAGAAAGACCAACTCAAGGCGTCTCTGGAGGCTATGCAGGTCTGTTTGTTCATGAACTTTAAGAAATATTACATAATAACTCAGCAGTGCTCCAAGCTAAAGCCGTATAAATTGTTTCATACAGCGACTGTGACTCAGGACTGTAAATCTACAGTGATATGACAGATGTCAGAAAGATTTTCAGTTGCAGGCTGATAGAATGGTTGCCTTGCTCTCCCAGGACCTGGCCATGTACATCAATGAAGTCAAGAGGGACAACGAGACGCTGAAGAAAATCAGCGAATTCCAAAGTTCAATAGAAAATCTTGTAAGTACTGAGAAATCCTTTGTCACTTTTACACACACAGGAGATTTTCTTCTAGGATTGTTTAACCTAATCATGTTTAAAAAAAGACACATTCATTTAGTTAGCTTCTTGCCATTGATGATACATGAGGATGCTGAGCATTGTATTTGTTGTATGTGTGCTCCTTTCACTGATTTGCAGTGGGAGGGGTTGGTGAAGGTAATGCCATGTACCAATATTAACAACGTAAGTCTCATGTTGCCAGGGAGACCAACTGTAAATCAAATCACCACAGTCCTGAAGAGTGTTTAACTATTATTAGTTTATTAATGAGGGTGTGTTTTGTAACGTCTTCTAACTGTATCTTCTTTGCTTTATTCGAAACACATTTTTGCATTATTGGAAAAACACGTATTCACTTTTTACACGAGTTACATGAGAAGATTAATTCTGTTCTCTCGCTGGACGATGAATATCAAGCTACAGCCAGCAGCTGGTTAGGTTGAAGCAAAGACTGGAATCAGCTGGCTGGCTCTGTCCACACTATTTACACCAGGTTGAATATTGTACTTCATTTATAATTTCCAATACATATCTAGAAGCCGACAGCCTTTCTGGCAGAAAGCCCTTTCCCCAAAATGTCGTCTATGCTTTAAAAGTAAAAAAAAAAAGACCAACAAATCCTCCTCATCATGCCTTTTAGTCTTCTAGTAAAATATCTGGACTATGAAACCACATCCTCAGCTGCTTCTACCTTTCATTTTTTGGATTAGAAGTCATTGAACTGCCAGCAGTGACATTTCTCTCACTACCATCATCACATCAACCCTCAGTGAATACGGTGAAATAATACATTTTTATTAACCTTCTGTCATTCATAATCCAATGTTCCGCCTGCTATTATCATTTATGATCCTAGATTTTACTTCTTTGCAGAAGTCATTTTTACGTATCAGAATGAACACACCGGCACTAACGTTATCACCAGGCTGGGATTCAAAGTTTGTCAGTGTGATTCGTCACAGAGCATCACAGAGCAGGAAACCATTCTTGAAAATGTAAGGAAGAACATCATCATCATCATCATCATCATCATCTTGCCATTTCCCAGCTGTCATGATCCTCCGCTCTTGTAATATCCTCAATAAATCACCGTGCAGAACATGAACAAGAGAAGTTATGTACATTAGAGTCTGATGTTAATGTCCCATAATATTTCTAACGGCCCTTTCTCATTTAATCTCTCACTATTTTCTCCTTTCGGTTCTGCTCTTCTTCTGTTTTCTACTCAGGTGCAAATTGTCCCTGGTTTCATTTTGGCCTTTGGCGTGTGTACATTTTAAATCTAATTTAGGCGAACAGAAAGGTCACTGAACAGGGACAGAATAGTTTCAAAGCTCCATCATTAATTATATATCTATTGGGGTGCTCTCTGAAATTCAAGTGAAGCTGAATTATTTATGTTTTCTCTTTAAAGTTTCGCTGAGCGGCATTTCCATAGCGACTATCGCTCTGTATGGTCACGTATTTTCAAGTGAAATTGGAAAAGCAACCGGGGCATGATGGGATGCATATGATGGAATATGACTTCTCTAGCTCAAAGTTACACATTGATTGATGGGTGACTTTCATGATGTTATTTCTTGAAATTGTTTGGTACGCGCTGATGTAAGTACGTGTCATATTTTGTTTTCCAGGAAGAAATAAATGTGAATGTTGATGTAAAAAGAGGAAGAAATATATTTTTGTTCAGTATATATTGTTAAATAGTTGCACAGTGTGACCGGAGATGTCATCTAAAAGGGTATTTTCATTCCAGCAGAACTTTAGAAAAGTAGAAGTTGCAGCACGGAGCAGTGGATTGACATTCTTTGTGTCTTTGTGACCGAAGCAGCAGGTGAAACTGGAGGAGTACGGGAGGCCGAAGGTAGACGGAGACCTGAAAGTGTGCTCCATCGTCAACCGGACCAAACAGGACCGGTGAGTCCAAACTCTACAGGGAGGATTTGAGAAATGAAGTTCCCCAATGCCACAGCGGAATTAACAATGGCTTCAATGTCTTCAGGTATATCTTCCTGTTCGATAAAGTGGTCATTGTCTGCAAGAGGAAAGGCTATAGCTATGAGCTCAAAGAGATTATTGAGCTTCAGGCTTATAAAATGTCGGACGACCCCATGAATAACAGAGACGTGAAGAAGGTAAGAATGGTCCTTTTACTTTGAAAAGACAGGGTTTGTAAAGGCAGCCTTGGTAATGCAGGTGATGAAACGTGTCGCGTAATCATTGCAAATGTTGCCCTTGAGCTGAAGGACCTTGTTGATGGTAATTTCAGATATAGAACTTATGAGTAATGCATTGACGTGTCAGATTTGCATTGCGCTCATCCATGCTCGGAAAACCATGTAAATGCAATGAAGGTCATTTAGAATTCATGAAAACGTACCGCAGTGCATCGCACCACAGTTCTAACATGCCTTTTGTATTTGCCTTGAATCTGCATGTGTCCGTCCATGTTTGCATGTGTAACTGGCTCTTTCTCTGGTGTCTTTCTTTTTGCATGCTTACCAGTCGAGTGGAAAAATGGTAAGCTCAAGCGACTCCTTTATTGAACTCATCTTCTCCTAGTGGCAGACATGTTTTTTGGGGGGGGCCATGCCGTGAATGCACGTGCACCCTCCGACTCCAGCTTTTGGTCGGATGCATCACTAAAAGCATGTGGAGCATCTTTGAATTCATGTTGACAGTTTGTTGAGTACATATTTATTTGAAAACACAGGAATTCCAAGCTTCTGTCGTTGCCATCCACATATCTCGCTGCCATCTGTTGCTCATTGACGTGTTTGTGTCTCCAGTGGTCGTACGGTTTCTACCTGATCCACCTGCAAGGGAAGCAGGGCTTCCAGTTCTTCTGTAAAACCGAGGACACAAAGAGGAAGTGGATGGAGCAGTTTGAAATGGCCATGTGAGTGTGATGACATTGTAGGGCTGGAAACGCAATTGAGAACCCATCTATAGATGAAATAACCAGATGGGGATGTCTGTTTATGGCTTACGCAGTGAATTTAAATGCATAAAAATCAAACTACCTCATTACAAAATCAAACAAACAAATCAGTTCCTCTCATTTCTGTTTCATTCATATTTTTACTTCCAGGTCCAACATCAAACCCGAGAGAGCCACAGCTAATCAGCATAACTTCCAAATGCACACATTCGATAAGAACACCAACTGTCGAGCCTGCAAGATGCTCTTGAGGTAACAGCCCAGTGTGTTTATGTGCAGATCCGCACATTCATAATCTACAATGAATGCATGTTGATCCAGATCTCCCAAGAACCATGTTCAACCATATTCAGCACATTTATTTTTCACTCTTCCTTGTACAGCCTGGGAAGCCGCTTTTGTACAAAAATATATTTTATGAACTCGGACACAAGTTATATAACGTTTATAAAAAGATACTGTATAGCCATGATTTATGCAGTGTTGGAAGGAGCAGTTTACTTAATTATAATGTTGCTGCACCACAATGTAAAAATACAGCTAAAAGTGCTGCATTGAATGTTTTACTCTCCAAGATTAACAGTTACTAAGCTGCCACATAAATACACTCAAGTTAAAAAAAAAAGTCAAGCGGAGAATGGAAATACCTGAAAATGTTCATAAGTATAAGTCGTGGCAGGTTAGGTTGATGAGCAACAGGCATTCATCACACAGTGAATAAGTTTGGCTCCTGTAGACCATATTTTAGTGTTAAAGGAGTCTTCGGAAAATATTCTGCTAAGTGAGATCGAGGCTGACTGATGATATTTTGAAACATCCCCCTTCCCAGCACCACCCAGCGCCTCCCTCAGCGCACCTCCTCCCATGTTAGAGCGCTGCTCCACTGCAGCGGCAACAACCAGTGTCACTGAATCACCACTTTCACCTCTATTCCAGTCGGCCGGCTCAACCCAACTCTGCGTATTGACCCACACATTTCATGGCTCGGCTGACCTAAATTCACAGAGCCAGTGGAAGCCGGGAACGGCGTTCTCACTTTCTGCTAGATGCTAATTACTGCTGCAGCCCCGGCGGATTTCCTCGTGATTTATGGCACTTACTATTCAGCGTGGCAGTGTGCGAGGCGTGCAACGTTACAGTATCTGTAGCAAATACAGCACTGCCCTTAAATGGAGTCGATTTGGTGATTTTAAAGGAGCGCAGAGTGGGAATGATGGAGCGTGTGCAACCGCAATCACAGGCTCAGAGTAACAAGCCGCAGCTCCTCTTGTGTGTTGTACATACGAGAAGTTAATTTGTGTTCCTGATTGCAGTTCTGATATGTGTGTGTGTGTGTGTGTGTGTGTGTCCATCCTCTAGGGGCATCTTCTATCAGGGCTACTACTGCTCTCACTGTGGAACAGGGGCGCACAAAGAGTGTCTGGAAGTCATCACCCACTGTAAAAACAGTAGGTGTTTCCTCCCATCTTCACGTAGAAACCCTGATACAGGTTCACTCATTGATGCTTTGACCCTGTTGTGAGTGTAAACCTGCCGTGACTGAACATTGTCCTGCAATGGGGATGAATCTGTGACCAATCAGGATTTAAGTCTCTTATATTTGACTCATTTTTAGAGACCCGGAGAGATAACGTGATGCAGCTTTTCACATCAAAAACCTGAACAAAAATGAGCAAAACTAATTTTTGTTTAGCTTTCCTTTCCCCTTCCATCATCTTTCAATTCATCTCAGATATATGTTGAAACTCAACTTTTAGCCAGCTCTGTAGATCTAAGTGAGGTTGAAATGGATGTAATGAGTTCAGGCCCTACAAACAATAATTTGTGAAAACAAAGAATATTAAAAATAGCCACATGAAGCATATGTTATGAGCATTGTTGTGTCCTGACTGTCGATATTTCTTCTGTCTTGTTTCAGATCCTCTTGACTTGGTGAGTCGATCCTCCATTACTCAACATACTGTATAATCAGTATTATCTTCCTCTCATTGCCTGCTTGTATTCTTAAATGAAACACGTTGGATTATTTTTTTGTTTGTAATATTATTGTTGATCATGTATTTGTTTGTCGTTAATAGGAACCTGGAGTGTCATCAGGTAAGATCACTTCCGGTCACCTAAAGGTGATAGAGGACACTTTGATAGGAGGCTGGATATTCTGTCAGCTGTCATCTTATGAGTTTAGAAATACAGCTGTTATTAAAAAGCACAGCTCTCTCCTGCCATCTAGTGGATACATCCTCCACACACAAACCACAACATTATAAACCACATAGAATGAGTGGCAATCCTCAGATCAATACAGTTATGTGTTTAAAACATAACTTAAAATGCTAGCATTGAAGCCGTTTGAGAACAGAGCTACAGTATCTTCACACCGTTTGAAATTCAAGTTGCTCTTAGAAAGATTTACCTTGGATTTTCTGGAATGTTTGCCCGATAAGATACTTGAAAGTGGACAGAGAAAAAGATACCATGCGACCAAGATCCTGGACCAGATTGAATCCATGATGTTGTGGTTTTATTGTGTATCTTAGACCGCTGCATCACTCATTGTGCAAAATCAGTCCTGCCTAGCAGCCTACATCAGTATGTGGAACCTTAAAACCACAGTGAGCAGCACTCTGCACAGACAAAGCTAGATTTAATATAAGATCCTTCACTCTTGTGTCCTTTTTCTTCAACCTGTTACTCCTGTTTACATCTAGTAATACTCACTTCATTATGTTTCAGGTCCCAAGATGGTGGCGGTGAGGAACTACCACGGCACACCGCCACCTATAGGGAAGACACCGCTCGTATTTCAAACAGGAGAATTCATCGAGCTGCTGAAGGGAGATCCTGACACCACATGGTGGGAGGTACAGCACTCAATCTCTTCTATCTGACCACATAGAGTGTGAATATGTCCACAGTTGGCTCCGCACTCCCGCACATCTGTAACATGTGCCATTGGATTTGAAGTGCATCAATAACTACAAGGTTAAAGTGCTGACTTTCAGCTTTAAAGACGTTAGAGGCGACCACATCCATGCTGGGTGAACAGAGAAAAAGAGCTTTGATTCCTGCACTCCGCCTTTTATATCTTGTTTGTTTAATCCATACAAACCTTTTCTTTCTTGCCGTCTTTCTTGAGTCTGGCAATCACAGTGAGGTTGCCAGGCAACCGGCATTGACTTCAGGAAGTGAGTGGCGAGGCATTGAGATAGACGGTACATGACCCCTTTATAAAACCACAACTTTTTTTTTTTTTTTTTACAAATTAAACAAAATACTTTTTGTAAAGCTGACTTTAGCCTTTTGTATTTATAAGATTTAGATTTTAGAGGGTCATCACGTGGGTCTTAACAGGCATTACTCCTGATCTTTCAAATTATACCGTCAATCAATTGTATTCACATCAGGTAACTTGTAGATACTAGACGTTGACATTCAATAAAAAAAAAATCTCCTTATGAGGAGTTGTTTAATGTAGGTGCAACACATAGCATGAATGTTTCCTGTGATGAAGTCAGTTAAAGTCAGCACTGAATGCGATTAAAGGACTTCTCTAATTCCTGTTTGGAATCCTCTAATGCATGGTTTTGCTTCATGTAAAGCACTTTGAGTTGTATTTGAAGTGCCTTACAAATAAACATGTCTGTTGTCTTGCAGGGGAAGCTGATACAAACAGCAAAGAGCGGCTTCTTCCCCAGTTCCAGCGTTAAACCTTGTTTGGACCCAAAGGTACGTCACCCACATGTACGGTAGAGAATCATTACAGTATGATTCACTTCTGAGGGCTTTCCTTTCTCTCTTTAGTGCCCACTTTAAATGCCTCTGTAGGACAAACATAGAAGTGATGTACGTCTGCTCCACGCTTTTGTCCTGTTTATAAGTTATTTAATGTTCAGTGTCTGTTATTTGTTCCAGCCTTTCCAGTCATTATCCAGCCGGCAGTCCTCAAGGGAATCAGACTACTATGGATACCCTTGGTAAGGCCCTTAACGTGTGAAGATCAGGGGGTTCATCCTCATGTACAATAAATCCTGAGCTCACTCTCCCCTCTCGTTATTTCAGATACATTCATGTTAATACTGGCATCCTCTTAACTTCATGCGCTATTTAAGTTCAAAGCAAATTGACCCAAAACGTGACCACAATTAAAAGCCTGATTAGCACACGGCTGTTTGATGTCAACGGCTTGTAAAGGCTTCGCCGTGTCATTTGATTACATAACTTTGTATTTGGCGGTGACGACCTTTATCCTCTCTAGGTTCGCTGGGAACATGGAGCGCCAGCAGGCCGATAACCTTTTAAAATCCCACAGCAGTGGGACCTACCTTATCAGAGAGAGGACAGCTGAGGCGGAGAGGTTCGCCATCAGCATCAAGTGAGTGTTCCACATCGTACAGGAGAGGGAACATCGCAGGGGGAGGGGTTTTTAATCCACATCTTGTGGGAAATACAAATTCTCAAGGGATGCCCTATCAGCTGTTTCCCAAGCATCGTTTCGCTCCAGCTAATTACCACTTGGTAATTGCTTTTTTTTCTTCTAAATCCTGTTTTTTGTGTGTATTTCCTCTGAGAAAATGCATCATGAAGGAAAATGTATGAGCTCTTTCTGGAGCTGTCATACCGTTCAGTGATGGGAGACGTGCTTTTGCACATTTGTCCTCAGGTTTTTTAGACCGATCCAAAGAGGCTGTAGGGACCAGCCTTTAGACAAATAATTGAATAAGTCTCACAGTCGGGTTGAGTTGTGAAAATGACTTTATTTCGGCTGTTAGTCCTGGAGGTATACAGCAAAACATGTTGACAGCAGCTGAACACATTACACCAAAGGGAATGTGAGAAAAAGAGAGAGTGTGCTTCGATAAAGTATTAAAAGGATAGTTCTGATAAATACAATCCCTCTAAATTTTAAGAGAATTAAACAATTTCTCTCGTAAACCATTTCTTCGTGGTGATTTATTTGTTGCTATTTGTTTCCACAGATTCAACGATGAAGTCAAACACATCAAAGTCATTGAAAAAGACAGTTGGATTCACATCACTGAAGCCAAGAAGTTTGAGAGTCTTTTGGTAAGTCATATCCAAGCCAAAACACCCCGATGATGTCAGTGTGAAAAAAATAAATCCAATTGGTAATTTGTAATCCTTCTGTGCTGTGTGTATTAACAGGAGCTGGTGGAGTACTATCAGGCCCATTCGCTGAAAGAAAGCTTCAAGTTGTTAGACACCACATTGCGATACCCCTACAAATCAAGAGAACGCTCACTAACACGGGCCAGTACACGCTCGCCAGGTAAGCTCTCCTTCCAGTCCTCTTCTCCAGCAGTTAGCCTGAGCCACGGACACAGACTATTCAGTCTGGTGTCAAATTTCAGCCTGAGCAGAGTAAATACTCGCCCTGATACGACATTAGTGCTGATAAACGGCACTCGATTAGCTTTTTGGCAGAGAACTGTTAACAGTAGACAAACATTCAATCAGGTGGTAATAATTCTCCACACGTACACACGTCACAGATGCAATTTTGTTTTGTGCATATAAAACTAAAGTAATTATTCATTAGTAATTAGTAATTCTATTTTCACTCTGTGTTTCTGTGTTGAGGTCTATCAATGTGGAGCATCTTGCTCCTTGTAAAACGCTGCTAAGCCAAATTTAATATATGTTTTTAAATCCAGCTTTGTTTCCATGTCTCCTAGCTTGCAGTCTTTCTCTTTCTGTCTTTGCTGGCACGTTGCATCACCACCTGTTGAGCGGTGGACTAGTGTGGCAGTCCAGGCCATTGGCAGGATGGGCCTGAGCTTTGAGGCCCCAAAGAATTAGATCCCAGATAGAAGCAGACCAAGTGGATGTTGTTTGCAGGGTGGTTGAGCTCAGGCCTCAATATGAGGGATGAGGAGCTCAGACGTCTGGAAGGAACCCTGAAATTCGTTGAAAGTCAGTTTTATGGTTAAGGCATGTGATTCCCTGTGGTAGTATTCAAAGCACGTCTAGCTGGGAGGAGAAACTGCTCCGGGAACACCTGGGATTACCTCAGGAAGAGCTGGAGGACATGACGAGGGAGAAAGATGTAAGGGCTTCTTTGGTTAGCCCACCAACACGCTGAGCCAGACCTAACAAGTTGGGAATGGATGTTTGGTCCCAGCGACTCATAACACATCGTTTGGCAACTTCTATCATCATCTATGAATGTTTATCAAATCACTTATTTGTATCTGAAGAGAAGTTATCCCTCGCTATCTAAGCTGTGGATGTCAGGGAGGGAAGAATAGATGAGACAGACTACCTCCCACTCTTCATCTCTCTCCTCCCTCCCAAACCAGTGACTCCCCCGACTCCTACAGAGAGGGAGGAGGAAGCCCACAGGGGAAGAAGTCTGAAGTAGATAAAGAGAGAAAGACAAAAAGGATGCTAACTCAGAGGCCTGTGGACCGGCTTCTGTCCTACCTTTGTTTGATCTGCAGGAGGAACTGGCCACTTCAGCAGGATTGCTCTTCTCTGCCTTTAAGTTGAGTGGGATGAGGAGGCTTTTTGATGGCGTTGGGAAAAGCAACAGCCAATCTCCTTCCCTTGTAAAAGCACAGCTCTCTGCACCATTACGTCCTGACATTTTGGTCTGGACATAATGTACAGCAGCCCAAATCTGCTGCAAAGAGACTTTAAGATGAATCCTCGGTCGTCATGGTGACTGTTGGTAATGTTGCTCAGGTTCACACAACGGTCACTATTATAAATATTGTTTACAATAAAAGAAAAAAGGAAATGAAAATGGGTTCTATTTAGTGGGTTTTTACTTTATTTAAGTGATTATTAGGATTTGCATTTGGCCACACTGGGAACAAAACTATGTAAGCCTTTACGTAAACTGACAAAACAAATTGTCTTTTTCAGTCACACCACCAAAGCTTTCAAATCATGACGAGATAAAAAGAACAGAACCCTATCTTTAAGAGACAGACGACTTCGCCGTGCTCCTTTTAACTCTGCTTCTCGGGCTCCAGCTCTGCTTTTCCAGCTTTATTTCCACGTCTCTCTCTCTTCTCCTCTCAGCAGCCACCTGCGCCTCCTACAACTTCTCCTTCCTCAGTCCGCAGGGCCTCAACTTCTCCTCTCCTCAGAGCCCGGCTCCCTTTTGGTCAGGTACTCCTTATTTCCCTTTCTTTTCTTGCTTGAAATGTCCTGCTGCACCTCATCCACTATCATTTCATAATAAGCTTTGTGCTCTCGACCTCATTACTTCGTCTCTGCGACGCTCTTTTCATTAACGAGAACATTTCATTGCTACCGGGGATGACACTCCCTCATTAAATCACCAAACGAAAACCAATTTCCTCTCCCATGATGAAACAACTTGTCCTTTCCCATCCAGCTCATCTGTCAGCGTGTGACTCCACCGAGCTATGCTGAACTGACCGTCTTCCTAATGATCATTCTTCACAACTAATCATTACCACAGTGTCTAGTATGACCTCTGACCTCTTCTGACAAAGTGGATGGACTGAGCTGCCGTTGTTTCCCCCTCTCACAGTGTTCACTCCCCGGGTGGTCAGCTCAGCAGTGGCCAGGTATAACTTTGCGGCGCGAGACATGAGGGAGCTGTCACTGCGAGAAGGAGACATCGTGAAAATCTACAGCAAGATCGGTGGAGACCAGGGCTGGTGGAAAGGAGAGGCCAACGGACGAGTGAGTAGACCATGAACGTCTGTTTTGGGTGCTGTTTTCTTTGTAGATTAGTACGAGACCCCGCTGCTAGACTCTGCATGATGGGAAACAAGGCATTGTTTTTATGCACTCAGCCTAAATGTACAGCGTTGATGTGGCTCGTGTGGGAACCAGAGTGAAGTTAACAATTAAACTATTGATAATAAAAGCACTAAAGCAGGTGGTTAAAAGCCTCGCTGCTGGGAAATGTGCCAGTTTAACAGACGGGCAGTAAAGATGGATCTGAACTTTGAGCTTTTTATTCCAGGGATGTTCACCATTAGGTTGATGTGTTGCTGTGGATCCAGGGTGACTGTTAACTGTTGTACGGCTCCACAGCTAATCCGGGTTGCACTTGAGACACGCTTTAGTCTTCTAAGTTTGGTTTTAATGCAGCATGTCGTCGTCTTGATGTTACTCCATCAAGAACCTCAATGAAAATAGATTTTTTTAAACCGTTTCATCTTCGTCAGTGGGAGGGCCTTTCTCCTGCAACTTCCCAGACATCCTTGATGAGAACTGCTGTGACGGAGGCTCTCCCTCCTCTCCATTGGGAGGACTGGAGGCTGAATTTGTGGTTTCTCCATACCTGGCACAGCTTGGAGCCCCACAGCAATGTCTTTCTTCCTTTCCACATCCTTGGCCCGCCTCTAAGGCACTCTTTCAGGACCTGCATGGCCAGACCTCCTCCACTGTGCCATGGCTTCCCAGAGCTTTTATGCTTTTTCTGACCCCGTAAAACAAGTATCTCTGTTGTCTTGAAGCCCTCCGACAGAGTCCACAAGGACACAGAACAGGAGTTTACCACACTCCCTCCACTGGAGCACAGCCTGGCAGCAATCCTGCTCCTGAAGGCCACTTTCTTTCACAAGCATAAACCCACACTGCTATCTCCTCGGCAACAGGTTTATGCTTCTCAGTGTGTGAGAAGCGGTGTGGATTATGGTACAGAGTTGATGTGCCCACTCTTCTGCAGCATCGGAGCTGGTTGAAAAGCATCTAACATGTTCTTTTGTCCACACAAGGCTGACATGATGTTAGTTTTGGTGTATGTTACCAGCATGGGGCATTGATCACATCAACTTGAGCCTTAACCCAATGTTGACAGCTCTTTACAGAGCAAAGCCAAAAATATATAGAACATAGTTGCATATTGTTGCTAGATTTTATGTTTGAAAGCTGAATCATAGGCAACTGGACTTGCTTTAGGTTTTTGAGCCGCTGATGATAAAGCTTTCAAACATTACCATGACCGGATGACTAAGAAGCGTTTTAGAATCAGAGCCCTTTAAGCTGCATGCCCCTCCGGCTCCACCTACGCTAGCTGAAGAAACGTTGGTATCAATTAAGGGGAAGACTGTGGTCGCACAGCTTTTAGTACGTCACGTGTGCAGACGGAAGAGACGCCAGTGCATGAACGCAGATGAACCCAACAGCGAACTCTCTTAGAGGGTAATAAACAGCAAACTCCTCACTCACTCACTCACGTATCTGAAAAAAATATACAGCAGCATTTCTTCCCTTTTACGGATTTGATTTGTCGAATGTCGAAACTTCTGCGATACCTAAGCCAGGAGTGCACTATTTTTATAACCGCATGAATCAAAGTGCAAGACTACTTGCCAGTGATAAAAATATAATGCTTATGCTTTATAAATACCAACAAGTAGCAGAAGTTGTTGCCTAGCAGCAGCTGGAGTATTATTTGCAGACTCCTAGTGCTTTTTGTATAATTTATCTGAAAATAATGCACATCCTCCAGTCGATCAGAGCAAAGAGTTCAGAGTGGCCTTGGTCTACTTAATACATTCATGCTGCATCGGATTCACTTTAGGTACAAAGTGTATATCGTCCTGCATGTGCAGCTAAATTTGAATGAACTCATTTACACCCTATAAACTTGTTTATGTTTCAGATCGGATGGTTTCCTTCAACGTACGTGGATGAAGAAGGAGTTCAGTAAGGCCTGGTTTGCTGACCTGGCTCCCTTTTAAATCAGGAACCATCTTCTATCTACTGTTCTCAGAGAAAACCATTCACTCCCATTCGCCAGGAAAATAACACAACACAAGGAAACTAAGAACTTTTGTGTCGTTTTTGCTGGATACTCGTTTTTCAGCAAGTGTTTCTACAATGTTTCTCTATCTTCAATTATGCGTCAGCTTTGCTTATGTTTGTAAATTTCTTTATTTGATTTTTTTTTTTTTTTTTTTTTGTCGTTGTTGCAGGATGTCCTGTTTCATTTCTGTACAGGAAAGAGGAAAAACTGGCTTGTTGTTCGTCAGCCTCTGTGTGCTCTGCAGATGCTTTATTGAACTGAGGACACAGTAGAATCTGACCGTGGATAGCTTTACTTTGAAAAAAGGCTCCCCTTTGTTGCAGGTCTATGCGAGGTGAAATAATTGTACAGTATAGATAATTTATTGAATAGAGATTATTATCATTACTAATGATTATTGTGGGGGAGTTGATGTTAGCAGCAGCAAGGACTCAGATGAGGAACGAAAGAAAAAAAAAAGAGATGCTCTGTTTTCATGTTGAGAGATTTTGCCTTAGTTGTCATGGTGATGCCTTGTTGGCTGACACCAGTGGGGGGTGGGCTTTGTTGACTGGTTTTACTTCTCCATGTATGCATGTGCCCATGTACAGCCTACACAAACACACAGACCAATGTACAGTACGGTGCCTTTGAAGAATGGTCGTTGCTTACTGAACCTCAACATCAGCCAGTACAAACACCGCCATCCCCACGGAGACCGTTCGTCCACGTCCAGAGGACTTTGCTGAAGGAGCAGAGGCACTTATGCTAAATAGTGGGGACGGCTCGCCTTCTGAGCCCTGGACAACAACATGGTGAAGCATTAAACGTATCCGGACTCACAGAGACAGTCGGAGGGTTTTAATAGCCAACAACATTCACATACACTGTTCACATCGGCGTCACAATTCAATGAGTGCTGATTGCACTAATCAGCTGGATGCGAAAGGGAAACATCAAGACATTCCACTGGACAACCACGTCATATGACTTTATGGTTTTTTATTTTGTTTTTATCACAGAATCAAGATTATTTTTTAAGTTTTGAGAACTGGAACATTTATTGTTTGAAGCCAAATTCAGCCATGTTTTAATGTCTGCATGGAGTTCGTTTGATTGTTATGATTTTTGTACTTTGCCTTGTTTTTACAGATGATCAGGTGACTGGATTTCTTTCCCCATTCAATGTTAATCATTTTTCATGTGTGAAATTTGGTACTGTGCAGGCTGGTGAAAATGTAAACGCTGTTAGAAGATTTTTAATCTGAAAGAAAACTGATGAGCTAATTAACATGAATCCACTGAAAGAGCTCTTAATAATGTTGTGATTTTTAAGGAGTGCAGTGCTCAGTGTTTCCATTGACTTCTACTAAATTCCTGATGCCATTAATACAGATATGCAGCCACTTATTGAGAGCATAAATGTACCAGATTACTTTCTACTTTTAATTACACAGATATTGAGATTATCATTGACCCTGTCAACTTTAAAATGTTTCTATACATTTTGTTCACATTTAATTTGGTGTACAGAATATTGAATTTATATGGCCTTACCTTGAACCTTCATATCTTCCACCTACACAGTTGTATATAGTATTGATGTATCGCTTGCAGCTACCACTGGATTGTCTTTTCTCAAGTTTGAAAATGTCACGGTACACAAAAAAGAAAAGAAATGCTTGAAAATTACAGAAATTACAGAAACTAGCTGCTTTTATAAAAAGTAGATGGTTTTCTTAATAAAATAATTGAAATTGAACTAACTATAGCCCACGCAGAAGTAAAGTGCAAACACTGAGCACTTCAGCTCTGGCCGGTTCACAAACACTTAGGAGAAGAAGATGCCGATATGTTTAGTTTCTAAACTTTTGACTGACTATGATGTGTGTTATTGCAAAGGCTGACTGCCCCAGAAAACACAAAGTCCTACCACTGTGTGAGGGACACACACAGGAGGCCTCCATGTTGTCTAGAAAGAATGGGAGGGGATCTAGTCGCTGTTTATGTAGTGGACAAAATCCCATTGCATGTGGCTATTGATATTTCAACTCCTGTCAATATGTCCTTGAAAAAAAAAAAGTACTTAATCGTGTACATTTTTTTTGAATGGTTGAGTATTTCCAAATGAGGTCTATCATGAAATAAATATTTCTCTTTGGTTTAACTTTGAGACTGAGTAATTTTGTTGTATCATGAAATTTCAGATGTCCAACAAAATCTGTAGTTAACAATGAAAATGAAAACTTCTTTAAGTCTGTCATAACTTTTTTCTATATTTACAAATGTATAAGATGCTTTCCAGACAATGATCGTCAACTGCCCACCTGACAGTAAGCAGCCTCTGGGTGCTGACTGGCACATCGACTTGGACGGCGACTGACTGGGTGGCTCTCCGGTGGTGGAGCATCTTCCCTGTTTCCCATATCAGAGCAGAACACAAGAAGAGAAGAAACAAAGTTAGAGTATTTTAAAAACCAAAGAAATTATTTCGATTCAAATAATAAGTGCTTGACTTATTTCATGGTAAAATGGCTTAGAGGGAACTGGAGAAGCTGAGTTTCATAGTATAACTAACACATCTCCATTTTATGGAGCGTTTGTTGTAGGGGGGCATAGACCATTATGTAGACAACATTTATACATATATTACATATTAATTAATAGGGCAGAGAATTACAATCATTTTTATGAAAAGTTTAGCTGATGAAATGTGACAAAGTGAGATTTCAAAGCTGGAGTCCAAGAAGACTCATGAATTGACTAATTGTTTTATGACAATTTAAAAATTTGTAAAAATTGCTTGTATCGCTTGTCAAGCCAAGTCTGAGTGTAGTGAGTTCAAAACAGGCATAAAAAGTCATGGTTAAAGTTTTTGAAAAAAAAAAAAAAAAAGTCATACTATAGCATGTCGAAAAAAAAGTGAAAAATTTACAAAATTCATAAAATGTTGTAAAAATGATTAAAAAGTCATAACATTTGCTTGTAATGCATGTCAAGCTAAGTCTGAGTGAAGTGAGTCCAAAACAGCCATGGAAAACACATTCATGGCATGCAGGTGGTCGAGTGGTTAGAGTGCATGCTATAAACCCATATCCACATTTATGCAGCCGACCCCGGGTCGAATTCTGGCTGGAAGTCCTTTGCTGCGTGTCAAATCCCCGTCTCTCTCCATGTTTCCTCTCTGTCCAATGCTCCGAACAAATGGGAATTTATATAATTACGAATGGTGATCAATCGTGATTAATGCAAATACCCTGTTATTAATCTGATAAAGACAGATTGATGACAGACTTTTTATATATAATATCCAAATGCCTGATACAAAATCTGAGTTGTTTTTCTCACTGCTTTTTTTAAAATGCAGAGCAGACAGTATGTTATACACATTTCATACTCTGCGTGACATGAAGTTTTTATCCCCCACTCTAGCTGAAATGTTTGTTTGTGTTTACCTAAAAAAAGATGTGAGAGGAACAATTGTTGTCATGGATGAAATGATTACTTCTTTGCCATCCCTCTTCTATAATCCTTTCACTACGATGCCACGTTTAGTGATGAGAGATGAACTCCTGTATGTCACAGATACGTAGAAGGATTGAAGTTTGGAGTGCCTCTCTGTCTGACACAACGCTGTCCTCCCACACCGACAATGCTCCCATTTCAACACCTACGTTGAAATCACGTGGACTGTTTTCAACTTCATATGAACCATAACTGCATTTTTTGGAGTGAGACACTGTTAATATGCAAAAGGAGAAATCCTGTCAGTGATAGAGTGGGTGGTCAGCTGCAGGACAGAGCAGCTTTGCTTTCTTCATACTGCACACCGGTTGAAGTCATCAGCGGACAAGAGTGAGCCTGAACCAAGAACTCTGTTTGAAAGACAGTGTCCCATGCTGCCCTTCTTAACTTACAGTTTGCATTGTTCCAGAGCAGGAGATATGCCTAAAATAATATAATATAAACTAAAAAAGTACAAGTAAAAATGTCTGAATCGAATACTTGCACATATGTATAAAAAAATTTATGTTATCATGAAATACACATCTATTCGCTATACAGAGGAAAGTATTTTTAAAATCATAAGGAATTTTGGAATGTTTTCAAGATTTAATAAACTGTACATCAATGCTGCAAATCAAAAAAGAAGAACACCCAAGAGTGTTTATTGACACAATGAGAGCCTCTCATGTTTCCAACTCTAAAGAAAGATGGAGAAGAACAACAAGAAGAAAGCCTTGGTTACTTTTAATGATGCCTACTCTTTTGACTAAAGCACACAGCAGAAGTTATTTATAATGTCAGCAGTTCTATTTGCATCAATATACCTGAAGAAACAGTTTGTTCCTGAACATGTCTTATACAAACCTTGGCTTTCGAAAGGATTTAATTGAATTGTTCTGCACAATGTGAGATGAACACGGAAAAATTAAAGAATATGCTAACATTTTATATTACCTCAGAGATAAAACATATATTCCTCCGCCTGCATGTGTTTTTTGTCCAGGTTTTGATTCAAGTCTCGGATATTGAATATTGCTTTCATTCTTATCTGGATAGCTGTGATGTGCGTTGCTTTATAACTTGTAATACACAAATTGCCTTCCTGCCTTTTAAAGTTTGTTTGTCATTTTTCATGTGTTTGTTGAGTGAAGCCAAAACGCCTTATTATTACAAATGTATGCAAATGTGCAAGTGCAAACAATAATGTGTTATCCTTATGTCACATACACTAAGCCGACAAAACTACTCTACATTGATGGAGCCAGGTGTTTTCTTACTGATATCTGGTGATAAAACAAAAGCCAGCAGAGACTTGTGTGTGGACTTTTTCCCCTCCTTGCAGCAGTTCAGTTATCTAACCGTCAAGCTGCCAACACCTTTTAGTGAGCCTGCTGTCTGACAGTGCTAAACAGTACCTGATGTCATTGGAGAACTCCTTTTCAGAGCGATATCTGTTGCTCAACTTCCAGTACAGGAGCGTGATGAAGACCAGCAGGATGAAGATGAGGAGCAGCGAACCCACAAAGGTGCCGACTATCACCGCTGCTCTGTTCGGGGCTGTGAAATCAGCATCAATAACAAGGAATTATTCTCTCAGAAGCTCTGTGGCAGGCAAAGTGTGAAGAATCTATTAAACAGTATTGTTCTTACCATCTAGTGAAGTGGTTAACACTATCACAGTGTATTAGGGGGCCATAGCAGGGAATGTTTTATTTTATTGAGTCAGGGGAGCAGGTCATATTTAATACTCTGAGATTAAAGTGGTAAATGTATTCGCTAAAATGATAAACTAGTACATTTGCAAGGAATATTTTTGTAAAAAAGGTAGGATTTTTTTGGTCAAAGAACCACATTGCTTCACCTCAGCACACGACAGACGTAACCATTAAACATGTATAAATTACCTTAAGATGTATTTCTGTTCATAAGAGAAAATAACATGTGCTTTGCTCAGAGGTTGTCCATCAGAGAGGGCAACAGAAACTGCCATCGTCAGAATTTATCAGATAAATTCATCTGATTATCAGATTGGCAAAATAAAATGTACAACAACATGAAGATAAAGTGCAATGCACACCGACTGTCAGTACTATGTTCATAAAATAACAAATAATATGAAAAAAAAAACTTGCATATGTAACTTTCAGGACATTTGTCTCACTCTGTGGCCAATTGAAATTCAGTTTTGGCCCACAGTTTTGGACTTGACGGCTCACATTACAGAAGTGCTCAACAGTGTTGGGACCCAAACTTGTAAAGTGAATTGAGTTCCTTGACAAAAAAAAAAATATTTCCACAATATTTTTCCTGTAAATTTGTGACATATTTGCGAGTTTTTTCATGCAAATGTATGACTCTATGACACTAGTTCAACATGTTGGGAACAACGCTTATTTCTTGGCCAGAGGATAAGAAGAGTCAGCTAGTGTACTTTAGTACAAAGACTGAAACAGGCATTTCTCATTTGTTTAACCTGTACAAGGGTGTAGATCTACAGGGGGGTTGTGTGCTGAACTATTTTTTTGGCCAGGTACAGACACTTGCCGAAGCCTCTTCTGGTTGCAACCAGAGAGTGATTACAAGACTTTGGAAACATAACCGGACTATTTCTTGGCTGGGCTCAGTATTGACCTTCTCATTTAACTCTTGGCAAGACAGCCAATACGCATATTTCCCAAAATGTCACCGTTTCTTTAAGGCTTTTTGTGCATCCTTGCGTCTTCATCTAATCCAATTACTTTTCTAGCGGTTTCTTTAGCCTAAGATATATTACTTGTCTGAACCTACAAAAACTATGAAGATACACTGTTTTCAGCATGCTTATAAGTCTGATGTGCTCGTATCAGATTATTTTACTAAAACATTTTGGAATGGTTTCGAGGAGGAAAGCTTATCTGATATACATCATAAAAAGAAAAGTACAAATGTCCAAAAAGTATAAAGTGAATTTTGTGCAGCCATCATGATCTAATTGTCCAGCAGCCTGTAAATCATCTCGCATCTCTTTTGGTTGGGGGTCCAGGGCCTCAGGGTTGGAACCTCTGGTCTGGCACCGCACCCTGCACTTGAAATGAAAATGAAGGATTCCCTGCCTGAAGCCAAAATCCCGAGCACTTAGACTGGAAGTTATGCACTCAGCAAGCTGTAATATCAGGGGTCTGCTCCACAGATCATGAGGCACACAAAGATAAATTAACTTTATGGATTCACAGCATGCAGAGGGATTGTTTGAGTCTAAACCCAGAGATGATTTGTTTCATAAAGATACAGTATACTGAATCAGAGACTGGATTCTTTCCACTGTGAGACAGCGCTGGTATTTTTCTGGTTGCTCTCCTGTTCGGAGCTGTTCAGGCGTATTACTGCACAGGGACTGCACTCATAAGGGAATTTATGGATGTCCTTTTACCTTTTTACACTGTGCCAACCAAGCAGAGCTGATCAGGTGCTTTTACCGAGTCCACTTGTTTTTCTTCTTTCATTTCTTTTTATTTCTCAAGCTAATAGTATGACTTTCTACATTTCCGCATTACTCATGTTCGACTATGTGAGACAGCAGCAAGAAGTCAGTGATGAGGGGTGGATTGCAAAGAAAAGAAGAAACATTTTTGTATTCAGTGAATCGCTGAATAAAGCAATTTCCTGCCACTGACTGTGACCTTATTCTGTCATCATTAGACAACATAATAAGGAGAACATACTGATGTTACTGAGCGCAGTGGTTTAAAGCTAGTGTGTGAGAAGAAGGAGCAATCGGGGGAGATTGTGGCACAACAACAGAGAAAGAGAGGACTTAAGAGGATGAAATCAAGGATTGCATGTGTGCGTCATGCGTGATGTATGGAACACTGTATGTGTGTGTGTGTGTGTGTGTGTGTGGGGGGGGGGGGGGGTCCCTTACGCTTGTTCACTTTCAGGTTGATCTTGCAGCGTTCTACTCCGACGGCATTGTTCACTTCACAAATGTAGATTCCTGCCAAGCTCTGCGAGTGGTTGTTGATTTTCAGCTCCCCAGTCAAGCTGTCTGAGAGACACACACACACACACACGCACACACACACGCACACACACACACACACACACACACACAGATGAACACATGTACTACGTTGTACATACAAGGGGATTAAATGCAGATACATCAGCTAGAGATTCTTAGAGTGATACATACTTGAAGCTCATTATCTATGGTATTGTACAAATTATCACTTAAAATACATCAGGATCAGGAGAAGAACACATTTTCTATGTCTACATATTCCCAAACTTTCTTATGTCTCCAGCTGCAAGAGGACACTTACAATGCAGTTTACAGATAAACTCGTTAACGACATTTCAGGAAATGTTTAATTTTATAAAGAAAGAAAAGAAAATGGGGAGACAATACAAATGCTCTGCTGATTATGAGTCCCTCTAAGTAAGTAAAACGTCTTAACTGTTCGACTGCAGAGTGTTGTGCAGCAAATCATTATTCCATTGGGTGATTACTAGATTTACTTATCTTGAAACATAATTAATAAGCACCCGCTTTATGAATGGTGGGCCCAAAAAGCTGTCAGGGGCCCAAACATCATCTTTGTACAACTTGTCACGATAGCAAGCGAGTCTGTTGCATTGCACTCCTGTTACATCGTATAAGTAAACCACAAAGGCTATCAGCTGTACGCTCAAGATTAGATGTAGCCACTTATCTTCCTACCTTTGATCTTTTTAATAAAGAAGACACATATTGTATTGTGATATTACTGGAAATACCAAGAAGGGAACTTTCAGCTCCCTAGCAATCTCCCTCCAGCTGTGCAGCGCTGCATCTCTCGCAGCTGGGACATTCCAATAGAAAAGGACACAGTTCTTGAGCATGAATTTGCTGAACACGAGGCTGGTAGGATGGACTTCTAATGGGTGTTTATGTCAGTCATTATGGAGAGGGATCAGGGATTTAAATCTATAACAATGTAATTGTGACCTCTCATCTGCACTCACTGATAACATTTGGCCACCGAATCCAGGAAAGGCTGTTAAAATAGCCCTGATAAATTTGGCACATTTTGGCTGCTGTCTGTGATGCTGTCTGCTCTGCAATTTTCTGGAGTGGTTGTGTGTGCGCTCATGTTTGAGGCAAGGGCCCAAGAAAAAAAATTTACATCCAACCGTACATTCAAAAATAAAAGGGTTTTCACTGAGTTTTGCACACTCAGCAGCATTCAATACAAAAACCTTTCTCAAGGCTCCAACGCCACACACACACACACACACACACACACACACACACACACATGCACACACACACACACACACACACACACACACACACACACACACACACTTTGATCTGTAGTAGCAACACAGCGTCAGCAGAGGTCACACTTACTCTGTGTGGCTGCGGCAGGGATGGGCCCAGCACTTTCTCTCCTCCACATGTATTTTAAGGGAGTGGAGCCTTGTGCAGACTGGCAGTGGAGGGATACAGCCTCCCCGACCAGCTCCCCTCCCTCCAACCAGCACTTAGGCACAGACGGCCTCACTGAAATCACAACAACAAATGCAAATCTCCATTCCTTTTCATTCCTGCTACTTCTGTTCCCTTTTTTCTTGGGAAAACTGCACAGCTTTCTAGCTATGAAATTGGTTGGACCATTTTGATTCTGGCTTTCAAAAACAGATTTCCACAATATAAATGTGTGATGCCAACGCTGTCATGCATTGTATTACTTAAAATGGCTATACAATGTTGCAAAAATACATGCACATGGTCTCATTACGGGTTATACATTTCAATATGGAATGCAAGCTTGAGGAGTTAAAGATAACGAGGCAGAAACTGTGTGAGTATCGTCCTGCTTTGGAAGGTGAAAGAGGAGACACATTGGTCGAGATTACGGTGAGATTGATTACAGTAAGGTTGGAGAAAAGACCTGAAGGTCGTTCAAACCAAAACATTTCACACACTTAAGTGTGTCCTTCCCATAATAAAAAGAAGAATACAATCCATCCATCTATTCAGGACCACTCATCCTGCCAGGATCACACAAAGAATCCACAAAATGACTGGTTGGCTCTCAGGTCTGTGTTGCTGTTTGCATGAAAACAGCTTCAGGCTGTCCATCCACATGTAAGGCTTTGCTGCAGATATTCATTCAACAACCTGCTTGTTTTCATCCAAGATGATCGGCGTCACACAAAGTCATCTTAAGTTGCACCAGTTGAGGATGCTATTTGGGGATTATTGCTGTTTAAATGATTTCCTCTTTCAAAATAACAACGCTTTCAGAGAATACAGCAACAGCTTTAATGGGAAATATAAAATGGCTGTGAATGATTGACATCTAGCATTTACTTGCAAAAGATGTCTCCTGAAACAGTTTTCTCCTTTTTTTTATTTTGCCAGTTATTTGCTCAATTATAAAATGTGTTTGTCAGAGGTTATTTAATATTGTTTCCAGCCAAAAAATCATAAATAATTCTGCAAATGCGCTGAGCTCCTCCCCAACCCAGTTACAACTCACACTCTTCAAACGGGATGAGTTGGACTAGAATCAATTAACTTACTTTACCCCTCTGACACGTTTTACGATGGAATACACTGACAAATGGCTCTAAGTGAAGTGTCGCCTTTTTTCCAAGTCTCTCATCGACTGCTCAATCTCGATCTAATCTATCAGTTCAAGGGAAACAAAGACCCTTCGTGAGCAATCTTCTCTCAGTTAATTCATTTAATCACAATGGTCAAAATTGTGACCACAGCTATCAAGCATATGGACCAAGGTCCATGTGCTGATGAGGACTGCGACATAAACCATTGCTAGTGGACCTTGAGTTTAGATTGATTGACTATGAAAACGTGGATGTTGGGAAATTGTATCCATGTTCTCACATAGCAGGGCCAATTCATTATCCATCACTAGGGACATGAAAATTGTGAAATTTGACCTGAATTGATGGAGAAACAAATCACCAAATAAAGGATTGCTTATTGTAGAGAACAAAACCTGACTGGCTAAAGCCTTTTATAACAGCAAACACTGAGGGATCCATTATCTTAGTTCTCACTGACATCCATGTGACCTTGAACAAACCTGACCTCCGCATACCACTAATGGATACACATCATTGTGGTAATGTAGTAGTAGTCTTAAAAGATGAAAGCGTGCCTGATAGCAGGTACCTTGAAATTAGCTTTGTGGCAAATTGCAAGTGTAATTCATACTGGCATGTGACAAGGGAATGTAACCCTCACTGATATAGGCTACACAAAACGTTAACATGAAATGTGTGCAGCTGCTTTCTCCTTAAAACCAAACAGTACTGGAGTTGTCAAAGGTGATGGACAAAAATAATGTAGCAAGGTGACATGTGCCAACCCCAGGATGCAACCCGAGGCCCGCTTACCCATCACTACCAGCGACAACTTGCGCATGTCCACTCCAGGTGATTTCTTCACTTTGCACTGGTAGGTAGCACCGTGGGCAGGCGACAGCAGAGCGATTGAGATCGAAGCGTCACCCATCGAAGGGTCGGCAGAAGTGAAGCTGAGCCCTTTTGCGAGAGCGGGTTTACCATGGATGTACGTTGTGCCACTGGTGAAGGATATGAGCTGATGGAAAACAAAATAGAAAGAAAGTGTCAACAGATTGAATTAATGTCAAAGTGTAAATGCATTCAACTATATTTCCCCAAATACAAACCTCCTGAGTAGATTAGCACCGAGAATTACCAGCTTTCTTCAAACTCTAGCAGTTTCTAGCCTGTTGTAAATCCTTATTTTGCTTTACGTTTACTGGTTCTGCACTGTCAAAAACTAATTTCCAGTAACAGCAGGCAGCTGGTTTCAGCAAGCCTTCAGAAAGCCACTATACACTAACTGCACAAAAGGTATGCAGACAGATTTAGCAACGGTCTGGGGAAGAAGGAAAATCTCACAGTTAAAGGAGAAGATAATACTCAAATCAGAGAAATAAAGAATAGTGTATGCTTTAATGGTCAGTAGGGCAGAAACACAGCCCCGAATTAACACTAATTTTGCTCTGAGTCCAATTGGGATGATACCGTTGTCTGTGAAATTTGTAAATAGGCAATTGTTTGCTAAGACATTAGCATACAAAGTTATAGGGTGATATTATGTCAGAGCTTTGTGCTCGCAAGATTATTTTTGAGTTCATCTGCCCCCTAGTGGCCATCGCTCAATAGATTAAAGGGATAGTTCGGAATTTTGGACATAAGACCTATTTTCGAAGTCAGCCGATGTGTCCGAGACGTCTGGAGACATTTTCAAGAAATTTCATTCAGTTCTTCTAGTTGCCGAGTTCGCTTGTGCTATGGCTAGCACAAGTCAATGGTTCTAGTTAGCATGGCATTAAAAACACTCATACCGACTCCACAGTGCATCCGAGGCAAATCAATTAAAACACTAGACTGTCGATGTACATATCTGTGTTGATAGAATAATATTTGAAACAAAACTAACCTCACATTGCATGAATCATCCATTTTTTGAGGGACTAGTTTCTCAGCAGCAGCGGAATTTTACTTTGCTCCGTCGGACTCGGAATCCAGCCGGTAAATACACACCTGAACACCGTCAATTTGTCGGCACTTTAGCCCCAAGGCTGTCTGAAAAGCCCTCAGAGCTCACACAAACACCAGCCAGCCCACGGCCACGCGAACCAACAATAATGCATCGCAAACCCGAACATCTGCTCCGTCCGGAGAACCGTAAACCCTCGGACGCGTTGCCGGGGATTCCCTCCTGGCACCACCAGTCTCTCTTTGTTCGGTCCTGGTTCTCAGCTCCAGCGGGGGTTATCTCGGTCTCCACAGACGCTCGTTCACGTTCTGCCCTTTGAACATCCCTCTCGTGCAATTCTCCCTCTGTATATTCAGGCTCGTACAGGTACGGTTGGGTTTGGGTGGAAAAACAACTCCTCATCAGAGTCTTCAAAAGTTTCAGTATATTCTCCAAAAGTGTCCATTTCTGTGAGATTGAAGAAACTAGCACTGCAGGCTACTCTGCGTCTGTAGCAATGACAGCAGGTAAACAAACTATTATAGAACCGGTAACTTATAAGTGCTAGGTGATATCACTCCGCCGCTGCCATAGCCTACTAGGAAGTATGACACTCTGCTGCTGCTGCTGAGACATAAATCCTTAAAAATGCAAGGTTGGTTTTATTTCAAACATTCCATCAACACAGATATGTATGAGTGATTTTAATGCCATGCTAACTAGAACGATTGACTTGCGCTAGCCATAGCACAAGCGAACTCGGCAACTAGAAGAACTGAATGAAATTTCTTGAAAACGTCTCCAGATGTCTCGAACACACCGGCTGAGTTGGAAAATAGGTCTTATGTCCAAAATTCCGAACTATCCCTTTAAGACAGCTGCCAGTTTGTAGATAAATATTCAGATTCACTTAGGATAAATAGTGTTTGACTGCACAGAGCATTCGATTTGCAGAACCAATCATCTGCAATGGTCACTTGTGCTCCTGGACCTGCAATCCCTGTATTGACTGTGTTAACATGTCTGCTGCCTAAGGGCAGAGGTGAGGGGAAAAAACATCCTCTCAAGTCTCCAACGCTAATGACTTGTTTAATTTTAAAAAGGCAAATTGGATAAAAAACTAATTCCAGTGAAAATAAATCGGTGGTAGGACTTCGTCCACACTGCAGCGTCCTAAACTGAATGCTGATTTAAACTTGTTGAGGCACAAACACATTACATGAGGAAGAAAATAATTAAATGTGTTAAAGATTATGTTCATAGTCATTATGCCATGAGACGTGATGGTATAGTGGTTTTTAACCCTTGCGTTGACCTCACAAGATAACTGGGCTGGAAATCAAATATGGTGGAGAACTCTTTCAATAAACAGGTCCACCATTTTCATTTCATGGAAATAACTTTGTTGTATTTGGTACTAATTTTAGGGAAGGGTACAGTGGCCCTGAAGGGCAAACGACAACCCCAGAAAGAAAATCACAACCACAAAAAGAGACAAAGGGTTGTGTTTTGCTTTTTGTCATTGTGTTTTTGTTAATGTGATTGTGTTTTTCTTTTTGGAGTTGTGTTTTTCTTTTTGTCGTTTGCCCTTCAGGGCCACTGTAGTAGGGTTGCGATAGCATTCACTTGGTACACTAGTAAGTGGACCAAGTGAATGCCTACACGAGAGAATGAATGGACGGGCTTCTGATAACTCTGACCTTTCTGTTTCCCTACAATTTCTAAAAAAAAATTATTGGAAATTGTTGTAAAATTATGGACCCAGAGAATACTCCAGTGCACCAATTCTTCTTCCAACCTTGCAAACACACACACACACACACACACACACACACACACACACACACACGGTATAACTGGCAGCATTCTGATTCAGTGTCTTACCATCTGATCTTTCTGTGTGGTGTCTGGACTGACCACGGACCATTCGATGTCAAGTTCTCCAGTGTCAAAGGGGCTTAGTGTGTAACTGCAGCCCAAAGTCACGCTCTCTCCCTCGGCCTTTAGGATGGTCTGCGGGCCCGAGGACGTCACCTGCATCCCATGCACACATTTCAATCCTGAAGAAATTCAGACAAGTCTTCATGTTAATCGAAGGAGCATATTAGCTTTTTAGGTTAATCCCTTATAGCAATCCTCAAGGGTGCAAATAATGTTTTCATCCAGCCTTCCCACAGTCAATGGGCCAAAGGTTGCCATTCACACAGCTTTATGGATGTGCTTAATATTAATATTCAGATTCATTACTCAGAGAAGGTCTTGCTAAGAAAGCAACACAAACATGCAGCCAAGTGCTACAGAATATAAAAACAGGACAAATTGAATCTTGTAGTAAGAATAGAGACAGCTTAATAAGCACTGCACCATAAATATAAATCACTAGTCAAGTATGAACAGAACAGTCTTTCCACAAGGTTCTTCAACATGTTAGCGCTCAACAAGAGTAATACCAAACATCTTGAAGAGGCTCCAATTGCCTGGTTCAATTTAGACCATAAAGGGGCGTTTTAAAAGCTTCCATTAAGGTTCATTTTTGTTGACTTCATTCTTTAATAATGAATATGAGTGCATGCATAATAAGAAAGCTTTAACTCGACTCACAATGGCTTTTCAAGCGAACATGTAATCACTTTTAATGTGTTCAGGAATTCTTAGTCAGCTTCATTCCAGATTCCCACTGTTAATGGTGTAATAAAGTGAGGGTTTGTTTATGTTGTGTGTTGCTTTACTTGCCAAAAATGTCACTGAATGAAGAAGAAAAAATTGAAGAAATTAAATATATGGTATATGTACCTATCACAGGACTGTAAAAGCCCATCGGACCACCTGCCTACCTGCCTGCCCTCTCTCCCTGCCTGAACTGTTCCCCTGCACCCATTGAATTTGCTCACTAGATTTAGCAACATCTGAAGGTAGTGCTTCTTTCATTGGAACATTTTGCGACACTGGGCTGGGTTTTGTTTAGAATAATTTTCAAAATCCAGCGTGGAGTTTCTTAAGATACAAATGAATAATACATATTGTGCATAAAGAAAACTTTCTAATTACTTGGTATTTTTTTCAAACTAGTTGTATATTTGAGATCAGCAGCACAAACACATTACATCAGGAAGAACCCCACCCTGAAGGGAAAAAACACACATATGAGCTTAAATCCCTTGAACATTAGAGAGTCGTCTGGAGGCATAATCTCAAAGCCTGATTGGACAGTCCGTGAGGACCATGGTAACACATGGGGAAGCTTACGACACTGAGGCCTACAGCTCAGCAGTGTTCAAAAGAGATGAGGCATGAAGGTTAGTGAGCATATCGAGAAAAAAGCTTCATTCAAATGTGCATGTGTGTCTGCATTCTACCTGTGCTCAAGAGACTCGCGGTGCATAACAAGAAGACAGACAACCTGGGCAGGAAGAAAGCTGCCCTCAAAAAACTAAAATGTTTTCTAAACATAGCGCTCTTGTTTGGAGATAAAAATCACGAAGAGCAAAAACGTCAAAATGACTGATTTCCTCAACTGGTAAGAACTGTGCACTGTGTTTGTACAGCTACCACCTGATACAACATCCGAAAGTCTGGCAATGGAATACAAAGGCTCAAGCAGCAGCATTTGCTAAACAGGGAGCTCCTCTTGAAATCCCTCCCCCCACGAAGCATTCTGATTGGATGCTGCTCTACCTGTTTTACCTGTTTAGGGGGAGGTTTCCTTGGTGTTGGCATTCATCTGCTATTATTGCCTTTAACACACAATTTTACCAAATGCTAAGGATTTGTAATTACCACAAATACTTGAAACTGAATTAAACTTAAAATAGGATTTCAATACATTTGAGATAAGAAATTAAAAAATCATGTTAATGTGCTTGAGGAAGTGAGTGCTCTGACTGCTGAATTACAACAGTCCATTGGTATACAAGTGAAACTAGAAGAGCTTCTAGTTTCTGAAGATGGAAACTCAGGGTGCTAATTTGATGAGGACTCAACTGTACTGAAAGCATCTGCATCTACAACACAATGCTGCTTTGACCATCGGTATTAGTAGTGGATAAAAACAAACTAAGATTAATACAAAATAGAAAAAAACAAGAACTAAAAACTAAACTATTATAGCATCAAGAAAAAGCCTGCCTCCACCTGCACAAGGAGAAAGAGCTTCTGTACCCTCATTTGTTGCGCACGCACACACACACACACACACACACACACACACACACACACACACACACACACACACACACACACACACACACACACACCACTTTAGCACTTCTCATTTGTCAGATGTGTGTGGTTTCAAATAAAAAGGGAGACAAAGAGATTGCATTAGCTCTTATTTTTGTGCCATATATATAGGGAAACAGCCTTTATAAATGAGAAACAGTTGGCTGTCCTTCAGTAGACACATGCAGAGAATGGATTTGTGATAAACCATAAAAAGCTTTATCTCAAATTGTATAAAAAGTCAAACACTTCCTTTAAGTGTTCATGTGAATTTCCTCTTGCAGTCACTGCATTTATTTCACAAGCTTTGGGCAAATTTTTAGAAAAACATTTTTATTTATAGCCACGCGCTGATAAAGTATAGTTGTAAGAGACAGAGACAGATCCATCTAAAGAGCAACGGACTGGAACGTAACATTTGTCTAAAAATGGGATGGCCTTTGCTGGAGGAAACTGTATGCAAGTGCTTTAAAAAAATAGAGCTGGTACAAATTACTTTAATATGGGAAAAAAGGAAGCATTTAAACAAATTGTGCAGGACGTCCATTTGTATTGTACGCCATCTGCCAAGCACCAAACAGAAGACAAAGTTAGATTAGACTTTACTGGCAATGAAGGCAGCAGGTACCAGTCCAGTGAAACACGGGTAATGCAGCTATGTGCAGCTATATTATGGAGTATGCCCTGTGCAAGTACCGCTGGAATGTACATGATGGTGGGGAGTCGGTGATTATTCTGGGCAAAACTCATCACTTGCCACCTTTTTGCTTTTGTGCTTTTCAGTCAAAGACAGACCGACACCTTCTCTACACTGTGATGCAGTTGCTGGTGCGTTAGGAAAAGCTGCATGGATCCTCAGAAACAGTTGAAGAACTCCACAAGAGGAACTCCACACTAATTACATTGTTTCGCCCAGGGACCTGTCACTAGTTGTTCTTTATTCAGAGCTTGACAAGATATTAAGGGTTGAAACAGTAACTTTAAGTGTGATAAAAAAAAAGAAAACTGTATGTCTATGGCTATACACTGACACAGGCCCATGGACAAACACCCACAGCCTCTGCTAAGCCAGATACAATACAGGTACCCACACAAGGATGCTCATAAAGGGCTCAATCTGCTTGCACTGACTGTGAAAGTTACACCAGACTACCTGTCCACCATCAAGTTTGACAGCAGCTTGTAAAAGGCTGATTAACTCTCACATCTCTCTCCGTGCTACTGAGCGATGGTCAGTCTCCCTATCTAGTTTGGCGGCCAGTTTGTAGGTGTTGTTTCATGCTAGCTGTTGCCCTTTGTTTGTCTGCAGGATGTACACATTGTTTGCTTTACGTCTTTCCCAACTTAGAATCAAATAAAACATGTTTTATGATGACTTGACCTACTGGACAACTCTGTTGGTCTTCTTGGTCCTTTAGCTTTTCCCATTCAGCCGTTTGTTAAGAATCTGTGCCTGATCTTTGACTCCTTCAAATTCTATAAACAAATAGTTCCGTTTTCAAAATCAGCTTTTTCCAGCTAAGACTTTTAGCCACGGTAAAGGCTCCTCACCCCCGCAAAGACCTCAAGAGAGTTATTCACCATTTCATTACCTCCCGGCTGGGCTACTCTTTGTATGTGGGTGTAGAACAGTCGTCTCTTCACCGATTGCAATTAGTACAAAATGCAGCTGCCCATATTCTTACTGGGAAAAGAATAACATATCACCAGTTTTGGCCTCCCACTACTTGCTCATATTCTGTTGCTTGATTTTAATGGACTGGCACCACCTTATCCAGCTGATCTATTGCATCTCTGGTTAGGTTCCCCCTCTACAGTTAGATCACCAAGGTCGACAATTAGATGCTCCTGGACGTCCTCCGAACCCGACACAAATAGAGTGGCGACCGAGCTTTTTGCACCTATTCTTTGGAACAACCTATGAAAATGCTCAGAACATAGACACATTTAAATCCCTGCCGAAGACCCACTTCTTCCTACGAGTATCTGATTGATTTCAGCCTGACTTTTACTTCTGTTGGGCTGTATGGTTTTAATCCTGGTATGTGTTCTCCCTGTTCGTATTGCTGTTTGCTTTGTATTTACCTGCATCTTATGCATGTTCAACACCTTGGTCAACTGTGGTTATGCAAATAAAGTTTCTCTTTGACTTTGTACTTCTTAAAACAGTCTTGGCCATTACCATCTTTTGAATAAAAAGTAAACCGTCCACACGGATCTCGCGTTTTCGGTCCCTGATTGGCAGTTTTTTGAAGCCAGGTCCCAGGGTACAATGGCGGCCTACATGCTTGTGGTCATGCTGCAGCTGCTATTCTGCTCCTGTGTGAGGGCGTATTAGGGTCACTCTATGAAAAAAAAAAAAAAAAAAACGGAGCCGAGAGAAGGGGAAAAAAAGTTGCAGATTAGCTACTTTATTACGATGCTAACAAACAACCAGCATTTATGCTAGCTAACTTCCCATGATTGTCACATTTATTTTTCTAATGACTACATCACAACGTGTGACAACGAATCGTTAAGGTACTTAGGATGATGGCTGTTGATGGTTACGGTTATTTATATGGGCTGAATTGTCATCTTATGGGCGTTTATTGATCGGGTGGTTGGGGCTTTGATGTAGCCGTAGCTTTCACTGGCAAACATCCAGTCAAGCAACATGTTTACTTCTTCTATGACCGCTATCATAAAGTAGCAAATTTGCTACTTTAAAACTAGCAAATCTGCGAGTTTATAAAGTAGCAAAATTGCTACTTTATAAATGTGCAACATTTCTCTGAATATTGCGAAACCTCTCAGCTCCGTTTAAAAAAATGTAACTACAGTGGCCCTTTTATGCCGTTGTATCTCTACCACTACACTGAGCTAAAAAGGATAATGGACAGCTTGTATACATACGGCGTGCAAGCTTTCTGTGCATGCTGCGTCTCTTCTCTGTTTTTGGTGTATTTTTGTAGCAGAACAGCACCACATAACGGCCTGGAACATGGACTATTCATATTGTTTGAAACTTGCTTTTTCTCATTGATGATCTTGGTTTCTATTCTACTTTTCATGTTTATTGGAATGTTACATACTGCTGCTTCAAAAAACTGAATGTGAATAGACTGGTTTTGCTGAAGATCTGTGTCTAATAAGCTACCTGACTGCTACAATTCCTACCAATGTTAGATTTTGTTTTAATGTTATGTAGCAAGAGTGCACTCAAAATTCTTGTTGAATGTTCACACTTTGCAGAATTGCACTTGCACATTTGATTCAAATCTGTTCAAAAAGGTACTCTGGCCTAAATGGTCTATTATTCTTTCAGTTGTGTTACCTTTTAGGGCTATACTATTTTAAATAGGGAAATTAGTTTGGTTGTACTGTTCAGTAACTTGCAAAATAGTCTTAAAAACCAACATGAAAAGGAATCGTGATAAGATCGTGGATCGTGATCCTGCCTGAAAAAAATGGTCATATTATATTTTTACCATATCGTCCACCCCTACACAAACATGCCAAGTTCGGCTTCTCTGGGCTTGAAAACAGCTTTAGTGGAGATAAATAAACAAAGAGACAAGAAAACCAGGCAATCCAAGTGAAAACAGCAGGGCCTTTCGTAATCATTTGAGCTTGACTATGACTGCACAAAATTGGTATTATTGTTGGCGCTGGACTATCTGGACTGAGTGCAGCTCGTTTGTTCAGAAAAAGGACTGCCCGGTTGAGAATACTGATACTGGAAAGGAAAAGGTTTGTAAAAGCTGAAAGCAATTGGTAATCTGAAATGTTACTCATTTCGTACTGGATTCTTGTAGCTGTGAAATTGGGGTACGGAGGTATGCCTCTAACTAAATCAAGTCTGGTGTGCCATGTGGATTGGGTGGTAGCTGGAACAGTGTCCGCTGAAATACCAGCCAATGGTATTGATGGCTGGAAGGAAAGCAGTGAAGGTTGATTCAAAAAATGATTTGATTATATAATGATCACACAATATGATTATAATTAAAATTATGCTCATGATAGCATTTTCTTGTTTATGATACCATAAACCATTCAGCAGTAATTGAAATTCAGCAGAGTTGCACACAAGACAAAGATAAAATCAGTGATTTTGGAGGGCTTTCGCTATGCAATTGAAAGTTGCAGATGTTTCAACTTTTTCATTATGGTGTCATAGAAAACAGTAAGGAATAAAACCATTAAGGTAGAAAATGTAGACATGAAGCTTCATCCACAAGATAATTGTAACAAATGCCGTGTGCGGTGGTGCAGTGGTTGGAATTATCACCTGTTCTGGGTTTGAACATGCTGACTGGATGCAAGCCAGAAGTGGTTGCAGCAGGATAAATGGGTAAAGGATCACTCACTTACTGAGACACAGTCTGCGAGTCTTAAAGGCACAATGAGAAGGATTTGTTGGTTATAGTTTTTAACATTTACAGTTGACCTCTCCTCCCCGATTTTAAAAGAGTGACCCCAGCCCCAGATTCACTCTCATATTGGAAGTAGATTTGTCCACCTTCAGTTTCACCTTGTTATAGTTGGGGTTTTCAGGCGCTTTTATACATGGGTTGAAACATTCACGAACTGAAAAAAATAAATATGGTGCCCATATAACAGAACATCTATTAATATTACATATAAAACGGAAAACATTCTCAATGAGTGAGTATTCAGTAAGATATGACTAATACAGAGCTCATATAATTTATTATGGAAAGAATACAATGTGCATTGCTAAATGTAGGTTCGATCAAGATCCAAAGGCTATCTAAAGGTCTATCTTTTCATAACTTTACAAGTGTTAAAGCTTGCTTCTTTTTCAAGATTCATGTCTCTATCAATTCTAGTAATGTGTCTATTTACAATATCACATGGACTATCGTCTCCTTGGCATTTCTCTTTCAGCACCCAAACACACATCTTGGAACTGGAGCTTACAGTCCTTGCCACAATTCAATATATCATACATACATACACTGCTCCAAAAAATAAAGGGAACACCTAAACACCACATGCTAGTTCTCAATGAATAACATATTCCAGTTGGAAATCTTTATTCAATACAAAGTGCAATGCGTTGATAAGAAAACAACAACAAGGATGATTAATGAAATCAAATCCTCATCTTATGGAGGTCTCGATTCAGAATCATACCTAAATAAAAGTGGAAAATCAGATCGCAGCCTGATCCAACTTTGTGGAGATTTTTCAAGACATGTCAAAATGATCCTCAGTAGTGCGTGTGGCCTCCACTTGCCTGTATGCGCTCCCTACAATGCCTGGGCATGCTCCTGATGAGACGACGGATGGTCTCCTGAGGGATCTCCTCCCAGACCTGGACCAGAGCAGCAGTCATCTCCTGGACAGTCAGTAGGTGCGACATGGCGTTGATGGATGGAACAAGACATGATTTCCCAGATGTGCTCAATAGGATCCAGGTCTGGGGAACGGGCAAGGCCAGTCCATAACATCAATACTTTCATCCTTCAGGAACTGCTGACACACTCCAGCCACAGGAGGCTTAGCATTGTCATGCATTAGAAGGAACCTAGGGCCCACTGCACCGGCATATGGTCTCACAATGGGTCTGAGGGTCTCATCCTGGTACCTAATGGCAGTCAGGGTACATCCGGCAAGCAGGAGGGCTGTGCGACCTTCCAAAGAAATGCCTCCCCAGACCATCACTGACCCATCACAAAACCAGTCATGCTGGAGGATGTTGCAGCAGCAGAACGTTCTCCGCGGCGTCCCCAGACCCTGTCACGTCGCTCACATGTGCTCAGGGTGAACCTGCTCTCATCCATGAAGAGAACAGGGCGCCAATGGCCAATCTGCCAATCTCTGTGATCTCTAGCAAATGCCAATCACAGTGCACGGTGTTGGGTTGTAAGCACAGGCCCTATTTGTGGACGTCTGGCCCTCAAACCACCCTCATGGAGTCGATTTCAGATCATTTGAGTTGAAACTTGAACATCAGTGGCCTGCTGGAGGTAATTTGGTAGGGATCTGGCAGTGCTCCTTCTGTTCCTCCATGCACAAAGGAGCAGATATCGGTCCTGCTGTTGGGTTGTTGTCCTTCTTCGGCCCCCTCCACATCTCCTGGTGTACTGGCCTGTCTCCTGCAATCTCCTCCATGTTCTTGACACTGTGCTGGGGGGCACAGCAGACCTTCTTGCCAGAGTGCGCATTGATGTGCCATCCTGGATGAGTTGCACTAACTGGGCAACTTCTGTGGGTTGGAGAACCCGCCTCATGCTACCTCTAGTGGTGCAAAACAATGCCAAATTCCAAAAAGGAAAAAAAATCTGCCAGAAAGGCAGAGAACAGAGAAACGGTCTGTGGTCACCACCTGCAGAACCATTCCTTTATAGGGATGTCTTGCTAATTGCCACTCGTTTCCACCTGTGGTCTGTTCCATTTGCACAACAGCAGGTGAAATTGATTCCCAATCAGTGCTGCTTCCTAATTGGTATCTCAGAAATATGATTGACTTGCTGTTACATTTTGTTGTTTTAGTGTTCCCTTTATTTTTTTGAGCAGTTGGGATGCAACAATACAGTTAGCCCGCGGTTCAATACGTACCTCAGTTCTTGGGTTACGGTTTCGGTATTTATTTTTTTGGCTTACAAGATTTTTTTTTTTTTTTTTTTTTACATTCAGACACATCCAAGTGTATTGTATAATGAAATAAATAAATATGTAAAAAAAATGTAACACTTTAAAATGCAAAAGTGCTTCTTAGCCTTGACAACTGGTATCAAAATCACTTCAGTGTTTAATGTTTCTCCCGAGTCAAAGTTTTTTTTTTTTTTTTCCCTAAATGGTGTGAAATCCAGCTTCTGATTAATTTCCCCCTTTTTTATAAGGGGGTAAAATAATTCCAAAAGTAAATGAACATATTTGAAATATGTACATATTTAAACCATTACAAATAAATATAACTGTAAACATAAAGTCACTGGTGTAAATATAAATACCATTACATTTAAATCACTGTTTTAAATAAAAAATACCTGTACTTAAGTAGCCTATATGATTTTTATGCAGGTTTGGAGTATGCACTCTTCATCTCCCACTTCGACATTACGTTAGTGCTGAAAAGTGTAGCATGGATCGGGCGTTTCTATTAGGTGACGGAAGCCCACAACTACGGAAAAGGGCTGCAAAACTTTCGCAATCAACGTCCCCACCGCACTTGTTATGTTCTTTAGTTTTCTGCACTGGTAGAATTGGCTTGTTGGAAGGCATCAACGATAGATAACTGATGGTGTTACCTGCTCAGCCGTGCTGCTTCCAGGACGTATTATGATATTTACTCGGCAGGGAGGCCACATGCAACACATGCTGCGTTCACGTGCTCTTCTAATGCTCCGACATAGCCAATTCAGAGAGAAATACAAGGATGGAAACGTGTATAGAAAACCATAAATACCTCAATTCAAAACTGCGTATTGAACTTTGCATGGCATACCGTACAGTTTAATATTATATTGAGAAATGTTGCATTCCTAATATATATACAATATATACATACATACATACATACATACATACATACATACATACATCAGCAGATACACGGTATTTCTTTAGTGTCAGTATATTTATATAATAAACATTGTCCAATATCCTTAAAATGGTGGGTATGCATAACAAACCCCAAATGGATGTGGCAATGGTATGTGGTATATTTATAATGCAGTGTACTTTGCATTGATTGGATAATCACACAGCGAAGTACCACAACAGATAAGTGCTTAGAGTAGCAACGGGAAGTGGAAAATGTGCGGGGAAAGCTCTGTCAGACTCATGTTTGGCAGCCTTCAACTTTTCCTTTGTTTTGATCCGTATCATCAAGTGGTAAAGCATCATGTGGGTGTGTTGTGGTGACAGTACTTTGCACTTAGATTGACATACTGTGCGCCACAGCATGGGTCCAGGATCCTTAGAGGACCCCCAACGCTGCAGAACTGGGCAATATCACCCTGCACTCGTAAATTATGCTTGGACTGCAGGTAAAGTTTAAAGGTAGCTTTAGACATCACTCCCTTCATTTTCCTCAACTGAACATGCTCCAAATTTGGTCATTAAAGCTGATACTAATATGTGATATTTGATACAGTGTTCCATACATTTCACAAAGCAATTATGAGACCACGGCGATGAGAGCGTTTCCTTGGGGCTGTGATGTTGAATAAACATGGAGATGTATAATGATTAGCACTCTCGCCTCACAGCAAGAGGGTCCCGGGTTCGATCCCCGGGTCGGCCCGGGTTCCTTCTGTGTGGAGTTTGCATGTTCTCCCCGTGTAAGCGTGGGTTCTCTCCGGGTTCTCCGGCTTCCTCCCACAGTCCAAAGACATGCAGGATGGGGATAGGTTAATTGATTACTCTAAATTGCCCGTAGGTGTGAATGTGAGTGGGAATGGTTGTCTGTCTCTACATGTCGGCCCTGTGATAGACTGGCGTCCTGTCCAGGGTGTACCCTGCCTTCGCCCAATGACAGCTGGGATCGGCTCCAGCCCCCCCGCAACCCTCAATACAGGATAAGCGGTAGAAAATGGATGGATGTATAATGATTGAGGTCCAGAAATCTCTTTCCCTTTGCTCTCTGCCATGCTAACAAGCTCATAATGCAGGTAATACTCAAGTATTGCACTCATTGTCAGAGATCAAGTAATTAGCATTCCATTAAAAGTTCATTTAATATTTGTTTTGGTGAAATTTCCTCATGAATCAAAGTGGTTTGCCATTCCCCGGAGCCAGGCTTGTGCAATTTATTGTCAGTGTATAAAATGTCTATAGTATAGATTGTTACTTATGCCTAGATTTATTGGCTGCAGTCTAAAAAGCAGCTTGAATTGATGACATTATAGAAATAAGCATCCTCTCAGTTGTCTCTTTGTTATGGGTTATTGACTGGTCAATGGTAAAATGGTAAGCCTTCATGGTAGGATAGATGTTGCAGTTTTCAGACAATGCAGTGTATAGTTGTTAGGTATGTAACAGTTTACACTGTCATTGTATAGGATGCATATCAGTACCGCATGTGTGAGAGTTACAGTATGCATCTATTCATGTCTTTCTGCCAGAACTAAGAGAGGAGATGGGTTTGTGTAAGAAGTCAGTCTTTGGCCAGGAGCCATCCCAGATGTCCTTGCTATTCTTCCTCAGGTATGCAGCAGCAGCTGGAGAAGTGCTGCCCCTGCTGGTGAAAACTCCAGGTTCTGCTCAAGAGCACAAGATAAAGGTACCATGCTGATTTCTTTAACTTGACAGCATGTTGTCGACGTGAGATTAGCAACGAGTCCCTGAATGCAGCACATCTCGTTCATGCCCTGTTCTAACAAACACATAAATTCTCTTTATCCTAGATGTGCCATCAATTGGCCCACTTTAAACATGCAGGGTTGTTGTCTTGAATTAGGTTTTTCCTTTTTTCTATGAGCTCCCTCAACAAGTTCTATTAGCTATTGCTTTTAAACCTTCTCTTGCCTCAGAGTGGTTGGCTGAATCTATCTATCTATTCATCCATCCATCTAACCGTCCGTCCATCTGTCTAAAACAGGATAACATGTGTAATCTTATCAATTGTAGATCATAAGAGTCAAGGCTAACAGAGGTACAACTCACCTCTGCAGTATATGTTCTTCCTTAAACACATTTTGAATTTACTTTCCACTAATAACAGATCTGTGGTTTATGCAGAATAAGCAATATTGTGAGAAAGATGTTGATGAGTTTTTAAAAAAGCTGTATGAGCATCACAAACAAAATGTATTATAGCATGATGTCGGACGATGGTACATAAAAATGGCATGTATAAGTGAATTACATGCATGGCTAGTTTGGCACCACAAGGTTTTTTTTTTTAAGGTTTTATGATTTGGGTGAAGAAACACTTTAACTTCAAGCACTCTGCCCACCCAGGGTATCAACGGATATGAAGTGTAGTATCTGTCTCTCCACAGGGAGGCACCCAACAGCTTTCACCGTGTCTGGCAGAACGTGTTGGGTGAAGGAATGTCCGGCTGGGTTCTGCTGTGACGACCATATGGCAGGTAGAGTACAGTAACAGCTCACTCAGGGTTTGATGAGGCGTGACGCAGAGATAACAGCTTCCTCAGTGGGGAAACAGGCCGTCTCCTGCAAAGGCTCGGACTGTTCTGCCTGACTGTCTCCTTTATCCACAGCTGAGAGACCAAGAAGGATCCATACACCCTTACCTCTAGAGCTTTTTCTAGGGTCTAGAGATGTTTTTAAATTGTATTTTTTACTTTTTTTTAGTTCATGAATTGGTTGCTAGACCAAAGAATATTGAAAATTGATTACTTGATTATGAAATATCAAATGTGATTGTTGGATTAGTACGATAGCGTATTAGGGCCACTGAAGAAAAAAAAAGTTGCAAAATTGCTTTATTAAGAGCCTAACAACTGGCATACTTCCCATGAATGTTGCATTTATTTTTCTAATTGATACATCACAACGTGTGACAATGCCTTGTTAAGGTCCTTAGGGTGTTGATGGTTATTGTTGGGCCAAACTGTCATCTAATGTGTGTTTATTGATCGGGTGGTTGAGCTAAGATTCTAGCGGTAGCAAATTTGCGACTTTATAGTCCGAAATTTCTCTCGTCTCTTTCTCTGCGTTTTTTTCTACAGTGACCCTAATATGCCATCGTAGATTAGAGACAGAAAATAATAAATAAATAGAAGATAGAAAATACAATTTTCAGAATTTTTTTTAACAATACTTTTATATAAATCAATGTGTCATTTATTTCATTCAAGCAAAATGCGTATTTGGTCCTTTACTGGTTAATGCAAGTTGAAGGAATACATTTCCTAAAACGTATTATTATAAGAGTTGAAACAAAATGAAAAATTAATTGTTTCATATCATTTTTGAGCAAAATGTTTTACTTACAGCTTTTCACATGTGAATTTATGCTGGTTTTCTTAGAGAGTGAAGTTAATATCTTTGAATTTAAACTTTTAGGTAAAGTGATTTCAAGAGGGCAACTTATGTTCTAAAAACCATGACAACCATTAAACAATTACTCAAGAAAAAAAAGGGCAGATTAATCAACAATGATAATTGTAAGTTGTGTGCACTAAATAACAATACTATTGCCTGTAAAAAAAATCTAATTAACCAATATTGAAAATAATCACCAAATGCAGTCCTACTCGAAAGTACACGAATAATACGAATAAGAATGAGAAAAGAAAAAGGAAGAGAATCATGTTCAGGGTCACAGAAGGCTATAGTTGGTCCCAGCATGCATTGGGTGACAGGCAGGGAGCACCCCTGACATTTGACTACTCTATCACAGGGCTAACTCAAATTGACAAACACACTCACATTCACAGCTACAGGCAATTTAGAGTATCCAGCTTGCCTAAGCTGAACCGGTGCACCAAGAGGAAACCCACAGAGGCACGGAGAGCAGATGCAAACTTCACACAGTCAGCCCGGTGAGCTTCACAATAAGGACCTTCTTGCTGCAAGGCAATAGAGCCATGCGCATACAAATCAAAAAGGATAAACATTGTTTCCTCTTGTGACTTTGAAGAAAGCTTGTCGAAATTCAGGAAGCTGGGATTCCTTTTAATTTTAAAAAAAGCCAACAGTCTCTATTCTAAAGAGCAGAAGGACAATGCTGGACACGAACTCCTAATCCTTTACCCGTTTAATGGTTTGTGAATAAAACGGATATATATTTCAATAATCCTAAAGGTTACTCGGGAGCCAGTAAAATGCATTAAATGGACTTCCTAATTTTCAGCATCCAAAAATATCTAGCTTTTTAACAGTCTCAGAGGATATGAGCTTTCTATGTTGCAGAATGACATTGTTTGGTGGGTGAGTTTTAATTATCACCAGAGGCTTACAGTAAGTTACGTGAATTTAAGACCAAGGGAGCACATAAGAGCTGTGTGGTGATTTAAAAAACAATTTTAATGATGTCATATAGCCACATTTTAAAGGCCATTTTACCAAACCATTTGTAAAATTTAGGACAATAGCTCATTCTATTAATATGAATCTTCCATAAAATACAAAATGTTAGAACTACACCTCATTTATAAATGTAAATTTAGAAGCCATATTTCCTTCAATGTTCAATACATTAATAATGAACACAGTAGTCAGGATATTTACTGCAGGGCATTTAATGATGCTTGTCGAGAATGCATTCAAAGCTCAAGCTTTATGCAATAAGGTATATGACATACACATCTATTTAAAGCCACCATTAATGATATGCAGAAATGCAGAATCTGGCTCAGAAGAGGATCATTTAGTGACTATAATTTCAAATGTGCACAGTTAGATATGACCCCTTAAAATAAGGGGTCAGCTATAAAGAAGTTTCTGCATCTTATTTGAAATAAATTGTGTCCAGTCTGCAAATAGCTCCATTTCACCACGGATGATGATGTAATGCACTAACAAATCTGCGCAGCTTGCTTATTAAATACGTCTGTATTTCTGTTTGTGTTCAAACAGGATGTTGAGTGGGCCAGGGTGACGGCCAGCACCAACACCTTCTTGTGCAGAGCTGTGATTGTCACCTGCCCCCCTCATTTGGCAGGTCAGCGTGCGTCTCCCACCTCTGTCGACGCGCCAAATGAAATTCTCACTGATGCAGAAGGCAAATATCCTCCTCTCCCACTACGTCAGTCAAATGTGGCAAACTGTGCATCCGTGCAGATAAATCTTTGATTTTCTTAAATCTTTTTGGCTCTGGGGTGTGGCAGTCACTTCGGTTCAAGTACATTCTGTCTGTGGTTGGGCTATGGGCTGAGGAATTGCCTGGATTGGATTTTGAACCGGAGCCAGAGTTAAGGCCAAAACTTCAACTGGGGGCTAATGTGACATTCGTTATGGTCGGCAGTGGGAAGTTGAAAGTGACAAACACGTCATTACCGACCTCTCTGCAATCGAGCCTCCAAGAGGGGAGAAAAATGGACCCCTGCGGTAAAGTGTTACTGTTCACAAGCACCAGAAAGTTTTAATTGGGCCAACTAATGTAGCTTTTAAAAACATGCCATGTTAAAAAATAATTATCATAAATCTAACTTGGAAGTCTTTTTATTTTAATTAACAGCATACATTAGGGCAAATATGTGTATACTACTATGACTACTTGGCCAGCCATGTGTATTTGACATCATACCATGGCTCAGGAGCAGAGGCGGCAGTAGGACTCGGTGGTTCAATCACCAGCTGCTTCAGCCCACGAATTGTCTCTGGCCAACCGACTGAATCAGTAACTGAAGAAGGCTGGTCCATCGGTGTGGGAGTGTGATTTGGTGAATGCCACTATATATGAAACACACTATAGAAATGCAAGTCATTTACCATGTAGTGCGAGCGAGTTTGAGAACAAATATCCAACCGAGTATCATCCACTTCTGTATTTCCTGGTCAGCATTCTAACCAGTTGGCAACCTCCGGTTCTGAAAAGTGAAGCCACTTGTATGATGTCAGTAAACATTGTTTACTATGAGTTTATGGTCTCAATCGCTAGTATCATGTCTTCTTCAATACAGCATGTTGTTCAGTTAGTAAATTATGGTCCATTCAGAATACAATCAAAGATAAATCAGGTTAGGATTTAGGGGTGGCTACCCCGTGATTCACAGGTCGCTACCACGCTTCCAATGCAATTAGCTACCACAATTACTTTATCACTTTGCTGTAAAGTTAACCTCAAACTATGGAAGCTAAGCTTTGTTAACAGCTTCTGCACCAGAAGCCTGATGGAGACAAAAGCAAGAAGTCCTACTATGGTCACTTCTGTTCACTGGTTGGATGACTACGTCCACTTCTACTAAACAGTCAATGATTCTAACTTACTATGAAATTGTAAAATAGCAGTGACGTATAGTCGATTTAATGTTTGCAGTGTGGCTGCTGATTGTAGTACACAAACCAAGACTGGAGCCATGCTGGTTGATGCCGAGGCTGAAGCCGCGGTTGCTTTTCCCCAGGTTTGGAAGGGCCGAAGCGGAGTCTGAAGCTGGGACTTACACTGGGTCTGTGCCTGTTTGTACTAAGCTGGCAACAGATCTGTCACTCAAAGCCTCATAGCCATGGACCATGGCCAGGATCCTTAATGAGACAGGTTTGGGAGCAGTGTTGAATTATGCAGCACGGATTGCTCTGGCTCGGATGCCACAGTGCCATGCTTCGGCCTTAAATCAGTGTGGGGAGATTGACTGGATCGTTCAAAAGCCAAAGTCAAGCCAGAGATGGAGATGTCAACTCTCCCAAAGAGAGTCAAGGATAAATTAAAGAGAGGATGGCTGCTTGAAGTCATCTTTGTGAGATATTTCGTTTTAATTTTTCAGAAGTGGGTAAAACGGAGGAGCACTCCATTTAATGGGGGAGTGAAGAAGAGAGCTTAAATGTTGATAGTGACTCTCGCTGATTCCTCCCATGAATAGTAGAAATGTGAAACTTTGTTCACAGGACCCATAATCTTTCGTATTTGTTTTTTCCTTAACACATGTTTGTTTCTGACAGTCCTAAATCATTCTGAAGTGACTTGCTTTTGAAATCAATGAATGAGTAGATGGATGACTGAACAAAGAAATGAATACTCTCTGGGACCCAAGAGGTGCTTGGCATCAAAAAGATACCCACCACTGCATTCACACACACACACGCATACACACATGCAAATGCTGGATATGAGCTGAGCGTTCCCCCAATATATCACATTTGTCCTGTTCTTGGCTCCTGGATTTATCTCCCCATTCATCCATCCATCTTTTATAATGAGTTCCGTCAGATTTTTTTTACCTCCTTTTTTTGTTACCACTTCTCTCACTCACCTCAATGATTTATGAACTGTTTGGCTTCACTGCATATGCGATTGCTATGCATGAAAAAGGACAAAAAATAATTTTGGCCATGTGTTGTGTTGAATTTTGAAGATGTGGTTGAAGTATGTGCATATATTAGTGGGTAAATAGGTTCCCAGGTATATTAAATCTGAGACTGCATGGTGAAAAAAACCCTAATTAAGCTTTCACAGCGTGCAGTTGGAATATAATTCAATTAGGCGTACAGTCTAACATTCAGCGGTAGTTATGGAGACAGCTCTGCGGTTCCTGAATTAACATTTAGTTTCAATGTGTTATTCCGTCTCACTTAATCAAGTAGTGTGTCTACTGTGTGGCTGCATGTGCACACGTGTGGGCGCGTGAAAGCAGATTCATTGTGAGGCTAAAGTTCCTGACTTGCAAAGACTTCAGGTGAAACTTCTGCGAGTAAACTTGACAGACCGCCAAGCATCACTAAATCTGAGGTTGCCATTTATCTTCTTGTGGAGGAGTTGGAGGTGGAGCTGCTGTAATGTCAGTGGGCTTGGGCAGCGGTGATCTGCCACTCTCTGTTTAGTCCAGAGGCTTGTTTACACTCGTAGCAGACAGGTAAGCGCCACATTAGCGTTTGTTGCCAAGTGACACTGTCAGCCAGGATTCGAGGCCAGTATGTGCTGCGCGCTGAATGAAACTAATGGAGCCTCATTTAGGGATTAAACATGGAGTGGGAGCTGAAGTGATTGTGAAGATAACTAACTCAATGTGATTTTTCTATTTTTTTATCTTGCCGAATTTAAACTGTGGAAATTAATTAAGTTATCTATGTATACTTTGAATCTGATGAGCAGTATAGCAAGTGTTGATGAGCAGGAGGATAACGTACACGAGGCTTTGCAATGCTTTGTTCAGAGATGGGAACTTTTAAATAGCGTGAAAAACTTTTTCAGTACTTGTGCACACACATTTGCCGTAGTGCCTACCAACCCACAAACTGGGAAATAAGACAATCTAGTAACATCATGTGATTCAACAAGCTATAGAGATTTGACTCCCCTTCCTATGTCACATGCAGGCTCATTGGGGTTTAATGCCCTCACACCTTAATGCCCCTTAAACTGGTGGTGGTAAACTGCGATAGTAGCCACAGCTGCCCTGGGGCAGACTGACGGAAGCGTGGCTGCCATTCTGTGCCCACGGCCCCTCCAACCACCATCTCAAACATACAGCAGTCATACACATTCACACGAGGCAAGCTGGGTGAAGTGTCTTGCCCAAGGACACAACAACCATGACACAGTGACAAGGGTGGGGATCAAACCGCCGACCCTCCAAACATTGGCCAACCCGCTCTCCCACCTGAGCCACAGTCGCCCCATTATGTAAAAGAATCATTTAAAAATAATAATACATCCACAGAGCTTTTAGAAAGGTGCAGATTCAAAAGTATCCCTTTTCGTGAAGAAAATGTTTGGATTGTGAATTAATCATTTTAAAAAATGTTGACCATTTTGTTTACCTCTGTGTAGATGTGTGACGTGTGTCTGCGGTTGGTATCACGTGGTATCTCTGCCTAGTCAGGGGTCAAGAGTCTTTGGGGTTGCCAGTTAGTGTGGAAAAACGTACAGAAAAATGGCGAAGTTTGATGTTGACATGAATTTTGAAACACCACCGCACAAAGTAGACCAGATGTATAGCTACATGTTGCAAAATGAATTCATACCATGAAAGCATCACTTGACATGACTGAGTCTGTCTGAGTGTCACTCCACTCGACCATGAAAAACGACCATGAAAACTGACAACCCAATCTATTTATCAATGTTATCAATAGCACCTTTAAGATTTATTGTCAATGAACTTTTAAATGTGGTCATCAAAGAACGGCGACCAAGATACGTACTCAACTAAAATAAAACTTGATGGTACTCTTTGGTGGACAGACTAGGTTTCTAAATTACTTTGAATTTGAATTATTTTTATAATCATTTTAAGATGACATTTCATTATTTCAAATTTCTGGACTTGAATTTGACAAACCGATACTGATCTGATCAGTCGTGTGCCATTTCTGTGCAACAGTTCGACTTATTATGAACTACCGCTATCAGGTCCATTAACCCTCACTAAAAACTTGTTTCTAAAGTAACAATTGAAAAAACGAAATAAGCCCCTCATAAATATTCAACAGTTTACACTCTGCCTGAGGGAAGGTGTGTGGTGTTGTATGATGGGGTTCTGACAGCGGTGACTCTCTGGCTGCATAATACTGTACTAAAAATGTTTCATGAAAAATAAATAGGCATCTTCTGTTTGTGGTCCACCAGCTTCGCCTAATTGGCCATTTATTCATAGGAGATTAAAAGCCATCCAATATTAAACAATAGTTTAATGAATTCCAAAACTGATGGCAATTTTAGTCAAAAGGGTCGTTCTCCTTGAGTCTATTTTTGGCCAAACCAACAGCAGAAATTATTAAGTAATGTCGGACCTGCAGTGTGTGTGTGGAGAGATGGGGGAGGGTGTCTGCTGCTCCAACGAGCCTTCAATTTTAATAAGTGTCAAGGGGCTACGCACATAATTCAATAAAAGATCTGCGATGTAACGTGCCCATAGATACAGGAATCCATCTTTAACATTTGGATTAAGTGGTTGGTGAATAGTGCTGCATATTTCTTATAGCAACAGATTTATGACAGTGAAAGCCATTTCTTTTTTCTTCCTCTTCTTTGGCATCCATCTGTCGTTATTGCCTCATCCTTTTGAATTGACCTTCTATATGGGCACCTGCCCAGAGTTATGAATATGAGAGCTTCCCGCGTCTTTGTTTTGATCAAAAATGTTGAAACACTTAAGTCGACTGTGAAGGCGGTTTCTCTTTTCACCTGACCAATATCTCAGCCACAAACTTTTTATGTAATTACTTCTTCTCCACCACATGCTGTTACATCATTTACGGTGCACTCTTCTATTGGCTTTTTAAGAATTAAAGAGGCGATCCGATACCACAGCATACACAGGCACAGCCATCAACCAACCATTTTCAGGCCTTTTAAAAGTTTCTTTACACCACTCTTTGTAAACTGCCATTTGGAAGTTGCATCTCTAAATCGTCATCCTTTTGATGTCATGTCTTGATTTGAGTGGCTTTTCGTGTTTTACTTCCATCCTTCAGACAGTCAACGACACTGAAAGTGCCTGGGCGCTACGGTAAAAGTTCAGAGTGAGAAAGTAATGGAAATTTTGAAGCCCCTTGCTGAAGGCGACTGCAGATGCACGACACAGGTCGGTGACACAGGCAATTGAGAAGGCAAGGTCAATGTTGTCCACTGGTGCATTCACAAGATGCGGAGTGAGGGAGGTTTCAAATGCCACAGTAGTCTAAAAGGAGAAAGTGAGATTAAGACAGACAGATAGACGATGAAACGAGTGAAAGGAAACCACCAGGGGGAAAGCAGCTTCTTTAGAAGTCAGAATGTTAAGGGCCAGGAACCAGCAGTTGTGCAGATTGCTCTGGAGACAAGACATCCTTGCAAGACATCCTTGCAATTGCAGCTCAAAGATGATGAAATGTTGCAAAAATCAGTCTGATAAACTGTCGAATGAGAGTGCTTCAGTTCAGAAAATGACACAGATGAGGATTGTGTCAGCATCTTTTAACCAGGGGAAGCTGCTTCACTTCTCCATGTCTGCTCCAAAAATCAACCCAGTCCTTTCTCTGACTTGTTTCATTCACTTCAGTCAAATTATGAATGAACGATTATTTGACTCAAATTATTCAGGATACTGATAATTATGTTCATATAATTCTTAATAACATTGCTTGTGAAAATAAACTACTTAATAGGTTGTAACAAAATGTGAAAATGTGTGTAGCTCTGAATATTAAAAAGGGTCAGGTCCATATAAATTACATGTTTTGTGTGTTTGTTTGATGATTATTGAAACAAATATGAAATGATGGTACTGGGGAACTTAATCGTTCAAAATGTAAAGAACAAAGTCAAATATTTAAGTGTTTTTCACACTTTAGAAAAAAAACATTCTGTGCTCAATGATGATATGATGTTCATATACTCTCAAACATTGCTTGGCTAACCACTGGTTTTACTTCTATTTTGATCAATACTGAGATCAATCATTTACCGATTCTAGGGACAAAATATTTTATGGCACAGCTAAATAAAAAGAGTGCTGCTTGGAATGTATAGATCTCTGTATCAAAATAACACTGGTCCTTATTCCAAGTGTTTCTGCTTGAAGCAAAATTAAAAAAAAGGTGGACTGAAGTTTTTCACAGGCTACAGCTGCAGGCTGCACACATCAAAGTATAGCAGCTCTGCAAAAGTGAAGCCAAAGCATCTTGATGGTCTCCTGGTGGCTGGCTGTTAGTTTAGAAAGTGCAAAGAGTACAACGTCAATATCAACGTTGATCATGTTCCTTTTAATTGTGGAAATCACAATTAACATTCTATCAAATGGTAGCCCAACCATGCCCAAAAATTGCAAGCTGTTGGTGGCACTCGATTTAAAGTCAGGGGATTGCCAAAGTCAGCAGGAATCCATATTTCAGTCTGGACCAAAGTAGACCTTCAGAGTCACCAACATGGATATAACCTCTAATAGGCTTGATTTGCGGGAACTTTGTTATGTTCCCTAGATACCGGTTCTCTCGACACCACACAAAACTATAGTCGGCATCCTTACTTCTGACTACTCCTACAAACGGAGAGAAGCATTACATTCATTTGGAGTGTTTAATCTGGTTGGATTTAATAAAGATATGCTTACAAAGTGTTCTTCAGACAGTATCACTTCAAAATGTAACTCGATGTGAGAAAAGATCATTTGTGGTAGCATGCAGAGTGCATCGACATCTTCAATAATGTGACAGGAATTCTTGGCTACCTTGAAGTGCCTCAATACCACACCTAAGAAGGTAAATCACAATGATAAAATAAACAAAACACACAGTCAATGCCAATATAACACGAAAACCTTTGGTACATATCATACAATATCATGTGAAATTGTATGGGTAAAAGTGACTGAATGTAGTGTTAGCTAGAAAAGCGCTCTAGAAATGCAGGACCATTTACCATAATTGGACCATAATACCAAAAAAATGTGGATGGAATCTGTAAACATCGGACGAACACCTTTGGCATCAAACATTTTATCGGGAAAAGCTCTGGGTATGCCGAAAGGGCACAGCGCCATCTAGTGGCTTTAGTGTGAATATAATAATTTCCACTAGGCTACACCATCCAGCAGTCAAGTGTGCCTCCTTTTTCTAGGAAAATGGGTGCAGTTTGGAGGTAAGCCAGCAACACAAAAACACTAAAGTGTGAAGTGGAGGATATTTTGTAATTTTTTTCCCAAGTGCCTCTTTCAGTTCTATTGACAGAGAAGAAATCCTCCATATTTATCCTGTGGCACCTTCAAAAGTAAAATCTTTTAGCAAGTCTGGCATTTGCCAAAAATAACTCCTAACAATAATATTCGTTTTTCACTGATGTCTGTTTACAAATGGTACTCGGCAGCTAGCCACCTTTTGGGCACACTATCAGATTAGTGTGCTCAGTTGTATTTATTTAGTTATATAAACTGCCATCCCATTGAACCTGTTTATCCGCGTCATCTTGATTTAGCTGTGATGCTGAGTTGTGATGAGGTGCCACCAAAGTGTCACAGCAGATTAGAGCATGTTAGAGAAGATGACAGTATTGTCGCCGTGGAGCACCTTCATATATGGAAGAATAAACTGCCAGAATATGTCTCATTTACCATCAACGACAACAAATAATGAGGTCGAAGGAATTTCCTGATATCACCTTAGATGGCTTTGGTGTCAAAACAAGCAGCTTTATCGCTATGACACTGCCTGACAGGTCTTATGTCATGTGTGCAGTGCTGTCATTTGAACGTCTAAGTGACCATGTCAAATTAGTTTGGAGCCACTTATCATGTCACTGTTTCTCAATTTTACAGCTCCGGGCTCATCAATTTTGTTTAGCAGTAAGGGCATTATTTTGAGGTTGCTGACAGGCTCTTGACAGTTTCTAAATGATGTTTCACATCTTCCGCCGGTTCATTCGTTAAAAGCCTGGCTTTTGGCCAGATGTCGCTTCACTTGCCAGAGCGAGCACAGAAACAGTCTGGCTCCTCTGCATGCATGACATACAGTACCTCTAACTGTACTGATGAAGTTACTTGACTGCTCTCACATCAGTGAGATGGAGCTTTTACAGATGTAAGTGCTGCGATTAGTACTCTGCAGCACAGCAACAGCCAGAGGAGCATGAGGTCATGGGGATTTCCTTGCGAGGCTGTTAACGCTACTTAATGATTCAAGATAAAAACCATCCTGATCAATAGAGGGATCAGCTTAGTGTGCTATCGTCCTTCGCTGATTTCCCTCTATTAATTTGTCTCTAAAACAATGTATAGATGTTTCCTACCTGTTATATATACTCAAGTACACCACATGAGACAGGGAGGGTATATTAATGGGAACCAAATCAGCATATTGTTTTTGGGATTCATGATGTACTACTACGAGGAGATTCCTTACCCAAAAGATGCCTGTGGGCCACATGATTAAATTCATTATTACTTACCAGACGGTGAGTCACAAAAGATAAATCATGACTGAACAGACATTCACAGAAATAGTGTTATCAAGATATACATTTAGAAACAGTCACTCTCCGTCTTCTAAACATTTTTTATCCATGTAGATGTTGTAGATGTCACATTCACATATAATAAATGTTGGCTATGGTGGATTATTAAATTGGCCATACTTACAAAGAAGTGCGACCTCAAAACAATCAATGAAAACATTTATCCCACAACGATATTTTATCGTTGCAAGACAGGGGCCCACTACTCAAAAGGAACTTGCAATCATCGTTTACACGCAGACGGTTGTGGACGATTGATTGTTTCTTGCAAAATCTGGATCAATGAGCTCTCATATGCTCACGCACCGGTAGCAAACTACGCCATTCGTTTTTAAATCTGTTGAAATCAAAGAGATTAAGAAATTCTCATGTTGAAATATTTGGTTATGGGCCCCTGAATTAAAATAATTTCCACATAAAACTACAACTTGATTGTCTTATGTAGGAATTGTTTGAATCCAGGGGCCCATTGTTGTTTTGGATGTAAAATACAAGAATGCTTCCCAGCAGTTGCATCAGCAGAAGTGAGGGAAACGGTTTTCAAATATGTATTTGTTTACCTAGTTAGTGAAATAGAAAGCCTGTAGCAGACAGCAGTCAACTCGCTTGGCACACATTCTTTATAGATCTCTTTGTACAAAAGAGCTGTAGCACATAAAATTTGATTTGTTTCATATTTTCAATTTTGTACTTTACAACCACACAATTAATTATCAAAATGCTTGTGCCTCTTGTGAGTAGATTAAATGTGTCTACTGTAATGACCATAAAGTCATTAGTACTCAGATCTGTGTCTTGGTTTCTTGCCAAGATGCATTTGGATTCTGATAAATACACATTAAAATATCTGATACTCTCCTTCTCAGTATGCGGTCTAATACATGATTGGTGATCTTACTTTTTACAACAGTGAATTACAGTAATGAAGATTTTCTACAAATTGTGAAGCAGGAAGCGTGACTCACATAACTCCGTACTTTCACAATAAAATAGCAGAGTGCAAAAAACTTGCCAGTACAAAATCTCTCCACGTGAACATGTGAAAACATTCTAAATGCCCAGGTCTCTGCACAGAGCAAACAAATAGAATTTAGCAAGTGCATCACGTCATTTTAACCTTCTTGTCCAGACAAAATCAATACAGAACAGTGACACTGAGGAGAAGCAGTTAACCCAACTAACCGAGGAGATCTCCAAAAAGCAGACGTGATCCTCCCATATAGATGAGACTCCGTGCAGACAGTGAAATCCCAAGGTATCTCCAGGAGGAAGCCATCGATCATGAACAAGATCCACTTGAATGGTGACTCGATAACCAGGCACTGTTTGTACTTCTATCTAAATTAGCCTGAAAGTACATGAGTAAATATTGCATTCAAGTGTGACATGTAACAAGCAAGTGGCCGTTTAGTGATCGCAACAAATCTGCATGACTGCACATCATAACGAACTGCCATGCAGAAACAGTCTTTTTTGAATCATGTATTTTTAAGTCCTTTAACAATTTGAACATATTAAAGGTTGAGTAGGTGATTCTATTCAGAAACACTTTTTATATGGTATATTACTGGAAATCCTTGTAACATACAATAGCAATGAATACATTAAATGGTCCGACATTAACACTAGGGCTGCAGCTATCAAATCTTTTTGTAATCGAGTAATCTACCGATTATTCCATCGATTAATCGAGTAATCGGATAAAAATTAACATTATATATAGTTCCCATATACACTGTTATTTCTTAACACATTCGGTCAATGAATACAGGAATAAAGATAAGAAAAAAAGAAAGAAAACAAAGCTAATGATTCCTTTATTTATTTTCTATTTAAATAAAGGGTAAAACAGGACTGGTATCTTACGCCGCAAGGGGAGACAGGTGTTACATGCACAGCAACTTTCTGTACGAAAACGATCAGCAGCTGTCTTTAGTTTTGACACTCAAGTCAAGATGAAGAGACCGGGGTCAGATCCAATCAGAGACGAAGGCCCGCCCCTACTCGGCCTCTGATTGGCTCAGACCGTGGTGACTCATCTCTGTATGCTGTGGCATCCTCAAAAACGGTCCGTGTGGAACAATGATCCCTGCGCTGAGCAGCCGCATAATGCCGACACATTTAAAAAAATGCCAACACATTTAAAAAAAAAATTCATCTGTGGTCCAATCAAAAAAGTTGGGCCGGAGAAAATAATTGGGCAGTCATCTGTCGATGCTTAGTTCCTGATTGTGCACACTCTGCCGATCTTGTTTGGCGTTCTGGGGGAGCGACTTCGAACAGAGGTCCGAACGAGGGGGGCGGGCCTTTTTTGGGTCAGTGATGCGTTCAAAGTCAAAGTCTCTGTGGTTTTTCCACATTACTTACTCTGCCTTTAAGGAACAAGTTATATTCAATCAATGAAGTAGAGGGGCACTCTACACACTAGATTTTAGGTTGCAATGTTAGAAAAAGGAAACTAAATTTGTTGATCTGCCCCCTGATTCAGATCCAGTCTTTAATGGGCTCTTCCTTGGCCAATGCTGCACCCTTCCACAAAGTTTCGCGGATTTTGTGCCAGGAGTTTTTGTAAAATCCTGGGTACAGTCAAACAAACTGCGACTAGTGATGTCATGATTAGTTTAGATAGCAAAATTGTGACTTTGATACAATAGCTTTCCCTAAGAGCTACTGATACAATAGAACAAGTAATGGAATAAAACGTGAGTGATTTATGTGTTGCAGACACATCACTGCTTCATTGTCACATGGTAGGTTATCACAATACTTTTGTAGTATACCTTAGAACACATACTTACGATATTTCTGATTGGAAAACAATATGTTATCCTCTCTGCGCTTCCTCAGCTACTGCAAAGCCTCAAATAGTCCTTACATAGATCAGCTTTTAAGACTGCAAATTAAGTCATTCCAAGCTCATGTGACAGAACAGATCACTGCAAGATGGCAGGTTTTATACGTGTTTTAAACTCCAAACAGTCCCAATTGTTGCTGCTCTGGATTCCAAGTTTACAAAACTTAAATTCTTGCCTGCTGACGAAGCCTTCATGGTGGAAAGCACAGTACAAAAAGCAAGCGACAGAGCCAAACATAAGAGACAATGGAGCTTCCAGCACAGCACAAGACAAGGGTGCAACATCCATTCTTGACAACATACTGGCACCATCATCAGAGTTCAGTGCCAGTGATGAAGAGGACGAGGAGCAGCAGTAAAAATAAATTGAGGTCTTGATGTATTTCAGAGAACTTGTCCTGTTCAAGGAAAATGCCCTTGCGGTGTATTTCCAGTAGACATCCAGCCCATCAGAGATTTGCTTTTTGCAGCAGGAAACATTACATGGAAGTGCAGGGCTCTCTATTCTTACATGCATACATGTTGATATGCAAAAAAAAAAAAAAAAAAAAAAATGTAAAAAGCATTCAGAAGAAAAACATGTGATGAACTTGTTTGTGCGGACTCTTGTTCCAAACTTCCTGTTTTGCCTCCTACAAATGCCAGAAGGCCTTCAAGACCATAAAGGCTCACATTATGCCTGAGCTGCAGTTAGAATGTAGTTCTGAGAGTTGCAAAACAAAGGCAATGTTTACATATTAAACCTTAATCTATGCATGCTTTTAGGTTGTATTTATACCATTTCTAACGTAGGTCAAAATTGTTTACAATTTCACTTCTGCATTTCAAGAAGTGTTTCCTTTATGATCTTGAATGTAGCATAATGTGGCAATTAAATAACTGTAAATGGGATTAGTTTTGACAGATAATACTGTTGTAGGCTATGTGATTTAAGGGGATACATTTTGAAATTCAGAGCATTGATATGGCAGCAAACAACGGTTTGCAATCTAAAGATAAAGTGAATTTATGTGTATCTTGGCAGAAAATAAAGTTACACGCCCTCTATGTGTTGTAATGCGAGCAAGTGTGTGTGGCTAGCTCCCGAGCCACTCTGTAATGGGCTCATATGGTGGTAATTGCTTTTAATGCCTACCAAGGTTGTGTTGTGGAAGCAAAGCAACCACCCACGCCTCCATTTTAATAAAACAACATCCAGTGGTCATCCAGTGCTATAAGATCTTAGCTTGATAAAGTCTACATTTTGCAGAAATAATGTCTGCTAACCTGAGGGAACAGATATTTACATCCCTTTTCAAAAGTACTCTTGTCATTATTTTTTGGTAGTCGGTGCCAATGAATTGGGTTAATATAGATTTTGGACACATCTGTAAAAGACATCATGCCATAAAGTAAAAAAAATAACATGTGCAATCTAGCAATGTGATGGGGTGATGGTACACTCAGAGCTGAAAGGAAATTGATTACTCCAGGTAGCTGAGATCAAAGCTAGAATCTTCCCTGTTTAGATTGAAAATAGCTTGAGAGGAAAGTGCACAGTGCATAGCACAAACAATGTGGAGAGAGTGAGGTTAGTGCTGATCACTTGCCATAATGCGCCGTGTCTCAAAATTTCAACGAAGTGTGGCTGAAAAGCAACCTCTGGGTAAGACGTAAGACCACAGGAAAGAACTTGGACACTTTGATAGCAGCAGACAGCTCCCTAGTTGAAGATGTAATAAAAGAGAACACTGAGCAGTTGTGGTCACTTATGCAAGTTCAAGGACTTTACATTTTCAGCAGAAATGGTTGGGTTTGCATTTCTGCCTTGGATTATCTTCCCTATAGTGGAGGACAATCCTAGAAGCACAAGCGTGTCCCTCTCACGATCCAAGTCCTTAGAGAAAGAGACAGGCTGGGTATCACATCCGTCTCTACACTTACCTCTGGCAATGCTCCCAAATGTGGGGTAATTTGTCAGGGCAACGCCAACAGCATCTGAATCTCCACATTCTATGGAGCTTATGTGGAGTCTGGATGTAAAAGACTGTACACCCACAGATTCTATAGCCTGAGCATGCCCATTTGTGCATAGCATGTTGGCAAACCCCTCCAATCCCAACAGCATATTATGTGGCGACAGGTCAGGCTGAACATTGCAGCATGTGTCCTGTCTTGAGGTAAAAGGCAAGATCCAACAATATCAGCATTAGGACCTGGGAGGTAACAGAGGCAGTTGAGCCCAGAACAGTGATGATGTATTTGCAGAACTACAACCTCGTTCAGCGTGCTGTGCATCTGTACTGCGAGGAATTGCCTCTTCTCCAATATACTTCACTTTGTTGATTACTTAAATTGGCCTCCCTGACAGTGCTGTTAGGACAGATGTCCTGTGCACAAAATGGATATGTCTGGCCCTGAAGAAATGATTTGCAAGAAACATATGATTTGGAGTGCTTATGCTACTGCAAATTATTTTTCAGTAACATTATAGTGCAAGAATGTTCTTCTTAAGGCAATACTTTGTACATGTATTTGTTCTTTTAAACTAATAAAAAGGCAAGATGAATGAAAACAGCTGGGATACTGAATATATTTCTTCGATGATTATTTATCAAATCAAGTCGGTATTTATGAAAGATAAACATTTTCTTACAGCTAGGTTTCCAGTGTCACAATAATCTCGATCAAAGTGGTCAAGACAAAGTGAATCCGTATGGAATGATACATGGTATATCAATGCGTCGTTCACATCCATATTCATGCAGCTGTAGGTATCAATTGCTATTATAATTCTCCCGTATTCATATGTAACATCTCAGCCACAAAATGACTATATATGCATTATTAAAGATGTCAAAGTGAAGTGTCATCTGATGCTCACTCAAAACAGTCAGTTCTGTCCAAAAGCCTTGGTTGCAGGCTCATCAAAGTCACTTACTACTACACGAGGGAGCAAAGTTGCCAGCCAGCTAGACATAGTGCGTGCAAGGGACAAATCATTATTTTATGAGACATTTGTATTACATTTATAGGTCTCATGCCATCTTAAATGTACCATAGAATGGTCTTGACATTCAATGTTGAAGTTATAAAATGTCTCCATGTCAACTGTGCTGTAAAATATTTAAAAAATATGTCACGGGATGTATGATTGAAGGTAAGGACCCAAATGCAGTTAAAAAAAAAGTTTGAATCAAAAAAATGTCCAAAAACTCAGGGAGACCACGTAGGCAAAACACTATACAAAGGCTAACAAAAACTTCCAAAAATTCAGGAAGACCACAGGGGCAAAAACGCTATCAAAAAACAAAGAACAACATAATTCAAACCATGAACAGAACTCCAGACAGGATTCCAGACAAAAGACCAGGGGCCTCATGTTCTAAGAATTGCGTGGATTTCCTACTGAAACATGGCGTACGCTATTTTAAATAGGGCCTGCACCGGGGATTCCCCTCTCTGCACCATCAGATCTAGAAAATGAGTAAAGGGAAGAAGCGGAACTTGACCGAGTCTGAGCTCGAAACGCTCTTAAACGAAGTCGAGACTCGAAGACCAGTATTAATTGGTAGCCTCTCATCAGGCATAAACACAAAAAAAAAGAAATGTGAGTGGGAGCGTGTGTGTGAGGCAGTGAACGCTGTGGGGTCGGAGCAGCGCACACTCCCTGAAATAAAAAAGAAATGGTCCGACGTGAAGGTGGAGGTGAAGAGGAGGATTTCGGCCCACCGCCGAAGCGTGACCGTAACGGGCGGGGGACAGGAGGATATTAATATATTTATATTATATTATTATATATATTAATGACTGCAGAATGCGCCGTGGCTACTGCAGAGTGACATTTCCAACTTTATGCACGCGTTTATCGACACAAATACTGAACACAAGGAGACAATAAAGGGCTTGTTAGATAGCTCTGCCGCTCTATTTTCACCAGGGAAAAACAAATGCACATATTTGAATGCACGTGCCCAAATGGGCATTGTGCTGATTTACACTCCGGGCACACTTAAACGGATACATTTACTCACCGAGAAGCCACCCATCGCGCACCGTGCCAGCCTCCAGCCTGTTACCAACCATGCTATTAGTAAGAATGAACGAGTCATGCGTTGAACCAGGCCACCTTGCCACTATGTTGGTGAGCTGCATTTGCGCATCACATATTATTTGAACATTTATTGAATAAAAATGTTTCCTGTTGACAAAAACAAATTCATCCTGTGATGGCGCTTTTACAGCAACATGTGTGCAGTCAATAGCTCCGATTACATTAGGGAAACCGGCTCTTGCTGCAAATTGCGCTTTAATGTTGGCCTGTTCAACAGCATTGTATGGGAATTTGATGTACCTGGATGACATTCTTATGATCCCGTCCCACACAGCTGGCATGAATCGGCTCAGAGTGGACTGGCACACTCCTGACCGGTCGGCCAGTTCCCTCTGGAAGGCTCCTGTTGCCAGAAACCCCAGAGTGGTCAGCACCTGTGTGGGCACGGACAACCCCTGGCTCCTGGCTGTGTTTCTTTCTAGGGCCGGCCGCAGCTCTGCGCACAGCTCCAGTAACACTTCCCTGGAACTTAAAACGACTCATGAGCCAGTTGTCGTCATTTGCTAGCATATCCTCCCGTTCTCTAAACACCCTCTCACGTCTGATGTTACTGTTTGCGATGTCTTCTAACAAGGCCAAGGCTGCCATTGTTAATGCCATTTTTTCATCACTTTGCGCATGCTTTTATATCCATCCATATGATTGCAAACACGTGTGTGTTAGTTGTCCATTAATGTGCCTCTGATGTGCACATTACTCTGAGGACTAATTGTTTTCACATAATTAAAAGTTTCCCAGCATCACCTCAGAGTGTCGCCAAAGGAACAATAGCTGTAGAAACGTGCGTACGCCAGCCATGAAGCTGGCGTGGGACACCGCACATTTCCACGCTCTTTTCACTTTTGATACATCTGAACGTTGGCGTGGAAAATTACGTACGCCACGTTTTTGTGCGTATGCAACATTGATACATGAGGCCCCAGGACACAGAACAGATCAGGTGGACACACATCCGGGATAACAGAGGACGACCAAGCAATGACAGAACAGAAACACACAGACTAAATACACAGGGTTGATTAGGTTCAACAACAGACAGGTGTGGAAACACAAGGGCAGGCTATGGTGATTGGGAAGAACAAGAGACAAAGCTGACGAGACAATGAGACACAGCTCGGAGACAGAAAAAAGGAGGGAAACCAAGACAGGAAGTAAAGCATTTGACAATAAAAGACAGAAGGACTACAAAATAAAACTGGAACCCAACACTACAAAAACCCACACTCATGACATAGACAAGACAAGAAAAACAACACAAGACAGAAAGACACAAAATAACCCCAGAAACCAAAACAACACACCCACAGCCATGACAATATACACCGTTTGTACTTGTACAATATATTTATAACTTTGTGTCATTTTGCAACTTTTAATTCAGATCTACAAGGTTATACTTTGTTCATAGTGTGTGGTAAAGTAGTTTAGTACCACATAGTTATTCTACACTGTATATTTTGTGAATGGCATGTACTCAACAGACTTGTCTGGGTTAATATTTTATTCTGATAGGCTGAAAATTGTCCATTAATTTCCAAGAGAAAAGGACACTTAATAAGTAGTTCCCATACAAACGGTGTCAAATTCAGTGAGCAGCACAGGCAGGCGACTACTTCAATAAAACAAAAAGTTCCCATATCACGAGTCCCAAAGGTAGGCAGGAACAGTAGGGAAATAACCAGTGAATAAAAGATAAACTGACACAAAGAGCTGAGGAGCTATAAATTGTGACCATACTTACAGGTGACAGGAGTCGGTCCGGTGAAACTGAGCATGGTAGAGCAGACGATCAAAAAGGCGGGGAAACTCACAAAAACGGGAGATAAAACCAAAACTGACTCAGGAGTGAACTTGAAACTTCCCATTCACTACTCAACTTCCTACTTCAGGGTGTGGTAACAGAACATTTGGTAGAGGAAATATTGATATTGATTTGGGGAAATGATATGGCTCAAAAGCTAGCTAATCTTGTTGTTAAACATACTGTCAAATAAGATTTCCTGTTTAGCCATTCTCGGGTTATTGATATTGAATATAATGTTATTTTTCTGGATCATACCTGAGCCAAAGGGTTCTTTGATATATATATATATATATATATATATATATATATATATGGTTGCCAAGTCTTAATTAAGGTTCTCCCTGTATATGGTTAACATTTCCATTGTATGAGAATCTTATTGGATGGTAACGATTGGCCCAGGTATTCGTAAACACAAAGGTGTTGCCAGGAAAAAAGTTATGACCTTAGATTTATAAGTTGGATAATACCCTATGAAAGTGTCCATAACTAAGAACTAATTGCCTCCCATTGTCCATTCATTAAAGATAACGGACACCTGGTCAGGCATTTCCCTTACATAATACATGGCTCAGATGTCTTTTCTTCAGATTGGAGCCCAACGTTCACTACTGTCTTTGATTATTCTCTGTTCCCACTGCAAAACAATAATAGGAGCACATCAGCTGCACAGCTTTCAGGTTGCAGATTATTCATTCTCACTATGCAAGTACATGCATTGTGTGGTCTCCAGTCAAGATGTGAGGGTGATTGATCTAATTTTTGCAAAACTAAGCTAGGTACAAAGACTTAATTCCATAAGTGACTTGCATGCTTGACAGCATCTAATATTAAGTTTGAAATACATTTTTCTTCAAATAATTTTAGATGACAAGTGTTGCAGTGAATGGCAAAACAGAGCAGCTGCATGTAGCTTTGTGTTGTAGCATTTGACACCTGTAGCACACAACTAAACATGAGATACAGTAGAAGTAAAAGTCAAGGTACAGAAGCTGGGTTACCAATCTTTCATAAAATGTGGTTTTGTGCACAAGGAGAAGGAGCCAATGAGAAAATATTTGGCTAGATCAAGGACGCATAAGATAGTTTGTTACACAGAACCATCTGAGAAAATGTCCTTGGAATCTGTTAGGAAAAGGGGCAGGTACTTTCAGAACTTGAAGAACCTCCTTCTCTAGAGGCTTTTTTGGTGGTTTAGAAGGGCTTCTCTGTGGAATTAGAGGCAGGATCCTCCAGCAGGTGTTGATTCTGTTATGTTTGATGCAACTAGCCCCAGTGGTAGGGCTGGGCGATATGTCCAATATATTCAATGTATCTGTATTGTATGTTGAGATGTAGTGAATTACTATTATAACTACTGCTACAAATTGACACCTTTCATTTCGTTATGCCGTCAGCACAAGACTTGTTTGGCATTTCTCTCCTCTTCTGTTTCTAATAATTTTCTTTAGATTTAAAATATTGCGAAAAATATCAATGTGTAAAATCAATGCTATCCCGCCCTGCCCTAACCAGTGGTAATGTTGCTTTGGCAGTCCTCATTGCTGGCCAGCAGGCATTTTAATGGAGCTCCTAGGATGTAATGGATTACTAATGTGGAGACAGATGTAATGAGGAGTATTTATTTATAATTTAAATGTGTCATGTTCTATGCTTGTACACAGCTTTGCCTCAGGCCATCAGTTAGAATTTTCATTGTGATTCATTATCTGATGTAAATGCATAGGAATGGCTAATGAAGTAAATTATGCATATTTGTTTCTTCATCAGGGTTAGCCAGAGGCTACTTTCTGCGCGTGATAATTATTTAACCCTGTAAAACCCAGACATGGTAAAAAATTAGAAAACACTTTTTGACCTTCCAGATGTTGTTGTAGGAGGCCTCTGCTGCAGGAATATTTTTTTAAAATGCGAAGGCAGGGTACACCCTGGACAGGTCGCCAGTCTATTGCAGGGCCGAGATGTAGAGATAGACAACCATTCACACTCAATTTAGAGTCATCAATCAAACTATATCCTATACATCCTGCATGTCTTTGGACTGTGGGAGGAAGCCAGAAAACCCGGAGAGAACACACGCTTACACGGGGAGAACATGCAAACTCCACACAGAAGGAACCCAGGACCGACCCGGGAAACGAACCAGGGACTCTCTCGCTGTGAGGCGACAGTGCTACCCACTACACCACCGTGCAGCCCACTGAGTAAAATATACATTACAAATCTACCTTCTACTTACAAAAATAGTCCAACAAATCCACACCTCCCATGAACTTGTTGTAGGAACCAACAATGTAAGGCCTCTCAACTTCAATGTTGGTTTTGATGGCTTTGTCCCAGCGTTGAATCTTCTGAAAAGAGTATAGACCAGCATAAAATGACACAAGGGTGAACGCCCTGTTGTCATACCTGTTGTGTAACAAACCATTGCGATAGCATGACCCCCCCCCCCCTCCAAAAAAAAAGGTAAAAAAAGAATGCACTTCTATGTTCTTACCTATAGCACTTTGATCATAGCACTGTTGTACTTAAGGTATCCTTGCTGAAAAGCTACTACTTTACTCAGATGAGGACCTAACACTTGTTTCTATTTTTTCGCTCTTACTTTATCGGCAATGATATGTTGTGGTTTCTTTCTTTCGACAAATGTTCTTACTGTAAGTTGCTTTGGACAAAAGCATCTGCTAAATGCCCTGTAGTGTAGTGGTTCGCCTGCGACATCAAAGCTTCCTCTCTCTTCACCTTCTCTTCAAGCTTCACAGAGCACAACCTGCTGATGGCATTCTAAAATAGAAAAAAGGAAAAAAAAAAAATAAAAAAAAAAAAAAAAAAAATATATATATATATATATATATATATATATATATATATATATATATATATATAACACACACACACGATAACCTGAAGGATGTAGTGGAGTGGAGATCCAAATCCTAATCCTTTCCACGGTCAAACTATACTGTCTGTCTGTCTGTCTATGTATAATATCTGTCTGGCCTATTATGCCCTCTATTATCATTCTAAAAAGGTATGCATGCATCCACAGAACCCAGTCTGAATCAATGTTTATATTGTATTTCTCATGGTATTTTTTTTCCATGTATGAAGAGTGGGAAGTACTACCACCCTCACTCACCCAGTGTAGTAAAATTGCAACAAGCTCAAAATCTAATGTGATGAATGTTTTCCACAACAAATAAATATCTACATGTTCTAAAAATTATTTACTTGAATTTTGACAAATCCAGTCCAGTGAAACAAGGAGATAAGCTGGGAGGACAGTTCACAGGTAGTGTGAATTCATGGTCAGATGACTGGACGTATAAACACAACTTTTATCAAATAGCATTGCGAGAATAAGGAATGGGACCCATTGACTATGTAAATGTGGTCTTTAGAATAGATCTCATATTAGGGTGATGATATTAAAGTGATAAACAAATCTTTACTGGCATTAACATGATACAATGCACTTAATATCATCTAAACTTTTCACTTTTTAAAAATAACAAACCATTGCAACCACATCATCTTAAATTATCTTGAACAGGGAGACCAGCCATTAAGAAGAGACATGCATTTGATAAAACTCTGTTAATTCATTCGTTAGACTACTAGTGTTCATTTTGGCAGCTATTTTAGTCTTAGTCTTAGTCATGTCACAAATATCATATTTAGTCACCTTCATCCTTTTTTTGTTTAGTCAAGTTTTAATCAACTACAGGTCTAAGCATTTTAGTCTTATTTTAGTCTTATTTAAGTATATTTTGTTGAGTCTCAATTTAGTGTGATGATGGCTATGAAGGACCAATAAACTTAGCTGAAACATCAGTGTTTTTTTTTATTCCCACACAGTCATCTTATCATATAACACCTCTTTACATTCACTCCTAGACACAGAGAAACACAAGTGTGGAAGCTCACAGGCTTACTATACTTTTAAAAGTTAAAAGAGGCCATTTGTCCTTTGTGACAATGGTGAAGACAAGGGAGCTGTCTGAGGACATCAGAAGTGTTATTATTAGTAAACACAAGACTTCTAAAGCAGTGGCGTTTTCTTGCAGAGGCCAAGGGAAGCCAGGCTTCCTCAGTTTTTTCAGAATATAACCATCATTTAATAAAATCACTTTTTTAACAGTTTACGTAATCCTTCTGTGATGTGTCTCTCGTCTCCTCCTCGTCTCTCTTCATTAATTATTGAGCGTTTCATGATGTGTAAAACAGGGGTGAATGAGCGTTGAAAACATGTTATTGCACCCTGTTGTCTGTTGTGCCAGTGCAGCTTGGCCTCCCTTGGTGAAAAAAAAGAAAGAATGATTGACCAATCAGGTAAGGCTATTGTCAGACACTGCTCCCCTGTGATTGATCAGGACAGTGTTAAGGGAAGCCGCAAACTCGTTGGCATCAGGCCAATCAAATCACAGTATGTTATCGACGTCAACGTCAATGAATGAAATAACGGAAGATACGTTGCTTTGTGTTCATCTCTTGATAAACTAGCTATTTTTTTAAGCGCAATTATGGAGGGTGGAGATTTGGAGTATTTAGTAAAAAATTATTTTACCAAACTGCCTCTACAACAGCAACTCCGGATTAAATCTGACGGCCGGCCAACACCAAAACTAGAGCTCCGTAGCTCCGTAGTACGGAGTCCGTACGGAGAGGAAGAAAGGTTTTCGGACCATAAATGAGGAGTGGCTAGCTGGTAGCGCCAAGCTACAGCGGCTATTCTGCTGGCCCTGTCTCCTTTTTGACAAGGATTCCTGCTCTCTGAATGATCATACAATAATGAGAGAGAGAGAGAGGGAGAGAGAGAGACAGAGAGAGAGAGAGAGACAGAGAGAGAGAGAGAGAGAGAGGGAGAGGGAGGGAGAGGGAGAGAGAGAGAGAGAGACGGTGCTCAGCGTGTGAAAGTCCTGGTAAAATGATGCTGGGCCCTAATAGTTCATCCGACCACGGGAAATAGCAACATATAAACTGCAAAATCCGTTTTTCAGCTCCCACCCCGTAAAACATACACAGCTTAGAGGGTGTGTCTCACTTGGCTTCCTCGGAAATTTTCCCTACGCCACGCCACTGTTCTAAAGGCCATCTCCAAGGACGTTGGTATCCCTGTTTCAACAGTGCACAATGTTATTAAGAAGTTTGCCAAGCATGGAACTGTCAAGGACCTGTCTGGATGTGGGGAAAGAGGAACATTGATGAGAGAAGTCTTCGAAGGTTGGTGTGAACTGCGGAAAAACCACCATGTATAACATCCAAAGACCTGAAAGCTGACCTGGAAGAATATGGGGTAATGGGTTCAACACGTACCATACGCCGCACTCTAAACCAAGCAGGGCTTCATGGGCGAAGGCCATGAAGATCCCATTGCTGAAGAAAAGGCATAAAAAGGAACAACTGATCTTTGCCAAAGAGTACCTGGACCAAAAACAATCCTTCTGGGAAAATGTCTTCTGGACAACATAAACAAAAATAGAGCTTTTTGGCAATGCACACCAACAATTTGTTTCCAGATGGCGAAATTAAGCTCATAAGGGAAAATAACACCTTACCAACAGTTAAGCATGGTGGAGGATCCATGATGTTGTGGGGCTGCTTTGTTGCATCCGGTACTGGAGGCCTTGACCGTATCACAGGAATCACAAAACCAGGATACCAAGAGATTTGAGAGCTAAATGTGCTACCCAGTGTAAGAACACTAGATTTGTGTCGAAGATCATGGGTTCTCCAGCAAGATAAAGACCCAAAGCCCACATCCAAAAGCATGCAGGAATGGTTGAAAAGGAAAAATGGACTGTTTTAAACTGATCTCAATAATCAGTACTGCATGAGGAGCAAAGAGAGGTGAAAGGTATCAGTAGGAATTTTCTGCCCAAAAGATAGTGATGAAATTTATTCACTCCAGTGGTTTAATCTGTGCGTAACTTCATTATGCTTTGCTCAGTGTCTTTGATGGAAAACAGGGCTGTACGTTAACTTTTTCAGCACATAACACTAGTGCTACAGAGGCTGAGAGTTTTTTAGCACAGGACCAGAGAGTTGTAGCACTACCTAAAAATGCAGAAGAAGCATCTTTATTACACTTTAACTCATTTTTACATAACAGGCGTTAAAACACTGCCACTCTAAAGACTGTCTGCTGGCCACTGCTTTGTAAATGGCCACCTGGCCCTCTGGGAAGTGGCCAGCCATTTTTCCGCAACCTTGGTCGGGTCAAAGTCATGGACGTCGGAACTATTTTCTGAGAGGGGGGGCGGGATTTTGTTGGGAGGGTCAGGGGAGAGACATAAACTGGATAAACGGTCCGTGTATGTTGCGGCCATCCGACTTATCCGAATCGTACGTCTCTTTTACCCGGAAGGTGCTGTGTTATTCCGCGAAATTACCTGAAAGCCTACTTTGAGACATTTAGGGGGAGCTCTAAAACACTGTTCATAAACGCTCCGACAGCATCTGACGCTCGCGCTTTGACCCACTGTTTTAAACACGCACCAAAAGCGCTATGACGTGGACATAAAAGCGGAGCCTCCGCCTCTTCGCCGCCGCCACTCAGCTGTTGATCCTCGGTGACTGCCGGGGTCGGCTGCACTCTGACCGACCGGGAGCCGCTCCGTGAGTCGGTGTCTAGCTCATGGAGCCTGCTAACAACAGCGATTCATTAACATAGTGTAGAGTTACGATTAGCGTAATGCGTAAGTCTTTCCTGCTTCCTAGTGTTGCGCAGCCAGGTTTTCAACCTGCGCAAGGCTGGGAAAGAGTGCTCGGATGCCGCGGGGAGGCTGATGGGGGGCGGATGGGAGGGGGTGTGGCCGCACCCCCCGCACCCCTAGTTCCGACGTCTTTTGTGGCTAAATCTGCCCATAGCACCCCGTGCTACAGAGCAGATTAATTCTTAGCACAGGCATGTTTTGGTGTAGCACGTGCGACATATAGGTCGCACTGTACAGCCCTGGAAAGGTGTCTCTCTTTGGCTGATGGAACGTGTGACTCTACATAAGATGAGGTGTCACATTCCAGCTTATGTGTAATGGGTATTCAGTATGCTAGAAAGAGATTACGTCCTTGTACAGAGTATGTCAAAAGCAGTATTCCAAAAATACCAGGATGTTCTATCACGTCCGGTTGTATTTTGCCACATACAAACCAGTTTGCTTTTCTGGTTATTCTGACCCACAATCCTTTGCACAGCAGATATGAGCAAGAGGGTCAAAGTTCAGGTATCCTGTTATGTGGAAGAAGTATGTCCTAATGGAAAGCCTACTGCTTGCAACAGTATGTACTTTGTAAGTGCAGCTGCAGTCTACTAAAAGTAATGGAATGCAGCTATAGTCTTCAAGATATCTGGAGGTGCGGTGATGACTCAGATGTTTCTCTTGAGCATCAGAATGGGTCAGAGATGCCAATTTATCCTTTGACGATATCTTCTGCTGTAGCCAACTGATCCGACTCATAGGATCTATGTCGGGGCATGGATCCATTAAACTAGTGTGTTGGATTTAAAGGGGTGAAGGTTTTTTTAGGGGGGGTTTACTTATCCGATGCAAGGGTCCAGGGGCAGACAATGTCATATTGTACAGACTGAAAAGCTCTGAGGCAAATTAATGATTTCTGATATTGAGCTATAAAATTGAAACTGAAATTTGAATAATTGACCACTACAGGGTTGAAAGCAGAGTCATTACTGTGATTTAAGCTCTTTACTTAAAGAGTTGAAGCATCACAAGTGCTACAACATGTGCATATTCCTATAGTTTCTGAAATAAAGCAGAAAGAAAAATACATGTCAGTTGTTGCTGACAGCCAGAATTACAGGACTGTAAATGAGACCTGAATTATCTTGAGATAAACAGCAAATCTGCAGTGACCACTTTTGTTATAACATCTTACACACTGAAAACTACATTAACTAGTCAGTGACTTCTGCACAGATAGTGATGGTAGAAACATAACAGCATAAGCGGAATGCAAAAGCAGCAAAACAAACAACATAGTAAAGCATAAAAGTATAAAAATAAAGGTCTTTGAATATGAAGAATTCACAATATGTATGATGAAACTGTGTTAATATTTTACAAAAATGTAATAGAAAATCATACAGACTGAAGGGAAATATGGTGTGCTCCTGACAACTTTCAATAACTATTTCAAACTTTTGAGTTTTTCAACTCAATGCAAGTCTTTTTTGCAGTAATATTTGCATGTGGCACTGAGGATAAACAAGTAATTATATATGCACTCCACTTACATTAATAATTATATAGAATCAACAGTATCAAATGATGAATTATTTCTCGCAGGTTTAAAAACAGGCCTAGATTTCGGATTGATATGGTCACATTTAACATACTTGGTTTAACATACTCCTTCTACTAAGTGAAAACACACTTTTGTACACATCTGTGTTGACATTTTCAGTTAGTCCCAGTGCTTTCCCTTTACCTGAAAAAAAACAAAACAAAATAAAATAAAATTCAGCTTCATCTCTAGTGTTGTTTTGGCATTTCAGTCATTAGCCTGACTTGCTCCAGAGCTCAAGCACATCTCCCTGCTGTCTCATGTAGCACAAAATGCTAAATAATTAACCTCCACTTGCTACTTCACTGTTAAAGAGGAAAATCATGTTGGTGTATGTGAGGACACCGTTGTTCCAATTAAACATTGTTTGTGCCGTTTAAGATTTAGCTGATTATCTTTTGTGAAGAATGTCTTTTTTTTGTGTGTATTATTTTGGTTTGTATAGGGGACGTCACATATTAAAGGACATTGTCCTATGTAGTCTCATAGGATTTTTTTTGGATTACTATTAGCAGTCCAGCAGCAAATTAACAGCAAAGTTCCATTTCTTTTATTAAATTCCTCATCGAAAGCAATTTGGCACCATACACCAATTCACTCTTTGTTATTCTGTAAGGAGTGTATTAAGAGACTGAGTTCCAGCTCCAAATTATTACAGAAGGGTGAGCTGAGAGTAAAGGTAAAGTGGCACGCAGATGAGGAATCTTGGACAGTTTTGTAACATCTGTCAGCGTGTTTTATGGTGATCTGTCCTTTTGGTCCTCAGGCCTGAGCTGCTCTGTGCATAACTCACCATGTTAACTAATAAGACCAGGAGCATGTGCTGACCACGCTTCAGTTAGTCAAATTGACTGCCACTGCTTTTGTCCAGCTTCGACTGGTTTCTTGAATATGCACTCATATTTTTGCAGCCTGCTGATATCCTTCTGAGTGATGAGTGAGGGTAATGTAAGTACCATGTTGGCACAGGCATTTCCTTCTGTTTGCAGGGTGGGGAGAGCATAAAAGCTGTGCAGTCTGGTCAAAAACCTAGGACCTCAGGCTGAATCTTACATCCACTATGAAGAAAGTAGTAGCTCAGTGGGAGATGTCTAATGGAATTAACAATCTTAATTTGGTTTGAGGCAGATTGTTTTTGTGCCAAAATTCAAGTCTCATTTTTTACCCTGGATCCCAGTGAGCTTGCATATATGTCAGTAAAACTGAGCCCAGTTGATTCATTTCAACAGGGTGCCAGACATGGGTCTTGCAAGACCACATTTTTATTACCTGTAATTTGTATTCCAGCAATGCAGTTGTAAATCCACGCTCATCAGATGTGGACCACAGATGTTTATACCTCGATCCATACGGAGAGAGAACCACAACAGAAAACATATGGACAAACACCACAGATATGATTCTAACTAAAGTGCTCCTGAATTAACAATGACGCTGCCATCCAAACTCGTCTTCGGCAGCATGGGATCATAAAGCATTCTGCCGAGTATTTAAACGGCTCAAGGACAGAAGGCTTATTTTCTAGGATGGCGTATGAGACCATCCACAGAGATAGACTGGAAAAGGGTTTCTTACCCTCCAAAAATGGGAGGCTCATTTCAGCAGTTTTCCTGTAAAAACATATTTCATCCCTGGAGAGCATGATGACTCATTATGGATATTAGCTACTAGTAGGCCTGCACAATATGAGGAAAATGTGATAATGTTGTGGTAAATAAACAGATATTAAAGCTGTGCTTGTATATACATTGTATATTTAAATCTACATTGCTTTGGTGTTGAGGCGCTACAGTGTGAATTCATGGACAGACTAAAACATACATCATTACTACAACCTAACAACATACTGAACAATTCCACAAAAGGAGCTACACTACTCTTAGAACACCAATCTTCATTTTCAACCCAGCTTTATGTTTTTCTCCAAGACACTATGAATGGTCTCTCACATTTTAACTCGTCATATCATCTATGCATTAAACGAGCAGCGTGAGGATGTGACTGACAACATGAAATAACCTTTGAAGTGCAAAAAATGTGTTTATCATGCCAGCTGACACTGGAATGAAGATTGCCCTACTAGCACTACTACAACTGGAAGAAATATATAGATATCCATCCATTGTCAACCACTTATCCTGTTAATGGTCGCGGCGGGGATGGAGCAGATCCCAGCTGACCTGAACCCAAACTCGTGCTAACCACTACACCACCGTGCAGCCCCCAAGTATATCCTACATGTTGCACCACAAATACAAATGCTGCTTAGCTCTATCACAGCTTACACTGGTAGACTGTGAAACAGCAAATTGTCATGCAGACATATGGTTTTTGTCCCCAGACACCTCACTGTTTTAAGGCAAGAATAAAAAGGAAAATTGCCCTGAGGAAACTCTAGGCAGGGTTGTTATTGGAGACATCAGGATTTCTCTTTGTAGGGACTCAATGGGAACATCATTTTATAGAAAGCAATAACAACTCAGAGCTTAGTGAAGAGAGAAAAAACAGATGATAAATTGATGGCAAAGTGTTTAGGGACATATTTGGTCTGATTTTATGGTCGACAAATGGGTATCAGAGTCTCTTGTTATTTTATTATAATTATTTTTGGGTTTCAATCTACCCATCTGAAGCTCCATTTTATCAGAAAAGTATTTGTTGGCGAGTCGACATTTGCTTATTTAATATTTATTAAGTACATTTTTAGAATGTATTGCTATGATAAACATAATGATTTATGAATCTTAAATGACAATAGAATCTTTGTTGTTGTGTTTTCATGAGCTGTGCTGTGTGCTCACATATAAATAGACTACAACAAAGTCACTTTGCTGCTTAACAGGACTGGGCTAAGGAGGACTACAGTGGAGGCTGCCCTGTTAATGTCATGGCACCTGGTCTGCTAACATATTACCACCCTAGAAGGAGGAAGCCCTGTGGCAGGTAATCAACCCACTGATGACAAATCCACCACAGCATCACAGCTTTCCCTTTCCCTCGACTCAAAAGAGTCACCTTTCTTCAGGCTCTCACCACAACTAATGTGGGATGTAGTTGAGTAAACCGACGTGACTGTTTCTATACCTTTTCATTTTTTTAAGAGACACTAGATGACATCCATCATGCTGTATTTATACCAAAGAAACCATGTCTACATTTTACCCTGTAGACCAGGTATTACTTAGGACCACCCAGTGCCTACAGATCATTGACATGAGTCTTGAGAGTTATTATGCCTTTGCTGATACACATTAGTCCAGTTCTAAAGAAATGGCAAGCGGTCGCCAGCCTTGGTGTCCTCATAGGAAAACTTCCTATAATCCATTTCTAATGGCCTGTTCAGAGACGCACACAGCTGAACGAATGAGAGCGAGAGGTGGGGAGGAGGATCCAGGTAATGTATTTCCATAATGACATTAAGTCTGTGGGGAGCAGAGGAAGCTCATTACATAACGTGACTCAAACAGCGGCACAGGGCAGTAGCCCTTATCCACATTCCTATCCCATACAGAAAATGGATCCTCAAGGACATGTTGTGACTTTGACACAAATACATTACGTGTAATGAAGATAAGCCCATGCTTGGTTGACAGAAATTCTGCTGGTGCTTCGAACATATTGTATTTAAAAGCATGGCAGTCGATTTTAAAACAAAAGTAATTATTCGAGGTGGATATCATGCCTGATTGCTTGGTATGTGAGATTTTTATGGAGAGGTCCTGCCTACTCAATTCTAGGTGTGGTAAGAGAGAGACAAGTATGAGTAAGAAGAACAAACCAAGAACCCAGTGGGTTCATGCTTTACTGGGTTAACAGCTCAATGCATGCTAAATGCATGGAGAATAAACTGCACTGACTGAGACTTCATTTGTAGGATCGTTCAAAACAAAAAACTAAAATGGTTGTCTGTGCCGCTGGACTACTTCCACCAACAGAAAAGGATTAGTTCATTCAACCTATGAGTACACAGAGTGCAACCGAAGGATTTAAAACTTTTGTTTACAATGAGGTTTTGATATTTTACCATTTCCAAAATCAGGGCAAGAACTAAAAGTGATGTGCCACAAGCCTAGTTATGGAAGCAAACTGAGAATTACAAGTAGAGATCTCCATAAGAGGTATACAGGCTGAGCAGTTTGTCTTTGTGTGTCCACACAGGGACGTTTGGACCAATTTAGTTATTTCAGGATTATTCCTTCTCTGTTCAGGCTTTTGAAGGACAGCAGTAACTATGCTTCTCATCCTGAAACACTCAAATTATTCCTTCGGGAGAGCATTTTTGATCAAAACAGCACAGCTACAAAAGGTTCATATTCTCTTAACAGAGCGTTCTGCGTCTCAAAGCATGATAACGCCCCAATATGCACATCAAAAGTGCATGTAGACCAACATACACCAGCTCAGTAAGTGGTCATTTCATCAAATTCCTTCCACCTGACCATCACAGAATTTCTTGAAAAAAATCTAGTATGAAGATGTTGATAGGACAAATCCAAAATATTAGGTCTCTGCTGTCAATAGTTTTCTCATGAAACGTCATTGAATGAAGGGTAGGTTTAGACGGTTTTTGGCATCGTACTCTGAAAAAGCCATTTTTAAACGGCAATATCTGGAAAACTATCTCACCTGTAGCCTTAACATTTTCTACAGTGTGTACTAATTGTCTCCAGACATGGAATGTCAGGGGTGTTTATCAAGTTACATATTTTTACCATCATTATTTTTACTATCATTTTTACAGGACATTCTGATATGGTCAGGTGGGAGGCATTTGATGAAATGACACGGAATGACCCTAAGGAGTGATAGTGACAAACACCTTTTACTTGGTATACGTTCACAGCACATACTCCAGCTTTGTACTAAAATCATGAGCCCCTATAGGCAACACATCATCAATATGAAAGGCTTGTTCAAAGTGGCAGTCTACACATGGTCAGGGATTTGAGCTGCACTTAGCAAAGACTAACACTCAAATGTCTATAACATTAGTGTTTAAAAGTAAAACAAAATATTTACATTTATGCTGCCATCAATCAATACAAAATTTGCAAGAAGATGATAACTGAGACTATATAAAGAAACATATTATGTCAGTTACTTTGTCATATTGCTGACTACTAATGCAATAAAGTTGGTTGGTGCTGTGATGCACAGGTTCTTGACGGAGGCTCCTACTGCTATTTCAAAACAGCTATGTTTATTAAGGCCTTTGTTTTGTTTTTATCATACTGTTGAAAAGATGAGACGCACTCAAGGTCTCTGAAAAAGACTCATCTGCATCCAAAACCTAGATGCAGATGAGTCTTTTTCAGAGGAGGAGCAGGTCTGTGGCCAGTTTTCATCACACATGATCTGTTGGATGGTGTTTGTTTAATTCTGTACTTTGGGGCAAATGGGGCTTCTTGACCTTATTGAACTTAAAGCCATTTAGTCATTGACCTCTCAAAGCTAAAACACTGATCTCACTGAGCTGACCAAGAAATGTACACTTGCAATAACTGATTTTTTTGGGGACACTTTTTGAACAGTAGGAGCTCTGAGGAACCAATTACACCAATTTCTGAACATTACAGATTTCCACTCAGAACATTTGTTAAATGTGTATTTATATATAAATATAATCAAAGCACAGTGGGGATTTCTGTTGGCAAAGACAGGCTGCACCACAAATTAATTAATCATCATGGACAGATATAGACACCTTTATTTTTGGGGGCATTGAATGTAAAAAAAGCAGGGATAGGATAAAATGATGCCTCGCGTTTCAAGAATGAGACCAGTATTGTACAGTATATAACACCAGTTTATTTTACACACTACTTTAGTCACTGCGATCAAATTCTTGAGAACGGTGGATGACAGAATAGAAAGAAAGCTTTAATCTTCCCAGAGTATGTATTTGTGCTTAAGGTGACAATGTATACGCAAATCCATTTTATTCATCTGCTGTTATAGTATCTGACTCAGCCCCGTTGGGAAATGTGATTAAATTGAACATAGCAGAGCAATTTGTATACAGCCGAGGTCAAAATGATATCCTTCTAGCTCTGAGGGACTCTTTTATCTTTATTCCCAGTTTTACAGATTCCATTAATCCTATAATTGTGCATTTCAGGCAATCCTACATGTTGGAGATGTTTAATGGGAGACCATCATATCCCCATGCTTTGCCTTTCTCAACATTTTGCAAAAACAAAGCATTATGACGGAGTACTGAAGTCGTGGGTCCTATCAGTTCCACTTAGCCTAACTCATCTTATAATCACCCATTTGAAACCAGTCATTAATCAACTTCAATTAAGACCACAAAATAGCCATTTTAATCTGACAAGCTCTCAGTCTTCGCAGTATAATGCTGCTGCTCGTTATACTGTTTACTGCCACCTGCTATGCATGCCGCTGTAATGGTTATGTTGATTGATTTCTCCCTACAACACTCCTTCCTGTTTTATGACCATACTTGGTTGAATACATTGCTCTTGCTTTTTATTATAATCAGTGTATATTATATCTCAGTGATCAGTGGATTTGTCGCACTACGTCACCGCTGGAGAAATCCATCACAGAGCACCCTCAAACATCCATGTACTTGAGGTTACGTCAGGCAACTTCAACAAACTCATTTTTTAGTTTAATTTGGAGGAGGCCAATCAGGCTCCACTCAGTGGACAGGCAGGTGGTGTGCATTACCAACTCCAAGCTTGTTGACATGTTGCCAAAAGGCCTTTCAGTCTGAGGTTGACTTCTTCTTGGATATTCTGCTGATGAAGTCTCTGAAGTGGCTTCTTTTAGTGCGCTTGACTGAACCCCCAAAATGCGTCTCTTTCTCATTGCAGCTTTGGCACACACTGAACCTCTGTCCACTCCTGACTACTCATCCAATATTTGTTAACACTGTTGCTGAATACTATTTTTTTTTTTTTTTTTTTGCTCCAGTCTGGTGAACAAGCTTAAACCAGTTTGATTTTATGCTAACTTGCTGAAGTGACATTGCTCATTGTGACACAAGCTGGCAGTTTTAACAGCCTCCATCAGGAACCTGTGCTGATAGCATCACAGCACCAACCAACTTGTATTGCATTAAGTCAGCAATTCGACAAAGTGACATAATAGGTTTGTTAAACTAATTGAGCAACTGCGTGTCTCACAGGGCATGCACAATTTTCTGTCAGCGACATGAAGAGCATCAAATTCCAGTAGAGACGGAAGTGGAAAAAGTTGCACAGTGCATGTTGTGTTTGTTTACTAGAAGGTTCATGTGTTTTGGGCTGATAAGATGAAATATGGCAGTGTTTGTCCTTAAGAAAACTAGAGCTGTGCCAATATGGCAATATTTGGGATTTGAAGCTTTTTTGATGAAAAAAAGTAAAAAGAAAAAAAAGAAAAGTAAAAAAAACTAACAAAGCTGAGGCAACGTGTAACATGGTGTTGCTTCGCTCTCGGCTTCTGTTTCTTATTAAGCATTTATTGTTGGTAGACAAACCAGCTCACTGTCATTCATGGTTCTCATTATGTTCCAATAAGGAGCAGCTTCTGTGTCAAGAGCAAAAACTTGTGCCACAAATTTGGTATACCAGTCTGTTCCGGTGTTTGGCAAACTGGTTTACACCAGCCCAACCCGACTGAATATTAATGCCACCGGGTGGAATCCATCATCATAGTCTGCTTTAAAACATCATATGATTAAAAGATAGCCTTCCCTTCATATTGACCAATATTTTGTGAACTTAAAAGTAAGCCAAGCAGTTTAAAGGAGGCAGCTACAGCAGTAGAGAGACATACGGTTAGGAAAGAGAAAATGGATTATATGTGTGGTGTTATTTTCATGGTGCGTTTGACTGCCGTTGTTCTCTATTAGGGTTGCACGGTATACCGGTACTAATTTGGTACCGGGGTACTGAGGCATTTAAAACGGTACTATATTGCATTTGGACGGGACCGGTACTTGCAGCGCCGCCGGCAGCGGCCGCAACAGCGCGGCGAACTCGCCGCGTGACGTCACCGCGTTGTAACTACAGCTGAGAGGACGAGGAGCGAGCCGCAGCTTGGGGAGATAAAGAGAAAAAGCAAGCAAGTTAGCAAGTAGCGTGGACGGTAGCAACAAACGGAGCAGGAGGAAAGCTTGGAGAGAGCGCGCGCGAGAGAGAGAAGCACGGAGAGGAGAACGGCTGCTGCAACCGTCACCACGCCGCAACTTGCGGACAAACTAGCGCCGCGAAGTGCGATATGGCCGTACTTTAGCTTAAAACAAATGCGCAAAGCGAGGCAGTTAACGCCGATGCACCACTGTGTAAACGGTGTTTAAAACATGCATGGCTAATGGCGGAAACACCTCCGACTTAGCCAAACACTTAAAGGACAAGAACCCAGAACTGCACACTGAGCTCAGGGAACGACAGGTCATTTACTCAGGAACAAAAGCCACATTCAGTGCTAAAAGCAAGCGCCATCCCCCTTCACTCTTAACAAAAGTAGCTCTGGAAGAAAAAAATAGAGCTGGTTTATTTATATTATTATATTTTATATTATATTATTGTATTTATATTTTATAATTTAATTTATTTTTAAAATTGTGTGCATTAGAAAAGCTTGTCTTTGTGGTATTTTATTTTGTTTGCTGATTAATATGTAATTGTTCTAAGATTTTCTATTAAAATAAAGTCAGTAATGACATTTTTTGGATTCACTTTTTATTTGAAAAAGTATCGAAAAGTATCGAAAAGTACCGAAACACATGTTGGTACCGGTACCGGTACCAACATGTTGGTATCGTGACAACACTATTCTCTATTATGGGGTGGGGGAGAAACATCAATGTTCATACTTGCCATTATGGCTAAAACACCAACTGTGATTATCTCAACAAACATTTCAATAAAAATATATACAATCTAACCTGTCTTTTTTATTATCTGAAATAAAACTACTCAGCTGGCAAACAAAGAGAAAAAATAAATATGCATTTGACTTATTTTCCTGATTTTTATCAATCTGAGGATGTCAAGAATAGAGACAGAGTGTGCATGTAACTATAGTAACTCACTCCATGTGTGCACGCTTAAGAGGAGAGGTTGAGACGCTGACTGAGATTACTCTGATAGGCATGCATGGGAATAAATTACAATACAACAGATGAGTGTATATTTGTGTCTTTCACCCTGATGGTCTAAATAAGTTGCTGTTGCACAGTGCCGGTCCGCCTCATCTCTCTGTGTCGTACTGTTCAACCTATGATCAGTCTCGTTTCACACCGCGACGTTGTCAGTTAAGCATTGGTTTGTCACTGCATGAGAAATATTATAAATATTTATTTGTGAACAGAACTGATCTGCGGCTCATTTTTGGCCATGTGGGTCGCCAGTTGAATAGACCTGGCAGCCAACAAACCTTCAATGATTTCTTCCTGCATAATTAGCCATATGTCTTTGTTTATCTAAAACCACAGAGACACCTACACAAAGGTTTATATACCGGCTGTCTAGTGGGCAAAGGAGCCGCTGAAAAACACATCAACACATGCACAATTTCTATATTCTTTATGACAAAAGTCCTGTTACTTTGCCATGATAAAGTAGAGAAAACATTCAGTAATAAGCTAAAAAAGTAGGACAACAGAGAGCTGAATTATCTGGTGAATGTTTCAGAATCAATCAAAATCAACCTTTTGAGTTGAATGAAACAACAAAAATAGACGTTTTGAGACGATGTAAAGATCTGAAGCATTGTGTGTCAATATGATAGGTAGCGGTAAAGAAAAACAGAGAGATATGTTTAATTAATCTGGAGTTCATTCTGATGGAACGAGGAATAATAAAAATGTAAAAAACAAAAATAATAAACAGGCTATGCTATCTATTCAATTTAAATGTGTGTGTTTATTTAGTGCTACATTTGTGTTGCTTCTCATTTTATAATTAATGAGTTTTCAATGAAGCGTCTTCCTGACAATCACACAAAAGGCACAGCTGTATGCTACTGTATATGTGTCAATGCATACGTCAAATCAATTTGAATCAGTCATCTGTGCACAACAAGGAGAACATCATGAATCCTGGACACCCTATAGGCTATTCAGTGACACCTGAATGAATATCAGTGTAAGATACCGATATTCAAAGGGCCTTCTTAATAACAAATAATTAAATGTTATACCAGTGCTGCTGTTACATTGCTGCTACACTGCCTCATTATAACAGTACAATGCATACATAATTAGAATGCCAACTTGATGAATGACTATTCTGTACAGTTCTAATACTCACATTTTAAGACTTTTACATAACATATTTCCCTACCATAATATAAAGCATGATTGGGATTCCTCTTGACATGAGTATTTTTATGTTTGTTAGCCGTATGGCAAATGCAATGATACAATTTACAAAATACTTACTTTTTGGTGTGGCTTAACATGTCAATGCTTTAAAAATATATTTGGTTCTACAGCAGAGAAACAGCTAATTAAGTTTTTCGGCGTAGTTACTGTAAGTCTGCTTCTGCTATTGCTTCACTTCCTGTGGAGTCAAGCAGAGGTAATAAGGACAGCACCATTGCAGCCCACATTGTATTCAAACGGGGTATTCAAAAAGTCCTGTCATCATGATGCAAAAGTTCTGCCGTTGCCATCACTTGCAGTTGTAATGTGCACTCATCGCTTTTATTGCCACAACATGGGAGCAGCAAACCAGCCACATCTGCTCAGAACATCATTTATTAAGAAAAAACACTGTGCCAAATAATACCACAAGAAAGATTAACAGGAATAGCCACTGGATTGTTCACAAGATTTGTCCAACTCAAAATACAAATAAATAATTTAACAAAATCCAACAATATAAACCAGGGGAAAAAAGCAAATAAAACGATAAGGGGAAACAGAAAACCAATGTTGACTTGTGTGAGGCGATAAGTCCAATCAGAGGTGAGAGGGACACCTTGCACCACACACATATTTCCTCCCTCACACATATGCGACAACAAGCTCCAACAAGCTCTATCAGAACCAAGCAACAAAGTAACGGATAAATCTGGCATGGAAGAGACCAAATAATCAATATATAGTGTTGATGTATTGCTATATACCACTAAATCAATCACAGATCTATAAACAATACTACGAGAATACAGCAATGTATAACGTTATGAACTTAAGTAAGAATCAATTGTCAATAAAAGATACTGATATACACTTTTCACCATCAACGGCTATCCCAAATTGAAATGGCAACCAAAAGTCTCAAGATATTTAGGGATTTTCATCACAAATGGCTTGAACAAACAAGCTTATCAAGAATAACAAAGCTTATCGAGCATACCATCTACGACTGATGGAAAAGGTCAAAATTATCTACAGAAATGGACAGCTTTGCCCATATATCATTGAAGGGTAAACATCATTAAACTAAAATGAATTGCCAAAATGCATCTTTTTGTTCCAGTCAATCCCGAATGATCTCAAAGTTCCTATGGGCTGGAAAAAACATCAGAGTAATGGTTTTTACTCTGCAAGCCCAACTCTCTAAATGAGGGATTCATTTACCCAACTTCAAATTAGATTGTTTGGCATCGCAACTGTGGGCTGAATGGTCCTGGCTCCAAAGAGATACCACGAGTGCAACCTGGCTAACTATAGAACAGATGGTTAACCTATCTCTAGGAGTTCAATTCCATTTATAGGCGCATTAAAGAAGTTGCACAAGCGTGTGTCTGATACATTTGAATTCGATTTTGGGACTACGCAATGTTCTTTTTAAACACCCAGTGGGACCATACGGTTGTTCTATAAAAAGAGGTGTGGAGCCATCCCAGACAATATTATAGACCATTTACTGTTGTTGGAAAGAAAATGGAGTTAAAGAACTGGGGTATCTCTGCAATAATGATATATTTGCTCACTTCTCTCATATAAAGCACTTACAGCAGCTTCCAGGTACATACTTTAAAATGTCTGCAGATAAGGAGTTGGGTTTAAACAAACACTATCCAGAACCTTCCCAGTTTCTCTGAAACTCCAGCTGTAATATAAAAATGCAAATGATATAATCCGATAGCAGAAAAATTACATTGCTCTGCACAGCACAAATAATGGGGGAATGAAATTGGATATGAATATATGCTGCAAAAATTTGAAAATCTATGAAGGGAGTCATAAAGGAATCTAGTTTAAATCAATGATAGACTCATGCAACATATTTCACCACGTGTATTATAGCCTACATCAGTTCATCAACAGTGCATCTCCTAAATGTCCTTCGATGAAACTCAGACATGGGAATCTCATGCACATGTTTTAGGAGGGACACCCTTGAATTATTTTTGAAGAATATGTTTACATGTCAAACACTACAGAAAGTAATTAGCGACCCCTCGATGCTTAGGATGGGTTAAACACAGAGGTCACATTTCATGTATTTACCTGTATGTATATCATCATGATCCTAATAAAGTTGACTTTTGCTAAATCAATAGTGGGATAGTGGGACTGGGCAAAATATAAGACAGACTTGTAAACACTATGCAAAAAATATAGAAGAGGATGAAAAATATATGTTTATGTGTGAACTGAAACTGCTGGAATGGCAAGTTGAGAGGAGGCTGAATATGTATGTGCTGTGGTCAAGGTATGTGGCAATGGGATGAGTAAAAATGTTTAATTTATTTTATGATTTTTTTTTTTTTAAATACGTTATTCGATCTGTTATCCTCATAGAGGAAATCATACGGCCTAAGGGAAGTGTATATATTGAATCCAAAGGAAGGTGTTTGCTGCTTAGGCCTCCAACTCTGCTGTCCAGATAACATAAACTAATCATCAAGGATACCAGCCAGATTAACGGTGGTGAGGCGGCACCCCTCTCCCTTCCTCTGATTGATGTACATGCACAGAGCAGGCAGCCGTCCTTGCAGCAAGTACAGCATAATGGGCTGGTGAGTACATGAGCAGTAATCCGCTACACATGCACACAATCCTTGGAGTGGGAACATTTGTGGAAGGCCTTGTGTCTTGGTACGTAGATGCAAAAAGAAGAGAAACCAGATACTTTAGACAAATTAGCTTCCTTTAGTTAGGAAGATTTAAACTGTCTTATATTGTTTATGTTACCTATGCTCCAATGTTTATATTTAGTTTAACAATAAACTAACAAAAGTTTTCTTCTTCCAGAAACTTCTTCATGACCCTGAGGTCACAAAGTGGTTGGACTCTCCATTTACCCCTTTGCTGGATACAGACACCGCAGAGACACCACAACTGAGGGTCAATCTTCACACTCAAACCATTTCTAAAGTTAGAGACCCCAAATTTTATGACCCAACATTCCCCTTTTACGACCGTCTACATTGCTGAGGAGCAGATAAGACACAAAATAGAATGTACTTTAATTGATGGATTGTGTAATGATGAGCTAACGTGTTTAGTGATGTGAAGAGTGCTTTGACATGATTCTCTATTGACCTCTCTTCCATAGACTATAAAACCCACATCTGTGATTAAAGTTGTTTTTTTTTTTTCATTTCCGTCAGTTTTAATTTATATGAATTAAAAACTCATGCTAATAAATGTTCCTGACAGGTTTTGTTACATCCCCAGAGAACTTAAACAGAAATGTAAATACGTTGTAGCACTAACCTGTCCTGCACCAACGTCTGATCTTAGGTAATCTTTGTATTTTTGAGATAGATATTTAATCTACTCAAGTGTTACATGTTGCAAATTGATTGTTAACCCTGACAAATGTTTTTTGTTTTTCATTTGTTCCAGTTTCATAATCATACAAAATGAATCTTGTTTACTGACTCACTAAATATAGTGTGGTTTTATACAATCATTTTTTCAAGCTTGAGCATTACCAGATCTCTACATTTTTACATAATTAAGTTTATGATAATCAAGTCTGTTTACAATTATTTTTAGTTGCCTGTCATTTAAATCCGATTGTCATTGTTCTTCTAAATGTGTGCTTCATCAAAGCGCACAGACTTCCTGTCTGTTCCAGGGGAGCGATGCCCTCCCCCGTCCCTTCTCGTCTCTCACCCAGCAAATGTTGCAATTAATCATATCTAATAATATATATATAGTACATTTCATTTATGAAGTGGAATCAAGGTGACTCCTTGCCAGGCCTGAGCATGGGGGAATTACACATTTTTAATGTTTTCTAAACTAATATGCAATATACCAGTAGCAAAAAAATAGTTTAAGGAGAGAGAGAAGTTAGCGGTAACGTTATAGCTGTAAACTTAGCCATGCTTGTTTTGGGTTTACACCTCCAGACCAATGCCAAGGTCAAGCATTTTGCTTATTTTTTTGTTTGCAAGAGCAAAAACAAACAGTGATTTAGCAGATATGCGTACAACAATAAAAATAACATGTGACACAAGATCAAGTGGTCTTGCTTGCCACCAGCTGATAAAAATGAAGGGTGCTAGGTTCCAAGTTTACTGAAGGTGGGCTAACCTTTAAGGTGGATCAGCATAGAAGCCGGGCCACTGAGCCCCCCAGCAAACTTAACCACCGGGTCCAACAGCTTTTCTGGTGGAAACCCTGTACTCTCAAATGTTGGCTTCTCAAACAGCTCCACAAGCATACATTGAAAATGAGTGTTGATGGCTAAAGACAGCAATTTAATGTACTAAAAAGGGATGTTACTACACCAGAGAGGATACAATGAATGCAACATAAGGCTCAATGATTTTCCTGATTTATAGGATCCATTGGGAGACAGTTGCCCTGTGGTGTGACTACAGGAGGGGTGCAGTACAAGCTGGCTGACCTCTACCCCATGACCCTGACCCAGGAGGAGCAGGAAGCGGTTCAGCACAGTCAAACTCTCGAGGGTGCCACCGAGCAAACACCACCATCCAAACTCACGGACCTGTCCATGAGCAAGGCCGCAGTCATAGCAACGCTGGCGATAAGTGCAGTTATCTTGCTGGCTCTGAATCAAAATGCATTGCTAAAGGTCAAAACTAAGCTGAAAGGTCAAAACTTACAATGTATATTAAATATATATATATATATATATATATATATGTATATATATAATATATATATATATATATATATATATATATATATATATATCATGTCCAATACTTTAATGTATTCACTGCTCATAAAAGCATGTACAAATATACAGTATAATACTCTTTAAATAAAAAAAAGAGCACAATAAGGCTTTCCCCTTCTTTTTTGCAAAATTTAAATGATACCTTGAAAGTAATGTATTTAATGACCCCTGGACCCTCATTTACATTTTTATTGCCAACTTGAACGATTAAATCATTTTCTAAAGACAGATTCTATGTTTTCCCCCTGTAGTTATACACAGTGACTGGAAATGTATGCAACCTCTCTCATTTACATTTCTAACATTTAAAATTGTCACCATAAATGTAGGTTGTGCTTGTAAGCTTAAGGATTCAGAGTGATCGTGTTGTGTTTAAACCACTTTGCAGTGAGGAAATGGAGCTTTCATACAGCACGCCTTACATTGTTTCCCAGAGAGCCATAAAACCTGCCTGAGAGGCTTGGAGCAGAGCCACACACGTGTTTGTGTGCCCACAAAACCACCAGCAGACATTCCAACGAGCATAAGATGGATGAACAAGTCGCACAAGGAGAACGTCCAAGAGAAAGTGATTTAATCCGCATGACTTGATTGCACCCTGGATTGAAAAGGTTTTTGTCAGTCCTCATTCCTTTTCCTAGAGAGTACATCAAACTTTCACTGATCACTGGACAGTAGCCTGACCCCATTGGTGCCATAGCCTACTATTTGTCTTTGTTGTCACTGACTTGCACTGGATCAGCTGCCTGTTCTCCATGGTTTCATTAAAGCTGGTCCAGGCTGACCCAAGACCAACATCACCCACACTGGGTGAGTTTATTGCGCTCAGCGATTTAGTCATTTCTGGTGGACAGTTACAATAGAAATGGCTCTCATATGGATTAAGGTTCTGAACAAGTTCTGGGCAAAATATGACAAAAATATATACTTCACTTTTTTTGTTGACCCTGAGAGGAAGAAGGGGTATACGGATGGGTGTGCTATTTCAGGGACTCCACTGTGCTGCTTGGAGCTTCCTTCACATGGTATGTATCAACGGCAGCTTAAGGCATGGATGCAGTCATCTTACCATCTGGGGGATTGGCAGCTTGCATCGTCGGTCTGTGTATGTGTGTGTGTGTGAGAGAGAGAGAGACTGTATTGTACATTATTTAAGCTCAGTCTCTGCCATTTTCACATAGCACTATGAGCCTCAAAGCTTGCATTTAACATTTGTTTGTGACAATGGCTCGGTGGACCCCCTACTTCTGACCCAATATCTTCAGCGGAGACTCATTCGACTCAAAAAACATCTGTACTATAGTGCAGAGTCACTGTATTTGATACCTTTAAAAATGATACATTTGACCTTTAAAAAGGTATCAAATGAAATAATTCAGTAACAGGTTGCATTGAAACTTCACCTCCAGTCAAACAATACCTGCATTCAATCCTTTGTGTAACACAATCAAGAAAAAAATGTGTTTGGGTGTAATGCTAAGATTATCACTCAACATGATACTAGTTGGCCACTATAATGGTCCTCGTATGTCCATGATTACAGAATGATATTCAATTATTTTGCTATATTCAGTCTCTTACGTGCTGGACTTCTGGACTTCTCTGTTTGTAGCTTATCAAAAAAACAATAACATACTAGCACAGTCTGATTTATTGTGGTTATAATAACGTCATTTATGGTGCTAGTAGATTGCTGCTAGACCGCAGAGTTAATACAGCAGTGAAGATGTTTTTGCAAGGCTAAATGCCTAATAATATGAGGACTATTTTGTGAAATTTCATGAGATAAAAACATGCTGTGAATTTTGGAAATCATAACATTCACTTTTTTAAATAAATTTGGACCAATTTGATGAATCATTGGTTTTAAGTATAGAAAAAAGGAAAGCCGGTGAACATTAGCTGTACGGTAAATTCACTACAAATCCCCACTTCATATTAAAATCATTCAACAGAAGGTTAAGCAAATCTGCCACAAACTACACAAAGCACAGCAAGACTAAAACTCCCATCATGGTGAGCAGTCAACCCTCATTCATAGCTTTTGCAAAGGCAACACAATACAAACATGACAGTCAATGGTGAGAAGACTGTATAAGAGCAGTTACTAGTCGACTGATCTGATTTATTGATCTCAGCCTGATCTTGTGTAAAATATGCTAACTTGTGTCTTCTTTATTTTGAGGATCATTTTTCATATTGTTTTCCTTACATTAGGGGAATGTCAATATTGTCCACCCCTCAAAAATGACTGTTGTATGGTTTTGCTGCCAGCCAATCACTGCAAGTGTTCCTGTTCTGTTTAATGCAATGTATGATTGGCCCCTAAGGAGATGGCTGAATCGGTGGCTAGCAGCTAATGGTGCTAGTGGGAACAGTGCTGACCGAGCTAACAGTGTTAACCTGAGGGGGATGGTTGGGTATTATGCTTCCGAGACAACACTGTCAAATTTATCATTTCATATTTGTACGTATTTATTTTGTTTAAAGTCTGACTGAATTATAAATGTGAATATTAACCAGAACATCACTTTAATGTCATATAGTCCTAGTTATCGGTTGCCTTTAACATTTTTGGGGGACTAGTTTGAAAATGACTGTGAAAACATGAAAGAAGCACATCGATACGAAGCAGCCAGAAGCATTTCATATAATAGAGTCATATCATCATACAGAGGGAATATGTGTTTCATAACTAATCAGGACGGAAGACAGTTTGCTCGATATGTTGATGCTCCCAAGATAACGGTGAAATGCAATAATGAATTTCAGCCCCTAAAACTTTGAAAGCCTGACATATGGTCCATAAATTAAAAACAGAAAAGACGGATCAGCTAATTTCCCATGCACCCCCTACTCTGCATTTGTTTTACATGTTCAATGTTGCTGGGATCAGTGTAGCCTCTGTAAACACCCGACATATCACTTGCTTGAGTGCTTGCCTCTGGGTAACAGCACCAACTTGAAAAATGAATATACTGCAGTGCAGTGTTATCAATATTTGTGACCTTAAACAACACTTTTCTCAGTGAAACTCAAACTGCATGTATTGAAGATAATGCGACAAGTATTATAGTATGTTGTGCTGATGTATACTTATACAGGTATGTCATACAAGTGCTTGTGATGGCAAGAGTACCATAATGCAATTCAGCAAACCTGGAATACATACAGCCTTCGTAAAGCCTATCTTATATTACTTCAGCAAGGAGTTGATTCAACTCTGGCAATTGAGCAGCTTTGCTGTGTTTAACACACATAATGACTGCAGCTGTTATCCAATCATTTCAAAGTTAAATGTCAAAACGGCATGATTCTGTAGAACCAATTTGCAGTGTTCTTTATCTGGCGATGCAAAAAGTAAAAGTATGATTCTTAGAAGTGTGCATTTTTCAAACATCAGTGCGGCTGGCTCAGAGGTAGAGTGAGTCGTCCTCCACATGTTGACGTATCCTTGGACATGAATCTGTGTGGTGTGGAGGTGTCAGAAGACTAGACAAACACTGTATGAATTTAGGTCCATCCATTTATCATAACATCAGTGAAAGCATTAAGGAATGTGGGGTTTTGACTAAATTATCCAATTTGAGTGAAATGGAAATTACAAAAGAATTGGAATATGGTGAATATTGGTGTTTTCAAGGGAATATCAAAGGTTGAGTTGCTGACCCTATTCAGACATGACTTTCTGTCATATTACTTGAAATCCGCGTAACATACCGATAGCAATGAATAAATTAAATGCTCTGACATACAAACAAAAAATTAAAATGTCATCTGTGGCCATGGCAGGACTGTAAAAATCCTGTCTAATCAAAAAGGTTAGGCCGGAGAAAATAATTTGACAGTCTGCCCGTCTGTCAATGCTAACTTCTTGGATCTCAAGCACTTGTTGGGGTGTTCTGGGGAAGTGGCTTTGAACAGAGGTCTGAACGAAGGGGGTGGGGTTTTTTACGGTTTGGCATTGCATTCAAAGTCGAAGTCTCTATGTTTTTTTCCAAATGACATACTATGCCTTTAAGACAACTCACGGGGAAGCAACAAGATCAAGATTGGAGACTGATAACTGCAGGAATGTGATTTAATCGTTATCACTCAAACGCACAGTAGATTGAAAGGGTTTTGTCGCCCCCCGTTTCTCTCCTAGAATCTCCAACACCCACTGATCACCAAACAGGAGTCTGGCACCATGGCTTGCTATTTGTCTTTGTTATCACTAGCTTGCACTACTTCAACAGCCTGTCCTCCCTGGTTTCATTTAGGCCCATCTGGTCTGAATCAAGGCCAACACCTTACATCTCTGTATACAGTACAGTGTGTGCCCCAGAACAAATGTAATTTCCATTCAGATTCCCACATGGGAGACACGCACAAAACAACCACAGTGAACAACGTGTATGGACAGGCAGCTTCAGAGGCTGTTTAACAAGAAGAGATGACCCAGCCTGCAGAATCAAATCACAAGTAACATTCACGAATACACCAACACGGCACATTAGAGAAAGAGAAACGATAAGAACAGACACGTGTTCCCAGCACACCACTGTTTGATCAACGATTCAGCACCAAGGACAGCGACAACAATGGAAAGCAGCAGGCACGTGCGGACGTGAGCCAGTCGGAAATGAATCCGCAGCACAGGAAGAAGCACAATGAAGCCAAGGGTTAAAAATAAGCTTCACTCACCATTAAAACCGCTGTAGGCGGAGAGATGCCCGCTGAGCTGTGGGACGAAAACATCCTTCCAGTCAAAAGTTGAAAAGTTGTCTCTCGAAGGCCAGCTGCACTAACTGGGTCTTCCGTGGGTTCAGCGGGGCTCCACGGTGTTCAGCAAGAATGGAAAACTACTTTTTTTTCTCACTTGACAGTCAAGAAAACAGCAAGTGTGAATGTGCTGCAGAATCGCCTGCTGCGCCGGCTCTGTGACGGTTTATACTGGGGAAAAAACTATTGGCCTATGTACTAGCATCAGTCTCTATAATAAAGCCCAACCTGTCTCGGTAGTCTTAGCAGAATTAGCAGACTTTGTTTGTGAAAACGAACTTGCTAAAGCTGGAGTGTTGTTTTGGTTTCGTGACAGCAGTGCGGAAGCGGCCGTGTGGGCGGAGGAGAGTTAACGAGCTGCACCTGTCCACCTGCTAGCCGCGGAGCCGTTAGCTTCGCCGTATCCTTTGTTTCGCAATCATGCTCAAACGGGTGGATTGTCATCACTTTCTAGCCCGGGCCCCAGCATGTGATGGAAACACCATACTGCAAAGTCCATTTAAGCGGTAGCCTGCTAGCAGCTGCTATTAAGGCGCTTATACGGCTCATGAATGTCACCTGTGGACGAATGCTGCCTTCACGTGCTAATCGGAAGATACTACTTCACGTAATTTTAACTTCCCACTTGTGAAGTTAGAATTGCCGCCGAGTGGTCGAAAAGACTCGAAATCGCTATATAAATCCAGGTCTATTTACCCTTCATTGGAGGGACGAACTGAAAAAAAAATGGTCCAAGTAATGGATGTAAATAGAGCTAGATAATAGGCCTACTTGTTGCATTGTCAAAAAATAAAGAATTACGTACCATGGCATTACTGAATCTGTCATCAAAATGGAAATAGAATCAAAATTGTCTTCCATTAATAATTTGAATTTTAGGGGGCGTTCAAGTATAATTTCCGAGTAAGTCTTATTTACAATATTTCCGATATGAAGTGAAGGCAGCGAATATCACCCAATCAGACGTCCCTCTGGAGTTTCTAAAGGTTATCAAAATAAGAAAAATGATAGTGAGCTGCTCAATCCATTTTAATTTAATATATGTTCTGTTGTTGAATTCAAATTACATTCAAAGAAATACATTTAATTATAAATAAAATATATTTCCTTTTAGAAAAACAATGGGTGTGTATTCTTATGGGCTAATATTTAGTGATTAGTTATGCATCCGAATAGTGAGGGCGCACTAATCAAAGATACTGTTCACTCATTTGATTACCGCTTATTTTTGATCATGGATTATTTGTTTTATGGATCTGATGGTGTCATTTTAGGCTACTTCATTGAAGCTAATATCCTTTTTTTCTATGTCACTTGCAAATACAGACAAATAGTCAGCTACTTCAGTGAGTATTACGTCATATTAAGGTCAATCTCAGTAAGCAGGATGTGTTGGCTTTAAAGTAGAGCTGAAACTTCTGAACCATTAACTATTTACAGGACAGGCAGGCGTTGGGAGGAATTGGATTTGATCGATGAAAATATGAGCTCATGACCTTCTCTAGCTCTGTGCTGACCCAAGGTCGTAGACTGATGATGGATGGATGTCATATTATTGGTTGAAATTGGTTGGTGCTAGCTGATGAAACCGGGTCCTATTTTGTTTCCCGGGAAGAAAGAGATTTTTGATATAACAAAAAATATATAATCGAATAGCTCACCGGGATGTGATCCAAAGGGGTTTAAAATGGCCCCCTTTTCAGCTCAACTTTAATAGAGACCTGGTGATTTTTTCATTGTTAATATTTCAATGCAAAATAACATAAGAATCTCGAAGAATCAGGACACATTCCAAACACAATCAAAATGAAAAGGCAAAGAGGAGCTGTGTTCACAAGTGGAACCTCATAAAACAACGTGTAGGAAGAATGTTTTTTAACCATTGCGTTGGCTTCAGGTCATGCAATTGACCTTGTCTGGTTTCAAAACAGTATAAATTATCACCCAATTTTCTGTTACACCTTTTAGCTAACTTAATTCCAAGTAATTATCACCATTTTACATTTATTTTGGGATTCATGGTCAATAGACCTCATTTACATGAAATTGTACCACTTGTCTTTGAGTAAAATAAACAGATATTCTGAGCTATAAATGATCGCACTCTGGTATTGGACTGTTTTGCTCACCCACAGAAATCATGCTTCTGCAAGTTATAATACACACATGAATGGTAGTGTAGGAGCAATATGGCGATGTGACAGGGTCACAGGGCAGCTGATATGGGCCGCACAGCACATGGGAGAAGTTTGCCTTCAGAACTTTCTTCCAGAGAAGGGTTTTACCTAGGTGTGTGTTGTCTAAACCTAAGGATATGTCTGTCAGACAGCCCTGAAGGCAAAGTTCTCTCATGTGCATTGGCACGTCAGCAGCGACAACAATGGAGGAAACACTTTGAAGACAAGCCTAAAAGACCCGACCAAGCTGGTTGTGATTTATTATTCTATCCAATGGCCGATGGTCAGCCCTGAGTCACAAAAATAACAGTGGAAGAAGAATAGAAGTGCATAGCTCCTACATATTTTTGAAGAAATTCACATCAGGATTTATGTCTGCCGCTGGGTCCGTAATAGCTCAAGTCAACAATTACCCACATCTGAACAATGTTTCATTGTTGCTGTACAGAGACAAATAAGCTTGTCAAAATAGCTGGCAACAGATCAGTACCATTTTAGAGCTCAGAATTAACATTATAGCAACATCCTCGAGTGTCACCATGTGTATTGCATCATGCTCATCAGAAAGGATTATATCGGGTGTGTTTGTGTCCAGACATCACCCAGTCTCTCTGCATGGGTTGCTGTGGTAACGATATAGGCATCAGTAACCACGTAGCTACGCTGGTGACACATGTTTACAACAATGAAGCTGGTCTAAAGTCTACGTTGCTATCCACCCACTTCCCCATTGCCCCATTGTACCACTGGGTCATAATTGACCACTGATGCTTTTCATTGAATAAAACCTCCTTTTTTTTCACAAAAGCGTAGTTCCATGTTATTTTGTGGCGATGACATGGCAAAAGGCCATAACAACAACAACACAGCTGCAGCTTGAAATGTGCTGTTACCTCGACCTGATTACAAAACCTGTGACACCGTCTCAACTTAAATGAACACAATAAGCCTTGCAAAGGTTATTTAATATTTATTCTTTCCTGGCCCTCGCTTGGACGGCATTATATAGAAAAGTGTTATCCTGTTCCTCCTGGGAGACATGCCGAGTTGATGTTGATGAGGGTGGAATAAATGTCTAATAAAACGGAACAAAGTTATTGTGGAAACACAAGAGCGGACTGTCACATTGGGGATTTTTAAATGGGCTTCTCTTATCCTCTTTGAGAGCATTTTCAGTGTTAGATCCCCAAATAAGACCGCCTGGGTGATGGCAAATCATACAACACAGCAGTTGGTGAATATTGCCGAGTTAGAAATGATGTAAATGACGACCTCCATCCTGTCTCCTTCATACACCCAAATAAACATTTAGGCTTTAATTTGTGAAGTCATTATAGACATTTTGATTTCATGTTGACATCTTCACGGATTTCTTCAGCTCTTCGGTACAATGGGCCTCATTTATCAATCTTGCGTGAAAACGGGCGCAGATCTGAGCGCAGATTTGGTCTTACGACAGGACACACGTGCGATTTATGAAACGTTCGTATCTGACCAATCTCAGCGTACGAATGAGCGGGCCTTGATAAATGCGGCGGCTGAATTCGATCGTCATTAACATGTTACGCCCATAAATATTCCTGTTTCGGAGGCCTCGCCCACTGAGGTCAAACATGGAGAGACGAAACATGGGTAAGAAAAGAAACTTTCTGACACGGAGATCGGCATCCTGACATCGGAGGTGGAACGCAACAAGACAGTGCTTTTTGGCAGCCTGAAGGGTGGCATAAAAGGGGCTCACAAAAACGCTGTCTGGAAAAAGATAACGGAGGCAGTCAACAGCGTTGCCGCAGAGGAACGGACTCCAGCTGAGGTTTGAATATAATTCTCAATAACTTAACCCATGCCTAACGACTTAAATGAATCTTTTCATCCGCTGATCTTGACGGGGACGGAGGAAAAAATTGCCTCCTTAATTGGGTCGGAGTCGATCTGTGGCATAAGTGGTGGAGGTGACACAGAGATCCCTGCGGTCCCTGAAAACGCGCTCACGTCTGACACGCGCGTATTGTTCCTCCAAAATAAGCAAGTCTGCCATCATCAAGACTTGATAACTGTCAAAGCATCTGTTTAAATAGGGGAATGAATAAACATCTGACCAACCACAGTGGAACGATGATTATCTCAACAGGTGCTTTCATTTTTGTTCCAGTTCTGTCACACCCATCGGACAAAAACAAAAGCAATTACACATTTTTGCCTTTAGTTAATTTGCAAACACACATTTCTGCTTGTATTTATGATTCTTTCACATTTTAATGTGTAATAATTAGTTGTCATCTTAGGCTATTTATCCATTGTTTACATTTTTGAAAGTGGTATCAGTAAAAACATGGGCTTTAAAAGAAATGTTTTCGTTTTAATAATCCGTTTTGATCTGTTCTAAATATGTGACTGCTTATGCTTAATGACAGCTGAGGTTTGTTCATTATTTTACGCCAGATTTTGCTGTGCTGCACCGCAAATCCACAGACTCGAATTTGCGTACACGAGCTCAGACCTGACGTGAGATCTGATCGCAGCTTCCGCTTACGTCCAAATTGATAAATGCCGAAGTTTGCGTGGAAATGGTCGTACGCACGGTTTTCGGTCGTACGTTCGTTTGATAAATGAGGCCCATTCTGTACAGCTGTAGGACATTTTGCTTGGATCTGAATGAATGGCTGGAGAAACAACATATGCAGTTGCTTTCATTGCACGACTCAATGAACATCATTTTGAGCTCAGACAGATACAGTAGCCTAATGAGCAAGTCCACTTCATCTCCAAGAAGATGAGTGACCATGAAAAAAGCAAAGAGTCGCTGAATGGTTTGGTGAGTATGAACTAAAATGTCAGCCATCTGTCTGTGTAGTTGCTATAGGAGGTGTTCGAAGCCCAAGAGGGAGTTGAACTCAAGCTGCTCTTCTAACATGTTAACAGGATTTCAGGATAGCATGCATGTTTATATGAGTATATATGAATGGATGGACAATGACTTGTCACACAAACTAATGGCAGTATTGAACTGCAGGAACACAGAGAGACAGTTTCAACTTATTTTTATAATGAAATAATATGAATATGAATTTATTTTCAGTAAAACCTGCTTTGGATTTGGTTGCTTTTAAAAACTTCTGATCGAACACTAACTTGAAACACAAACTAAAAGCACAGATTGAAGAGTAGAACATTTATTTGATAATCGGGGAGAATTGCAAAGCGCACTTGCAAGCGAGAGAGAGAGAGAGAGAGAGAGAGAGAGAGAGAGAGAGAGAGAGAGAGAGAGAGAGAGAGAGAGAGATTGAAGCATGCATTCATGTTTGTGAAAGCTTTTCTAACATCCACACTCTGCCCTGGAGATGACAATTTAAACATTTAAATACATACAATTTGTGTGTATTGTTTTTTTTTTTATAACAGCAATTTAAAAGCAATTTCAATGTTTAAAACAGTTCAACAAACACCAAAACCTTAAAGTGGACCTGATTCCAACACCCCTTTGTAGTGTTGAAGTGAAGTTCATTCTTGACCTAATAATCTCAACTGTAAGGTCGAGATAGCTGTCAGAGCTACCACATCGCACAGAAATCAGAGTAGGTTCAGGGGTCATCTCCTGAACTAAGACGGGAACTTCAGCCACAAGGTAACAAACAATCACATATTGGGTTGATGATGATGATTCCTTGACCTTGATCTGACCATCTGCTGACTCCTGGTCAATGACTTTGACCTCTCCCCGGTTGATGCTGTGACCTGTGATGGTCTCATGGTGTCTGTTTCCAGTATTCATCCCATAGACTCGATTGAGAGCTGGTCATGTAATGTGACATCATTTCAATTCAATTAAACTTATTTATAAAACCCCAAATCCCAAATTTGGGCTTTACGGTCTGTAGAGCGTACGACATCCAGAGAGTTCTGTGTGTGTGTGTGTGTGTGTGTGTGTGTGTACAGAATAAACAACAAAAATTACAACATAATCAATCCATATGACAGAAATTATACATGTAATGAGAGCAGTAATAGCAATAGAAACAGTAATGGCTGACAAACAAATAAAAAAATGACTACCACTAAACACAACAGAACCGGAGGATGTAATATAATGATAAAAATAAAAATAATAATAATAAAGCTGAAATAGTAGTAGCATAGTAATAAAACATTGGTTTGTGAACCACAGTTTTGAAACTTCGATTTTCTTTGCAATCAGTGAAGGAAGTGACCATATTTGGACGGCAGATCTGATGAACACAAGCAGCAGAGCGGCAACCTTGCTAAATCTGGATCCATCTTGCTTCTATTGTGAAACTGTTAACAAAGCTAGCTTCCAAAATTCAATGTAAACTTTACAGTACCATACAGTAGTAGCTAAGCGTTAGTCATTTTAGCATACTTGCTTTATAGTTTATTTTAATCTGAATTAACAGCATGCTGTGTTGAAGAAGACTTGAAACTAGCAATTGACATCATTAACTTGTTTTACATGTTTACTGAGGCAATTAGTCAATTGAGGTAAGTTTTACTCCATGCAGTCAGACTCATTTTCTCAACCAGAGTCGCCCCCTGATGGCCAGATAATTTAAGGCACTTCAGCAAAGGGATCACAACTATGTGAACTGTGTAAACATTTGTGTCCCCTCTGAATGAAGCTCCCCTTTCCACATTATTGGTCTCCCATCCGTGTCTTGTCTACATGCAGCTGCTGAAGAACACTGCTTCTGAGCTCTCGATGCTCAGGGAGATGCCATGGCCTCTTCCAAGTATTTAATTCCCCTCACTGGCTCCCAGTTTAACCCTGTCTCGACTGTAGGGTGTTAAATGAGCTGGATGACCCTGAACCTTTTCGGTTCGACCATAGAAAGCTCTTATTCCACAGAGAGCTCAGCCTTTTGAGGTTGAAAGCCCAAGACTGTGGAGGAGCTGCAAAACTAATTGTATTCCTTAATATTGCTATGGAACTCTTTATAGTCGTGAATGTATTAATGTTCGTGTTGTCCATGTGCGAACAGTTGTTTTGCAACTCTGGTATATGAACTCTATTTTATGCAGCATTTTCATTGCCCATGGTTATTTTCAAAACTGATTTATTGATAAACTTGACTGCATTTGAACTTACTGCCAGAGTTATGCTGTTGTTTTCATCGGTGTGGAATATGCAAAGTTGTTGTGTTTTGTTTTGTTTTTGCTTTTTTTGAAAAAAGTTTCTGTTTATTTTTTATGCATATTTTAATAATTCTGGTCTCATTTCAAACATCCCAGCCTCCCCAAAGATTCAGTCCTGAGGTTAATGGAGTCAACATTTAATTCACTTTGTTATGGAAAAATCCTCAAGACAGTTATTACTCCGGAGAGCAGCAAGAATGTCACAGGACACACGGAGCACCCTTACTCTTTCTCTCTGTCACACACACACACACACACACACACACACACATGCACACACACATGCACACACACACACACACACACACACACACACACACACACACACACACACACAAACACACACACACACACACACACACACACACTAAACTGTCGAGAGACTTGGCTGAACAACACTTCCACTGTGCTACAAACATTCCAGGCATCTGCTAATAACAGAAATATATTGGACAATAGGTCGATTTGGCTGTATTAGTCATTCCCTGCTCGGGCTAGGCGGGATACCAACTTTTTAAGACACTATCGATGTAGTTTGATGTTGCATTGCATAAGCCGTTTCTTCCGTAAAGCCTAGTCGGTGTTTGCCTCTCTTTTCTCCCACACTCTCCCTCTGTGGGCAAATCCGATCCCCCTCACTCAAAGTTCTCCTGTAACAGGCAGGGAGGAAGGAAGACGGGTTGAAGCCCCTATTGACTAGATGTGGTACAACACAGTGTATAAATAGTTGGCTATTTTTGCCATAATGTATGGGCAATCAGAACATGTGTTTTAAATGTAAGACAGCATTACTTTGCACAGCAGCAGATTCAGCCAATATCACGATATCTCAACATCATGCCAACATCAGTCTTCAAACATTTTCATAGGGATCAAAAATGTTCTCTGAGGAGCTACGGGCAAGTTGGGGACTATTTTTAAAAATTGGCAATTTACATGGATACTCTAATGGCATAAATTATATCAGAACTGGAGAGTATTTCTTCACAGTCGGAAGAGCAAACAGCTTTTTTCAATGATAAAGAAAAAGTCTTCTTGCTCTTCTCCCGACTGTCTTATTTAACAGATGGTTCATCCAATCATCTGACATGTACTTTTTTAATGTGCCTGCCCTTTTCCTGCCAGTTTCCAACGACTGCTTCTCAGATGGTTCTGTGTACCAAAAGATCTGACACAGCAGGTTGATGATAAGATGCCTGTCAGAAAATATATGAAAAAGATTATGTTTAAAATGTGCGACTTTCTTTAATTTCTCCAATCTGACGTGATATCACATCAGGCCAAAGTGTGGAGAGATTTGGCAGTTGCGGGAACTAATCGACAGAGCAGAGAAGATTACAAAAACAACAGAACAGGAGGATGCAGTGTCCCGCTGTACGGGTTTGTCTGCTACACCTGCTCAGTCATCCTCCACCATACCAAGCTCCTTTCCTGCTGGAAGAAAAAGAAACTCAACCCGCATCTGTATTGCAAAGCCACGCCGCTAAAACCCAAGCTTTCTAGGAAGGAGATTTGGGAGAGAAATATTAATGAATAAAACATTAATTTCAGCAAGGCAGGCAGTGGCTGTACGGTGTGTGATAAAAACAGTGTTTTTTTTTTTTTTTTGCTTAATTTGCTGCAAGGCAAGAGAGAAAGGTTTTCGCCAGTGAGTCCCTTCACAGGATTTTTCAACTGGCGTAAGACATCTACCAAGTTTTCCCACTGTGAACTATCTGACATGCATCTGGAATCAATAGGAATGCTATTATCTTTCAGCCACAAACCTGTAGCTGCCTTGCTTTCTGATCAGGCTGAGAAAGACCAGACCATTGCCATGACAGCTTGGGAGCTGCGTGGACCCGAGGGACTTACAGATCGCTACAGTTTGATATTAAATATATAAGTGTGTTTCTGGTCATTTAGCCCCTTGCACCGTTTGCTTCATTTTGAAGATATTGATATTTCATTTGATTATAGTGCTTACTTAAGTTGTCCCTGGGAAGTGGGAGTAGCTTGTAATGTCTTATAAATATGATTAGAAATGGATGGAGGGAAACGAAACAGAGCAAGCTCAGTTAATGGCAGCAATGGGTAGCTCTGGCACTTCCTGTGGCCCCTTCAACTGCTGAAGTGATGCCACCGCCGCTGTTTGTGAAGCATTTACACTGTACAGCACGCCTCAGCGAAAATATGATCCCACACGCATGCACACTGCCAAAGAAGACCTTTGCAAAAAAAGAAAAATAATGGTTCAATTATTTGGAGATGGTTGTGTTTTTAAAGATCAGATGTGCAGGGAAACTATCAACTGTGGAGAATGCCATGAACAGATTGCATCCAAAAATTGTAGTACTTTGAATCTCTTCCACCAAAGAGTGTTAAACTTCATGCTGCTGCTGCAATGCTGGCCTTGGCAGCCTGAAAAGTCATCTGCCCCAAAACAAAGCTTGTTGCAGGCTTCATTTAGCCATGGTGCTTTTGAAAAGAAAATTGCCAAGGGACACAATATAACTAAGACGGTGGCCACTGACCCAAGAAAGCTATTACTATAGATAGCTACACCCAATTGCAACTACTTTGCAAGAGAAGCACTGATAGAAACGTACTGAGGTCGCAAATTGGCTAATTTTGCACAAACAACGGAATCTCAGTGGAATGAGACACACGTTATACATCCTGTTCTCGGCACTGATGCCATTGTTTGTGGAGCAGCTGGGCGGCCAGGTTGGGACAACCACTGGTTCTTATGGCTCAGAGCCTGTTGGGCCACAGAAGCTGGAGGAGTATATGTATCGGTACCTTGTTTACCATAATTCTGGACACTGCCACTGTAGTAGCCGTGGTGGTGAAGTAACAAAAGACAGTAGCACGATGTTATATTACGCTGCAGCCACCCGAGCGGCACACTGTCAGGGAGGCAAGCATTAACCTGGTCAAGAGGAAATCCTCAATGTCTGGAAAGTGACTCATCTGTCGGCGAACTATCCTGAAGGTCACCACAGCTCCTCCGTAGGCTTTATATTTGTGAAGCCAATGGACGGATCAAGTCACAAGTGCACCCTTCCTGACAGATGCGCTGGGTCACATCTGTGGTGCTCTTGAGCATGGGGTGGGATCAAAATAAACACATGTATATAGGCGGTTGCATCACATTCACTGCTTTAATCACAGAACTCTCACCTTTATGACGCACTGACAATGTGTCCGTCCGAGGAAACTTTTCTGGGACTTATTTTTAGAATTTACACTTTGGCCAGACTTGTTTAAAAAAGAAAGATGACGAGCGCAGCCGTTGGCCAGTCTTTAGGTTGGAGACTCTGAGTGAAAGATGGCAAGAATGGATGGTCCTGAGGGAGTCATTAGTGGAGCAAGAAGTTTAAAGTGATTCTTTAGGAAGGACTTTTTAAGTGAAGGGTGATTAATCAGCATCAGATAGGCTATGGTGTCTGGAGCTTGGCAATTAAACCCAGGCCGATCACCCATACTTCATTCATTGATCATGATTATTGACTTGGCCTTTCATCTATAAATGCTTCAAAATAGTGAATTTGGCTGCTGAAGATTTGAAACAAAATCCCTGGTGGTTAAGAAGTGATCACCTGAGTCCCCTGTGGGGGGTTAGGGTACCTAAATTCACAGAAAGCTACTCATGAAATGCATCCACTTCACCGATACTGAAGTTCACTCCAAACTAAATGGAAGTGCTGGCAGCCTTGATCAGCTGCGTTTCTAGGAGTTGAAAGGGAAGGTCTGGACCAAACTGTCTGAAGCTGAGGCCGAGGTGGGTGCACACAACCAAATGTAATTGGGTGATAACTGCTGTTCTGCCTGGAACAGTACTGCCTGAACTTGATTTAAGTGCATTGGATGACAACTGCAAACATTATATTTGAGTTGAATGTTGTTAAGATAATTGCTGTGCACAAGATGGACATCTGTCCCCAGGGAGCAAGCCTCAGTGTCTTGCTCATGTGGACAGTAGGAGCTGGCGATCCAACCACCAACCTTGTGGTTAAACAACGACCGGCTCTATCCCTGAGCCACACCCCCTTCACCCCTTCATGCTTATCTGTGGACAAACAAGGATATGCATTAATGATAACAGACACACAGTGCATCAACACATGGAGCTATTAGTAGTATCTATGAAATCATCTCCTGATTTAGGATATGCCTCAATCTTCCCTCACCTGTCAAAGCCTCTGACAGACAATAACATTTTAAGTCCCTTCATTACGGTGAATTTGTGAAAGGTACTTTAATGTTTAAATATATTCCAAACATAATCTGATTATTGTCACACTGTATTATGCAACACCAATTATTATTGTACTTGTTATCTTATCTGCTATATTTTATGACTCTTGCTCTTATTGCTGGTCTGTTTTCTTGTCCAACACATTCCACACCTCTGTGTTAACATACACAAGCAATAAAACTAATACAAATACAAATGACTAATAAAACTGAACCTGTTCTTCCCTCATCACTTTGATGAACAGTCTAAGTCTTAACAACCCTCTAACACCAGCATATCCACTGCTGTCCTATACCATTATATAATTTAAATACAATTTGTTTAACAAGCACATCTCTCATTGTCAATATGAATCCCACATGCTGTACATACAGTAATATAGACATCTTTACATGAACATAGTCATCCAGACCATGTATATCCACTCAGTATTTACTTCCTTGCACACATTTGCCTTGCATATAAATGTTTTATCTAATTGTTGGTGCTTGTTATGTATATATATTTTATATTTTTCCTTTTGTAACATACAAAACACAGTCCTGTTTATTCTTGACCCATTTTTTGTCTTTGTTCCTCGCTGTTAAGTCTGTTTTTGTGTACGCACATAGAGAGATGGAATAAAAGCCCAAATAAAATGCCTTGTGTGTGCACAAATACTTGTCTAATAAAAGGTAATTCTGATTCTCTCTACCTGTTGACATTCTCCTCTCCCTTCCTTAACAAAAAAAAATCCAAAATATCCATCTATGAACTGAAAATACCTTGAAATTAAATGGCATTTGAACAAGACAATCTTCCATAGGCCTACTTCAACAAATAAATACCAAACGATGCAGCTTGCTGATGCTGTCATTTCCAGGCAACACTGTTAGCCGCTTAGTTTGTTGATGAACCAGTAATGTTAGTTCTCTGCCCAAACAGACAGAATGCACCAGCAGCAGATATCACGTATGTAGTTAGGGTTTACTTACATTAGTCAATAACTCAGTGATCTTCAACAGGGGGTCCGCAGAGATACTGCAGGGGGTCCCCAAAATGATTAGATCCCAAGCTTTATTTCTTCAAAAATGTAAGTATGTCCAAAAATACACATTAACATGAATAAAACCTATAATAAGCAAATATAAATCTTCCTGTTTATTCAATGGTATGGAGGGGAATTTTGATGTAGAAATGCCAAAATAGAATTTAAATTTGTTGTAAATAATGTAAATGTGTGAATCTGTCAACAATTATTATTTTAATGGCTTAGCATTGAAAACATACATCAGTATACCTGGAACTACAAGCTGCACCAGTGACGTTGTTAGGCCTATTTTAGGGGGGCTGGAGCTGACTTCCTCACTGGTTGTTAGTTCTGATATGGAACTAAAAAGTGCACTACACATTATTATTTTCCGGTTTTATAAGCAACACAATTGTATATGATATGTAATAGGGTGTCCCTCCACAGGGTCACTATAGGCCTAGGGGTGCTTGGCCTGATCGTAGCTGTGTTCGAAATCGCCCCCTATCACGGATGTAGTGCACTATATAGTGTGTTCGCCATTTTGTAGTGTTGTTCGAATTCTCCGTGGCTGATTTCATCCACTATGTAGTGGACGACAAAATACCCACAATGCACCGCAACATTGAGTGAACAAGCGATGTACACTACATTGTGCTCCCGTATCCCACAATGCAATGCTGCCGATAGCTACGAGCTAAATAGCTACTGACAACTAGCTACTTAGCTACGAGCTAAATAGCTACTGACCACTAGCGTTAGTTCGCACGCGCTACGTATCTTACAGCTTGTGTGCAACCCTGAGCATTTACAGCTCATGACGAGGACACAAAACAGTAGCTGACAAAACCAAACTCACACACCATTGATATTTCAACAGTTTATTGACCAAGAAACACAACCGCCATGAAGAATCACATCTTTATACCGTCAGGTATGTTTACATGATGCTCGGCGCGCCCACTCACGTCACATGAGTATCTGGCGCATCTGCTGACGTAACCACGTTCAGAAAATGACCCGTGTAGTGTCCGAATTCTCCTCCCGTCGTACCCTACATCGTGTACATGATGTAGTGCACTATATCATATACACGATGTAGGGGATAGGGAGTGAGTGAATGAGTGAATGATTTCGAACACAGCTCAAGTGTCGATCTAACTCGTCAATCTAACTCGATTCACCTGACTAACCGTCCACCTTCCTTCCCTGCCACCCAGTGTGGGCTGTCTCACTGCATCAGTAACGCAGCAGGCGGGTGCTTCAAAATAATATTCTCACATAATGAGCGTTGGTGTCAGACACCAAGGCGCAGTGACCGAGCTGCAATATCGGATGCCTTGACAGTCAGAATGAGGTTGTCATAGCAGCTGTAGCCTCAAATACCACTTCAAGACCAGAATCAAGACTTTCCCCGCCCTGATATCAGCCCCTTTTCACAGAGAGGCAATATTCACCAGTTTGGATGCAACAGGTGACTGCTTCCCTTCAGCAATGTAAAGTGTGACTTGATTCCTATGCTACTTTATGTGATAAGTACTGTAGAATGTAAGAAGTGAATAAAGTGACTTCATTTTTCAACCAGATGAATCTGATGGTCATTAGTGTGCATTGGCTTCACAAGTGTTATGGGTTGATAGTGTTTTTTATTGGTTCAATGCGGTCTGATGTCTACTAGAGAAATGTATGTTGGCAGGGTATAAACATGGCCACTCTCTTGCTCACAGGCGATTCACATAACTGTTTCCCATTATTGGCCCCATGGGAAAATCAATGTCTCATATAGGAGAGGCATTCGCATTCACTCCACACACTTGGAGAAATATTTCAACTCCTATCTAATTGTTTACTTTGCTGCTCCACTCAGCCTATCTTAAGTTCATACCCTTGTACTGATGGTCATCTGCTGCTTGTCAACACTACAAGGCTTCTTATGAAAGAGCCTATCTGCTCCATGGTGCGTGTTTCTGATTTTAATATCCGTAAGTTGATAATCATCAGCTGCTGACATGCCTTGGCCAGCTGCTGCGTATCAGCGTATTATTCAGTTTAGATTTATTCATTTCACTTCACGATGGTATAGATGGTGTATTCCATGCAATGGCTGGAGATACTTTGTGGGGGAGAGGCCACTTGGTGCTGCTTCCCCACAGATAGCAGACCTAATACAGTAGCTTTATATGTATAGCTTTATCTTTAAGGATGCAGTTCATTATCACTCCGCTGAGTTTTGTAAATGGACTTGCATATGATTTAGCGTCTTTCCGACCTCTTAAAGCACTTCACAATACATGCCAACATTTACGCCATTCTCACAGCAGCCAAACTGCTCACCTAATGCTCTATAATACACCCTTGGCATATCTTGCCCAAGGACACTTCACCATGCAAACTGCAGAATTTCCTTTTCATGGACAACCTACTCAACTCTAAACCCCTGAGCCACAATAACCCAGTGTTTTCTAAAAGTCACCAAGTATCATCTCGGTACACTCACTTCAATAAATCCTGTTCTTTTTTCTAACTTTACCCCAAATTCCACTGGGAATAGTTCATAAAACATATTGTGGAAGTAGTTAAACTCAACAGCTGCTGGGCTCTTGCAGGAGACTGAGAATTGGGACATGGCTTTACAGGCTGCCTTCTCTGAATCAATGATGCACGGGCAAAAAGCAAATACATCCTTGGTTTCCATGGCGCTGTTTGCTCATCCTGATTTAAGATTCCAAAAGGAGTCGGAAACAGGAGACAGCACCAGACCACCAGCAGTTGGCTGATGATGGTATCAGAGATGATCTCAACGAGAACCCTAAGGCCCCCCAGTCAGGAGCAGATGGCCGAAACACATGATCTGTTGACAGCCACTTCTGGTGTCGGTGACTGTCTTTGAAATAACTGGCGATTACATAAAGGGTTGGCATTATTTTGATGATGGGAATTTGGTATTTTAGCTTCAAACTCATTTCTCTTGAGCAGTTGCTGACTAATTGCACCGGCAGTCATAATTAAAGTGAAAGCCACCCAGTGAGCTGCACTCCGTGTTCGAGATTATTTGAGGTCACGAATGACTCAGAGTCATTCCTGGAGAGGCGTTCAAGTTTGTTAAAAACCCCAGCTCCTGAATAAAACTTCACATTGAAATGTTGAATCAAATTAGCATGTCTAACATGAAAAGAATGATTCGTTGGTGAGTCAGCTGTCAAGAGGTGAGGCAAAGTTATTAGTGACAGACTTGTCGAGCCTCAGTGAAAATGTGCAGGATTTTTTCGATCTCCTCTCTCCCAGAAGCTGGTCCTTAACTTGTCCTATGTTGGATTTCTAAATATATCATATCATAAATCTAACCATTTCTGTTATCATCATGTTATTATCATGAAGTTAGGTAAAATCTTCTTTGTCTAAATTTGAGCTTTCCTCAAGCCTCTACATCGGAATCGTCGCCTTGCTTGGCCTTTTTTTGCTTCAAAGGTTTTCGCAGACTTTAAACTAGCATCTATCTGAGATGGAGGGTGTCTCTGTCACGGCAGCGGCTCGATACATCAGGGTGTTTTGCTTATAGTTTTAACATCTTCTTCCTGGGGCCTTTCTGTGGAAGGGTTATAGACTGCCAACTGTTTGGACTCGGGTCAACAGGGAGCCGAAGCTACATGAATAATGCATGCTGTCTGCTCTCGGGCATACAGCCCTGTCTGTGCTGCCACCGCACATGCAGCGCCGGAGACGGAGCAACGGAGATCATAGAGAACAGCGGCGGATAAGTCCGGGAGCCGGAGAGGAGAGGGACAGAGAAATAGAGAAGATAAGGCCAAGCACAGAGATGTACAACACGCCTGACAGGGAAAAAAAGGTTTGGTTCACTCCGATTACACAAAACATTTCTACCGTAACACTGCCACTCCTGATTGTTTCATTATGGATTCATTAGTCAATTATTTTCCAAAATAAATGTAATGTTTATTTTGTATAATGGACCCTAAATGATGTCGACAAATGTATTGGTTTTTTTTCCCCCGGACCAAACCCAAAGTTAATCAGGATTTTTTGCATGAAAAACAATGCCAGTGTGTTTCTTTCTCCATTTGTATAAATGTAAATGGAATATCTTTTGGGTTTTCGACAGTTGGTCAGACAAAATGAAACACTTGAAAATGTAAAAAAAAAAAAAAGGGAGACAACTTTTAAGTTATTTAAAAACACTGCAAAAACGGCTTCATGCATATGCAGGTGCTACTCATCAGGGTCAATGTTTATGCATATGACTCGATAATTGCAAAAAAATGTGGGCACCCAGCGGACAGGAAGACAAGATGAACAAGGGAGAAGCAGAGTAATGGGGGGAGATAGGTAGAGAGGAGCATGTGAACGCACCACAGGGAGCGGCGGGCAGATCGGCCATCTGGACCTCTGAGCTGACAGCTTGACATGTTCCAAGTGCAGCGAACGTGGAGCAAATTCCCTAAACAGGGCCCCCTCTTGAGATATGCGACACATCGCACAGGAAGCGTAATTGGAGGGCTGGTGGGGGCCCCGGCAACGAGCGTTGCCGTGGAACAGAGATCAATGTTCTGTTTCTCGAAATTAATGAGGCTAACGCTGATGTGACAGCCTCGTCAGCGGAGATCTGTGGGGACACGAGGCGTGAATGGAGACGAGAAGCAGGGCAAGAGGCTGATTAAATTACATTGGCCAGCACAATAAGAAAATGCTTCATACACACAAAAAATGATTAATGAATATTTTAATTGGACCAATTCATATTGCTCACCAATAAAGTCATTATTTTCATTATAAAACATACTGTTGAAAGTGAACAAAGAATACAGCTGCTTACTAAATATCAAGAAATTGAAGGGGGTGGGGGGTGAGGGGGAGGGGCAGAAATGTACAATAGAAAATGATCATTTTCGGGTAGAAAGATAATGTCTGAAGGTTGAAACGATTAACTCAATGCGTCTCAAAACCTAATTCATAAGGGATGAAACACAAACACACATATGCGGTTCTTTTAAGGAAAGTGAAGCACGTATTCAACGCAAGTGGTAAAATGTAAGCAGTGCTCGTATTAATCTTTCAGACGAGGTCCTCCTGACGAAGGCCGCCATCCGTCGCTTCTTCACAAAGACGTACACATTACACACATGAAAAAGAAACAAACAGGGGGGTCACGGAGCACTGCTGAGGACGTGAGGGGAGGTGAAGCTTCTTCTTGTTTGTTGTGGGTGTCTTTGAAGAAACATGGGATCTGTTACACCCCCAATGGTGAGGAGAGCCAAAGCAAATGCTCCTATTTGGCTCTTTGGTATTTGGTGTTGAAAATGGCAGGAACACATATTCATAAAGTACAACATTAACACGGTATAATTTCAGAAAAATTACATTTTACCCTTGATAGGAGCTTTTTTCCTTTTTTCCCCCCCTCCTCTGCTTCTGGTTGCTGCCACTGTCCTCCAAAATCAAACTAGATGGTCGAGGTTCGATTGCAATTCAAAACAAAATTAGAAAAATCTTTTGTATTTTTTAAAGTTTTTTCTTTTCTTTTTTTAAAGCAAACAATCAACGGAAAAAAAAAACTTTGCCAAAGGTTATCGGCGGGGCGATGTTTGCTTTTCCTCTGGCGACTTTCCACCGTCTTCAAACAATCTTCCAGCTGCTGCCTTCGTTTCCACCCGATGGAGCGGATTCGTCTTTACTGACAGGTGCACAGAAAGTCCTTTCATAAGGTTTCTGCTCCAGTGAGGCACATTTACACCATCCTCGCCTTTGATTAGTCATTCTTACAAAAAGAAAAGGTAGTATTGAAAGGTGATGACATGACGCTTCATATGGAATCAAATTTAGGGCAAACCCACCTTAGATTATACACGGCTGTGTTAGCAGAGCGCTCAGAGTCACCTGTTCAGGGCATTTTCCTTCATATCTTTCATTGCTCAGTTTACACTTTTTTAAAGCCTGTGTTTAAAACAATGTCCTCATTGTCCTCATGGAGACAATACGCTATTACAGTCTATACAATAAGCTCTCATGTTGGTAACCATCCATTAGTCTTCTCCCCAGGACTGCATTTTGTCAGTGTTTGTGTGGCGATGAAGCAGGATGGAACGCAGCAAAGCTGATGACCAAAGACCAAAAAAAAAAACAGTATTATAAAATCTTAAGAAAAAGAAAAAGTCAGTATTATCATCTCTCCGTCTTGGTCGGTGGCCGCCCTTGTTAGCCACTTTAAAACGTATCCTTGAATGTGAATGATGGTTTCTCTGCATATGTTGCTCCGCTGCATCCTGTTTCCCTGCACCGTCCATCCACAGCAGTTCCTTTTCGGGGTTAATGGATGGTAGGCACGTCTCCCAGCCAGGCACCGGGTAGGGGGCGTGGGCAAGTGTACTCATTCTGCGAGGAGAGGACAGAAAAAAAGAAGAATGAAGTCAAAAAGCGTTTAACAGCTGGTCTGTGCCAGTTACAGGTGGTGGTTGCAATGTAAAGTTAATTACAGTGTCCAGTGAATTGATAACAGCACAATGGGGCTGTGACGGAGCCAGCAAAGAAAATTAGGGTAGGCAATTAAGCAGATGATGAAATCCCATGTACTTAGATAGCTTAGAAGGCTGAGCAGGAGAGACTCCCCCAGTGTTGCAGCGAATAAATTAAAGCTCAACACAGAGAACTTGCAGTCACGGTGAAAATGTGCGCCGGAATTATTCAATTAAAAAAAAAAGATGTTTAATTGAATCCGCTCACCTCAACATTTTGTCACTTTATGTCAGGTTGTGTGCAACAATGGATGTTCCAATTACCCTCGGGCATTGATCGGAATCTAAACAATAGCTGCAATACCAACACTAACTGCCATTGTGTGTATGTTAATTAGTGCCGGCTGGAGGGGGCACATTTTGTCTTGAGTATTGTTTTCAGATGCATTGTTATTGTTATCTTCAGAATATGAATACTGTTGTTATATACTGCATTTACATTCATGTAAAAGTAAATGGAATGTTTGTATATTTCTGAATTACTACTTAATTAAAGAATAAAAGAGCATTTTCTTGATTTACGCACCAGCTTTATTGACATTCATTGACATTAAACTCGAAATACCATAAACAGCTCATCGGAGAAAACTTACTATGCAGCCATATGCCAATATAAAGTGATTAACAGCAATACATCTGGAGATGTCCCGATACTTTGCGTGTTTACACTTTCAGTGTATTCCCAACACAGCGCGTGGTTCCATTTTTACAGCCAGTATAAAATAAATTACTTGAAATAAACAGGCTCGTTCCCATGGCAGAGCATCTTTGTATCACTCCAAACTGTAAATTAGGATTCATGACAAGTGAATAATTTGGGACCTTTAAATGTCAGCGCCTTCCCACAGGTCAACAACGCAAGCTTGTTGCGATGCTGTTGCAAATCTGCGAGAGACTTTTTTGACATTTTCCTCTCATTTAAGAGCCACAAGCTTCAGATTGATCTTCACACGGGAAGAGGTGCCAGCGCCGCCCGCCAGTTTTCCTCGGAGCACGAGCGCTATGGAGCCCTCCTCTTTACAAGTTAAACTTTACAGGAGCCCGTCTGAAACTTAGCTACAGGTAAATCCACTCCGCCTTAATAACACGAGTGCTGTGAGTTTTGCCAGACGAAGCAAATTTCCAAAGCTTTCAGGATGTGCTCGGAAATTATCCCGGCTCAACTTTTTTTGCTGCTCAAGCTGAGTTTGTTGTCTGTGTGAAGCAGATCTCTGTAACACAGGGCTCACACGAGTAGGCCCTGAGCACAATTCTTATTTAAGCGTTATCAAACAGCCTGATAAGACTTCACTCAACTCTTTATCTGCCTCTCAGGTGGATGTGAATGAAGACGGCTGCCTGGCACAAATTGTCATACCTTAGACAATTTCACCAGAGCACAAACACAGGAGCATCTCGCAGCGAACGCTCCGGCTGTGCCGTGCACACATGCGCAGTAAAGGCAACCCAAAACACACGCACACACACACACACCCTTAAACAGAAACACATCACCGGTGCAGAAAAAAAAATGCAATAAATGATTATATAAGCAGATCATCTACCCGTTTAAATGTTTTGCCTCATTGCAACTGGTAATGGAGCCTTCGCTGGCATCGACAGCCTTGTTCATCTGATAGAACGGCAATAAGAGAGGCTGCAGGAAATCCATGCTCCATCTAAGCAAAACATTGCAAGTCACACAAATGAAAATTTATATTCTTTATATATAATTATATAGCCTTATTTCACATTTGGGCTCACTCTCTGACATGTCTAAAGTTATAAACATTTTTCCTGGTTTAAAGCTCATTTATTGTTACTTTCTTTCATTGGCTCAAATACATGAATCAATCTGGCCACATACAATGACATGGCAGCGATTTGAATGTAATTGCTTCAACACAGATGCAAAGAGACATATCTGCAGATGTTCCTCACACACCTTGTTGAGTGACTGCAGGAGCGCCTTGCTTGGAAGATAGCAGGGCCAACTGTTGTACATTATGCTTTATTTGAGAAGATGTATTATTTTAGAGCAAAATGTTAAGCAATCATTTTGCTTCATCCAATTTTTCTGTTGTTTTGTTGCTGCAATAATGTATCATGTTGTTTTTTCAGCACCGCTAAAATGGTTGCTTCATCGACACAGCTGAGCATTAGCAAAAACTCATTATGCTCCTTCAACATGATTTTCTTCGAGTGCTTGGTTAATGAGCAGCATTGGCATTCTCTCCGCCGCAGCCAATAGTCATTTGGTGGCTTTCAGCCATAAGTTGAAGATGGTGCTTTCTTAAAAACTTTTTTCAAGACTGACTGCTCGCTTCCTTCACGCCGATGCGGCTGCTCATCCATGAGGACGTGTTCATCCGTCACCAGGGACGTGTGCTTCTCATCTACACTCTCAGAAGTCGAGCTTTCCAGCGGTGAAAAGGGATTTGCTGCCAGTTCTCTACCATTGTTTTCTGGGACAACTGGAGTTCACTTTCACAACCAGGCAAACATGTTTAATGCAACTGATGAAGCAATTGTCATCCTGTGGCAGCCTCTGAAATGTCTGTCCCTTTCACTGAGGCTTCTCTAAAAGCAAGGCCGAGGTAGCTTTCTCAGTTTTAGCCAAAGAGGGAGTTACGACAAGTTGACAGGGCCCAGGATGAACTTGGCAAACATTGTGTTCAGGGGTCCTTCCTTCTCACCACGATGCAGCATGGCAGTGCGTGGAAGAAGCGTAGCTGTCGGCTATTTACGCTGTTCAACATCTCAGAGAACCGTTGTCACCGGGCCATGAGTCATCTCCTCTGAGACAAGCCAATAGCATCTTGAACATTTAAATCTGAGTTTTGTGAGACAAAGACATTTTGTCTGCCGTAAGGACAAATCTGTTCTTGGGACACCCCATAATAATCTACTCTGGCGAGAGTTGTGTTTCCCCTGCAGGAGCTTCTAGTTGTTAGAAAAGCAAGATATGTGGTGTCGGTGATCCTGGTGGTTTCTGGGTAACTTCCCCTTGATAGGCAAAGACTACTTGGCTGATGTAGCCACCGTACTGGTCAGTCCCTCAGACACATTGTCACAAGGCATCAATGGCAATGTGAAATCCTGGGACGGACAGGTCTAGAATTGTCCCTGTACTGGTGTGCATTGATTCGGAAACAAGCAGGATACCCTTGAAAGTCGAGACAATATATAACTTGGAAGATACCTGGTGCTTTACGATGGCTTCAAGGATTCCATGTACATGAAAGGCCCGTTTACATCAAAGAACCCAGAGATGCTATGAAATAAATGTACGAGATGAACAAACCGTGTAAAAGAAGGCAAAGCTAAATTTGTATTTGCAGTAAGAGCAAATCTAGAAATGCATGAGTATAGTTGCATGCGGCGCTGCAGATAAAAGGTGCATGCGTCCTAGAGGGGAGACAGACAACTACGACCTGTAAGGCGATGGTGACGTGATTGATGGGGGTTGCCGAGCTAGCCTTCCATTTGCACACTGCTCTCGTTATCTTATATCTGCTTATTTATACACAATATGGGATGCTTTTTTTTTCTTTCAAAAAATGTCACAATGGACATATTTGAAGATTAAGTGATTACTTAAAATTATGTTTGTTGTCTTTTCAGTGCAGCGGCAATCAATGCGTACTGTTCATGAGAAATGTCTGCAGCTCGACAGTCTGTACAGTTTGTCTTCTTTAAATAGTAAAATGACTTCACTTGGTTACAGTCATACTCACTCTGAGCAGGATTTAATTGAAGTTTTCAGCAACATTTTGATATAGTAATCTGACAGCTTTAACACGAGAATTCCCCTTTAATTAAAAAAGACAAACGTTATGTAAAATGCATATATATATATATATGTAAATGTTAAGTAAAATATCTTTAAATCTCATATTGTCATTTCGAAGAGGACCACATTGGAAATTTTCAAAACATTGAAAAGCAAAGCTCAGAAGAGAAACACTGAGGACATTTTCAATGTGTTGCCCTGTGCAGTAATGTGCAGTGAAACCACTTGAAGAACATTATGAACAGAAATCCTTTGCACTCCACTTTATTCATCCTATTTGGCCACTTGAAGTACGGACTCTACCGTAACAGCCCGAATAGACGTGCATCAAAATCCAAGTGGTTCTCATTACTGGTCATTGCCTCGCGCCCTCCAACAAGCAAAAGTTGACTGTGACATGGCACTTTTATTTGCACCAACCCAATTGAGCCAAGCCATGTAACTTTGTAAGCAACAAAGTACCAAAATGAATCTGAGCTATGAAAATCACACAGTGTTTTCAATAAATGTGGGTGATTCATCCTCTTCCATTAGGAAAAAACAACCTTCGTAAATCTATCGAATATAAACAGGTATGTCTTTCTTCTGTGAATATATTTGAAGACTGGGGTCCAGCATTGGTCCGTCCACACCGCTTTGAAATCATTGTGGACACAACAGAGCAACACTAATAATCAGAATTGAAAGGCACGTAATTATAAACACCACTCCCCCGCTACAGATGCATTCCAAAGGGAAAATTTGCCCCTTCTAAGACTTACGTTCTGGTCTTTTCAAGAACACGGGTTACATGTCCAGAGCCGCCCCTCCTGTCATCCACCCTTCATGTGTTTTTAATTAGAATACTAATTAGCAGGCTACAGACATGATGTAATTAGTCTTCTCTCAGTCAGCACAGCTGGAAGTAACAGACATGTAGCATCCAAAGTGATCACAAACCTCTACTATTGCCTTGTCTTATCTCGCCACATCGTTTGTCTTTATGTCAGTCTGACATTTCATGTCTTCTTATTTCCCTCTAGAACAGAGAGGCAGGTGATAGGATATAAACTTTGTGAAAAGTTAAGGAGGCAATTTAAATACTGCGGCCCAGCACCTGTGCACTTGTTAGCACAGCTGCTCTTTTGTCTTCATGTACGTATAGTGCGGATATGTTTTAGATCCATCCATCCGTCACGGCAGACTCGGATTGGCTCAAATTGCCACACGTCATAATATTTAATACAAACGACGGCTAGTTAGGGAGGCACGAAGAAGCTTATTTCTGCTTCAAGGCAGAAAACAACTGTTCAGGACACTCTTCCCGGGGGGGTTAAGGCCTGTATAAGCTCTTGATCTCAGCAAAACAACACTCTCTTTTCTCTTCTGTAACTGACACAAACATACAGTCAATCCTCTGGTAAACCAAGGCCAAGTGACATTTCTGTCTTTCTAAGTTGCAGCATTGATTCATTTCTGTGTGATGTTTCAGTAGCTGGTGAAAGTACATAACAGGAGATACGCTAGTGTGAACAAAGCTGTCTGTAAAAGTTGGTCCGGAGTAATTGGGATCCAGTCTTTGATAACGAGACAGCTTCCTGTGAAAAAAAAAAAAAACGGTAAATGAATGCACTTCCTCCTAATGGGCCGACAAATCTCTACTTGTGATCTCAGCAAGGTCTCAGCAGCCACGCCGGACTATTAATGAAGCAATTCATGTATCATGGGAACCATTCTCTCTTTTTTTTAATCTGAGTTGTTATTTCCACAAACATCTTGGGTCATATGTCACATCTAGGCATTCGATGATATGAAAATGTCATGTCATTATTATCTGACCAAAGTGATATGATTCATGATTTTATCCCGATATTCATCAAAATGTTCTCAAAACTCTTAAAATGGCACTAAGGCGTAGTGGAATGAGTTTTCTGACTATTTTATGAATAAACAAATCGTTTTTATTTCCTCACAGATCGGACACACTTATCTTTAATAAGGTAATCATAAATCATAAGGCCCTGTTCATCAATAAAGGATGAATACATTTAAATATTTCGCAGGATAGTGTGAGTCTGTTCTTTCTTACAGCGTTTACTTTTTATATTTTTAAATATTGTCACTCACATGACGATATTCGCGATTATCCGGATGATGGAAAACACGATCGACGTTTCGCATTAAAACCCAACATCGTCTCATCCCTATAGTCATGACAATTCAAGACAAATGAAAAGGCAGAGGACATCATGTAGTACTCTGCACAAAATACTTGTCCCCGCATCTCTTTTTAAATACATAAATAATGTGGACCCAGATTAATATTGGTGCTGAGCGCATGCATATACGTATATATATATAAATCTTGACAGCAAGTGCAATATTTTGCCTGCAGCCATACTTTATGGTTTAGATTTGCAATGACAGCATTCAGACATCTGCAATATACCAATAAAGGAAAACATATGGCAAACTGTATGGATATAATCCCACGCAAGCATCATTATATCCTGCTGGAATCACTGGATGTGAAGAGAACAGAGGCTGAACACACTCGCTTCCACTTCATTTCTATGACTTTTATCACCTAGCTTAACTACCAGACAGCCACTACAGCATAAAGTCCTACATATGCTATTTTAAAAATGATTCATATTTATTTGAAATGTACTATTATGTCTGTGTGGTGTGTCACTACAGTACCTGAGAGATAAGACATGAGCAGAACAGAAAATATCTTTCATTAGAAGCCATTATGACCCATATATAAGTGGGCCAGTAAGAGTATGCTGTCCTGGAAGAGCATCATTTGGAGATAAACAGAGTTAGAGATTGTGTGTGCGTGTGTGTTTGTGTGTGTGTGTGTGTGTGTGTGTGTGTACACGCATTAAGTACGAGATGCCGGTGTAAAGGTAGAGCTCCGAGATCTCCCCGAGGAAATCTGATCTGGTGAGTTGTGGCTCGAAGCAAACTGATGAAATGTCTCAGTGCGTGTGCATATTTATGTAAGTGCCTGCACATGTATGTTTATCTGTGGCCTGGCGTTATGATTTATGATGATTGTGATTTATGCTGGTGATGGATGACCACATTAGGAGCAGCAGCAGCTGGCCCTCCCTCCCGGGTCTCTCTCTGTATGGAACATACTGCACAATTAATTGAAAAAGCACATGTCTACATATATGAATGAAACAAAATGAATTTCTTGTTAGGATACATCCAAGTCATCAAACCCACAGAGGCCATTACTCTTATACACTCTGAATACACGGTTGCCAACACAACAACAAACCTTGTCCTCAAATTAAACCGTTTTTGTTGTTGGTTGTATAACTTATCTCACTTTTGTGATAATTATCACAAAACGATGCCGGTGCCTTAGAATTCCTTTCGCTGTGTTGCTAGGCAACATGTAGCCTATCTCAACATGAAAGGGCTGATGGCAATTTGACATACACCACTGTGCTGGGATCACGGGTCTTTGAAAGTCTTTGACAACAACTTTGACATAAGTTTCATCACACAAAGCTTCAGTGATCATCTGCTCTGAAATCACAAACCCACTGGAAGAATACAGAACAGCGTTGCATCATTGACAACAGGATATTAAGGGCTATTCTCACAGAGATATGCATCACCTAACTTTTCTCTTTCTCCACATCTCCTCCATTATCACTCACACAAGAAGACACGCTTTAGCTCTCCCTCGAACTTTCTCTCTCACACTCGAACTTGTGAACCCTCGCCACCTCCTCATCATTAAGATGTGTTGGACTCAGCAGTTTTCCTTGGCTTCACCACTATAGGTGCCCTTCAAACCTGCAGGACACCTATGCAAAAACTTGTACTGCACATCAGTTTTCCATTTAAAGAAATTATAGAAAATTGATCAATTAAATGTTTTCTTTTGAATTGGCAGATTAAACAGCAAACCTCTGTTGTCAATGTTGTACCTTTTTGGATGGTTTGAATGAAAACATTTATATTTGAATTTCTTCTCATGCCGTGCAGAAAGCTCTGATCAGATCTGATACTTTAAAATATGTCTGGGATGAGAGTGTCTGTGTTTAAAGTGTACAGTTGTGTAAATGGGAATGTAAGAGTCTGTGGTGGTGCCTCGCCTTGTAGATGAGGCTCACCGCTTTAATTAAGTATGTAGGTTACAACAACAGCAATGTAAAATAAGTAAATATTGACTTGGTTTAAAACAAGACATGAACAGCAGTCTCCTGGGTGAAAGTCTGTGTTGGTAAAATAGAACAATATGTCAACGTTGACTTGGTTTCACTTTGGTTGGACTTGGACTGGCTTTATAGCATCTCATACCGACCCGGACGGGATGAGCTAGTTGAAAGCGTGGTGCAGTTTAGATGCTTTTGGCTGCCTCGCATGTCAGTATCAGTCGTCCAGGGCCACTTAGCAAACAAGCGTATTTGAGAAATTTGGAGTGAGAACGGGTTGCCAGGGGAGATCAGCGCTCAGGACTGTATGTGCTACAGAGAGTGGTGGACCATCTGATGTGGACTCCCCTGCAGGACTGACTCCAGAAGGTGCAGAAGCAGCGCTAACAGGATTATGAAGGATCCTCACCACCGCAGTGTTCGACCCGTAGGCAAATGTCTTTGTAGCCAACACAGACACACACAGCATGAAATCAGGATGGTGAACATCCTTGGCCTTGTCTCGCACATTTTGCACGGTGGATCCGTTGCATTCCCTCGCCCGTTTGCCCTCTTTGAATATTTGACTGATTTTTTTTAAATAAATGCTACCATTTTAGGTTTCACATTCCTAACACACTAGTTTCACAGCACATATTGTTTTGTATGTGTGACCATTTAACCTTTGAAAACTTGAATTGAAATGTTCATTCTGCAACTTTTTCTATAAGATTCAATGAAGAAACGGTTTTTACACCAAACTAAAATTTAAATGCAGCTCTCATTTTCCATGCATTAAAAGATCATGGACTTTTCCTTGAACACAAAAGCCACATTTCTCTCAAACGTTTTTTTTTTCACCTAACCCATCCACCTGATTATTAGCCCTCACAATAAAAGACCACACTTAAATGTGCAGTTTTATTCTAAAAAACACATTTATTAGGCACAGAACTATGGATTTCACATGACTATGGATGTTTTTTTCTTTTGCTATAAACAAATCTCTGATAGTTGACAAATTTCCATCTTCTCTTGGCATACATCATTATATTATCCATCCCTGCTATGCACAGGGCTGCTCTAAGCCTGTGTCTCTATTCAAATCCAAATCTCTTTTCCCACATGTCTTCCGGGGCCTAGTTTGAAACGGAGCAACGCAGGGGTTCTGTTTTTTGGCATGCCGGCTCCCTGAAGATCCTCTCATCTAAGCTCAGGACGTTCCCTCAGTTCTCCCCTGTAACTAACACTCCGCTTCTAGATTTATATGCTGCTTTTGATTAAAAACATGTTCTTATCAATGCCAATGTCAGTTGTGTTTTGGAATACTGGGTCACATCTGAGTAACAGGTAATGAGGCATCAATAAACTGTGATTACTCCAAGCTGCAAGTCCATTTTTCTAATTTTCTATCATTGACTTTTACCTTTTTTTTCTTCTTTTTTTTTTTTTTTTTTTACATAAACTGATGATATTTGACGAACCCTAATGGCTTGCTGTATGAAATTACCCAATAACTTATTGAGGAAGTTAGAATTCATGTGTATTATTTCTGCGGTCACAGACAGTTCAATTAATCAACATTTCATAAGCATGAATAACTCATTACCTTCATATAGCACAGTGCCAAAATGTGCAGCAACACAGCTATCGTTTTAGCAGTAATTAGTTTATTGTCAACATTGTGAGAAAATTATTTTGGGGGTTTGTATCTTTCCTTCTGACACCCACTCAGTTAATCATCTTTACAAGGAATCAAACTGAACCTGTTGACTTTCCGAAATTCTATTCAGGCACGATTCAGCATGTGAATATGATTAAGTATGACAGACTCGTTGTAAACACTTACTCTTATTATTCCATTATTTCTACTGGACAGTATTTTGGCCACTGCTTAAGGGAGGGCATTTTTGGCATCGCTACAAGAGAAAGATGTAAATTAAAATGGACTCACCGTAATGATCATGATAAAAACCTTTTTAGATGATTAATTATATTCCCTTTGGACAGATATTGGTACAAACTAATTTTATTAGCAGGGAAATGGAAATCAGTCAACTCAAATGAAGCGTTTCAAAGAGGCTATTGTTTATTCATAATGCAACGCTGCTGTTGTTTGTACGCCGTATAGGCGGCGTCTTTAATAATTGATTTTGACCATGCAAAGCTGTTGGTGAGAGGAAAACACTGTATATTGATGTCTTTGTGATGGCAGCGATACAGCTGGCTGTGGATGAAGTCACCCAGACGGAAAAAAAGGACAGTTGAAAAGGCCACATCTGAAATGAAAAACTAAGTCTTGGAGTCGTGCGCTCGAATAATTGGGATTTGATTTAAGTGAACTTAAAACTCGACTGCTATCAAATACTATCTATTTTGTGAAGATTCATAATAATATTGTAAAAACGTATAGCTTGTACATTCCACTGTGTGCTGTAATTTAAAACTTGGGCACGCCACCTCCCTGTTTGCTGTGTGAAGAAGTACAAGAGGTCGTGCTGCTTATGTGTTGGGGTCGAGGTTATGGTAACGACTTAATGACGACGGTTAAATTTCAGGGTTAAGGCGATAGTTACCACGGATCACGGAAGTTACAGTCTTTGTCTAAATGTGCTCATGAAAGGAGAAGAAAAACATCAAAGGCAATTTACAGTCATATAGAAGCATTCAGCAGTTGAAATTAAAAGAGGACACCGGGCTCACAGTGAATGGTGCCTCATTCAGTTGCGTTTCTGGTTGAAAGACGGGGGAGAGTATTACTCTTCCACTCCAATACCCCTTGAAGCAAAGAAACTGGCTCTGACCTTTTGATCAAAAAGGCTGCTATCAAAAGATTTATATTGGTCTGATAAGTAGTGTGTCAATTATTCCATGAAACTGTCTTGATGTATAATTTTTGTATCTCAGTTTGTGGAAATAGATGTCACGTTTAATGTTACGTGTAATGTGAGGGGCAAATGTTCACGATCACACATTAGTTTCCCGGCTAAGAGGGGATAAAACACGACATCTTACAACTCATAATGCATCCAAGAGTTGGTGGGACATGCTATGGAAATCTAAATGCATCCACATATAACAGGATTCTGGCTGAGCACTCTTATTAATCTGACAAATCACAAACAATTTTATCATTAGGGTCACTGGGTCTCTAGTTTCTAGTTCTCTGGCCAAAAAGGACAAACATTGAATAATTAATCAGCCTAATTTCAGACAGAATGCTGCCACGCCGAAGCAGCCAGTAACAAAGATGTGCTCCTGCTGTGTCCTAATGTCTTTGGACACCAGTGGAAAGTAGAAGGGGGTGAACTACCCTTTGCTAAAGGTTCTTCATGCAAATCCTGTTCACTGGATCCAAATTACATACTGATATAATAGGATTGGATCTTGAAGAAGTGCAAAACAGCTGCAGGAGACGTCTTTTTCATATCCCTCCCCCTCCTGCTGGAGAGCTGTTGACACTTGCCAGAGGGTGCAATTGTGCAATTAGCACTTGGAGTGCAACTACTAGTGACATTGTCATAATCCGTTAACAAATAGTGGGCATAATGTGATATTTAACCGAAAATTGAATATAAATGATATCATGATCCTGAATGTGATACCTTGAAGTATTTTTCAAGCGCCCTGCTGACCGACCCCAATTTATAGCGACTGAAAAGCGTAAAACTGGAAAGTCTATCTGAGTAGTTCACCAGAAAAAAGAGTGATAATGGCCACACGGCTTCACTGCTCAATATTTAAATAAAACCATTAAAAAGGAAAAAGCACCAACTCCCTCATGAACTGAAACAATTTAAATGCAGAAATTGAGAAAAACATCATGTCATAACAGGATAAAAATATTTCTGCACACTTGTTTCAGCACAATTTCCATCTCACAGCAATTTAAAGCCTCAGAGGGGCCCAAGAATGCTGGTCTCCATGTGTTTGCTATGTAAGTGGCGGGGCCCCTGTACGGTGATGGGTGAGCATGTGTGTGCCTTGTGTGGAGTAATGGGCTGTAAAGTTCATGTTGGGGAACCTTCTTAAAGGGTTTCTCACCTCATTGGTTTTAACAAGAACTGATTAAAGGAGGGCAATCAATTTGGGTGGAATTATGTGAGAGGAAAAAAAACAATCAGCAGCTCATATAAATAGTCTATTAAAAGAATCCTTCAATAACATTAAGACAACCTTGAGGAACAAATGCGCGCTGTAATTTTGTATCTAAAACTTTGGATAATTGGAGCTTTCTGCAATATACTGCCAATATATCATGGAAAGCTCTCGTTTATGGTCTGAAAACACTCTAGGTCTCTTTCACGAGGCTGTGATTATCCGAGAGGTCAGCTCTTTTTATACAGGGGTGTCAAGTTTCATCAAGCAGAAATGGAATTGGGCTCATCAGCTTTCCAGTCATACCCAATTTATGCAATTCAAAGATACACGTACTATTTTTTTTTGCCAAACAAGTATGGGCTTAGCATAAACTGGAAATGTCAGTACCAACAGAACTCGTTTTCATTCATACGTCTTGAGGTTAGAGCTCAAGTGACTCTTTTCCATAATATATTCAGCCCCCTTCACTATGTTAAGGCATTACGGCCAATAGAGCCAATCATTACTCAAGACTCCTCTAAAAGACCGTAATGTCAGGTCTATTTGAAATTCATAAGCAGTATATAAACAATTAATAGACTCATTACAACACACTTTAAAAGACTACAGTGCGCTTCCAAGCCAATATAAAAAGAGTCGGCATCCATAACTGTGGTATTAATGAATGCTTGGTAACACATACTAATTATGCTGTTTCCACACGATCTAGCTCCTGGTCAGAACTTTGGAAGATGAAACAAAACTTTCCCTCCGCATTGTTCTCCCTCTTGTTATAATGACATAAAATGTCAGCTTTTCAAATGTTCATTTCAAGTAGGACTTCAGGCGGCATTGCTCTGTTCTCTTAAAAGGAGTGGCGCTCGTGGGTGGCTGCTGTCTGATTCTAGCAAAACGAACATTGCGTCTAAAGGGCAACGCCATTCAAAAGTATGTGATCTCCACAAACGCCTCTGTTCTCTTCTGAAAACCACACTTAAATAATTCAAACATTTGCAGAGAAAGAGCCGGAGCCTGGTGGAATTAAAATTAATGTGACAAGCAAGAAAAAAAGGGGGTGGGGGGGCACTGCAATAGAGTACTTTAAAAAAAAATGTTTTAGCAAAAACAGCAACAAAAAGATCAAGACCAGCCTGAAAAACACAGAGTGTTTTACTATATCATCCTGATAATACTGGCAACTGGTGATGTGCTCCGGAAAAAAGTGTGAAATTAGAATTGATATTGTCTATCTTAAATTGAATTGACATGTTGTTTTCCCCCCACCCAATACGCCTTCGAGCACAAAACAATGAACTGTGCCAAATTACAGGATAAACCACTAACAAAGGGCTCATATTGTCAAATTCATGAAAGCACATAAATTCAGAGTCTAAACTATTTTTGAGGCCTGACTCTCTTGAAGAGAAGAATGGAGCATTTAAGGGCCTTTTATGTGCACCTCCTCAACGTTTCCAGGCTCAGCATGTGTGGCAGGATAGCTTTGTCTCAATCCTTCATCGCTGGAGTAAACTGGTCGCTGCTGTAAGCCTTCGTAAGCAACTGCAGCCCTGCTCTTCCTGCATAGCGATGACTTCATACCACTTTGTGCCAGATTGCATATTATACACCAACCTCATAACGATAGAAATAGCACTTGGAATGGCATGGTGCCTCCCTCTTCCCTTGATTTCAGCTGATTTCCTGCAGGCTTTATTTTCCCACATCTTTTTAAGACCTCGCTTGACTCACAGTTGCCCAATAAAACCACAAATAAGGAATCAAAGGTGGTAAAAACGGGAGGCTAAATAAGGAAAATGAGTCGATGGGTGTTTATGTCCATTCCATTTAGTAATAAAATGTTTCACTAGAGCTCTTACGAATATGTATTATTAGTATTGTTATTATAATAATTTAGCCTAGTGGATCCCAAACTGGATTGCTCCTCCAACTTCTCCAAGGGTTCAATCTGAGAGGTTGTGAGATGATTAACAGGACAATAAAAGAGGTTAGTGGTTAATATATAGGTCAATTTGTTAGTGGTCAGCCGAGTAGGTCCACCACTTTGGTCCGGACTGGATTGACCTAATAACTACTGGATGGAGAGCCACGAGCCTTGATGAAGACACAATGGATTGTGACAACTCTAGTGACCCCTTAACCTTTCTTTCTCCTTTTACTGCAAGAATAATGACGTTCCTATGTGCCCCTGCTGTACTGTGTGTTAAGCAATGCCATTCACAAGGCAGACACGCCTTAAATAATACCCAGCTTTATCATCTGTTTTTAATCTAAATAGACTGTCAATTCCAAAATGTACATCTTGCTGTATTAAAGAAGACTTAAAACTAGCGATTAAGACCTATGATTCATATTTACAAGTTTACTGAGATAATAAATCAAGTCATTGGGCCCTAGTTTCGTAGACCGGCGCAGGGTGGCGCAGCCGGCGCAGTGCAAGTTTCGACCCGCGCAGCCTTGCGCACCGTCAGTTTGGCAGTTTGGTGGATCGCCTGCGCCAAGATGGGTGTGGCGGCGCAGCAGGGGGAGGCGTCACAGATTCAGCTTGGCGTAGCGGAAGTTTCGTGGCAAAAAGCCTCGCCGAGACTGCGCTGAAAGCTCGCCAGCTCCGACCTGGTCTACTTTCAGCGCAAGGCGCAAGGCGTAAATAAAGTCCATTCATTCAATGCGAATCAGAGCTGGCGGATCGGAAGTTTGGTGGACCGGCGCGCAGTGCGCACACGTCACCGAGACCTCACAGGCAGGTTTCCACAGTTCCAGGCACATTTAAATGCAATAAATAATCACAACAAACACTATTTAATGCAACTAATTGAATCAACACGTGAATTTATATCTATAAAGATTGTCCCGTCACATCTGACGTCAGATCAAAGGCGGATGGCACGCGTAACGGAAACTCAGCCTCTCGGACCAAAACATCTCCCTCTCTCTCTCCTGTTTTTTATAATATCGGCATTGTTATTATTATAATACGCGCGCACAGCGCGTGATGCGCGTGGTGGGAGCGGCGGCGCTGCTTCTGTCATCGGGTTGTCAAGTGACGGAACTTGCACTGAACCTCCCCTAACGCATTAAAGGTGAGGAGAGGAGCTCATTTGATTGGTGAAGATCTGAATCGGCTGTATTAATCCCAGTCCACGCCTCGTCTCCTCCTCGTCTCCCACTCACGCCTTCTTCTCCTCCCTCTTTCCCACTTGCGCCGGTGGGCGAGACGGGAGGTGTGCCTGCGCGAGCCTGCGCTATCCACGAAACTTGCAAAGTCCAGGCGGACACACCCCGTCGGCGCGGCGCAGGTGCGCTGAAAGCTGACTGCGCCTGGTCTACGAAACTAGGGCCCATTGAGTCATTTTCGCATCGACTGCTATAAATTCAGACTTCTTTTTGCAACCAGGAGTCGCCCCCTGATGGGCAGTTGAGAGAATGCAAGTTCAAGACACTTTTTCAGAAGTGAGGTTGCCACCTGATGTTGCAACAAGCCCTCCAACTCATACGACCAAATAGGTCGTGTGTCACGTCCTCAAATACGACCTCTGGGAGCGTACGTTAGATGAGCACTCCTACTGGTGACATAAGAGCATTGCATATTGCGTGGATTAATCCTCGACGTGCGTATTGCGGAGATTCTTCCGCAACGACGATAGTAGTGGCTGGAACTTCATTGGACTAATGAAGGTAAGTACAGTAAATTGTGTTTAATAGACGGGGGGTCAGTACACATTACAGTAGAATTCTGTGCAAAACGAGGGCGCGCTATTTTGAAACGTAACATATGGTCGTAATTCGGTGCTTGACACACGACCTATGTGGTCGTTTTCTTGAGGAGGACAGTCTCGATGTTGACATGCTAGCATTAGCATTTAGCTCAGAGATCAGCTGTGAATAAGTGGAGCCTTAACGTACAGCCAATTTCTGCCTTGCATTACTGGTGCGAGTTTGACCGCAGGATCATTTGTTTGTTCATGCCACTTGTGCTCGACGTGCAGGGGAGGAGGAGGGCTTTCCTCCATGTAGACACCAACAATACCTGTAAGGTTTGTCTTCAAGACGACTAACAATTCACTTTTAAAATGCTTGTTTTCTGAGATCAGATCGATCAGAGCTAGGCTAACATTGTAGCTGCTCTTTGTACACATCGTTTCTTTCTGTCTCTATTCTAGTGTGAGGTTCTATCGTAGAGCTCTGGGAGACCACAGACTGCTACAATGTGTTTTGTCTCCATTCCTGATTCAGTGACAACAGAAGAATCACAGCATTGATAGGTTTCATTCATTTCTTTCATGCTGCATCACTTGCCAACTTTGTATGTAATAGATCCGCATAAAAAAATTTGCTTTGCATTTGGTGTGAACTAGGGGCTGAAACGATTTTACGAGTTATTCGAGTTACTCGATTACAAAAAATGCTTGAGGCAAAAACTCTGCCTCAAAGCTCCGTTAAATTCCTATCTCGGCATTATGTGGCCTGCTCAGCAGGGATCATTGTTCCACACAGACCATTTTTGAGGAATCCAGGGCTCCAGAGTGCGACCATTTGGGGCGCACATGCGACCAAAAATCAGTGAAGTGCAGTTAATTATGTTCCTTGGTCTCACCGGTGCTCCGGTAATGTTTTTTCCCCACAGCATACAGTGATGAATCACCACGGTCTGAACCAATCAGAGGCAGAGTAGGGGCGGGCCTAGGTTTCTGATTAGCTCAGACCCGGTCTCTTCTTTGTGACGAAAATTAATCAAGTACAGTGACTTGAGCATCAAAAATTAAGTTGCTGTGCCCCTAACACCTCTCCCCTCCCGTAAGATACCGGCCCTGTCTTATACGTCTCTGTCTGAGCCAGTGTCGCGAACCAGGCGGTCCGGTCTGGTGTAGTCTTAAGAACCAATCGTTTGATCCGATCTCTGGGTCGTCGTGGGCGGACCGACATTATGCAGTACAGCCAGAGCCTGTCTGGGAACACTGCTTTTACTGTCGGAGCGTCGTTGTCCAGATTCGTTAAAAAAGCACCAGAAACACATCCGGTACCGGGACAGGTGCTGGTGGGCCGAGTAGCCCCCCCTCTCCCCCTGCAGCGGCAGGCAGCCACAAACTGGAGCAGTGAGGAGTCAGACATGATAATAACATTTAAGACTGTATATAATTACCAAAGACAAGCATTTTAAGTGTATTTGTTAACATTTAAGGTTATTTTATTTATTTTATTTTGATTTCTAGTTTGTGTTGAGATTTAAATAAAGAAAAAAACATTTATCTTTTGCATTTTTTTCCTTTCCTTTTTTTATTATCTTTATTCCTGTTTATAGTCGTTGACCGAATGTGTTATTAACAGTGTATATGGGAACTATATACAATGTTAATTTTTTATTCGATTACTCGATTCATCAATGGAATAATCGGTAGATTACTCGATTACAAAAAGATTCAATAGCTGCAGCCCTAGTGTGAACATACCTTCACAGAACTATTATTTCTTATAACATGCAAGTGTGGATGTGTGACTGGAGGGGGAGAGTATATCTTTGTTTGTTTTTTAAATATATGCCATATGTTTGCTAAGAGTACTGGGATGCTGTCATCATCTTTTCACACATTTCATGAAAGTGTCTTTACACTTTAATGACTCTAAATACTACCGTTTTGTAGGAAACATGTCATAAGAAAAACAAGTAATATTAAAAAGAGTGTAACAATGGAAGATATCAACTGGAGTTTACAAACTAGACTCATAAAGCCTCATATGAACTTAGCCTGGGGGGTTGCCCTCCATATACAGATTAGTTTCAAAATAAAAGAACCGCTCGAAAACTTCATGGCGAGTGAGGTTGTGTGCAGCGTGTGGATATTTGTTTCTTAATAAAAACTTTCTCTATAAAATGTCAGAAAATAGAAATGACAATTCCCCAAACCCTGAGGTGCCATCTTCACATTGATGGTTTTGTCACGCAGCCAGACAGGGCAGATAGATTGTTATCCCAAAAGATTTACTACTATCACATGGGGCGGAGAAACGAGGGGGTTGAGATGCTAATCATGTAATTGCAACGTTCAAGTCTGGCCAGGGACCTCTGTGGCATTCCACATCTTTCTCTACTCCGGTCACTTCCTTTCAGAGCTGGAAGCTTTGTAAAGTGGTTAGAGTCGTCGACCAACTCAACAATTAATCAGTTAATTGTTTGAGGGCTTTACAGTATTACACATTCACTCCTTCCCATCTCGAAGTTGTAGGCATTTTGTCAGGAGACTGTGTGAGCGTGTGTGGGCAGGAGCGTTGTTCAGTTTAATTAGCCTTACATTGTGCGGTGGAGTAATGCCATGATACTGCTACACTTACTCCCTTTTCAATATCGGCACATTTTAGGACGGTTATGTATTCGCGCTGGCGAAACGTGGCAGAAAAAAGATGTTTGTGGGCTTTTGACAGAACAAGTGAAGGTGGGTGGGTTGATGCTACTGTTATCGGAGGGTGAAGCACGCAGTGGCTGCCAAAGCCCGTGGCAAGAGGAAAAGGGGGGGAATAGAGGGCAGGTGAGGGATTTTGAAATTAAATTTAGGGCAAAAGAGGGGGTGGATGTTTTATATAACGTTAGCTCATCTCCCATTTTACAGCACACACACACACACACACACACACACACACACTTTTAGAACTATGCTGTAGAATCTCCCCTCTCCGTGTTTTTGTTATGATATCCAGTAAAACAGAAGATCCCTATTTGTGTTTGCTGCAGGGCCCGAGCCAAGCTCCAGATGCTGCTTATAATACACGGCTCATTGGGGTTCGTGTGCACGTATGACTGTATATCTGTCATGTGTGCAGTAGGGGGGGGTTCATTGGGTTCGCTTGGGGCAAAGAGCCACATTTACAACCTTTCAGTACATTCATCGCCATCCAGTACAGTCTCTGCAGGGAAAGGTTCTTTTGAGGATGACCCAGCAGTCGAGGGAAGAGGGCATGAAATTGCCCCTCTGAGATATTAAAGAGGTAGTTGCACAGAATAAGTGGAAATACTTCTCGCCGAGCGATTTGCCTGCGTTGTCGGGCCGAGCAGCTGTTCGTTTACCAAATGATGATAAACGGAGGTGTTTTTCTAGTTTTTTCCCCCGGTTTTGTCAAGCAGAAAAACACTTGAGCCAAGCTGAGAAAAACATATATCGACCTAATTAGCCCCCTGTTTCCATTAATAGCAGTTCATTTATTGGCTGACAGGAGCAGCGTGATCCCGCTCCCCTTCCAATGTAACACACTGGGACTATTTAGAACCTGCATTGAACAGAAATCCAAAGCTTTTCTATAAACTGTAAAAGCCACTAAATAATTCATTCTTTTAAAACTCTATCTTGCTTGATCACAGAAATGATGAATTTAATAATTTAAGGCCAGAAAGGATTTCCGAATGCACATATTAAAAGCTGCTGTTTCTGGGCCTGGACGGGAGAATTTCGGGGCGGGGGGGCGTAGAGGTCGGAAAACAAATAACTTAACGGGAATCTGAGACCTTCTGTATATTCATTGAGCTCTCTATGCGTGATAAACATCTGCTCACACTCAAGCTCTAAATGGTTCCTTTAAACTGATGAGGTAAAGGGGAGGGGGAGCGTAAAATGAAAGTCTTCATTTAAATGTTTTTCTGGAGGAACGCCTATCGAGTGGAACGGAACTGGAGGGGAAATTAGCCGGGGGACATGCAAAGTGAGTGCCGCGGCTGGCTGTGTGACATCCTTCCCTCTTCAAAGCTGTCTGGGGGGATGGGCACAGGCATGGTATCTCCGAGAGGCAGGGAGTGCTTGAGGAAAAGACCAGAGAGAGACGTGAACTGGCTAATCGTCCCCCCCCGTCAGTTACCTCATGCTAATTCCTGAGTTTTTGTAATTGTTGATGCCATTAAAGTATTTCCATACATTTTCTTGTCCTTTCAGAGTTACATATGCTGTAGTGCAATTTCAACCAATTTATCATACAGACACATGATGAGGGACAGTAGCTGCTACCATTAGCTGTGCAGCTGGTCAGAATCGATATTTCAAAGTACTCTTATCAATACTCCTCCTTGATCCTAACAGGATTCAATATCTACCCTGCTCATTGCTTCCTTATTTAGTTACTTTCTGTGACTAAAAGTGACTAATAGCTGTTGTTAGTGAGATCAGGATCTAGTGATCTACTGTCCAGTCTACATGGTACAGAAAACCCAAGCCTGTGGTCACTATTTTACACACAGAGTCAACGAAACATAGATGCTGCTCTCTGCTCCCTCTCATTGTGACCATGGTGATGAAGGTCCCCTTATCTTAACAAAATGGTTATTTGTTTTTCTAACTAACATTAATTAAGTAGGCATTTTAGCTGTCGCCATCTTGCTTTTTGGCAACCAGAAGACACATCATAGCTAAGCACAACTTTACGCTGAATTGAACATTTTTAGGCGACATATGTTGTAATTAACTTTCATGGACTGAAAACAATGTGAAAGGATTAAAGTTGATTAAAGTTTAAAACACAGATGAAGTCCAGCGGCGTGGTGGTGACCTGTCAATCACAAGTCAGCCACGCCCTAAAGCATCCCCTGCCTGTTATGCATGTATTGAATAAACAAGCGATTGAGACCATAAACTCATGTTTACAATGTTTGCATGTATTGAATAAACAAGCGATTGAGACCATAAACTCATGTTTACAATGTTTACTGAGATAATAATTCAACATATTCTAAATATAGTGACAATTAAACGGATAAGGACTTTCTCAGGTGGGCCTTTTTTAGGTGGCTAAAATAAATGTTGCTGCTGCTCCCGTCCATAGCAGTGGATTGTTTTACTCCTGTGTTCGTACTCCTATCTGCCTACAGTCATCTACTGTTGGTAATAGGCTGACAATGATAAGTACCTCATACAACCCCACTTCAAAACACCTCTACCTATCACTTTAAATGGAAGTGTAACAATGATTTACTGGCTACCACAACTGGCTAAATGTCTTTTGTGAAACAGGATTTCATCCACATGCTCTGGAGAAAGGGGAAAAAAATTGTTGTCATATATATATATACACACACACACACACACACACACACACACACACACACACAAACAGCTATTTTCTTTGCAGAATGACGGTTGGCTCCAGTTGTGTCGAGTGGTGCTTATGTGTGTTGGTTAGTGCTTGAGTTCAATGAGCCACTCACTTATTCTAGTCTCTGGGTGATGATGGACTTTTATGTTGGAAAACTACTTTCAAGTTCTTAAACCCTAAGTGTGCTCCAAACACTAGCCTTCTTTGAAGATTAATGACACTAAAATTTGACTTGATTCAGAATCGTACGCGACAGGAATCCCAATTCTTATTTAATTCAACTTTTCTCCTGACCTCTATTTATTAGGGCACTGTTACTTGCAATTGCAGCTCTAGGGATTTGAAAACTGCACTTGGATATTGAAAAAAATAATGGTTCAGCTTTATTGCCCTCACATATCAAAATCATCACCAAAACATCTTTCTTCCATCTCTGAAACATTGCACGTCTCCGTCCCACCTTCTCTTCTGTAGCTGAAACACTCATCCACGCCTTCATAACCTCCTGACTGGACTACTGCAACAGCATCCTCCGTGGCCTCCAAAAACGACACTATGTTCACAGCTCATCCACTCCCGCTCCAAAGACTACATCACACCCAATCATTGACTCCTACACTGGCTCCCAATACAATATCGTATTAACTTTAAGATCCTGCTAATCACTTACAATGTCCTCAATAACCTCACCCCCTCAGGCATCCTCCTACATCCCTTCCCCACTCACCACCTCTGATCCTCAGAAGCGAACCTTCTGACCCCCATCATCAGCACCAAGCACCTTGGGGGACAGAGCCTTTGCTGCCCCAACCACCTGGAACGCCTTCCCTCCAAACATCTACAACTCAGACTCACTCTACTCAACTCAGTATTTTTTTTATCCCAATTCTCAGTATTTGATGTTTTTGTATTCTGTATTTGTATTTGTCCAGCCTCTCGTCTTTCACCCCCCCCCCCCCCCCCTCCATAGAGGCATTTTGAGGGCCGGTTCGGAGCTGGTGCCAAATCGCAAACCAGTTCTTCCTGTTTCCAAAGACAAAGAACCGGCTCTCGGCTAGGAAAACCGTTCACAAACCGTTCTCAAATCTGCGTCAGGGGCTGGGGGCGGGGGTTAACGCTCGAGGCGACGGGGGAAAATACGCTGTGGAGTTCTACAAATGTTACGGATCGTGGTAAGTTTCACCTCGTTGTAAACCAACTACACATTTCTGTTTAGTTTACCAAGATACTGATAACGTTTGTAACAGCAGCAATTAGTAGCTATGCTTCCAGCTATCTAGCCAGCTAGCGTGATATTGCTAACAATTACATTAGCATGCTACTTTCTGACTGTCGTTAGCTCACTAAACGTTACCAACTACCAACATGACTTAACATCTGTCTTCACAGCATCATGGACAAGTTTGTGATTAAATCGCTGTTCTCTTGTTTGTGTTTGTAGAGCTGTCGGATATCGGCGATATTGAACGGAGGTCCAACCTGCAGATGACTAAACTATGATCATTGAAATTGCACACACTAACTTAAAAATGTTGTGATTTTAGTATTTTGTGTATTTTATTGGTATTGTATTATTTGTCAAAATAAAACACTTTCTGACAAGACATGTCTGCTATGCTTGAAATTAGCGCTAGCAAACCTCAGACGTATACAGTGACGTAATGACGTGGCTCTCTGGACTCTCCCTTGTGCAAGGTGGCATCATGACTTTTCGTAAATATACATGCCAATACCTGTGGCGTGTTATCTGTACGCAATTAAAGCTATCCGCGTGTATGTGTACGTTCTGAGCGAAATGACCCATCACATCTGTGTGTTTGTCAGTGCCCTCTAGTGAAACGACCCATCTCATCCGCTTATGTAAACGCCCTTTAGGGTTAGGGTTCAGCGTTGATAAACACGCGAAAAGGCTATTGCGCGTAGTGATAACACGCCATAATGGCATACGAGTTGGGGTGTCATACATATGCCACTTCATGAGATCAGTCTGGCTTGTGAACAGGCAGGGCATGCAACTGCTTGGGGCCGACAAACATCACTCCATAGCAATGACTATAATAACTGCATTGACTGCATCTCCCTCCCAGGACAATTTCAAAATCAAGTTGGAAATCCCCCTTAAGGGGGCCCATGTTGTCGTCACATACCCCATGTTGTCGTCACATATCGAAAGTCAATGAATGAAAATGAAGAGAATTTATCATTCTGGAAACGAAAAAAGAAAGCAAAAAAAAGAAGATGAAGAAAAAAGAAGGCAAGGAAGTGGTACATGGGGCAGATTATGATGATTAGCTAAGTATAACAGTAAATATAACTAGATGCTGTTATTTAGTCTAGCCTTACCTAATGGGGTGAAACTAATGGTTTTTGGTTAGCTAACCTAGCTAGGGGAGGGGAGCTGAAACTGCGAGCTAACTCGGTCATGGCCTTCGGTCACGGCCCTCAGTCACGGCCCTCGGTCACTGCCTGCTGACTTGGTCACGGCCCTCGGTCACGGCCCTCGGTCACTGCCTGCTGACTTGGTCACGGCCCGTGGACTCGGTCACAGCCAGTGGACCCGCTAGAGAACTCACTCACTTGTTTTGTAAAATTGTATAATTTTTCACGATCAGTATTTGACAACTAAGACGAGGCTACCTACAGCTGCTGAATAACTTGCTAGCTAGCAGGCTGAAACAAAAGCAAATTCATTTATTTAGCCTTACATGACGAACTGTGCTATATGACATTCAGAACAGGAAAGCAGTAAACACCAATTTGTAAAATATTTGGAATGATTTAGAATGAAGCCACACTCGTAGTTTTAAAAATCTCAGCCACGTGGGGGGAGGGGCAGGCAGGCATTGTTTTTTTCTGAAATGATGTGATCTAGTGCGCCATCTAGTGGTTGAATGCATGTTGTGTATAGAGCCTAACCTTAAACTACCTTAAAACTAAAACGTAAAACTTTTTTTGTACAAGACACTGTTTTGGTCAGATTATTCATAACATAATGATGATGAACGTTGGTTGAAGGGGCCCCCTGGGAATTTTTGCCTAGGGCCCCATCAGACTCTCAAATCGCCACTGGAAACGCAAACGTGTTCTCAGATGGTTCGCAACTTGAACCAACTGCGAACCAGCACAGGCACCGGCCTGGTTCTTGAACTATATTTGCGTTGGTGGAAAAGGGGTATCCAAAAAGGTGCTATATAAATCCTTTGTATTATCATTATTATTGGGTATAAACATTTTGAATTCAATTGTACTTTTACTGTTATATCGCAACAAACGTTATCTGAGGACACTTTACCCATACTAGAACAAGCTCCTGATTTTCAGAGTAAATTCCATCACCCAGGAGCGTGTAACAGTGCGACAGTGTCGAGAAAAAACTGCCTTTAAAAAAAGCATAAAGAGAAACTTTTCTTCGATATTGCAATCGTGAGATTTCCCCAATAACTCCAGACAACCTGAACTGTATTCCCCATTCAACAGCTCACATTTACATTTTGTACAATAGGATGTGAATTTGGCATTAGTGAATGGATTTTGGTGATCTCAGCGAAACTCCCAGGACTGCTGCATCTGGCGTTAATGTGAGCAAAAAGTCCTCTCAGCCAGAATAAATAATAATACGCTCCTGGGTTCCATTTTGACTCTGGTATCCAGTCCCAAAGTGGAAGAGACGGTGTACCGCTCAAACTGCTTTCCTGCTGGGCACTGACATCAGTCTCTGCCAGTCTTGACAATACCTCCCTGAATCCTACAGCAGGGTGAATGTGTTGTGCTACCTTTTGTTCTTCCACATCGCCGTCCACAGAGACTGCTGGCGCTGCACAGAGCCGTAATGAAAGGCCCAGCCGGCTGTGCTGGCCGGCGAGATGGCACTTTCATCAAACTAAACCAAGCTTACGCCAGCTTCTCAATTATTAAACGCCTGAAATAAGCAACAGTCTCGACCCAAAACCCCCAGACACCTGTCAGTGATGTTGAGGAATGACGAGAGATTGTTTTCTGAGATGAGGAGATTATGGAGACGGACTGTAGGATCGGGCAATACAATGATGTTGATTGCCGCAGAAATATTTGCAGTGTTTGAAGAGAGAATTGGAACTCCGCTTTTGCTTTGTGCGCTCTAGCTGCGTGATGGAGTCGGATGGATGACTAACGCAGCTGGTTTATAGGTCCCAAAATAAGTCCGAATTTCAAAATGTGATTTTGTTTATGGCACGCTATATTATATTTAGTGTAGAGCATGGCAGCTGCTTCAACATGATTAGGTTTGGAACATATCTAATGTATTTATTTCTCCTTAAAAGTACATTGCTTGGATGCTACATACTCATTTGGAATGTAAATAATCAGTTTGCTGCCACGCTTGAGACTTGTTTCCAGTAGGACTGCAGAGTAGAACTGGATGACTGAATTCGTAAAATTATATTTTCTACAGCCTCAACTTCTCCTGTCAATGCCAGAATGCTTGCCATGAAGGTCGTCGTGTTTGAGGTCAAAGTTAAACCTAATTGAACTTTGCGAAAACCTGGCAGGAAATCAGAGCGTTTAAATAGCGTTCTTACTCAGCACAAACTGGCATGTGCACTGTTAAAGCAGGGTGAGGGATCTCTGGCAAGCCCGTATATCGAGCAACTTTGCACAGGGATTTGGTTCTTCGTTTCATGCATGATGCACAAGTCCCATGTTTGTTTATTTTGAGAAAACTCTGCAACTGCATTCTGGATCACTGGAGAGGAGCTCAGTAAGAGGCGGACGTGGCTGAGCATGCTAGAGGAAAAGGATCTGTGTTTGTAGAGCCACATTCTTTTATGTGTTGTTGCAATTGTTTCTGGAGAGTGGAGTTTGTTAAATCAAGCTGTGACTCATCTCCTGGCACAAAAATCTAGAGTTCCTCAGCAAACATCAGTTAATTTTTGGGGGATAAAATCAAAACTTCTCCAACCTGCCTGGCATTGAGACACGGCTCCCAACTGGGAGATTGAGGAAGTACATAGGTGGACTTGCTGAATTTGTGATAGGATTCAAAGCATTCTGCATGAATAGCAACGTAATTGGTTTTAAATTTAACATTGGTTTTGTCCATTAATCACCAGTGGGCTCTACCTCTGAAGTGTTCCTTCACACAAAACACCTAGAACAGCCCAGTCAATGAGGATTGATTAGCTGTTGCGTAACTACATCATATGCATGCAGAATACAAGCGAAAATCTCTCAGTGAGGCAGAATAAAACAGAAATGAACTTGGTCCCACAATACTGTCCTTTACAATTGCCTTTTCAAAATTGCTCATACACTGCATAATCTAGCACAATGCCAATAATCCCACCATAGATCCACATGTTGGGGTTTATCACAAGGACGTAAGTAAACGGCTTGCTATCCTTCTGAACACAAGCAAAGATTTATCAAACAAATCGCTGTAACCGCAAGTGGGAGCTTGAGGACATTTTAAGAATCGCTGTGAAAACATAAAGGCTGGATCTGCTACATTGTCACTATCAAGAGATTTATGACTTAAACCAATTGGGCTGACTTGGTTGACCTGCATAATATCCATTTGACCTTCCCTAGGTGTAATGCTGATGGAAAAAATATATCCTTTGGTGTAGCTAATCCAGTTTGATTAATACCTTTACATTTCATGTTTATATTTTAATTTTAAAACATTTATGTAAGTTCAATTTTTTTCTTTTAGTGTATTACATTAAGGAGATACATTTTGAGATATTAGCCATTTATGTGTATGTGTAGTCTTTAAACTCTGGTAGGGTCCTGTAACGACAAGAGTAGTTGAGAAGTAGGTTTGAGGTGGTATTACACCACTCGGTTCCAGATATATTACTTATTTTTTTACATCTTATCAGTCTGAATAGACTGAATTAATTAACTTGATGAACTCTGTAGGACACATTGGTGAATCTGTCATAGGTGTGGTGCACCCACAGCATGCTTCCTGAGATTGTAATTACCCTGGTTTATAAATATACTCCTTATCATAGCAGAGGGATCCACATTTAAGACGTATCATAAGCTTTGGGATTACGGTAGTGCCTCGCCTCTGTGCAGATTACCATAAATCTCCCCACACAGCTGAGGAGGTGTGCGCTGTTCCAGGGGGACATGCAGGGCAGTTACAGTGCACATCCATACTGCAAAGCACACAAACCTCAGTCACCTGGAAGCCATGTTAAACCTTATCATGAACATGTTAACACGTTCCACCCTTCAGTTGCCTTTTAATACTTCTCTCACTTTGCCATGTGATAGCAAATTTGTCAGAGCCTGATCAATAGCTATACAGTACACTACCTCCACCGTTGCAGTGAATTTTGATGACGTTGTGCATTACAAACTGAAAAAAGTTTGGGTCATAAAATAAACATTCTCAGGGAAATACATTAATGCACCCACACACACACACACACACACACACATTCATACAGTGCAAACTCACTGCACAAATAGCGGATGAGCCATGCCATGCTGTTGTGCTGTCAAAAAAGTTAGACGGTGTCCAATTATTCTTGGTCCCTTGAGGTCGACATACCCTGAAGATCATATTGCAAGAGTAGCTTTGAAATGAAAATTTGATACAGAGATGAATACCGTGTTTAAGCCACACTCAATGAACCTCAGAGAAGACAAAAATCCAGTACTGCATTATCATCCAGGTGGAAGATTGCTTACTCTGGATCAGATTTTCTATTTCCCACCTTATGGTTTTAAAAGTAAACCCCGAATAAGTGGACACATCTAAGATTCGAAGTTGAGCGTGTTATGAACAAAAATAAAATAAAAAATGCTTAACTGTGAATCAACAGTGTCTTGTTACAGGGCATACTTGATAAAGGATTTACCTCTCTGTTGAGCCTTTGTATTTTGATTTTGAGTTTTTATTTTTAGGCTGATGCGATGAATCATACCTCACACTCCCTGGAGCCAGATATTGTGCATGTGCAGGAACCAGTGCCATTGCCTAGCACCTCCAATGCCTCTGGTGTGGCAGCAGGGTTGTAGCTCATGTAATACTCTTGGAGCTGGGAGCTCAGGTTCTGCTCTGGCTCTGGACTCTTTTTGCGGCGTTTCCGGCCCACCATGGACCGCTGCTGCAGCAACCTGGTCGCACCCGGATAGCGTCGCCACAACACATAGATAATTGTCAAGATTAGGGACATGGTGAAGAAGAGTGCCACACTGCCCACCACCACTTTGTGCAGAGTCATGTGCTCCATCTCTGGGGGCGGGATGACAGTGGGTTTAGCGCTCGTATGGCCTGGAAAGGTAGGATGAGGAATCGGTCGAGGTCTGAATGGTGGGACAGGACCAAAGGTGCTGGCTGGCGGCATGGGTGGGGAGCCGCTAGTAGGGGCAAAGGTTGGTTCACCGGTGGCTTCAGAAATGAGTTCCGACATTGGTGAAGGTGTTTCAGTTAGAACGTAATCAGTTTCCTCACATATACCATGGCTCCTTGTGGCTTCCATAATCTTTTCTCCCTGGAGATACTTTGGGCTGCTGCATATCATAGTGGTGTCTTTGCTCCCCCGAAAATTCCTCAACCAAGCCACAAGTGGACATATGCCGGTTCCACAATCCCACATGTTCCCAGCGAGGCTGATGGAAGTCAGTGAGATCCATGCTGACACCGCCTCCTGAGACACATTGGACAGCTTGTTGGATTCCAGGTTGAGGACTTGAAGGTTGGGCAAGCAGTGAAACACAGCCGGGTCCAGGGTCTGGATTTCATTTCCAGACAGATCAAGTTTCTGCAGTGTATACCAAGTCCATGGAAGGCCCTGGTTGACCACCCTAATGCGGTTCCACTGCAGATAGAGTGATCTCAGGTTGGCTAACCGTGGAAACAGAAAAAAGTTGATTCTTGAGAACTGGTTGTGTTCCAAATGCAACTCCATCAGCTTCTGTAGGCCCAAAAAGGTGGTACGGGTAAGGGCCTTGATTCGATTGTACCCCAAATCCAGAAACTCCAAACTGCGGCACTCAAGGAATGCTCGAATCGGGATGTTGGACAGACCATTAGAGCGTAGGTGTAGGTTTTGTAGTTTTCGTAAGCCATGGAATTGGCCCGGCTGCAGGATTTCCAATTTGTTGTACGACAAGTCCAGACTGCGAAGATTGGGAATTCCATGGAATGTTGAATTATGCAGGGACGTGATCCTGTTGGAGCTCAGAATCAGCTCTTTAAGTCTGCGGACCCCCTGGAATGCTCGACTGTCAACAGCTGAAACCTGATTGTGGTCCAAGTATATCCAGAGAAGCTGGCTGAGGTGAGCAAATTGATATGGTAGCAGGGTATGCAGTTCATTGTAGCGCAGGGAGAGGCCTTGGCAGCCTACGGAGATGTTTTCTGGGACATCTAAGAAGCCAGCCGAATCACAATGGACCGTTTTGCCCTCACATCGGCAACTGTTGGGACAGGTGCGCTCGCCAAAGCTGAACAGCAGGGGAGCCCGCAAGAGGAGGAGGAGAGGAAAGAGGAGATGTGTCAGTCGTCCATCACACAGCAGTGGACCTAAAAGAGATTAGAAGACAGAAAGAAAAGGGGGGATTTTAAGGATTTCACTAAAGTCACATTCTCAGATGTTCTATGCTAATTAACCATGGACAAATAAAAAATGCAGTATCTTCTGTGAAGCCAAAAAGGATTCACAACTTTTCTAACTTTGCCATATGAGAAATCATTAAAAGTTCATTGTTAAATATTACTAGAAGCATATGAACCGAAAAACTGGATGATGGAAGGCTCTCAGGTGATTCAAATAAAAATAATCATATTCAGGACATCATGAAAGCTTTCTGCAAAATACTGGCTTGGACAATTACTTCTGCAGTAATGCAAATAGAATAATGTCTGCAGTGCAATGTTTGATTTCCTTCAATACAGGTATTGAAAGAATCACAATCTATAATTTACATAACAAGCTTTTTAGTCATCCTTTGATAATGTCATATTGATGGTTTCTGCAAAAATGCACGTATTGAAATATTGCTCAAGTCGAACATTTTAACAACCTGAACTAGGAATCTTAAAAAAAAGTCCCAGTCGGTTTGATTGTAATCACTGAAGCAGACACTATGCTCCGATCAATCATCCGGTTTTAGAAAAAAAAAAAAAAAACGCGCCTCTACGTGCACATAGAGCCTGTTGTTAGTTTTGCAAAAATCTACACATTTCACATACTGTACTGCTACGTATTGCTACATTCATTAGGGAGTATCAAATGATAGTACTGTTTTCTCAGGGTAAGCACAAGACCTACACATTTCTGGTTTTAAAGATTTGCTACCGTAAACTGATTTCATGTATGGTGTGTGTTGTATACAAATTGTCCACTAGGTGTCATAGTTAGGGTGTGAATCCTATTAAGGTAGTAACCTTTGGACAGGTATCAAGTGTGTTGCTAGTCGGAGGAGCACAAATACTTTTTGACCGCAGGTTTGAAAGGAACACAAACAGACACAAACATGTCTTACCAAGTTGATATAATAAACAAGCCTAAACGCCTGAGGCAAGTGTTTAGACTGTTATTTCAAAACATTACGGAGTGATGCAACATTGTGACAAGCGTGTCTGCTAATTCCTTAGCCATTGTTCTATAAGTCAGTTAGCTCATCTAGCAGCCCCTCAGTGGCTTTAGGTTTTAGGCTCAGCCATTATAGCTAGAACTGTCAGACGCTTTTGACCCCTTGTTGATTGTTATTTGGGTCTTCAATGACATCCCCCTGGCTGATGATTCTGGTGACTATGTAATTTGTGTCCTGCTTGACCTAACTGATGCTTTCGATACAGTGGACCACAATATTTTAATATCCAGTTTACAGCAGCTAGTGGGCATTTGTGGTAGTGCTCTGGAATGGTTTAGGTCATATCTGGCGAATAGAACCTTGTGTAAGAATTGCTGGTTCTGAATCTTCCTCCACTCCCGTCATACGGGGTTCCACAGAGCTCAATTTTAGGGCCTATTCTATTTTCTCTGTATTTGCTTCCTCTGCATTCCATTCTTAGAAAGCATGGTCTCTCTTTCCACTGTTATGCGGATGACAGTCAGATGTATGTACCACTAAAGAAAAAATTATGCCCTGTCAATTAAGCCAGTCTTGATGACATTAAAGCCATCCCCCCCCCCCCTCCGACTAATAATAATAATAATAATAATAATAATAATAATAATAATAATAATAATAATAATAATACATTTATTTTGTATAGCGCTTTTCAAAGGATCTCAAAGACACTTTACATATACAGTTAAAAATCAATACATTTAAAACAGACTAAGGCTAGGGTAGCATAATGCATCATTAATAATCTGGGTTTTAAGATGGACAGTGATTTTAAAATTGGATTGGCAAATTACTGCAGTGGTCAAGAGCACCTTTTTTCATCTAAGAAAACTGGCAAAGGTGAAACCCATCCACTCAACTGAGCACTTTTAAACAGTAGTACATGCTTCATTACATCTCGGCTGGACTACTGTAATGCTCTTTATCTTGGAGTCAGCCCGCCCTTTATATTTTGTATTATTAATGTACAGCATTTTGCTTCGGCTGCTGTTGTGTTTAAAGTCCTTTATAAATAAAGTTGAGTTAAAAAGGGAAATCTGCTTTTCAACTGACATTTCCTACTCATCTTGCAGATAGACTCTTCACCTCATATCTTTACACAAGCTGGTTCTCACTTTGCACCAGTTGAAAGGTACGCTCACACCAAACGCAAAGCAAATTTTGCACTCTGTGCTGTTCAATACGCGGGCAAATGCATGCTATTAACACAAGGTGAAAATTTGCCTCGCGTTTGGTGCAAATGCACCTTAGGAGAATTTTACAGTACTCCATACACTGGAATATCTATGTGTATTACAAAATCCATTAAGGCTCAAGTTTCTTCCACCAAATTTGCAGGAATAAACGGTTTGAAGCGCTCCATGAGTCCTTCACTCCACATTCGTTCTGACTGAAATTATGAAACCTGCACTCGGCGAACCTGTGAATATAAATATCTTTTCATCTGGATCAATAGCAACCTAAATGTTCACAATCCATGTAAATGCAGCAAATGAAAAATTACAGGGCGCTTATAGGCATACGGTGTGAACAGACTCTGGCTCGCGGACCCTTTTCTATATGTATTCCTACAATTACATATGCAGCTGGAAAATGATCTTCAGCATGTATGGTCCGTTCCTGTATTAGTCCTGTTTGATTTCAAATTCTGTATGCATTACAGACCCAGCAGTTAAAAGATGTGTGACTGTCTTAATACATTCTGACTGCAGTATATGTCAAGGACACACATCCTTGACCCAGGGCTCTCGTCTGCTCTCACTTTGAGTAATGCTCTGATTAAGGATATTCATATCTGCCTTCAAATGTACTTTTACCTCCCCTCTGGCACCTATTTGCTCTCTACTCAGCTTTGTGGCTTTGTTGTTAACAGCTACACATTTTTTTTTTTTAAATCAAAATCTCTTTATTTATTTTTTTGCAATAACAGTGCATGGATTTCAGTTTAAAAAGACAAAATGAAATGAAATATAGAAATGAGATCCAACACACACAGAAAGAAAGAGACAACAATAAAACAACAGCAAAAATAAAATAAACCGTAAAATTAATCCCCGTCACTGCCAGTGAGCTTCATGACCTTTAAATATGCAGTTTAATAATGAGTGTGGATTATAGTTGTCAATACAGTAAACAAAAAAATAATAAAAAAGATGTCAAATTGTGGAACGTCAAGGGCCTAAGAGGACTGACACATGTTCAAAAAAGGTCCCCAGGCACGCAGGAATCTCCCATTAGAATAATGGAGAGAGTACCTTATCTTTTCAATCTTCAAACATGTCATTAGGGCCGTCAGCCAATCGGTGTGTGTGGGAGGGAGGGGGTCCCTCCATCTGAGGAGGACAGACCTCCGAGCCAGGAGAGAGGCAAACGCTAGAGTGCGGCGCTGTTCAGAGGACAGTCGAACCTCACCCGTGACTCCAAACAAACCAATAAGGGGGTTCGGCTCCACCCTCACTGTCAAAATCTGGGAGAGGGAGTGAAAAACCTCTGTCCAGAATCCGCTAAGTTTAGGACAAGTCCAAAACATGTGAAAGAGTGAGCCGTCTGAGATGTTGCATTTGGTACAGAGTGGGCTGATGTCGGGATAGAAGGTGGCCAGTTTGGTTCTGGAGATATGAACTCTGTGAACCACTTTGAATTGGATTAAGTTATGACGGGCACACAGAGATGAGGAGTTGACTTGTTTTAAAACAGATGACCATGTTTCCTCAGAGAGGGGGGTACCTAGGTCCTCCTCCCATGCCGCCCTGATCCTATCCATAGATGCCGTCCTCAGAGCCAACATCGTGCTGCAGAACACAGAGACGGGCCTCCTCTGGTGTGGATTTGAGGAGAGAACTGTGTCAACAATATTCCTGTCAGAACTTAGTGTGGTGGGCAATTTAGAAAGTATAAAATGTCGAATTTGTAAATAACGGAAGAAATTTGACTGTGAAAGTGAAAATTTGTTACGTAATTGTTGAAATGATGCCAAATTATTATCAATAAATAGGTCTTTGAAGCGTGCTATTCCCTTCTGACTCCACTCTTTGAAGGTGGGGTCCTCGAGTGAAGGTTTGAAAAAATGATTATGTAATATTGGGCTAAATGGTGAAAAGTCATGGAATTTGAAAAACTTTCGGAACTGAGACCAGATCTTCACCGAGTGTTTAACCACTGGATTTTTTAAAGATCCGGTTGAGAGTGGAAGAGAGGAGCCGATCAATGCAGCCAGGGATACGTCGTCTTCTGATCTCAGCTCCATCGCCACCCAGTCAGGAGGATCCGGTCGATTATGAAAGTGAGACCAGAATGTGAGACACCGCAAGTTGGCAGCCCAATAATAAAAACGGAGATTAGGCAGAGCCAGACCACCGGCAGTCTTCGTCTTTTGTAAATGAGCTTTATTAAGACGAGCCCTTTTCCCCTTCCAAATATAAGAAGAGATAGTCGAATCAAGATGATCAAAAAAGGTTTTGGGGATAAAAATCGGTAAAGCCTGAAATAGGTACAAAAGTTTTGGTAAAATGGTCATTTTGATGGAATTTATTCGCCCAATGAGGGACATGGTGAGTGGTGACCATTGTGTGAGTGTTTGTTTGATTTGATTTGATAAATTTAAAAAGTTCTCTTTAAAAAGGTCTTTGTGCTTCCTGGTAATCGTGACGCCTAAATAGGAAATTTTGTGATTTACAATTTTAAATGGGAAATTGGTGAAGTCTGAAGCAGATGCAACATTGCCAATTGGAAACAGTTCACTTTTTTCAAAGTTTATTTTATACCCAGACAGTTGACTGAAGTTATCGAGTAGTGATAGAGCCGAATGGAGAGAGGTAGTCGGGTTTGAGATCAAGAGCATAAGGTCGTCCGCATAGATCGAGGCCCTATGCTCAATGCCGCCTCTCCATATACCCGAGATGTCATCCCGGCTGCGGATGGCGATGGCGAGAGGTTCAATAACCAGGTCAAATAGCATGGGGCTGAGAGGACACCCCTGGCGGGTTCCACGATGCAGGCTGAATGGGCTGGACAGCTGGGAGTTGGTTCGGATCAAGGCGGTAGGGTGAGAGTACAGCAGCTTAATCCACGCAGTGAAGTTTGGCCCAAAACCAAATTTCTCCAGCACTGCCCACAGGTAGACCCACTCCACGCGATCAAATGCCTTTTCAGCATCGATGGAGACTACACACTCAGGGGTGTCATCAGGGGTGGAATAGATAATGTTCAATAATCGGCGTATATTGAAGAAGGAGTGTCTACCCTTTATAAAACCGGTTTGATCCTCAGATATGATGGTTGGAAGGATATTTTCTAGTCTGCGAGCTAAGACTTTGGCCAGAATTTTTGCATCAGTGTTGATAAGAGAAATGGGCCTGTAGGAGGCGCAATGTGTGGGATCCTTGCCTTTTTTGGCGATAAGGGTAATACAGGCTTCAGAAAATGACTTAGGAAGGGAGCCTTGCCTAAATGATTCACAAAGCACAGAACAAAGTTGTGAAGACAGAAGTAAAGAGAACTTCTTAAAAAACTCAGCTGGGAACCCGTCGGGGCCTGGACTCTTGCCTGACTGCATTGAAGAAATAGCTGAGGCTATTTCAGCCTGTGTTATGGGCTCATCCAGTCTCTTACCATGGTCTGGTTGGAGTTTGGGAACATTGAGGCTGTTTAGAAAGTTGCGTATGGCATTAGGATCGGGTGGAGATTCTGAGGAGTACAGATTTGAATAGAAGTCCCTGAAAGCATCGTTAATTTGAGTATGGTCTGTGGTAATGTCACCATTACGTGTATGAATTTTAATTATGTTTTGTTTAGCAGAAAAGCCCTTTAGCTGGTTTGCAAGCAGTTTGTCGGCCTTGTCTCCATGGGCATAGAATGTGGCTTTATTTTTCAGGAGCAAATATTCGACTGAATGAGTGGTAAGGAGGTCAAATTTAGTTTGGAGCTCTAATCGTTTCTTGTAAAGATTTGGATTTTTAGTTAGCGCATATTGTTTGTCAATTTCCCCAATTTGATGAGCCAGATCTGAACGCTCTTTGTTAGCTTTACTTTTCATTTGAGCTGTGTAAGATATAATTTGTCCCCTGAGGTAGGCCTTAAGGGCATCCCATACAATCAGACTAGAGACCTCAGGGGATATGTTAGTAGATAAGAAAAAGCTTATTTCATTTTTTATGAACTCCACAAATTTGTCGTCCGACAGCAGAGTGGAGTTGAAACGCCACTGTCTGCTCCTCCGGGGGAGATTTGGGAGGGATATAGCCATGGAGACAGGTGCGTGGTCTGAGATGACAATACTGTGGTAATCACAGGAGCGGACAAGGGGCAGGAGTCCATGGTCAAGGAGAACATAATCTATGCGTGAATATGTGTGATGGACATGTGAAAAAAAGGAGTATTCCTTTTCCTGGGGATGTAGAGAGCGCCACACATCACAAACACCATACTGCATGAGGAAGGCCTGAATGAGACTGGCTGATTTACTCGGCGTGGCGGGGTTGGTGGAAGACCGGTCTAAAAGTTGATCCAGCCAGCAGTTCAGATCACCTCCAAAGATAAGAGAGTGTGTATTAAGGTCTGGGAGTAATGAAAATAGGCGCTCAAAAAAGGTTGGTTCATCCACGTTGGGGGCATAGACATTAACAAGGACCACCATTGTGTTGTATAATTTCCCAGTCACAATAATATATCGGCCAAATTTATCAGAAGTCACATTATGAGGCTCGAAGGCAATATTTGGAGAGATTAAGATTGAAACTCCTCTGGCCTTAGCCTGAAAGGAGGAGTGGAACGCCCCTCCCCCCCAACCCGTCAGCAGACGACCGCTGTCCGAGCTGCGAATGTGGGTTTCTTGCAGGAAAACGATGTCTGCTTTAAGCCGTTTTAAATGTGAAAAAATCTTTCTCCTCTTTACTGGGTGGTTCAAGCCCTTGACATTCCAACTGGCAAAATTCACACAACTATCCACAAGTAATAGAAAAAGTAAAGAGTGTGAGATATGCTAAATGACAGGTCAAAAGAGAAATATGTGTGTACATTTGATTCCCCAGCTGTTGGCAGTGACCCCCCCCCCCCCCATCCCTCCCAAGAAAGCTGCTAAAAAGAAAAGCAGCAAGCTCTTAAACCCAAACATCTAACTTCAAAATTTCCCTTTCTCAACTAAACTGCTCCTCCGGTATCAACCATTAGAATAGTAAAAATAAAACACCCCTATAAACAACATTGGAACATTGAACAGTCCTGAGAGAATTATCAGACTATGATTAAATAAAATTAAATACGGACCCAGTACAAACAAAAAGAGAGAGAAGAACTACTACTGGTGTAAAACAGTGCACACTGACATGGCTGCAGTCTTAAAGTTGTAAATATGCTGGCTCCACTATAGCCGTCACTCAGATTGCGAGCATATAAAGAAGGAAACAGATGTATGGCGCATACACACAATGGTAACAAACCACCGGTAGATTAGAACAGTTACAGTAAACGCGACCCAGGCGTGTACCACACGGCCCAGCCGCGCTGCTGAAATAAAGTAACTATGGTACCCATGTAGACAAACCAGCGTGTCGGTGCTCCGTGGCCGTCCGGAACTACAGCAGAGTTACCTCTCATCCAGTCAGACTGAGTGAGGTGTTTATGAAGCCTGGGATGATTTGGGAAGGCCGTCGATGTACTTCTGCGCCTCTTCCACCGAGCTGATCCATTTTCTGGCTCCCCCGGCCAGCGTGAGCCGTAGCCGGGCTGGGTACAGGAGCGCTGGTTTCAGACCCCGCTTATATAGCTCCGCCATGACGTCCCGGTACTCCGCGCGTTGGCTGGCCACCTCGGGACTGTAATCCTCCACCACCCGGATCTTGTGGCCGCGGTAGTCGAGCATCCCCCTCCGGCGTGACTCCCTGATGAGCAGGTCCTTGGTCTGGTAGCGGTGAAGGCGGACGATCACCGGCCGCGGCCGCTGCCCAGGAGCCGGTTTGGCCGCCAGGGTTCGGTGGGCTCTGTCGATGTCCGGCTTGGAAGGCAGCGTCTCGGAGCCGAAAACCTCCAGCAGTAGGTCCGCGAAGAAATCGGAGGGACGGCCGCTCTCGGTGGACTCAGGGAGTCCCAGGATGCGGATGTTCTGCCGGCGGCTTCGTCCCTCCAGGTCAGTCACCTTGGCCTTTAGCTTAGCGTTGTCGCTGCTTAGCGTGGAACAGACGTTCTCCAGGTCGCTAACTCGCTGGCTCAGGTCGTCCGCAGCGAGTTCCAGTGAGGACACACGCTGGCCGTGATCGTCCACACTCTGTCTCAGCGTGTCCAACTTTGAGTCCAGTTGATTAAAAGAACTTTTGAACTCGGCCGCGAGCTCCTCTCGGTGTCTTACAAGTAGCGCCGAGATATTATCCAATGCTAAGCTAGGGTTAGCTTCTTCCTTCTTGCTCGACTTACTGCCTTTGGAAGCCATTAGAAAAGTTATTTTTTCCCGTTTAGAGCGTTGTCAAGCGAATAGATGAGTGACTTGAGTTCGGATGAACAAATTCAAGGGCGATGTTGTTGTGAAAAAGGTAAATTAACCGGAGAGCACGTACCGCACAACTACTCCATCTATCTTCAGAACCGGAAGTCAACAGCTACACATTTGACAATTAACAAGGCTTAGCTCATCTACAAAAGGCATAAAGGGAGAAAGGGTGTTAATTTTGTTTGGACAGGCTGAACTGGCAATGGTTTAGAGTAGGGGGGAAGGGAGCGGGGATGGCATATAGATTTGTGGAGATTATAAAGCTGTCTTTACAGCAGATTTGTAATTACATTTTCTTTATTTTTATTGGCTACTAGTTTTTAATAGTAATTATGGCCACAGGTATGGAGTTTGTAATTTGAGTGGTGGGAGAACTATCATTTGCTCAATTGCTAAGCTTATAATTGTGTGTCTGTGTGGATGTTCAGAGAGAGCAATAGGGAAATGATCTCTTTAAGTGAGAACTATTAAGAGTTTAAAGCATACTGAAGAATAAAAACAACACTATTATTTACGCTGGAGGTTATTATAAGATTCTTTTTTCTACATATTTTTACGGTGACCCTGAGAGTTCATCGCATTGTTGCAATTGTGGAACTAGCCTATACCCACCAATGAGGCCAGGTCCACAGTCTCACATGTTCCCAGCTCTCAAACAGCACTTCGTCGAGGGAAGGACGGTATAAAAAACCTCCTCACTTCCCCAAAATGTCCTCGCTCTCAAGGTCTAAGAGTCAAATTGGCCCTCACAGAAAGAAATAGCTGTACAACAGCACACACACACACACACAAATGTTTGATTTGTTAGGTATATGCATTAGAAGTTACTGTTTGACTTTGGACAAGGATAATGACAGCCAGCGAATGACATGAATACAAATACAGAAATGGATCATATTACTGGCAGAATGTGCAACTCTGTATACATAACTTTTGGAGAGACATTTTACTTCCTAGGACTGTGTGGACAAACAGACAGAGATTATTAAAGATAAACAGACAGGGGGAATCTGCTTGACAGGAAATTGCATGAATTGTGGATGCAAATTTGGAAATTTGCAAACAATGTGTCTCGTAGACACTTTATATTCACATTGACGAGTCTTCAGCTGTTTACATTGCAAGGCTCCAGGAGAGAAGTATTCTTTGGACAAAAAAATCACTTATTTTTTTGTGTGTTGACCTGCTGCTGTAAACTGTAAACTAAAAAAAGCCTCCATTGTCTGGCATATAGTATGTAGAGCACATTAATATGCATCATTATACCACAACTTGCGGGGTGTTACACAATACTGTGATAAATTCATGCTAAAATTGGTAGCAAACATGCACTGTCCCTGCTGATCTACATTTATCACAAGGCAGGTTTGTTTTGAGCCATAAACACATAAAATTGACTTTTAAAAAATGACATTTCATCAGTGATCGAATAACATGACTGTCCGCAGTGTTTAACTATAGGATTTTTGTCCATGCTGCAGTGGATTGGGGGTGAAGCAATCATTTGGTTTGTGGCTTACACTTCATATTTAATGCAACTGCATGGATGGATGTTGCATTTGGCGACCTTGCAATGTGCAACATGAATTAGGGGTATGTGTGCTACAGCAGCCATACCCAATGATTGGATGGGGACCCACAGATGGATCACAGGATACTTTATCTTTATTTATGATTTACGATCAGCTTATTTAAGATTGTCTGATTTGCTTAAAATGTTCTCATCTTTGAGGCAGTAAAAAAAATGTTGCATTTTAAGAGTTTGCAGCATATTTTGATGATTATCTGGAATTTCCACATCATCCCACGCTGAGTTACGAGTGATAATGTGTTGAGAATTGAGTGAGGACACACACTATGTGAAAATGTGTGGTAGAAATAAATCCCTGAAGTCCCTCCCAGCAACAGATGCACTGCCACTCCCATCACATCCATTAAGTACTCTGTGAGCTGACCAAGCATCCACGGACTACACACAGTCCAGTGTCCGTTGTGAAGCCCTTAGGGAAACCTCATTATGTCATATCACTAAAGCTACTCTTCCCTTCATCAAATGGAGAAGGGACTTCACACATATTTTGGATGGTGCAAAACTCCAGGCTGTACGACGTGATAGAAAGCCACAACACTCAGCCACGGGCTCATTGACGCCTCGGCAAGGCATTATCTTTAATTAGAACACATTGGTTCGGGATGGACTTCTCCATAGTCGGAAGAGTAATAAAAACCCTTTGGACATGTTTACACTGTGCTCCCATGGTAGGCTAAGCAGAGCAGAATGAAGAGAGACTTTCCCTCTGATTGACTATCCGGTCATTAAAAATGTGGCATTCTCCACGGGCATCACTCATCAGATACTGTAAGTAGCAAGAAACGAAAGACAAGCCTCCTCCAGCTTATCAAATATACATAAATCATTGCAAATGCTTCTTCTCCGAGTGTGACCGACATTCAACACAGAAAATCGCCACCTGGAGCAGCTATCCTGGTTAAACTTCATAGGGATCTACATCCCTACATCTGCGTTAGTGCGGGAAGAAAACTCAAGTTAGAATCCTCCGATATAAATAGAATGCTACAACCACGGCTCAGGCAGGCTTTGCTATCTGTTCCCCCCAAAGAAGAGATTTGATCTCATGTGGTAAAGCTACACACATCTGTTTACCTGGCTCCCTCTTCTTAGTAGAGCATGACCAATCAGAGCCAGAGGGGTTTTTTGAGATTTCATATCTCGCCCAAGTTAAATCTTGGAGATGTGAGCAACTTGCTGTGCAGCAATATGGAATTTCACATTATTGGACTTATCACCAAGATGGATCTTATCACGTTGCAAGTCGTTTTTCCCCACTTCTTTTTAAGTATGAATGGCAGTGGATGGAGTTTGTGTGGTATGCTGCGAATCACAAAACTTTAGTGCATTAAGCCTCCAGTATCTCTCATTTTTCTGCAGGGAATCCTCCTGTAAAACTTGATGAATTAAGGTTCTTCTAAAAACTTTTGTTTGGTGACCTGATTTAAATTCCACCTGATGTTAAAACTGCAATATAAAAACTTAGATTGATTAAATCCTTGAGAAGATTACTGCACCAATTAAGGGCCTCAATGCAATAGTGTATTTTCCATGGGACTGCATTACCCACAACACAACATTAAAAACTGTTATTCTAATCTGATTTAAGTTACAACCTTGTTGGCAAAACCCAGTGTGTTGTACTGAAGTCGGTGGAACAAAGCTCCGGGAGAAACAAAAGACAAGTCGCCGTGCCTGAAAGCAAGCGGGAGCACATTGGCTTTTCTTTTATTGCACGCGATGAACAATGCCTCAACACAATTTGCGTCTGATGAAGACGCGAATGCAGCCAACGACTATCAATTCCTGCACAGACTCTGTGCTTCAGTTCCCCTCAGGGCCGAACGACACGCTAACTGGAAGTAGTTTGCCGAAGTTGGACTCACATGAAATGTCAACTGAAATGGGACTCTAAAAAGCATGAAACAGCAAAAGTTAAATCATTATATCATTTTGTAACATATATCTTATCCCCAATTACCTCACCTATGGTCAACTTCCAATGGCAACCTTTCTGAAATCCCATAAAAGTGAGACGGCTACCCCCTCCCCCACCCGCCCCGGGGGAGGAGTGGATTCTGGCAGGCCCAACAGATTCAGCTGTCGTCTTCCTTGGCGGTGCGACAAGTTGATATTTCATTTGAATGCACGGTGCTCTGAGCACTGATGCAGAGGCTATTACCCAGAGTGCCCAAGTGGGCTGGCCAACGGGGCTAAGGCCGCACGCTGGGGCACTTCAAAGAAATGAGAAGTGCGCGAGAAAACAAAATATTTCTTATTAAAATGGTAGTAGCAGTACAGGTTATGCACATTAAAGAGGAAGGGGGTTCTTTGTGGCAGCTTTTCAAGGTTGGTAGAAAGGTTTAGTCCAAATTTCAGATATAAATTCACAGATTTATAGTAGACATGCTACATTTTTCATGTACTTTTACTTAAGACATTATGAACTAAGTACCTTCTCAGGGAAAGACTGATCCGAACACAAGTAAGACGCTGCGTAATATATAATCTGTACTTTTACATAACTGGAAGCTTCAGATATTGACTTGTTAATTCCTCCAGCCCCACCTCCTGCCTCCCCTTCCCTCCCCTGACTGTCTTCCTCTCTGACACGGGAGCCAAGGGTTTTAAAGTGTGTGAAGTGTGATCGAGCTTAGGCAAGCAAAATTCTAGGGCACTACGGCGCGTGTGATATATTACATTATTGAGTGTGTTCCCCCAGATTTAAGGCACATAGAATTAAAAACACTTTCAGGGCACAGAGGTATGTGACATATTACCAGTCACAGAGCCCATCATGCAACGCTGATTAATTGGACACACTGGCATTACAATATTGAAATGGAGCACCTTTTACACACTTTAAACCCATTATTTTACGGCGATTAATTTGGATATTGGAGTCTGCTGTAATGTGAACTCGCAGCAAAAGCACGAAGCCGTATAAAAACGGCTGATTTATGATAAAAGCTTATTTTACTACTGCTACTAGCACATACATGCAGAGAGCCGGTCCGAAGTACATCCTATACTACTACTACTATACTTTACAACAAGGGAACAAGATGAGAAAATGGAGCGGGGCTGATTAACATCACAGCAGTAATAGCCAAACGGAGCTTAAATGGGGCAGCAAGCATCAACTATTTAAATGGAATGAACAGTCAGTTTTGTCAGTTCGGTTATTGCGTCTGGATTTGCGAGGGATGTGGTGACTGAGGTCTAGTGAGTCAGGAATAACAGTTAAAAAGAGGGGAATGGAGACAGACCGCTTGCTCTAGCTCTGCCTGCCGGCCCTTTTTATAGGTAAAAGAGAAAGGCCTAAATTATTACCACTTAAATATCTAATGCCGTGATTAGCTGTATTGATTTGCTAAGTCTAAGCATTAACTTCCAGATCAATGGGATTAGCGACATACGGTACATAGATTTCTTATTCGGCCACAAGAGAGACGGTCTGTAACGTACATCAGCTTCACGCTGGAAGTGCAGTGCAGCCAAGCTGGCCGCTGTGCCTATTGATTGTCAGATCGATTGATTGTCTATCATTCTCATTCACACAATGGCCACTATGAATGCTCTTATCTTATTGGCTGGCAGGTGCCAGATGAACTTTTAGTCACCAAACAAGGGTGTCGCAATATACTGCTGGACGATAACCCTGATATCATGTCAATAATGTAACATGTATGTAATGTATGACAATAGCTTGTCAATAATCCAGCACTTTAATTCATTCATCATATAACGTTCTCTTCACTTTCAGTGATATACAGTTTTTTCCATGATGGATTTTAAGTCTTATATAGAGCAAAAAAAAAAAATATGAACACAGATATACATTGATTTCTTGCTGCGCCTCTGACTGAAGTTGACCGCGGTAATATGCCATAGCAAGAGGGAACCACCGGGCCGGAAATATTCTAGTGGAAACAGAGAAAAGCAGCAAATCCTCTCATCGGAGAGGCTGGGACCAGAACACACTAAATGATGTTGTTTCTGTGTTGCTACTAATGGATTGATCTAATAATTGTTTTTGACGTGCGTTTGACATTTCGACTGCTACTCCTACTCGGTCTCACAAGCTTTCCAGTGAATTTACCCGAAATCTAAAAGCATGTAATGATAGAGGTCAGTCTCAGTTGTCTAATCAACAACAAATCAACAACTTTTACTTTGTGCCTATTTGTGGACGCAACTTAGTATACTTGTCAAGGGTGTAAAACATAATTTGCAACGAGGGAGACCTTTTAAAAAGTCAAATTGATTATTTTGAATGTCAACACCAACGGGTTTTGTGTGGCCGTGAAAGCTGCCTGCTGTGGGGAAAAGGCAGAAACCGGATCTCATTTTAGTGGATGAGAGCACTGCGGTGATGAATACCAGCATCGGTAAATGGCACTGCCATCCAAAGTTAAAAAAGTTAGAATTCATAACCATATGTTACGTAGCTCACACAGAAAGTTGTTGAAGTTTACAATAGAAGATCAAGAGAAAACGGCATTTCTCAGCTACATGCATCCACCTGGTAACACCACATTTTTCCTGACATGTTCTGGCGATTACAGCTTTCTCCCTAAAGCATGTTTGTGCAGCCTATTTGAATGAAAACATGACATTAATATGTTTGAGGAGACAACCACGGAAACATTGGAATATTGAAAGTGACGGATTCAATCGACGGTACTTAAGAGAGGTCAGGGCAAACGCTGAATCTACACACAGCTTCATATTCCCATTAAAACTTTAATTATCTGTTGCTGCAGTGGTTTGATCTGACAGGTTTGTGCCTGATGAAGATCCGTCAACGATAGCAAAACTGCAGCAATAGATAATTAAATTCATGAAACACTGAACCGATTTTATTTTTGCCTTGATATCTGCTTCTTTATCCTGCTAGTGTGCTGCTTATCTTTCTTAGACACTGGCAGTAGCTTCACTCCCTGACTGTAGAGATACAAAACTTAATGGTTCCTCTGCCTCAAAATGATTAAAGCCCAGAGGAAACGACTGGAATATGATGGCATTTAAGACGTCTAATTGGGGTGAGGTCTAACTTTTAGCCGTCTTATTTTATTTGAAATAATCAGCTTACAAAAGGGAAGAAATAAAGAATATATGGATTTTGCTTACATACATCATAGAGTGTGCCTCATACAGCAGCATGAGGCAGATACTTTAATCCTCTAGCAGTTGATCCCGATAAATCAACCATATCCCTAAAAGTATTCCACCATTACACCCTCAGCGCTGAACATCCGGACTCAGCCCGTCAAACAGTGACGGCAGAAACTCTTCACACACCCAGAATATCACACATACCAGGAACTTGACAGACACTGGCTTTCCTGTGGCCCTGTATGCAAACACACACACACTGGTTTAGGAATCCGTGCAGAGAGGCAGAGAGCTGCATTGATCGATATGAGTGCTGGTGTCAAAAGATCACCACAAAGTTGGCTATTGCGAGGCCAGCCAGTTGTAAAGGCTGAGGAGTTGACGTCGTGGAGGATGAGTGTGTGTGTGTGTGTGTGTGTGTGTGTGTAGTTCGCTGGTAATCAGTAAAGGTCAGAAGGGAACCCATTCAGGAGTGTGCAAAAAGCAATATTTTCTTTAATCAGAATTCCGCACTTATATGCCATTGTATACACACCGTATATACTTAACCTTTAGAAATCATTGTATTTCGCCATTTATACGTTATTGGAGCTGTTAACCTGCCCCATATTGCTTTTTACAGCAGAGCTTTTGGAAGCATTGTGAAGTGAAACATTATAGAAGATTTCTATTCTTGGCATTCTTGTGCAAATCTGACAAAATTATTTCAGAATAAATGCAAAGATGACAACTGTATAAATAAAACGACAAGCAAATAACTTTAAAATGCTTCTTTTCTGAATGGAGTTTGGATCAATCGGAGGAAGGCTATGCTAACAAAGTCGTTGCTCCAGCAACACTTGAAAATAACATCAACCAAGCATCAATATGGCAGCAACCTTGTTGATGGTACGATAGATAGTCTCTGGTTCATACACAGTCTCGTTTGGTCTCTAAACTATCTTAGAGCTCTGGGGGACCACAGACCACTACCTAAAATAGTTCATCTGCGTACAGTGAACACACCTTGTGATGCATTCAAAATGTCTGTTTCTTAACAAAATGTGAAGTGATTCCAGTATTTTTTTTATGGCAGTTTTAAACAATTTTGATCATCATTGGGATAATATCATGAATCGCAATTATTTTGGTCAGTCACAGTGGCAGTAGTCCAGGTGGCGGTATTGCACATAAAGCTGTTTGTCAAGCACCACTAAGCAACGAACACAGGAGAAGAAAAAGAGCAAGTGCAAATTTGGACCCGCCTGTCTCTAGTAAATCCACTGTGGAGGAAATGTTGGGTTCCCAGTGGACTACACTAGTATGGAGGGTGGGTGGTAGATCGTAGGAGGGCGGTGTGCTGGCGTTGTTCTACAGTTGTGTCAGTGGAAACAGTCGAACATGCTAATTCATATTAGACTGGATTACCCAGATGTGAGGCAAAAACAAAAAAAACAAAAAAATCAAGTGTCCAAGAACGTATCCCTGTTGTTTTTAAGAAACCTTATTCACTCGATCACAGGCTCATACCAAAAATGTTACTATGATCTGAAACATTAACTTTCCCCCCTTTCCTATCGAAATGTGTCTCAACGTCCCTTCTGGTGCTTCAAAAGTCACAAAAAGAAGCCGTCCTAATAAAAAAGAGAGAGGAAATGGCCATTTGTTTAAAAGCCCTTAAGACCTCATTTGTGAATCAGCCTTTTACTGTGAGCTATGTGCTGCTATACACGAACTCACATTGCCTTTCTGCCAAAGTCACAACAGTTAAAGTTATTTGACACAAGGCTTTTATGTTTTTGTGTCTTCGTCTGATATCTCTCACCGGTTTGAAGAGGGTGGAGGCGCTGCTGGCCAAAAAAAGACTTCAATTTAGTAATATATGAGTGGAAATAGGATGAAAGTTGCGGGGTTGTTTGCTTCGCTTGTGTCAGGCTATCAATCAAATCTAATCAAAGCACACCCACGGAGTCGTGATTAAGCAGATTAGCTGCTTTCTCAAATTAAATAAACAATGAAGATGTTGTAGTAAGAACCTTCACTTTGAGTGTTGGTTATTTAGTTATTAATATTTATGTGACAGAGACTATGTTGTATGAAAATAGATCCAAAATATTAACAAGACAAAAATAATCAAATGTACAAAACCATGGCAACCAGACCTGACCGGTCCTTCAAGGGCACAACAATATACACGTTATTATTATAATGCTTCTTGTTGCAGATGTTTTTTTTTTTTTTTGTGCAAGCTCAGCTCCTACTGCCAGACTTTGTTCCCAGTTCTGTGTCTCTCCCATATTTCACTGCAGGAGTTCAACGCACAGGACACACTGTTTGGGGGAAGTACCTCGCCATTATCTCACAATTCCAAGCAAAACACAGAAAAAAGAAGAGAAGACACTTTGAAGAAGTGCTTCACTCTTTACTTTGCACAACGTCAGGGACAAATAAACGGAGATGAACGACCTGGAGGTACAATGAAAGAGTTCCATGTGATACGCTGTGACGGTTTGATGGTGTGTGTGGGTTGTGGGGAAGTGAATATTTCTAAACTGCTGCAAAAAAGTGCCTGTTGGGGGCTTTCAGTCAGGCTCAGGAAGAGGAAACATGCTTCATTCTGACAGAATAATCCCTATTGACGGCTTCAGCTCTTTCAAAAGGAGCTACCGCTGCAGCCTGTTCAAGGTTAGTTAACTTTTTCTTTTGTTTTTTCGCCGGACTTCAGCAAAGCGGGGGCCAGCCCGAAAGTAGAAATGCCAAAGTCTGTCACTGATTGAGTGAGTGAGTGCCGAAGTCACACCAGCGGTCGGTCAAGTCACTCTTTCAAAATGAGTAGGCGATAGTGCTTCCATTGCCTCGGCGATCAATCATCTGATCCACTTCCAACAGACGCACGCTTGTTGCTGCTGCATCACACCTTTCTTCCCCACGAAACTAAACACAAGAAACCTTTGCAAAATTTAGGGCGAGCTCTAAAATATCACTGTTTTTGTCTGTGTTAATGCAAATATTCCTGTATATATGTTTAAAATGTGGTGTTTCAATATGTGCAGGGTGATAATGAGTTTAAAGCATAAAAGATTAAAAGAGTGCGGGCGTCTGATAGCGACGCACCACACTCGTGGTCCAAATTAAACCAATGTGCAGCATTATTAGACTGTCAGAGCAGCTGAGATAGTCCACACGGGGCGGGTCTGCAGGTGAAAGGGTCAAACAGACACAGGACTTTCATCCAGGAAACCGCTATCCGTGTCCCGTGCAAAACAGTTTTTTTTCCAGGAGTGAGAATGTGTCGTGTGGTTGAGCGACAGAGGACCGTGAATGCGCTCAGAGCAGAAAGATGAAATGAAGAGTAGATGTGTTGAGTCGTAAACGCACAGTAAAAAACAGGCGGGGGCGGCAGGCAACCACTACAACTTAGCTATGTTCAGGTTGTTTTTACCCTCTTTCTAATTCTTTGCAGTGTGAGCGCTGTATATGTACACGATGCTACAGTGTGAAGAGGGGTTGCACGTCTATTCTGCTCCGAATGTTGTGCGTTTGGTGTCTTTTTCTGGTCACTGAGCTGAAAAATGTTAATTTTTTTGTAAAACACTGTACCAGCTTTCTAGTCAAATGTAGGCTACAAGAGTGGAGGAGTGACTACACATAGACCGGCAGGTCTGTCCACTGCACTCCAGCCTTTCAGCCAGAGCAAGTCCTCTACCGTAAGCCAACATTTTTAGATATTCCGTATCATAGCAACCAGGCACAACCAAAGCAACTCTGCTGAAAAAATTGAAACATTTGAAAAAAGAAATATGAAAAAATGAATTTGGTTTTCATCATTCTCAAAAGATGTCTTTGAAGACAGCAACAATATACCTTATACTGAACAATGAAGAGTAAATTGAATTTGCAGTAAAAGAAATAAGAGGCAATAATAACACATATCACAAGGTTGAGCCAATCAATGTTACAAGGGAAATTCCTCATCATTGTCACTGGATGTAACCTCGGTCTGGTCTGTTCAACAAAGTAACATTTACTACACAATAACACTTTAAAATGTTGAAAATAGCATAATTCTATTACACAGAAATATTACTCTTCAGTTATTTGTCTCAATCATGTGTCACCATGTCACAGATACGCTACTTGGAGAACAAATGTAACTTGGAAAACTACATAAAACTGCAGATGGACATTTAATATCCACGAATGCACATTATAGGCACTGCTGCTGACTATCGTTTAACTACTTGGCTGCAATTTTGCACGTTGCCCATTTACCGCCGAGCCATACACTGGGTTTCACACTTAGCCCTCTTAAAATAAATGCAGGAATTGTGTTTGTGGCTCTGGAAGGGGAGCCGTGAGACCAACCCGTTTACAGCACCATGTGCTGCTGCTGTAATCTGTAGATTAGAGGGAGCTTGTCTTTCAATAGAAGGTGTTTATTAATGTGATTATGACTTGACGGTATTACTAATGATTCATTTACAGGGCTGGGAAAGTAGATCCACATCTATTGTCTTGGACTGCATAATGGTCTTAAGTCTGCAGAAGACGCTAGTGATTTTGTGCCATTGGGGAAGGTTTGAATAACATCTTCTAATTACCTGCACTATAAGCTTGAAGAAGTGTAAAGAAAAAAATGTGTCCACAGGTTCGTTATTTATTTTTCCACAGAAATTCAGCTTAGGTTTTCCAGACATGTGCACCATGGGCCAATTACTGTCTCTGTCTGCTCGAAGAAACTGATGGATTATCGAATAAATTAAAGGTTATTTGAGCGTAATTGCCCCGTTGCTCTTGCCTTAGCACTACTCCTACAGAAGACGAGTGTGTACAGTCAGAGCAGAGACCATCGGGCTCCCTCGTTGCACGCAATGACTCCTGATTTGCTTTCCTCTGCCCTTACTTTCTGTCAGCTGAAAAATGTGGCCCTCTTTTCGTTCGTTTGCACAGTTTTGTTGTTGTGGGAGGCAAAGCGGAGTATAAATGTTACAGTTTAGGAGACTAACATGTGATTAGAATTCACAGCATCAGTGTCAGGCTTGTCAGTCAAAAGCACGTTCCTCCTTACTTGCTATTCATTTTGAATAATAATCTATTTGATGCTAGTTATGAGACGAACAGTCAGTTAAATGAAGTGCCAACCAACAGGAAAAGTATTGGCATCAATCTTGATAATCATTTCAGTCATTTATCCAGCAGAAATGCGAGACCAATCCCCAGTCAAGCCTCTCAAATGTGAGGATTTGCTGCCTTTTTCTGTATATTAAGGAATTGTTGGTGAAGGAAATGGAGATGGGTTCTATTCACATTCAGTCAGAAAAAAACTGACAATAGCTGCTTTACTCTTCGTGCTGATTCTGCCCTTTTGTGCAGATAATTATGATATGAATCAACCAAAACATGCTGATTTCATGTGGTATAGTCAAATCCTCGGCATAGACATTCCTCCCTGAGGACGTATACACTTTGCTCTCCCATTTCATCCATGCGAGAGGAGGAGATGTGAAGGATAGTGAGAGGGAGCTTCAGTCAGACGTGTTCCTATCCCGACAAACGCGGCCACTTATTTTGGCTTACAGTAATTGTGATGACATAATTAAAACCGTAATAGCATGTGCTCATTAGTTGCACTAAGCTGCTCATTACTTGGGCGAGCGCCACACAACTGCACAGATGTTTGGGCAGCATGCATCCTTACAGAATCTCTCAGCTTTTCAGGCGATTTGACAATAAGACATTGGAAATAAAACAAAAACAGCAGCAACGATACAGAGAGAAGTCGAGACGAGGAAAATGAATTCACAACAGTGCATTTGAAAAACGTCTCTCTCTCTCTGAACCTAACCGCCTAATAACATGTAGTGAAGGAATAACAGTCCTTTTCTGACATTTTCAAGAACAAAAGTTGCACTGGGGGGGAAATGGGGACGTTGAACATGGATCGGCTTTCTGTTAGAACAGCTGCAGAGTGCTTGAAAGTCAGCATCGACTCACGGCATACTGAGTGACAACTCGGAACACCCACAGTTCTCTTCTCCCCTGGAAAAAAAAGGAACGCCAAAAACACTGAGGAGAACTGTGGGTTCGTGAGGCTGAGCGGTGGATTTAGCTTTGGAGCACCCACAGTCAGTAAAATGGAGGAGGTGAAAGGGAGTGTGGGATGAGGTTGTAGGTGTCAGGGAGAAGGGAGGGGGGGCCAAGAGGGAGCTTAAACAAAATCCCATATCGGTCCTTTAAAGTTAGATTGGGAATAAAAGTTGCTTGACTAACAAGGACGCCATCCGACTGATAATGAGCTATTTTTCAGCTTCAAGTCATATTGTCAGCGACGCCAGAGGGACCAGCGGCTGATTCACATCACTTCCATATGAGAAAGGTGAGAGCATTATTGTCTCTCTCTCTGCTTGGCTTCACCAACACTCCCTCATGCAGCAGGAGAATTGTTTGGTTTATTTTAATGCACGGAGGGAGAAGGAAACACCTCTCAGTGGTGATGGTGGTCTTGAATGCAACAAAACAAAACGAGCAATTATAATCTCAGGGAATATTTGCAGTGAAATAAACACTGACACTGGAGATGTCAGTTTGCTGCGCAGGAATGAGCTGCGATTTTTTTTTTTTTTTTTAACAACCACAGTGTATTTTGGGGTTATTGCGAGGACCACAAGTGCGCTCAACTAGTATTAGTGATGATCCGCAGACTCCCGAGGTTCGTCATGCTCTGGCCACAGAAACGAGGCAATCCTCCGCGTACTTACCCATGTTGTCTCATCGGTCCGTTGCCTCCGTCCTCCGTGGCGCAATCCGCCGCACAGATCACGACTTCCTCCGCGTCGCCTTCCCTTCCCAGTACCTGGAGAGCCCCGGAGCTCCGCGCGCCTCTCACACGAGGGCTGCCTCACCCGCCTTCATCCTAAAAAAAAACTGCGCCTCGATGATGATGAAAAAAAAAAGCTTTTAAAGTTTGCGCCCATGCTCCGTGACGCAGGGGAACTTCCCAGACCTGACCACTCGCAAAGATCCTTTGAGTTGGATGTCAAACGCCCCGGCTCTACAGGGGGGGTTCACCCGATACCAACAGTCTTGGAACAGGTGCCCACCAAAAAAAAAAAAAAAAAAGAATGAAAGAAAGAAAAATCTCACACGTTGCAAAAGTTAAAAGCTGGAAACGAGGTGGCTGAGCCGCGGGGATCGGTGCGCTCGCCGGAGGAGACAGGTGTCCTCTGCGCAAACATCCAGTGGAGCGGCGGAGACGCCAGGCAGGCAGGCAGGCACCGCTGCTGTCAGGGGCTCCTGTGCTGTGCTGAGCATTGGCGAGCAGGTCCGCGTGTGCGCGCCCGGCTGCGTGGGGGACGCGTGCGCCCGTGTGCAGGGGCGCGCATGTGGGAGAAAGGAGAAATAGAAAAAAAGGAGAGGGAGAAAGCATTCAATGCAGTGTTTAACAGCTGCAGGCAGATTTGGTCAAATGTGAGATTTTTTTTATTTTTTTTATTGGTGGTGGATTTGCTTCTTTTTTCACCACCAACACAAACAAACCAACAGGAGCTGTCGCCTCCTTTACTATGCTGCTCTTCCAGAAGTCCATTATGCAGGTGTTGTTGTGGAGGATACGCTGATTGTATATGGTCATCATTATAGCATGAGTGGGAAGCCCGCGCGCCTCTTGTTGCATAATTATCGCGGATGGAACGGCTAAATGCGAGAATGTTCTTGGAGATATACAATTGCATGCTTTCCAAGACATTATTCAATCAAACGTTTAACAATCCTGTGGTGAAGACTTCAGAGTCTCCGTCATTCTGGAACCAGAGATTAGGGGTGAGCAAAAATGTTGAAATGGTGATTCTAATTCAATTCATAAGTCTTTTTTTAATTAATGTATTCTGTGGTCACATATATGCCTTCGTGTATTTATATTATTATAATCAGTTTATATTTTTCCAAAAATTAAATTTGCAAATGTAAATTATATTTTCTCATGTTCTCGAGCATAATTTGCCACACATGACTTTATCAGCTCACAGAGGACTGGAGTAGATCCTGAGCATGTACAAACTCAAACATCGATTTTGAATCGTGAATCCATTTTGAATCGTTTATCATTTTAAATCCATCCATCCATCGTCTACCGCTTGTCCTGTATTCAGGGTCGCGGGGGGGCTGGAGCCGATCCCAGCTTCATTTTAAATCAAAAATCGATTCTGAATCAATTCATGACCTCAAGAATCGGAATCGAATCGTGAAACACCCAAAGATTCCCGCCCCTTCCAAAACATAAGAAGGTTGCTTCAAGCCCTCGTTTTATACAGTTTACATAGGAGGGTGAATGTCTGTGAACCTTATTGTCGCCTTGTAAGAATTGACTTTATTATATCCACACCTGCTTGACACTTGCATCAATGATCGACGGCTGCCATGATTACAATGGCGGCTGATACAGCCTTCCTTGAGCTGTCACTTATAACATTCTCTCAGAGAGACTTTAGAACTATTTAGATGCTAATCCCATTCATTAAGCTTCTTAACTTCTGCAAAGCGGTGAGCCTTTGATTTAATGTGACTTATTACAGAGCTGAGTACAGGTCTAACCTTTCTGGTTGTTTTATTGTCCTCGCATGGACCTGTCGGTCACTGTCGAGGGCATCACAAGTATTGCCTTCCTCAACTGCGAGGAACCTGGGTGTAATCCTCGATGACCAACTATCCTGCACCCCCAACATCACTGCTGTGGCCCGATCCTGCAGATTCGCCCTCTACAATATCCGCAGGATTCGGACCTTCCTCACAAAGGATGCAACGCAACTCTTGGTCCAAGCACTGGTCATCTCCCGCCTTGACTACTGCAACTCTCTCCTGGCCGGACTCCCGGCCTCTGCGATTAAACCATTACAGTGTATCCAGAATGCCGCAGCACGCCTTATCTTCAATCTATCCAACTTCTCCCACGTGACCCCCCTCCTCCGTGACCTCCACTGGCTCCCTGTTGCAGCACGCATCCAATTCAAGACGATGACACTGGCCTTCAGGGCCATCAATGGAACGGCACCCTTCTACCTTCAAACACTGGTCAAACCTCATGCCCCGAAGCGAGCACTTCGCTCTTCTACTTCAGCTGGCCGGCTGGTACCACCATCGCTGAAATCAAACAAATGTCGCTCAGCAAAGTCCAGACTCTTCTCTGTTCTGGTCCTCAGTGGTGGAACGAACTCCCGACCAATGTCAGGACAGCAGAGACATTTGCCATCTTCCGAAAAAGGCTCAAGACTCACCTGTTCAGACTTCACCTCGACTCTACATAGCATGACCCACTAACACCCTCCCTCGACCCCCCCCCCCAAAAAAACAAACAAAACAAAAACAAAAACAAAAAACCTTACCTATAGCACTCTGATTATAGCACTGTTGCTCTTGAAGTACTACTTTACTCAGATGAGGACCTAACACTTGTTCTATTTTTAGCTCTTACTTTATCGGCAATGATTCGTTGTGGTTTCTTTGTTTCCTTCTTTTGACAAATGTACTTATTGTAAGTCGCTTTGGACAAAAGTGTCTGCTAAATGACCTAAATGTAAAATGTAAATGTAACTTTACGTTTCCTTTTTTAGGGTCTCACACTACATCCACAGATTTAAAGATCTACCTGAATAACACCCCTAAGCTTATCAACTCCATCTGTTCTACCGAACACAAGTCCTACTACAATGACATTTCTCTGTAATTTAAAATGTTTCGTTGAAGTTATAAGCACCACAGTCCATAACACTTTCAAAGATTTGATTTAGGCCCCCCACCCCCACCCTTCTTTAATCACGTCATATTGTGATTCATTCCTGTGATGGTGTTTAGTTCCCCAATTGGTACTTTCCTTGGGTTGATTCAGACATGAGAGATGAAAAAAGACAATCAATTACAAAACGGTGGCCATTATAAGAAATGGCTCCAGCCCGACTTGACTTCTGGGTTAGGCTTGGCACACTGCTGAGTGACTTAGTGAAGGTTTTATGACTGCGTGACATTGAAAGGACGAGGTTCAAAGCCAGCGATTGCAGACAATACACTCCGTCTGCAGTGAGGCTTTGAGTTTTGCATCGAGAATGAAACGTGGAGGCTGTTTCCAGCAGCATTTTAAAGCCTGTGGGTTTGTCAGACCCATAATTGTGTTATTTTCTAATCCAATGGTTAGCCCAGCAGCCATAGACGTGCTGAACCTTGTCAGAAGGATGTGTTTTAGTAACAAAGCACTTAGCTATGTTTAGTACAAACATCCCAATAATGAGGTAACATAATTAGAAAAAACACAACTTCAAAATAACCCACCAGCGGTTTCCTGGCTGAAAGTCCTGTGTTTGTCTGACGTGTCCAGCCTCCCCCCTCCCGCCCTGTGTGGGTTTTTTTCTGTCATTTTCCAACATCATCACAGACCTCTGACTAATAATGATGTGTGTGGGATTACATAGTTACTCGGAAGCTCAGTGCGTCTCATATAGACACCAATGGCGGGTCCACACTGGATGCGGGAGCGGGTATGTCCATCGCCATGCAAGCAGTAGCCTGGGACGTTCGTGCAGCTATTCTGCTGTTTTCTTTGGAGCTAATCTCTGTCTGCTTGTGTGTTTCTATGTGTTTGTGTGTGTGCTCGATGTGCTCGCTCCGTGATTAGATGCAGGTGCCGAAAAAATAAGTCTTAGTCCAATTTGTTTTCATGGGTGCCGAAAGGACGCGGTCAAGTGCTACACCCCAGACAGTTTAGGGTTCTTATCAGAAGGCAGACTGACTGAAATTCAAAGCATTTCCCAAACATTAATTTAAAGACAGCATTGTCTCGAGGCGAGTCATGCCTTGGACTTCAATCTATACTCGGCTAATTTTCAAAAGCACGTATGACGGGAAGAAGAAGTGAAAAGCCCTAAAAACAACCTGAGGAAGGAAGAAACAAAACCGACCCTTCCAGTTGTCTGTTCCCGCTGAGTGTGGTCAAACCGACAGTGTCAGAAGAATCTTTCATGTGTCAGAGCTCTTTTGGCTGTCAGACTGCTTGACGGACGATTTCTGAAGGCTCGTCGCCTCCTAACAAGGAGGAGCTCCTCCAGGTGTGTGCAGGATTCAGCCCTGCAGTGCTTTACATCACCATGCACTGCTGTTATTGTAAAGCATCCAGCTCCTGCAACAAATTTTGCACAAATTCTTATGATAAGTGATAATATTTATAGTGATAGTGATAACATTTAGTGCGTTGCAGCTCAGTCAGGAAAGGCACTTGAGACAAGGAGTGACAGGAGCCGTTAAATTAATGTAACAAGCACAGGGAGCGATGGAGTTTTGACGGTGGCCCCGTCGCTTGGAGCCGCTGTCACAGGGAGGCAGGGCTGTAAATCAGCAGGGCTATGGGGATCCCTCCTCCCCCTCCTCCTCGACTACAGACGGGGCCTTCATGCTGGTGCTGAAGGGGAGGAGGGGGACCGGCCATTAAAGTGCGGTATCAGCAAAGAGACAGGTAAATACAGGAGGAAGCGGAGGAAAGCCCCGATCGCAGAGGGCGAACAAAGATAAGGACAGGGGTAGGACAGGTAAGCCAACCAAGACCGTTATCACTAAACAGCAGTTATCTCCAACATCAACGTATCCAAAGAGCCAATTAATAACCTACAGATGTTGATGACGTTTGCAATGCTTCACTTAAGAGTTTTGCTGTCAATTAGGGGTTAAGTCTGATTGTTTAGACGCTGGCTGCAGGTGTGTTAACGTTAGCTGCAGCTGCTGTGGGGGATTTGGCTTTTAGGCTCTGATAAAAGAGCAACACCTAGGTGACATCTTCCACCCGGCCGATCAATCCAGAATGCTGTTGAGTCCTCTCTTAAACCAAGAAAGTGGAGCACATTTCACCGGACATAAATAACTCATTGCACCGGGCTCCTGTCCGTGGAAGCTGCCAAGGCATGCAGACTCATCAGGGGTGGGAAAAAGGTGAGAGAAGATCCGATCCACCTCAGGGGCTCCAGGGGTCATATACGTGCAATCTATATCAACTTTAAAGGGCAACCAGAATCTACACCAGTCAAAATAAAAAAAGTAATTTTCATGGTAACATGTGACACATATTAGTAAAGTTTTCAGTGTAAATCCTTCTGCTGGAGACTGAGGTTGCATTTTGCCCCTGGGCAACTTGATGAATTATTTTCATCTTAAGCATAAGGGACATTTCAAAGAAGTGTGTGTTACACTGTACAAACACCAAACCCTTTCCTGAAAAGCAACAGATCACAAAAATCTTTACAATTTTTTTGCATTTTTTTATGCTGTGAAATGGAAAAGGCTACAAAATAGTATAATACTAAACGTTTACATTTATGCAGGAGGAGAGGTTCAATTACTTCCACCGTGGCTAAATACCAATGTAAGTGGCAATTAATTGCGTATTTGTTTGATCCTGTTCTGCTTTTGCATCAAAGGGGTTTGTTTGGTTTGTTATGTCCTCTCACACAGTGATCAGGACATATCCTGAGAAGGTGGATCAATGCCTTTGTGTGCCCATCTCAGAACACATTGATTGACTATGACAGAACCAATTATTCACTCTTCCAGGAAATTGTGATGGAGCTCATGCCCATTTAATCTGTCACTATTTATGTGCTTGCTCTCTTTGTGTTTATTGTCCTTTAAATATTATTATTATTATTATTATTTTTTGTATACTATTTATTTGCTTGTTTTTGCTTTTTGTGTTTGTCCTTTGTTATGCCCGGATCATTCAAGAGCAAAACGAAGAAGCGGATTCCGCACAGCAACCAATTGAGTAAGATAAGAAGTTTATTAAAGACAACTCAATATAAACTACTGTTGTAGGTTAGTATTCAGCAAGTGAAGTGTGGGTGTTGGATGTGTGGAAGATGTAGCTGCCAACACACACAGATTACATTCCTGAAAACACAAAAAATCAGCAACCTCTGCTTGTGAAATGACTGCTGCTGCAGCCTATCAGGGATACACAATGATGCTCCAGCCAGACGGCACAAATGGCACAACTACCCAGCCACAATCATCCCAGCAGTCATACACCACATAACCCAAAATCACTACTCTCCATGGACACGCAGCTGAGTCCTCATCCCCACTCGCTTAAATCAACCGTACAGGAAACATTACTGTGGACCTCCCAACACAACAATAGCAATCAACTAAGCCAAACCCTCGCCACATTTCAAGTTCGACTGTGGACGAGCCCCCACGTGATGCCCAGCTCGTACGGGAGCATAACAAAAAAATGGTTACTGAGAGGACCTCTCCCTTCTTTGAGTCAATTATTATATGAACAAACACCCAAACTCAACCAAAACCAAAGCCAGACAGGTGCCCAGAAGGCAGCAGCCTTCCAGGATCTTATGACAGGGAGCCAGAGAGTCATCTTGGAAACACAGCTCTTATGTAGGCTTCACACAGATGGGGGCTTACTTCCATGTAGACACCAACCAGGTTCCATCCATCATGGCTGAAATAACCACTATTGCTGCTTTGTAAATATTGAAGTCCCAGATACGCCGGGTAATCAAACGGCTTCCTGTCTGAGTTCATAACATCACCCAGAGGTGCTCGGTGAATTTCATTGAGCTGTATTCACTGTGAATACCAAGACACATGTCGCCTAGTTTCCTACAGCAGTATGAACCCCAAAATTAAATATTTTGTTGTGATGTATTTGCAATAGACAGATAAAAAGGATGCTGAAGTAACAACATAATGACAACAATTTGTAAAAAGTCCAAAGTCTGTTAGGTCTGTCCGCAAGATGACAGGCAAACAAATTTTAAAATGCTTGTTTTCTGAATGGAGTTCAAATTGATCTAGGTTTAGCTCAGGAGGTAGAGCGGGTTGGCTGGTAACTGCAAGATTGCCGGTTCGTTCCCCGGCTCCTCCTAGCTGAGTGCCTGGTGTCCCTGAGCAAGACACCTCACCCCAATTGCTCCTGACGAGCTGGATGTCGCCCTGCGTGGTTGACTCCGCCGTCGGTGTGTGAATGTGTGCATGAATGGCTGGATGTCAGTCATTACTGTAAAGCGCTTTGGACAAAAGCGCTATATAAATAAGGCCATTTACCATTTATCTAAACAACACTTAAAACGTCATCTAAACATAAATACGGCCATACTGGTTTAAACACGTAGTCTCGTTGGGTCTCTGTACTGATGTGAGGTTCTATGGTAGAGCTCCGGGAGACCACAGACTGCTACAATGTGTTGTGTTCCAGTGAGAATCTCAACACTGATAGGATTTCGTGTCACAGCATCACACTAATTATTCTAAAATTAGTGCTTTACCGTTAAAAAAATATATCTGCTCATTCCCATCGCGTCATTTGTGCCACCCGACACAAATTCACATGTATTTGGGCCTTTGCATGCAATAGCGCGGCGCGGAACGTTTGTTCAAACTGCATCAGGCAATGAATGATCAGTGTCGTTGAGTTGAAGGACAGATACAAAGAGTCCTTATTCCTGGAACAGATATCGGTGCGCATGTCTACACTATTCATGTGCAGCATTGTCTGGATCCGATTCTGACTGCAACAGCAATATTTAAATATAACTAATTCAACACTTATTTAACATGTATTTGTTTTGTTTATGTCAAATCAGTTTGACACAAACTAAACTACACACACACATCTGAAGAATTCCCTAAACCGAGGGAAGGTAACCGGAGCCATGTGTGCCACCATTGGTTAACTTACTGTGTGCCAAAAGCTTTTTCTCTGAAATGTTAAGGCTTCTTCTCATCCACATGCCAAATAAGCTCAGCCACAGACAGCTGTGCAACTTGTTATTTCTGGAACTTTGAATTCTTTACACACCCGCAAATACACACCCTACTCTGTCTCTGATCGGTTAGTACTTGTTTCCTACTTGGCAGAATGTATTGAGTTTATAAGTAATGAACAAGACTTGTGGAAGGTTGGTCGGGTACATGTTTTCATGCCAACCTATATAGTGCTCTGTAGTGCCAACACAAACAGTGCTCTCATTTATAATTACAATGTTTGTACACACACACACACACACACACACACAATTCAACTAAATGCTAACCTTAAAGCGATGGTTCGGAGTAAAATGCACCCTAGATAATTTCCACCATGACATCTAGCCAAATACCCCCCTGGTACATAGAGTATATCTCGTAAATTACCCCACTAATAATGCATGGAATGTTACCAAACTTCAGCAGTAGTACACATAGGGTATGTACTCACAAAACGAGGTATTTGAAAGTTTGTAAGTACACCAGGAGTTTATTTAAAAGAACACTTGCCTGATAGCTTCTATCCTCAACTGCTAACGCTAGCGCTGCGCCGACGCCACTTCCGTGTTAACCAAGCTGTTTCCTTGACGCGAGTTTCACGTGAGAGTATGAAAAAGTTTTATATATGCTTGTGTTATCAGGTCAACACATAATGTACCGTTCGCGCTAGTACTAAGCCATTCGGCTGATAGCCCTATCTTGACCAATGTTGACCATCGCTAAAAAAGCTTCCGAGGGGGTATTTGGCTGGATAACATGGTGGAAATTACCTAGGGTGCATTTTACTCCGAACCATCGCTTTAATGTTCATATGGCAAACTGATTAAAGATATATATGTGGTAAAAGGGTGAAATCACCTTGCAAATTGGAGCCATTATTCCTATGCAGGATACAGTTGTTACTTCAATGTTCAGAAAAGCTCATTGAGTGTTAGAAGAACGGCAACAAAGAGCGTCCCCTCGTGACATTAACTTCTTTGAAGATTAAAGTGCTCTGTAGTTTTGATGTGATTAGGATAAGGATCTGTTTGTATTTCCGTTGTTGAATCAGTTGCAAGTTTAAGTCAGGGGTAAAAAGTTTTTGTCATATCTAGGACACATAATTAATAACAAATGTCAAATGTCTCAACCGGGCAGCAAGCTCTCTTTGTCACATCACCCCGGTAGATCCAAGCAATTTCTGTTTAAACATGGTCGTGGGAGAGTCGCTCTGAAGACAAGAAGAATGAGAGACATTTTGATTTGAATGCAGAATCCAGATTCATGTTTTTCCTTTGTTAAGTTTTAAGGCATTCAAGTGAATTAGCGATTTGCTATGATTACAGTTGTGTATTTTTTTTTCTCTCAATAATGCAACAAAAAAGAAAACGCTCAGATCAGGTGGAATACCATGATATATATATTTTTAGCTCAACATTTTTCACCTCTCTGCAACACTTCATAGTCATAATCAAAGAGCAGAGGCTTGTTCCCAGACTCCTTCCAACACTGAATGGGGAGAGAGCTCCGTTCAAGAGGCAGAGATAAGAGCGTGTCCACCCAGAGCTCACAATGCTTTACAGTCAACAGACACAGAGCGATCACTGACAAGCCGCCCGTGTTCATCATCCAGTTGACTCACTGTTAATACAAACCTTCCTCCCACCTTTTGATTGAACACAGCTAGTCATATCAGTTTCCTGCAGAAATGTTGCGAAAAACTGAAGTAAAAGTGGAAGGGCTGCAATAACAGAGTAGGAAATTAGATTGTTTTTATGCTTTTTTAAGTAAAGAGCACATTTAGCACAACAACTTATGATCTACTACAGAACTGTAGCAGTGCTCAAAGGTAAAAGAGTCATCTCAGAAAAAATGTAAAAAGACAATTTTCTACTAGCTGTTTGGTCACAGAGGAAGTCTGCTGATTCTTTTTTTCGGATTCATCTATGGATTGCTTTGTTTATAAAATGTGATAAAGTAAGAAAAAGCGGCTTTCAGTCTTGTTTCTCCAGTCGCAAGAAAAAAATGTTGCCATTGTACGTTTCCATAAACCACAGCATATGTTGAATGTAGGGATGAGACGGAATAGCATTTTTATCACAGATTGCTCTTAAAAGCGACTCGCAATAATCGATGGTGGTGAATTTCCATTCTTGGAAATTTCGTCACATTCAAGTGACATTCAAAAGCTGTCTAGCACGATATCGTGGTAGAAAAGAGAAAAATAGAGCCCGATTTTAAAAATGCAGGATACAAGTATACTTTTTATAAAGTTGATTCATCCATTTATGATCTAATTTAAGATTATTTTATTGTCTTGTCTATTATTGTCACAATCAAAATAAAAAATTGTTTCTTAAATAAATGTAAGTTTTAAGCGTTTTGAGCATATGTTGATAATTATCAGGACAATATCATGAAGCTCAATTATTTTGGCAGGACATTTGTGATTTTTTATTCAAATATATTGTCCGATGTCTCATTGAATGTGGATGTTTCTGAATCAAAACTATGTTTCATGAATATTAGGGCCATTAGGTAGGTATAAAGTAAGGGGCTTACACATTTGCAAGATTATAAATATAATTATACATTTTATAAGAAAAAAACCCCATCCAACCCCCCCCCCCGATCCATTGACCCACACTCCAACGATACACCCTTCATCCATTCATCCATCACCCTCCATCCATCCATCTGTCTCTATCCATCCATCCATCCCTCCCCTACCCACCATTCCCCCTCCATCCACCAATACACCCTTCATCCATCCACCCACCCTCCATCCATCCATCCACCCACCCTACATCCGTCCTCAACCATCCATTCATCATCCATCCATCACCCTCCATCCACCCACCCACCCACCCTCCATTCATCCATCCATCACCCTCCATCCACCCACCCTCCATTCATCCATCCATCACCCTCTATTCACCCACCCACCCACCCTCCATTCATCCATCCATCACCCTCTATCCACCCACCCACCCACCCTCCATTCATCCATCCATCACCCTCCATCCACCCACCCACCCACCCTCCATTCATCCATCCATCACCCTCTATCCACCCACCCACCCACCCTCCATTCATCCATCCATCACCCTCCATCCACCCACCCACCCACCCACCCTTCATTCATCCATCCATCCATCACCCTCCATTAACCCACCCACCCTCCATCCATCCATCCATCCATCCATCCATCCATCCAACCATCCATCTATCCACCAGACTAAGCAGAGTATTCCAGGCGTCCCTCACAAGCACTTATGCCATGTGTCTTCTCCTTGTTGTTTTCCCTTCACACTGACACATTGAGACTCGGGCACCTCGACCCCTTAAACGTGTCCGTCTGTAACTATGGTAAAGCAGTGTGTTCAACATCAGAGTAACATCTTCTCAGTGGTTTGTTTTCAGTCCGCTGTGCTGAAAGAAAAGACACAAACCTTTGTGCTGTCAGAGATAGACGTTGTAAAGTTCATACTTATCTCCCTACACATATGGTTGGTCATTCAGAGGGATTACTTTTGTTTGTCTGTTTTTTTTTAAAGAAATTGTTGATATCATTAATGGACACAACACAAAAAATGCAGCCAAAAAATTAAACAAATATATGACATGAAGAGACACACGTGAGACCCATATGGGCCTTGTGTGATTTGAAAGTTATTTCCTGGGTTACAGTGCTATGAGTGTTTGACCCAACTTTCTATAACGGCAGCTCTAGGTACGACATCACTTGTTGCTCATTATTTTGTCAGTTGCTCTCTCTGAATCAGGAAAAACGTCCACATTCGAAAGAATGAAAAACATCCAATCAATATTTCCTTGGTTTGCAGAAACAACAATGCCAACATTATGTTGTGGTGAAATAGCTGTTTTCTTTGTATTTCCCTCGCCTGTGTGTGTGTGTGTGTGTGTGTCCTGTGCTGCCTTTCCCTCCTTTGCCCATCTACACACCTGCTCTGAATCAGGTCTCGGGCCCTCTGAAATCAGTTTTTATTTTTTCCGGATTCCAATTTATTTTTTCCAAATTCCATGTTTTCCGTTTTAATTTTTCCAAATTCAGTGTTTTTACAATTTTAGAGCTTTTTTTTCCCCCATCAAATGGCGTCTAATCATGTGGTTGATGAATCAAAATTAAGAAATTTACTTAAGAAACATTCTAGTAGTTCTAATTCTTTGTCATTCAGAGACCATACAAATGTGCATACATGTGCCAGTGTATGTGCAATCATTTATGTTTACGTCATTCCACTCGCCGCTATTTAAGTTTCACTTTTAGTTGTGAATCAGTTCATTTCTCAGCTTTTCTGATGTGAGATTCTGTTTGTCACTGCTCATCACGGATTCTTGAGGATCGACTCATTCTTATGTTGAGAAACGATAAAGTCTTTGACATGACTATCGATCTCTGTGTGTGTGTGTGTGTGTGTGTCTCAGCCCCGCTCCTCGGTGAAACAGACAGAGAGGACAGACGCTGGATGAAGCGGTGTGTGCCCGTTAATTACACTAAAACACAGTAGAGACTTTTTTTCCTTTTCTTTCAGCTTAGATGCGATGACAAACACTTATGTTAGAGAATTTTTTATAAAAAAAAAAAAAAATCCATGAAATTCCACGTTTTACAGTTGATTCTATTTTCATTGGCAGATTCCACGATTCCGTCCGCATTTTCCACAACGCAGAAACCATAGGGCCCTAGTAGTCCTTTACCGTTTTGTTTTTTCCAGCCAATAAGCTTCCTGCCTGTCCCCCTCCTAACAAGCTTCTCTGCCCATCGTCCCCTCGTGAGTTGTTCATACTTTGTGCTGTGTTCCAGAATACTCGGAGGTCGGAAACTTCCCAATTGAAATGAAACACGGCTGACTGTGACAAACTAATTTGTCTTCAGGAAGTATATATTCAGTTCAACTCTGAGCTGTGCAGGCTCCTTTGTTGCAGAATATCTTTCAGAGATCATTCACCATAACTTGCTACGAATCACATGGTGACATTTTGCCGTCAATTTCTATACAGCTCAGGTGTACTATATGATACTATGCTTTATTTTAATGAAATAAGGGAGTGTTTGCACTTCAAAACATGACTTACTGAAGACTTGTGATTGTATGGTTTAAAATTGTTGTCAATTGATTTGCTGTGAAATTATTCTCAGCACTACTCCAATAAAGTCAACATGACATTTGAAACACTTGACGACTTGCCTTTCCAGAAAGAAAGCTATTATTTTGGACAGTTTACATAGGAAAATGGTTGACAGAGAGGTCTGTGGATTATCCAGACTTGTAGGGACTTTGCCATGAGTCTACAGTGGTTGCCTAGCAACACTCTGTGAATAAGGCTCCAGGAAGTCTCTCTCTCCGACCACGGATTGACAATAAATATTAACAGCATGTAACTCCTAATAAAACGTATGTATACACATTTGACAAAAGATATGCAATGTATCATAAGTAAGCTTTAGAGCTGTTGGTAGTGTAGCTCAACTTTGGAGCGACCTTCGATAGCTCTCTCTGTTCCATGCTTTTTCCAAAGCCAAGCTAATGACTCTCTGCAAGAAAATGTTGAAATACTCTTCTAAAGAAACAATGGCACAAGTGGCATGGCCGTGAAAAGAATGAATGTTCACTGAATAATTGAAAGTAACATTCCCGACTATGTTTTCATCAGGGTATAATCCTTTGAAAACTAAGAATGAAGACTGTCAGCATAGAATGAGCCTATAGGGAGCAGGTCCACTTCAGGCAGTCCACCGTGTTGCCGTATTTCCGCAGGAGCCCAGAACGGGCAACTGTTGTTAAACTAGAGTATTGTAAGTAACTTGAAGGGCACAGCTGCTTCTCCGACATATATGTGAGCTGTCGAGCGCAAAAACCACCAACTGTCCTCTGAATTTCTTTGTTCATAGACTAATGTTATTATGGTAAAGACATTAAAAGATACCATGACGTTGCCGAGGTACAGCACACGTTATCGCAGTCTTAGAAAGGGAGGAGTGAGCTGAGGGGTATTCAATTGCTTGCAATCTGCCATCTCACTTTAGATGTCACTAAATCCTTCAAACTGGTCCTTTAAGTTTGCAGGCGAACCACCTCTGTGTAGTACCTCATCTTTGTCACATTTCTTAGATAATGAGATGAGCTCGCTGTAGTTCTGGCTGGCTTACTGCTACATTAGATCTGCATTGGAGAGGTTCTCAATTATGGCCACCGACATGCACAGTCCTGCTGGTTTTCTATCCTACGAGGTTGAAGATTACGTTTATCTGGTTTTCAAAGTCTAAAATCACACCCTTATTTAATGACAGCAGGGATTCACAGCTAAACGAACACACAACGCTGTTTCCATCTCATTATATGAGGACATTAATCTCTCCAGACTCCCACGATACATTTTAAATTGCAAAAGAACTGAGTTTTAGTCACATTAAACCACACAAACCAAATAATCACCTTAAAAACTACAGTGCCTGCATGGTTTAGCCCAAGTAAAGAAAGCATTTGAATAAGTCCTTGAGGATATTTAAACTAATTCCAGCAAATACTTTAGTCAAAATGTATACAAGAAGGACGAAAGTAAAAAACAAGTTCCACTACATAACCTTAAACTGCCCCATTGCACCTTTTAAAAGCACTTCTAACTGACTGCTAAAAACAGCATAAATCTCATGATTCAAGACAGATGGAAATCAATAGTAGCTAATATGAAAGCTGAATGAAGTTCTGCAAGCGATGGTAGCATGAAGAAGACTCGAAACTAGAGATTGAGACCATAAACCCATGTTTACGATGTTTACTGAGATAATGTAAAGTGAGAAGTAGGCTCATTTTCTCATAGACTGCCATGCAAGTTCAAGGCACGCCGTCTGGTCTCACTCAGCATGATGTGTTTGATAGCTTTACAAGCAGGACAGTTGTATTCACTCATATAATCTCTGCAGCGACAGCATGTTTATGATATTTTTTGAGCTACAAGTGACTGTACAATCTCATAAAGCTTACAGGCTGCCTAATATCTTTTTCCTCCCTATTTCAGTGACTTACTCCATCATTCATTAGTTTCCCTGCCCCTCCTGCTGGGAACAGCGTGAGCTCACTAGGATCGAGAAAAGAAACCTCAGATAATTGTAAGAAAATACAGTAGGAGGTTAATAACATAATTCTACCGCATAATCAATGTGATAGACGAATGGTGATGGTTTCCAGATAAATATTTACTAATGAAATGCCCGATTGTGTCACTTATTCATACACCGATCTAAATTGAAAATACAATGGAGAAGGTCACTTACTCCCAGCCCTGCTATATTGTAACTGAGGCAGCACATACTGTATAACACTTGCAGGTAATTGGGCTTGGCTGAAACAGTAATCAGCAAGGATTTATGTAAAGAAATGTACAAATGAATAAGTGAGGGAAAAAAAATCCGATGAATCATTTTCTGATCCAAAATTGTTCTCTCCTGTGTTTGGTATCTGAGTGAAAATTCCTAGTATTACAACAAAAACACTTTGAAAATATTCTTCCATTTGCCTAAACATTTTTTCCTAACCTGTTTTCACAGATGAAACAAATAAAAATCTCCACCATTTCATTATATTTTCACATTTTCTAGAAGAAATGTATCTTTATGTCTATAAGCCTAGACCTGCTAATTAAAGAATGTTAAACAATGTCAAACACAGTTGATATAAAGGTTGAAAAGACTTGCAGAATCGTGGTTGAATAATCTTTTATACATAAGCTGTTGCAAGGCCAATGACAGGTGATGTCATTTAAAAAAAAATCAGTTCAGGATTATAAACTGAGGCTTCAGGCCCTTTCTTAACTAGACGAAATAGTGCATGTTAGATTTGATATAAATTGTGTGCATGCATCAATTATGCTATTCAACATTATAAACCAAGGTTGGTCAAGCAGTTAAGGTCACATTATCATAATGAACACCACTCACAGTAAAGTGTTATCAATACACAACACTTACAGAGCAATTTCAGTGCATCTCAAATCTCAAATTAGTCGTGGGATTTCCTGAAGCTAACATGTTGATACGCATCTTGGTGATCACGGACCACTTTGCCACAAGCCTGTCTATGAAGGACCTGCACACTCGGGTAACGTTTCTTTTGGAATTGTTGAATCAGCAACAGCTCAAAAAGATCTACACTGTATTCAAGTGCTATTGTGGCTGCGGGGTAATGGCTCTCTGAACAATAGCCTGTGCCAGCGGATCAGTCCACCAGCTGTGAAGAGGCAAAAGTGAGAGAAAGTCCTAACCAATCAGCTGTATCGGAGATACATGGACAACTATGTCATCTCATTAACAGCAACATATGCCTGCTCATCAAACACTCCACCAGGGGGCTGATGGAGGAAGAAGCCATCCCTACCACAGGAGGAGTTTTCTATCTTGGCATAAGGTCAGCAATGTGTCTGCTGCTCTGGTTAATCTGGACATGGCACTTCAAGGCTGGCTAGGCAGCATCCAAACCATCAGCTACTGTGCTAGCCATATGTGGTACAGGGTCAAAGCCAGAGGCAACCTTTGCATGCCAGGCTCTCTAGTCATTTAAGCAAATGGGTGCAATGAGGCATTCCTAAGACTCCTGATGCCTGCACACACAGTGTGGGAGAGGTCATCGATCAACTTGTAAAGAGCTTCCCATATTACCTTTTAGAGTCACTTTGTGTGGCTCCTTTTTCGGCCCATCTGGCCCCATGCAAAATGCACAATATAGGATGCTATGAAAGACTTGTGAATGGCTGACAATCACTGGTGTATGACTGCTACGTTATTTCTGGTGCCAGGTCCAGGTGCCAGGGCTATTCGTTGTTTGAAGGGGCATTATACTGGTGTGCAAACCATTAATGTAATAACAATTGCTTCCCTGGGAGTTAACAATGCAAGAGAGTGAGAAGCTCAAAGGACTCACCTTTTATGAAGCTACTGAAGCTGAAAGCTAGGTCTGTACCTTGATGGGACATTCTTTTCAGTTATACTTCTGGATCCTGGGTAATGGTGCTTCAGGGGCATCAGAAGCAGATTGTCAGCACACAGATATTACAATTCATGCGTGACACAAGACCGGCATCAAACTGTGCACACTGTTTTGAGTAAACCAGTAACAACTCTTCAAGGATTACAAAACTCACGATGTGGGCAGATGCAATGTATTTCTTCACTGCCAATCCAATGTCTCTCCTTCAAAATATTTTATGTGGACGCAAAAACAACTTTTACTCATTGACAAGACAATGATTAAGGTAGTAACAGAAGACTCCTGAAGACAACTAATTGGCTGAGGCAAAAGCACCTTCTAAACCAAAATGTCTTATTTATATGTATTCACGATGAAAATTACCTTGAGTGTAACCAGTCTTTTGAAGGTGTTTTGCCGGACTTTTTACCACAGAAAAAAAGGAGGATGATGAAGTTTTTTGAGGGAACACAACCGAGCCATCTCTGACGGATGAAAGGCTGCGCTTTAATGAGCTGACCTGGAGATTCCATCCACTCGTGTCACTGCAAGTGAGAATTTTGTATGCAGTGCAATTAAAGTTGAGCTGAAATTGCATTTCAAGAGTATCTTTCTTCTGGATGGTGATGTATATCCAAGTCAATCAGGATGAGCAGATGGGTAATGGCGAGGTTAGTACCAGCTGATGTAAGCATGCATCACTTTTTGTTTTGCATAATAAAAATAATAAAAAACATTGGATTTTAATGTGAAAATACAAAGAAATATATATTTTTTACATCTATCGTTGAATAGGTGCACAATACGACTGGGGATGTGATGGAAAAGGGTTGTTTCTTTTCAGCTCTATATCAAGGTCCTGGATTAAATAATTTGTATTGCTCCTGTAGATATCAACCAATATGTAATGGTTTCTAAGGTAATTTATAATAATACAACATTTGTACATACCATATACATAAATATGTCTGATAACAGCATTTCTTCCCATGGGTTCCTTTGGATTGAATTAATTAGTAGCCAAAGTAAGAAAGTCACAAAATGTGTGAACGTAATCTTACTGATGAAGTGAGGATAGTTCATGTTATATCCCAGATAAAAAGCTTTAATTTCGGTGAGGACAGTGCCACCTATGACTCAAACAGCACTTGGTTTCCATGGCAACTACCCTGCCAACCTCCACTTGATAGCCTATGTGAACAAGACCTCCTCACTGGAAATGCCAGGGATTTAAATTATTTTCCAAAAATCAGATTCAGTGAGCTGACCGAGCGGACAGCAGATTTTGGACGGAGCGCAAAGCGGCGATTTTATAATAAAAAGGGCAGGTCCAGTTCCGCTCACACCCCGAGTCTGAAGTGAGGTCCCACCACTGATCTGTAACAGGTCTGTAGTATCAGTGAGTCCCACCCTCTATAGGCGGGTTGAAAACATGAGGAACTAGTGTTATAGTCTCACCCCCCTCTAACCAAAGCAGCCTCTGATGATGGTGATGATATTTGTGCCATCGGAGGCTTTTTTTCAGAATAGAAATATGGATATCTCCCGTCTCGAAAATGAAAATGAGGAAATGATGCAGGACCATTCATAAATACTACCGGGTTTCTAACTTTACAAAGCTTAATGCAAATGGTTGAAGTATTCCTTTAAAGATCATATTGACATATGATTCCAATAGATATTATTTTGGACCATTTTTGGGCATAAGAGAGATGATGATAACATTTTCAGTTTTAATGAAAAACTAGATTGATTATGAGTGTAGAAAAATCAATAAACAAAATCAAAATCCATCCATCCATCCATCCATCCATCCATCCATCGTCTACAACTTATCCTGTATTCAGGGTCGCAGGGACAAAATGAAAATTTATTAAAACATATCAAGGACTTGAAAAGGCTGCAGAAAGTAAAATTTGAATATGATTACCTTTTACTGAAAAATTCCAAGAAACTAAGCCTGACATGAAATAAAACAGGTTAAAAACTGAGCTCTTAAATCAAAAGAGAATTAAAAAGCGTACTGTGGCACTGAAGGACACAGATATTGAAACATTCCTAGAACAGAGAAAGGAAATCATTTATCAAAAGTTTGAAGCCTATTATGTAAATTTCTAAGAAGCTGATATAAAACCACATACTTACCACCCAAAGCTTGTCGGACAAGAAATACATTATCAGAAGTTAAAAGCACAACATCTTTTTTTTAAAGCCACCTGGCATGAATAGTTTACAAATATAATTGAATTCTACATTCAGATAATGCATGGAAGCACCATGCTCTTGTACAAACACTGTGCCAAGCAATTATTAATGTGATGCCAAAACTAGGACGGGTGGGCGATTCCCCATCTGAGTATCGACACATAACCTTAATTAATAGTGACAGTTAAATTAAAGTCGTAAATATTCAAATAGCCAAGATACTCGCAGATATAATTCACAACAATCAAACTGACTTAATACAAAATAGAAGTCTTAAAAGCAATATTAACACACTATGCCCAGAAGCAAAAAGGCTTGACACTGATGTTGGTGGATGGAGAGAAAACTTCCGACTGATTGGAATGGGCCTCTCTCTTTAAAGTATTAGAAATGTATGAAGCAGTCTATGATGAAGACAATTTACAGCACAGCAACTTGAGTGTGTTACACAAGGATTACTTTCTCGTATTACTGGACTTGTTAAACAACTATTTTGTTTAATTTCCAAACTTACCCTTTAATTCCAACAAACCATTTTCATGTGCCTTATGCAATACTCATCTCTTTTGTTCAGTCTACACACATCAAGTGAGAAGTACTCCAAAAGTACTCAAAAAGTCTGAAAAACCAAGTCTATAGTTTACCTTTCAAAAAACACCAGTGTATATTAGCATCACAATACAAAGAAACTACTATAATAATGATACTAATAATAATAATATTAATAATAATAATAATAATACTAATAATAATAATAATAATAATAACAAGGCCTCTAGACTCGAAGGGTAATTTGTCCAGAGAGAGGAGAGTGTGGAGAAAGTAAAATCTTTAAATACAGATTTAGATCAGGGACCTAATCACATAATTTATTTATTATTATTATTATTATTTCTCTATTTTTGTTTCCAACAATAATACAAAGAATGCATGGAACTTATAGAGCGCCTTTCAAGGAACCCAAGGACGCTTTACATAATGGGAGGAAGGACAAACAACCAGACAGTCATACACACAAAGAACTGAAAAAAAAAAAAAATAAAGATCTAGGGGCCAAAGGCCTTGGTGAACAGAAATGTTCAGTGCTGTTTGAATGTGACCAGGGTGGGGGCGTTGTGGATGTCTGTGGGGAGGGAGTTCTGCCACGCTGAAAGCTCTGTCCCCAGAGGTTCTCAGTTTGACCTGAAGCAGATGACCGAAGGCTCCAAATAGTGGTCGACCAATGTTGATTTTTCAATGGCTGATGCCGATATTTAGAGAGCAGAGGGCCGATGGCCGATCTATAATGTTGATATCATGTTTTTGTTGTCATGTTTTACGTTGCATCTATGTGCACGTTATAAATAAAAGAGCCTTGAAACTTGTTTGTTCTTTTGCATCTGATAAAATACAATAATTTAATTAATAATAACAAATGAGACACCGAATTGCTCCAGGGGGTGGGACCCACTGATTTACAGACCTAATACAGATCAGTGGTGGGACCTCACTTCAGACTCGGGGTGTGAGCGGAACTGGACCAGTCCTTTCAGAATAAGAAATTAACAGCATCCTATATCTCTTCCATGAACTTTTTTCAGATGACATTTTAAATAATGAACTCGGCAGTGACATCTACATTCATAGTTGGTTGGCAAATATATAAGTGATTCATTTTTTAAATTTTGAACCTGTAGAGGATAAAGAATCAAGGACTTCCTTTTCAGCAAACGCATAAAAACGAGAACCTCTTGCTTAGTGTACTTTATTTGGAGCTGAAGATGAAGTTTCATTTTTTCAATTTGTACCATTTCATACAGGATAATCTTAATAGAATCTTCAGTGTGTGTGTGTGTGTGTGTGTGTGTGTGTTTGAACGAACGAGAGAGAGAGAGGGAGAGAGAGAGAGAAAGACAAAGAGAAAAGAAGCTGTTTCTAATCAATCTAGCAGACAGTCATCAATGTTCATCTGTACGGCTCTCTTGTGGCAAACAGTCTAAGTGTAGTTAAGCTATAAAGCCATTGGATTGAAAGGCTTCCTTTGCCGTTTGCATGGAGGTTGACTGGAAAGCTATTTATTTTGCTGTGCATCTAAACCTTGCACCGTGTGTTGAGTAACGATAGGCCAGCGCGTCATTTAGCAATTAGAAACGGTTTGAAACATTAATAAGGGGATACATAGCAGTATTCAGAAGTTTCCCATTCTGCTCCGTTTAGTCTGCCTCTAAGTGGGTGTCCCACTCACGATGTTCAAGCACAAGCTGCGGATTTGGTTGCTAGGTTGCAGAGTCGTGAACGTGTGCAGTGCCACACATAGAAGGGAACCAGCAACGGAGGAGAAGCAACTCCAGCAGCAGCAAAGATTCATATACACAGGGGTGCTTTCATACGTCCACACACAAACACTTTCCACCTTTAGTGTAGCTAAGGCCAACTCTATGCACATCCTTGTTTTGGTCCACTGTGTTCTTTGTCTTCTTAATTAGATTTCCTGGAGAAGAAAACCAGAAAGAAACCAGACGATGCGTTCAACTTAAACGGCTAACATACTGCACTTCAAGCTCCAGAAGTTAAGTAAACAAAAAACAAAACTGGGCAAAGTCCTTGAACTCTGTGGGGGGGGGCAGAGACACAAAGGCAGTTGTTCAGTTGTTAAGAAATGTAATTAGTTTTTATTTTATAATTATTCTGCTGGAACCTGAGTATGATCATTTCAGCCGCTAAATGTTGTGGATCTTTCATTGTTCATCATTCAAGACAATGGCTGTAAACTAGCCTGGTGAGTCTGAATGGGCTCCCTTGTGCAAAATTCTATATTTTGCACTATATAATAAATATGTTCAACACACACACACACACACACACACACACACACACACACACAGAACCATGGCACAGCTGCCATCAGGTAGGCTTAACTCCCGGATGGCCCTCCTTGCAAAATCTAATTTGATGGCGCTGCCTGACTGACTATGGCGAACACATCATCATCATGGAGTGGATCAGTGGATGAATCAGAAACAGAGCAGTGCACTTAGTCAGAGGAGAGAGATTGATCGTTAGTCTCAGTTTTCCCCTCCGATGAAGAGCAGTGCAACTGCCTCTTCCTTAAACTTTGACTCATCCAGAGAGTCTGAAGGGGATGATACCATATCAGCAGAGCAATAACGTAAGCAGCACTCTAGGAGGTAGGTCGATTTTTTTATTCCTGAAAATAACACACAGAGCTTTGTTCGGGTGATTCTTCAATCAAAACAAGTCCACTATTACTGCAGGGAGGGAGAGCAGGCAGCAAAAACAATGGGGGGGTTTTATTGTGAACAGGACGTGTTTATTTAATGCTTTAGAGTTGCTCCTTTGACCATGAAATATATCCAATCATGAAGTCATTATGCTGTCATCCATTGCTTTGTGGACTACTGTTTTGAAGACTTGTTATTGGCATTTCAACTTTTTCCATTTAGGATATTTTGCAACCAGTGAACAGAAGTGACCATATTTGTACTGTGGAGGAGCGACGGCTGGATCTGACGAACACAAGGGACACCCCAGGCAGCAACTTCACTGCATCTGGCTCTATTTGGCTGTAAGCAAAATTAGCTAAAAGGTTTATCTTGAATTATGGAAGCTAAGTGTAAAGTAATCTTAGTAGCGAGTTGCATTAGTAGTGTGGTGGCGACCTGTCAATCACACCCTAAAGCATACCCAGCTTTATTGTCTATTTTACTGTAAATAATATACTTTAACATAATTTACATTAACATGATGCTTTATTGAAGAAGACTTGAATCCAGCAACTGAAACCATAAACTCACAGTTTTACAATAATGATACAATATTAACTGAGATAATTAACAGAAGTAGGTTGTTTTCTCATCGGCTTCCATGCAATCAGACTTAATTTTTGCAACCTGAGGAGTCACCCCTGATGGCCAGCCGAGATAATGCAAGTTTAAGGCACTTCTGCATTGGCTTCACTATTCAGAACCGGACGTTTTCTGCCTGCTGTGGACCGACATATACGTACACAGCCTGATCTGGTCTTGTACATCTGATCACGAAAGTCTTGCAAGTGTTTCCGTCAGTAAAACCAAGGAGCTGATTGTTACTTCTAGCATAATGAAGGCAAAGACATACACCCGTCTACGTCAATCGACCTGAGGTGGAGCAAATGAGCAGTTTTAACTCCCTGGCCCTTACAGCCATGATCAACAAGCATCTCCATCCTGGTGAAAAAAAGCTCATTAACAGCTGTATTCATCAAGGAAAATTAAGGAAAAAAATCCTGTGCAAAGTTGGAAACATTACAAACTAGCCTTAGACGTACATGGTCCAGGAAACGAGGTGTACCACCACCCAGAATATCCTGGGTACCGAGCAACAGTGATATTGGTGACAAGAGGTGCGTGCCAAGATCCACCACGCTAGCCACAGCCTGTTCCCCCTGCAGCTGCCTGGCAAGAGATACAGAAGATTCAACTGCCATCAGGCTTCAGGCAGTCACACTCCTACCATCATCCTCCACCATTCATATAATAAAGTTTCATATTTTTTTTGATTGTGTGTCTTATGTAGGAAATGGGACTACAAACCAAAATTTTTGTTACACAAATTGCACAATAAATGAAAACCTTGAACCTTAAATTGTAATCAGGACCTTCGAAGTGGGTAATTGCAGATCCTTAGTAAATACCTCTGTTTCATATAAAAGTCTAGATGATGACAGGAAGTATTCGCTTATGTACATAATCTATGAGGAACATTATTGATTTTTCCTGTTCTGGTTCTTTGAAGGTCTCTCTCCAACCTGTTATGGGTCAACTCTTACAAAATAATTCAGCTCTGATCAAACATTCCCTTTGCTGCCTTTGTTGTTGCTGTTTTTTCTTCTTCTTTTCATCAGAGGCATTGCTGTTGCAGCCTCTATTCCCAGTTTCCCCAGGTTACAGTCGGTTTTTTGCATGTGTGTGCCACTGCTATGGCATATTAATAAACAAAAAGGAAAGGCAACAATGCATTTGTATGCTATGCCTTTCCTGGCTGTTTCTATAGACAACATTACAGCTTTGTTGTAAGTAAAGACCCCCCCCCCCCCCAAAAAAAAAGGATGGCTGTGCCTAAACATAGCATTCTCAGGATATCAGAGGATCAGAGGAGACTCGTGACAGCATTCTCTCCTGTCAAATAATGTTTTACAAAAACAAAGCCCAAAGTGTCCATTAACACGTTATTACTATGCTGTATATCGTAACCTTTAAAGAAGCACTCGGATGCTTTTTTTTTTTTTTTTTACCATTATTGCAGAGTCTCCAGACTAACACGGAAATCCACTTTGGAGGAGAAAATATCCTGTCCCTCCCAGCTGACTGGCCTGACCATCTCACCTGAAATGTTTTCAGAAACTCATCCAGAATTTTCTTTTGTCCAACTTTGACTTGATTCTGAATATAAAGTACACTATATTGCCAAAAGTATTCGCTCACCTGCCTTGCTCGCATATGAACTTAAGTGATATCCCATTCTTAATCCACAGAACTGGCCTCTGAGACGCGTTTTGAGGCCTTGATGCCCACTTTTGTATTTCTGCAGACAATTGTAGCGTTGTGACATTAAACATGACTTACCAGTGTAAGCGGAAATTAAAAGAAAAGGTAAACAAAGAGGATGGCACATGCATGTTGTTCAGACAAGCATATTAGATCTCCACAGAAACCATTAACATTTAAGCTTTAATATGGAAAATAAAACATAAAATCAGAGGAATGGGCTATATTACGCAACTAGTTAATTTTGCTTGCCTTATTCGTAGGCGACTGGCCTTGCTTTGGTGTTTGAAGATGTTTTGCCTCTCATCCAAGAGGCTTCTTCAGTTCTGGGATGAGAGGCAAAACATCTTCAAAAACCAAAGCAAGTCCAGCTACCTACAATAAAGTTGTTAAGTTGTTATGTCCTGAATGACTGAGAACCTTCACAGACAAGTACATTGATTATTTGACAATTATCTCTGGAAGAAGTTCAAATTAGGCAGTAAAAACCCACCATTGTAGATAACGATTGCTGTCCCATGTGTATTTGTGCCATTTCCAGGTCTTGCAGCCTCTTACACAAACATTTACCAGGTGACATCAGTTAAGTCCCTTAGGGTTCAGGTCTTAAAGCCTTAGGGGGGCCCTAACGGGCCTAAGGAGCAGGCCGATTACTGCTCTACTCGAGGACAGACACTCAGGCAGAAATTTATAATTAGGTGAGCTGCAAAGTAAATGGTTTAGTAAGTAAATGAGCCTTGTCTTTCCTGGCTGAAATACTTGAGCAAACTGATGCATAAGAAACGGCCGGTTCTATATAGTGTGTTGGTTGATTTTAGGCCACAATGTATTATTATTTAATGCCCAACATATTAGTCAATAAACGCCCTTGATTGGGGGGGGGGGGGGCTACCATTGATACTTTGCAGTACAGAAATACAAAAATATGTATGACATGATTTAGTTCCCTTTAGTGAGCCACTGAGAGCCAAGTGAGGGGAGTGCGGGTCAGGATGCTGAATGGAGAGAATCTGCTTTTCATGTCGAAGACCTTCAATTAAAAGAACCAAAAACGAGAGTGAGAATCATCCTGAATAATAAAATAGCTGTATCTTCTTTTATTTCATATTCTACTTTCAAAGGTAAACACAAACCTGCATTTCTGTCCTGTGAATAAATGTCCAATAACATTCCCAGTCTTCATATCTCAAGTCAAACTAGTGAGATTCTATTTATAAGGGTTAATCATAATCTAATCCTTAAACTGAAAATAATTATATGTTGGGGTGTGACAATTGCAGGACGTAAATAATTATGGAAGCCCAAGAAAAAAACCTTAAAAGAAAATCTAATGTGTTCACAACAAATGCAAAGTGAGTCTTTCCTGTGGCTCTGTTGCAAATAAGTCAATGCAATGATGTGAATACACTCAAATTTTTCCCAGGCGGTATGTGAATGACGAGACAAATTCCTGTGATTGTAGCAGTACGTGCTTATCCAGAAGAACTCAACAAAAATATCTCCTATTCATGTCTAGATAACTTTATTTTGAAAGTTGATGTAGCAGCAACAATGTCAGCAAAGGCTCCCACCGATCGATCAAAACTCCATTCCGAAAAAAACCCCATTATAAAAGGGTTTTGCTTATTGCCTTGCAGCCAGACCAAACAAACCATCACTTCAGACTTTATATAAAATCGGCCTAGTCAACCTCTCTGTATTGATGTTCTCATCTGGTGACAGGTTTTCATTCTGGTAAAGAAGCAATCATTGTCTCTAATTTTTGCAATGAGCAAGTCTTATTTTTAATTTAATGCCTGTAAAATGTCCGCTTTGTGTTGAAATAAAATTACAGTCACTGTGACATCCACCTATAACGCCTGACTCTCCTCCGTCAGCTCCACTCTGCAGCCTTCCGTGTACATGTGGCCAAGGACATTTCCCATTGTGAGTGTTTTCCTTTCAAACGTCTGCTCTGTAGAGTCACATAGCAGTCACACCTGGCCATCCCTGCTTGACCCCGTCTACACCGCTGAACAGCCGCAATGCACTTTTGCCTGCATTGATTACGTGAGCAAAGAACGAGTTCCACCTCGGGGGTATTGGCTTCCTACTGGCTCCTTGTGATTGGGGCACAGTAGAATCCGTTTGTGGCGATGCCGAGCAGGACCCCCTGCAGACACTATCAAACACACTTCGCTCCGGACCAACAACCCGCTGACCAGGTTCCCATCACCTGCTGAATGTCTGTGACTCGAGCTGCAAGCTAGAGACACGTGTGTGACTGAATAGAAAAATGTGCTTTGACGGGAGCCACACACTTTGTGTTCGTCTCATAGAAAGGTGTTAAAATGAGCCAGCAGTTTTGGCACTGAATCAATTTGCATCCAGATGCTCTCACAAAGTTAATCACTGGAAATCCTCCAACAATAATGACGTAGCAATACACTGTATGTCATGAACCTTTTAGGGATGTTGTATTTGTCTACAATTCACATAGCGATAACCTTTCCGATATTTAACGGTAAAAGCTCAGGTAAATAAACTTTGAATAGGAAACTTTCTGCACCATCCTGTAGACCTTGCACCTTTTTTTCTAGGAACTTTAATTGGCTGCAACTATAGATGTCATGTCTTTGAGCCTACATTTGGGAAAAAATACTCTTCATCTTTGTCTGCTTTGAAAACATCCACTCAGATCTTAGAGCTGCATAACAAAAAAAATAAAAATAAAGTGGTACCTCATGCAGCAAAAAAAAACAAAAAACCCCCCAAATATTAGGAAACAAACTGCATTAATATCAGTAGTGCTGGTTGGACAGGTGTCCTCCAGACGCCACCGACGAAAACCCTTTTGTCTGGTCTCAAACAATGCGAGTTGATTCTGTGCAGAGATCACACTGTGTGTGGGAGGAAGCACGAGTGGGTTTCTGATTCTAACCAGAGGGAAGACAGCTTGCATAAATGATGCTCATTATTCTAAACCTCCTCGTTTTTGTGTGCGAGTGGCTGGTGGATGGCACGACAGCAAAGCGGCAGTTAATTGTCAAGTCGTGAACCGACCCCCCCGAGGCCCGCAACATTTCAACTGTCACCTCAACCTGGCCTGCCTTTCTCTCGTTACGCTCAATGTGATTCATTCATGTTTGCCTGACAGCGATGCCTCCTCTTTTTCCCCCACTGGCAGAATGAGCAGCAATGACAGTGTTGCCTCTGGCTGCTGAGCATCAACCATTAATGGCTTCACACACTGCAGGGGTACCGTTGACCAGGAGCTCTGCAGCAGAAAGCTCCCAGCCTGCCCGTGGATCATTGTCAGTGGGGAGAAAGCACGCTGTTACCTGCTGCTCCAGTCGTGTGACAGCAGACGAGATAAGTAGCCATTGATCCACCCCTCCCCCTCCTTGACATTGGCTTAAAAGAGAATCCTTCCACTGCTATAATTGTGCTTTGCAGCTGTTTTATAGACTATGATCGAACAGATGGGTGGAAAGCAGTGAATGACTAACATGACATACCTCACCGAGGCTGCACCGACCCTTTAAACTGACTTTGCTTGTTCATCGGTCCTTCAAGGCGATCTCACCTCACACACAGCCTCACAGAGAGTTCCAGCTCGTAGCATTCACTGCCAGCTGAACCAGATCCACATTATTCAGCTGGTGTCACTTGTTCTCCCCCCCCCACCCCCCCCTCAAAGCACAACTCTGTTTTTCAACCCACATTGCAAAATTTGAGGATCTATTCCACATTGTTCACACATACACTGTGCTGAGAACATGCCCGCTATAATCTCTGTTGTTAATCTGGATAAACAAATTCGCTGCAAACACTTTTGAGAGACACTTAACATTCAGTTCATTTGCTTCTATTTCTGAGAGAATTAAATCCCTGCACTGAAGCCGATCAGACACATGGCAATTTCATGCAATACATTAATTTATTCATGGACCCGCTATAGTGGCTTATGTTTGTATCTACACTTGCCAGCAAAAGGGATGTTTATACACATACAGTACATGTGGCGGTTTGTCTCCGAAACGCAGCCCGTGGCAACAACTTTATCTCCAGCAGATATTATTCACTTCGGGGTTTAACAAAGGTTCATCCAAACTGTGATGCAATTTGCAGAGATTTATATATTTAATTGTTCATTATAAAGAAACATGTCTAACATTCTCTCAGTACATAACTGGAAATATTTTCTCTAGGTTTTTATAAAGAAATATAATATATTTGAGAATATACCTTTACAGACCTTTATTAGCACATTAATGTTTCCTATCAAAGTATTGTATATGTAAACTTTTTTTCTTGCTTGCTGACATTTGCGACGGCAAATCAACAACTCACAAATAGGCTTGAAGGTGTGATAGTGCCCGGGAATTCAGGATCACTGAATTCTGAATTATTCATCAAATTCCGAGCTCAATTGTAGAAATGTGTTTTTGTAAAGATGGGTTGGATATCAACACCGACTCACACCATCAGGGAAATTTAATTACAACCTCCCAACTCGGCCATAATCAGGTGGACGCTGAGAAGAGTCATGTCGGTCGGATGTTGGCACCAGCATCAAGTGTTTGCGGCAGCGAGCTACAAGAACAGTTGATTGGGTTAGCAAAAGGCACTCTGATTAGTGATTGGCTCCCATGAGTGTACGCGAGGGGAAAGGCTTGAGGCGTAAATGATGATGTGAACCAAATTGGAAATGGTTTTCCACAAATACAACAGGGACCATGATGACTTAATTTGGGTCCAGCTGTGAAAAGTCAGCACAAGTTTGTCCTAATTGTCGACCTAATAGCTAAAGGATTAAAAACGTCCATGCTGGCATGGTTTGAAAAAGCTGATGTCGTGTACTTCCCTGCACCGTTCAGGGTTTAGTGTAAAATTGTTACTAAATTAAATTTTGAGAGTTTTTCCTTCTTTAAGCATTCGGTCACAAATTTGTTTTGCTGCTGGTATGAATAATCTTTTTAACTTTAACAATTAATCTTGCCAAAATAACACCATGATTCACGATGCTTAAACTGCTAAAATGTCACTTAAGCATTATTGTTGATATATATTTTTATTGCGTCACAAATCAGACACACCCCTTTTAAATGAACATCCTTTAAGTGAAAAATGATCCACGAATCTTAAATAAGAAATCATAAAGTTTCCCAGCATAAATAACAGATAAATACATTTTAGAATGCAATTTGTATCATGTATTTATTGACTTCTCTACCAATCCAGGCAGCCTTTTGAAATCACATTTCGTATGTTTGTGCTCTTTATTGTTTTCTTTTCCTGCCATTCAAACATCTCACGGTTTGGTTTTGGTGATTTCTTTTTTCATGTCAATTATTCATGCCATTTTCAAAAAAATTTGAATAAAGCTCGCTCTGTTGGTTTAGCTTTCAGTTATTTTAACATAACAAAGGGATCATTGGTGAAATACTTTCTTCCTCATTCATTTCTCATACAACACTAATCACTCATTTGAATCCAGATATGAATGATACTCGCGTAAAGGGCCAGAGAGCCACACTCATTTTATTAATCCTCAATAAGATAATTAACTTCTGCAGTCAAAGTTTCTTGTGCTCCTTGTTAAACTGACTAGGCTCATGATGATGATGATCATCTGAATGGGATTACTTGCGCTAAGTAAACGTATGTCATTTTGGATCCCTTGTGCCGCGAGGTCAAGACGGAGACGTGAATGCTGATGGCGTTCAAGATTGCCCTTGGATCCGAACACATGGGAGAACGAGTGGCCTGCCTTCTAATTAAATGTTTTAGTTGAGCAGCTTCCACCGCTCCATCTCGGGATTTATGGCCGACGTTTTTACCAGGCTACTTAGAAATATTTGTGCCCCCCAGCAGATTGGCTTTCCAGCAGTGTTGCTGTTTAGACTCTAGCGTCTAACGGAGCGTGTTGCTCCTCGGAAGCATTTACGCTGCTGTCAAACCCCGAGCCTCGTCGCGTTTATAAAAGGGAGAATTTATGTTGCAGGATCTCAGGAGCGCACTAACATCCTGTGCTAAATATATGTCTTGATCGAATGCTGTCGGGGAACAGCCATCATAGACGTATCACACCAAGCATTATACGGCGCCATATTGCTCACAGGAATTAACTGGAGATTCACATTATAAGTGAAAGTACTCTGGTTACTTATGATACAAAAGGTCTCTTACGGTATGAATTGTAAAAGTGGTACGGAAACTATTTGAACCGTTTCTGTACCGAGGGTAAAGGACAGATAATTACATCAAAAACCCAGTTTCTTGAAAAATCTTATCTCCCAATAAGTGCCGCCTTGCTGTGACTTGATAAGAACAAGCTTCCATGTCCTTTCTGCTTCTCAGTGCATGACCCGACTGTGTCTGACATGAGCACACAAAAGGATTTGCACTGTATAGTTTTGATCGTCTGGAGATTGTCATCTCCCGTTCAGCACATTAGACAATCTGAATAACAGCCTGCAGCCATTTTCCAGAATTAGATATTTAAATCGCTCTTTCATATCGGAGATATTCTGTGGGCGTTGTTCTGCCTCTAAATTCTGATTATACATGCTTTGTGGTTATTCAAGTCCAATGTTACTAGAAAATCAATACAAAACTTGGAAAACTATAAAAGCAGAGTTGTATTGATCATTAGTGCAGGCTAATCCTCGACATTAAAAATGTGTTTCAGCAATTATTATCCCTCAGCAACTGCTGTATTCCTGTGTGAAACTAAACAGTTATTTTAAGAACAGAGTTGTTATCAGATGACATTACTGGATGACACCCTAAGAAGCTAATCATTTGCTCCCTTTGCCTTTGAGATCATTTCTACATTTTAAGTTTCAACAGACGCATGCAATTAAGGGAACTTTATTGCAAAAGTCAGTTAATGGGGCACCTTGTCCATGAACCAAGGCGACATACATGTCAGATTAGTTCTTTAGAAAGAAAGTGTGTGAATTCAGCTGTGACAAGTCTCATTAATAACTTCCTTACTACTCCTCATATATTACCATTCTGGCTCGGCAGCGTCTTCAATCAAACAGAATGCACACAACTTTTCTGGTTAGAAACATTGTGACGTCAAACACTGGTTTGTGGACTACAGTTTGGATTTTGCCCCTAGCTAATTGCATGGGGAGCCTGGCAACGTGGTAGCATGGACCATCATTTACTAAATAAACACCTTGCTAGGTTAAAGAAGATTTGGAACTACCAATTGAGATTAGAAACATTATGAGGTTATAAGACAATTGAGAATTCGGGTCATTTTCTCATCGACTGCGATCAGACTCCTTTGTGTAACCAGAGATGTTTAAGGCACTTCCCCATTGACTTCCCCTTTCAGAACAGGAAAACCAAACTGCGTTTACTATTTATGCAAGTCTTCTACAACAACCATGAGAAGAGTACCACTGTCTCTTTTAACATTGGATGAATGTTTTTTTTTTTCCAACCATGCTGACAATATTGCATTATAGAAGATATATTGGTTGAATGTTCAATCCAAAGAATGGACGGGACAATACAATATTTTATTATGCATTGAGATTAAAAAAATACAATAATTTACAGTGTAAATATAATCACAAGTGACTTGAAAAACCCTCCATGTAGAGACCAACCAGGTTTCATCAATCATGGCTGAAGTAACCACTTTTACTGCTTTGAACATGTGGTTCAGTCCCAGCATCTTCCTGTCTGAGTTAATAACATCACCCAGAGGTGCTCGTGAATTTCCCTGAGCTAAATCTACATCTCTGCATTGACTTTGTATGCAATAGTGAAACATTAGCTCTGCTTTTGGTGTGAACACAGCTTGAGGCGATTCACCCTGAGGGAAAGTTTAAGGTTCTTTCAAAATTGGCTCCACTTATCAGACCCAGAGGTTTCCTCCTGATACGAATGCAAGTCCCAAGGATACTGGGTTGGATCGGCAGCTCCAGGACCAGCTGCTAAATGGACATTTTGGTAGATTGTTTTGTCAACATTTTGTCTTTGTGTAGCTTTTAATGAACTCATAACTAGTCTGCTCATCACTGCAAAGAGATCGGATGTCTTCCCGTGCCCAGTGTTTCGTCTCATCAGTGCTTCAGGTACAGCATGATTTATTCACCAAGTCTGTTTCTATTGCATTTTGCTTTTATCAATGCAACATTTCTACCACAGCAATTTTTTGCATTTCCACTTTGTAATTCACAAAATGACACATGCATAAAGACATGGATGGAAACTCACCTATAGAATGAACATAAGATAGTCAGACCGGACAAAACCTAGAGAAATGTACCTGAGGCAGGAAAGCAATTAGGGTGGGCAGAATTCCAAGAATAAATGAGTGGGTGCCACAGCTAACAGGCTACCAACAACACCCAAGCTGTTTATCAAAAATGTTGTAGTTACCATCTCTCTATGCTATTTTTCACCCTGTAGCCAAATGTCCCTCCCTCTCCGTTGCTTGCATTATCTCACCATGAATTCAAATGAATCCAAAATCATTCAAACGAAAAGTTACAGCCTGCGTCCTTTCCAATAAACGCTATAAAAGCACGACTTCATCCTAAATAAACCTGTACACTAACATGATACACAGATACACACAGAACTCATTTGTTTTACATAATGATTCATAGTAGCGTGGATACTTTAACTAAAATGTTTCAGGACTCTCAGGTAGCCTGACTGCTGTTATCAATCATGGTTGACATTTACTGTTGCATATTAATGTGCTGAAGTTCTCCACAGTGATTGATGCAGCAGATTGTCCCTGTACCTCCCTCAACACAGCCCTGCAGAATATGAGATGAATAGAAGAACTTCTCCCGGACTCAGTGTGACACCGACTTCGTATCAATGGACAGTTTCCCCACTGGGCCTTCGTGACAGCCAGTGATAAGCCTGTTTACATATTTACACCAAATACACTTTTTCTCCTCCAATCCTGTCCAGCCCCGGCTGCATTAAGTGTTTTTTTTTTTTTTTTGTGTGCGTGTGTCTTTTGTGATGCTCTTCTGCTGAGTCATTGTAGTTTGTTCTTCTTGAAAGAACACATCATTTTTTTCCTACATCCATTTTCACTCTCCACTCAGCTATAAAATTGTCTGCAGCATGATTATTTAAATAAATAAAAACAAGTAATCATTTTGTCTATAAAGTCATCGCATTTTATAAGAACGCAAACAGGAAGTAATTACATTTAAATGTATTTATTTATTTAAAAAGAAAAGGCTTTTTACTTGAGAAACTTATCGATTAACGTGAAAATTGTAGTTAATTCCCTGTTATGGAACGACTGTAATCTTTTCAATCATCTCAAAGACTCTGCTTGTTGCATGCAGAACAGTCACACGATGTTCACCACAATACAAGCGAAGCGGCTTCCGGGGGCAAAGCAAAAGCACGTCTGCATCAAGTCCAGTTCAACTTTGGTAAATTTAACGGCAAAGTCACAGCGTTAACCAATAACAAAAAAGATGTGTGAGGTTGACCCCGTGTGGCAATGTCCACGGTCAGGGCGGGTGTTTACATCAACCTGCCGGATATGAAATTGGTGGTGCCGATTTAGTTAAGTGCTGACAGCTACAAAGACCTGATGATCTGTCCCCATTTCAACTGATAAAATATTCACTTTCAAAGTCAAAATAGTGTAACCATTGAATAGCTGCCCAGACAAGGCCAGCTCTCCTACAGTCAGTAGATAGAAGGTGGTGTATTTTTTTGCTATGAAAGACACACTGATGCTGCCAACAATTCAGCCTTTAATTAGAACTAGTAGCAATAAAGCACACGCATTGGTAAAATAAAGTAAAGTGCAGGTTCCTTCTGTCTACTCTCAGAGAAAACAAATCAACTTAATTACTTACATCTTCATTTAAGCATTGCTTTCACACTTGCAACACCAGTTGAGTGGAAGGAAACAGGAAACCAAGACAAGGGAAACAAGGAAACAAAGAAATAGGAAACAAAGACACAGGAGACGGGGAAATAAAGAAACAGGCAACAAGGAAACCAAGACACAGTAAACAAAGAAACAGTAAACAATGAACAAGATAACAAGATGTAGGATTTTAGCATGGATCAAAATAAGTTGATCGTGGTGACTTTGACTTTCCATTGTCGTGGTTATCAAAAACATCATCACAAGTGACTTGACAAATCTGTCTAGTTCACTATCGTGGTAGACAAGTGAGAAGGAGACCTTATGATTTATCATCATCTTATTTAAGATTGATTGTGTTTCACTAAAAAGGATGTGCCTTATATCTTTAAACTCATTTATTCCCCTGTTGTGTTGTCAGCTTAGATTGAACACACTAGACAGTAGGCTTGCACGGTATACCGGTACTAATTTGGTACTGTGGTACTGAAGCATTTAAAACAGTACTATATTGCATTTGGACGGGACCGGTACTTGCAGCGCCGCCGGCAGCGCCCGCAACAGCGTAGCGAACTCGCCACGTGACATCACTGCGTTGTAACTACAGCTGAGAGGATGAGGAGCGAGCCGCAGCTTGGGGAGATAAAAAGAAAAAGCAAGCAAGCCGGAGGAAACAGCTAGCAAGTTAGCGAGCAGCGTGGACTGGAACAACAAACGGAGCAGGAGGAAAGCTTGGAGAGAGCAGAGAGAGAGAGAGAGAGCGTGAAGCACGGAGAGGAGAATGGCTGCTGCACCCGTCACCACGCCGCAACTTGTGGACAAACCAGGGGCGCGAAGTGCGATATGGCCGTACTTTAGCTTAAAACAAATGCGCAAAGCGAGGCAGTTAACGCCGACGCACCACTGTGTAAACGGTGTTTAATAAACATGCATGGCTAACGGCGGAAACACCTCCGACTTAGCCAAACACTTAAAGGACAAGAACCCAGAACTGCACACTGAGCTCAGGGAACGACAGGTCATTTAGTCATGAAGAAAAGCCACATTCAGTGCTAAAAGCAAGCGCCACCGCACTTTACTCTTAACAAAAGTAGCTCTGGAAGAAGAAAAATAGAGCTTGTCTATTTATATTATTATATTTTATATTATTGTATTATATTTTAACATTTTTAAAATTGTGTGCATTAGAAAAGCTTGTCTTTGTGGTATTTTATTTTATTTGCTGATTAATATGTTATTGTTCTAAGATTTTCTATTAAAATAAAGTCAGTAATGACATTTTTTGCGTTCACTTTTTATTTGAAAAAGTATCGAAAAGTACCGAAAAGTACTGAAACACATGTTGGTACCGGTACCAAAATGTTGGTATTGTGACAACACTACTAGACAGAGCTACTTCTTTTTATTTAACCAATATTATGCGAGACCATGTTGGTCATGAACACTGCTGTCACTGGTGAAGCAATCATGATGATTTAAGGGCCCCTAAACTTATTTTTTACATAGGGGTGTGAATCTTTGGCTTCACAGTGATTCGATTCACGATACAGTAGTTGGCGATTCGATTCAAGGACATTTTTTTTGGAACGATTAGATTTGATTCAGTAACATGTAACCAAAATTCTATCCATGAAATAAACAATAAACAACTGCAATAATGCCAGTGAGACTATCTATTTTTTCACCTTTCGGATGAATACAAACAGACCACAGAATTACTTATTTAACATATTTATTCTATAAAAAAGTTAGTCCTGCATAATATTTTATGCTGAATACAAAAATGTAATGCTCAGTTATTTTTCAATAGACTACATGCTGGGAGGGGAGAGAGTGTCTTAAATGTATTAAAACAATCATAATTAAGAATCACGATTCATCCGATTAAATGCATTTATATCGATTATTGGTGAAGCCAAAACTATTCATTCTATTTATTTATTTTAGCAGATCGATTTAGTTGAACCGGTAGGACTGACAATCGATTCATCCATGAATCGAATGAATCATTACACCTCTACTTTTACAGTGTTTTTAGGATGACAAAGCTCAAAAAATCCATTAAAATGGAAGACTTGTTTTCAACTCGTCTGAGCTCTCGAAACTCTTCATAGTGCAACAGTTAGCAAGGTCTGAATTCTGTGTGTATGTGTGCATGTATAAGCGTGTTCCTGCGTGTTATGTTTGTGTTTGCCTTCCTTGCTTTTCCCTCAGGAGCGCCTTTCTTTGGCACATCAGCGTTTATTCTTTACCTGCACCTCCCTTGTCCTTTATGCACTTCACATCCTTCTGCAGTTGTGTCTCAAGGTAATAGAAATGAGAAGAAGCAGCGGCGTGTCAGGAAGGGTGACGGTCGAAGTGGTGGAATACAACTTTTTTCTCTGCAGCACACTCCTCAGAAATGATGCTGAAGATGACGTCTGGATTTAGTTGGAAAGGCGGGGTAGGAATGCGTTTATTACACCATCTGTTGGCCTTAAAGTCGACTATCTGGTTTCCATATGGTGACGTTGACGTATTTGTGAGTGAAACAGGATAGGAAGGCGGGGCATAACGCCTCTGTGCAGAGCTGAACTTGAAGATCGATTGATGGATGCATCTCATGATATTGATTGATGTAGGCAGGCATCATATTTAGATTACCAAGAAGGAAAAGGATGTCTGTATAAAAATACAAAAGGAATGATTTTTTTATTTTTTTGCACTTCTTTCAGCAGATAGTTAAATACACAACATGACAAGGGATGTGATCTTAAGGGGTTAAAAAAAGCATACTTCATTTCAGCTCTCCTTTAAAGGACGACTGGATTTGCTTTATTTCCCTTGCCAAACACATACCTCTGTAAATCAAAGAGCATTTCTGTAATGTGATGACATTCTAAACCCCAAGGTTTTGAGTATTTTTCAGATTCATCGTGGGTGCAGTCGAATAGTCAAAAAATAAGGTCCTAACTCCTATTCCTTGACCTCTGGGGAAAACGTCACGGGGTTAAGGAAAGGCGATAGGAGAACTCAAAAGGACTTAGGAATAGTCGACCGCGGTGCTCAGAGAATCCGACCGGACTTTCACTAAGCTACGTCATTATAACGCGGCCGCTGATGATTGACAGCTGATGATCGGCACCGGCGATTGACGTGCGTCTGCGCTGGAGAAACTACAATAATGGACTACAAAAAGCGCATCGTCCACTTCTCCACATGTTGGTTTTATAAACAGCTGGTTCACTGACCGGCTTCAGTTCCAGCAGCTCCTGTTTGACCGGTTGCTTTATTTACGTTTCATTTGTGGTTTTAGTTTCGTTTTTGTCAAGTTTGTAACATGATTGAAATAATAAAAAAATAAAAAAAACATTTGATTATTATCACTGTCCACACACATTTATCAACACTATTCCAATTACTATATGTCTGCATGAAAGTTAATGTTAAATATGTAAATGCACATATCGTTTGTTTTCATGAACGGCCGAGGTGTGTGGCACTTTAAATGTTGCTCTCGCAAAGAATTGTGGGTCGGTGTAATCTCCTTTCCTGTCATAGGAAGGTCCGTTGCATCCTATGCTAAAGGAGCTCTGAAAGGAAGCATTGGAGCTCCTTTCCTTTGCATTTAGAGAATCTGAACGGCTCTTATCATGGCGGCCACTTGTTTACTTCCGGGTCACTTCTTCAGTTAGGAACCTTCCTAAGCAAAAAAGACTATTCGACTGCACCCCTTGACCTTTCTTCAGCCGGTAGCTGACATCTGGTCAGTGCCTGTGACCCGTTTGCAGTTGAGGCCGTGAGCGGTGGTCATGGACGCATCATGTGGTCGGCTCCCAGTGCTCTCAGGCTTCAGCTCAGGGTCTTTGCTGATTTACCATACCACCACCTGTTGCCATGTGACCGAAGCTGTTGTTTTGCTTGTCCGTCTATGCAGACAGAGAATTACTTTGCATATCGAGCATTTCTATTTAAACTGCATTTGCATAAAGCAGCAGCAGTCACCATCCCTCCATCTGCAAGGCCGTTTGTGATCTGGAACGGTGCAGCAGATTGTGAAATTAAGCTCATACCAAGCTTTTTAAAAATCTAGCTAAGGTCTCAATCACATCGCAATCAAGTCAACATAAAATCAGTTCCAAATCACAAATTATTATCGTATTATCGTATTGTCATGCTAGCAGCGTGGCTATTTGGATGCTACATCTCAACCAGTCGGTAGGTTACTTCTCCGAAACAACTATGGAATGGATTGCTGTGAACTTTTGTACAGACATTCATGGTCCCCAGGAGATGAATCCTACAGACGTGTGAGATCCCAGATCACTAGCACCAGCATGCAGTTACCACGTGTGGGTTTTAGGTGAATTGTTCCAGCAGCTGGTGGATGGATTGCCATGAAATGTGCAACAGACATTCATGTTCCCCTCAGGATGAATTGTAATAACTTTGCTCATCCCTGAAGTTTTGTTTATTTACCCGATTATGTAACTAATAAAATCCACATCAGTCTCAGCTGTATAAGCACTTTGTTTTATTGCCAATTAGACTGTGTCAATGTGAGCATGTTAACATGTGGATGTTAGCATTTAGCTCCGACTTAGCTCCGTGCAGGTGTCTTTGGCTTGGAAGATGCAGTACAAGTTATTCCCCGTGCTTGGCTACACTATTCTATGGGAAATAATCCGTCATTGTTTTAAGACAAACCAGCAGCATCATTTTATTTTGTAATGTAAAGCAGAGCTGACCCCTCAGAATATTCTCCTTCACTAGGATTTATTTCACTCCTCGCAAGAGTTTATGCAGAATTAATGGTTGCTTCATCTTGAATCTTTTTTCTTCCTTACTGTGTTTCTCCCTTTGTTATTTTTGTCTTTCCAATTCTTTTTTTTTTTTTTTGCTCTCTCAAGATCATATCCGTTTTTGCTGCTGCCTCTCTGTAAACCCAAGAAGTAAAATGACGGATAGCCTATAACTGTATAATGTTTGATGTAAAATAGCATAGTCCTTTTAGTTCTCTCTCTTTGATGTATTTTTTTTTCCTTTCTTGCTGAACAGGATGAATTTGGTAGCTTCCTTTTACTTTTGGGCACTACCTCAATTTAAGCCCCCATATTCTCAGTTCTTCCATATAATAAATAGGACAGCTTTACAATTAAATATGCTTAAAAACAAACTTGGGAGTTGTTGCTATACATTGTTGCATGCTGTTTACAGTATACAATCTCATTAATCAACAAAAAAATTCAAAGCAGGTGTGAAGGAGGCTCCTCAGGTGCCTGAGATGTAATCTGTAGGAGTCAAACGGTCTGTTTGGTGTTTACAGTCATGCAAATGTCAATGCATCAGAGGTTCACGGATTAAAAGAAGCAGGAGGTAAAAAAATAAGATGCATATGTGAGTGTTAGATTTCCGTCCTTATGTTCATCTCCTGCTTTTCACACTTTTGCTTTTTTTTCATATTCCTCTGAGGCAGCAATGAAAATTTCTCCGGCCACTTCCAGCCTTTCTGACTTTAAATGATCCACGGGAAGCAAAAGCTTACATGTGCTGCACTAGTGGAGCGATATCCGACTCGAATTATGACATGCATGTCGCTGTGATGGGTTCAGGTGTTTCTACTCATTAATGTGTCGTAATGATAAGTCAGCGGTGTCCAACCTTTCATCTGGGGTCTAATAATAGCCTCTGCAGCGGGGCAGAGAGAAAGTGCGAGTGATGGAGACGCTTCTCTGATGGCGCAGGCGTTCTCTTCCCACCTAACGAGGTGGAATATGAAGCAGTTCTTAGAACGACACCTGCACAGTGATACAGTCACATACACATATATATTGGCATGAAATGCCAAACATGGATCCGCTGTGCAGAATGTTTGCGTTATAATATGAATAATTTGAATGTAATGCTTCGAACCATTCTTTAACATGATTTTTTACGCTTGGAAATAGTAAATTATCACGTAATAAACTGTAGGAACCCGTGGCAGCAAGATTTATATGAGGATAAACTCATATAAATCTATAAATAATAAATTTGTTTATTCATAAGCATTTTTTTCTCCACCAGTCACCTAATGGATCAGTGCTGCAAAAATATTAATATGAGAACAAATAGCACTTTGCAAATTATTTGTATAATAGAGAGTTGTATGTTGGAATGGCATGGTTGCTATATATCAGAGCGTGTAATGAAAAACAAGAACTAAAGCTAGCATACATAGATGTAACCAACACACGACTTACAGTAAAACATACATTTTGCTATTTTGGAAAAACACGCAATGTTTTTGGGGAATGCTGAATGTAAAACCAAACGTGCTCCACAGAGCAGTCGCCCCTTGTTCACAAAGAATCCTTCCTTATGTTACGAATCACTACCTTTACTCTTTTAATTCTCCCACTCACACAGTGAGTGATGGCAATCCCCCCTTCTCTCACTTTCTCCCTGAACACGCAACGTCATCACTGTCATCACTGTCATCATGTTTCCTCCTCACTGCAGGCGGCTGACTGTTGGTGAACAGCGTAACACACTCACCACATCGATTTCATTCGCACTGCGGCTCAAACTCACAATGCTACTTTCCGTGGGGGGGAGGGCACGTAGGAGGGGATGATCTGTGTGTGTGTGTGTGTGTGCGTGTGTGCTTACATGCATTAATGTGCCTGTATTTGTGAGGATTGAGGACATCTCCTTGAAACCAGATCCATCCAGAAAAAAAAGGCTAGGCTGGTGAAAGCCAGTGACAGGCAGTATGTCCGTGCAGCATTTTTTTGTTTGTTTGCTTGCTTGCTTGCTTTAGCAACACTGTATTTTGGACCGCTACTGTGCTTCAGCAAAAAGATGCAGAAAACAGCCATAAAAACTCACATTTTCAAATCCACATTTTCTCTGTGGAAGCTAAAGGAACATTTAGTCTTAGAACCTGACTGAATTTGCAGTGTGGTGAAAAGGTTATACAAAAACGCCTCAGAAGCAGTCATATAATAGGATGATGGCTGAGGTGAGTATCGATACATGCACAGAGTGAAAACCTCAAGGCTAGACGGATACATGGGGGGGTGTATGGATCAGAGAACCTGGGTATAGAGACAAGAACAAAATAGACATGACTGACGGATGCCTGTTGTATATTTGTGCATTTCTGTGCGATGTACGGTTTGAATAATTGCTCAAGTAGTAACCTTTTTCATTGAAGTGTTGCTTTGCATACTGTATGCCGCTGAGCTGCTCTCAGCCGTCCCTCTGCACCCATGAATATCCTAATGAATACGCGTGTCTGTTCTCTGGAGAAAGCACCCACTGTTTCTCCCCGTCTCAGAGGAGGAGGCAAGGTGCTGCTGCTGGCTCTCCAACACCCGCCTATTGAATATAGAGCACCATAAAGCTATCTCTGGGGGATTAATGCACTTCAAGAACCAATTAATGGAAGGTACAAGTTTAAACTGAGGCAAGCAAATAGCCGAGAGGTAAACAAGATAGAAGTTCCAGCTCGTCCTTTTGTGCGTAGCTTCTCGCTTTAATTAAATCGTGCATTTTAAAGGAAGGATTAATGTTGCACTTCAGGCGGGAAAACGTCAAACGGATGTAGGAAAAAAAAAACAAATGTGAGGTCAAAGTCATCATATTAAAAACACAGCTGATTAACACAATGTAAAGAGGAGACCAGGTGATCAGAGAGTGCAGGATGAAAGGGAATGGTGTATTAACCCTCTGTGTCTGGGCTGCACCGTGGTGTAGTGGATAGCACTGTCACCTCCCCTCACAGGTCCCGGGTTCGATTCCTGGTTCGGGTTCCTTCTGTGTGGAGTTTGCATGTTCTACCCATGTTATGTGGGTTCTCTTGGGATATGTTCATTGATGACTCTTAATGCCCCGTAGGCATGTGAGTAGAATAGAGAATGGTTGTCTGTCTCCATGTCAGCCGTAGACTGGTGTCCTGTCCAGGTGTACCCTGCCTTCGCTCAATGTCAGCTGGGATCGGCTCCAGCCCCCGCCACCCTGAATACAGGATAAGCCGTAGAGGATGGATGGATCTGGAAGTGAGGTGTTTGGTAGTGATCTGAGAACAGTTACGTTGGTGCAGCATCTCCCGTCGTGCATATGAGATCCTGATGCAAGAAGCCGAGGCTGAAGCTCTTAATTTACCAGTCCATCCGCGTTCCAACCCTCAATTATAGTCCCGCGCTATGGGAAGTGACCAACAGAATGAGGCCATAGATGCAAGTGGTTGAAATGAGTTTGTAATGCAGGGTGCCTGAACGCCAATTAGATTCCTTACTGTTGAAAGCTGCAGCTTCCACCCCAGATGCTCCTTTCAATGATGCAAGGATAATTTATTGTCACTATGCAACACAAGGATGAAACGCAGGGTGATGTTTGAATGCATCATCCCTAAGCCCCCCCTACCCCCCCCTCTCCACAGGAATTCAGTTGGAGACTAAATTACCCGTTCTTGCGAAGGTATTGGAGAAATGGATCAATACACAGATTTTCTTTTCAAGGGTTCCAGCAAGGCTTCTGAACCAACCACTACACAAAGACGGCACGACTCGTCTCCCGTTTGTGTTGAGTTCAGATGTTCAAGGTATTATGCAACTTTTCTTCATAGCAAAACAAGAAAAAGAATCGCAAAAAGATTGTAGTGTGCCGATATCCTTAGATAGCGATACTTCTTGCAGTTCACAACATTGTTTTAAAGCTGATTTGTGAATGACACCAGTGTGACACCAAACATTTGACTCAAGTCCAACAGCGAAGTTGATGCAATTGTTACAGCTCCTCTGGTCGTGTACACGCACATGTTGTCGTTAAGTGGACATGTGCTTACATAAACGACGAGTCTCAAAGCGCTGTCCCATTTTATTTAATTTCCGAAAGAAGCACTCACGAAGGTTAAGAGTATGACATGAGAAAGGGATTGGCCCAAAGTCTTGTATTTTTTTAAATAAAGTTATTGGAAATATATAAAAAGCAGATGAAATTGAAATGATGGTCTTTATACTTATCAAGCTCATAGTGAATACACAAAACAGGCTGTGCTTGTATAAGTAGGGTTCTTTTTGTAACATAACAAAAACAATTAGATTTTTTCTATCATTTCAGGGCACAAAAACCCTTATTCATGCCTTTTGTTTCCAGCCATCTGGAATATTGTGGATCCTTATTTAGCAGATTGCCCCAGAAATCAAGAAACGCCTCCAGCTTGTACAGAATGCTGCTGCCAGTACTCCCTCTACCTCTGGCTCGGAGCTGGAGGTCTGCTGAACAGTTGTTGTGAACCGTCCCCAGGACCAGGCTGGAGTAAGACGGTAGTAAGTCATGTGTGATCTTGGGGCTTAAACCGTGGATAAGACTTTCACTGGGAATTACACAAGTAGCCTCAATATTTCAAAGAGCTATTAAACTCATTTCTATTGATTGGCTTTTAACACTTATTTAATTAATTTAGTAGTTTTATTGTATCTGTCCCCATGAGTTTGTATCTTCTCGTATGTCTGTAAATCACGTGTTTAAAAAAAGTGCTATATAAATAAAGGCTATTGTTATTTGAAGGTCAAAAGACATTGAGATGTCTAGGTTGATTATAAGTGTTGTTTCAAGGACATTTCAGAAACGTTTCAAGCACAACACATCCTCACACCTTAACAACAGAATAGATTACTTGCCAGTGAAATATACGACTGTACCAGTATGGAACCAGTGGTTAACGTTGAATTATAAAAAGACCCGTTTTGGTTTTAAAAAAAGATCATGTTTGAGTTAAAATAAGTTTGGTTTCTCACTACACAGTAGTGTTGCACGGTGTACCCATACTGGAAAAGGGCCGTATAAAATAGTACAATACCCCGTTTTATTAGTGCCGATACTTTAAGTATGCCAGTGTTCTTGTGAATTACGTGGATGTGTGAAAGCGGGGCAGTGATATGTGTGTGTGTGTGTGTGTGTGTGTGTGTGTGTGTGTGTGTGTGTGTGTGTGTGTGTGTGCAGTGCTCTGCGTGAGGACTGAATGGACCCACAAGAGGACGGTTTTAACTTTGCAACAGTCAAACCATAAACGACAGGGATTTAGCTCGCTCTAACTAGAAGGAGGGAGTCAAATTAAGTTGAAAAGATGCACATTCCCTCTTAGCTGGTGTCTCTATCAGCAGAACCCCTTACAATTAAGGAAAATAACGCGGCTCTAATTACAGACCATATTAACTGATAAAGTTAGACTCCCTGTGTTTCCAAGCATCTACTGTAATCCAGCAAACACAATACTAGCTCGTTGAACTAAATAACCAGTTACCTCAAGCCGCAATTTTCAGAAAAGGTTCAAGTGTGTTGCAGAGGGCCTTACACCATGCAACTTATTTAGTTTCAGCTAATTTTCAAGAAAGCTTCACCGAGTTAATCCAGTTTATGAGGGCGAGAGCAACAGAGGAGAAACGCCAAAGCAAATCTGATGCCGGCGGCTTAACAAGATGTGACAATCTGCAGTCACGATATTCAGGATAAAGTAATTTAATACATCTCATCTACAAGAAACTGCAATACATCTGGAGATACCGCCCGCCACACAGTGGAATGGTCTTGACCAATGCTTACAGTATAACCTTGAGATCTGATGATCCTCATCATCACACCAAGCCCAATTTATTTATTTCTACGTTTTTTTTGCCTGCAAAAAAAAAAGTCATTCCATGAAATGACACGTAGCCCTCAAGCAGTGATGAGCTCCTCATTTGTGGAGGAAGAAAGTGTCAAAAGCAGGAAGGGTTTTTCAAGCTGATACTGGAGCAGTAGAGGATCTTCAGAACATCTACTTTGAGATGTCAGGACCTCAGTTTGATACATTACCCAACATGTTGGAAGTTCACATCAAAAAGAACTGGACCAATTACTGCAATCCAGTTGATCCTCAACAGCAGCTGGCAGTGTGATAGACGCGCACACACGGCTACACTGCACTTTGCCTCAGAGAATCAGCTCCAAAAAGGCTCACAGAATTATTTTTTAACCTCCGAGTCTTGAAGAATGAGAGAAAACACAGGAAATCAGGACTCTTGCGACACAATGGTTGCCAATTTTTGGTTTGACAGACACTTTGGGACGACAATTACAGATAACATGTGTCTGTATTTCAGTCATGTCCACCTGGGAGGAGACCCTGACCCAGAAGGCACTGGAGGAATAATGTATCCTATCTGTCCTGGGAACACTTCGTCCCACAGGAGGAGCCGCCGAATGTGACTTGGAAATGTAAACTGCTGCCGTTTAGTAAGTGGCAGAAGACCAACAGTTGTAGAATCGACATGTCATTATTTAACATTAATTTTGATAGCAACTCAGTAATTTATCAAGTAGCAATGACAGACAATAGCTGATTATATTTATCAAAAGTAAAGATGTGTTGTTTTTCTCTATTGATTGCACAAAGAAGCAGAGTAAATTTGCCAAGGGTCCCAGATTGATGCGATATACATTTATTTAATCTGATCATTTATGGACTATCATGAGTACCGAGGGGGAGAGTTTGATCACTAGTAGCATTATGGAGCACACGTTTGATGGGTGGGTCCATGATTTTATGTTGGAGCAACACAATGTCTAGTCCTGCTGACGGTTTTATACCATCCAACATTACTTGGAGATGTATTATGTGTATATATATACATACAAATAATGAAATCTGAAGTAAATAGGTCAAATTCACAGAGCACCTCTGGGTGATGTTATGAACTCAACAGGTCTTTTCCCAGCCATGACTGGTGAGAAACATAACATGCTGACTTTGTTTTTTTACCTTTAACTGGGCGTCTTTTCATTTGAATCAATAAAAATATCAGAAAAAAATCATAGTAAATTCATAGTTGCACCCAGTTAAATATTAAACATTTACAGAGAAATGATTAAATTGTTTTACTATTGCAGCATCAAACTGGCAGTAGATTCTGGGGAAATAGATTTCCATAATATGAGCTGAACTGGTGTCCTGCCAGATATTAGAGCCAGTCCGAGAGGGATGTCAGAGCAGGGAAGTTGGGCTAAAGATGCCAGTTGAGCAGACGACACGGTGCAGAAGCCCTGAAAGGTCCTCCCTGCCCACTCAGCCAGAGGAGACATCAGTATTAAGTAAACTGTGTTCACTGCCATCATCACAAGTCTCAGGGCTTGGTTCAAAGTTTGTATTGAGTAATGTTGTTAATTATATTTCTACTGTGTTCAGTTGATGCTCTAATCCAGAGTAACTTCAACATTTGGGCACTTTGTGTCGTCTAACCAAGAGGCTGCCACGGTGCCAAGAGCAAACATTAAATGGAGGTTTTTATCCGACAGGATTGAAGGGGATGTTTATTGGGTCGAAACTTATTCTGGGTTAATCTTTTGTGGTTGACTGGTTCGGTCAGCTACGCAGGACTAATGTTTTGATCTAATGGCTTGGATGTGTAGGTATGTGCATGTGTTTTCTTGCTCCAAGCTGCCGGGCAGTGGGAGGTGTGGGGAAGCCTTATTAATCCTGACAGCGAGCTTCCTTTTCTGCGCTTACAGCATAAGGTGTGCTTTCATAGGATGCTTAGAATGTAGAAGAGATCCCTTCATGCATGGAGTTAGTTCTCATCCTTTCAACATATTTAACCTATGGACCACCGACTGGAACCCGAAGAATGATCTCCTACAGATGTGTTTTCACACTGGCTCCCTTTCAGCCTACCTTTTTTCCTCCATTTATGAGGGAAAAAAAGCATATTTTGCACCTCTGTTAACACGGCGAAAGAACTTAGACCCAAATTAAACATCCGTACACTAAGGATGGGACCATAAAGGTTTTTGATTTTTGATTTTTTTTTTGCAGATTGTGGTGTGAACGTTGGATGCTGAAAACACTTTGCTGAATTGCTGCTTTTAATGCAGAAAAAAAAAGTGAAGTGGTAGAAATATTTGCTATTTTCTGGTTAACATGAGCCTAGTTGGTTGGAAATCCTCTCGCGTTCAGAGTCCTAAGGCCAAATGTGTCAGTCTGTTTGCTTCCACAGTGACATTGAATCAAAGAGCAGACATTTCCCTATTCATCCTTTATTTATGATCTGTTTAGCGAAGATGATTTGATAGATTTTCGCTAAAAGGATGCTCACTAAAAAAAAGATTCTTATGTGTGATGCAATAAAATGTAAAGATACACCGGTTTGTTTTAGTGCCAAGAGTTTTAAGCATAATGTCGATTATTGTGATATCATGAATTGAAATTATTTTAGGAGGATAACCTTGTTATATTGTCCCTTGCCTAGATATATAAGGCTATTAGGGGTCTGTGGAGATTCCAGTTGGTAGGATAAATATTTATGTGTGTGATTCTAAAAAACACAAATGATTTCATTTGTTGGTCGAGTCAACGCACTGAAATCTAGAATAGAATAAACCCGCATTCTCTCCAGCTTAATACAAAAACATTGTTCATGTGGGCGACAAAACAGATGTTCCGTACAAAATATAACAAGCACTTGCCTTCTCTCGTCACCGAACATGTGCGCGTATAAAATATATTTTATATTCATAGACACAAGATTAAAGTGTGATTTGTTTGCATTTCCCCCCCATGTTTTTTACCCTCATTAAACATGAGCAATAATAGCACAAGAAGAAGTCACAAACAATTTGTCTACGAGATACTTCATTTTCAAATTCAATTAGCATTACCAAAAGCCCGTGAGCTTGTTTCCACACTTGCCTCGCTGCATTATGCAGGACGATTAGCCGCTTTGTATAAATTAAATGTGAAAGCATAATGCTGCGCTCTTATGCCAAACTTGGAGGAGGGGGATTGAGATTTGGACTTATTAGAAATAATTAGAACAAGAAATGTGATTAGAGATTTTAGAAAAAGGACAAAGATTACTTTTTTCTAGAGACGCACCGATTCCTATTTTCTTGGGCGATCAAGCTGCGTTTATCCACTTATATCCTTGAGCCTATTTATAAGAATATAAGATTTAAAACTCTCTTGGGAGGCGAGTGTTTGACTTAAAGAAAGTTAGAGAAGAAGGACGTTCTTGATTGAAAAATGCCTGTTTTTTCCCCTACAGTCCCTCTTAAGATCCTGGGTGAATTTGTTAAGCCTGCGCTGGGGGTCTTTTTTTTTTTTAACTTTTTGTCTTTGTAGAGAGCCCAGGTTAGTCTGTCATGATTAAAAAAGAAACAGCTCCTCTGTGTTCAAATGTGGATTAAAGAAGCAGCAGTAAAAAGCTCAGAATACTGAGTTAATCACCCAGAGGCGGGGAGGTGAACTGTGAACAGCAGGTACTTTGTTCAATGTTGTTTTATCCAAAGCTGCTTTGTGATCAGACGCACAGAGATCCAGAGTCTGAAAACTGTTTAGCTGTAAAATAAAGTTTGTGACTTGGTCTCCATGTTGAAAACATTTGAGCCAAAATCAAGCGTGACCCAATAGCAAACTTTCAGATTAACACTTAAATATGTAAAATAAAAAATAAATATCTTAAATATATGCATAGACATACTGTATGTTAAAAAAACAAACCTGTTCCTACACAATTACATTCCCATACAACTAAACTGCACTCCAAATTATGTTTCCAGGGAAATATGTTTCTACCGCATTACAAAGATTGAAACACATGATTAACATTATAAATTGAAACAAAACAATATTTAGTTTTTTTTTTTTTGGTTTACACAACAAAACAAATTTGTTTTAATAAACAACAGCTTGGCTTCAAATGACTGAGATTGAATCAGAACAAAAATGATATAACAACTTGGTTTATTTATAGGCCACACAACTTCCACAAACTCATTTGAAATTCTGATTTTTCCAAAGCAAATGGACTCCTTGAACAAAAATCCACAATATACTTTAGTTGTATGGGAAGCCATCATTAAGGAGACAGGGCCTGTTGGTATGCAAGTCTTTCACAGTCTTTAAAAGTAGGTGTGTTTGTGTTGTGGGCTCTTCTTTTTGACGGGCATCTCTACAAAGTGTTGGCTGTTTGTACAGCAGAGCACAAACGCGCAGAGCTGGCCATAAGGCCATGTGTCACAAACTGCTAAAAAAATCCCAAATGAGACACACATTCCAAATGCACTACACCCAGGAATGCTGCTGTAGCCACCTAAGGGCGTTTTCACACCTGCCTTGTTTAGTTCGGTTGAATCGAATCCTGGAGCCTTTCCTCCCTTGGTGCGGTTCGTTCGGGAAGGTGTGAACACATCAATCGCACTCGGGTGCGGACCAAAACAACCGACTGAGACCTCCTGGAAGGGGTGGTCTCGGTCCGGTTCCAAACGACCTCTGGTGCGGTTCGATTGTGGTGAGAACATGACCCAACCTCGATCCGACCCAACTGCGGGCGCATTGAGCCTGTTTTGGACTAAACCACCTCCCGTAGCCAGCTGCGCTGTGATTAATGCACGCCTCCGCCTGAAGTGTCTTGATATGCATCGTCGGCGACTCCAGTGCATCATGACATTGTTTTCCAGCCTCAGCCTTGCCTCATTTCCAAACAGTTCTGTTTGCCTACAGCGATAAGTGCAAACGATGAAATACACAAAGACCAGAGCCAAGAGCAACCCGCGTAGCTTTCCCTCCATTGTGAAATTGAAAATTAGCGCTCTGGAGGCTGTTCTTCTTCGTTTACTTCCGGGAGTTTCCCCACAAGGAAATTCCGACCAATTAGAGAGCAGTTTCCCCGCACATCAAACATTTTGGTCCGCTTGTGAATGCTGCCGTGAACACATACATTTAGGTCTTAGCAGACGCTGTCAAGCGACTTACAATAAGTACAGCTCAAGAGAAACAAAGAAACCACGACGTTCATTGCATATAAGCAATGAACAAGTGTGGTCCTCATCTGAGTAAAGTAGTACTTCAAGAGCAACAGCTTAGCTCAAGTGCAAGACAGTTTGTTTGCTACAGCGATAAGGTGCTAAGTGATCATGCTATGTAGAGTCAAGGTGAAGCGAACAGCGTGAGTCTTGAGCCTCATTGTGAAGATTGCAAATTACTGCTGTCTGACATGGTCTATTCGTTTACCCTGAGGTCGCCAAAGAGAAATCTGACTTTGCTGAGCGACATTGTGATTTCAGCATGTTACCAGCCGCAGCTGATAAGACAGTGTCGCTTGGATGGCGTTGACCAGTGTTGAACTACAACCAAACTCGAGGCAATTTGCCACATTGTAACAAGTTGGTCCCTGATTCGGACCAGAGCAAACGAACAACAGGTGTGAAAACGCCCTAACACCATCACATCCCAGGTATTCAATCGGAATCCATTCAATCCATTCAGAACTGTAAACATAGTCACTGCGAATGAAAAAATAATGAAACAATAAAGTGTGCCTTCAAATAATTAAAACATGGTGGTTCCTCGTCCACATTTTACACCAATGTGGATCTGAAGGGCCCCTTACAACTTTTTAAATTGTAACACAGCTAAGAATGAAGGTGATCCACTAATTCCATCCATGAATAATCAGTAAAGAGAACCATCCTCTCATCCGCAGCCCTGCAGGCTGACTGTTGATGAGTCCCACCGCCTGTGGATAAAAGCTCTTCCTTAAGCAGGTGGTGGGAGACATGATAGTGCACTAACAACCCTCTGATGGCAACAATGTAGTAAATAGATGATGGCTTACATGAGTAGGTTGATAATGTGTGTGCTGTCCTCCTGCAGGGGGAGCTTCGGTGTTTGAAGGCCACACTACCTGCCATTGTAGACACAATGGAGGACTGCTGTTTGGCTGAGCTGCTGCAGGTGTTTTACTGATGAGGTGTCACATGACACCATCGAGCCTTGGGTGGCATCCAGTGGTATATTTATTGAAGCAAAGCATTTTCAAAGAGACATCCAGATGAGGAGCTTGTGTTGATGCCATGCCAAATGAAGGGAAAAGACACCGGACGTACTTTCTGACAGTCTGCTGTCCACAGCTGCTTTAAACGGGAGGAAAAAAGATTCTCCTTCAGTTCATGAAATCCCTGCAGCATCTGAAGGCAGCAGGACACATGTTGATAAATCCCCAGCCTCTGAAGTGCTGCGCCGGAGTGCAGAGCCGTTCAGCACGGCCGTTCCCTGTGTTTACCTCCATCAAATCGCACAAAAACAACACCAGGCTGCTTCAGGAGAACCCAAAAGCCCTCTACAAACATCAGACGGCTCAGGTATAACTTAACGAAGAAGAAGACTGATTACCAGGTTGCATCACAGCCTCTTTCTTGACCAGCGATGTGACCAGCTGGGAGAGGATTTAATAATTACCACACCTTCCGATCAAGAGTCACATTCAGCCAGTTTTGCACATGTGCTGCTGCACAAACATGGAGAAGGTGCACATGGAGACCCTTGAGTTTAACTCAACGCGATGCAAAGCTGCACACTGACCTGCCTCAGGTTCACATGATCGTAACATAAGCTTACCTTTCACACGTACTAATTAGGTTCTGGTAACGCAGTACCGCAGCCTGGAGTTTAAGTTAGCCAGTATATGCCGTTTTTTTGCTGTATCGCACGTCCAGCAGATGAAATTATTAATGGCCAAAATGTCAGTTGGGATATCTGCCACATAAATAAATCAGTGAGTTAAAAGTGTAGCAAAATGTCCCTATTGGATTCTCAGCATGATACAGTGCCGACAGCGCTTCGTGGGCTGAAATTCCACACGCGCTGTGAAACGGTCATTAAGGAATTCGTGGTAATCCATCGCAACTGGGCAAAGCTAGGAACTACTGCCAGCATGAGAGTGGAAAGAGTGCTGAGTATTTCTGCTCCTTGTTCACACATTTAAACTCCTATCGAGTTTTCTGAATTTAAAAAAGAGAGTACATTCATCTTTTCTCAATGAAATTTTAACTTTGGACTTTACCATACAGCTGGGATTGGCTCCAGCCCCCCCGCGACCCTGAATACAGGATAAGCGGTAGAAAATGGATGGATGGATGGACTTTACCATTCACTGGGTTATTGGAAATGTTCGGATCACACGAGTTGGAAACAATCCTTCAAATAGTGTCATGCTAATAATATTAGTGTTTTAGCTCAATCTATATCTGCAACTGTGCAGAAATCTCAGGTTTAAACTGAATATACATGGGGGTGCGAAGCAATAAAATGCTGATTGAGGAGTCAAATATTTTATGATGGGTTTACTCTGCTAACTTCTTTTAATGAAAAACATTTATTTGAACTTGGATGATTCCATTTGAGTTTTTTTTTTTTTTTTTTGTCCTGGCTTTAGGCTATTTATATATTTATATGGCTATTTAGAACATTTTTCCTGTAGTGGAATATTAATATTGGCCATCAAATGAAAAGTCTGGTGTAAACCCTGAAAGTCATTTCTGATTTGTAAATTCCTCAGACTATTCATTACTGGGGAAAGTAATAATATTACCCAACACTGTTATAGATAGCAATGAGAATTTAAAGGCTCCTAAGTTTAGTTTGGAGAGACGGGCTATTTTCTTCGCAGCACAGGTACAGCTCCCACACCTCGATGCTGTAGGCCTCTTGTTGTTATGATGGATCAAACAAACCTCTGTGGGTTGGAAGGATGTTGGCCACACAGTCCGCTTCAGGCTTTTTCTCCATGCCGTTTTATCCTACCTTCCTTCCCATGTCTTTTTGTAGCTTCCTGCTGCACTGCAGCCAGCAATACACTAAAGTAGCTGCAAGTGATCGAACAGTTAAATGTTAATCTTTTGCATATTGAAAGACCTAAAATCACCTCCCAAATGAAGGGCAGCCTACCCTGAATCGCTATGTGACAGTTTCTACGCGGTCATGCTTTCCCAGCTAGAAGCCGTACACCAGCTTCAACTCGTCACCTTGCACAGTGATCATTAAGTCCACGTCCACAGCAGTGTGCGAGATGTACTGCAGGAAGAGTAAGGGGACGCAGCACCAAATGACCAAATGGCACTTTTAACACGTTGCATTCACACCGTTCCAACAGTGGTGTTATAGCACTTTCAGAAATCCCTGAATGAGTCCCATTAACCTTGTGAACCGAAAGCTGTATTTCACTCTCTTTATTTCTAGGCTAATTGCATAGTCGATGTATGTTTCAGCCAGGCGTGGAATATATTGCGACTTTTAGAACAGCTTAAGCTACTCAGAATGGCATAATTTCAGTGTGCGTGCTCCTGGTGTATGAAGAGTCCAAAGGGGCGAAAAACATTCATAGTGCATAAAATGACTGCTTTTCTAGACGACTGAAAAGGATGCAATCCTTCCATTACCATTAATTCCATTGAACGTTTCTCAATTATTGATTACCATACACCCAAAAGGTTGGTTTTCTAACTAATAAAGGCCATCACTAATACATGTGTATGCTAATTGGCACAAAAAAAATACATATTCAGAGAAATGCATTACATTTTTTAACAGTAAGGACATTTTGTAAAATACATAAATGTAAATATATTTATTTTTTCTAATAAATATTTCATATTTGATTTGTTTTCTCAACAACCCCCCCCCCCCCCCCCCCTTCTTCATAGCAACTAAGTATAAACGTATTAAATATTGCAAGCTAATGCTGACTGGAAGTACGAAACAGGACATGTTACTTTTTTAATATTTTAGCAGAATCACTTGAACTACAGGGTTTTCTTCGCCCTAACAAACATGGGCTGCAGGACCAAAACCACCATTCTGGCCTGCACTTTGCTCCCTCATCATCTCCTTTTGCCAGTAAAACAAAACCCAGTCGACAATCCAGTCCGACCTCAGTCTGAACCAACTACAAGGCGTACTCTGCACATTTGATCTAAACAGCTCATGTAGCCAGGTGAGCTTTGCATACTTGGATGTGTGAAATCAATAATTGTCAGCAGCTTGTCCTAGAATAAATCAAGGTAATTATAAAAATACCCTTCATGTTACTTTACTATAACTTTTCACTCAAACATTTTTTTTATAGACTTCTTGTATCCTTCCTTCCTTCCTTCCTTCCTTCCTTCCTTCCCTACCCACCCACTCTATGCCAGCCTCTCTAGAGCTGCAGAAAGGTGTCCATTCTGTGTTATATTGGTTCTCTGTTGGGAAACGCCTGGTGTTGCAGTGAAGTTTTTGTTCACAGTTAGTTACTGGAACAAATTGGCTGACTCACTTTATCCCTTTGTGAGATATTTCTCATCATGAATTCTGTCTTTATGAGATAGTTTACAGTGGAGGTACCTGCAGCAAACATAAGACGATGTCCAAAGAAGTCCAAGTCTTTGATCTATCAACCCAGTATTCAGGTCTCACAACTAGAGCTTTACATTTTCCTTTATATTACTATTCGAATTTCATTCCATATTCGTTTCAATATTATATATTGAAATATTTAATGATCAAATCCAGCCTATTAATAATATTAACTACACTACACTTGCTTATACGTTGCCGATGCCATTATCGGTAATGTAGTTGTTTTGCTTCCATATGTCCAATTACCATCAGGTGACAGCTTTCTAGATAAGTAATAATTAAGAAAGTAAAGCAACCACATTGCCGTTCTCTTGGGGACGCTGTGTCCCCGTTGCCATGGCTACGCCCTCCTCGTCTCACCATCAGCTCTACTTTCACTTTCTCACGTAAATCCTGCTGTTGGTCTCGTTCCAGATGAATTAGCCGATGGAGACGCGGGTCGATCTAGCTAGCAGTTAGCAGCATGAATGCATCTTTGTCATGACGTCATCGCTTCTAGATGCTCCGTGATATCTTTGTTGCCATTTCACCGAGTGCTGCTGCCCGGTATCTCCGCGCGTTATCTCCATGCATGCGCCGCTGTTGGCTATTTCTTATACTGAGATTGTGATTAAGAAAATGTTTTATTGTTCATCAAAGTTCACGTGTCAAAAGCATCCGTTGATGAGGGTAGGCCAAGGCGAGGAGGGCGAGAATTGCTAACATTAGAAAACACGTTTCTTTTTTTTTTCTATTCCAATTTTATTCAATTCCCGATATTCGTTCCAACAGCCCTACTCACAACACATCCACGCGTTGGGGACAACCACACACTGAGCTGATTCCTCCAGTCACATAACAGATACACAAGAGTCACAGGAATCAAGGTGGTGAAGCCGTCTGGGAAAGGAGGTACAACCTACTTATACTGCAGTCCATATATCCCTTTCCAAGCTTGCTTGTCTTAAAAAGCCCCCCCACTGCTGCCTCACAGCTCTAGCAGGTGGCGGTGACAAGGAAGGGGGACATGCTGGGACGAGGCTCTTTGAAAGCCTGAGACAGGAGCCAGCACTATGGCTTTGACCCCTGGTGTGATGGACATGATGGACTTGATTATCTGGCTGACCGTAGGCACAATTCTTTTCCTTCAATTGACTGCTGCAGTGTGCTGTCAGTCTTCTGTGCTTTCGTCTCCCCCTCAGTTATCTTTGGACAGGCATAATCCTGTCACTGTCTAGAGGCCTGAAAGCTCCTTTTTTCTTGCCGTGTCCTCTCTGATCTAAAGGTTGTGCTTATTGGAACATGGTGAACTGCTTTTTTGGAATTAAATACCATTATATAAAGAGTTTACACAAAAGGTGACCCCAATTAGTCGACTCCGCTACAATTGAATCCAATGAGCCTGATTCAACTGCCAATCTCACAGTCGAATTGTTGCAGAGAAGAGGTGATGTAGTAAAGAAACAAAGGAGCATTCATCACTGATAAATCACCAGAGACCAAAGTATAGGCCCACATGTATTAACCACAGCACAGAATGAAACAATTCCAGCTATTTACAACCACAAACACCAGTCCAAACAAAGAAACGGACCTATGTCTGTCTTTGATCTCCACCCTACACATAACCAACAGCACTGTCCATCATTGTTAAACAACAGCTGAGCAATATGAATATGGGTCTCTGCCAATAAGGTTGTGGTTTTTTTTAATTTTTCTAGTGACCCACAGAGCTTAAACCGAGGCGGATCTATGAGCAGAAAGAAAAAAAAGATTACATTTTAGCAACCAGGTCAAGAGATATATTTCCTGCAGGGGCATTTATTGACAACATCCAGTAATAATCATACTAAAGCAAAGCACGTCATTTACACACAGTCAATGCAAAAAAGGCAAATAAATAAATTACTCCAAATTCTGTTAAAATATTTCAACTCAAGCGAGAAATTCACGACGCCATGTTGTGAAAGGCCAAATCAGCGCAAGTATTTTAATAGCCGTTTGATGGTCGTCCTGTGGACGTACCTGACATACCTGCTTGATAAAAAACTTATTTTGGCGTCCTTTTTTGTACAGTTGTTTGCATTGAAGTGCAATCTGACTTCTGTTGCAACCAGAGGAGTCGCCCCCTGATGGACTGGAGGTTGTGGCCTGGTCATTAAACACGGCTGTGGCTATTTGTATCGGCCATACCACTCATTCAACGTCTACCTGCAAACCACCATCTCTAAGTTATCTCAATCATCATTATTAAACGTCAGATAAATGATTAATGATTCATTTAGAGCACTTATATTATAACTGACTTTACTAAGTGCTTCACAACCAAAAGATCATTAACAGGAAAATGATGGCTCAATGTCATACGTGTGGGAAATGCTGTTTCCCTGACACCTGGTTTCACATGAAAACTTAAGCAGCAAACACAACACTCCGTCACTGTTTGAACTTTAGCCTTCTAATTTAACTTATGCCCAATACCTTTAACAGGCGCCTCATACTTATGCCGTTATGTGTGTTTAGTCACGTACAGTGGTGATGTCCAATCAATATCCATAGAGGGCAAAGAGTGTGCAGGCTTTTCTTCCAGCCAATCAGCAGAGCACCTGCTGATGTCAATGACTGAAGAACTTTCACTAATGAAGCTTTATGCACCCATAACATTTCACCTTGTCTGGCGGTTTCCATACTGAATGACTGTAGAGAAGATGGAGTACAGTAAACAACTTAGCATCCCTCACCTGTACAATAACCATTTAAGCAATTCACAGCTCATGAAAGCTTTTACATTTGTGTCATTTTTCAAATAATCCTTTCTGAGAAAAAAAAAGAATCTCCTGAAGGATGTGTTTTATAGATTTTATGGATTAAACAGCAAGAGCAACCTCCTTTATTTTCACTGCTCTGATTCCCTGTGTCTGCTTGCATCAAACCCTTGAGTGTGATCATAGAGTCGGGGTGTATTCCCCTGTAGCAAAGATTCTGTGAAGCACATAACTCTGCATTCACAATATTCCTGCTGGGTCCTGACCAAGGCAGGGAGCTCTACAATCTTACTTTTTGCTAGTGATCTCACCACCAATCTGGATAGATGGAGGGTCGGGCTTCAATCTCTTTTCATTTTTCCTCTCTCCCCCCTACACCCCAGCGCTACACACTATTCTATCACGCAAGCAGCATTCAGTAGATTCTCCGGCTCTGGGCCGGCTGCCAACATCACTGTGATCGAAAACTATTGTTCAAGTAAGTCTCATGTTAGTCATTTTATCTGTGGTTGCAGCTATTTTGATAACCTGCTTGGCAGTTCATATTTTTGGTAGAAAATAAAATAAATATAAAGTAGAAATCTGGCTAAAATTGAACATGCACTCCTTCAGAACAAGGTTGGATAACACCTCATCCACTTTGTCAATGAAACCATCGGTAGGGATGTCAACAATGAACCGTTTACTAACAGAAGAAATAGTAGTGGCTGGCTAGCCCGAGGTCTAGCATTTACTCACCAACAAATAAAAGGTAAAAGGAAAACTGGAGACTCAAATAAGACTTAACCTGTTGCATTGTGTTATCCTTGCAGCTGGGCAGCTTGTTAGAACCCCTGCCGGCACTCCACTTTAACAGGCAATGATGGGGACGACACTCGGCCAGAGGGGGGGAAAAAAGAAGAAAGAATCACAATCAGAAACGGTTTATTGACAAATACATTTTCACATATGAGGAATTTGTCTTGGTCTTCAGTGCACACAATAATAAACAGTAAACATAAAGCAAGTCCTGCCGTCAAGAACACATGTTGTTTGTTGTTGTTAGCTTGTTTTGCATTTTCCAGTGTGTCACTGGGATTTAAAAGCGGAGGTAAAGGTGTAGCCTGACGTCTACTTCTGCCTTAACATGTGGCTTGTCTATTTCCTTCAATGTTAAAAACAGAACTTGATGTGCCATCTCCCACCAACCGTCACTGTATTATCAGTCTAAACGATGCTGCGATCCCATCCCTTATTCTAACTATCCTCAGTCCTCTAACTTGTATTCTCACTAACCAGATTAGCTGGCCTTCTTTAATTAACTTGCCTTTAATTGATCATTAATTAGCCTGAAAAAACGTACATGCAAGTTGAAATTTAACACGTGTTGTGTCGAGAGATGCAGTGATAAGTGAACGTCGGAGAGCTATGAGTAACGTGAAGTCTGCAAGCCGTTGACATGACACCAATTTAATTATTCTGGCAGTACTTTTTATTGTTATTATTATTAGATTATTTCGAAAATTATGTTTTGTATCTGCGCATGTCAACCAGCGTAATGCACACTACCGACACCGAGCCGGGCTCTACTGACAAGGTAGCAGATCACAAAATGTTCGTAGTCATGCTTGGAAATTATACGTTTTTAGAAGGAGCTTACATACAATATAAACTATGATTTTTAGGTACAGCAAGAGCCTTGTGAGATTTTGGACAATGTCTATTTGCAGCTGCTCTTTGAAAAAACACCAACATCTCTGTCAGTATAGAGAAAATCAGTGTAGTTCATCAGCAGACGGGGATGGTGATGGAAGTAGGTATGTGGACACAAAGAGCCCTTTGTTTACAGCTTAGACTTGAGTAGTGGAGCTGCCGGTTTCAGAAAGTTATACATATACCTCTTTTCCCTTTCTATTAAAGTAAGCCTTTTAGCACTCGACTGTATGAAGAGCCTGCCTTAGAAGCAGGAAGGGCCACATGGGCAGAACAAGGTCTCTTCAGGAAGATGATTGTAATCCCTTAGAAGATAGTGATCTCGAATGCTGGTGCAGTGGTCGGAGTCGCAGCACACTGCGTTTGTTGTAGTGCTCACAGGAGGATTCAGTCATGGAAGCTTATGTTGACTGAGGTTACAGCTTAGAGGCAGGTTAAAAGGCTGTAAAGGTGGGTTGTGTAAGTTGTTGTGTAAGTAGCAGACACTGGAATTCCCTGATCAGCCCTCTTGCAGTGTTGTGGGCGTAATTCAGTGATGAGTCAGTGGAGCAAGGTGACCAGTTGACAACTGCAGTGACTTAGCATCCATTCAGCCGATCTCGTAAAAGCCTAGAAGAGTATTTCCCAACCAGGCAATACTGCACCCCAGGGGTATTTCAGTAGAGGTCAGGAGCTCTTCTCATCAAAAGAGATATATGTCCATGTGTTTTGCTTAGGAGTTAATCAATATCCAAATATATTTACATTGTGTGATACTGATCGTTAGTACATTTTCAAAAGATGCAATGACCAGATATGAGGCTTACTGCTCAGCATGCATCTCCAACCAACATAAGGCGGTTGGAACACCTTAAAGCCACATGTTGCCATCAGGTAACAGTTAAAATGTTCATTAATTAAGTAAAAGTAAAGGAACAGATGTTTAAAATAAAGTGCTGAAAGTAATAGGATGGTAAATGGTGGTGGTTAAAAAGTCCAACTTCTTAATTGATAAACTTTATTCTAACAATATCCAATTGTATGTCAGATGTACTTGCAAATTTAATATAAGTACACACACACACACACACACACACACACACACACACACACACAGGGGAATTGTCTGAAAACAAAATATTCCAACTTAATGGGTGTGTGCGCGTGTGTGGTGTGTGTGTGTGTGTGGCAATATTTTGCCCACAAAAACAATATCACGATCCTCAATACATTGAAAGATAATCATCTACGCTAGGGATGCTCCGATCAATCGGCAGCCAATGGTTATCGGCCGATATGGACAGGTTGATCGTTGATTGGTCAAAGTGCAGATCAGAAAAGCCCATTTATATTTATTATATATATATTTTTTACCCGAGACCGTTTTTCTGCACCTGACGCAGGGTGGGAATTTCACGATGGCCACGACGCCTGTCAAAGTTCCAGTGAAAACAGCGCTAGTGGCGCGTGGTGAGCTTTTATGGACTTATACTTGCTCTGCTGTGATTGTTCCAAAATACAACCTGCGAAACATCACATGCAAGAAGAACGTCAAGCGTTCGTCAGCTTAATTACAGCCACCCGAGTGGAGCTGAGCGAGCGGGAAGTGAAAGCACACAGCGGCATTTCTATTATAAAAGTAGCGGCCCGGTTCCGCTCCGGCATGTGCACCGACTTCTAATCAACACAAGCGGAGCTGAACGAGCAAGTGGCCACGAGCGAGCAGCGGATTTTGCAGATTTATTATAAAAGTTGTTCAGTTATAACGCGGCTCAATTATTATTATTATTATTATTATTATTATTATTATTCTCCTCCCATCCATTCTGTGATCGGTATCGGCCGATTTATGATTCCTGTGATCGGATCGGCCCCCAAAAATGCTGTTCGGAGCATCCCTAATCTATGCATCATGACCTCTGTGTATCTGAAGGAAATAACATACCAGTGAAAGTTATGATTCGTCATGTGAGCACACGCTGAACAAAAAGTCAAGAAGCATATTTTACAGCAACAAGAGAAATTGTAACACATGGCTGTAATTTGGATGTTTTGGTCGCGCCTCTTACAAACAGCACTTGTTGACCGAGTTGAGCGAAGGGAATAATCTTCAATCTTCTCACGGCTGCAGCTAAACAATCTCTATTTACTCTCAATTTGAGAGCAGATTTGGTTAGTCATAGTAATGTGACTAGATGGATAAGTGGATGAATGTTGTAGTCGCAGCCGTGCTGAATCCCACAGCCCCTAAATAGGAAGCTGCTTTAAAGTGACAGGATTTCTGGAGTAATCCAATACTGCTGTCAGTAGCAGTTTATCAAACCCAGTTACCACTGTAGTCAAGTGAAATCAATTAATGGACTAATTCTGCAAATGCTGCAGCTGAATTAGTTTAAAGCTTAAATATTACAGTTTGCCACTATTGATAGCTATTGGAAGATTCTCCTTTTATACATTGATTGATTCCCAATTGGTCATGCTGCACTAATCTCTACCAAAATTAATTTCAGTTTTCTTCATTAAAGCAGCAGTAGTTCCATAATCTGACAGTTTCTTCATGGTCAGTGTAAATTATGCTTTAAATCACAATTAGGGATTCCTCTTCCTCCCTTTTCTCTCCAAGGTAAATGATACAGTATTAAGCACTAACACATATTTTGTCAGTAATAAGTAATGAAAAAAGAGTTTTAATTCAACTGAAATATTTGTAGCTTTGGAAATCTTCGCAATCTCAGCAGTTGCTTCCATTATGATGGTGTTATGATGAAAATAGAACCCAATTTGCAAACTTGTTCAAATTGATAATTTGAATAATCATCATTTGACAGTCTGGAAAAAAAACATTCTGCTTCATTTACACCCATATTAATAAAATCAGCTACATCAGTGCAGCCTCATCATTTCTTCAGCTGAAAACTCAGAATTGGCAAGTTTCACCACGTATCCCATCCCTGCGATGGTTGTGTCGAAACCGTTTGACCTTGACTACCACGTGACATGAATTTTCTTGGGCAGCTCCAATGGGAAGATCGGTGGTTTGATTCCCGGCTCCCCCAGTCCGCATGCCAATGTGTCCTTATGCCAGATACTGAAACCCGGAGACTGTGCCATCAGCATGTGAATGAGTTAATTCAATTAGATCCTGATGGGCAGGTGGTTTCTCTGCCAATCAGTGTATGTTTGTGAATATGTAAATGTTTACACTGTAGTGTAAAGCACCATGGGTGGTTGAAATGCTAATGAAATGCGGGTCCATTTTGCATTCCCTCCTCTTACAAATGTTTCTGTAATTACATTTATGCATAAAAAAGACAGCATTTCGACATTCGCTGAAGTAACAGCAACAGATTCCTGACTTCTGCGGCGGAGGCCTTTCTGCCATGTAAATATTATACAGACATACTTAAACCCATTTTTATTACTTATGACTGGGTGAGACAACTGTAGACATTAAGCTGTCCAACGAATCGGACTGACTGTTGACTTCCAGCTGCTCTGCTGATTGTTTACTCTGCTGTTCTACAGGATGCAAACCAATCCATGGAGACATTTCAAAGCCCTACAAGAACCTTCTTGGCTTCTTGGAGCAAAGCAATTAAGGATGCAATGTGAGCTGTTTGCACAAGTATTCTATCAGCCAGATACTGGAGCAGCTTTTTTAGCAATGCTAGTGCATGGTTCAAGGGGCTCTGGGTGTTAGGCATGGGACTACATGTGTTTGTTTTTTTTTAAATCACAGATCGCAATACATAACACTTACAATAAGTGGATTGTGATACATTAATATTATCTGGATAATTGTAAATATACCCACAAGTGAGATTAAAACATTGTCTGACTTGCAATCATGGTAAAGAAGTGACAAATAACCTGATTTTAAAAATATGTGATCCAAAAACTAAATTTGAAAATGTATTCTTCCATCATCCATCCATCCATGCATCGTCTACCGCTTATCCTGTATTCAGGGTCGCGGGGGGTTGGAGCCACTCCCAGCTCTCATTGGGCGAAGGCAGGGTACACCCCGGACACGTCACCAGTCTATCGCAGGGCCGACATGTAGAGACAAACAACCATTCACACTCACATTCACACCTACGGGCAATTTAGAGTCGCCAATTAACCTATCCCCATCCTGCATGTCTTTGGACTGTGGGAGGAAGCCGGAGAACCCGGACAGAACCCACGCTTACACGGGGAGAACATGCAAACTCCACACAGAAGGAACCCATACTGGAACTCGAAACCCCATCCTGCTGTGAGGTGACATTGCTATCCACTACACCACCATGCAGCCCTTCTTCCATCATTTATAAATGTATTTATTTATGGAAACTTAAAAAAAGGGACATGGTTGGTCACCAGCTAAGGCAAGTTTATTTGTAAAGCGCCATTCATAAACGAGGCAATTCAAAGTGCTTTTCAGAGGCAGAGAAATATATTAATATAAAGACATGAAGGCACCTGCCAGTAGTTCCATCTATAGGTGTTATTTAGATAAAAAATACCACATATTGGGAAAAATTGTTACTTTCTGTCAATTAAAATGTTCGGACACAAAAATCCCTTATAATTGATGTCTTTTCTCAAGCAGCCGGCAACCTCCATTTCAGAAAAGTGAAGCCAATTCTGAAGGTCCTTAAACTTGCCTTCTCTCTGCTGGCCATCAGGGGGTTTCCATTGACAGTATGGCAGTATTTGAGTTTACTGTTGTGTCCAATGAGCAACTGTTGAATGTTTAATAATTAAAAAAAAAAATGGGCCCAACTGTGACCCAAAAACAGGTACGTAACCAACCCTGAATGTTGTGCACCCCTAGTTTTCACCAAGTCATCTCTTCTTATAACAACATTTTAAAGTGAACATATTCATAGAAATGCAACTCAAGCAACTCCCCCAATTTTATTTATTTTTACTGAACCGTTAAATGACATTCCTCGGCAGGACCCTAGTTTGTTCATGGTCCATGCACAAACAAAAAGGCTAATATGTGTGAGGATATTGAAGGAATTTGGACAATACTGAACAAGCAGCCAGGCATAAAGAATAAAATTATTGTGGCGATGAAGCCATACCCGAGTGTCAATGATAATGCAAGTGACAATGCAATATTTAACACAATTTAATGTTGAATAGAGTCCGGTGGGGTTTGGAAGATGATGAGACATCAAATGGGGCTCTCGCAAGATGCTTTCATGATTCGGAAAAATTCCCAGCACAGGGCAGAAGTAGTGGTTGACAGGACGAAAACATAAACACTCAATGTTTCCAGGGATGGCTCCCAGAATATGAGAAAACAATTTAATCTCAGATGTCAGAGTTAGATGCTGTCAAAGCAGGAAAAGAAACTGGCACAGGGAGAAGTGCGGATGAGCATAGCCTCTTCTATTTGATGCTAGATATAGCACCGTCTAGTTGCTTCAAGCTTTTGGCTGTTGTTATGGATACCATCTAATCTGATCCATGATATGGCTAGAGAATTGGATTTTGTTTGTACCATGAGCAGTATTTTTCGTTTACGACATGTACAGATCGGACCAATCAAAAGGTACGTTGTCAACAACGTCATCTTCAAAACAACAGGGTCTAAAGAAGTACTAATGTGTACTGGCACTGCTGCCTCGCGGTGCACAAAAAGGCTAATAAACAACACATTTGGGAATGTATTATTAATTGATTAACCACTAAGCCTATCTGGTTGGATCGTATAATAACTTGGGACTAACAAGCAACTCAATTCCTTTTGGAATAAAATTATGAATTCATTGCACTGCACAATTCACACAGATGTAACTGTTCACAAACAAATGGGATGTTCCTTTATTGAATATAAAAATAAATAAAAAATTCTCAGATACAGCAAGCCGTTGCTCTGAATGGATGGGCTCTCTAAATGTACTTGTCTGCTCTTCAGGCTTGGGGCCTTGAGGTGTTTTAAACTGTCTAACAGACATCCTCAAGTAGGTTCTGAAGTCTCAGAATTATTCGTAATGTCATGCCATTTATTCGTGTTGCTGTTGGTTTGTAAATGCCTTTAAGTAGCAAAATGTAATGGAATTACTTTACTTCACATTTTAATGGAGCATGGAGATAACACTTTTTTTTGGGGGGGGGGGGGTCATAAAGGACAAATAATAAATAATGCATTAATAAAATCTAAAAAAAAAATAGTAACAATCTGGACGCATATTTTTTCACATTTTCTCTACGGTGATAGACAGCTTTTTTACTGAACTGCAATCAACTTATATTTTTGTTTTTATCTCACTCTCGGTTTATTCTTATCATCTCATCAACCTTGTTTAACAGCAGCGAGTTGATGATTTCAGAACACAAATTGTGCAAATACCAGCTAGTGAGGAAAATGTAAAAGAAGAAAAAACAAACAGAAGAGTAGGTGGGGACCAAAAACAGGAAAAAAAGTGAGGGAATTTTATAAATTGTTAGTGTAGAATATGGTGGTAGCTATGTATCTATCAGCTTGATGTGATGTTCTTCTGCCATTTGGTTCAAAAACAAAATGAAAGCTTCTTTAACCATGTTCATGTTTTTTTTTTATTAAATGTTTTAATGTAAATTATTTTTTACCTATTCTGAAATGGTATTTCAATATTTCTGCATATTGAGGTCCCTAAACACTTGAAATTGCATAAATTGGGGATGACTGAAAAGCTGAGACTCTTGTGGATTCAATGAGCCCAATTATATTCATGTGTGACGATGCTCCCCATAGAGCAGGGGACATGTTTGAAACTTGACGTCCCTGTATAAAATTATCTGTGACCTCTAGGATTATCATGGCTTCATGTAACGTTACAACCACGAGCTAGATACCAGCGACTCGGTTAATATATTAATTTATTTATTTGTTTAATTAAAAGGGAAAATGCACATCAATTGACATTTTCAGTTTACACTCAAAATGTAAATATGCCAGAGTTAGCAAAAAAGCTAATGACACCCACAAATCAGCTACCTGGGCCGGGTTTCCCGATAACGTCCACTCTTAGCGCGCTACGAAGACTCCTACATTATGACTTACCAAAGTTGTTTACCTCTATAGTCGTGGTTCCCGAACGGTCTCTTAGGAGTCTTCTTAAGAAACACTCCTTAAATCGTACGTACACGGCGCTGTCCAGAAAGAAAGTGCTGAAATCGATTGCTCAGAGTTCGATTTTCCATTTCATGCGCAGGTGCATGACAGCACTATATTATAAAATGCAGGCTATTGCAATGTTTGCGAATAAAACATTGCTAGAAATCCTTCTAGGCCTAAACATTTATTTAACCATGGTCGAACATACTACCATATACTGATTTAAAAAAAGATCTAATAAATATAGAAACAGCGGAGGAGATTGAGCCAATTACAGCATTAATTACATGCGTATCTGTTGCCGTTGTAGTCGAAACTTATGCAATATAGCCACGTCGGTCAATATATCCATGAGATTGAAGTTGATCCTTATGAAATTAACGGCTCCGAGTATGGCGACATCTTTGGTTCAGCACGAGGATACGTTGTATCGCTGCCACAGTTTTGCCACCATTCCCAACCATCATCGGCGTCCAATTATGACATTTTTTAATTGTTTGACGATGTGCCAATTTCTCAAATTGCTTGCAGGATTGTGCATGCCTCGACATTGACTAGGCTAATGTGCTAATTAAATGACACTGTTGTATACTTAGGCTACTTTTGAGGTTGAGGTAAAGCTTAGCCTTGTGATGAAATGCATGCCCATTTTATTTTTATTTTCTTCTTGAATGACTGAAAACCATTGGTGAAACACAACACTGGCAATGTGCAGTTCCATGCACAGCGGGGATTTCTGGATTACTGTACAGTGGCGGCAACTACACTGTAAGAAAAAAAATGTAAAAAAACGGTCAATGACTGTCAGCTACGGCTGCCAACCAAAAACCGTAAAATTAAAGTAAAATACCCTAATTCAAATAAAGTGCAAAAACATTATTATTACAGAAAATTTCATTAAATGTTCCGCAGGAAAATACCGTTATATTACAGATTTTTCCTCAATTTTTATGATCAAACACCTTTAATAAAGTGAAAATGCTATAAGTTCTGCAGGAAAATACTTTTATTTTACAGATTTTTCCTCAATTTTTATGATCAAACACCTTTAATAAAGTGACAATGCTAAAAGATCTGCAGAAAAATACTGTTATTTTACAGAAGTTTCCTAAATTACTACAATCAAACACCTTCAATAAAGTGAAAATGCTAAAAGATTGGCAGGAAAATACTTTTATTTTACAGATTTTTCTTACATTTTTAGGATCAAACACCTTTAATAAAGTAGCAATGCTAAAAGATCTGCAGAAAAATACTGTTATTTTACAGAATTTTCCTAAATTACTACAATCAAACACCTTTAATAACAGTTATAAATACCTTAAAAACAGTCAAATGACTGGCAGCTATGGCTGCCAAACAAGAACAAATTGTGGTTAAATGGTTGTGTTGGAACTTTTAATAGAAAACATTTGTTTTATCGTTTCTTAGGTCTTAGATACCTTGTACCTTTTCACTGTAAGAAAAAAAATGTAAAAAAACGGTCAATGACTGTCAGCTACGGCTGCCAACCAAAAACCATAAAATTAAAGTAAAATATCTATAATAATACATCTAATTCAGATTAAGTAACATTTTCATTCTGCATAAAAATACCACTATTCTACATATTTTTCCTATATTTTTTTTAACAATCAAACACCTTCAATAAGTGTGTTACATGCTAAATATTTAATGATTCAGTTTTTGTAATATTACAGGTTTAATGTAATACATTGAATATTTTAACTACTGTACTGACTGAAAACATTATGTAAAAGATTATTGTGAAATATCCTCAACTCAAAACATACTTAGGAAATTCCAAATCGATACATCTAAAGGTTTTCACTGTTTCAATTAAAGTAGGTCGCGAAACTTAATTATAGATAAAATACACACCAATATTGATTCTAAACCCCCTTTATTTAATGTATTGAGTTGTAAATTTACAATATCAACCAATTATTCACAAACAGTTCTTCAGAGACCCCCAAGGAAGAATTGAAATACTAAAAATGTAATTTCTCCATGTGTCTATCTTGTCTGATAGCTATCATGACAAGGCGATGGCGTTTCACTTTTGAAACAGGTGGAGAGCTGCTGGGCTGAGGGGGTTGTTGTCAGTTGTTTTTTAGCTTGTATTTTCCAATTCAGTTTTAAATTGTTGTCCACAATGTTCTCCTGTCCCTGGGTTCTCTGTAGTTCCAATAATATTTGTAGTATTTGTGCACATGCATTACAGTCTTAATTTAGCCTATTTAGTCCTCTTAATTTAACCTTAAATGTACAGTGTATTATCAAATAAAATCAAAACATAACACAAAAGGTCTATTAATCTGTACCAGAGGTGACAGTGCAATGTAGCAGATCAAGAAGAATCCTCCTCCAAATTGCCAGTAATCAGATGGATCTTTGGTGCACCTGGGGGAGGGGGGAGGGAGAAAGGACAAAGTAAGATCCACTGAAAAGTCCTTACTACAAAAAGGATTTTATTTATTTTTTTATTATTATTAGTTGATCCAGAGTCTTTTTTTTTGCCCGTAGATATGCCGTACCTGCCCTGGCCTGGAAACGGTTTGTTTTATTTGGGTCTTGTTTTTACGTCGGAGTGGCCATCTCTCTATTATTCCTATCTCGGTTTATCGATACAATTCAACCAATCCAATCAACGAACAAACGTGCTGGCCAATTGCAGGGGCTGGGGAGGCGGGTCATTGAGTCAGACTTATTAGAGGGACGCTGTTAGTACTTGACGTTCATGGTCGCAAGTTAGCTGTGGTGTTCGGTATGGATATCCGTACTTTTTCCCAAAAAAATACGCGGACAAGAAGTGACGACGCGAACGGGAGCGAGCAGGAAGCAGCGATATTCATTTGTACTGGAAACAGTAACACTGGATAAACATTCATGCTAGCAGAGGTAGCTCGCTAGCTGTGGAGCTAGCGATCCCAGTATGATTGTTTACTTCAGTGTTCAGGTTGACGTCAGTGCTGACGTTTCCAGTAGAAGTGAAGCTGTATGGTGCTATCTGAATGTCACAAACCTTATTGCTGTTCTTGAATAATGCTTGAGTTGAATAAATGGACACAGCGCTACACTACACTGTGTGTTTGCCGTGCAATGGCTTCGCGTCGCGGCGAGTTTTGAGAGACGGGGCGCCGCCTACCGCAAACTGTCGAAAATCTTTTAAACTGACCGTTGTCGATCTCAAATAAAGCAACTGCATCGCTTATTTCTCGCATAAAATGTTTTCAGAAACACATTTCGGTGCTGACCGAAAATAACGTTAATCACCTACGACTATACGATAACATTAGTTAACGGTTAGCTAACAGTTTGACAAGACCATCACTGTACATTAAGGGAATGAACACAAACACTGCGTTAGGTTATGATTTTACAAAGGGAAGGGAAATGAATTCTCACCTGATACAGCAGTTATAAAGTGAAGTCCAAGTAATAGCTGACCAAACAGATCCGTCTGACCCTTCAACTGTGTCCATACTCCACGTTTCTGTTCTCCGTTGAAATCCCACAACTCAGATTCGCTCCAAATGAAAACATGGCGAGCAGATGTAAAATAGTCCAGGTAATAATCCAGGTAATACGTTAGTGGTCAGGTAGTCCACTAGTGCACGACTGCCAGCGCGTACCCATTCAAACTGACGTATTTTCAAAAAGAAAGCGCGCACAGTTGTCATTGGCCAGTTTTCGTGATGACGTCAACCAATCATATTCAAAGCAACATGGCAAGACAGCCAATAGCAATTGTATTAGCGTGGTATCTTTTTCTTTATCAGGAAAAGATGATAAAGAAAATAAATGTTTATTTATTTTTATTTGTAGGCGGGTATATGTTTAATTACATAAGTATGTATCTCTCTCTCTCTCTCTCTCTCTCTCTCTCTCTCTCTCTCTCTCTCTCTCTCTCTCTCTCTCTCTCTCTCTCTCTCACACACACACACACACACACAGACAGCCTGACCTGTACGTATTTTTGTTAGAATCATTGCCATTATATCCAGAATTACAGTTTGAATATTAAAGTACTCACTAGTCTAATACTATCTAGTCTAATCCAAAGTCTATACAAGTACTTTTATACATACCACATAGTACTAGTGAACTAATAAGATTTACCTTAACCTTACAGAGAAAAACGTTAGTATAGACATAAATCTTAATATAATGAGCTACATATTTAATTACAGAGTTTGAATGTAAAAGTGCACATACATCTAAAACTAATAAGATTTACCTTAAAATTAGAGAAAAACATGAAATTGTTAGTATGGAAATAAACCTTCAAATAACAAGCTACATATTTAATTGCAGGTTGAATGTATAATTACATGCAAATGTGAAAATAATAAGATTTACTGTAAAATTACAGAGAAAAGTGTTTGTTTGTTTTTATGGACATAACCTTTTTTATTACAAGTTGCATATTTAATTATAGAGAATTACTGTCATTTTACGTACATTTGTATTTAATTTAAGAAAACGGAAAGATCATGTATAATTAATATAGTATTTTTCTGTAAAAAAATGAGAAATAAATGTAATTTGTCATTACTGTCATAATACTTAAAATAACAGGCAGATTGTTCATTTACTGATAAAGTCTGTAATTTTACAGTTTTGTACACTATATTCAAAGAACAGAAAAACTACTGTAAAAAATTAGAGTCATATACCGTAAAATTAGGATTTTTTTTTTACAGTGTAGCGTCAAGAGCTGAAACATCACTACGGTAGAGCTAAGAAGGCTCTAAGAGTGCTCCAGACCACTCTTACCAATGTATGACGTACGAAAGAGATTCGTAGCAAAGAACGTTTCGGGAAACATGCAAAATGTTAAGTAGGAACTCTAAGTAGGGGTTACGAATGATGTAGCGTTAAGAAGGCTTTAAGAAGGCTTCGGGAAACCGGGCCCAGTATATTTCAAACCAGTGGGGAAAACTGAACATAACTAGGTAGGAGAGTAGAGAATGAATGTATGCATTTTGATTATTTCTAAACTATTAGGCGAACACCCCTGAGCTGCATCTGAAATTAATATTTAGGTTCCCAACTTTCACATGAATAATACCTTCTATGTGGCATCTACTGTTGAGTTAATATCTCCCCCTAAATAGCCCCCGCCCTCCCTTAAAAAGACAAAATGCATCAATGTGCGTAAACCAGATATGAATGAGACATGACATTTATGGCACTCCATTATATAACTGTAACTCCCAGGGAACATTGCCTGCGTGAGGATTGCGGGCCAGCTGAACATTGTGTTGTGTAATGCTGCCAGCCTCTCTTTCTACATCAAGTTTGCCTTTCATCATGGCCAGAAAGTTTTCATTAGATTTTAATTCATTATAAATTAAGTATTTTTTGTAAATCAATATTCTAAAGATATGAACATCGAAACTGTTGTAATGTAGCCGATATGATGGTCTGTGTGTGGCATGCCTGAAAAAACAGGCAAGACACTCAAAAGTGTAGGCGACATGCAGCCCTGCCGACACAGAGCCACACTGCTCAAGTATCATTGTGAACTGTTAACACTAACGGCAATATAAAAAGCAAGACATTCCCAGTGACATTAACTACAGTGTTAACCCTCGGAGACCTATGAGATGGACTGCGACCCTCTCCGACAGTGCCTTTAAGAAACTGCAGTGGGCTCAGTCGTTACATCCTGGTATCATATGAAACTAGAAAATCAATGGAATCAATACTTGACCTCACATCAAAAAATATGCCATTTAAAATGGGTTCTTCAGCATAAAGTCAGCAAGCCTATGTAAGGGAGAGTGGGCATGTGTGTAAAGGGTTAACTCTTGGGTTCCAATAGAGCCCATTGTCATGCAATTCTGTTTGTTTATGCATCATAAATGTGTATTTTCTCTATTATTTCAAAATTGTGTGTTTGAATATTTCTAGTGGGGTCCCTCTACAGTCTTGGAATTGCATAGTGGGTCTGACTGGAAAGCTGAGACTCTTGTGATGCCATTGAAGTGTGATGAAGTTAATCATCATTGTAGCAATTTTATTGTAGAGAGAAGATTTTTATAGACTTGATGCTACTGTATGAAATTACCTGCTGTGACCTCTAGGATAATCACAGCTTCATGAAACTTCACAAGCACAAATTAGAGACAGAGGACGTTTAGATTTAGGTATATTCACAATAAAAGGAAATTGTCTGTGGTCATTTAAGATACATGGTGTCCCACATCGGCCCACCGGTACCGGTTGCGTTTCTGGTGTTTTTTTTAACGATTCTGAATGACGGCGCTCCGACAGTAAAGGCAGCATTCCCAGCCTGGCTCTGGCCGTACTGCACAATGTCAGCCTGCCCGCGGCTAACCCGAGACAGAATCGAATGACCAGGTTCGCGACTCCGGCTCGGACGGAGACACGTGAGACAGGACCGGTAACTTGCGGCGTGAGGAGAGACAGGTGTTTCAGGCACAGACACTTTCTGTACGAAAAATACGATCGACAGCTGACTTCTGATGCTCAAGTCACTCAACCCGATTACTTTTCCTCAAACATTCAGCGAAGAAGCACTCCCGGGCCCTGTATTAATTAATCTGGTTCCCAGCTTTCAGATGACATATACCACTTCTATGTGACATCTACTGTTGACCTGATATCGCCCAAAAGTGGCTCCAAGAGGCTTAACCAATTAAGAATAAGCATGTCTACCACTGCCTTGATATTCATAGAATATTTTATAGAAAATTGGTGGCCTTGTATTACACAACTTCCAGTGACTTTAACATTCATAGCATGGTATGGATTGAACAAGTTTATAAAAAGGAAGCCAGTAAGGATATCCATGAGCAAGAGTCCTCAATTTCAGACATTTTATGACGAGATGATAGATGAGTCTGGCAAAAGGTACAGATAAATGCAGAGCCTTAAATACAGAGCGAGAGCCATTTCCTTCAGGGCGTAGGTATAGACTCCTCGGGGCCAGGGATTCAAACATTTCTTCTTTAGTGTGTGTAATAAAAATAATTTCATTTGCACTGTTTTCCAAAAAGACAGGCCTAGTCATATCGTCTTTCCTCTTAATTTCCGGTTGCTTATTGTCTTAATGGGTAAGACGTGTGACTCTAAGTGGTATTTCTTTGTAATCTGCGTCATCTGTTTCATAATCTGTTTTACTGATGGATGAGTCTACTTCAATGCATCTGCTTTTGCCAAATTTCCCACACGGGACAACAAAAATTGTACTGAACTAAGATTGCAAAGTTTTTTCTCTCCCGTTAAAATAATCAATCACAGTGATATTTCCACATAAGATGAGAAGCCTCAGCTTACCCAAATTACTCAAGTCCATGAGTAATGGTCTTAGCCGTGGGGTGGGAAGGTTTGATCACTCATTTATAAAGACAACTCTTCATTCCGCAATCAATGCATTTTTAAAGGAATTAGCTTGCAGAGGAACATTTGCACAGTACTTTCACAAAATGTTCAGCTTACATGGAGTTTGACTTGCAAATTTAGTGACCAAAAGCGAACCGTCTTGTCAAAGTTGCCCGGAAGAAGAACTAACTGTGTTGACGACACCCGAGGCCTAAGCATGCACAACGACTCCTCATCCAGCTCCTCAAGTTTGGGAATTTTAAGAATAGACGCACTTAAGGCAAAAACAACGGCATTTAGTACCACTTACCAAAGTAACTAGTGGAACATGGTTCTTCAAGGAATCTGCTTAGGGAATCCACAAACCACTGTTATTTTTAAAGTTTGGCGATGAAAATGATTGTGTCGCCGACACTTTGGCTCTGAATGAGCGCGGGAACCTCGCAGCTGCTCAAAAAGTAATGAAGCTTGAGTGCATTGTCTTGTTGTGCCTCTGGTAAATCGACATCCTTAATCATTCATTTGGAATAAATCTGGTCCCTTGTTTGTTTCGCTCGAGCATCATCAAGGACAACATTCACATGTTGACAGAACGTAGGACTCTGAGCCTACTATTTTACTACTTTACTTTTATGTATGCATCTAATTACCCGTTACAGAAAGATCACTCATACTCCTCCTCCTCTCCCACTCCCAAAGAAATGGTTACTGCTTTCCAAATCAAAGCCATTACCATAATCAAGTAGTGGAAAGCAAATCACAGTGAAAGAGGTTATAGCGTTGTTAGATGCTGGGTGTCTCGTATTGTACACTTCAGTCAATGGTCTATACAATGGAGGGAAGCATGACGATGGAAGGCACTCACCCTGAGGCAGCATCTTCATTAACATGCTACTCAATCTTGAATATGATCTCCCTGGCGATGGAAAGGCCTTCAGAATTCACTGATTCAACGTGCAGAGCGTGAACTCATATACTTTGCCTGAGAACGACGTCTCTAATTAGGGAAGGAAATTTAGATTTCTAAATGGCTCTCAAGCTCAAGATGTGCATGGGTATGAAACACAGGAGCGGAAATTAAACCAATTACACTTTCCATAATTCATTAAAAATAATACAGCAAAGTAGATTTCTTCATAAAAACAAAGCAATTTCAATGTCGTGCATCTGTTAGTACGTCTGCAGCGGATATAAATGCCAGTGTGCAACAAATTGGAACTGATGCATTTTAAACATTTGTATATCTTCCTCTTTTAGTGCAAGACTGGCATTAATAAACAATATTTCATCTTTCCTTTTGTTCCTTTTCCTCTGTCGCTCATGTCACCTCAAGGTTATTACCTTATCTGTTCTGTTCTTTCCGTTGCATTCTTATAATATGTAAGATAAATCTAAGCCCTCAAACTGATGTTGTATCCCATATCTTTAATAAATGTTTCATATCGTAAAAACTATTTTTCAATCACTTTTAACCCATCTCCACGTGCACACAAATGATGAAAAGCATCAAGTCTTACATTTGAAGGCAATAATAGGCATTATGAGTTGGCTGCTGGCTGTCACCTCTGCCGCTGCTGCTATCTTGACCAGAAAACATGCAGCGGCCCCCAGGGGTCCTTTGTTCTCTCGGATGTTAGTTCTGTATAAACATTAGGCTTGCTAACCTGCACTTCAGAGGGTGCCACCAGCTTTTTCATAGACGAAAGCAAGCACTTCAGGGCATGCAGGAAACGCATCTACAGGACGACCACAAAACAAAATCGCGCACAAAAAGTAAGAGAGAAACGCACATGGAAATACTTGCTTCTGAACTAAGCAGATGCATACAGTTAGCTCACGCTGTGCACTTGTTTTTCTGTCTGGGAGAAACTAACAGGGACAGAGGAAGTCCGGGGAGCCTGGAGGAGATTGTGGGCACAAGTGTAACACACCAGATTTCTTGGCCAAGGACAATTGCCTCATGCCAAAATAGAGATGTATTTAAAGGGACGCCACAGGAAGCATCTCAGGTTTTCATGTCTTTTTTTTTTTTTTATCCGGTTGTGTGCAAAAGAGCTTGGTGACTCACATCATCATGGAATCATTTCTAGCTTCATGCTCCAAAGAAAGAAGGAGCAGCAATTCAAATCAAATCTACAGTCATCATTCATATATTTTCACTTAAAAAAGCAAAAAAAAAAACCAGCTTGGTTAAGATGACGCATAACTCAACCAAACTGTGGTGAGCCAGTCAAAACACTATTATGGTGAGAGTGTGAGCTGTTTCCTTGTTACTGCCACTTTGGATGCAGTCCAACAAACTATCAAACATACACAAACCATGGATTTACTGTTGTAAATGTTGTGCTTACAGGTGGGAGTAGGGTTGCACCCAAGTGGTCAAAAAGATCAGTTATTGCACATAAGGAGAATTCTGTGAGTTACATAAAAGTCGATGCAGATAAAACCTACATTTGTTTTGGGAGTTAGATGTGATCTCGAAGTTTGGGAATGTAACCTCTGGCTAGCTGACAGAACCCTGTTTATATGGAGGCACTCTTTACTTCAGCACTTTCGTTGATTTTTAGATTTGTGAAGGGAGTTGGGGAAAGGCGGATGCTACTGTTAGCAAACTGTGTTTACTGTTTTGTTTGAGAATTATTTATTAAAAATGATAATTGGGTAGGCTCACCTGCCAGCATAGATTAAAGCAATAAGTAAAAGAGGACACAGTGTTTGCTTTGATTTTCAAAAAAGTTCAAAGGCATTGAAAATCCCTACAAAGCAGCTTTATGAAATACCCCCAAGCCAGTGAGAAAACACACATTTTTAGCTTTCCTTTAATATTTTTATTTAATGAATAGAGCCCTGCTATGGTGACCTGTCCAAGGAAAGGCAACAAGCTTTTGATTGGCCAGTCCTTCACATTAAACAAATAGGGATCATTCCGTGTTATTTTATCAAATTTCTGAAAATCTTCCCACCTGACCATCTCAGAATGTACAAGTACAAAGACACACTTGTTACGAGGACAAATCCAAAATATTAGGTCTCTACCGTCAACAGTTTTCTCATGAAATATCATTGAATGAAGGGTAGTTTAGACGGTTTTTGGCATCATACTCTGAAAAGCCATTTTTAAACAGCATTATCTAGAAAACTCTCTAACCTGTGGCCTTCAAAATTTCTACAGTGTATATCTGTTACTAATAGCCTCCAGACATGGAATATCGGGGGTCGAGCTCAATTATAACCTAGTATGGTAGGTACTTAAAATGTGGCTTGTTGAAATAAAGTAGTACATTTGAAGAGTGGCTGAGCTCCCATTTTTGCAAATAAAAGACTTCTATCACTTCTGCCTCTATCTCTGGTGTTACTTTAAACATTCTACAAAATATGGTTTCTCTTAGATTATTAGTTTCACAGATATTAAGGCTCAAAAATGGAAGTAAACACATCTTTGCCCAACTTCAGAGTCATATTCCAAAAAACTGACAAGTATCAGGTCCAAACTTACTTATTTTGAAAGATCATATTCTTGTTAAAATCATATTAAAAAATCGGGAGGGTGTTTTGCCTCATTTTTCTAAAACCTGATATTGGTGTTTTTTTTGTGGCCGGTTTTGGTACCAGTAAACTGGTAGGCTGTTAGGACACAGGAGGGCAATTCAATTGTGTTTTTTACCATTTACCAAAGACTTACATGCGACTAAATGCTACTGATAAATTTAGCCTCACGAAAACATAAAAATGTAGCACAGTTGTAGTTACAGAGGCAATAACTCCTTGAATGCGAGTTAAACATGCTGAAAGCAGCTTTTAATGTCTTAAACCATGAACAAACATGATAGCATAATATTGAAGACTGTACACTTTGTCATACTTTAAGTATATAAATTACACAAACAAATCAAATAATCTTATTTTGAGCATAAAGATTTACATTACAGCACAAAAGTTTCCAAAGTTTGATATTGAATAACAGTTTGTCTCTATGCTCACTATGAGACAATATGTGAGTTGTGTGTATGATCAGAAATGGTGGATAGGAAGTATCAGAGATGTTGGAGATGAAGATGTACTGGTTCAGTTAATGCACGCACATGGCCCTGGCCAAGAAGAGAAGACGTGCAATGTGCACTGCAGCATAGCATTGCAAGATTTGATGTTCCCTCTACAGAAACTGGGCGCATGTATGCCATCAAAAAAGATGAGCACAACAGAGCAGAGATGTACATTAGACAATTTGTAAAGTGACTTCCAAATTAATGAATGTGACGAAGGAATTGGATCTAAAAGATGAAAAATGTGTGATCCCTCACAGTGAGCAGAGACAAACTGTTATTCAACATCAAACTTTGGAGAATTTTCTACTGTAATGTAAAATCTTTATGCTCAAATTAAGATTATTTGATTTGGTTGTGTAATTTATATACTTAAAGTATGACAAAATGTACAGTCTTCAATATTATGCTATGTTTGTTCATGGTTTAAGACATTAAAAGCTGCTTTCAGCATGTTTAACTCACATTCAAGGACTTATTGCCTCTGTAACTACAACTGTGCTACATTTTAATGTTTTCGTAAGGATAAATTTATCATCAATAGCATTTAGTCACATAAATATGTAAATGGTAAAAAAACACAACTGAATTGCCCTGCTGTGATGTTTACTAGTAGAATATTAGGACATGCAGTCCAAAACCGGCCACAAAAACCCCACCAATATCAGGATTAAAAAAAAAATCACTGCAACAAATTGAGGCAAAACACCCTCCCAATTGTTTAATATGATTTTAACAAGAATATGATCTATCAAAATAAGTAAGTTTGGAGATGATACTTGTTGTCAGTTTTTGGAATATGACTCTGAAGTTGGGCAAAGATGTGTTTACTTCCATTTTTGAGCCTTAATATCTGTGAAACTAATCATCTAAGAGAAACCATCTTTTGTAGAATGTTTAAGCTAACACCAGAGATAGAGGCAGAAGTCATAGAAGTATTTTATCTGCAAAAATGGGAGCTCAGCCACTCTTCAAATGTACTACTTTGTTTCAACAAGGCACATTTTAAGTACCTACCATACTAGGTTATCATTGAGCTACACCCCTGATATTCCATGTCTGGAGGCTATTAGTAACAGATATACACTGTAGAAATTTTGAAGGCCACAGGTGAGGTAGTTTTCCAGATATTGCTGTTTAAAAATGGCTTTTCAGAGTATGATGCCAAAAACCGTCTAAACTACCCTTCATTCAATGATGTTTCATAAGAAAACTGTTGACAGTAGAGACCTAATATTCTGGATTTGTCCTATTAAAAAGTGTGTCTTTGTACTCAAATTTTTTAGGACACTCTGAGATGGTCAGGTGGGAGGCATTTGATGAAATGGCACGGAATGACCCATAGCCTAAAATAAGGAAATACAATAATTTATTGAGTGCTGACGCAAAAGTGATACCAATAGGCCTACTACAAAAACTACTACTACTAGTAATACTTATAATAATAATTATACACTGTTAACCCGGATAAGTTGAGTTTACTTAAAAAATTTTAGGAAACTGGTTGCCCTAAAAAATTTAAGTAATGTTTGATGAAAACTTGAGTGAATTCAACTTAAAAAAATGTGTTGATGGCATTGTTATTTTGAGTTCAATACACTTAATATCAAGTTTGTTTAACTTAAAATTATTAGTAATATTAATTTACTTGCCCCTTTATTCCACTGAAAACTTAAAGTTAAATGCACTAACCTTGAAGATGATTAAACTTAAAAACATTAGTAATATCAATTGTTTTACATAGTTATTCTACTTAAAACTTTAAGGTGAATACACTGACCTCCAAGCTGATTTACCTTAAAATTTCTTAGCCCAATTACTCCACTATAATGTAACTGCAAAATTAAATGGGTTTAACAAAAAAATAAACTATACAGATTAAATTTAAAAAATAACAAGCAAAATCACAAAAATACATTGTCCACATGTTTTATTAAACTTGTCCTTATGTTGTCAAACTAAATAGGTTTGCAATCAAAAAAGCAAATAGGACTCATGTATCAGGATGGCAGTACACTACAAAATCAATGGCAATGCTATACAATACTGTAGGTAGTTATAGGAGTTAAACTGGATCAGTACCAATAACATGAATCATGCATCAATCAGCATGGAAGCAAATTGCCAATGCATAAAGAAAAAACATATCAATCAGTGCCAACAGTAAACATGGCATTTTTTTAAAGTGAAACATTAGAAGTCATCAAGCAGTCACATCCAAATCAGTGGTGCAAGTATTTAGAACTCTGTTTTAAGCAGATTCTTCAAAGATTGAATTTGGGGTTTCAGCTCACTTCTGCCCAAGTTGAGCCTGACCCACTGAATAAAGTGGAAGGTGCTTTTCATACACTCTGAGGAATCAGGATGGCATTAAACTATAAAATCAATGACAATGCAATAGTAATGAAACTAGATCAATGATAATAACACCATTAAGACACCAGTCAGCATGGAATTAAACTACAAAATCAGTGCCAGTGCCATAAAATATACTGTAGCCAGAAAGGTAATGGAACCAGACTGCTGGATCAGTGCTAATAACATGAATCATACACCAAACAGGATGGAATCAAACAGCAAAATCAGTGACAATGCATAAAACCTTGCCTATCAAACAGTGCTAACAGTAACCATAGTATTTTTAAAGTGCAACATTACAAATAACCAAGCACTCAGATCCAGAGCAGTGGTGTAAGTGTTTAGACCCCTGTTTTAAACAGATAGTTGATTCTTCAAAGATTGAATTTTGGGTTTCAGCTCACCTCTGCCCAGGTTTAGCATGACCTGTTGAATAAAGTGGAAGGTGCTTTTCATGCACTTGGGGTAATCCAGGTGCAATGCATAAATGAGTCCAAAAAGGACACAGAAAGCCTGTGGCAGGTTGGCTAGCTCCTCCATTACAACACTCCCTTCCAAGACGATGCTCACTCTGGATGGGTTGAGTTGAGGATGTTCGTCAATGCTGAGGATTCCCACTGAAGTTTCACTGTACGAATCCTTGTCAGTTCCATCCTAACAGAAAAAAGACAAAGAGAGGACATTGTAATGTCAATGATGATTTTGCTTAATTTTGGCAAGCAAAATTGGACACAAATTAAGAAAAGACAACGCCAATTTTAAAATGACCATAATTTGACCTGTGCATTATAAGAGTCCTTGAAAATCTATGTGCTGAAATGGTTTTATAGCTCAGCAGCGATTGACAGCTTTTTCAGTCCCAGTCAAGCTGAAAAACTGTGTTAAAACTATTTCCAGTATAGATGCAATGGGCTCTATGCACAGCTCCACTACTTGCTGAAATTAATACTGCTCCTTTATTTCCTGTTTTACATTATTGGACAAACTGATTAATCCAGGTGTGCCTGGCCATTGTGAAAACTCAGACACACCTGGACCTGTTCAGGAAACAGGGATGTGATTGGCTATCGACAAAAAAAGCAGGAAATTATAAATGGACCCACGGTGCGACACGGCAACAGTGCCGCCATTACACACAATGACATGATTTGATCCGAAATAAGGAAAAACAAAATAAAATAATCACATGCCTGAGGTATGCCTGAGGAGAAGTAGTGGAGCTATGCATGGAGCCGAGTGTTGCAGTTTCTACAAATTTAAGACCAGTATTGTCCTTTAATCTAGGGGGTCCCTGTTCCCTGTGGCTACATCTCACAGCTGATGGCAAAATCACAGAAATAAAGACAAAGGTGAAAGTTCAAATGCTTGTATAATTTAAATTTGTTTGTAATTTAAAGTAGTAGTAGTAATTTCTTTTTATTTATATTTTTATAGTAAATTCATATCAGAGGTTGTGCTGTGAATCAATAACGCAGGTATTCAAAATAAATTCAGTTACTTACCGAGCAGGTTTTGAAGAATGCAGAGGGGTCATCCCCCAAGATGACTGGCAGTCCCCGTAGACAAAGGCACCTGATGTCAGTTGGCTCAGTGGTCTGGAAGATAGTGGACATAACTAAGTACACTCATACTGTTTATGGTTAAATAGATTTCAGAAAGTCACCACAATTGAATTACTTCATTACAAACTTCATCGACATGGAGTGGAAAGGAGAACAGAAGAGGAGCGATAAAACCAAGAAAAGTATAGAAAGTAGGAGAAAAGAGGAGGAAGTGGAAATGGGAAATGGGAGAACAATGAAAAGTATGTCAGCCTACCTTTGTCTGACGTAAAAGGTCAGTTAAAAGCTGTCCACTCAGACCCTTCTTCTTCCTGAAGAGGTCCATCAAATTTGGCGAGAAACGGTCAAGTGCCTCAAAGAAGTTTTCTTTGAGATTTTTCCCCACCACTCGGGTGAACTCGTAACTCACCTGAAGATATAAAACATAGCCAGTCAATTATAGGCCCATAGTCAAATGAAAGACATTTATGACCGTCAACGTGATACGATTTAGGTTGCAAAGTGTTAACCACTTTTTCTAAAAACTCAAAAGAGGCATACACACCTGGCTTTCGGAGAAAAGTGCTGGCCATCGCTGTACAATCTGGGTAATTGCAGGCTCGTCTTTCACAACTTCTTTTCTCCGAAGAGCAAAGGTCCTATCCATCTCTTTCTTAATAAGGGACCCATCTGGCTTCACCTTCATCATCTCATTGACTAGAACCTGGCGAGCTGCTTCCAGGTTGTTGTCATCCAACCCCTCTGGATACTGAGGCAGGAAGTTTATTTCTCCTTTCCTTGGTTTCTTGATGTCCTTGTTTGGAGGGTCGCCATTTGTCGAGTACCTTCCACGTTTACCACTATTGACAGTGACGTCAAGTCGGCCCAGCTTGCACATTTTAGCTCTGTAATTTCCTATCTTGAACTTCAAACTGTTCTTCCATCCAAGACAGCCAGAGGGTGACCCCGCTTCTTTAAGACATGGGTGCGTTTCTACTAAAGCTTGTGCAACAGCCCCTAAATCTTCCTTTGTTGGGTATGCATCGAATGCATAGATGACCTCAGCCAGTTTCTCAAGGATACCATGCTTTAGCTCTTTTGTCACTTTGAGATAGGTTCCATCCCTGAGATATAACAAGTTACCTTGACGGAGTCGGTACTCAACATCGACTGAAAATTTAGGAATTTCAAACACCTCTGGCCATGGTACACTTCTGTCCAGAGAGGAAGTGGACAGGATCTCGGTGTCTGCCAGGCTACCTGTGTCACTACACAATGAAGGTTGTTGAACTGGTTGTTCAACTGGTTCAGTGACTGGTACCAACTCAACCATAGGAATGATCTTAATGGTTGGCTTATCTTGGAGTTCCGAGACATCTTCAAGGTTACACAGTTCATTGTTAAAGTCAGGGTCTTGGTACTGTAGGACGAAGTTGTAATTTGCTTGGAGAGTGCCCTTAAGCCAGCCAATCAAATCTTCAAGTGTGTCCGGTCGTTTCATCATTGTCAACTTTCTGATGTCTCCCTCTGAGACAATAACCCTCATGATGAATTTCTCTTGCAGAGCCATCTGGAGAGAAATGATATACACATGAATTTAGCAAATAATGTATCGTTTCAGTGTTACCATAAGTTCTCCCTGGACCCTGTATGCTGACAACGGTAGGATATCATTCAGCTCTGATATCTTGACCACACACGTGGAGAGGATATCACCACAGAGAAGTTGGTAAGATCTCAAATGCTCACAGTACAATGTGGTCATTTTGTGGCAGATGAACATGATTTCTGTGTTAGCTGTAACAATCTTTTCAATCTGGGCAAATTCAGAGAGACCTGAGCATGATCCAAAAGAGAGAACCATGCCTGGATGATAAATGATCCCATCTATGCAGACAGATGACACATCCAGAACAGACTCTACCTTTGCAATGTCTCGAGCAAATACTCTCTGAACATTCAAAGGGAAAGAGGAAACCAAAACTGGAATAACCTTTGTCATTTCCACCGATGGCTTGAAAAATGCACTGCAGTCAAGATGGTAGCTGACTGCTTTCTGGTGTTTTACAGCAAGTGTCATTGCAACATTTTTGAAATTTTGAGTGTTCCGAATTGCTCTTTTAAAGAACTTATGTTTCCCTTCAAAGCGCATTGTCCAAACATCGCACAAGGGACCAAACTTCCTCACAAGGTAAGGATAGTGTTCCAGGTAGTGATGCTTTGGCTTTAACCGAAAACCTGGAAAAGTTGACTGCAGCAGCCGTCTGTGTTCTGTTATTTTACATTCCATGAAATGCAGTGTCTCTTCAGTATGCCTGGGTGCCACAGCCAGCTCGATTATGTCTTTCAGAAGCATCAGAATTTCCCAAGTGTCATCACCCTCAGGAACATAGTGACCAATAAGAAATGGGAGGAGCCTTATAAGACACCAATTCTCATGGCCGTTACCACCAATGCTTTCTTTGCTGGTAAATCCCTTTCCAATAATCTGAGGGCGATCTGTTTTGTCCGTGAATGTGTACTTAAAGTGTCTGATGGCCTGATTTAGTGTGTCTAATGTGAAACACCTCTTGCTTATCAGATTTTTAAGACACAGGGACAACTCAGTTGGCACAATGCCTTCAAAGAGATCATGCAAGATGTCAGGAGGATACCCAGTGACCACATGAAAGTGCTCAAGATTTTCAGTCAATGGACATGCCCTTTTCACTCCATAAGTCTGACTCAGTGCTGTGTCCTCTCTCACCTCCTGCACTTGCCTATCATGAGAGTCTTTGTCCCTGAGCTGAAAGAATCCAGAACATACCTCTTGTTGTTGCGCGTCTCTGCTGCTCGCTAGACAGAATCTGCAGAACTTGTCAACCCTGAAGCTCTCCAGGAATCCAGCAAGAGAGTGAGCACCAAGATTATCAGCTGCAACATATAAGACTGTGCCTTTCACACTTGCACCTAGTGACTCTATGTAAACACCATTTTGCTCCAATATCTTTAGATCATAGATGAGAGGTTGCAGAACTTCTGCATAACCACACTCTTTAACTGTAGAGGTATTGCATAGAAGAGCAAGCTGAATTGAGTTGAGGGTGGACCTGTATTTTGCAGGTATGTTTGCAATGACCCAGTACACTGCACACATTTTATGTTTCAGCTTTGACGTTCCTAGAGGATTGGCGATTTCAAAGTCGTCAATATAAAGGCCAAGAGCAATTGTGAACTCATCGCTTGCAAGAAGAGAATTTTCATTAAAGTACTGCCCATCTGCATAAGAGGTGTATTCCTGCAGTACATGGACTTTTTCTGTCATAGCTTTGTCTAACACATCACTTTTGTTAAGTAGCTTTTGGAGCATTGGAACAATGGGGACATATGCAAGTGTTTTTTTGCTTTTTTCCACAACATATTCAGTCGGATTTACCAGGGGGAACTCTTTGCGTACATAGGCTGCTCTCTTTTTAGCAGTTCCTAAGGGTCCTTCTTTGGCACAAAATGACATCATGTTACACTCTGAAACAGCACTGATAATTTCACTCACAACTGTATCATCCACATTATCAAAGTATTTATTTAGTATAGTCCTAACTTTGTTATACAGAAGTGGTTCTGACAGCTTATTGATTTGACAAAGCTGCTGTAATACATCTTGCACAGAACTCTCTGGTATGTGCATAACTGTTTGCATCTTTAACAGAAGAGATGCTAAGTTGTGCTCCAACTGATTTCCTAAATCACGCAAGTCATTCTCACTGGCTTCTTCACTCACTCCTTCCAACTCTGCCATGTCATCAGCATGTGACATTTGCTCTTCTGCACCATCCTGATCATGACCTTCATAATCACAACCAATGATTTCTGACTTGAACCTCTTCCAGTTGTGTTCCTTGTGTGTTTTACTCTTGTGTGCTTTGAACGTGGAGTAGACACTGCTTTCAAACTTACAGTCTTTATAAGGGCAACTGACTTTATGGTTGACTTTTAAGTGTGCATTATGCAGGTGACTAAAGTAGTCACTTTCAGTACAAGGCTCAGCAAACCCACATGACAGACAGCAAAACTTCACTAGTGCATCTACAGTTGGTTGCTGTTCTGAAATTTTAGTGTGAACGCGGGATAAGTGTACTTTTAGCGCATTGAGTGATTTGAATGTACACAGACATTCCTGGTGTAAACATGGAAAGGGTTCTGTTCTTGCATAGCTCCCATGTTTTAGTCTATAGTGCTTAAATAGCTGTGCTCTCTTTTCACAGATGAAAGGGCAGTACTTACACTTCCACAGCATGTCTTCTCATGACCTGCAACATGATAAAAAAGAAAAAAAAATTAAGGGATGGGGAAGTAATGTTAGATTATTCTCTAGAATCTGTATTTTGAGACTCAATTCTGGACAGTGGTAAAACTGTATAATGTTACTTGTTTGACTTTCACTTCTTTAAAGTAATGTACTTTGTATAAGTAAAGAGGGTCACATTCACATTGCATTACCACAGCCTGTTCACATGAATACAGTAAGCATTTGACAGGAGATTTATTAACAGATATTGGCAGATATTTAGAGTGAAAACATACACAAAAATATCCAAGGTTAGGGTTTCGGAGCAGATTCAAAATGCCGGTTTTGAGTGGGAAGGGATGCGGGTGGGTGGGTGGGGGGTGTATCAGTGAAAACAAGATAAAATATCATTGAAAATGCTTAAAATGTCGTTTTCATTGCTGACAAACAGCTACTAAAGCCACGTGTGTCTTAGGAGAGAAAATGTCCGTTAAAAGCCTAGTTTATGCTTCTGCGTCAAGTCGACGGCGTAGCCACGCCGTCGACGCAGACCCCTACGCCGTAGCCTGACGTGCACCTCCAAAAAATCCTAACTACGCGTCGCATTGACGCGGACCGCAGAACTTCGAATGCTCAACGACGCCGTGCCTACGCCGTCAACGTGACGCAGAAGCATAAACTAGGTTACACTGCTAGCCAACTGTATCTTAACATTACCATGTCAGTTAAGCTAACTTTAAATCAAAAGTGGTCGCTCACTCACCAGATTCAGTCGTCCCGTCGCCCTCTTTTTTGCCTCTACTCCACTCGAGGCATCCGTCCTCTGGCAGGGCAGCCACCGGTGCCAACGGCTTGTTAAATTATAAAGTTGTTGCAAAATGTCTCCTAGCAGCGAACAACCGAACAGCTCAAAATAAGCGCAGGAGAAGAGACGCGTTGCAAGTTGCAACATGCCTTCAGGTGCATTCAAGTTCTATCAGAATAATTGGTTAAATGAGTTTCCGGTTGACAAAATCACACGAACACTGATAGGCTACAGTAAATGTATGCCCATGTAGAGTAAAATAGATTAGTGAGTTATTTATTTGCACAAATCCTGATATCAATGATATCAAGTCAATGTTTTGTGATTTTAGGAATTGTAGAGTCTACTATTAGAACACAACAACAAATATGGGATAAAATCACTGATATAAAGCTTAAAAGTGTTTCTGCATAGTTTATAACAACATGAATTATCTTCAGAAACGGTTAACCATGTATTTTTAAATGTTTTGAGAATTATATATATTGAGAATTATATATATATCTTTTTTTAGCATCCACAAAGTTGAAAAATGAAAAACCTTTCTACACTACGTGAATGCAGCGGGAATTTTAGAGGCGTGGCCATGACCAAAACTTTAAAATTCCATCCTACTTAACTTAAAGTTACTCATTCATGACATTACTTTCAAATGTAAGTGTATTCTACCTCGAATGAGTAGACTGCACTTAAATTTGATTGTTGTACAATCAAACTTAAACAATCAATTGCAACGTACATAGATAATTTGAGTAGAAATGAAATCCGGGCTAACAGTGTAACAATAATAACAATAAGCATGAAGCCAGCAGTTATTTTGGCCGTAAGGTCTCCGGTGCCTGTCGTGGTGGCAATCCCCGAACCCGGTGGTGGACACCGGAAGTAAGGGATGCTGTCAAGCTGAAGAAGGAGTCCTACCGAACCTGGTTGGCTCGGGGGACTCCCGAGGCAGCTGACGGGTACCGGCAGGCCAAGCGTGCTGCAGCACGGGCGGTCGCTGAAGCAAAAGTTTGGGTCTGGGAAGAGTTCGGGGAGGCCATGGAGGAGGACTATCGGTCGGCCTCGAGGAAATTCTGGCAAACCATCCGGCGCCTTAGGAAGGGGAAGCAGCCCCCCACCAACACTGTTTACGGTGGAGGTGGGGAGCTGCTGACTTCGACTGGGGATATCGTCGGGCGGTGGAAGGAATACTTTGAGGATCTCCTCAACCCCACTGACACGTCTCCCATTGGGGAAGCACAGGCTGGAGACTCAGAGGTTCATCTACCCATTACCCGGGCTGAAGTCACCGAGGTAGTTAAGAAGCTCCCCGGTGGCAAGGCACCGGGGGTGGATGAGATCCACCCTGAGTACCTCAAGTCTCTGGATGTTGTGGGGCTGTCTTGGTTGACACGTCTCTGCAACATCGCGTGGCAGTTGGGGACAGCGCCTTTGGACTGGCAGACCGGGGTGGTGGTCCCTCTATTTAAAAAGGGGGACCGGAGGGTGTGTTCCAACTATCGGGGGATCACACTTCTCAGCCTCCCCGGGAAAGTCTATTCAAGGGTGCTGGAGAGGAGAATTAGGCCGATAGTCGAACCTCGGATTCAGGAGGAACAATGCGGTTTTCGTCCTGGCCGTGGAACACTGGACCAGCTCTATACCCTCCGCAGGGTGCTCGAGGGTTCATGGGAGTTTGCTCAACCAGTCCACATGTGTTTTGTGGACTTGGAGAAGGCATTCGACCGTGTCCCTCGTGGCATTCTGTGGGAGGTACTTCGGGAGTACAGGGTCGGGGGCCCTCTGCTAAGGGCTGTTCGGTCCCTGTATGACCGGAGCAGGAGCTTGGTTCGCATTGCCGGCAGTAAGTCAGACCTGTTCCAGGTGCATGTTGGACTCCGGCAGGGCTGCCCTTTGTCACCGGTCCTGTTCATTATTTTTATGGACAGGATTTCTAGGCGCAGCCGTGGGCCGGAGGGGATCTGGTTCGGGAGCCACTGGATTTCATCCCTGCTTTTTGCGGACGATGTGGTCTTGTTGGCTCCTTCGAGCCAGGACCTCCAGCATGTCCTGGGGTGGTTTGCAGCCGAGTGTGAAGCAGCCGGGATGAGGATTAGCACCTCCAAATCTGAGGCCATGGTTCTCGACCGGAAAAAGGTGGCTTGCTCCCTCCAGGTCGGGGGGGAGTTCCTGCCTCATGTGGAGGAGTTTAAGTATCTTGGGGTCTTGTTCACGAGTGAGGGAAGGATGGAACGTGAGATAGACAGGCGGATCGGTGCAGCGGCTGCAGTAATGCGGTCGCTGTATCGGTCTGTCGTGGTAAAGAGAGAGCTAAGCCGAAAGGCGAAGCTCTCGGTTTACCGGTCAATCTACGTTCCTACCCTCACCTATGGTCATGAACTTTGGGTCATGACCGAAAGAATAAGATCCCGGATACAAGCGGCCGAAATGAGCTTCCTCCGTAGGGTGGCGGGGCGCTCCCTTAGAGATAGGGTGAGGAGCTCCGTCACACGGGGGGAGCTCGGAGTAGAGCCGCTGCTCCTCCACATCGAGAGGAGCCAGTTGAGGTGGCTCGGGCATCTGCATCGGATGCCCCCTGGACGCTTCCCTCGGGAGGTGTTCCAGGCATGCCCCACCGGGAGGAGACCCCGAGGAAGACCCAGGACACACTGGAGTGACTATGTCACCCGGCTGGCCTGGGAACCCTTTGGGGTCCTCCCGGAGGAGCTGGGGGAAGTGTCCGGAAGAGGGAAGTCTTGGCGTCCCTGCTCAGGCAGCTGCCCCCGCGTTTTTCGGGATCAAGAGCCAACACCATATTTGGAGCAAATGAGCTGAACAAAATTGGAACAATGTTTTAAGTCTAAATAAAGTAAACACTAACCAGTTGATGCATTTAAAGCTCTTATAGTAGCCACACAGCGTGTTGTAACCTGCAGTATCTGAAGCCAGTAGGACACAAAGGGGAGAAGATCGAGGCCAGATGCGCCGCACACACACACACACACACACACACACACACACACACACACACACACACACACACACACACACACACACACACACACACACACACACACACACACACACACACACACACACACACACACACACACACACACACACACACACACACACACACCTTGTGCCTTCTCAACTAATGCAACGTGTTGAGCAACAATACTGAGATCTGTTGTGTAGTCGGTGGTGACCTCGAGTGTGAACCCACTAAAACGCCCAATGAATTTCAAGGTTTCCCCATCATCCCTGCCTTTATCTCTGCACTAATCTGCTCCTTGCCAGAAAACGACAAACAAAACTTGCTTGTGTTCGGCTCTAAATTCTCCAAATATAGAATTTCAAAATCCAACAGATTGTGCTTTAAATTAGTTCATGTAAATTAATTTGATTTATTTCCCCAATTCAGACATGGGAGAAAATAAATATCCCACATGGAAACAAGTCACTGTGATTTATGGAGCCACGGTAGCGTTTTCCTCGTCATTCTTTTACATGTTCTCCGCCAACGGAGTGGGCGGTTAATAGGTGTTAATCATCAGTCATTGTTGGAGATTATTAATACCTGTCATGTTGTGTTTGTGAAAGCTAGTAAAAAAAAAATATCTGTGGAGGAAAAGCTGCCATGTGTTTGGTTCAACTCACTGCACAGCTTCTGAAAGAGGCAGATGTTAGAATGTTGAGCTGTGGGTGGGTTTTTTCTAAACATTTTAACACAACCAATGAGACTAAATGATGAGGGAAGATGCTGTATGAAAACAGAAAGGCAGATCAGGCTTGAGGCTTCACATAGACTTGACTCAGTCACCTTTAACTGACTGGATCAGCGGTACTAGATTTTTGGCCTTTCACCTTTTATATAAACATTTTCATGGTCAGTGGTCACTCCACGTCTCCCCCATGAGTGCACACGCTGCCAAAATGTAATGTTTGTATTCATTTAAAGGAGTCATGTCATTCTTTTTTCTGGAGAGTTATTCCTACACATAGATTTCTTAAATGTTCATAGCAAAGACGGTTTGATACAGAGGTGCTATTTTTTTCTTCTATTGAATATTGAAGTTCATAAAGAAGTGTTTTGGCATGTCTGGCCAAGTGGCTCTATCCATGCTAATGGAAGGGGGATCACATTCTTGCATGTTTTGTTGTGCATACTTGATAAGTTAAATAAATAGTAAAATATTCCTGCAAATGCAGTTAAATAAGTTCAGGTTCGGAAATCACAGATTTATTTTCATGAATAAAAACATTTCAAAACATCCCCCCTCTGTTTTATATTGTTCCACAAATCACACCCTGAACATAACAGCCAATAGAAGAGGAAACATTAATGCGGACAGATCTATAAAGTGTCACAACTCTGGGATATTTTTGTCCAGAAGTTGTTTCTGAAACGTTTGACCTCCTTTCAGGTCAGAAACCAATGTGTAAATGACAGTTTAAAGCACTATGTTGTACATCGTTTTCTCCTGATGATTGATGCTGCCGTTGACCACTCTGTCTGTGCTGCACAAATCTAACGACCCTGACATAAAGAAAAATTGCCTCTACTGGTTCAGCATAAAGAACGCGTGTCTCCATTTCATATTTTTCCAAAAACATTTTGGAGGGGTTGAGATAATAACTGACACTCCTTGTCCTCAGCCTATATGGGTTCAGTCCTGAGTGGGCATGCTTAAAAAAAACAAAGCTGAACTTTTATTTTAGGGTTTCAAATTCAGACAAGCTCATTATCTTCCTTTAAATCTCTTCTTCTTTTCTTCTTAAAGAGGAGCTACTATGCTTTTCTGCTTTTTCCCTTCTGTTTAATGTATCATATAGTTGTTTGTGCATGTAAAAGGTCTCCAGAGTTGCAAAGCCTAAACTCCCTGCCCAAAGAGATTTACTCTCCCCAACAGAAACACTGCTCTTGAACTGCTTGAAACGCCTCAATTAAAATGTTGCCTTTTTCTTTGAGCTAGCAAGAGTAGCTAAAAGCAGCGAGTGAGTGAGCTAGTAAGAGCCGAGCTGAGCATGGAGTCTCCATGTTGAAAATAGGCTTAGGTAAAATAGGTTTTCTGCTGTGCAAACAGGCATGTCCTTTGTGCTTTTAAAAGGAAGAGGCAAGATTGCAAAGACTTCACTACCAATAACTCCATCTTCTTGGAATCAACGTGTATTTAAGGTCATGTATATACCCTATTTATGCAAATCAACAAATATGGGTTTTTCCCCTTGGTTTCCATTGTGAAGGCACCATAAACTGCCTTTGGTTGCCTATTTCAGTTGTCATTCTCCTTCTCTTATGCTATCTGCAAGACAATCGTCATTAGTTGTCAAGAGACACAAACAACCTTGACATTAAGATTACTGCAACACACACACACACACACACACACACACACACACACACACACACACACACACACACACACACACACACACACACACACACACACACACACACACACACACACACACACACACACACACACACACACACACACACACACACACACACGAAAAAAGTGTGACCCTGAGACAGCAGTACACAAAAAGGCTTATGATCTCACATCAGTGCTGTGCAAAAGACACACATCTTCTCTTTAAGTGATTGAAATTTTGAAGAACGTTTTTTTCTGAGCATGTCCCCAATGAGGAAAGGGCGAATGCAGCAGAGTTACTTTACTGGATGTTTGCAGTTACTTCATTGATTGTTCGTACCCATACGTATCTAGATGTCTTGAATGTGACTGTTCCCTTTACCAGCTCTGTCATTACATCTGTAAAATGACGGCCAATAAAACACACCTGCTATTCTAAGTTAAATATTGGACTGTGTTGACAGCACAAAGTGAATAGTCACACGTTTTCTCTGAACTGCTTAGCGTTCGCTTTACTGCCAGAATCAATAACGCCAAACGTCTCTCGCCTGGCCATCTACACCTGAAGAATGAATGAAGGAAGAAAAAGAAAAGAAAAAATGGGCACAAAAAAAAAGAAAAAAGCTAAGTCAGCAGATCCTGAAGTGGGTGACAGCGAGATAAGCCTGGGGCTTTGCTTTCATCGTCATTAGCAAAAACATGTACACTCATTCATGGAATAATGATATGCTGCAGGATCCATCTCCACTGGTGCTTGAATGAATAGCCTGATGTCAACATAGGCATCGTGACTTTCTGTAAAAGCCTGCATCTTAAGTCACATGTGGTAACACTGCTATCAAAGCTTTCTGGAGGTAAAGAAAGGGACTCTGGAGGACATTTCAAAGACATCAATCCATTTCCACCGTTGAAGGGCCAGGGCAGGGTGGGAGTCGAGATCTGAATCCCCCTGAGGGTAGTGCACAATCATCTCGTAGAGTGATTTCACTCCCACTCTGGCAAACTACACATAGTCATATGCAAATGAAACAAGGATTACATAAATGTTTCTAAATTCAAAAGCACTTCCCTTAGAAAAACAATTTTACAGTATCGCCCCTCAACACAGTGCCTGACAGCTCGCAATAATAAGCTACAGCAGAATGCGGGAGCCGTTGTTTTAGCTTGTGCCTATCTGAGGGCATGCTAATTTAATTTTAATGCATCCATCTGTGCATTAATGGGACATAATGATGTAAACAAAACCACAAACAAATAAGGTGCGTTTATGATTGCATGTTTCTGGAAATGTAAGAAAGTGTTTAAATGCAAAAACAGGAATACAATGAAAGGCGATTCATATAACAAAATGTATTTTAAAAAAAGGCAGTAATTAGAAAACCCTGCTCTTTTATTCTATTTGTTCCAGTCTACTGTCTCCAGAGGGGGAATGAATAATCAAGTAATTTAGCACATCAAATGTATCATAATATCTGAATTGTTTGAAAGATTTTAAGGAAATATTCTCATATTTAAATCCGAAAGATGTCAAGTCCTGTATTAGCCATTATTAATAGAAAAGAAAAAAGGAGCAGGTGCCTTTTAGCAAAGCAAAAAAAACATTTTAATGATAAATCTGTCAACTGTCTATGGATACAAAGACACAAATTAGAAAGCACTCAGTAAGAGTGAAAAGAGAAAAAGGTCCACAAAGCTGTCAGTTTGTCAGTTTTCACAAGCAGAAATTTGGTTGGATAGATGATAGAAAAGTTATAAAAGACCCAAGTTATATACCAGTGGACTGATGGTGGCACCAGGGAAAGGTCATTGGGTCTCTGTAAGAAAAGTGGATTCTCTCTGGACTGTGAAAAAGAAAAAACACGCATCTGCATATGCAGGTATTTTAAGGTGCATAACTCAAGTGTTCAAATACTGTGCAATTGTGCATTTTCAGGATTTATTATTTTACCTCATTATAACTGGCCCTTTGTAGATATTTTCTTTATTTCTCTGTTTTTTTCTATTCACAAAGTTTCCACCTTTTTTCAAAACCTCACAAATATGGAATTTAAGTGGCTAAATATGACAATGAATACCTAAATCATGTTTATTTGGAAGAGGACATCTCGGAGGAAACAAAAATCATTGCCAGGGAACATTTTGCAAAAGAAAATGTATTTTTTGGATGAGAATGCATGACAATGGTATTAATGAATTTCAGGTTTGATATGATTTGAAGAAAACTCATTTGAGTGGTGTACCGCACACTTTCCACACCAACAGCACCACACAGTTATACACTTGGCTGTGCCTGGCAATAGGCTTCATGTGGGCAGCAGCCAGGGCTATAAACACACATCACTGCAGCTACTTTACACACCAATGCTCAGCATTGTCTAAATCTACTTCCTACTGAACACTGTTACAAACCTGGCACCTCTTTAATCAGATCTGGTAACTTTTTTTAGTGACTAAACATCTCACAAGAGCCAGGAAACAAATCGAGTGACTTTTTCAGTTGGCATCGGCTACTTTGTTGCCCTTGTTCACAGATCTCCAGCTCACATAACGCTGCTGGCATGATGGTTATGTGATGATGGTTATGTGAGTTGAGCGGAGTTGCCAGATTTGGTCAATCAATCAGCAGCGTGGCTGAAACATGAATGAGCTTCTCCTGCACAATCAACAGGCGGGAAACGCTGAGGTTAGAGATATGAGGAGGAGGATACAAAGTTCTCTCTGAGCATTTTTCAGAAACTGATTCTGAGGAGAAGCTCACAGTAGATGTAGGATCTACAGCACGCCGTTAGCTGCTGAACACTACACTCCATTGCAGGGTGGCATTGCATTACACTGAAGTGTCTCCGTTTCCTCATGATTTTAAATAAACTATCTAAAGCTAATACTTACTGGCTTCACCGTTCAAATATGCACAATTCTTTATGCATCTCAATCTGTCATACCCTCAGTTTTCTATATTATAGCACGTGATAATCAATAGCATCAATTATAGAAAAAGCAGCACATTTTCAACACCAGAATTAAAAATAATTGCAATTTAACGTTATCACTATAATTATCAAAAGTTTCTTAAAAATCATAAAACTTACTGGATTCACTTTACCTTACATTTGGTTAAGAAAAAAGTATTTTATTGCATCAGAGATCGAACTTTTAGTGAAACACAAATTATCAAAAAATCTTTAATATGGTCATCATAAGGTCTCCCTGCATAAATGCTTTTTTTTTTTAAAATGGTACCAGTGATTTTATTACGCGATACTTCCTGTATTTTTTTAAATCAGGCTCTATTTTCATATCCTCTACCATGATAGTGAACGAGTTTTTTCACATATACATCTGCATGAATTAGCCTAGCACCTAGCAGACTTTTCTTTACTTATAGATCTTCTTCCATTACTAGTATATAGTGATACATTCAGTCACTGTATCTCCTGACAGAGTTAATAACACCGCGTTCAATCGTTCAATCTGTGTTTGCTGATTGTCATATGATATATTTGTGATGTTATTAGTATCCATATACATTAATATAGCCTCAGAAAGGAGGGAGGAAAATCCCAATCACTTTACATATTTCCATAATTGGAATAAAGGAAGCAATTTAATCAATATTTCATGTTTATTTTAAGCAAATATCTTTCAGTATACCGCAACAAGCACAGATTATGTGATTTGTCGATGCAATGATCTAGAAATTGAGGGTCAAATGTGTTGAATGTGCTGGGAATATAATGACAATGAGCATATCAACGAACTGCTGTGTATGAAATCAATGGTGGAGGAATCATCCACATTATTCTCCAAATTATAAATACAAAAGCAATTATGCCACACTGTAAAAAAATCCTGAATTGAAAAATGGTACTTTTAACTGTTGAATTAATCATTTGCTATTATTTTATTAGACATATGTATGTCCAAAATAACAGTGTTTCTAGTATTGGATAGGGCTTTGAATTTAAACTGCCAGAACATCTAGAATTACCAGAAAAGTCGTTTCAGTTTCACCCGTTGAGCCCAACCAAACTGTGATCCTTACTGTGTTGCATCAGTGCAATGAAGGAGCTGCGCATGAAACCTTATCAGAATCACCTTAGGATGATTGTATCCTCTGTGGAGCTCTGGAAATCCTTTTATCACTCGACCCTCCGCTGATGGGTCAGTGCTGCTGGAACCAGGAAGAATTCAGCAACATGAAGGACAGTGAAGCTTCTCTACTGCCTGCTAATCAAGTAAATTAATAAAAAAGGCTTCAACGTCTTGTTAAGTAGGTGCATCTTTTGCAATACAAACAGCACTTTGTTTGTCCGGTGAAATCTTGACTGGATAGACAGCTTCAATACCAGCTACGTACTACTACTACATACCAGCTGAAACCTCCGATTCTGAAGAGTGAAGCCAATTCTGAAGTGCCTTTAACTTGCATTCTCTCTGCTGACCATCAGGGGGGCGGTGACTCTAGTTGCAAAAAGAAGTCTGATTGTATGGAAGTCTATGAGAAAATGAACCTACTTCTTATTTATTATTTCAGTAAATATTGTAAACATTAGATTGTGGTCTCTAGTTTCAAGTCTTCTTCAATCCAGCATGATGTTTAATTAAGTCAATTATGGTCCATTTTGAGTCAAAAAGACCATAAAGCAGGGGATGTTTTACACTCCTCCTCAGTCCAAATATGGTCACTTCTGTTCACTGATGGCCAAAATCCAAGATTTTACTTACTTATTATCTTAAGTAACTTATTATATGTAGTACACAAACCAACGAGTGATAACTATGTCCACTTCTTCTATGTAATATATGCTAGAAGTTGAGGAATTGAGCATATAATAGATGCTCAATATGAACACAATATTTGCATGATTTTGAGTGTGCTATCACTACACTAACACCTGCAAACATGTAAAGACAAAGTGCTGATGGTAGTACACACCTCCAGCATTTCCTAAATATTACTGTCAGTACGGAATTGGAACCGAGCTGGACTATCGCTGTACAAATGAAGAATATACTGTAGCAACCTATAATACAACCAAGAGTTACAAATTACATTTCTCTCTGAGACAGAGTTAGCAGAGCCTTCACTAACAAATTGGGGTTCTTGCTACTTAAGCAAGAATCGATAGAGACAAGTTGACTGTTGTGCGACTTTCTGGGAAAAAACTGCCACCGGTTGTTTTTGCTGCGGGGTAGACTAAGTCTGAGGAACAACACTCTTCTCAAACCGCTCGTTTCCACTATAATTAACATTACTGACCCCTACAGTGGAGCAAATTCACATTCGTTGCAAAATGATTTGTTATGTTGAACACTTTTCAGCCTTCCTGTGTGTGAATCATGTGTAAACATTCCATTCTCTACTCCTCAGAGAAATGACGTAGACTGAAAATGATGGTTGCCAGAACGTGTTGGAGGTCAGCTGCCAAAAATCAGCTTGTATACCAGTAAGTGTAATTCTTTGCAATAGACGGACGTACATCACAACACTGTTGGTATACAGTGTACAGTACATGTAGACTGAAGGAAAGAAAGCAACAAGAAACAAGCCTTGAGAGAAAAATAATAAGAGTTCACCTCAAAACGTAATTAACGCGTTCTGTTGTTGTTCCATCTCCTGGGTATATACAGTAATAGCCATAAAACAGAAAGTGGAAGAAACATACTCTAGTTATACAGTATAGTACCTCCCTGTGTTGTGGCTGTACATTTTCTATTGAAAATCCACTGTGGAGGATTGTGAGTAAAGCGTCTTTTATAGCACCCAATTACTTATTATTAATCTAAATAACTGGTTCAAACCAGTTTAGCATTAAATAAATAAAAATATTCTACAAAAACAATATTTAAAAATAACTTTTTCACCATATGAAACGGCAACATAAAAGGACTCTATTCTCTCATTTTTATAGGACTCCCCCTCAAAGCATTTTCAAATTAAGATAAACCAGCATGTTTTATGGGTAATGCAAAGGCAAATATACATACCTACTGTTATCTTCCGCTGAAAGCTCTTCTCACTAAGATTTCCTTGGACTGCAATGTGCTGGGTTGGCATTTTCCTTGATTTAGGCCCAGCTTATCTTAAGCTTATAGAGATGTCAGCAAAAACCCCTTTTAATAGTGCAAGGCTCTTAATTCATTACCAAATGTAAACTTTGCTGCAGAGGAGAGCAGGATGGGCTTGGGGTAAATTAGAGGGTGTATTCTACTCAACTAATTACTCTGTAAATTCAAGCCCCCCTTGGGAGGAGAGAAGAAAAAAAAAATCAAAACACTCGAGACGTTTCTCACCACATTTATTAAATCAATATACCCAAAGGGTGTAAGATCTCTCATTTTAAATGCCATGTAATAAAATGTACTGAAACTGAAAGGCATTTTTACTTTTACTTGTATCAAAGTTTCCCCCGGTTGACAAGAACCGGAGAAGAAGCTCGAATAATAAGCAGCTTTCAACGTTGCCTCTGCCTTCCGCCACCATGTCACGATCCATCCAAGAATGAGACATGTTCAACGCCTGTTAGCATAGACCTGCAGCCTTGTGCATATGCATCCGACCACACTTCAGAGAAGACACCTGCTGACAGGTCAGTTGCTTAACGGTGCTGCTATGGTAACAGACGGGAACGATCCAGCTCCCTGCCTGCGATAACTGTGATGATTAAGCCTTTGATGCAGAGCCGTCACCACGTCAGGCTAAAGGCTGATGTAGGAGAGGATGGAAGTCCTGTCTAACTGGTCATTTAACGGCAGACATCAAAGAGCAGAGGATAAGTCAGACCAAGTGCTGCTCCTGTCTCCGGCTCTCATCCGCCCCCTTATCTTGTCCAAGAGAGACGCACTTCAAGGTCAGCCAGTGACCCCTCAACTGTCCAAGCTGTCACACTGCTCACCTCACACACTTGCACGATCGCCTGGCAAGGACACATGTTGTTGTTGTTGTCCGTGTGAGTTTGTGTAATTGATGGCGGTAGCCCTTAACGATCCCATAACATAAAAAAAAAAAAAAAAACTGTGAATACCCAGCCAATCCAAGTATGTATTATTAAAACAGGATTTAAAAATGGTTTTCTGAAAAGCTGTAGTCAACTTGGATTCACAGTTGTCATGTTTTGACTTAAAATAAGTGTTTGTAGCATTATTTAAGTGGACAAGTGGAAAGTGGTTTCGAACCGGACATAAACAGGATGGAAGTGCCGTGTTGGTTTGAAAACACGTTTCCCTCAAACATTATTGACAATGCCATTTTCTTGGATGGGCGTAATGTTTTCGAGACCAGGCTGGACTCTATTAGTCAAAAGGGCACAACCTTCTACTAAATAAACCTCAAAGTAATTCTAAAACTGAAGGTAACTCTTGAAAGTGCCCTCCCTCAAAATGCCGTTTGTAAGAAGGAAAGAGGAAATATGAAAGCATGATTGCATGTTATGATTGCTAGCTCTGCTCGTCTGTGGCAGTGACCTATCTATGTGACATATGTCTACACTACGCATGGATGGATGAAACACTGTCAAAATTATATTTGATAATAGTCTGAGTATTTACATTCACACGCACACATCATTTACAAATGCACTTTTTACAGTCTAATGTTATGGTCACACTCAAACAGCAGGTGGGTACAAAAGCGCACTGATAACCAATAAGCGTCCCCACGCTTACAAAAGGCACAAAAGCGCGCCTACAGCTTCTAAAGTGAGGTGCAATAGCGCACCGACCACATCACACAATAAGCGTTTGGTGACGGCGCCGGGTAAAGAGAGGGGAGAGGGAGACATCTTGGCACCAGTGTACCAGTAAACAGATTATCCACAATTACAAAATTGCGCTAAAGCGCAGCGCCAAAGACAGACAAGGGCGTCTAGCAACAGCTGGGAAATACAGGCGTCAGCTAGAAGTTGTCTGAAGTCACACAATATACATAAAGCCAATACAATCAATTCAAAAGTAAATAATATCCTTTAGGACTGGACCAAAGTGTTTTTTTTTTTTTTTTCATTCGAAGCCTCTAGTGAAGGTTTCGAATGTAGAGCCATTAGTTTTCAAGTGAAAATATTGTTTTTGAAAAAGGCCAAATTCCAACAAACGTGGTTTGAACACGGTTTTCAATCAAAAACATAGAAGTTGTAAACGATCCTATTTTTTTTTTTTTTTTTTTTCAAAACATATTTTACTTTGGACTATAGGGAATGAGGGAATTTGCAGTTAAGAAGACAAACTCAATGTATGCACAAACCATTTTATGCAAGTTATTAATAATAATAACTTGAATTCCAACATTATGAATGAAGGTGAATGAACCATTGCCAACAGCCATATTATTTATTTACTTATGTATTTAAAAGGAGACACTTACTTGATTTGCACTTTTGATTCTGATGACGTCCCTCTGGAAAAAGTCTGCTCCATTAATTAGGTCCTTAAACATTTTCACGGTGAAAGGTCCTCTCCACAGTTAAAACAAGCCCCTTTGCCTCCGTGGAAGTTCAGTGTCTGTTAACACAGTATATCCGTGTTATGTCATTTAGTATTAATCGTGAGAACGAGTCTGACTGTGTTTTGGGAAACGCCACGAGGTGTTCACACGTGTTGCCAATTAGTCAACTTTTCCTTCCAACTCCCGCAGCGCTTCAACGTCACGTGTGAGCTTCGCAGCTCTCGTCGAAAGGTGTTTTCTTGCTCGGCAGGTGACAACAATGAGGCGTTGAAACGCGATGCTACGGTGGCCCTGAGTTTCAAAACACACCATTTCACGAAACACAACATTTTTCAACATACTCCCTCCATCCATCCATCCATCCATCCATCTACTGCCTATCCCAGCTACAACAACTTATTACAAAACACAATATTCACAAAATATGTAATGCTGCATACCTAACCTGCTCTGGTTATGTTCAGATAAGAGACACACTAAAATAATAATACAACACTAATAAGCAGAAGGTAAAGTTATAACCAGACCAGCAACACATTTTTAATGGCTAAATGCAGAAAAGACACCTGGCAAATAAATCGCTGACAGTGGGAAGGTGTAAATGAATAGGCTTATAATATCACTGCTGCATCTAGAGCACCACAGATCTGGCTAATTAGTGTGTGTGTGTCATAGTTAAGTATAGTGTTGCCAATATGTATTCTTATGGCATCTACACAAGCCCTATTCTTTCGTCCCCAGCGATGTGAATCAGTAGTTATTCTCTTGTCTTATATTCATATCATGTGTGTCTCACAGTCCTGTGGATTGTCTGTGTTATGGTTCACTTTACCGGTACTTTGATGTTGCTGCAGGTGAATATAAAGTAAGAAAGTAAGCCTTCCTCCCCTTTGTTGAATGTTCTCATATTCAAACTATTCATTATGTGCTCCAAGTCCGTTTCACACCCCCGGGGTTGCAGCTAAAAGAATATTGTCATACACGCAAACATTTCCTCAAGGGGGTGAATAAATTATCTTCTTCTTCTTCATTCAATGGTAATTATAGGCAGATCTATTTGTGGTCTAGATTATAAACCTATTCATATACACATTCACACATGCTGGTGGTGTAGCTGCAACGTCTTGTGGTGTCAATTTGTCCAAATGTAAACCAATAGAGGGACCCAGCTGTGCCCGTTTTGTACAGCAGCATCAGGGTGTGACCCGCAAATGTTGTGGTTCGAGTTGAGGAGGGTCGAGCAGAAACCATTACAGCTAACTGGTAGACTCTGGTCAATCAATCAAACACTCACTCAACATAAATTACCAGCAGATAAGACACATATTTGTTATTATTGAGAATCTTGCTTGTCAGCAATCAATTCATCCTATTTGTAAATAATAATTATATGAGGCACAATTCCTGCCAGTACCTCCAATGTGTGCATTAATAGAATTAAAATAGAATACAATGAATAATACATATCTGATCTGATGCCATTAGTTCTGCATTACCTCCAGATTCACTGTTTCTGTGGTGTTTTATATGCAAAACATCACTGACTAAAGTGAAATGTGAGTGTCTGTCATTCCAGGAGCTAAGGCTTGCAGAATCAGTGACTTCATTTAAATCACTTCTTAAAACACACTTTTATAGACTTGCTTTTATGTGACGTCTGCCTTTTTTAACTTTTTAATTTCTGATAATAAACCTATTTATATTTAATTGTCTTTCTACTGTCTTTTTACCTCATCTTGCCAATTGTTTCTCTTGCTCTGTTGATGTGTATATTTGTATGTGTATTTCCTTTGGTTTGCTCTGTCGAAGCACTTTGTAAACGGCTGATTTTAAAGGTGCTATATAAATAAAGTTATTATAATATGAGTTTTATTCAGCTTATGTTAAAGATAAGAGGGCAATAGCAGAGAGGTCTGAATCCGGGACCTTTCAGATACACTTTATTAGAGAGATACATAGAAATGTCACTGAGCCTCAGAGAAGCAGCAGCTCAACAGTTAAAGCTCCGTCCCCTGAGACGCCTCATAAAAAAAAGACCAAATATTTGGCTGCTGCTTTGGCAATGATTCATGACGTTGCCTCTTTTTCTGTCACAGTGTTTGCTTTTGGGACAACGTGTCACCTGCTTTTATGCAACTGAGTCCCGTTGTTGCTCCATGAGGCAATATGTTGCTGCTTCGCTGTTGAACTCTCCGTGCCAGGGCGATAAAAGTTTCAACCACCCTGGCCAAATTTCTAATTTACTTTGACAGCCATGGAGTGATTTCAGATGTTATTACGTATTTATTTCTCAAAGCCACCATGAGTCTCCGAGCGCTCCCTCTCAAGAACAGATGCATTATGTTTATCGTGCATTTCCATAAATCACGGATGGTATTACATCTGTGGATACTGGTTTTACTGTTTACAACAAAGCTGTTTTATCTGGAGGAGAACTGTGACAGACAGCTGCAGCCACAGTACAACTTTACACCAGCGCGTTGGCAAATGTCCACCAGATAAGTAATCACCATAAACTCTCTCTCACCATCCAGCAACCACACAGCTATAGCCAGTGTGTCGCAAATGTGTACGCTGCATATTTTCCTCCAGACATCATATCAGAGAAAACATAAAAGAAAATCAAACTTTCCAAACTCCTACTCTTTACGACAGCTTCTAATGTGTACAAGATTAACACGAGCGGGGGGGGACATCACAGTGTGCTGGTTAAGTTAGTGCTCAGCAGCTTTTTAAATCGAACATCAAAGTACAGGACAGATTGTATGAAAGTGAAAAAAAAAATATTGTCTAGCTGTTAAAATAAATGTTAAATAATAGATGCTGCACAGCAGTTTGGCTCGGAGGTAAATTTGACTCACAATGGAAGGTGTTCACAGAGAGAGCAGACAAAGACATTGAATCCAATTCCAACCTCAAATGAATTTCTACCTCAGATCACTGAAAAAACAAGTAAAGTGTGAACTGAAGGCCAGTGAGGCTGACTCAAAGGAAAAGAGAGGAGAGTCCTCATGGAAATCCACAAAGACTTGTTGGAGTGTTTCCTCGATCAGCTCCAAGAACGGGAGGACAACAAGTGGAACCATCAGAAAAAGAATATGGAGGAGGAGATATGTAAGCTCAGGCCGAACATGACCACTCTCCATCCACAGATACAGAATATGAGAAATCCCAGCTGGACAGGATCTGAAACTCCAGAATGATCCGTAGCAGATCTCTGGAGCGCCTTTACTTTCTGCAGGAGAAAACCGCCGACTATGAGGAGAGAACCAGAGCCTCCGGTCTGGTTGACCTCAACCAAAATACGATACTAATAACCTCATGTTGCTCTGCAGGAGACTGAGCAGGAATGCTGTAAAAGATCCCAGGAAACAGATCTCGCCCAGCTGGAGATGATGGACAAATGCAACAAGAACCTAATGGCTGTGAAAAAAAACGAAAAAGCTTTAAGATCGGCAGGCGAGTGACCGTCTCCTGCGTCAGCAGGACGAAACCTCGCTGCTGGAGGAGAATCAGAGACCAAGATCGGGTTGGACAGAAGTTCAAGCTGAGTTTTTATTTGTCTGACCACCTGCTGCTGACCTGGCTCTATAAAACACACTGAAACACCTTCAGCTATAAATAATCTGCTCTTACAAATAAATACAGAGAATGGTGTCATGTTTCTTGGGCGGCTGTTCTTCACTGCACTTACAAGTCATCTTAAAGGATCTTAAAGGATCGACACAGGGATGCACAATGAAATGCAAGAAAGCAAACAATTCTTTAGCCGGCGACTTCAGAATTGGACATCAGGGAAACATTATCCATCAACCGTGACCATGATGGAGCACCAAGCATCATTCATGTGAACACAGTCCACCTCCTCCCGTCTGCCAACACCGCCCCTTTTGAGCACACTCACAGCCAGACGAAGAACCGCCGGGTTGTGTTACCGAGTTGTACACATTTACAGCAACTTAACTGTCATTTTAAGCTTCAAGCACATCCTCGTTTCTTACTGTTGTAAAATGAGATAAATTATCAACATTTTTAATTGAACAAACAAATACAATTATGAATGTGAGGAGCTGAAATACGACTATCATGTAATCTCAACATTTCTGCGGAGCTTTGGCGAGGCACTACCAACCCGACCACGCATCACTGAGACTGCAGGTTTGGATCTGATCAGGGACCCAACTGCAGTGTATTTTTGGTCTGCTTGTCGTGGGCGGGATGAGGAGTTTATGTTCACTCTATTTTGCTCTTAAATTGCAAACTGTGAAGGTAGAAAGACTAACGCTGTTCCCTCTAGATGGAAGGATACATAAATATATACCTTTAGAGTGAAAGGAAATGATGAACAATAATTAACAGCACCCTGGAGAGCTCCTGAATGTTTGTGATGCCCTGGAAATACAAAACAATATATGCAATTTGCTTTTGGTCGATCATTTTCCAGTGGAGGTAAATGGAAATGATGATAACTCTTTGCTTGTTTGCTTTTTCCCAGACGGAGATGCGAAGACTCAACGACAGGCACATACTGGTGGAACTGCATCAGTGAATTAATATTCTAGTTAGTCTGGGGATCTTTCCCCAAAAACACACACAAAAAGTGACTACGCAATTCTTTAGTCGATGAAGAAGCAGATCTAATTTGCAATTTTAATCAAGATTTTCATTAAAATTCAATGAGTGGAAAATGTAAGCGTTGATTGTGCTAAACTCTAGCAATAAATCCTTAAAACAATTCCACGAGAGAGTAAAACCAAATTCTGGTCACACACCTCCCCTAAAGTAAATCTCTTGTGTTGCTGTTTAAAGAAATGCAAAGTAACGGAAACCAAATTAAATAAATCCACAAAACAAGGCACTTGAAATGTGACTCTGCTCCTGTTTCTCTGCTTGTAGAGACACGCATGATTCAATGATCCAAACAATATAAAATACTTAAATGGAATATTGGTCCAAAGTGAATTCCTTTATAACAATAGTGTCTACATGTCTGTCATAAGAGAAATAACCACATATCTCACAAATAAAAGCACTAAATAACAGTGTGGGTAGCACTCTCGCCTCACAGCAAGAGGGTCCCGGGTTCGATTCCCGGGTCGGCCCGGGTTCCTTCTGTGTGGAGTTTGCATCTCCGGCTTCCTCCCACAGTCCAAAGACATGCAGGATGGGGATAGGTTCATTGGTGACTCTAAATTGCCCGTAGGTGTGAATGTTAGCGTGAATGGTTGTCTGTCTCTACATGTCGGCCCTGTGATAGACTGGTTACCTGTCCAGGGTCTACCCTGCCCTGGAGCCGATCCCAGCTGTCATTGGGCGACAGCAACCCCGCTGTCGCGACAGCCCCCCCGCGACCCTGAATACAGGATAAGCAGTAGAAAATGGATGGATGATGGATGGATGAAATAATGTGTTTCCATAGACACATATATATAGAGTGATACATTTGCCTCAGGGTACTTTACAATACAAGACCTTCTATCCTTTCAGACCTCAATTTAAAAAAGAACAAGGAAAAAATGTTCACGTTTTTCGAGAAAGAAATGGAAGAAATCTCAGGAAGGGCAACCGAGGAGTGATCGCTCACCCTGGATGGATATGCAATAGATTCCGTGTGTACACAATAGATCAGTATAATAAAATGACAATAAAGACACAATATGAAAAAAAAGAAGGATCCAGGAGGACGTCAAGCAGCTCCAGCTGTCACCACATAGGTGACGTCCTCTCCATCACAGAACCTAGAAAGAGTACAAGCTGCACAAACACACAGGAGGCGAGACTCAGGCACAGAGAGGAGGATGAAACGCACAAAGAGAGGAGGGGGGGAGAGGCTGAATCTCAGACGGAAGACGGAGATCCAACATGTGGAATGATGCACCGACAGCCAGGAGACAGGGAGAAACAGAAGGTCCCAGGACGGTCGATGGTCTGGAGCTCAGAGAAGCCTGAGTTAAAAGAAAGAGAGCGGGGGAGGAGGGGGAGGGAGGGAGAGGTACACCGCTCTGCTTGTGGTGGGACATAAACAACAGAGGGTTACTGAGAAAGAGTGGCTTTCAAAAAGTTTTTATTCTCGTCGGCAGGACTCCCAAGCTTAAATTATACATTTAGACTGAGACCAAGCAGCCAGCGGGATAATGAAGGAATAAGCAGCTAATTGAAAGCCGAGGCAAAAAGATGTGTTTGGATTTCAAGGCCTCGGCAGAATCAGACATATTCGTATCCATAGGGAGGTTTTTTCCAGAGGAAGGAGACGTGATGGGAAACTCTCCTGTGGCCTGACTTCTTTTTCACCCGAAGAGTCCTGATTGAGTATAAGCAGATCAGACAGGCACCTTAAAATCTGATTCGACACGGAGACGGAAGCGAAAACTGGGCTAATATGCTCAAAATGTCTAGGTTTAGTTAAGATTCTCAATACACAGATCTCCACTTCGTACTGGTGGAATGAACGCACAGTCATGGAAGCAGTGAGTGGATTAGAGTGAGTATTTGCATTGATATTCCACATGAAACAACACAAGCGAGAGCTTAGTAATCCGATATGTAGTGGAACTAGCAGCAGCCTACATACGATTTAGCATGCACAGCCATTAGTATGGATTGGGTTGCTCCTCCTTGAATAATAAAGACCTGAATGCTTTGCCATGACAGCCTGAGGAATCCATTTAATTGCCTGCCTTGTAGCATTTTTATTTCTCACTACTACAGGCAGAGACTGGTAACAAAGACAAATGTACTTGGTGGTGCCGGAGAGGTGGAATTAATCTGTGAATGATCTTATTTATTGACCAAAGAAGAAAGTCATGCTTTTGTGCATTTCGTTGTCTTTATGAGTTTACGGTGTGTTTTTCTTCAAGTCTTGCACGGATGGAAATCCAACTTTCGAGGACATTTGAATGGCATTTAAATGTCAGGGCATGCAGTATGAAAATCTCGAGTGGAGGAAACGTCTGTTTTTGTATTAAATCAAGTGGAAAAAATCTTGACAGTGTGGTAAAAATAGTTCCTAATAGTCCTTTCTTGGTACTGATGTCTGGAATGTGCATTGTAGTATCACCAGTGCTGAAAGCTAGAAGCAAATGTTTTAACTGCAAGTTCAAATGAAATTTAGTTGCAAGAAGGGAGTGCAGATTTAATTAGTTTGCACCACAGATTTGTTGAACACTTGGGATTGATGACCAGCGTCTTGAAAAAATAAATGACATTCCAATTAGACTTGGTCTTTTAAAAACAGGAGGGCGGAAAAACACCTTGTCACAACATAATGATGGGGTTATTATGATCATTTCCAGTATTTAGAAATCGAGTAATGCTTTAAGGTCATATTTTATGAGTCACTGATCCTTGAATATTCACATTTATACACGCCTGTCTTTTGGACACCACTCGGATCTTTCCTCTGCTGTCGCACAATTACAACGAGCCAGATTAACGGCCTGGTGGACCATCTGTGACGGCCGCGGCCACACATGGTGACAGCCAGCGATGGCAACGTTGTCCACACGCACACCTCATTATTTTTTAAGCACACGGGTTGAGTTCATTTGCAGTCAGCCACAGCCCAAACAATTCATGTCCACATTAAAGTACACATCACACGGTTTATTTGCTATGTGATCTATTATTTACTGTTAGCCTTACACTGTTTAAAAGCAGTAAACACCTTGTTTTGTTGCTGTTATTTTGACTAAATTATATTTTGTTGTTTTATACACCTCAATATTAAGTTATTGGTTTGTATTGTTTTGCATTTTTGGGTAAATAAAAAACCCTATTTTCTCCCAACCAAACTTTTGTTCTCCTCATTGCCACACTGCTTGGTCCCTGACACCATCCGTAATAAACAGATTTTTGTAATGAATACATAAGCAGCGATGCTGTGTATAAGTCTGGGGATTTTTATTGTGAAAGGTAAGAATGACAGGAGCGGTGCACGCTGCCGTTGTCAATGTGGGAAAATAAAACATATTTTCCCAAATGAATCAATAAATACAAAATAGTTTGAGACCGTCTTGTTTGCTCACATTGAATATGTTATTTTCATGGACTTGTCTCTGTATTGTCTGTCAGTCATGTCTCCTTCAGCACAATGCATGATGATACTTCTCAAGATAAATTGAGGACACTTTGGGTCCACTCTATAGTGAGGAGAGAGCTATTTCAGACCCAGCCGTAGAATTCCAGTGAGAAACGGCAGCAAAAATAATGCTCGCCAAGTCTAAATTAAGCTCTACTTTTAGTAATGGCCCAAACCAGCACTTTGGGTTCAAGTAAGCCCCACTGCAATCAAGTCAAACATTGGGGAAACTAACGTGAGCATATACTGTCAGGAAAGCCAGCTGTTTAACACAAGGTATATGCACAGAACCTCTTACATTAATAACAGCCTGCATGAAAACCTGCTGTGCCTCAGTGCGTCATCACCAGGCGACTTCCATGCAAACGCTCATATTCAGTGACTCATGACAAACAGGATTCAAACCAAACATTTTCATCTATTTAATTGTCTTTTAAGTTACTATCCATCAAAGAGTGAGTTAAAACAATGCTGATTGATCACATGACCCACTAATGAAACTGCTTACTTGCTGCTTTGCCCAGAAATAAGATCTCCGTGTCTGTGGTGACATTCCCGCACAAAATTCTAAATTATTGGCGTTTTTTCTGTCCGTCAGCAGCGGTCTGTCTGCCAGGAGCTCCTCACTGAAGTATGCTGCGTTTACTTGTAATCGGTAACTTTCAACTGCTGAGTCAGGCTCCCTCTAGTCCAAAGTGTTTGACCAGTTACATTGCAGAGAAAGAAGGCCATTCGACTTCCAGTCCGAAGAAAAAGAAACAAAAAACTAATCAAAGTGAAAAATAAACACCGGCATAAGTGAGTCATAAATTTAGATGACACTTATGAATAGCAAAACGTTACATAAATGTTCAATTTTAGATTTAGTAAATAGGCTACAAGTTTTTTAATGACCGTATCAGAAGACATTGTTCCACTTCTTTCTTCAGACCTCCTATCAGTGTGGAGCATGTGAAGGCATCAAGCAGGTGAGACCTGCCAATCAATTGAGTCATACAGCCGACACTTCGGTTTCTAAAGGAACTCTGGGAGATGAGGTCCCAGAGGCTCGCCTGCAGTTACATCTACCGCCAAAGAGGCCGCTAGAAGCGACATTAATCGAATCTTACGGAGTCAGTTACATAAAAAATGTTCCAACTGCTAGCATAGCACAAATATTTAAACTGACACACAGAGAGCAAAACCTCTCCTCAAGTCTCCAAAACGTTAAACACATTTTATGCTTTACACACATTTTGCAATTCAAAATGGCACTTTTTAAATGCACGGAACACGGCTCTCTGCATGAGACACAACAATCTGACATAAAGTCACATTTCAAAACACTGCCATTAAAAATCACACTACATGAGCTAATTGGCCACTATATGTGCCACCTTGCAAAAACAACACTTCAATCAGGAAGTAAGCACTTAAAGACCACAGGTGAGGAAGAGGAAGAGGTGAGAATGAGAGGGGGAGGAAAAGTGAGAGGAAGGATAGAGCTGGTAGAGGAGGTCATGGCCAAAGAAGACAACAACTTTCAAATCTTGCCTCTTCTTTTACTATATTTTTTCAGTAAATATTTTTCTGCAATGTTTCTTTTCAGTATATGTCTGCTTTGCTTGACTTGCTTGGTGAAAAAAAAATGTCAACATCAACAGCATGTGTGTGTATCTGCAAATATTTCTGAAGAATTCTCTTCAATTTGAACTATTTAAGTATTATGGAAGTTTGATAATGTGATGTAGTTTAGGTTGCAGTGCTTCATTTTGCAGGTTATATGAGGTGTTTTGCAAATTAATTTAAGTTTTGTGAATTATTTTGATAAAACCAGGCTAGTTTGTAAAATTGTGTTTGAGCAATTGGAAAAAAAAAAACTATAATAAGGATTATTTGTCTGTCACACAAGGAGAGACACCTGTTTCATTGTATTTACCACCTGTTACTTTTGGGATTTGCAGAGTTTAAGGAATTTGTTGATACAATGAATTTCTTTTGGAAACGAGTCACAGTGTTCTCACTGCACCTGTGCAAAGAGTGAGCTAAAGAAAGAAAAGGAATTTGTTCAGATGGGGATTTTAGCAGCTAAGGTTCAAAAGCAATTTGACGCAAGGAAACAGAGAACAGGAGGAAACTGAGCAGCAGCAGAGAAAATGGAGGGTGTTTGTTGAAGCGCGTCAGTGTGACAGCACGTGTTCCTAGTCAGTGTTTGTCCCGTTGCTGCCAACTTTTCGCTTTTTTTCTAATTCTGCTTCTTGCAACTGTTGCATTGGTATCGGCATGAAGCCAAACAGGGATTTCAGTCACCGTGGCTTTGTCTGTGTTCCGACATTATTCCTGGAGAGTTGGTGCGACTGTAGACTTCAGAGCGGACGGGGAGCAGAGCGAAGTTGACGAGTCGAAAAACAAGCAAGACACCGAGCCATGGTGTCGACTTTTAATTACAACCTGCTGGAGTAAGTGTAAATAGATCACATACTGGAGGAGTATTTACTGCAGCATGATCACCGATAACACCTTGTATGGTGAGTCACACGGCATGCAGCATGGGAATGGAAAAAAGTGAGACGGAAGACAGCCGTTGAAGGGGGGAGAATAAGTGTTATCTCACTGAGAGGGGCAGAGATGCCTTGTCTCAAGTAAATTACCAGCTGCTACGAGGGAAAAGTAGCCTGTGCAGGGGGGTGTGATGGGAAATCACTCCCGGAGGGGGGGGGGGATGAGAGGCAAACAAACCGCTCACTGAGTGACACGCGGCGTACACAGCATGGACAACCCGGGCTGGAGGTTAAAACAGCAGAGAGCAGTGAACTCTCCAGGGGTGGCAGGAGAATGAGCGAGAGAGAGGGAGTGTGTGTGTGTGTGTGTGTGTGTGTGTGTGTACTGTAAGGAAAAAAGAGAGGTGGAGGCAGAAGTAGTAGAAAAAAACCTGTTGGTTTATTCTCTAATTACAATCTGATACTGTTTGATTGGGTGGTATAAATTATTTACACAAGTTGCGAGTACTGTAATTATACATAATTACATGTAATCAAAAACAAAAAAGTCATTGAAAAAACATTTACATATCAGATTGAAACTTGCTTTAATTTGTTAAAGCACCATATAACTATTTTGTCAAACAGGAACTTGCGTGGTGTGTAATTGTTTTTTTTTTTTTTTTTTTTTTGCAGGAACAGAAAGAAGAGTCTCTGATACAGCTGGCAAAGCCGCGAGGCTGTAATTAGGCACCGTGGTGCTTTGAGCTAAAGGCTAATGTCAGCATGGGCACACAATGGCAATCATGCTGATAGATGATGGTGTAGCAGTTTTTTGTTGTTGTTGTTGTTTTTTTGTACCATGTTCACCAGTTTAATGTGTTAGCATGCGAGCATCTGCAGGAAACACAAAGTACAGCCGAGGCTGATGGGAATGTCAGCTAGTTGTGTAGGTATTTGGTCATAAACCAGAAGTATAACATTTTTTTAGAGAAACGACCATGGTACAAGAAGAAAAATCATAAGTCATTAGGATGCATCCCCTGGGGAGCAAGCATTTTGAGATATTTCATCATCAAAGACATTTGGGGCTTTACCTGGTAAATGGTTGAGTCCAAAAACATGCTGCATTAATGGTTGATGTATAAACCTGGTGTGTAATGAAGCCAATTCCCCTGATTTCATGTGTTTTATGTTCAAAATTCCATCTTCAATGAGTAATGTTTCTGCCTAAATCTAATATGCCATTTGTCATCCTCTTTGTTTACACTTCCTCCGGGCTTCCCCCGGTAACCCCGTGTTTAACGCCACAATGCTATGATTTGTGGGTAATTCCCTAACGCAAAGCCTGCAAAACTGAAGACTCAAAGAATTGGGGCATAAAGGGCTCAAAATGTCTACGAGAGAGCCGTCAAGCATGTGAATCTGTGAGTTTTGAGATCATACATTTCTTTAATTTAGCTTAACATTTTGTACTGATTACTCATTTTCATAACCAGCAGCTATTTATAGCTCGCAAGATGTTGAAAAATAGGCCGAAACAGGAAACGAATAGTTGAAGAAATAAGTATATCAGCACTTAAAATGAAATCTCCAGCAAGAAACATTTTGTAATGCATTGATAGTAAAAGTATACGTTTGGATCCCTGCTCCTTTTGTGTTCGCTGTTGTAGTTGTGATTTGATGCTTGCCCTCTGCACCTTCAAGTGCAACACAAGCCAAACTATATACATACGCTCGAGTCCCCCTGGAGTCATGAAAGCAGCGTTTCTCCTACACTAACAAGATGTTTTCTTATGTCGGGCTTCTGTCTCACTACGGGGCGGGTTATTCTTATGGTGTGCAGATTGATGACAAAAACATCTCACGAGCGAAGTCAGGCCAGACGTAACCTCGGACGTGCGGTGAGAGTTGTACCAAAGCCACAAAACGTTATATTTTTGTGGTGTTTTGTTCACTGAGGTTTTCCCAAGAGCTGTTGGAATTAAATGAGTCCGTCCAGCCACAGCTTGTTACAGACAAGGTCAATTAAATCCCTAGCCTCCTTCCCTGGGAGGGCCCTGGCGTGCCCCATCAGTCCCCATACTGTGTCCATGACCTTCCTAATGAATAACCACTTCAGCACAGTAGAGAAGTTGGTGCTCATGCGCTGCCTCGTATCTTCCTGCATCTTATCTTCCTGCAGCAGTCACTTTTAAAAAAAAACATATTGTAACGGACTGCATGTTTATGGAACTGTTATGTGATGTTAATCCAAGCTGAAATGTTAATGTTTATGGAAGAGTGTGTGATTGGTCGAGAGGAGGGAGTTCAAGGTTGGTGGAGACATTGGGGTGGGTGTGCTTGAGAGAGATGCTGGCGGATGAGAGGAAAGATTAGAGGTGCTAACTTTGTTATTTTGGCGTTGGCTACAGCCCACAGTAGCACGTGTTCAAGGATAAATAAAGAACGGGGAACCACAACTAAACCCTCGTAGCCGTTATTCGAGGGACGCTACAATATATTCTCTATAAATCCCACTTGTTTTTGGTTGCCTAGCTGCTGATGTGCATTTGTGAATGTCTTGAACCAATAAGTTTTTCCTTATTATTAGAAAGTTATTTTTAAGTCGCCAGTCAAAAAAAGGAGAAAACCTGCCTGGAGTTAAAGTACACACAATCCCTAAGAGACGTCACTCTTTGTGCGGGTTACTTTAAGATCGCTGAGTGTCACTGTCAAAGCCCCGCACACTGAAGGACAGACTGGAAATGTGCACTCAGAGCTCAGATCGGCTGCGTGTGTCTGGTACCGCCGCTGCTCTATTGTGCGATTGAGTGAATTGAATCCACAATTGGCTAACGCCACTTCTAGACACCAATGTGCTGTGAGGCACACTTCATACAAACTCAAAAACAAGCCGTCAATCAGCTCCAAGTCGTATATCAGGCAACTTGACGAAATGAAACTCACCAAGCCGAGTGGCGGTTCAGTACTCAGCAGTGAGTGTGCTGGTAGTTCTGTTAGCTTCTAGCCAAACATCGTCCAGAACAGCAAAAATGTGCAAACTGCGCAGAATTGCATATATCGGTGCTGGGCAATGCACTCAGCTGTGTTATCTAGCGGCCCCACGGCGGGGAGGAGGGTGGTTCAAAGTAGTGAGGAGTCAGCAGGCAGCATCAAACAGAAGGCTGTATAAAACAGCAATAGCAGGTGTTTTGAGAAAGCATGCGTCGCTTAAGTACCTTAAACCTGCATTCTCTCTACTGGCCATCAGGGGCGACTTCTGCGGTTGCAAAAATAATTCTGATTGCATGGAAGCCTATGTGGAAATATCCTACTTCTCACTTGATTTATTATCTCCGTAAACATTGTAAACATGAGTTTATGGTCTCAATTTCAAGTCTTCTTCATCCAGCATGATGTTCATCATCCATGTGCAGTATTTGACAATTGTATCCACTAGCTAGCTAATGACCAGACTCCTCTGATTACAATTTTGACATAATTGAGAACACATTGCAAATCATCCTTAATGTAATTAATTATTAAAGTATGTCACTCATGATCACAATCACATGGTATGGATCACAAACAAAACACAAACATGCAATAATAACACAACATGGCTATGCTAATGAGTACCTGATAGATAGATATCTCTTATAATATATTGACCTACATATGGCACGTTAGTATCATGATTTTCTTATCAAGACATTCTAAAAATTCTTCTTATTTAAAGGTACGTATGATGATCTGTAGCGATGCATTGCATCCTGAAAAACATTTATGAGCTCTCACTGCTAAGACACTTTAATCAATAAAAAAATCCACTTCATCGTCCACCAGCCGAGAGTTTAGGCTTACCCAGTGACTTAAAGTAGGGTATTTTAATATTCTAATATCAAACAGAAGTTTGAATGGTCTTCTAAAGCCTGGTGAGTAAAATATCTTACATCAGTCTTCCCCCAAGTTTCATAAAAAAAAAAAAAATCAGGCATGTAGTTTTTCCCAAACAATCATACAACCTGAACTGGAAACATAACCTCCATCTTCATCACAAATGACCAAACGTTATGTCATAATTCACCCTTTAATGGGTGTGTGAAACACACCAGGAGTGTGACACAAACGGAGACTTTCAACCAGGAGACCAGTGTTCGTGTCACAAAGTGTCATAGGTAATTTTGAATTTAGTGATTTTTGTGACATTTTTCCTCACTTATGTGACGTTGTATACTTTTTTAATTTGTTACCTCAGCAGTTTTTGTTGTGAATGTGTCGGTCTGTAGGCTGCTCAAACATTGGCTTTTCTGTAAGTTTTATTTTGTGTATTACACAATGAAACTTGTGTTTACCCCTACAAGGGTAGAAGAAAAAATCCCTCCTGTTTTTAAAATTGCTTGCAATCTGAAATTGTGGACAGTAGTGGCTGATCAGACTGAAGGCAAGCATCATCTAAAGCTCAGGCTCTTTGCTGATTGGCTGTAAAGATTGTGGAATTTAATGAGGCTTTGTGAATGCAGGCATTTTATTTTTACTTTGAATTTCAGTCCAAAGGTTGTGGAGAATAAATCCAAGTTTAACCGTGCTAACTAATCTTAAGAAGAAAGTTGTTCTTGGGAGTGGCGGCCTGATTGGCGTTATTTAGCCCCTCCCCTTTCCGTAATGAAATGTTATAGACTTTTACTCAGCTACAACAGTGCATTAAGATGCATGAGGATAATTTACAGCCCAGTGCTGATTCCCTGGCTTCCTGTTATTATCTACTAAGCAGTGATATCTAATGACTCATAATGTGAGGCGACTCTCCGAACTCCAGGGATTACGCATTTCTTCTGACTCCAGAGTCGTACTGGCCTGACCGACAGTCCCCTCGATGAAGTAAAGATGTGGATCGTTGAAGGATGAGGGTTGAATTTCTTAGTTTTAACGCTGGCGCTGCCGTTTGCATTAATGACTGTTGCATTATTGCAGATTTATCTTCTTTGCCTCTTCCTTGTTTTCTATCAATTCTAAGCACTTATGGCATTAATTTATTCACGACAGTCTCATCTCCTTCTCCATCACGTCATAATTGTGACTACGATTGCTCAAGGACACTCACGGAAAGTAGCCTTGAAGAAGTCTTATGCTCAATTTAATTAGCGCTTCCTGGTTTAATCTCGTAGCACTAAACCATGAATTATCTGCCAGCGGTGCCAAATGGCTTTTGTCCCCGTTTCAGCCAGCAGAGCGGTGCCAGCCATAGTGCAGATGAGGACAGCCCCCGAAAAACTTTTCACTAGCAGGGGTCTTACGTATTGTTACTCGCGCTAGTCGCAGTAATCTCCGTTCAAAATTTCCACTTTGATGTTACGTTTGCTAAAAAAGAGAGATGATGTAATCCGAGGGAAGACTTTACAGCTCATAATCGAAGCTGATCCGTGCATCTGCCCTTAACTGGGATTTCATGTGCACCGGCTGCTGTCTGTCTTTCCTATGCGACAGAAGTTATGGACAAGTGCAAATAACCAAAGGGATGTGTTGATCTGACAGCGACGGATGAAAGAGGGGGTGACGGAGGAAAATAGGAAACAACAGAACAAGACTGATGCCCGTCCTCACGGAGCACGTCAGAGATGAGAATGCTGCTGAAGGGTGACACAGTCGCTAACGACCAGCAGCAGCAGTTAACAGTAATATTTGGTACAAAAGAAAAAAGCAGCGCACGGCATCATTACATTGGCACATATCAAACTCTAGACTTCAGCACACCAGCCTGCATTCACTTTTTTAAAATCAAAGTTGTTGTTTGGCCAACACAGTCAACCCCACTCAGCCATTTGTAATCAATTTGACTAATGGAGTCGTCTATTTGCCTGAAACAGCCAACATCCATTGTGCAAAATAGCCTATTGACGGCTGCATTTGGAGGTGAAAACAGACAATTGATATTGTAATCATCGCCGTCTACACTTCAGGCTTTAGGCGATGCATTAAAGCGAGAAAATGTTAGATTATGATGAATTTTCATCCCTCGACTAGCAATTATATGGCGTGAGGCAGCAAACAAGATGTGCCTTTGTGCATTCCTGCAGGACACTTTGCTTGTAGTTTATGTCTGTATGACTGCTGACGCTAACAGCACAGCACCCCCAGCTTTGTGTGTCACGTTTGCCCACGACGCTTAGTTTACATCCGCCTTTTTTGCCTTTGAAGTGCTTTGTCTGGAAAGGAATATGTGGCTGTCGTGCAAAGCCGCTAACAACCAACAAATTCCATTTTACAACACAGGCCATTTTTGCTGGATATCACAGGCAAAGTCGAGATACGTGTGAAGGACGGTGGTTGGAGGGGCTTCAGAAGATGCAGCGGTTCAACAGGTGTAATATGGAGATTGTTTATGGCCGTGATTAATTAAATGGAGAGCTGACATGCAGCATTCATCTCATCTGATTGAGGTTGTGAGAGTCAGAAGTCAAAGGCAGTCAAATCTAAGGCTGTATTATCCAAGGATTTAATCATCTTTATTGAAGTTCAGAATTTTTGACAGTCAAGGTGAACAACATATGTATTCCAGTGTTTATGCACAGAGATGTATCAAAATGAACCTTTTATTTGATTCAAGTGTGATGATCTCAAAGTGTGTTCAAAGGGAGCGGGTCAGTGTTGGTCCTGGTGCATGAATGTGTTAAAATAAGTTTGACATGGGTTCAAACAAGAACAGTTTTTCTTCAGAGAGTTTCAAAAGGGGAAAGTATCCGATATTCCACAGGAAAAATGTATAATAATAACACAGCGTGGAATGACAATGTGAAAACAATGTGACAGGACTGTATATGAGAAGTAGATGTAGTGACCGTGACTTCTAGCTGAAAGGGTGGAGCAAGAACAACGCTGAATGTTACAACTGTCATGAAGTGAAAACACACTGTGAAGGTGTTAAAGTCCTCAAATACACAACAACTCTGTGGTAGTGACCTGTCAATCACAAAGTAGTCACGCCCTAAAACATAGCCTGCTCTATCATCTGTTGTTACTCAAAATGGACCATAATTTACTAAATGAACATAATGCTCTATTTAAAAAGGCTTGAGATTAACTCCGCAATCCATAAACTCACATTTACAGTGTTTACTGAGATAATAAATCAAATGAGAAGGAGGGTCATTTTCTCATAGACTTCTATACCATCATTATCTTATTTTTGCAAACAGAGGAGTCGCCCCCTGATGGCCACTAGAGAAAATGCAGGTTTAAGGCGGTTGCTGTGAGATGATAATGTGAAGTTCAGTCGTTTGGACTTTTTTGCTAAACTGATGTCATAGCGCCATTTTCAATTGCAGCAGCAGTGGTGGAGAGTAACTAAGTACATTTACTCAAGTACTGTGTCACGACTGTGGGTTTTTGTAGTGTTGGGTCCCTGTTTTATTTTGTAGTTCTCCTGTGTTGTGTTGTCACATGTTTTACTTCCTGTCTTGGTTTCCCTCCTTTTTTCTGTCTCCCAGCTGTGTCTCATTGTCTCGTCAGCCTTGCCCTTGTGTTTCCAAACCTGTCTTTGCTCGGATGTCTGTTGTATCCCGGATGTATACCCTCCACCTGACCTGTCCTGCCTGCCTATGTGTCTCACAGCGTTTTTCTGGATTACCGTTTGTAAATTCTGTTTTTCTGGTAGATTAACTTGATCTTTTTGTGGGTAGCGTTTTGCCGTTGTGGCCTCCCTGAGTTTGGAATTTGTTTTTTTGGTTAGCTTATTATTTAAATAAACATTTTATCTGCATTTGGGTCCATACCTCCTTCATTATTAGTACACCCCTTACATACTGTACTTTTTCAGCTAAAGTTGCTAGTGAGTACCATAAAATAATCACAAGTTAACATCAGATAACGCCTCGCTTGTATAATTAATTATAACATTTCAGAAAACAAGGAACTGGACCAGCGGGTCACGTCTGTAAATAATTTAATGAATAAATGTACATGAACGTAAGTACATTCCATCCACTCATTCAATCCACCTGGTAGTTGTTGAGATGTTTCAGTCTGGATAAAAGTGGTGAAACAAACGACAACAGGCCAACACTCCCATCCACAGAGGCATGTCCATACCATGGCTAATCATATTAATCATGTACTGGCAGTGCAGATACCATCGCTACAAATGTGACTCATTACATTGATCAAAATGGAATCAAGACGACAGAATGTTTCAGGCAAAATCTATTTGGTAGCGTCCATTTTAAAGAGTCAGGCTCGGATAAAGAATTGTGGCAGAATAAAGTATTTTATGTCCAGAAGTCAGTGAATTTGTGAGAGTGAGATGAACTTCTCATGAGCTGTGGCTCTGAAGTGAAAACTGGATGACAGTTTCTTAATGAGCCTTTCAAATCCTGTGATCATTCTGTCCTCGATTCCATTTGTGAATATCCTTAACGAGAACAACCAACCCAGTCTCACGGCAGGTCGAGGACAGTGACCCAAGTGGTTTTGTTGCTTAAACCTAGCTTTCTTTGTCCTTTTATCCCGTCAGACTGAAAAAACACCCAAAAACCGATACATTTGGTCACTCAGCACAAAACAAGTGGATTAAACCTGAACCCTGCACAGGAGGTCAACTCGTCCATGAAAGAGCAAAGTGTATTTTATAATATGTTTTTAGCTAACGCGCATGTGTTTGGGCTGTACTGAGCATATGGCTGGGTGAAGGAGTCTTGCAATATGCTGCAGTGGGAGTTTGTAAAAAGGATATTTGATATTGTTTGGCTCTTGTTAAACGTGGCCTCCATTTGCTTCAACTCATTAAGGATTTACTCTGTTTTCGGATTCACCGTGGAGGCATATGAGGAAAACAAAGTTTCCTTCAGTTTGTGGGTGAGGTTTTCCCTTCAGGATTTCTCTTTGTGTAGGAGAAACGGCAGCCAGTCCTCCTCTCGTGTTATTGTCTGACAGTGCAATAATTAAATACAGTAGACGCATTCGCCAGGTTTTCTGCTGTAATAAGTGAGGAAGCATGAAAATGCCCACCAAACCCCACTGGCAGTGTGGGTAATTATGAGCAATTCATTTTCTTTGCTTCTTTGTGTGTGTGTGTGTTTGCCTGTTAGAGGGAGGTCTATGCTCAAAACTTGCAATTTCAAATTGATGATGTGAAAATTATAGGCAAAATAATCCTCTTCGTAATTTGCATTCTCTATGAAATCCCTGATTGTCGCAGTGATTCCTAACAACAAAGATCTTTTTGTCAGGCGCCACAGAAAGCAAAGGGACGGCTGGAGAGGCTCATTGTGCAGCGTTGTGAAGGAGATCAAGTCAGTCGTCACTGCAAAAGCAGTAATGACGGTTCTATTTCAAGTTCTCATCTGTATGTCGGGACACAGAGTCGTACAACATTCACGCAAAGTGTTCATATAAATGGAGCTTGAAATATTATTGCTGCTTGAATGGAAGGTGATTACCAGGCTCCAATAGCCTTGGCCCGTCTCCCCCAATAAAAAGGAAGCATGTATATTTTATACACTGGTTAAAGGGTTTACCTCCTGACATAGTTAAGCTCCTGTGGATTTAGTCCGTCTCCGGTGTTGAGCCGTGATAATCACAACGGCATGATTACAATCAGAACAAGTGCGGGAGGCCGATGGAAAAAAGCTGTGTCCTGCAAGGCCGACACAAAATCAAAACCATAATTTCTATAAGCATCAATTTTCTTGTGAGAATTGTTGCAAATATTTAGGGAAGAGAAAAAAAAAGGAAGGCACTTTCAAAGTCAATTTCTTAAATAGCTTGTATATAAAACTTAGAAAAGAGAGCAGCTCCATTCTCCCAAAACAGCAGCATTTTTCAAAAGGGTCTGGATCCACAAAGTTGCATTGATTTTTAAAGTATTTGTGTATTCAAAACACCCAAGATGAGCCGAGAGGAATACTGAGCCGTTTAAGGGTCCACGTAACATCTCGAGTTTAAGGAGAGTCCAATGTCTGTTAAAACATATAATGTAATGACCCTTAAGTTAATGAAGTGGAAACACCTGATGCTTCATTTAAAAAAATGTTTATTTATTTAAACACAAAAGCATTGCATATAGTGCTGCCGCGATTGGCTGTAAACTCTGATTTTCACGGGAGCAAATGGATTATTTGCTTGGAGAGAGACAAGAGATTTCATGCATAACAACTTATTTCACAGGACATTAATTCTTAAAAATATGTGACAATGTTTTTTTACATTTATCTGCATAGAAGTTATATTTATCAAACGGCCGTCTGGAAGTTATTGCTTTAGATTATGCAAATACACAAAACATAAAAAAAAAAATCAAAAATGTACAAATAAATCTTAATGTGACATTAAAAAATATAAAACTTGTAAGCCATTATTTATAAAAAAAAAACCAATCCAAAAGTTCCAAAAAAGAACTTGCCCGACACGTTTTTGACATATTTTCCATCTTAATGAGCTCTTTTGTTTCTATATATTGTCATTTTAAACATTATTGCAATCACAGCTGCAAGCTCTATAAATACATTAACAACATATATATGCTTAGTCATTTTATAATAGTAAAAATCTGTATATTTTCCAACCTTTTAACAATATAAAATCTACACATTTTGCATACTGTGCATACAGTCCACAGCTAAAAGGTTTTTACCAACGACTAAGCCAGGTAATGAATAGAGAGCTGGTTGATATCAGTCAAACCAGCAAAAAAAAAAAAAAAAAAAAATCAAAAAAAGGCTCAATTTTGAAGGCCGGAACACAAAACCTCTTATCTGAAAAATTCACTTTTTTGAGAAAACTTTTTTCTTGCAGAATTCTATTTGCTAAGGATACCCAATCCACAATCCACTGTTTTTGACTATACTACTATATTATGTGTTAACAATACAGACGAGGTATTATTAATCTTCCTCGTTCTCATCATCCAAAGTGGAATCCGCCAATCAGAAAATCCTGCAGATAGGAGGTTTTGCTTTTCGGCCATCGTTATGGATTTTTGTTCCAAGTGTACTCTCAAGGACAAATTAAAACATCCCATTCTAATAAGGTCATCATTTCTGGAGGAACTGGACACGCTGTGAAATCAATGAGAGAATAAGAACCACTTACTGTAAGGTTATTGCCCTTGGGAAAGCAGGAACACAGATGTTTTTTTTTTTTTTTCAAAAAAAGTAAGTCTCTCGGGCAAATGTCTAATTAAAGTGAAATAGGGGTTAAGAGAGATTCTGCTGTACCAATACAACAGGAGAACAGTCAGTCCCTCCCCTGATGCTATTATTCCACACTCTGCTGGGAGGCGCTTGCTGAAGTAATTAACTCCGCTGACATGTTGTGAATTCTTGCTGCTCAGACTGAATGCTGCATGTGCAGATAAACTGATTGAAAAACTCCCATTTAGGTTTCAATCTTCAAATTATCCACGTCCGGTCGTATTACTACGATAATATTGATGATAATCACGCTCATTTTACACTTGGCAGGAGATAATAGTCGCGGCTTATCCGCAGCGACGCATGCTAATTGCCGTTCTTTCTCCCGTGCAAACTTAAATACCTGCGGTTGTCCACTTGACGACGGATGAACACGAAGATAATTGCACGTGCCAGGTTCAACGAAACATTAACACCTCCGTCACAGCGGAACGCGATAAGGAAATGTCCGATCTTTTATTTCCGATCTCTGTGTTGTAGCGACCCCTCAACAAGTTTCGTCCCACGAATCCCACAATGTGCTTATTTTGCTATAACAGTGAAGTATTTTCAACGTGGCGGCCGAGACACAAATGTACCGCTAACGAGCTTTTATAGCTACAAATTACAATGAAACAAAAAAAACTTTGTAAAAAAACATTTGGGAGAAAATAAATCCTGATTCATATTTGATCAGCGGTGCCTCGTTTGATAGATTCAGAGCGTTTTTAGACTCTTTGGCTCTAATTGGTTATTTTTCACAGATTATTATGACTATTGTCAGGATATATTGACAGTTTGAGCAAAAGTATTTTTTTATAACCATTACAAACAGCAACTTTAAAATAATTGACCAAATTCATGAGCAGATTTGGAGACTTTGAGATGAAGTTAAAGACCTTTCTTTAGACTTTTATGAAATCAAACTGCTTTTTTTGATGCTATGGATATTTATGGTCAGCATTTGTGTGACAACCCGACTCAGCACCTTACTGTCTAATTAGCTGGTTTTCATCATTGTTGAAGGAGCCATTCAAACGGCCTCCACACGCATTGAGGGCCACAGTTTTGCAGCCTGTATCACACTTACTGCTGCTTCACATTAAAAGGCATGTTATTGGGGAAAAACTATGGTTATATTGTGGAGCAGTCACAGGTAACTCAATTTTTTTTTTATTGTTACTAAAAAGACATCAATAAAAATGTCAGCATTAGAACAGCAGATTTCTTTTGCTAAAATGATATAAAATAAGTTTGTTTGTCTGCACTCTACTACTACTACTCACTACTTTAGTATTAAACTGCACTTGCTGTTACCACGGTAACCACGGGTTCCACCAAATCAACCTGCAATCTCACAGATCATAAAACTAAAAAAAAAAAAAAAAAAAGTCACGGTTCGTTTCTAGCATTTTGAACTGTGAATAAAACTCCACGTCGTCCCCAGGAAGTAAAGGACTAGTCGTGATGAATCTGTGTCAAGGGTCAACAAATAGAGCAGAGATCACAAACCACATATAGCATCGTATCTCCATGCACCTTGTATAAAAGCAAGCTGTCACAGTGTCACTTCTTGTATCGAAAGCACAGGGAGGGGGAAAAAAAAGAAAGAATGACGATGACAGGTTGAAACAAACATCTCCACTGAAAAATATCACTTCAAGAAGGAGCAGTCGCTGGTAGCGTGACAGCTACAGATTGAGCTGAGAACAAAGACCGAACATCAGCTGATAAATTCACACCACGCACGGAAAAACAAAAAAGAATGTTACCTGTCAGTGCAAACTGCTATTTTGTTGCCTTTGAAACGAGCTGTTGGAATACCTGCCGCACTCACACACACACACTCATTACTGCTTCCTTTGTTTGCTCTTGTTCGTTCCACCCCTCGATCTCTGATTTAACAAAGATGGCCGACGTTACATCTGATCGTTTTCTGGAGACGGGGGTTTTGTCTGCAGTATTAATAATACCATTAATTGGAAGCTGGTTGGCTGGTCGCGGTCTTGAAAAACATGCAAACTATTCATGAAACACTGACAAGCAATGAATGTTTGCAGCAGTTCATTCAGATCTGATGAATCCAATAAAAAGAGTGCTATTAATAATAACTAGTTCCTACAGTGCTTAGCTTTTGTGACTAGACCTGTTCCTTGACTTGCATATAATGTTTTCTGTACATTATTGGGTGTTGGAGGCCCATTATTCTGAAACACAAATAGGACCATTAAGGACCATTGTTTTGAAGGCCAATGCTCCAATAATAGACACTACTTGCCACGAACAGAAGCACATGGCCAATGTTTTCGAAGAACGACGGCCATGTTTGAATGACATCAGTTGAAACGATGGATTTCATTTCAAACATATATTTCGGCCACAGGGGTTCCACAGGGGTGTACAAGCACAAGAACCTACAAAAGCAGCTGTTATCAATATCTATGCAAATTTATCGGATGAAATTCTGTGCTCGTTTTGGTGAATTCACTCTGAGATTTCAGTGTTTCTTTTTCCTCTGTGCTTATTATGAGGACACTTGTGTTGTTGTTTAGTCCTTGCCAGTTTTTAACAATGGCAAATATGCAGGTGAGATTTGGACGGTTACAATTTGCAGTTTCTAATTTTTCACAGTGTTTTTTTTCTAATCACAATGTTCATAATTAGCAGCTTATTTGCATTTGACTTCAGTTCGACGAACACCCTATTATTGCTGCATAACAGACAACTTTTGAATGTGTTGGGTGACAGACAAGAATATGCTTCTGCAGATTGGAGCAGTGTATTAAAAACAAGAACAACAACAGAAAAAACAGAATTTGACTTTCAATTATTCTGCAAAATTGCTAGAATCATATCATTATTTTAAATACAGAGAATCCAGTTCAGGAAAGTGTTTTACTGTTGGTTGACATTCACTCACACAAAGACATCAAGCAACTCACTAATTATGGCTAGTTTTGAACTTACCAAGCTAAAACGAGCGCCATATGGTTACACTGTTCAATTTGTATATGACATTTATTTTTAAGACCTTGATTGGTTTCAAGCTTCAAGAGTCACTTCCTGGCATTTGGAAATAATTAATTTGCTGCTTAATGGTCATAATAAAAGAGTGCTTGCATTAAAGCTAATCCCCCTAAGTACACACAATAAGTGAAAAAGGTAGCAGTATAACAATCAGCTTTATGAGCCCTCACGGCTGTTTGAACAGGTTTATTCTATTGTTGGATGCTTTAATATGGTTTATCCACATGACCAGCCAGTGGGCTGTTGTGTATATTATCTGCTCGACCTTTTCAGAACCAAATCCTCAAAGTATCTCGACATACTCTGAATGTCAAAAATGTATTATATCCACTCCAAGTTGAAAGAAACATACTTTCCTCGCTTTATATGTTGGAAGGACGATATTTAGAATCAATTTCAAAAACGTACAAAGAAAAATTAAATAAAATGAGTGCTGACTGCAAATCCCCAGAGCGTTGCTTTGGAGTTTGATCATTTACTGACTTGAGGTACAATATGTGTACACCAGAAAATGAAAATGTCCCACAGAAGTGAAACATTGATTTGCAGTAAATGTGGCCTCTATGAGTGAATTTCAATTATAGGATGGATACCCCACAATGCTCTGGTACGCTGTGGAGCTCTGAGTTAATTATTTGGTTGACTAATGTGAAGGCCTTGAGCTACAGCAGCGAGCAGAACCCAATTTCACTTTTTCCTCCCATTGTTCAGGAAGAAAAGAGAGCGTGAGGCATGTTTCTCTCCGCAGGTTTAAGAGGCAGCGCTGGCAGCTCCGGGCCCATGGAAGTCGCTGGTTTTCTCCACCACAACTAACAGGAACAATCAAACTTTGGGAAGACGGGCTTGGCGAGATCAATGGTTTTAGTGCGTCTAATTTCTATATACCCTATCGCAACAGACAAAACTCTTAGCACATGCCAGTGCCCCGTCATTCAATCAGAAAGTTGCACGGCAAAGAATTGGCGGTCCGAGGTCAACAATGTTTCTCTGTAAATGTGCTCTCATGTGGACCCGAATGTGCTCGGTGACTTATTCATGAGTGAGTTAGTTCTACATGAACACAGCGGCCTTCACACTGGTTTTTGAGATTAGAGCCAGATTAATGTTCATATTGATGAGCAGAAAGGAAGAATTAAAGCTAATAAAACACTAGTGAGAGTCATTATTAAAACTCTTGTATATATGTAAAACAAAAGTTGGCTATAAAGTTGTCTAGTACGCAAATCAGCATGATGCCATCTATCAACATCTGTCGCCATTGAAAATTATTGGCAACACTGTTTTCGGGCACTTCCACATTATTAACCACCATGTCAGATACACTGGAGGGAAACCACTGAACATATGGCTTCCACCAAAACCAATTCATTTGGGGTCTGAAACTTGGCTGTTGGAAACGCTGCTGCGACTGAGCACTCCGATAAAATTGTGTTAATTTTTCATTAAGATGTAACTCTTAATATGCACACCAGCACATTGTCATATGACAGGATTACTGTGAAAAACAAAACAAGAATTTGGTTCTTCCTGTTAAAGCACAGGTGTCGAACTCAAATTACCAAACATAATTAAGAGTTCCTGCTTTGCTGAAAATAGAAGAAACTAAGGCATCCACACCGAGCTGATGCCAAAAAGTCACAGTATTGTCGGGCCATAAAAGCAGATAATGATCTCTGTTGGGGAAGTACACTTTTAGAAACAATGTAACACAAAAGCAAAACATGAATAGTGTTGAAAAATAGCATTCCATATCCTATTTATCTTCCTCATTTACTGGCATTTCATAAACAGCTCTCGTTTAACCTAAAGGTGATTGATGATCGCAAAAAAAAAACTTAATCATCCCCAGCCCCAAACCAGTCACTCGATGATGACGGAGATGGTTTTGTCCCTCGCATGGCCAATGAGTCATCCCCGGATGATGAATGCACATCAAACCACACACAGACAGAACGTGGTGAGTCCTTCAGCACAGTGAAACGCTTTGATATCGGCAGATTGGCAGACTGTCTTGAAAGATAAAATGCCAAGAGCGTGATGGTGATGGGTCATGGAGAAAAATAAACTTTTACAGCTCTGCAAAAGGTTGAAGGGGATGTTGTGCGTTCGTTCCTTTTACCGGCACCCATGTTGAAAACCATTATTTTCAAAGTGAAGTTTCAGAAGATTCCAAGCAGACTTTCACCCTTTTACCCTAAAAAAGTTATTTGTCATTTTCCTGGTTTGAATGAGATCGATTCAGGGCGAATAGCTCGCTCCCTGCCACGTGCATTCTTTGGTCGCCTTGTGGCATCGGTCAATAAGTGAAAGGACACACCAGGTGAGATGAGCCGAGGGCCGGCGGCGTCAGAACAGCACGGTGTCTGGTTCAGGCTCAGCGGTGCAGCTGCTTTGATGCCCCAGGAGCAATGAGAGCTGAGAGCAGTTTCTCTGTGCCTGAGTGGAGCACTGCATTCTGGGAAGGCTACAGCACGGGGCAGGCTTCAGTAGACTCGATGAAGCAGTTAGGTCTGTGGGTGAAAAGAAAGCTGAAATTATCTTTGAGTTTCCTGTGTGGTTTTAATTAATGTCTATAGCCTGTAGCTGTCGTTCCCTCCATTCTGAACCCCCAGAGGCCGAGCCATGGGTTAAATATTTAATACCGGCTTCTGCGTGCAAATGTAGGTTCGCTTGCGAGGTTAATTCAGAGGAGGCAAAGAATGAAAACACGTCCGACCTTTCTCTTAATTTGTTCTTCAAACACGGGAACAAATGTCATCTAGGTCACATTAAAAATTGCTAAGATTTTGCAGTAATGGCCTGTTAAATGTTCCTTATTATGCAAACCACACTGCGTATGTAGGCTACAGAACCAAAGCCAGGACAGGACTTAATAGTATATGTAGTATATATACACAGTATATACACAACATATACTTCATGTCAAAGATAATATTAAATACAGCATATGCTTTGTACCGTCATCTTTATCAGCCATCAAGAAGTGCACATTATATTCCAAATAGTATGCGTTATTATATAACATGCAAGCAGTGGTTGCAACTGAAATCAACATCCGCACACGTTCACATCAAAAGGGCCATTTTTAGCGACGCCAATCAGCCCAACCGGCATGTCTTTAGACTGTAGAGGGAGCTGGAGGAGACCCTACGCAAACTCCACACAGAGGCAGCCGAGCTGAGTGAGTGAGTCATTGTGGTAAACTACTGTCTACTTGTTTGTAGTTCTGTTTTCAAGATGCACGACACTTTACAGGCATGGGCGGGCGGAAGTAGGGGGGTAGGAAGTAGAGAAGGAGTCATTGCCCCCCACACCCCCACTTTACTTTGTTTCACTTCAATGTTATACCGCATTGAATAATGATTCTAAAACAAATGCATCTAGTCCCAGTTTGTACCATAACGTGACAGCATCTAATTGACAAGGAAAAGGAGAATCCTCACCATCGTGGTCTCCCGGCTGGAAGCATAAATCAGCAGCATCCCACTCATAGTTCTCATCGACGGAGGCCTTTCTCCTGCAGATGCCAGAAAACATCACTTTATATACAAACACAGTTTGCATATATCAACGGTGATGACATGTTTACCTGCTGCACAAAGACTGAAGAAATGATGAATTTACATAATTCATTTAAAGAAGAGAGAGAAATGTAAATAATTGCTTTTATATTGCTTCGACAATTCTCACACTTTTTACATAACTCAACACCCACTAAATTATGAGCAGGTGAATTAAAAGAATAAGTCTGCTGGTTAGAATAAACATACTTTAATTTTCCTTCTGAAATGATACGAATGGACAGTGTTTTATATTAGGCTCACCTTAAAAGCCCATTAACCACCACATGGGATCCTCTAGGAAATGTTAGCCCCTACATTCTCTTCAATATCACAGCTTTCCCCTCATTCATTATGTCCCAAATACCTTTGGCCTGCTTCCATTTGCTGACTGTCCTTGTCCTCTGTCCTCCCCTCGCTGTCCTCTACAGTCTCAGGTGAGCTGATGAGGGTCGGTGTAAGGGGACACAGGGACAGGCGTCTGTTAGCGGGCTCCATGCTGCCTCGGCCGCTGCTGGCGTAACTGCTGTAGCTGCTCCCCGACTCCAGCACCCCATCGTAGCACCCTGCCTCTGCCTCTAGAGCCTCTTGGTAGTTGTCGTCGGGCGGTAAGCATTTGGAGGCTTCCTTCATGGCCTCCAAGAAACCCTCTGCCTCCTTCATGGCCTCCCGGTAGTCAACCGGCCATTTGGCAGCGTTGGGAAACATGGACGCCTCTCTTCTTGGCTCATAGTGGCAAGACATGTCAGGCTTTGGTAAGTGCCTCCCTGGTCTGCTCCTCAGAGATAAAGCGTCTACAGCAGGGGGGGGCTGGGAGGCATCTTGGGCAGCAGAAGGAGAATTTGCAGGTTTGGGGATGTTCCTGGTGGGAGTGCTCTGGTGTTCCCAGAACAGAGGGTCTTGGCGACGGGAAGACGCAACGGAGCAGTTCTCTTGGCTGAGAGAGTCTACCCACGCATCAGGAGGCAGGAAGCTGTCCCCTCTCCGTCTCCGGGAGTCAAGGCTCCGACTTCGCTGCTTAGAGTCCCAGAGTTTAGAGCCTTGTGTCACAGCTCTCCAAAGCTCTGGTTCTGGAGTCTGCAGATAGGCTGGGACTCTTGCGATATCGCCCACAGAAGCAGGACTGCGGCAGTGAAAGCTCCTGGTCTCGTCCCCATGGTGACCTCTGCCGGTCAGCGAGTGCCCTCGTTGCACATGGGATGCGATCCTGTGGTGCAGCATGGGCTTCGCAGGCCGCAGCACACACACCTCCAACTCGGGCTCGTCCACACTCATCTCAACGCACGCGTCCTCATCCGTGGGTTCAGGGAACGCTACCTCCGCTTTCAGAAAGTCTGGCACTCCATCGGCAGCCCAATTAGATCTTTCAGTGTATTTGCTGCCACGGAAAGACAACGTTGAAAGGCTGCCATGACTAAGATTGCTCCGTCTCAGTCTTGCCTCGGCGCATGAATCATTCGTTTGCATTTCTAAGACTGTGGATTGCGGTGGATTATCATAGCCCACTGGTGCTGCTGCTACCCTTTCATGTCTCTGGTGCTTTGAGGAGACATGTGGGAGAGTTAATCTGCCGTTGGAAAAACTCCCGGCCTCCTCAGATAGGAGGGGGTTCTGTTTGGTGAGAGATGGAGCAGCGTGACGGTCGCCGGACTTAAAACAAGAGGGACTCGCAGGTGAGGGCACTCTGAAATGGGTCTCGGCTGGGATCAGAGCGAGAGGAGAGACAAGAGGATTGGCATCCCAGTGCACAGAGGATGAGGGGAAAGGGCTCTGTGGCGCACCAATGTCGTCCTGGCTGCTCTGAGGGAATCTGTGGGGCAAGGTGCTGCTCTTATGTTCCCACACAAGCTCATTATCAGCAGCCTCTCTCCTCTCCCAGTCCGAATGCTCCCTCTTCATTTCCCTCATGGAGCCTCTTTCCAGCGTGTACCTCTGGAGCTCCATCTCCAGCTCCTCCCTCTCCTGAGCCAGCTTCAGGCAGCGGCCCAGGTTCCCCGTCTCCCGCTCGTGCTCCATTTGGAGGACCAGAGCGCTGGCCGTCGTAGACGGTTGACCCAGGCCGGATCGGATATGAGGCAGCACTGGAAACGTGGGAGTTATTCCTCGGTCTTGATGAGTGGTGGCCAAACTAATGTTTGAACACAGGCTGCCGAAGTCAGGAAAACCGGCGTAGCTCGCCTTCTGATCCAAGATGTGAGGGCGGTGAAGGGGCAGGCCCGGGGCCAGGCCACACATCTGGTTTGAGGATTCAGCCTCAGCTGGTGTGCAAGGCGGGAGATCAACGGAGAGCACAAACGCTGGCTGCTTCCTGTCGTCCCTGTCCGAGTGCAGTGACAGAGACCTTCGGACTCCAGCTTGGCCGTACCTCCCGCTCGTCTTGCTGTGAACACTCGCCGCGTCATTGTCATACGGCAGGAGTGCGAAGCGCCCGTCCGGACCTCTGGAAATCAACTGGATTGGAGGAGAAACCGGGGTGGAAGTTGTCCTAACGAGGCGGCCTCTGCTGTAGTTGGACTGGAGTTGCTTCCGCCGATGATGAGCCTCGCTGCTAAAGGAGGAACAGTCTGTCTGCGAGGAGGAGGAGGAGGTGGCGGTGGCGGTGGAGGAAGTGGTGGGATAGAGGATGCTGGCTGGTAGTAGGCTCGTCTTCAGCACACTGTCTGGACTGCCAGTGCCTGAAGTCTTTCTGTGAGAGAGAAGAAGAAAGAGGGGAGGGAGGGTGAGAGAAGAAAATTGTGAGGAAAAAAAAACAGAGGTGTAAGAGGGAGAGACATACAGGCAGAGAAAATAAGACTGAGAGTGAACGAGGGCTGGGAGAGACGTAGAGAGACTGACAGCAGCAGCGATAGTTGGAGATGAGGACGATCTGGCATGGAAAATAACTTAAGTGCTGGTATTCTCAACATTTGGTAAAGGAAAGCGGAGGGAAAGGTCAATGGCAGGCATTATAATGAAATGATAGAGGGGTACTTACACTGATGGGGAGCATTTATAGATGACGGAAGGGAGCTCTGAAAGGGAGGGAGGGAGAGGGGCAAGATGGTATCTGGCTCATTAGGATACAACCACACTGACCAAGAAGTCAAAACATAATCAACCATAATAAGAGACCATTAAAAGGGCCCAAGGCACCCAGTCTTGTCCAAAAAGTTAATTTCACTTACATTTATCAGCCACTAATGAGAAATTACCCTAATTAGCAAGTAATGTAAATGACATCAATAACTTTTACAACTGAATGGACGAGCATGGGTCCAGAGGAGCGCCAGATCCATGCAGTGGAGTATGATTTATATAATGGATTGAAAGTGCCTTCAATTTTTTATTGAATAAATGATGATATTCATGATGCAGTTCATCAAAGTGAGTGTCTGCTGAGTCTGGAGTGAGGGGCGTTTTACCATCCTTCTTCTTCCTGCGACGCTGGTCCCTCTTGTGGCTGATGACACAGGCGGACCCCAGCAGCAAGACCAGTGCCAAGCACATGAAGCCGACCCCGCCCAGCACGCCGGCCAGCAACGGCTCCGGGACGAACTCCAGGAGCCGGGATGTGGCGGGGTAGATCTCCATCCCTGTGACATCATTTCATCAGTGATGGACAGCAAGAACCATAACAAACTACAAAATCATTCAAACAAGGAACCAGAATGAAAAGCCTGCTACTAGACAATAATGATATGTTTAAATATGCAGGTATTTTTCGTCCGGTTTTTATATATATTTGTACATTTTTATTTCAATTCATAAAACACAAAAAGAAATCGAAAAAAAAATACATGACAAAATACAAAACATGATCATTTTTTTTATTATTTTTAATGTATTTTTCTTAAGAAAATTTTAAGTATATATTTTCCATTTTTTATATTTTCATTTTGTATTCATATTTAATGTTGAATTTACATTTAAAAAGTTAGATTTTCTACATTTTAAATTGATTTGGACTGATTCACACCTAAATGCATTGAGTGGCTGACAAATAATTGGCTGATTGGATAATTGTGTTGACGAGCAGTTCAACAGGTTAACCTGAGTATGCATACAGTATATATATAGTGTATACAGCATATATATGTGCATAATCCAAGTCATTTGCACAATAAATACATTCCTTTACATCACAAACAGCAAAACATTGCTTTGAGCTTTGGCCAGTTTTAAGTGGATCTTATCTCCAGTCATTATGTGATTATTGTCTTATCACATAATCAGGGACTCACAAACGTCAAACTGAGAATATCAGCGGAGCTTGTTAAACAGTATACCAGCTCTGATTGTTGTGACAGTCCTTGGGCTCTACCAGTGGGAGTTGTTTGATATCTCAGTATCATATCTAATGAAACATTCATGTCACAGTTGCATAAAGATGGGAAGAGACCGGTGCAAATTATATCGCCGACTCTTTTGAGAAGTTATTAGCGGAGCTATTTCTATCATTCAGGCCTCTAATGGACAGCGTTCCTCGGGGGCCTGCTCTAATTTTAAAGAGGGACGAGGGAAAGAATAAAAGAGAGAGCGAGAGAGAAGGAAAGAAATAGTCAGACAAGTAGACTGAGGGAGAAGGATGGGTTGAAATAGAGGGTGGGGTGAAAATGCGAAAGGGGGCAAGGTTGCTCTCGAACACCTACCCATGGTGGAGACGTTGACTGATGGACTGGGCTCGCTCAGCAACTCCCCGCTACGAGATAGCAGCCGCAGCTCGTACACACAATCCTGGGACACACACACACACACACACACACACACACACGGTGGGGAGGACAGAGGATGAAACCACACTTTGTCAACATGGGACTGTGCCTGCAATGCTAATGAAGTTGATTTCAATGTGTGTAGGCTTATATAGGGGGATGAGACGGGCGGGGAGAAGAAACGGCAGCGCACACAGATTGAAAGACGACAGAGAAGTGACGGCTGCCATGTAGTGTGCATAATTGAGAGACGACACAAGTAAAACCACAGAGGTATAGCCTAGATAAAAAATCAAAAATCAAAAATCTCCAGGGCTTTCAACAAGCAACGTGGACTGATTAGTCTCAGAGGGAGCAACACGACTGGCTTGTTACCTTGTGCAGACCCGGAATGACTCGCTCGCTGCTGTTGGCACTGATGTCGTCGTCCAATGGAAACCACTCCCCTCGCTCTTTGCGGGATTGGAGAACAAAGCCTGTGATGGGAGGGTGCTGAGCTTCAGGAAGGGACCATTGCAGAACGACACCTGCTGAGCCCTGATTAGCTGACAGCGACGCAGGGGGCTGTGGTTTGCTTCTCCTCAGCGGAGGATCTGATGCAGAGGAAGAAAAGACCTTCAGCCTATCAGCTCGATACGCTCTAGCAGGAAAATTAAATTACAGTTGAGGAAATTGCTACTGCCACAGATGTTCAACCTTGGGAGTGTTGAGGGGAGGATGTTGACGTTAAGTTATTTTGCAGAGAAAGGTTGCAACGTGCAGTTTGTTGCCTTTTAATCAAACCGGAGGCAATATGGTGTGATGCATATTCACTATGTTTCAGGCCTAATAGGAATATTCCAGAAACGTTCTGATATTGTCTGCTGTGATATCTGTAAACATTTCATACCAGCACATAAAGTGATGAAATATTGATGACTGATAGAAGGTATATTGGGAGATTCTGACAGCTGTTTGACATGTTCACATCATGCAGATGGAGATCTACTGCTTCGTATACAAACCTTTGGGAAAAGAGTCTAAATGCTAGTTTTGTTTTATTCTTATCCAGCCGCAGGTTGCACCTTCAAAAAGGCCGTGATCTCTCAGATGTCTCAAGGATGTCTACTCTCCGCCGGGGAAGGATAAAATATTTGCAGGAAAAAGTCAACATTTAACGCATTTTCCACAAACGATGTCATCTCACTGCCCTGGCCCAGGGCAGGCCTGAATATAGCTGAAAGGGCTGTAAGTGAGAAGAGCAGTGGCACATTGTGTGGAAACACTAGACATGAATGTTGATTTTGCCCCTGGCGGACATTTGATCAAGCCAGGCAGAAGCAGACATCTGTAGGATCACGAAGACCCCTTTGAGGATACAACCTGCTGGATAACAGATAAAACGAGACTGTGTTTAGTCACGGCGGTGCTTTGAGGTCGATGCTAACCTGGGCTGACAATCCCACTATGTTTATGTATTCACCATCTTAGTTTAGCATGATAGCATGCTAGCAGTTGTTCACCATGCCAGTCGTTTTGCAGGTATTTGGTCATAAAAAAAAGACTTTGGACTAGTTTTGACCTGATAATGGTGCTAGTTATTTACCCAGGGTATTATCAAAGTTATGTCAATTCATTGACTAAGACATGACTGTCCACCTAACGCCATGTAAATCCATCCAAAAGCTTTCAGTTTGGACCAAAGAGGTCCACCACCAGCTCAATCCAGAGAGCCATGCTAAAAAAAGGAGTTTAGGTATGAGAACAAGTCGACCTGAACTCACAGGAATATGTGAAATAACCACAACCTCATTACAGGTGGTGGCACGTAATGTGTTAAAATCGGTTGGATGGGTCAGACAAACCCAGGACTTTCAACCAGGAGACCATTGTTTGAGACCAGTGTTCCTGTCCCGAAGTGTTGATTTGTTAATGTGAAGTTGTGTTTGTAATAAGTAAAGTAAGTAAACACGTCACAAACACAACCATGACTTACATCACTTATTAACTAAATGTTAACTTTACGTTAAATTCATAAACCAAACTAAGATGTTTCGTTCCCTCAACTGAATGTTAGTTTTGTTCAAATGCTAACTGTTCTCTAGAGGTCGTAGTCATTGTGAGATCATGCTGGACCAAATTATAGTTATTATATAGTTATAGTACTTAATTCACACAAAACATTTGTGATCGTAGAGTCTTCCTCCCTCTCAAACACATGATCTTTGTCTGAGAGCAGACGTCAGCTTGCAGCCTTCCGGCGAGTTACTCAAGGAGTTACCTTTAAGGAGCTACAGTTTAAATAATCTGCTCCCGACAGTGTTTTTGCCACTGCAGCCGGTGAAAGTGATGGTCAGCACCGGCTAAAAGAGGAATGTTTTTTTGTTCATTACTTATAAAAGTAGAGTGCCGCTGTGAAGCAGGAAGTGGAACAATTCAACACTTGGTGAACAGATTCTTTAGCTCAATGAATAATTTGTAAATCTGTGACCGGATCCAAAACGGAAGTGCTTGATCTCCCACAGATGTTCGAGGAAACTGGGGAATGGTACTGACCCGAGGTGCGCGCGGCGGTGATCTCGCTGAAGGGCCCCGTGCCCATTTTATTCTGTGACAGGATGCTGAACTGGTAGTCGGTGGCGGCAGACAGGCCTGTCACCTGCAGGCTGCAGCCAGAGGAGGGGGGCACGGGCACAGAGAACCAGTCCTGCCTCCCATCATTATCACTCGCCGAAGTCTTCTTCACCCTGCAGACGGAGAGAGAGAGACAGAGAGAGAGAGAGAGAGAGAGAGAGAGAGAGAGACGGGGAGAAAATAGTTGTGAGAACAAAAGAGCGGTGGGGATTTCTGGCAGTCGGGTTTTATGAAACATGACAGAAAAGTAGGTTTCATTAATCATTGATACTCATCATCAGCTCCAGATTTTGTGGCAAAGACAGCACTGATGTATCCCTCCTCTTGCACAAAGAGCTCGCAACTCGAATTATGGTGATTTTCTTTAGGTCCCTCACGGAGCCGCGGTCCTACATGTCTATTTTATGAAGACCAAATGACTTGACCCAGAGGCGAGAAAAAAAACTATTCACCTACTGGAGGAACTTTTGAAAATAATTAATGTCAGTCTGAAAATAAGGGCCTTTTAAAGCGTTTGAAGATGACAGATTTGACTCAACAGAAGAGATGCTCTTTCATTTGAAAATAGAAGAGTGTCACTCACATTAACACGGCTCGGATAATTGCGATGCCCTTCTCTTTTAGACGCTCGGGTGTCATTTGAATTCACTTGTTATTGCGGCGTATGAAGCAGTTCGTATTTATAAAAACAAAACAGAAGTGCAGAGACTTTTGTTTTCTAAGACAAGCAAGTGAGATTCATAGGTGCCTTTTCTGTTCTGTGGTAATCGATTTCATATGCTGTGAATATTTGCTGTCAAACAGCCGGTAGAATGTCATGTCCTGGAAGTCACCTAGACCTAAGACGTAAGAAAGCTGTTGAAATGTGAGTGATGGGTGAAAACATTCACATTATTTCCCGTTTAAAGGCTTAAAGCTATTTAAAGCACACAAAAAGCATTGTGTGTTTAACCCCGTAATATATGGTCATAACATGCAGGGCTGAGTAGCTGGGACTTTTTTTTTTAATACTAATTGACTGATCTATTTTTATGTCATTTATATTTATTCCCATGCTGCTGCGGTGACCCAGTTCCCTCTTAAGGATTAAGATAGCTCAGCTTATCTTCATCAGATGTAGTGCTCCGAGGTTACAATGTGATTAAGGCGATTGGGAGAAGTTTTATGTCTATCATCGTAAAAAGCAAACAAACATGAATGAATGAATTCAATTCATTTGACTAGATTTCCCTAAAATAACTTGCTTTTTAAGACACAATTTCCAGACATCGGGGACCATTCGGTATGGAATGGTGAGAGTGAAAGGGGCGAGAGAGGGACGACATGCTTTAAAAGAGGGCTGCAGTCGGCAAGTTTTTGCGACTGGAGCAGATGTTTGTCACACAATGTTCTTGATGTGAAATATTAATAACTGACCTTTCGTCACTCAATATATGTGACATATTGAGTTGATAAATTGGCCGGGGGGCTGGGGTCATATTAATTCTGCCATGTCGATTGCAGGGTTATGTTATAATAAACCATCTCTCTTGGGGGGTTGAGCATGAAGTGATCAGAGGTCCGAAAATCCCTCCGATGGGTCTTAAAAGAAATAACGAAAGGTCCCTTATAGCTGTAATACAATATGACTGTAACACAAACTGTTGAACAGGCTGCAGGTTCCCAATCCATCACTCACTTTTTATACATCGTAGGCATATTGACAACACTTAGCCTTCAAGCAAACAGAGTACAGCCATCTGTGATTTCCAAGGCCACAGAAAAGTGCTGATTCACAGGAAACACACGCAGTCCACTCTCTTATTTTGCCAGTAACCTTGTTTTGTAGCGAGCATGGCCGCTGCATTAGGAAAGCTATGCTCTGCCACAGCGATCTTTATTGTAGCTGCCAAAAGATGATAACAGATAAATGAATTCCTCATCCCAGAGATCAATAGAGTAATACCAGTGCAACTGATCGCTGCCATGGTTACAGCCCAGGAAGAAAGTGGGAGGCTTTGCACCCACCAAACTGAGAATGTCTGCACTGATCCTCCATCAAAGCCAGCCTCCCAGGAAACGTTGGCCTGCTTCACCCCCGGAGAGACGGACAGGGAGGTAGCCGCATGGGGACTGGTTCCTGTAATGGACGGAAACGGAGAGGAGTTGATGGATATCTGCCAGCGCTTTAGCTGCCTGATGCAACTTAGGCTTAGAGGCTATCTCCAGATGTACCGCATTTACCCGATGGGGGCGGAATGGAGGCGCAGGCTTCCTGTGTTATAGGCGATTATTATAGAAAATAAATAAGAAATGTGGACGGATCCCATAATAGGACATTAGTTATTCTCAGACAGGAGTCTTGTGTTTGCTCTCACCCAGGACGAAGACTTGCGTGGCAGCTTTCACCGAGGCTACACGGTTAGCGACGCTGCACTCCCACGCCCCCTGGTGGTCCTTGGAGAGAGGCTGGAGGAGCAGGGAACCGTTGGGTTCTATGGAGTATGATGTGCGACGAGCCAAGTCCACCTACCAAGAACACAAAGACCATTCACACACGGATCTCTGGGAATAAAATCCCCAAACACACCTGCAATTACCAATCACCACCATAGGTGCCGCCAAAGAGATTGAGATTGTACCTAACAGTAGTGAGTAAATATCACAGCTTGCACAATCACGGTTGCTTCTGTTCCACTGTCCGTGTGTCTGGATTTGAAGCATTTAATCATGATGCTAAAATGGGATTTTAATGGAGAGCAACCACTCACTAAATCTCCATGAATGAACAGCATTGATGCATTCATCTCAATGGGTTGGGAGAGCTGGTACTTCACATTCATCATCGCATTGTGAAGCGCTGCACTACAGAGGTCACGACCAGAGCACGTCGCACATACCGGACGGGCTCAGAATCAGCCTTGGTGTGATGAAACTGGTTGGAGTGACTTTAACTTCTGTAATGTGCTGTATTTCCGATCAAATTGGAATATGTGGGCAGGTTATAATTGCAAGATGAATTTAATTTAATCAAATCAGAGAGCTGCTAAGGAGTGTTGGCGTCCATCCACTATTCCCTCAGAACCACCACAACATTTTTGCCAAATGACAACCACCTCCTACGGGATAATGCCCTGCTAGCTCCCTAGACCCACGGTCAAGTGCAGTTTTACATGATTGGGTTGTCGTCGCCCCCAAATCCCATTTCATTGGATACATTTACCGTTACTTCCTAAATATTTCACAGGGAATGAGATGGATTTAGAAAAAAACGTAATTTTGTTTAGCATATATTTGGTCCATAATAAGCAGTGGATTGCACATTTTTATTTAATTTTTTTTCTGCCAGTTAATCAACTGCCAGTTTTATAGGTGTTGAAATCCATACCTGATAAATACTGTAGAAATTATAACCCATTTTATATACATTTTCCCCACATTTTTTAACAGTAAAACAGGACAGCCATAAAAAAACAAAAGGCCAAACTAAAAGAGCACCATGTGTTTCAGTATGTGTGCATTTCATGTACATAAGATGCAAGAGGATGCCCTTGTAAGCATATAAGTGCTGTGAATAAAACACAAGTGCTTATTGAATCCCTGTACTGGATCATTTACCTTGCTCCAGGTCACTCTAATAGTGGGGTCCTGGTTCCCTTGACAGGGGATGAGCAGGGTCCTACCAGCCTCCTGTCTGTACTGCATCTCTGGAGTGACGCTGAATGATGGTGGGTCCTGTGAATTACCAAAGCAATAAAGCAGAATCAAGGAGATTGCAACAATAGCAACAACGTATTTTCAGAGTGGATTACCGCCGCTTTGGACAAGATTATCTTAATAACAAAAGGATTAGTCACACAATTAACTCCCTAATAGTGGAGCCAATGTGGTGAGTCTGAGTTGACTTCTATTAATGCCAGAGGGCTCACGCATCGGACTGAAAAGGTCAATAAAATGTCGTTTCTGATAAGTTTTTAATTCGCTGGGACAGATGCGGTCGCTCCTCATTAAAATGCACGCAAGGTGGTCGGGATGGACAGGTCGGCAGAACTAGAAGGACAGACTCAGTGGCAGTTTTGGAGCTTCCGGGTTATGATGCAAGGAATCGGCTTTGTGAAGTGAAATGAAAATTGAAATGACATCATGTGCAGTTTCTCTCTTGCCGAGGTAGCCAGGTGGCCCGGAGGCCACACTAACCTGCAGAATTACATCCGTCGGCTCAGATGAGCCCATGCTGCCGTAGCTGTTGAAGGGGGTACAGGTGTAGACGCCCGCTGCATCGTCGTTGACCGTGGTCATTACCAAAGAGCCCTCTGGTGTCAAGGTCCAGCCTGGAAACTGAAAGAAATGCCCACTGTTCACACCACTCTTACAGCTGCACAGAAAAGGAACATGAAAAAGAAGTAGCGGAGGAGCTGAAAGGCAGGAAATAAGCCCCTACATATGAGCTCTCCAGCTGCGTTTGAAGAATTTACAGAATTTTTTTTTTTCTGATATCTGCCCGGTACAGTCCTGTACTTAAGTTCCCACTGGGGAGATTATTTCAAAACTTGTGTATTATTTATTAATGTTGTTGCAGCTTTTCCAAAGATGTACATGTAAAAGATAAAGTGGTCTTCTTTTCTAATTAAAAAAACAACAACAACAACAACAACAAAGAAAAAACACTTCTGGATATTGAACATTTCTTTGGTGAATCAAAATGCCCGTTACAGAAATGCTCTAAAGAGTTTTTTAAAGTCCCTTGTTGAAGCATCGGTATTAAAAGCGGTTACATTCTCCATGTCCTTCTTCTCCAGTAAGCCGGGGACAGTAGCCTTGTGTCGGCCTCGGACTGTGCAAAAAGGTTCCCATTCACTTTAATGAAGTCAAAACTGTGATTATCCTCTGCAGAATGAGGCTGTGAGAAAGCGTTACTGTGTACGCGAGAGCTTGTGACATACAGCGTGGAATTGGAATAATTGGCAGAATAACAGCCTGACTCCAACGCCCGCGTCCCGCACTACAGGAACGCATCACATTTCCTGTGGTGCATCTCTACCGACGACGCATCCATCGCTCAGAACAAAGTGTCAAGGGGAGGGGGGGTCAACCCAGCATGTGGAGGGGGAGGAGGGGGGAGTGGGTGGCTCTTTTGCACGCAAAACAAAAGGAGGTGTCTTTAAAAGTGCCACCCTGTGCTCTTATTTTGAAACAAAAATACCTTCAAATATGGTTTTGAGATGTGAAAGACAAAAGGTTAAAACATCTTGAGGCACACTACTGACAAGTCACACCCCCTGCCCCTCATCTATAAAGACTCTTCACCCGTCCCTCAGATGAAGTGAGCAGTAGATTGAAGTGGAAGTGAAAAAGGAAAAAAAAGGAAAAGAGAGAGAGAGAGAGAGACAGACAGACAGAGAGAGAGAGGGGAAGTGAGGAGTTCCTTGGGGATTGCTTCAAAAGCTTTTTAGATTGCACCCACCGTTCCTGTCCTTTGATGTATGTGGCTGAATGACTGTCCAATTGAAAAAGTGAACGGATATTTCCATCACTGCACACGCAAAACGCCCCATTCACATGCCTGAAAATCATAATAAATCAACCTCCGGCTTCACTCTGTAACAGCAAGGAAATAGGCGTTGTGCTGCGAGTTGAGTTTGTTAGAAAAGCTTTGGGGAGTCCGGGTGGATCACCAGGTTGAGCGGGCGGTCGGGGTTTGAATCCGACCCGCGGTCCTGTGTTGAATGTGTGCCCCCCCCCCCCCCCCCTCTCTCCCCCTCCCCTTCTCAATCTGTCCTACCTGATAAAGGCCAAAAGGCCACAAGATTAATCTTCAAAGAAGATTTTTTTTGCATGACGAGCTGCTGACGTCTGCTCACAGATGCCTGTAGTCAGCAGAGGTGCCGTTTCCCTGTGATGTTCACGGAAACCAACAAATAAGAGTGTTGGGAGGACAGAAATATGAGTTCGGACACACAGTAAAAGGTCGGTGACTGCCTCTATCGGAGGTTTTCATTACCAAGGACAGGTCCAGCGGTTCCCCATCTTTAGTCCAATCCACCCGGAGCAGGGGAGGCTGAGCTGCTGCAGGGCAGGTGACCACGCCTTCCATGCCCGTGGGAAGGTACGTCTGCTGGGGCCTTGGAAGAGCCTGTGCCGGGTCTGAGCAGAGGAGAGAAACTGAAATTGTTATAACTACTACAACGGCGTGGGAAGCGCTGCCGCAAGTAAACTGCACCGCGATCAATAACGTCTGATTCACTTTGAGAACAATTTACCTTGTTGAGATCAATTTTCTATGAGATAATGTTGTTGTTACAGGTGCTGCTCCTCGTACTTCCAGCTGACTGAGTGTCTCTGGAGGCTTTTACAGGCCTACGAACAATAGTAAATTATTCACGGGAACGATCGATGATAAAAGGCTGACCGGGATTCAAACACGCGGACGTCTAATTCCAATGGATTAACGCGTTGTTTGATACACTGATTAAACATTAATTAAATCTTGCTTATATGAAACAAGCTCATATTTTCAATTATCTTTAGTTGACAAAGACAAAAAAATATTGGTTATTTATGTCAATTAAATATGCGAATAAAGCTTTAATTCCTACAAATATACATAGTTTTGCCACCGTTATCTCTGAAGATTTAAAAGGCCAGCCAATGTTTACAAAATCTTAAAGCGGGCTCAGCAAATATATTTCTGGAAGAAAACTGTTGGATTTTTAAGGGAAGCTGTGGTTCAATTTTCACATCAGAAGAGTGGTAACTAGCTGCGGTAAATTTGTCTATGACAGTTTCGTATGTTACCGTGCATTAGAGGGAATAGTTCAAATTGCTGCCTGCTCCTTCCCATCTCTTTCTCTAATCTATAAAGTTCTGCGCCATCAAAAAGCTCTGAATATTGTTGATGATTCTCACACAGCATCTGCAAAGAGGTTGAGGCAACTTTTCTCTTTTGAATGTGAAAGCAATCGCTCTTTAAGGTGCATGTCGTTGGCAACAAAGTTAACGAGCAACTTAGCTGGAAATCTCATCTTTGCTGACGTCTAGTGTTTTAACTTTTTTTATTTTGCCTCAATAATGCAGACGTATACTTCAGGGTGTGTCGGCACACTGTGACATCACTGATCCTTATATGTATTAGGATCAGTGATGTCATCTTACATCCTATCCTATGTATCCTTTTTGAAAACACAGACATGTCATATTATGAAATAATAAATGATACTTCTATCTGTAATTAGATAATAAAGTACAGATGTTTTAGTGCTTACAAGATAAAAACAACTTGTTTTAAATCCTTTGATTGTAGAATTCATTCTTAAACCACAATGTGTGGAAAATCTGGAGAAACAGAAAAAAAAAAAAATAAGTATGATGTTTGATGTGGGCTCGGGACTACGCGTGGAAACGTACGCATTACTGTGAGGATGGCGGAGGCGGTTGGGGGTTTCAGCAGGCCGTTGGTCGGCATGCAGGTGTAGTTCCCAGAATCCTCAGGGATGAGACTGGAGATGAGTAGAGTCCCATCTACCATGATCTTCACTCGCGACTTCAGAGACCTGCAGACAAGAAGAAGAAGAAAAGAAAAAGAAAAAATACACAAGAATGCTTCAATATGTTAAGAACAAAAACCAGCTGCTTCAGAAAAACAGCGAGAGGTAATTCAGTTCTTCCATTCCAGTCAAGTCAAACGGGCTCTCAGTGCACCGACAGTGTAGGAGTTTCTTTTCTTCCCGTGAGTTATTCATCACTATGTGCAGATGGAGGTTAAGAAAATGTAATTTCCGTTAGGAGTGGGAGGAGGAGCGCCCCCTCATTTCTTACACTTACAGAGAAACTACCAGGCTGCGACACCTTACTAACAGTTTACATATGCACAATAATGATATGCAGACACACGGGCTAATTACCAAACAGGTCAGATGACTCACACACACACACACACACACACACACACACACACACACACACACACACACACACACACACACACACACACACACACACACACACACACACACACACACACACACACACACACACACAAGACACGAATATCTCTCCACTCTGCCTTTACTCTCTTTGCATTGATGTCAACCTGTGTTACTGGATGCTGCTTTTTCTTTGAGCTCATATCCATGACTAATAACATGATTCATGTGAAAAGGGTCAGTTGTGGTGATGAACACATGAAGAATAATCACCAACGCTGCAGCTCTACAGAGCTTATGGAGCTCTTTCAGCACACTGATTTATGACACATCTGCTGTTTTGGTCAGTCAGGCCACCACTTTGGACCAGACTATATCAACAACTATCACAGATAACCACGACATTTGGTAGATACTGGACATGTGGCAGCCAAAAGATGAATCCTTTTGTAGTAGGATGACATCTAGCGCCATCATCAGGTCAAAGTTACTTGACTTAAAATAGGTTTTTCCATAAACTGAGTATGCAAAACAAATGCATTTCTTCCTCAGGATATGTCCGATCAGCGAAGTCTGCCAACTTGTGAGACAAGTATCGTTTAGAGAAGTTAGCTGGTTAGCATGATCAGCTGTGTAATTTTCTAGCTAACGATAGCATTGGCTAGGCTCAGACCTAAAGAGTTAAAAGTTGTAGTTTGTAAAAATACATTTTGAGATGAGCTAATGATACCAACAAAGCTAACTACAGAGGCGAGTCAAAGCGAGTCCGAACACTGACGTTCCTGTCACATAGCTGCTGAGATGACTGTGACTTTTCTACGTGACGGGTCGGGTGCCGCTCGCATTCCCCAGGCTGCCAGCTCACCGCGTTCGGAGTGTGCACGAATCAGGGCAAACCATTTTTTAATACTCGTCGAGTGGCGGTGTTACTGTTCCAATCATTTCTCTCGACAGATAGAAAGCAAAAAGGACTTGACTGAATTCAATTATAATAAATTCTAACAGGTCTGTTGCTTTATCCCTCTCACTGCATGTGTTAACAACTTCATTCTTTTTTTTTTAATCACAATACAGAGGAGTCTGTGTCACACAAAAGGAAAAGAGCAGCCAAGGGTGTAGTATTATGTCGGTAGGGACCCTGACAATACCAGCCAGTGCTGAATCGTCCCCAGCAATATTTTAATAAGCATCAACAGAGCAATAATGTAAGACACAGCGGACTATAGGGCAGGCTGATAGTTTCTTCAAATATAATTACTTTATACTACTTTAAATTCATGGATGACTTAATTGACGTAACATTGGGACTTTTTTCCCTCAAAATAATACACCTTTACTCTCACCTTTCAGAGGAGACAGATACGTGGGACTCGTTTTAAATGTGCAGAAAGTTTTCAACCGGAGCAGATTTTTTGCTGAAATGCATATAAGCTCTGAAAGTCCAGGGATTTATAAATGAATTATAATGAATTAGCGTGTCATTGAGGTGAATAAGTGCCACATCCACATTTTAAAGAGTTTAACGTGAGGAAGGAAGATTTAATCATGCCTACATGTGTGTTGACTCAGCAGGGATTATTAAATGAGAAAACTTGATCAACCGGAGAATAAATATTTTAAAGCAATTACAGAATGTCTGAGAGCCAGACTGTGTTATATTTAATTATATTTAGAATTTAAATACATCTTAATTTAGTGTTTTTCTTTACTTAAATAAAGTAATTTACACCATAGATTGGGGAATAAAAATGCACTGATAATACAGTCTAAGCCTTGTTTAACATTTGCCCTACTCACTATTTCCTGGTTGTGTAAGCATTTTTCCATTTTATGTTTCAAAATAAGAGCCCAGTGTTTCACAGTTTTTGTCAATTTAGTGTAGGTTGACTGATCGAGTGATTGACAGCACGCATTAGTAATTATAAATGTCAGGGTTGTTCAACACATGGATTTAGATTTAAGAATAATAATGTCTACTGCCCAACTGTTTCCTCCTACTATTGATTGGTTTTCATAATAATCCCTACATGTGTCAGGAAACACAATGAAAAACCAAAAAACACCATGGAATTGAGGATATCTTGAACCTAAAATACTGCAGGAATACTGAGTGTAAATGGAGAAAAAATGAACTGAAAGTTCGTTTCAACATTTTCAAAGAGCGCCTGGCTATTTAACAAAGCAATTACAAAAAGCTTATTTCTGAAAATGCATAGTCGGTAACGAGAATAATCCATGTGTGCTCTACTCAGCTGTTACCAGCATTATATATCAGCTCCAAAAAGCCTCCCTGAAACTTTTTACTTCTTTATCAAAATCAGGTTGAGTATTAACCTGAGTGTAGCTGTAATGACTATGTGTGATGGGGAAATGCTCTGGAGGGGAAGTACTGTGAATTAAGCCCTCCGCCTTCTCAAATGACCCAACCACAGCCAGCGCTTTTTTTTTTTTTTTTTTGAGCGTTCAATTGTCTGGTGGATGATGTGCTGGCAATCATGAGCTACTCTCCACTCACTCCATCTTCTGCCTGGAACTGAACGCTGCTATTGTGAAACCTCTTCTACAGAGAAGCTCATTCAGACCTTCCACTGTTTCAGGCCAACCTGTTTTTTTCTTTTCTTCTAAAAGTAACATATCCAAATCTGAACCCATTTTCTCTCCTTTGTTTTATTCATGTCTGTGTTTCATCTTTTTTGTGGCAGAGGCTATATCAGTTAATTTTCAATTAATTTTATGTATAGTGTCATATCAAAGCAAAAGTTATATCAGGACAATTTACAGAAATTTTAATTGCATTAAGTCTCTCTATCTCTCTCTCCCTGAATATACATTTTATGAATATGATAAAAGTGAAAGTTAATGAAAAAAAAAAAAAAGAGAAATTACACGGACTAGATAAATACGGAAATTACTAGAAAAAGGTAAATAGATAAAGAAGCATATTAAAAAGAGAAATATCCATTTATCTTTCATTTTATCAATTAATTGCTGCCTACACTTTTTTTTATATTATTTTTGGTACATTTAGTACCATACATTCAATAATTGTTCAATTTCTCCATAATTATATATATAAAATTGGAATCGTATTCCATCTTGATTATTTATTTATTTGTTTTGCCATCATCATTTTGTTTTTGTTACCAATGCATTTTTAAAAATACACTATACAACACACGACTGTTGACTTCTATAAGATATGATGTTGAAATCACACCAACTTTAGCTTTATTTACAGACTTACACGCCAAAGTTCAAAACATTGCCCCAAAAATGAGAGAACAAAGTGTCAAGCCTCAAGCCCTGACGCTGATTTGAACTCCACATCAGAAGTAGCAAAGAAATCCACCTTTTATCTTGTAAAAGCTGTTGCTGATGTACAGCCCTCTCTGTTGGGCAGATACAGGAGGAATAACACTGGCTTGATTACTCCAAAGCTCTGTGTTTCTGCTATTCTAAAGAAACCTCTCAGTTTGTAGTTGTCTAACGCAGCCTTTAGATGCATAACGGCCTGCAAAATCATGTTGTGCAGCCAGAGTTGACCCCGCATGCAGGGAACTCATGCAAACCAAGTAAAGTAGAAGGGAAGGGAAAAGTCTGTTAGCCGCAAGGCAAATTTATGCAGTGTAAAACGCTATAGGCTTAAATGAATAGCAGTGATGGAGAACTTCCATGCAAAGTCGGAGTTTCATGAAGAACTTGACCTTAGCTGACTCTTTCATGCCTAAGGGGCACTTCTTTTTTTAAACATCTCCCCCTTTTCTCCGTGTCAGTTGTAGAAGAAATTTCAACATTTGTCATCAAATCATTCAGTGGACCGGCACCGTTAAATGTCAGACAGGCTTGTAAGAAATGTCCCTTCCAGATCCGTCGGGTCCACTGGGACTGACTTTCATGTACTGTAGCTCCATGGACCAAAACCCGTGAGGAGACAGGATTTCACTTTCTATTGATGGAGAAGCACATTTTAGCGTGTGTGGACATGAGGAAGTACATTTTAGGCTCTACGGATCTCAGCTGTGGTCCAGCCAGAGGACTAAACAGGGATATTTGGTGTTTTCTTTTTAAATCTGTGTATTCACACAATTACTCTGACTGATCATATTGAATGTCTTCTGTTTCTTACATTTCCACTGTTGTGTTGCATCTCTTCTCATTGATTTTTCATGAAATGCACAAAGGTAGATTTGAATGAAATGAATCAACCACTCATGTGCTCCTACAACTTTAAGGATAAAAAAGAAACCACACAAAAGGCTAAAATTTCTCTCCGCCTGCTGAAACGCACTGCATTAAACATCAAAGGGGGGAACTGGACGGCTCGGGAACAAAGAGGAAGGGTTGCACTCACTCGATGTGATGGACGTTCTCTCCTCCTCTCTGCCACACGTAGGTCATGTTGGGGGGGTCCGCCAACGCCTGACACCTGAGAAGGGCATTCTGGGACTTGTTGAGAGAGGTGCTTTTGGGAGGGATGACAATAACAGGCGGACCTAGAGGGAGGCAGGTTACAAAAGACATCACATATGTTCACAAAAAGGCAAAGGTCCCACTCTTTTCTAGCCATCTACCTGACTTTTCCAGGACATTTCTGGCTGGTATCACAGACAGGGATACCCTATATGCACCACTCTGGGGTTAGACAATATACGAAGGAAAAAAAACGTGGTGAATTTCCATTATTTGGATAATTATAAACATCATAATGAGTGAAAAAGTTCCCTATCGTGGTTAAAAAAGAGCCTGATTTAAAAGATACAGGATACAAAATACATAAAACAATTTAAATAATCATTTATTTATATATATATATATAAACAAACCTTTTGAATTATGAATACCTGTGGTGCAATCAAATATTTATTTACATTTTATTTATTTGTATTCATCTATATTAAATATTAAAATGATGACAAATGGATCAAAACTACCATGGTAACCAGCCAGCAGTGAGTTATGTTTGAAGGATAATAATCTTACATTAATTGTTTCGGACACTTGAGTTATAATGTTGTCCATAAAAAAAAAATACCGTCGTCCATAAACTACTATTTGAATGTTAATATCCTGAACATAACTTTCAGATGGCATAAATATGCCGTTTCCAGGACAGCGCAAGATTTTCCAGGATGCTTGGGAACACTCGAGGTCTTCACTATTGATTATGCTTTTTTCTTTTAATCATTCTTTTAAAAAAGAAAGCTGCAAAAAGCCCATTTTCTCAAACATTCCTATTTTCCTGAAAACATCAGGACCAATCCCCATTTTCTATGCAGAGCACAACACCTCATTCACCCTGCAAAACTTGGTTGCTCCCTCAAAACATGTCCCCATGTCAAAAGTAAATAGGTTCATCTTTGAATGCATCACTACCTTCAGAACGACACGTCCCTTTATCATCGCTTCAGTCGAGCCGGTTAAATGCCTGTGTCAGCGTGGCAGCAGGAGCTCAAATTGTATTCTTCCTCAGTCATTTCTCATCGAGACTTCAACATAACCCAATAATAAATCAAATATCATCTCCCCCCGAGGGAAGGACCTCATGTTGTACACACACACCTGTGTCGACACATGAAGGTGTGGTAAGAGCTGGTATAAGAGGGTGAAAGACTCACAATCCAATGTTTTCTTACAAATAAAATAAATTAATCCATGTTAATGTCTTATTTTGTACGCATCACTCTCCTTTCAAATTACATTGATTCTAAATGTCAAAGGTGCAATAAAGAGGATGCAGATTTGTTTACTCTTCAAATATAAATCTGAAAATGCTGCGTGAATATGAATTCACCTGCTCTGCTAATGAATCCTCTATCAAAGCGCTGGTGCCAATTACCTTCAGAAGTCACATAATTAGTTGAATAAAATCCACATGGGTGCCATCGAAGTATAACATGATCTTGCCATTAAATCCATTATCACAAAATAGAAAGGCATCACAATAAACCTGCCAAGAGTGGACCGGTACTAATGGACCAGGCAAAGAGGACATTGACCAGAGAGGTAACAAAGAGACACTGAAGGAGCTGGAAAGCTTCACAGCAGAGACTTTAGCTTTGATGTACATGCCACAGAGCTGGGCACTTCAACAAAATATAAACATGTTTAAAGCACTTCACTAATTTTTTACTTTTTTTGTGTGTACGTCCATTACAAAAAAATAGAGAAAATAATTAGGTTTGCCCTCCGTGATGATAAAAGCACAGGTTCATGTGTTTGAAACATCAGATGGATTGGGAGGAATATTTTGAGGACTCTGATCATTTCTACAATGAAAAAAAGAAAACGTTTGGGTGTAACCGAAACCAAAAAAATAAGTCGGTGCATCTCGAGGGTAAAGGGTGACTTTAGTACGTTTCCAACCTGGAGCCCTGCTTTGTGTCCAAGTGACTAATGGTGGCAGGATTTTTTGAAATTGGTCCAGTATTGAGGGTGAACACTGCAGCCGGCAGTCACTAAACGAGCTGCAATGTTACCGCTCAGGTCAATGTACATCCAAGTGCTTGTTTCTAACAGGCTCAGATAGTAAGTATAAGAAAGGACCCTACAGAGAAATAAAACATTTTCTCTACCTTTCCCTTGATCCAGTGTTTTATTTTGGCTAACCAAGTTTCTTATTATTAGTCGCATTACATCCATATCGTCAAAATCATTTTATTCAGCCATGACATCTGAAATCTTTAAGATAACACAACGTTATGCTTTCTGTACTCAAACCAGGCAGCAACCTCCGGTTCTGAAAAGTGAAGCCAACACTTAAGTGCCTTAAACTGTAATTCACATCAACTGGCCATCAGGGAGTGACATGCATAAAGAAGTCCAACTGCATGGAAGTCTATGAGAAAATTACCCAACTGTTCACTTGATTTATTACCTCCATAAACATGGGTTTATGGTCTCAATTTCTAGTTTCAAGTCTTCTTCAATACAGCATGGTGTTCATTTAGTCAATTATGGTCATTTAGGAAAGAGGGAATGCTTCAGGGAGGGACTTCCTTGTGATTGACAGGTTGCTGCCATGCTATCAAGCTACAAAGATGACTTTAACACTTAGCTTCAATAACTCAAGGTCAACTTTTCAGCTAACTTTGTTTAAAAACACCAGAAGCCAGATGGAGCCAGATGCATTTAGGGTTCTGTTTTGCTGCTTGTGTTCATCAGATCCACCCGTCGCTCCTCCACAGTCCAAATATGGTCACTTCCATTCACTGGTTCAAAAATTCCAAGAAAATGCTCCAACTCAACACCGGCACTCCTCTCTCCCTCTCTCGTTCACATTCCCAACGTTGCCTTTCATCGAAAGGGTAAAGACAAATGTTATATTTCTCTGTGAGGTCCTTTCCATGATGTCAGACAGTTATACAACAAACTGAGCTTGTCAGCAGCAAAAACATGTATTTTTAGCGGACGTACATTGATGGCGAGTGATTCCATTACAGCCAGTCTATCAGCTGCTGTCTGAAGCATTCTCCTTCAATACTAGACATTTTTCAAAAATGATGTCGCCATTAGTCACTTAGATGGAAAAACATGAGGAAATAAGCTCTCGGTTGAAAAATACTAAAGCAACAAGAAACACATTGTGTCTCGGGGGAATGAGTTTTGGATTTGGGAATTGAACACTGCAGCGTGTCAACAATCAGGATTTCAGATTATGCCAAAGTGATTGAGAAAAGCTGTAAAAAGAACACCCCGACCATCAAGAACAGAAAAAAAAGAGTAAAAAGTAATATCACAGCATCCTCGAGACTGAAACCAATGTAACCTCCTTGGAAACTTATCACATACGGCTGCTATGTGTCGCTTAAATGTCACATTTATCTCTTCCCTCTCGCGTGCTGAACACCAACACTGTTTGCAAAGCTAATAACGGAGGCTTGACATACCACATGCTTCATGTAAAAATAAGCACATGATCTCCACAGCAGCCATCACTGATTAGATTAAGGACATTAAAATCCTTGATGGATATATGCATGAGTGACAGTTTAGAGGTTACTTAAGGCTTTTAGACTGACTTCATCCAGATCAGCTATTAGTCTCCTATAATCCATCTATGTGGCAACGCTGCATACAAACGCCGCCAAAGCTCAGATAATGTGACTCAGACCGAGCGGCATTAAGGCGGCATGTGCTCTCATGATGATTATTATTCAAAATGTGACCACTGCAATGGAGAGATATTTCAAAATGAAGTGAAACCTCAAGTAAACAGTATGCCAAAAACAAAATATCTCCCCCTCGCTTGGAGCTCCAGACGAGTCCTGGTTCTCCAGAGAGAATCGGCAGTAGGTGTAGGAGTAGGAGTACAGTAAGGAGTCAGAAATACATTCCACGATGTGTTATGCAGCGCTGTGTCGGTGTAATCCTGTGATACGCGCTAGCATATTCTACATGCATTTTTTTCTCTCCTTACATTGGACGGTTCATTTGTAAATCTGTCAAAATGTAAAGCATCTGATGATATATTTCTGATCACATGCCTCAAGAGAATGTGCGCTTTCCATTCAACCAGGGTGATTTAAAAAAATATATATATTATTAATGTGAATTTGTTGACCGAAGAGAGATATTTCATATTGCCCGGCTGCAGCAGCCAGTCACGTCTCTGCAGCCTTCAGAGGGAGCAGCACACAAAGCTCTATCACAATAAGGCGACTCTGAGCGTCCCAGAGGAGAGTCCCTGTCTCACATTCTTGATATCAATATCATCTAAACGGGGGACGGAATAAGAGCTGGAGAATTCAGTTTGGGTTGCTGTTAACACGCTGGCGTATGATGCAAGCGGGAGAAACAGAAATGTAAATTACGGTGGCTCCAGCCAGTCAGGCACACAGACATCACAGAGATTGTAGGAACTGGCAGGCAGACAGACAGGCGGACAGACAGGCGGACAGACAGACAAGCCGTCAGGCAACAACTGACCTTTGATCTTCACGTTGGTCACGCGAGTCACGTTCCCCTCAGAGTTGGAGGCATGGCAGGCGTACTGTCCTGCTGCCTGCCTGCTCACGGCTCGCAGAGACAAGGCCCCGTCCTGGTGAAGACGACGGAGGTGGATGGATGCAAAGAGATATATAGAATGTATAATTAGACAGACAGGTACATACATACTGTATATACGCTAGAGGAGTAGATGTGGAATTAACTAGATTTACTCAAGTACTGTACACAAAACCTGTGCACAGTTGTGAAGTACTTTCACTTTACTTCAGTGGAACTATTTCCTTTGCAGATTAGGATTTAAAATATTTAAGTTTAAAAATTAAACCGGTTTCTCCAAAGTTTTTAGGGTGTAGCCGTTCTGGTGATTTCCACATGGCATCTTTTAAATAAATGTTCAAGTTATTCAATATTTCACAAGAAAAAAAGAGAAGAAGATTGTGTAAAATATCACATCAGTCACAGGGGCCATTTTTATGTACAGGTAATATTATTTTTGATACTTCAAATACAGTTTGCTATTAATACTTTTTTTGATTGCAGGACTTTTACTTGTGTACCTGTCAAACACAATTAAAAAAACAATCTAGAGAGCTAACTATACTCTACACTGCAGCTGGTTGCTAGGTGAGGGGTGCGGCAAACGGTGAGAACAGCCTCTGTAGACCAGAGCAAGTTATTTTGGATACAGCTCAGTCCGTCACAGGACACAGGACGCAGCCGATATGGGCCACCTCATGAATTACTCTTTTGGTGTCCCCCCCCCAGCTCCTACATATTACCACTGAAAATGACAGAATGGCAGGACTCTGCTATTTCAGCACCACGGACAGCTTAGCAGTCAGGCTACTGATGTGTCAGAGCCGTGGTCGGGACCATAGATTCTAACTTGAACAAACCTCAGTCCCTCTCTGCTACGGGGGAAGGAGACGGGGGATGGCATGTTAACAAGGAAGACACACATATATTCATATATTCATGCTTTAACAATAGACATACCTGATAGTTTATTCTTTGAATCACAGTGCCATCTTTTAGCCAGGTGATGGTTGGTGTAGGGTTGCCATTAGCAACACAGGCAAGAGAGAGGTGACTTCCAACCAGAGCCTCCATCACAGGGGGCGGGGCTTTAGTGAAGGTGGGTGGAGCTATTGAAACAAATATTAAGGTGAACTTCAATTCATCCATACACGAGGAAACAACGTACTGTTTACGATTCACAGAAATAGCAGGCTGCTGGTGAGCATTCTGACCAAACTGTCAGAAACAGATGGTGAGGGTGGCATGAGGGTCCAAAGTCCTCTAGTGGGACCTGGACTCACAGCCCAGCACCATGCAGCTTGATTGGCATTCCCCAGAGAACACCAGCACCAATGGCAGGTCCACCATGGGTGCCCCATTCTCTATACAGATGAGAGTGTGGAGACGCTGGTGTGAGTGTGATGCTGGGTTCCTCCTGGTGCAGAACTAGAACTGTGTCCAGAGTGTGCAGACAGTTCCTGGATGATGAAGGCAATAATGCCAATGACTGGTCCTCATGTTCCCCTGACCTAAATCCAATAGAGCACTGAAGGTGACAAACTAAACTGTGTGTAGGGGGTCTGGGGGCATCACATTGTGTGATTTTAACATGTAAATTAAGCATTCTGGTGTACTCCAGGAAGAAAATAGGTCAAAGACAACATTTGGTTTGGTTAACGTTGGGTTTAAGAGTGCCTGGAGTGTATGAAACTTAAAATTAACTTTAAAGTGGTCTCGTGGGGAGATGTGCCTGGTGAGCAAAAACAACTAATTTGTTCCTATTTTTGGCCCGGACAAGCCAAAAGGTTGAATGTTACGTTGGTCGCCATGCCACAGAGGAGGAAAAGACGTTATGTAGTGAACATGTGTTTCCAGGGCGACACGCCGCCAGCGGATTTTAGAGCTCAAAGCATCGATCCGAAGGAGATGAAAAGCTATTGTACGCATTGACATGTTTATGATGCACAGCAACTTCGCTTGCAGTTGAAGAGTCATGTAAATTTGCGAGATGAGCTAAAGTTCACCTTTCGTAGTTGTTTGGATGCATCAAGCTTATAAGATTTCCGACGCTCATTGAATACGTCACACTGATCCATGTCTGGGAGGAGATCCCCGATCCAATGATCTGGAATGCACCCCTCAACGGGTCGATGATTTTGTTTTCCATGGACTGCTGTTCCATCAATTTGTTCTCAACAAATTACACAACGTACATCGGTAACGATTTTCAGCTCGATTCATTTGTTCATCAAGATCTGATGTGTGATTTAATTGTTCCATACTTTTGCTTTGATTTTAGTGCAGTGACATCTTTTAAACAGCAGCAGAAACCTCTGTTCAGTTTACTGACATCAAGTAACATTATTTTTTTCACATAGCGAAGTGAAAATCTCACTTACGCTGCCTTTTAGATCTGCCAACATGAAAGTTTTGCTGCCACTTTAAGTCTCATCGGAGAGAGAGGCTTTTTCTTTTCACACCCAATGCCAAACAAAAACAAACCGCTCGCAACTTCAACCTTTTATTACATTACTTCCAACTCCTAACCGTATTGAACCTTTGTCTAATAAATAACCCGAGAAAACGTGTGAAAAAGCCTCCAGTGCTTTTGCTTTTACAATAATAGGAGTAATTTATCTTTTCTTATCTGGATTAAAAGGTTGAGATGTTTGTTTTATTGTCTGAACACAGGAGAGACCTTGTGAAACTCTGTAATTGCAGAACCACCACACTGACTCCCAGTCCCTAAAAAATAAGCTTTCGCATGTAAATAGATGAGTTCTTTGAGCTCTGAATTTCAGGGCCCGTGGAGGCCATCGACAGTCTCCAATGTTGAGGCAGAGTGGAAACAATAGGATGTGAAGTGCATATCTGCAGGGCATGCCAGTGATGTTACACCCAAGGCCTCAATGCACAGTCATAATCTATGATCTGACACACGCAGACCAACTCTGTGAAACCGTCTCACCTCGCTTTGATCTGCAGCACACGCTGATACTTTGTTCTGTATGTTTGTGAGCAGAGTCATGGCAAAGGTTCTCCCAAATACGAACAAACTTCAAAGCGCAAAAATAACGATGCATATTTCATATTTAGATTCATTATTTAAACCTATCAATATGTGATGACGGACGATAACTATAGTCAAAGAGGATCCGTTCCAAAAACCTGCGTGAAGAAAGTCAAAAGTTATCCAAAGTCTTTTAAAATAGAAGTTTGTTTTTCCAACTGTTTTTTCAGAAGTTTAAGCGTAAACAAGTTAGACGTAAAGCAGCTGTCAGGAAACCAGCAGCGCTCGACAGAATACGTTAAATAAGAGACTAAATGTGGGGAAGATGGTATGGAACATTTCCCGTTAAACCTCCGAGACTAACCTGTTAAATGAGGCTGAAAACAGACGTATTATTTGTCCATGATAGACGGTTGCTGACATCGTGTCATACTGAGGCAAACTACATCAGAAATACAGAACTGGATAATAACGACTTTGAAGGTCATCGCTCGCTGCCGCTGCAGCTCAAATCTGCTTAGTGGAGCTTTAAAGGCAAACTGACATGAAATACATTTTGCCCAGCAAGTGCTAAAATAACTAACCAATTATCAAAAAGAACTGTCTTAAGGTCTTTTCGGACCCAGATGTGAAGAATCTGTGGAAATAAATCGCACTCCAATTTAAAAATTCAAACAGATCCATCTCTATGAGCCAATCTGTGCTGCATTTAGGTCCACATTTCATAGCTTTTGTTTCTTCTTCCCACAGCCGTTTAGATTACTTCGAATTTAGCGTGCAGATATAATCATGCCAACCGATAAACTAATTAATTTCACTAAAGTGATGAATAGATTCTCTCTGGATCTCCATGTCATAATTCTGTCCATTATGTCACACGACAGCATGGACACCGAATGTCCTCTTTGACAAACGAAGGAAATATAAAGGGAATGAACATAAAGTCAACATCTGGATGTAAAGGAGCTGAACTTGATTGTGATGGGAACATACTTTGTTGTCAAGGTTACGTTCAGAAAACTATTACTATTCATGTGCATTAGTTGATGTTATGCTATGGACCTTATACATGTCAGTAATGGCAAATAGTTGCTATGAAAGGCACATTCCTGACCATACAGGATACGTGACAATTCAGTTCATTAATTATTACACATAGTCTGTCCTTCACATATCTGGAGAACTACTCATCTGATCTACTTCACAATAGGAGGGTATATTACTGAGGGCTCCATTTAGTGCTCGAATGCTTGCTCGAATTTGGAACAAGCGAATGGCATTCAGTTGATGGCAGTGGAGGCGGGGCTTCAGGGTTCCGTGGGTCAAGCATGCCACGATGCTGCCGGATGCTGGATAAAGCCGTTTGTTGTGGGAAGAGGAAAACTGAGTTCTTCTGCTTTGATTGACACACGAGGCCAGGGTCATTTTACATATCCAGACCAAATGGTACCTATTTATGTATTATTATAATACAAAATAATAATTCTTATAATGATTTGAGATTGTTTTTAATATTATTATTAATGTATTTATTTTATTTATTATCATTAATCATTTATTATTTACATTGGGATCACCTATGTTGGCTTATATGGGGGAAAAAAAAGAAGAAAAAAAAACACACACACACAAACAAACTTGACAAATCTCACCGGTTACAGAAAGCAGAGTTGTGGTGCCGTTTTGCAGCTCATCCGCGGGTTCGTCCAGTAAGAGGATTCGACACTCGTACGAACCCTGGTCACCCAGCTGCAGGTCCTCCAGCCTCAGGTCAGTGACACGCACCAGTGAGACCCGCCCTGCAGAAACAGTGCAGGAAACAAAAGGTGTGAGGGAAGGGTTGAAGGGCATGGCACAGGCCAACTGCACCTGACACTGATTTCGCTTGTCATCTCCGAGGTCTGACTCATATGAAACGCAGCCCTCCAACGTTGCCCCAAACGGCCGTGCACAAACAACTACCACGTATAGAGAAGGAAATGGGATCTCCTGGTTGCCAGGTGACGGCTCCCTCGAGCCCCGCAGCGTAGCTCGCAACATCAACTCTTTATCTTTTCCAGTCTGCAGCCCACGTCTTTCTAGTGTCCTTTTGCTTTTCATACTTTATCAGGCAGACTATTGTGCAGCGACCTAACAGCATTGAACAGCACGGCTGAAGAGAAACTGTCAATGGAAGAATTATTGAGGACATGCTATCTTATCTCCGCACCATCTCAGGAATAAAAAAAAAAAAAACTGGAAAAACAGCAAACTAGCTGCACTGTGGAAGCCACTGGGATGACTGTGTGGTGATGGTAATTATTAACAGAGGCTCTGATCCTGGTCAGTGTGGCAGAGAGAGGCAGTCCTGACTGTCAGAAAGAACCAGGAAGTTGGAGTTGGGTATGTCGGCAGCGATAACACACCTTATTTACTTTTCCAAGCCACCAAAGGGAGCAAATCCACAGGGGGGGACGAAGGGGGAGGGTTAAAGTAGAGCAAAAACACCCATCAGCAAACACTCGGGGGGATTAGAGCATTTCAAAATCCTACCCTTTGACCCCTGGCAGGTTTTCCCCTCTCTCATGTTTACTGGCGCAGTGTGATATAGGTCAGAATAGACCTTAGAGGGAAGGTTGTGCTGAGGCAGGGATGTTGCGGTTAACGTGACTGGGAGTCGTCAGATAAAAAAAAGGAAGGGAAGGGAAGGGAAGGGAAGGAAGGGTGGAGGTGAAGCGAGAGCACGAACCCGATGCCACCACTGCTGCCGTATGAAAAATGCATGATTGCAAGAGATTTGAATGCGACGTAAATTCATTTGCAAGTGGGACGGCGGAGCAAGAAGGGAGATTTAAGACTCTCTGTCAGCCTGTCTGTGTTTGTGTTGCCCACGGCTGAGAGTGCAAAAACAAGTACTCGCATGGATTCAACACAGGGCAGTTCTCAGTGTGCAAACAAACCCCAGAGTGCAGTTAGGTAAATGGAGCTTTGACTTGTTGACGTCAACAACAGAACACTTCCCCTTTCTTCTTTCTATTAAAAAGCCTCTCCCAGCAGAACTCAAACTCTAGGAAACAATGTAGAATTCTTCATCATGGAATCCATCAGCACGTTTACGGTGATAGGGGAATTGTATTGCTGCATGTTATTTCTGCTAGCAATTAGTGGATGTATAGTGCAGCATTACTAACTAGTTTTATTTGCATATGTGGCTGAATGAGAGCCAATTCTGTGGGAAACAAGTGGAGGCTGCTCCTGCAGCATATCATTGTCTGTGGGGTTTGGAATGAGAATGGACATATATTATATCTGTATTCAATAAAAAATAAAAATGGTCTGGGACCCCCTGCAAGAATAGTTTTTATTGCTGTGTCCTCTGTGCTTGATTTTCAGCATTCAGTGAATAAACATCTTGACTGATGTGCTGCTAAAAAGCCCATGTTGACACAAGGACAAGAATCCCTCCATATATCATGACGCAGGGAACCAAAGAGTGAAAATGATACCGACAACAGGTAGAAGCCCCACCCCCACCACACAATAACACTGCCTCCTCCTCATGTTCCTTGACCCCCATCCCTCATCGGGTTACCTTGTAAGTAGCATCACACACACACACACACACACATCACACACACACACACACACACACACCACACACACACACACACACACACACACACACTGAAGCCCCCGTTCCAACGGCCGCGCTCTCAGGTGACAGAAACATAAAACCATTCAGCGCTGTGACGGAATACAACTCTTTGAAAATGAAAAGCTTCAGTCTGAATTGAAACGTCTACAGACTGCTGTTTTTAGAACAGACTATTAAATGTGGTGGTCAAAGTATTTCTTAAGAAAATTGCTTTTAAAAAAAAGGAGAAATTAAAAATGATCTGCTCCTTAATGCTCCGTCGCGCCTTCATTCCTGCTGCTTCAGCTGGGTCTTGTTAAGTTGATTGTATTCCTGCGTTACGGTTGTCTAATGTCCATTTTAATAAGAAGCAATGAGAATTGTGAAGTGGATTGTGCTGTGAATCACAAAAGATCTCTAAAATGACGTATTCCAAAGTAAATAAGTGGTTCTTGTGAAATGATAAGATGTCGGGGGTGATTCATCAAGCTCGTTAAGAAGCAGCAGGCCCTTTAACGACAGGAGGAACACTGTTTTTCTTCTGCTTTTATTCAGAGTGAAGGATGCGCCAGAGATATTGATTTTCTTTCTCCCAAAATGGATATGTAACATTTTGGAAATTAAGTTTTTAAATGACAACAAAAAAAGTATTTTGGGGTGAATCATCGTGAATGTATCCTGTTCGGTTCGGACAAGGCTCTGATGGAAAAATTATTTTAATGCAATACCACTTGGTGAGACAACGACGTTCATGTCCCCGAGAATGTGATATCCGCGGGCAGGAAGCCCACATCGCCTCTGGAGGGATGTCGTCAGCGTTTGGCGAGCTGCACGGAGGCATTCAGGTTTCGGTTGGAGAAAGAAGCAGATAAGGTTTCCCTCCTCACTGCCTGTTGCTCTATTAACCCTCGCCGTGGGATCGAATTTGAACAGAGAACGGAGCTGCTCGCCGCTGTCGCAAAACACGAGTGAGCCCAACGCAAACTCTCATGTTTGCCCACGTGGGGAAGGCAGCATATTATCCGTGTTAACTGTGTGTAATGGTGTTTCCAAGCACACGGTCTGCTCGTGCTGATTGTGCTCGCAAACAGCAAATGTATCCAGCTGTGTTTGCTTTTTAAAGAGTCAGCAGCTGTATGAGCTGCTGAGGGACCCTCCGTCCTGTTCGCAGAGCAGACACTAATCCTTTCATCTTTACGGCTCTATTACAGCAAACACATTGAGACCCTCTCGACGCTCTCGGGAGAGCGATAGGATGCATCTCACACTTGGGAAGCCGCAAAAACATATTGACGGATGAGGCGGGATGCAATCAAAGAAGTTCGATTTTCACCCTTTTAAAAAAAGGTGACAAAGTGGAAGGAACGGTGGGGGTAAAAAATGTGCGTCAGCCGAGTCAATCGCTCAAATGACCATGAGAATCACAACAGCTAAACAAACGGCGGGACTCCAAAGCCAAACGGTTGGGAGACACCCGAGAACTTTCGCGGCCTGAGGAGGCGAAATCGGCACCACTGGATCCGCCTCTCAAGCGTTACGTTCCCATGCTGCACCTGTTACTCCCACAGCAGCCGGTACCTGCGAGAAAGCCCGAGCTCAGCGTCAGATTGGACAAAGCGTCGACCTTTTGTATCCGCGAAGAAACAGCTTTCTGTTTGTCACCGGAGAGGCATGTTGTGCTTTTATGTGCAGGATGCTTTATGGTTGAGTGAAGTGTACAAGAAGTGTATTCATGAGCCAAAGAGTGAGCGATTTGTACTACCAGTATATTGCCCTGCTTCTTCTAAAACTCAGATCCAGCCGAATGAAGTGTGACATCGGTGTGCGTTGAGGGATCGTCTTCGCGGTCAGTGACAAAAGGCTACTGTCTTTTATGAGCCCGGGCTGGAATTAAAGCCGGCCCGGCTCCCACTTACGATAATTCATCAGGCAAGGTTCACCCTGACTTTATTGCTATGTAAATGTCCGTATCGTATTTCCTGCTCTGGCCTGGGTGAGGGAGTGGCATCCAACTCAAACGAGATAGGCCTTGGCTCAGCTGAACGTGGGTTCTGATCCTCTGACAAACACACACCTTAATGGAATGATTACAGTTCTTTACTGTTGGTTTACAACCAATGAATCTGTGACACCAAGGAGTTTTCTAGATGATGCTAATAAAGTGGCCTAAAGGATGAGGCTGGCAATATTCTGTGCTTTTATTATCGTCAGCAGACCTAAAAAGTTACAATGAACCAATCGTAAGTATTGTCTATTTAGTCTCTGCTACTGAAAGACAGACTAATGTGGTGAAGCAGTGGCGGTAAAAAGGAAAATTAGTCAAAATAAGTTCCAAAAGCCCAAGGTGAGATCTTTTAATTGCTAATTTTGTATGTGAAAGGTAAAAGTCAAAGATCATCTGTTAATAATGAATGAAGACATTGAAAAAAGGTCCAAATGTTCACATTGGAGCGGATTTCTTCTGGAAATGTGAAGTGTTTTTATCTCACAAGATACCTGCTGATCGACAAATGGGCTCTACAGCGTTTACTTTAAACTCCATAAAACTGAGGTATTCTATTTGACATCATTTTATACATATTCCTCCACACCTGACATTTCTGATATCTTTGGAAACTTTGGGATCTCCATGAGAATTTAACATCAAGGCATTGGGTTTGAGCAATGTTTAACCATGCAATGGATTTGAATTGACTGATGTAACAGCAGGTAAGTCGGGTTGATAAAATCTCCAATACTTTCATTGTTATACCATTGTTGATGTCCACTATCGACCGTTATTCCATCTGCTGAAAATAAGCAGTAGTTAACCGGCTGCTATCGGCTCCCACCTGAATGTTAAACAGTAAGAAATGATTCCACTCTTTGAAGTTGTATTGTCATGCCTGCTGGGGCATTTTAGTTCTAAAACTGTATTTTGCCAAAACCAGTAAACGGCGCGCCAGCAGTTATTCAAATAGCCTTCGGAGGGGTCAAAAGATTTAATTTTTCCTCAGGCAGCTCTTTGGAAAATAAAAAAAAGGATGATCTGAACCACCCAGACATGCTTTCCTTTTGTCCACACCGGTCCCATTGTTTGTGACTTTAAAGGATAACAGGAGCTACACAAAGGTATTCCTGGTCCATTGAGGATCTTTTCCCCACAGACTCTCTTTGTTCTTGGAGCTGTGGGCAGAAAGTGCACAATAGATGATGATGCAATGTGAGAGTCTGAGCTCCTTTAAAAAAAGTAGCTCCCACCGAGGCTGGTTTGAAAAGCCTTCAGGGTGGAGCACTGAATACACTCCGAGATGCAGATACTGGTTACTTTCTTTCACTGGAAGAAACTGGGATCGAAGCACGTCAGAACCGCGCTCATTCTAATTATTGTCCGACTTTCTGATGATGATGAATGATAGTTGTAAAGATTTTATCTCTGCTCTGAGTCAAAAGCATATTAAAGATGACAGTGTGACCTACATGAAGATTTCCACTGATCCGAGACCTGAGATTGGTGATATGAACTGTTACTTTAATTATTGCGTGATATCTAGCAAAGTGACAGCAGAGGGTGGAGCAGTTAACTGTTCACCTTCATGGACTGAAAACAGACTGTGAAAGGGTTGTGAGGCATAAACACGGACAACTCCCAGACCGGACAATGCCATGTTATGACCTGTCAATGACGACGTAGCCACGCCCTAAAATCTACCCTGATTTATGGTCTATCTGAGAACATCACGCTCTATTGAAGTCTTGAAATTGGAGATTGACACCATAAACTCTGTTCCCAGAGGTAATAAATAAGTAGGGTCGTTTGATCATAGAATTAAAAAAAAAAATCTGACTTCAGACCAGAGGAGTCGCCCCCTATTGACCCTTAGAAAGAATGCAACTATAAGCCACTTCCACTTTGGCTTCACTTTTCAGACCCGCCATGTTCCTAATCTTGCTTGTGACATATTTGTAGCATTTCTTAAGGCTCACGCAGCTCTGAAGTGTACTCTGTAGTCCATGTTTAATTCATAAATATAAATGATTTACTTTCTTAAACATGTGAGTACTTGGATGTAGACGCTGGCATAAAGCTAGTTGTAACATTATGGTAATATTTCCCAGGCTGATGTTTCAATAAGGATTCTCTTGCATGCATAATCACACTCATGACACATGACATAAACCCTTGAAAAAGATCAGTGAGCAAGAAAAAGATAATAACCAGTATTACATGTATAGCATGCATGTGGTATGCAGGCAATATCCTGCTTCAGACAGGCAGAGACAATTATAGCAATCAAAGTGAACAGCAGGTTTTCATGTACAATCTTCATTATCGGGATCCTTTCCGGAGTTGCTTACCCTCATATTGTGGATGGAGGCGAGGCGCGTAGGATCCGAACTTGATCAGGACGGGGATGTCGAGTCCCTGTCGGACCCATTCCACCACATGCAAGGACGCCGAGGTCACGGCAGCTGGCTGTGATGGGAGAAAACTACACTCTAGCTCCACCACGCCTCCCACCTTTCCACGTACCTCCGGCCTCGCACCTTCAGTGGCCGCTGCAAAAATGAGAAATGACCTGAAGTTACTATACTACTGTACGTAATGGGATGATTAATATTGACAATGTTGCAGAAAAGATGAGCTGAAAAGACAGCTGGGATGGAAAATATCTATCTCATAAAAAACGATGGAGATACTTACAAAATAGGCAAAAAAGTGCCAACACAGTGAAAATCTGCAAATATGATCTGGTCGACCCCATATCCGTCACTCATGCAACCTGCAGCATGTTCAATCTGTTGGCAAAAGAGACACAATTGTCACAATCACATTACTGCCTTGGCTGCATGAAAGAAGACAGCCATCTGTGACAGATTTCCAAAGTAAAAAGGCTACGGCAGAGCTGCCGCTTCTGTCATAATTTTACAGACAGGAGCAGAGGAGCGCTCAGATTTTTATACAGCTTTCCAATAACTGGAATTCATCCCATATCATTACACAAATGGGCAGAGCTGCCTCGGCTGCCAGAAAACTCCCCGGCCCTATATCCTTTTTCTGAAAGTAAATGTCATAAATGTCACATAAATCTCTTTGAGAGTCACGTGCTGAGCGACATCTAAGTGTTTTATTTAGAGCACATCAATGAAGACATTTGGCTGGAGCAGGCAGGAGACTCAGCACTCAAGGACAGAGATGAGTTGGGCTGATGGGAGCCTAGGCTACTGCGAGGCATAAAGGAGTGCAACTTAATGTCAAGACCGATTCTTTGGGCTCAAAACAACCTCCCACGTCCATTCGATCAAACCAGAGTGAGAAAATCGATACGGTGGGTCAGATTTAAGATATGCAGACTAGTCATTCCCCTTCTATGGTAGGGGCTACCAGCTGTTGTGTGAATTTAGTAAATAAATTAGCAAATGCCACACATGCTACTGGGCAATCTTGTATTATGCAGGCAATTTGCAGCGGGGCCACAGCTGCTGCTGGTTAAGGTCAGATCTGACAGGAAATGGGCTGATACAGCTCTACAGTCACACAACAGTCCAGCCATGCTTGCTCTGGCCCACTCACATCCATAACATCTCATTAAGCCGAGTTAATGGCAGCGCAGCACACCCATGAAAAGAGCAAGGGTTACGCACTCACAAGGCAAACATCTAGAAGTGTGCCACGCTGATACTGGCTCTCTCTCTGTGTGCACACAGCACTTACACTGCACTGGGTCATTCATTCTGGCACAGTGGTCAAAGCAAAATCAATCAACTACCACGGCAACTACAAATCACAATTAGTGGATGATGCTAAATGCAAAACTGTTGCTAAATATTTAGTTAAGCTGAAACAAATGAAGACTCATTAATAGCAGAGAGGCTGCAGAGGTGACATGTTTTTGCAGGCTAATCCTAGGAGATAAGGCTTTTGCACACCGGGGGCGAGACGGATAAACGGCACGAAAATTGCAACGTTCTCGTCTGCAAATATTTTGCATTAAAACTAAATGCAGCCATTTGAATTTGTCACAGTCTGTATTGGGAAGGTACACAGGGCTGACACATGGAGACAGACAATTTAGTCATTATTTCACCCATCCTGCATGACTCTGGACTGTGGGAGGAAGCCAGAGAACCCAGAGGGAACCCAGAGAGAACAAGTAAACTCCACACAGAAGGAACCTGAGCAAACAAGCGTGCCGCCCTCGCCGTGAATGTAAAGATAAAAAGTATAAACATTTCCCTCTAAGGTATAAAGACTAGAAGTAGTATAAAATATAAAGTACTTCAATATGGATCGTAATAGCAGTACTCAAGAAAATGAACGTGGTTAAACTGCTATTGTAGGGGCGGCAAGAAATTCTGAAGAAATAAAGCATTCTTCACTCAGCCAATAGTTTAATTCCTGATTGTGGTGTTGAGGGACAACTGTTGATGCAACGACAGCAGGGAAGAAGTGAATTACTGGCAGAGGTGCACCAGCTCCAATTACAGCTCATAAAACAAGAACAAACAAAAAGAAAAACCTAAGGAAGAATAAACTCAATATTAGGGAAGTTCTCCAGTTAAATTGGAAGTTGCAGTTTGATTGACAGCACCTGGCTTGTAACATTTCTGGCGCTGGATGTACATTTCTTGAATGCCACCTGCTCAAATGTCAATGCAATCCAGCGTCCTGTCCACCTACAACACTTCAGCAGTATAAAAGATTGCAACATTAAGACACGATACATTGCAGAGGAAACTCAACAATAATAACTTCACATTAATCATGAACGACACCAAACCTCCCTGCTTTGTGCTGTGTTTTTGCAGTACTGTGGACTGTATAGGGTTGGTTTGAATTAAGTAATGCATTTAGGAGTACAGTATGAAATGGGATTGTTGCTCAAATTAAAGAGGCATGTCTGTGGAACTGATGAACATGAGCATCAGAGCAGCACCCTTACTGGATCTGGATCCATCTGGATTCTGGTGTGAAGCTGCTGGAAAAGTTAGCTTCATAATTTAAGGTCAACTTTACAGCTAATTGTTGAAGTCATCTTAGGCTAGCAACTGTATTGTTAGCAACGGTAGCAACGCCATTGTAGCGACAGACGACACCAAGGTAGCGACACAATGCTTACAATGTTTACTGAGATAATAAATCAAGTCATTTTCTCATAGACTTCCATGCAAAAGGACTTATTTTCGCAACCAGCGGAGTCGACCCCCTGATGGCCAGCAGGGAGAATGCAGGTTTAAGGCACTTCAACTTGGGCTTCACTTTTCAGAACCAAAGTTTGTTGCCTCTAAAACTGACAGGATAAAAAGTTCCATTATAAAAGAAAAGGTTGATTGTAATAGAATTGTACGGTCAAATAGTGACGTCTTTGCCATCCTCCTCCTGAGTACGAGCAGTTAACACATACTTGTCCCAGCAGTTGCACGGACCATATCTGCTCTCCCTAACCAAAAGGCTTTTATGGGCTTTTTCATTTCATGGCTGGGGCAAAGTCTGAACTAGTGATACACAATTACACAGGCTGTCAACAGCTGCAGTGCTGCTTTCAACTCACTCACATGCTTCAGCAAACAGCTCAGCATTCACAGATTTTCCACAAAGTTAAAGTTGAAAAAAAAAACAAAATACAATCTGAAGTGCGTTGCCTGAAAGCAACAGACGTCCTTTGCCCTTGACGAAAAGCAGAGTTCATCCAGAAGCTACATCTGAATTAGCCCTCGAGTGTTTGCTGAGAATGAGTCAGGTGAGAGTAAAGGTATGTTTCTGTTGATCTGGCACAGCAGGCGAGGACGAAAGAGCGGCACAGCAGCACAGATTACGACTGCGTGTTGCCATGACTCTTCCCCTTTTGGCACATAATCAACATATGCTAAGCATCTTCTCCTCAAGAGACCGCCTCTTGTTAACTCAGAAGAACGGGAACAATACGGACAGAACCCCCTGAAATGGCGTTCATCATGTCACTGATTAAAGAAATACAACCTGACACTTAAGCTCCCTTTTTGGCATCCACATGCAGACAGCAACAGATGAATAAAACTGTTTATAGTTTTACTGCTCTGACAAGGTAAGTCTTATTCATCTGTCTGGCGAAATAACAAGGCAATAAAGTGAAACAACAGTGATAAAAAAAAAAAAAATATGGGGAGAGAAAGTGAGTTGGGAAAATGTAGCAAACACAGCAGGGAGAAAAATGACGAGAGGCAAAATAAAAATTCTCATTAAGCAGTGGGATATTTTCTGTCATTAAATGTGAACCAAAAGCCTCGTTGAGCCGCCGAACAAAAGCGACCTGCACAGGTGAAAACACTCAGCCATAGTAGACGTCCTCCCTCTGACACGGCACACAGTGACAGCGAAGCACTCTGGGAAATGTTTAAAACCATAATAAATGAGCCGGTAGCTCACAAAAGAAAGTGTCCGGGCTCACGCAGATTTATCAACTGACCGAAATAGAAATGTCAGTGACAGGCGTGCTGTTGAAATGCTGCCTTTTAATCTACACAGGGAGAGAAAGGGGAGCAGCTGATGAATACACCAACCTGGCCGATACACACCAACCTTCTATAGCCAACTGCATTTGAAGGTAAAAGATAAAAGGGTCTCATTGACATTTTGCTTTCTGATCAAATTCCATTTCGTTGGCGCGATATGTTTGTTTATGTCTCTGCTCAAAAACATGTCCTTTCTATTGCTCTAGACGGATACAGGTGCTGTAACCCGTGGGGAATGTGAAACTCAGATAATGGCCCGGCGGGTCGGGATGGTTTCAAGGTTGTTTGGAATCTGCCATCAAGCTAAAGTAGACATTAACCTCTGACCAGAGTGAAAAGGGGAAAATGTCCAATTCCTAATGTGTTGTGACCCGAAAGGGACAAAAACAATAGTGTTAATAACTTTAAAACTGATAAAAACTTAATGGCAAACGTACTCCACAGATTTAGCTCTAAGGTTGATTTACAATGGAAGTTTAAAAAACTGATTCAGCAGAATCCTTCTTCCTCCACATACTTCCACCATCCTTCCTTCCTTCCTTCCCTCTGAGGCCTACATTACCTACAATGCAACTCGACATGTGGGTGTGTTATGCAAGGTTTCCCATCAAATTACTTTGGACTTTAGGCTTTCTAAAAGATGGGACTTAAAGTAAATAAGAACCCTGCTGGAATCTGATATGTTAACAGTAAGAAGAGAAGTAATGCAGAGACACAGAGGCCCTGGATGTCTGACAGCTCCAATATTGAATCATTAGAATTGAAAGGACTTTGTCTCAATTAAAATAAAAAAGGACCAACACAGCTTTTTAAATTAAAGTGAGTGATCTCAAAGACTTCAAATGTGCTTACAAAACTCTGAGACAGAATCCAATCAATATGTCCAACATATTCCAATAACATTAATATGTAACACAAACAGATCATCTTTGGACTAACAAGTTCTTACCCACAAGGTGCCTCATTCTTTGATTTGTCCCTGTAAGTGTATTAGTAAAAAATGCCATAGCTTGCTCATAGCTTAGATAAGCCCATTTTCAAATTCTAGTAAAAGCTTCCCATCACAAAGGGAAATCCTTGGCGAGGTTTGGTCAGATGTGAGAGAAAATACGCCGGACTGGAAGGGGAGAGGAAAGGAAAAAAAATAAATGTCAGCTATATTTCTTGCATCAGCGAGTGGACAGAAAAATCCAGATCAAAGCCACAAACTTGAATCTCTGAAATACACTTCAGTCACACACAGGAAAGAAAGGACGCAGGGATTAAAAGCAAATCACAAACAGACTTGGCTCTAAAGTCAAGATCAACGAGTCACAGTCAAGGCCTACACTTTCCATTTCAAGTCATTATAAACCTTTTGCCAGATATAATACCATTTATTTTATTTTTTTAAATGTACTGAATAACAAATTATTTAAATAAATGTGCAGAATTGTCCATTACATTACTCATAATACAATTATCTTTATTTTCTGAGTGTGATGTTGAGCATATTTTTGCTTCCTTCTTGACGTCTCCGATTATGTGATCTATCATCTGCCGTCTGTCTGTCTGTCTGTCTGTCTGTGTGTGTGTGTGCGTGCGTGTGTGTGTGTGTTGCTCTTCACTGTCAAATGCACCTTCCCCTAATAACGGGGCAATGTGATTGCCTGCTGTCAAAGCATATCTGTTGTCAGAAAAAATGAAGAGCTTTTACGACGTAATTTGACATTTTCTTGGTCTTTGAGAGGATATAAAATCATTCCAACTCAAAAGTCCAAGTGAGGTTGACTCGAGTCCACACCTTAAAAGTTACTATATTTCCATGTGATTCCAAAATAGGTTTGATAGATAGGAGATTAATTTGAGTTTGAAAAGTGAAAGTTTAGTAGACATCTAGACGAGATGTTTTTTTCTGGTCTGAATCCGGGTTAAATGTAGACTATACTGTATGTTGGGCCTGTGAGAGCTAAAACACAGAGGCGAGGTTGAAGAGATGTCTGGGGAAGACAAGTTTTGCAAAACCAGATGAATGACAGCGTATCTCTGTCCAGTGAAAAGCACTTAAACATTGCAGCAGAGTTTAGCAAAGCAGAATTTAATTCTGATTTTCTCAATCACTGATGGAGTCTCACTTTTTTTTCATTGCTCTTGTTGTTGATTTAAAGTAGGTGGGGCTCAGCTGGAAAAGGGTGACGTAGGAGACCAATCAGCATTGAGCAACATTCGAATGAGAAGCTGGCGACAGTCAGTCTACTGAAACCACGTCGACGCAGTCCTAATAAAACAGAACTTAATTGAGGTTTGAGTGTTTAAACTCTTAATGAAAAATACCTACAAAGATGATATTTTTTACTTAGTGTTTTACGAATGTAGTCATGACCATCAGTGCTTTAAAGAGCTCTTTGAACTTTTGGAGTTTGGAGTTTTCAGGGGCCTTAAAGGGCCAACACCAGTTGGTTTTTACACGACTGCCATTTGTAATTGTGTTTTGTCAACTTTTCTGACAGTTTGATTTGGTTTCCGAGTTCATAACATTACAGGTTTGCAGACGTTCAGTAGACATAGATAATCCATCGGGGTAACCACATTGTCTCTTTGGATCTCCTCTCAATCTTTATTCTGCACTGCAACAGGCATCCGAGTCACTTGGATACAGCATGCAAAAACACTGGTATTGCCTTAATAGTTCTTGCCAGGTAATGATTTGCATCAACTCCAGACCAATTTAAGTTTCACAAGTGTTTACTGCATACATATAATTCCATTGGTGTCAGTCCTTCACCTCCACAATAAAGTCAATTTCCACTTTGTTGATGTAAACGTAATGGAAAATTCTATATTGTGGGAAAACTGCGCTTGTCTGGCACCTTGAAGGACTCAAATCAAACCACAAATAGAATCTGATTAAATGGATCACTCAAAGTCAGCAGCACAAAGAGATGACTTTTCATACGCTCTCTCTTTCCAGTGTACGGTGGTACTGAATAAAAAACAAGGCTCCTCTATGAACCACCGGACATAAAAACACAGTGAATGAATGAAAAACGTCTTTTTGTGATTTTATCAAAATTACATGAACTTGTAGTTTGCAATCTTGCACTTTTAGAGCCCTGAATTTAATTAATGGGACAACCCCAACATTATTTTTGGCAGCAACATTTCCAGGCATCCATCAGGTTGAAAGAGTTCAAAAGGCTGTTCTAAAAAAAAAAAGTAGACATGCCACCATAACCAAATTAAAACAACAACGCCAGAGGGAGGAGGGGATCAAAATTAACATACAGACTCTAGACAGGTCTAGTTGGTATTTTGGGAGGTTTGTATTGAACTCGACTGCTGCTGAGTTCAAGCATCACAAACTTTGTAGCAATTTTCACCATTCCCATTATAACGAAACCCATAAAAACGTAATTACTCACGTTTGAATGCATGACACCGCTCGGAGGATTGAGAGGACATTTCACACTTTGGGCTCAGAGCATTACGTTCTGCTCCCTTTTCAAAGCTGCTGGAAGTCACAAACACTTTCGGGCTCATTTAACACTGCTGCCTTGTTTTTACTGATCCTACCTGTGGCTCGGCTTTCCCTTTAAAAACACATCCTCAGTTCGCTCCTTCCGGTCCAACTTGTGTCCAGGCTGCGCGTGGAGCCGCAGTGCACGCGGGCCTCGACCCCGCGAGGCGTTCGCAGACCACCTGAAATAGGAGCGTTGGTACTGAGGGCCAACAGGTGTTCGTTTCACGTACAGGTGACAGTGAAGCATCGGCCCACTTCGCTGCTCCCTCGCCGAGCGCCACAGAGTCCAACCTCCTCCCCCCCCTCCCCTCCCCTTCCTCCCCCTCGTCCCTCCTCCGGCTGCTGTTTGCCTTCAAAAGACTGAAACCACATGAAACTGAAGTCAAACCGCCGCGGCTTGTAAGCCCATTCATGTTTAAACTACTGCAGATTTCATAGAAGAGTGTGTTTATGAAGGCAGAGGATGAAAAAGTCGATTTCGTTTTTATTAGGCCTTCATCCCCTGATGTCACCCAGTGTAGTGGTAACCACAAGAGGGTGTCCTTTACCTGATGTTGGTGGTCGAAGCAGGTAGAACAGGAACACTTGTTGGAGTCGCAATAAACAGAAACTGACATCTTGTGAGGAATAACAGAGGCTCCGTAGAAGCCACCCTTCCCAGATGATAAATGAGGTAAACTGCTTGGTGGTGCTTTGCATCCAATAATCTTTGTTTTTGTTCTTCTGCCACAGTGACCGCCCACTCGCTACTGAGAGGCAAACATTGCCTCATGAATGAGGTCTAACATTATTTCCTCTTCGAACAACAACTTAAGGATAGATTTATGTGATTTGTTTGCTTGTCTTTTTTGTGTGTGTATTGAATTTGTTAAGCACGTCATTATATTACAACAAAAACAGAAAACAGGTGAAGAAGAATACAGAAAATTTAGAGTATCATCTTAATATAGATTCAGACAGGTGTACTTTTTCAAGGTCTCCAATATATAATCAGAAAGTGCTACCCATACAATTATTGATGGTCCAAAATAAAGAAACATGCACACGTTGTCATCAAGACATTAAAGCAAGCAGTCGTCCGTCGCCTTCTCCCCCTCTAGAAAGTTCAGAAAAGGACCCCAGATGTTCGGCAGAATACTTAATTGAAATGAAAAATACCTTTTCAGCCCTTTTAGATGTTCACCTACTTAACAATATATGCTGAAATTTTCTTCGTGTTTTCTATGTTTCCTTCCTGGAATACAAAATATGAGTACTTACATCAGCTGGTACCAACCACTTTCAACCCATACAATCATCACATCCATCCTTCAATCAATCAATAAGCAACATTGGCTCTGCACAGAGATAGTGAAGTTTGTGGGCAAACCTTTTAAATGATCCAATCAAATTCCTCCCAGTGTAACATCCCACCTGCCATCCTGTTTCACTCGGAGATGTGTCACAGTATGGGAGACAGATACTCCTGAAAAGTTTCAGCTCATCTTCAATCATAAATGGAAGTTTTTCAAGGGCAGTGGAGTGTGATAATCGTGCGAGCCAGGCTGTGATTAGATGTGTTTCCGTACCAGGCGGTGATTGACAGTGACAGGATGCTCTGGATTATAACCCTGCTCGACTGGGTGTTTCCATGTTACCCAGAAGAGAATTTTAATCGTTAGGCAAATGATTTAATTCCACCGTTCATCTCCATAACCTGCCATCGCAATCATGTTCCAATAGCCTTTGCAGAGAATGAGCCTCGCTGCAATCAACAATCACAGTGACAAAACCTCTCATTCTAGATCAGATGTCTACTTTTATTTCATTTTTCTTAATCAAGCATATACATGTAAAAATACTTTCATATTCAAATCCAAATGAATAATGCACAAACAGCAGTACTTCATACAGGAAGTAAAACATGTCAAAAATATACTGTACTTGGACAAAGTGATTGATCTTTGGATAGATACTGCAATGTGATCCCTCGGGAGACATACAGCTCCCCCGGGGTTTGAATAAAGCCATATAAACTACATTCAAAAATAAATATTTGTTGAAAATACACTGTGAAACAGCTGTGCAATTTCCTTCTCCTTTCATCCAGGTCATGGACTTCCTAGCAGTAGTAAGTAAACGGCATCTGTGACTCATCCCAGGTTTGTTAGCGCTTCCTGAATGAGTATACGAGTATACGCATTATTGCAGGCGAGCAACATCCTCTACCCGTTCGGCTCTTCATGATAAAGCTGAATATATGAAGCCTCTAAAGTTCACCAAACTTTTGTGTGGAGGATAATGCAACGAAGAGCATCGAATAAACAGCACTGCATCTTTTAAAAAACAAAAATCAGCAAAACAAGTCTCAGTGACAGAGTTTTGCATAATTTGCTACATTCATTCAGAAACTCAAAGTAAACAGCAGGCGAGAGTCTCAGTGTTTTAACCTATCAGCAGCTGTCATCTGGCTCAGTCGCCAAAATCCGGGATGTCGTCGTAGGAGTAACCACGGTAACCCTTTGCGGCGTAGTAGGCAATCCTTAAGTGGTAAAATCCAGGGAGGAACACGAGTATCCCTATGATGATGACAGGAATGGTGCGGTCCGGGTGCTGTAAACACAACAACGTCGGGGATGAGAATCTGTTATTGGAGTAGACGTTTCTTTATATTTAGAAGCTTGGGAACCATTTCTTTACTTCAGGTGTGCTGGAAGTACCACAGAGTTCTCTATGTAGTCAGGCCTTAACATGCTTAGCTCCATGTTGCCTGCCAGCACCACATAAACAGGCTTCATTAAAGGGAGTGCAGAAGGCGAGCAGAGGTGATGGCTTCACCGCCCTGAGAGCTGGCTTCCTGTAAATCATTAGTCACATACAGGGAGGGCAGCTAACCCCCAGGATGCACAGGCACTCCTCGCCGACGCAGAGTGAAGTGTTTCATTTCACCACCAGATAGCAGCCTTGTGCACGGAGTTACTGTTGCCCTCTCAAAGGTGCACTGCTGCAAAGGCCATAACAATAGGTGTCATCTTATTGTAAGCATTTGAAATGTTATGTCCACAATGTGCAGTGTATATAGAGATAAACCTGAGGTGCTTTTTAAAAGGGTCAATCCACCCAAAGTACAAAAAAAAAAAACAAGAATTGATTTTGTAAAAAAAGAAAACAAATCTTCAACCTCCAACTGAATCTCATGCTCAGTTGTCATGGAGATGGCTCTGTTTTTTCATCACTTGACTGACTATGGCCTGACTTCTATAGAAAGACGACTTGTTCCATTGGCTGATGAAGACCAGGTGATGCGGATGAAAGCCTTCAATAACTTAACCTCAATGTCTTTTTGCTGTTTTGTGAAACTGATCATTGATTCTTTAGATTAAAATAAGATTTTTTATACCTGAATAGAGGTCAGCGTTGTAAATATCTTGTCAAAGTAAAAGGACAGCCTGATTTCCCTTTCATTTGCCACTGTATTCAACATTTCTTTTCACAACATTCTGCGCCTAATACATTGACATAGTTCCAGCTCACAGAGCATTCACCAGTTGCTTGAACCTTGAGTAATTTGCTGTATTAGATATGCTTTTTGAACTTGTGTGGGCTAATTGGCACGTAGACAGCTCCAATACTGTGATGTTGCCTTCCTGTCAGATCCAATTTTCTGCAAATACAATCCGCAGACTGAAAAATATAAATAAAAAAAATCAAATTCGCATTAACCTCCTACTGATAATTACAAATACAATATGTGCCGACATGGAGCCATGATTTTACGAAGCAGAAACCCCAGCAGGGGCTCCACCAAAGATGGCACTCCAAGGTATCACACATCAAAATCATTAGTTGTATTCAAACGCACACAAAACCATGGGAAACGCAAGAGCAGAGCGGAAAACTGGCAGCAAGCGAATTAAACGCCAGGACAACAGTTCAACAACAGCTATTTAAAAACAGGATCAGCTCGACGTGAATGTTTTAATTACTGCATGGGTTGACACGTTGAAGGCTGCTGGCTCTCTAAATGTGTCAAAACGAGGCCTGTGTATCAAAGTGCAATACTTTTTCTGGTACCGACTGAAATGCTTTCATACTGTAGCACCGAGTGTCAAAAACTGTCAAGTACCCGAAAGCTGGCTTTGAATGTCTGGTCAGATTAACTGTCTTGTTTACTTATCTTTGATCAGGTAGCTCCTGATTTAAGTCAAAATGTTGCAGATTTTAGGATATTTCATTTAGGGAACTCTTGTAAAGCTGCTTATGACAGCATGTAACATCTCATCAGCAATGTTTGCCTCCAGATTAGCACCTTAGAAATATGCCTGTGTTCAAAGATGAATTCAGTAAAAATGAAAAAGGGTGCCATTTGATGCCACTCTCATGTCTCATGTATGATGCTAACAGCAGCGGCCGGTTAGCTTATCTTAGCTTAGCATATCTTAGCTTAGCATGAAGACAGGAAACGTGGGGAAACAGGAAACAAAATAGCCTAGCCCAGCTAGCATATCATCCTCAATTAATTTGTACATGTTAAACAATGTGTGTGTGTGTGTGTGTGTGTGTGTGTGGATTCAGCTTCATATTCAGTGTACAGACACGAGAGTGGTATCAACCTGTCTTCTCGTCTAAATCACTTCCGCAAGAAAAAGAATACGCTTTTTTCAGAACTAGTTGAATCATTCTTTCAACGTCAAGATGCATCCCAGGTGAAGGCTGAAGACTTGGTTAATCAAACTGCCTGGAGAGGTGTCGGGCGACATGGAAATGAAAAGCTTGTCTAGTTCACATTTTGGAGCAAAACAAAAAAAGAGATACTTCTTCCAGGCAGGAATTACACTGAGAACAGACAGGAGGCAAGCAGCTCAGACGGAAACATTTTCTGTCACAAACGGATTTTCAGGAGAACAAGCCTGACATTATGGGAGAATGTGGCATGCCTCACAATGAGCTCTTTGGCAATAGAACAAGATGTATTTGAATATACATTGCAAATACTGGAGACACATTGAACCAACAGTCCAACTTCAGACAATCTGGACCTGAGACCCATCAGAACCCATTTGACAATAACTGACCAGACTCACCTCAACCTGTATGGTTCCTGACAGAAGAAGAGCCCCGAAGGTTATCAGTAAGGAGCCAATCAAAAACAGGAATATCGCCAGCGCAATCGCCTTGTACGGGACCTTTGGTGGGCTTTTCTTGAACTGTGAAACGTTCAAACACAAGACATTTCATTTTCAGATTTTATTATGGCTAATAATAGCAGATAGTGAAGCTTAGGTGCAGCGCTGCTTCGGCAACTGTGCTTTACTTTCATAAGCAAATTATAGATTTAATCATTTTATTAGAATCCTTTTGGTTCGAATCAAAACAAAATTAGCCAGCGGTAATCCCTCACAAATACTGTAAACAGGAAAAAGCTGATCTGACTTGCTCTTTTGCACACAGCTACACATGGCTGATATAACCGCTCTTGTATCATCACAGAAGCCATTGGCATGTCATTCATTGGAACTGACCTCAAATGAATTGCCAGTTGTAGTAAAAGGTTGGATAATTACCAGGCTCCTGAACAAAGGTGTCTCACCTGTAAGTCTATGTAGCCGTCCTCATCACCTGCCAGCCGTGAATACTTGACCTTGTTGTTGGATATTCCAGCTCCCAGCATATTGCCTCGAGTTGCCTTCATTGGGAGCTGTTTGGAAAGAGTGACACGAGAGGCAATCATTCAGAGAATTTCCTGAACCCTGCTTATATCAGTTTTATTTGAGAAAATACAGTCTTCCTATTAAGAGGCTGCCCAAGAGACAATGTTCCTTAGAAGGACCGAAAGCTACGGAGCGGAACATGCTCATCCCCTCTTTTCATTTGCAGCGTCATACTGAGCTGACGTTTTTATTCAGCGTCTTGCACAACTTTCCAGTATTTCTAACTTTAATTTCATGGTTCAAACAATAGGTCACCATCTACCTGTTTTAAGGGATAATTAGTAAAATGAGAAGTTTGCAGAACACCTTCTGAGTGTTTTTTCGAGATCTTGTGATCTTCCTGCTTTTCCACAAAATTGTTTTTCTACGAACCCTGCCTAGACTAATTTATTGGAATACATGCCATTTGGGCTAAACAACAAGGGTTTACTCATAGATTTCACAGATTATCGCCGTTTCATCTGACGTGGCATGAAAAAACCCAGAACAATGATGAGCCCAGAGGGATTCGGAGAAGTGTGACGACACCAGTGATCGGATATTGCTTGAGGCTTGAGGTTTGTTTATGCTGGAGATTTTGGCTCTGTGAATACTTGCATTTGAACTCCCCACGGGAGACTAAATCCATGTATAAAAACCGTTGTTCCTGCTTAAACAGAGTACGAGGAGCTTTCAGAAACATTGCATTGTTTCGCCGGCAGCTGTCACATCAACTCGCCACTGAGCCTGTCTGATGAGGAAAGCTCCAGGTTGTAGTTGTACTGAAGTTTCAGCACTTCCTGCAAAAAGGGAAAACTATGGACTTAGCAAGAAAAATGGAGGAAAGTGTTGACAGGAGCATTTCTGGATCTTCCTTTATTGTCTGAGGAAAACATACGCAGCTTTGAATGAGAGCAAAAAAAAGCAACAAATATGCGGGAGTCTTCATTAGTATTCATCTGGATCGGTTTCAGGGAGACAGAAGCTTTTGTGCAAATAATTTTTCCACAAGTTTTGCTGAAGAGCAGCATTCTTCTGAAGGATATTCCCTAATTACAGTAGTTCTTGATGATGCGTGTCTCGCACGTTGCTCAAAAATATTGCATCAATGCTCAATTGGCTTTATAGACAAAAACTAAAATATATCAGGCCAACAAAGCAAATATGGGGTTACAAGTGTTTTTTGATGCTGATGCTACAGACCTGGATGAATTGCTTACACTATGTGAGCCAACAATACATACAACATGCACGATCAGCAGCAAAAAACTCTGGGGAGCAGCAAAACTGAGGCAAAGGAGGAGGCTGACAGAAGTGGGGACAGGATCCTGTACAACCAGGTCAGAAACACACTGGAAACACACTGCAGGTCATGGAGACCACCCCCCCAAACTGCCTGAATGTGCTCTGCTGCAGGTTTGACACATCAGAATCTGCTAGGAGGTTGTGTGACTTTCAGAGACAGAAGATCAAGAAGACATCAGGCCCAGACGGCATGTCACCCTGCTGCCTGAGAGTCGGTGCTGACTACCGCATTCACACAGATGTTCAACACATCACTGGAGCTGCCTGAAATCCCCTCCTGCTTCAAATGCTCCACTCCCTGATGTTTGTGGTCATGAAATCCTTTGCGATGGCTGGTGTTGACCCACAGGCTTCCATCAAGAAAAAATATTTTTATTGTATCACACAGATACAACATCTTTATTTTAGTGAACATCCTTTTAGCAAAAAAACAATCAAATAATATTACATAAATTGATCATAAATCAAAAGGTCTCTGTGCATAAATGAAAGATACATTTTTAAAATGTAGTTTTGTATCCTGTATTTTCAGGATCTACTTTTCTCTTCCCAACCATGACAGCGAGCTGGACAGCTTTTTCCAAGTCTCTCATGATGATAATTAAGATAATGGAAATTTACCACGATCAACTTGTGTGTTTTTTAACATGATTTGCAATAAATCCTAGTCCGTCTGACTGTCCCTAGGCAGAAGTGAAAAATTTAAATCATTGGTGCCAGCATGCGCTCCATTCAGGACTTGGACAACAGAAACTGCTTCTTTCTACAAGCTGTCATGATAACACCAGTCACATAGTGTCAGGAGTATTTGACTGTAAGTGTCTAGCGCTGTATTGTGGTAGACAAGTGATAAATAGAGATTGATTTAAAAAATACAGGATAAAAAATGCATTATTGTTATCCATTATTTATGCAAGGAAACCTTATGATTTATGATCATCTAATTTAAGTTTATTCTATTGCTTTTCACCCCCAAAAAAAAGGGTGTTCACTAAAAAATCTGTGCATCTGTAATGCAATACAAATATTTCCCTTTTGACTAAATGTAAAGTGATACCAGCATGTTTTGGTTCAGTCTTAAGCATGTTTTCATTGATTTTTCTGTAAAATATCGTGGATCGTAATTACTTTGGCCAGGATAATCGTGATATGAAAATCTCAAACCATCCCATGCCTAGTGTCAAATATAAATCTGTATACAGCCCGCTGTCACATCCACCTACCTAGAATAAGGCAACCCGTTAACCATCACCCTTTGCTCTTCAGTCCTACTGTTTACAAATTTAGTTAAAAGATTCTGAGATCAGGTGACATCGTGTTTACGGATAAAAAACTTCATAACATGTATATGGACACATGTAATACTTATTGTGTAATACTTGGTTTCCCATACATTATACAACACATTGTATGGTGGTTTATAAACTCATTTAAGAATTAACCTGTATACTTTTTAAAACTGGCCTCCTACAATAAATATTATAATTGCACCGTCTCCTAATGTGTCTGCAGCTAAAGTTGTAAACTATAAAACCACAAAACCGACGGAAAAGAAAAAAAGGCGAAAATAGTTAGTTCCACCCCCACAAGTACATTTAACATAGAAGAAATTCCTAACATATGCTAATTACTGTCAAGAACAAACAAGTCGCTTCTGTGTATTAATACCATAAGTTAGCTGGGGCTGTAGACATGAATGGTCCCAGTGTAAACTGCTTAGTTAACCCGCTTCTGTTGTATGTCTAATAAATAGTCATACCTAATTAGCTGGAGCGTTAGCTTCTTAGAGGCTACGCTATCAAAAACTAGCTAACGTAACCCGGCTGACGTACGCAAATACATTCATTTAAACCTCGTTTCTTCTCCTCGTTCCTCTCTTACCTACTGTCGAGGTATAATTAACACCGTCAACGTCGGTTTTCAGCCCACTCTCCTCTGCGGTGCCACATTTACACTTTTGTTTCCACTGATGGAAAGATAAGTCAACTTCCTTGTTTACAAGTACAGCGCATGCGCACATAACTCTTACCCAGTTTCCTATCCGGTTGAAGTTCGCAGGTCCATGTTGTCCAACTATATTCTGTCCAAATAATCCCACAGCGATAAATATTCACTTACAAGTGGAGTCCTTTATTAAAACCTCGTTAAATGTACAGCTTATTATTATTCAGATTATTATTGTTAATAATAATGAACGTGATTGGCTGTTGTTCCAGGAGGTGGGGCCAATTTTTTGTGTGTAATTGAATAAATTGGTAAAGTACCTCAAAACTATCACTACAGTATTTGAGGTTGTTATATTTTACCAATAAATCATTATTAATTATTCCAAAACTACAATAATAATAGATTCAATATTAGACTGGTAGCACACCTCTTGAAATATTCAGGCATTGCAACATTTTTCAATCACATTCCAAGCAGGCAGCATTTCTTCTTCAGTATCATATAGGAAGGAGGAGGAGGAGAGTTCACACCGTTCAGGAAATCCAGATACAATGATGAATAATTCATTTTTCACAGGCGAGCCATGAAGCTGCATCACCGACATAAGAGCAGCAGGCAGCATCTTATCAAGTGTACTTATGTTAATATATAATAACCGATATGTCACTAAGCATCGGCACTCATGCTTTCTGAGGGTGCACTTTGGCACAGCGATGCCATACACTGTATTCTGAGGATCAGCATGCCAACACACAACGACAATGCAAACAGGCTGAGGTTTAGCAGATTCATCTTATCATATAGCATCAGCATGCTAACATTGGCTAATTTGCATTAAAAAAAAGTAGCTGAGGCTGATGGGAGTGTCGATTAGTTTTGCAGGTATTCAGTCATAAATAAGGACTATTTCATTTGTTGTCAATGGGGAGAAAAAGCGAAGCACTCGCCTTTGTTCTCTCTGAGCGCTTCAGGTTGAAAATCTTTGAGCTCAGAAAAGTGCTGGTGACATCACAGTAGAAAAATCCAAGAGAAGCTTGTTTTGGCCTTTTCTGTCAGATAGACACATAACAAAGACCACAAAGCCCATTTGTGGGAGCAGAACTGAATGTTGCCAGTGAGTGTTGTACTTTTATCATGTACAGTTATCTCCAATGGATCGTCAGATTGAGCGGAGACAAGCTCAAACACACAAAGTAGCAATCATCCTCCCCTGGTGCTCATGGTGGGAAAAACAAATAGGAGCAGAAATAGATAACAAAAAGCAAAGGGCAGATGTTTGTCTTTTATTACAACAGTGGCTAGAGTGGATGTATGTTGTCATAGAAACTATTTTAAATGCACTCGGAGCTATAGAAGTTGTCTAGCAGGCTATGGTGTGGCTAGAGGGTCCGTCAGGGGATCACCAGGGTCAGTAGGATTCATCCTCTGGGAACTATAAAAAATCATAAATTAATATAATATGATCACATCTGCTTTTGAAATAATGACATACTGCATGTCATAATCTGTTTAATGAAAGCCTGAAAAAAAAAATAGTGAGTAAAAATAGTTTTTTCATATAAACTATTGGTAATTATACAATTTTACTATACATCATAACCACACACCACCACATCATTTTCGGGAGCTGCTGGAAGTCGCCTAATAAGAATGAAAAGTGTATAACTGGAGGGAACAAACCATGAGTCTGGAGCTGTCTTTTTCTACTAATGGCAGGAAACCAGGCCGCATCGCAGACGTCTTACTGTGCTCAGATCTGAACTTTATACTATTGTAAATAAAAATAAATAAGAATATACTACTTTGATCATAGTTAGAAATTCAGACTGTCCAGGGCAAGTCAAGTAAAAGTAAAATATTGATTTCATAACCATCATCCAAGCATTACTAACAGAATTAAATACCACATATGCGCCTTCATTAATCAGAAACTTTTCCGACTTTCTATATTAAATAGCACCAGACCTCTCCACAATGGAAACATTTATGAAAAAAAATTAAAGTCAAGGAGTAAACTCAAATAGGATGCATGCCTCAACACTCATTAAAGCACTTCATGAACAAACCTTTTATAGAAGTTTTAAGTCCCAGAGTCTTACAAATACCTCTCAAGAAAAAAAAAAACAATATAGTTTTAAACATCCCAAATGTTCTTTATTATTTAATATACACTCAGGTATTCACTTCTTATAATATGTTGAGAACAAAATGATGTAACAACTATCAATGGAAACCAAAATCCTTAACCCATTGAGGCTTGAATTCAAAATCACGACAGAAAAAATTATTAAATATAAAAAAATAAAATTAACCTAATCCTACTTCGTAGTTTGGCCTCCCAACAACGCCCTGATGAGCCCACTCCAGGAGGAACCCAGGATCCACGGAGGAGCCCAGGATCCACTGCACCAGGAGGAACTTTGGAGGAGGTGCTGCTGTCCCTTTAATTTGCACTAAAGCAGGTGAAACTGATTGACAATCACTTGTGCTTCCTTATTGGACAGATTGATCTCCCTGAAGTTGAACTGACTTGTTATAATGTGATGATTAAGTGTTCCCTGAATTGTTTGAGCTGTGTAGATAGTATCCAATGAACAAAGGGTCTTGAGGTACACAGTGCACATGCAGTGAACCATCTATCAATTGCCTCATGGCACTTTAATAACGTGTAAAAACCTCCGGTCATCAGAAAGTGCTGAAAAGTTGCTGCTGAAACGAATGACGGAATTGTTGCCGAGCTGCGCCTACTGCCATGGAAAATCTCACATTGCCTGCTCTCTCCTATTCTTTATATTCTCCCCATGTTCCCGCCTGCTGCTGCTCCAGCAGTCATAAAGAAAAACTCCCGAGATGAACACGAGGCCTCGCCTGCTGTGGCAGGGCTGAAATCCTGTTCACCCCGACAGGCCCATAATGCACCCAGCCTTGCCTTTTATAGTTTTATTCTGCTCATCTTTTCATACACTCTTAAGGTGTTGAAAGAATAATACATTAATCAATATAATGGGCATCTGTGTTCTAATTATAGTTAATATGTGTAGACATGCATACACCCCTTAGAAACCCCTCTAAAACAATATTATTCAGCCCCAAAATTACTTTTATCTACTATTTCTACCGACACAGTACGTTACTGAAATGTGTGCATATGTAGATTCCAGTAAGTGCATTCATGCTCTAACATCCTCCATGCTCTTGCGTTACCAGAGGTGAGGTTATTAAAATAAATGATTGATGAATAAACCAGGTGTGTCACATAGCGGCAACCTCCAACTGTATAAACCAGTTTCAGCTCAACTTTAAACACATATCTCTGGAATCAACGCTGTCTTAATCCTCATCACATCTCAAAGCTAAACCTCTAATCATTGAATGTGAAATAAAATAAAAGTGAATAATATATTAGTGACATGTACGGATTTACAAAAGCCAGTTAGCTGTATGCTTATTCATATGTGCATGCGCCACAGTAATTAATAGGGCATTCATCAAACTGGCTTAAACAAGTCCCAGCCATTAATTGCATGCCATGGGCCAGCTTTCCATTTAATTTCAGTTGAGTTTTTTCCCTCTGCTTGCACTGTTGATCCATCGTGGTTTTCTGTCAACCCCAGAGGCTTTGTAAGTTAATGAAACAAAAGTGCTCATTTCAAATTCCATTTACCAACTTCTAAGTGCATTCCATGATTAATTGAAACCACCATATCTTTTTCCCCCAAACAAGTCCCCCAGGTATCACCGGCATCCACCAGCATCTCTGCAGAGCCCTGCCCTGCAAAGGAAATCAAATTAGGATTGACATCATTCCTTTGGACTGCCTACCTTGCTTTGTCTACACTGGGAAGAAAAAACGGATGTCATGCATTTGGATGGATGCAAGTCCACCATCATTCTCTCTTTAAAAAGGATCTGTGGTAAATAAAAAAAAAAAAGAAAAAAGGCTGCACAGCCTGCTCCAGCCAGTCAGAACACGTTGCTGAGCAATGCATGCTGGGAAAATGATAAGGCAAAGCTCGGTGGTAATAAAAGCAAAGCTGTGAGTAAACCTTTTTGCAACCAGTGAACAGAAGAGACCATATTTGGACTGTGGAGGAGCGACGGGTGGAACTGACGAGCACAAGCAGCAGAACGGGGGCGCTGTGGCTCCGAAGTAGAGCGAGTCGTCCAATCGGAAGATCGGTTCAAATCCCGGCTCCTCCAGTCCTTGGGCAAAATACCGAACCACGAATTGCCCCTGAAGGCTGTGTCATCAGCCTGTGAATGTGTTTGAATGAGATGGTTCAGGTTAGCCCCTGATGTGCAGCAGAGAAAATGCAAGTGTAAGGCACTTCAGAGGTTGCCCCCTGGTTACGAGTGGTGATTGAGGAGTCAGCAGGCAGTGAATAGCAGTATAAAACAGGCAATAAGAAGTGTTTTGATAAAGTGTGAGCCACTACAACCACAAGGCACGCATCCATAACTGGCCAACCAAAAGATTATGCAGTCTACTGCAGCAGGATGCGAGATTAGCCGTGGCGCTCGCTCACTTACTCACACAGACTTTTAAATATCCATCCATTGCAGACCGTAGTGCAACTGTAGTATTGCTCCCTGTTTCCACAACCCTGAGCACCAAAGCCAGTTAAGCCAGAGCACCATCTGTACTTGTCATCAGTAGCAGCCAGGATATCAGTTTTATGTTTATAGCAACAAGCTGAAACGTCACACTGAAACGAATCAGAAATCATAGCTACACACAGCTAGTCATATTTCAGACATTATAGAAATAGAAATTGGTTGGAAAACACCATAATAATAAGACATAATTGTCAATATAAAACGGCTTTGAGAACTAAAACCAATCTGCATGTTGCGCAGGAGTATAAAAGTCGCCGGTACCCTTTTCTTCAAAGTTTAAGGAGCTTTTTTAACAGTTTCTGAATGTCTCGTTCATTCCTCACTAATGAAGTTCAGCCAGCCTCGATGCTGCATTCAAGCTGCAGACTGGATAACAATTAGGCGCACTTATCTCATGAGGGCAAGCCCTTCCCTCCCTACGAATAACTTAGCATTCAAACACTTGAAGCTGATAACAACAAAATGCATTTCCCTCTGCCAAGTGGAGGCTGCAGTCCCCCCCCCCCAAAAAAAAATGTAATCACTTTCTGATGTCTGAAGTCAGCGAATGTGAGAGAACATCAGTTGTGAGAGGAGGCCCAGAGCGCTTGAGTGCAGTAATGTCTCTCTGAGACGCCTGTCCGCTCAAGCTGAGGAGCACAACCTTTAAAGTGAAAGAGTTTACTTGTGTTTTGTTTTGGGTTTGTTTGGGGTTTTTTGTAGAGAAAACTGCAGAAAGGAGCTGAATACCACATCCAGAAACAGTCATGGGAGAAATGCACAAGGTGGATCAATTTCTGGGCAGCAAGTCAAAAGGTTCTGTTATGACATAAGCAGCAGTCTGAGTGTCCTTCTGCAAGCAGCAAATCTCAGGTTTGCGAACTGGCTTATCTTCAATAAATCGCACCGATCAAGGGAATGGAGAGTTGGGAGTCGCGGGACGAAGAGTGGCTCCTCTTATTGAAATCTAAAGTGCAGTTTGCGTGTCTAAGGCATCCTTGACAAACTGTCAAGCTGTCGTTTCAGAGCAGCAACACACACTCCTCACAGTCTACATCTGATAGAACTGCATGACCCACGTAAATGAGCGGACGGGTTCAGGGAGAGGATTTAAGACGAACGCTTCTTTCCCCCCAAAAGACTGCCTTCGGTGTTTACGCCTCTTAGATCTTTACACAGAGCAACTTGACAAATATCTTAAAAGTGTGTCTCTTGAGAGCAGGTTGGTTTTTTATATTTAGTACCAACTTTTTTGTCATGAATCAAAAATGAATCAAATAATCGGTAGTTAATAAAATGAGTTTAAAAGTTTTAAGTATGGGAGGGGATGCTTGACTCTTCTCCAATTTAACATGATTTATTCTTTAAATGATATCCTTAATTTTTCATGCATGTGTGAAAATCTTTCCAGTTTATTTCTTAACATAACATTGGTCATGTTGGCATTTATTTTCAATAGAAAAATAACAATATGAGTTGAAGTTCATTCTTTGACCTGCTTTGAGGAACATCATGACTCCCTCACTCACTTAAATGTGAACAGTTAAACGACCTGGGAGTGTCAGGGTCTGCTGTCTCCATTCACCCGGATGGGTGGCTGCTATCAGTAATCACAGACAACAGGAGATGGTTCAGTGTTTGCAGCTGAGTCAATCACTCAGTGTCAGTGAAACTTCCGCTTTAGTGAAACAAAGCGGAGTCACACTTGCATCGCCTGAAATCACTCAAATCACTGACACTGAAGCAGCGGGTTAGACTTCCACAGCACAAATCATCATGTACGTTTTTTACTCACTGCAGACATTTTTGACATTAGACCACAGCAGGATGTCTCTATGTTTTTAATAATCCAGAAATTAAACAAGATTGAAATGCAATGTTTAATTCCCTTAATCAAAATGAAAAAGACCCAAACAGTAGACTCACAGTATTACTTAAGTGTCAATGTTTTTATCTGTGATTGGAGAGGGCTTGTATTTCAGATAGGCGATTGTATTAAGATAGAAGCAGAATGCTGTGGGTGATGCCGACTCAAGTCACTCGTAAACTAAGATAGGTTGAGTCGAGTGCAACACCTCTACTGACCTGCAGCGAAACCTAATTGTGATTGACCTCAATATTCCTTGGGCTCATACACAAGGACACGCTCATGTGCACACACACACACACACACACACACACACAAGCCATCCTTCGATCAGCACCACGGACAGAGCACCAAATCTATAAAGCAATGCAGCGGCCAAATGCCATCAGGCACACTTTACAGTAGGTGTCACATCTTCCGCAACACTCCAACAATGAGACATAAAAATGATATTGCTATAGATTTAAATCCCTGTTCTCACTCCATAATAAGAAAGAGAAACCTTTACTCACCCATTAAAATTGAAATGCGTAAGAGGATCCACCTAAAACAGTAAAGGGGCAAAAAATTCCTTCCTACATGGGCCCCTGACAGCGCTGCTGCATCTGTTGCCTCTTTAATATTTACGCCATTGCCCCCAACTACTTTTCTTACCAAGAAAACGAAACTCTGTCTCTAAACTCTCAGTCTGAAGCCAAGCTAGCGGCTCTGTGAGGCACAGTGGTGCTTTGAGCTAAACTTGACTTCATAGCAATCCATCCAAAAGCTGTCTGGAAGTTTAATTCTTAAACATTTCACTCACTGTGGTGCTCGACGGGAAGACCTGGGATCACAGAGGTCACAGAGGACACATGTCTGGGATCCATGAATGTCTGAATGCCAATCCATCCGCTCGATGTTGAGACTTTAAAGTGGATCATTAAACATCAGGGCATATCTAAAGCCTTTAGCATTCATCCTCCGGGGACCATGACCATCTGTACAGAATGGTATGGCATTTCATTTGCACAAGCATTTGCCAGCTCTGTGGTAATGCACAGCATCTGAAAAGCATCACCAAGTACTCATCCATAGAGCGTTATATTCCTCACCACGCTCTGGGGCGCAGGGTTCTGTGCAGTATCCATGAGATGAATCTAAATAGGCAGTTTCTTTTCACTGTTCTCAAAGTCAGGAATAAACATCAGACTCACTGAAGACAACATTCAGCAACGATGCAAATGTAGATGAGTTGAACACTTTGTGCTACCCCAACGTCTGTTAAAACTGATCAGAGGTGAAAGAAAAAAGCTAAGAAAATGCAGAAATTGTCTTGTCTTTTACCACTTTTTTTTATAATTAATGTAAATTCCATAGATTCTAAAAATAATACACATTTTTAACACAGACAGAGAGAAGAATGAGGCCAGTCCAAAGATAGTATAAGGACAGCCCCAAATGAAAACTGAAAGTTACAATATACACCCATAGACCAGAGCGATCCCTACGCTAGATCAATACACCCGGCAGCAGCAGACTTATGAGACAGCTCGGTCATTTGAAGATGAATGCATCACTCTGACATTCCAGACAGAAGTGAAAAAGAATCCCAGAATGAGCCGCGCTGCCAGCGGCATCTGAGACACCTGTGGTCAGGTCACAGCGCCGTCGCAAGAGCCATAAATAACTAAACCTGAAACAATAACCTGAGTGATCGCCAATTTGTCATCCTTTATCTATTAGTGACGTACCGGGCCAAACTGCGTCAGTACATCTGGAATCCCTCTGCAGGACCAAACCATTCCCCTTGGCCCCCCTTTTTTACAGCTGGCTTAAAAGCCCGCAAAATGGGAGACCAGATGAGTTAAAAGTAGTAAATAGACACATTAATTTCACAAATGACCCCAAAACAAACATAATGAGTCGGTAATCAGTGATGTAACTAAGCGAAACAGTCTGCAAACGTGCTGTTAGCAGGAAACCACCAAACCAGAAACTATTGTTTTCCCTCACTAGCGCCAGGAGCATCAACAGTTTCCAGCCTCCAGCATGCAGCTTAGGTTTGACACAAAATTAACCACTGAAGCTTGCAAAACCTCTTCCACAAAAGCCACGAGGAACAAACAAACTGCCCGGACACCTAAAACCCAAACCAATGTGCAGAGAATTAAACCGTTACACTAATAGCCAGAGCAGCAACTACACAACCAATTTCATTGCTTTGTCCCTCTCACTGTGAGTCAAGTTGACGATAAAGCAGGGTATGCTTTAGGGCATGGCTACCATGGTAACACTACAAATGCGTTTGACATTACTTTAACACTTAGCTGTAGAAAATTATGGAAGATAATTAACTTTTTCCCCCCCACTTGTGTTTGTCAGATCCACCCGTTGCTCCTCCACAGTCCAAATATGGTCACTTCCTTTACTGGCTGCAAAAACATCTAAATATAAGATGGCGACCGCCATAATCCAAGAAGGATTTTGGCCAAAATTCAAAAATGTCGACCTTGAGCCTTCAAAACTGTCAACAGACCAATGGCTAACGGGGACTATATTTAGCTGTGGATTGATATATATTTGGTTGGGTTTGGCACCAGTATGCGTTGAGTCAGTTCATGCTAATGAAAGAACATGTCACCCACGGCAACAGTGTGGCTCAGCAACTAGAGATGATCATAATCTTAATTGTGTTCCTATAAAGTGTATATTTATAGCGTAAGTTTTGTTTACTTAAAGACTGACGAAATGAGCAGTGCGCGTGAACCCACTAATTAAAAAGGGTATGAATGGGGGCGTGGCCTGGGGGGAGAGGGGGGGGGGGGTCCACCGTGACTTTCTCTCCCAGCAGAGGAGGCTGGCAGGAGGGACGGGAGCTCTTTGCTCTCCGTGCTGGACGACACAGCAACATATGAGCGCTGAACTGTTTGCTTTTTAAAAACAGAAACTAACTCGGTGCAAGGTAAGACTTTTTTTCTTTCCTCTACTTCCCTGGCTGAGTGACTTCTCATTTCCATAATGGAGCGTTATGATTATTTTGGATTCTTTCTAATTGAGTGGAGGACGCGCTGCTTGTGTGTGTATTTTTTTTTTTTTAATTGGCTACCGATGTGCACATTGTGGAAATTGCTTTATTTCCACCGTCAGTTGGGGATGCTAATTCATGCAGCCTCTCCAGTAATGGTTTGTACATTATTTCAAAAGTATTCATTCATGATAGAGGCTAATATGTTTTATATTCATAGTGAACAAAAAAAAAACAAAAAAACAATTAGGCTGCTTCCCGTTGCAGTGTCGTTTGGATTTATTCTCAGAACCCTCAACAGGTAGGTCATAATAATCTGAAAACACAGAAGGGGGAATGGGATGTAGATAAAATATTGTATGCATATAAAGCAAATGATGAACGATTAAAGCTGCAAAGGCTCATGGTGCAAATCTTAGAGGACTTAAACACCATTCCATTTTTTCCAATTGTATACCATCATTCTCAGGACTCAACACTAATAACACAACCCCCTCAGATGGATGAAGACAAAACACTCCACTTTTCCTTTGTGAAGGGCAGCGTGCAGCAGTGTTCAAGGTTGATAAAACATAATGATTAATGTCATGCAGGTTTTTAGAGTTATGAACCCTTTCACCCAGAGAGTACAGCTTTTCAGAAATGGACTTGGAATGGACAGTAATTCATCATGGTAGTGCACTGCTCCAGAGACCTGACACAAACGGTTGTATTACAGTGTTTGTAAAACCAAATGATATATGAACTCCTCAGTGGCCCGTACTGGCAGCAGAATACATTACCGTGTTGGGGAGATTCATGTGTGCGTTTGAGAAGGATGTTGGGCTTTCGTTTGTCTCGTGTGACCTGAAGGAAAAGTTATGTCGTCTACGTTTTAAATCCAGGAATTCCTCCAAGTTGTGGAGAAATATCTCAACATGAAGACGGATTCGGTTCTCTGGTTCCAGCCTCTCAAATGTGACGGTTTGCTGCTTTTCCTGTTTTACAGTCGTGTGTGAACTCGTGTTTAGGGGTGCGTTCGGACATAACAAGCAATTTGAAGACATCGATATGATATTTGTCAACCTCGAACCAACCTCATTTTACAAGTAATCGATAGATGAATCAATCATGAAAATGATTGCTTGTGCATGACAGGCGTGCAGCTAAATCTTCTGCCACCGCGATGATGAGGGTCTCACTAGTTAATGAATGTATCGGGGTTTGTTGAAGCGAGCATGCATGCTGTAAAAAACACAGGACCTCGTGATCTGCTGCAGTCGAGATGTTGTCAGGCAGACTTATTGTGCACATTACTTCTGTGATAGCAAAGCTGTGAACTGCTGATTGAATATGGCCGTGGTCAGGCTATACGTGAAGCCGGCTCCCTAACATTCTGTCTCCTAAAACAGATTCCTGATTATAACTCCAATATGAGGTTTAAATTGGCTGCCTTGCTTCCATTGTGTAAAGGCCACTCAGACCGAGGAGGCTAACTGGAAAGTTTCTTCAAGGGCAAAGCACCATCTTTCCACGAAGTCCACAAATTCAATCAAATGGAGCAGTGCACACGTGGATCTCAGATGTAAATTGAGGTGCACTGATGTCTTAATCAAATATTATCTGCAGGGAATGAGAGTCTCACTGTTAATCTCTACGTTTTCTCAGAGGTTATGTCTTCAACTTGCCCTTTCATTCCTCACCAACGATCCAGAAAAACCCAAGATGTGGAACTCAATGTAAATGACCTGAATGTAAATTAACTCACAGTGATGTCAAATTGAGAAAACCAGCAAAGCATCACATTTTAGAAGCGAGAATGAGCAAATATTGGATGTTTGCTCGATAAATGACTCAGAACAACTAATCAATTATGAACACTCTGAAAAGGCAGATTGATCTTGCACACCTTGACATTATGATGCACTTGGCCAGTGCATTAATAGGATTTTAGATTTTTTTTTATATCGACTAACTCATTCTGGGTCAGTTCACTCAATTAACATGGATTGAAGGATATTTTCTCTAATCTTTTTGGAGAAATTCAGAACCATTAAAACAGAGTTAACAGAGAGTGAGCCCCAAAACCTGGAAATTAGTCAGCATTTCTGCACTTCCAGGTGTCGTGTCTCGCAGACAGTTGGGTTGTGTGAATGTGTTTTTAAAAGCCTGAAATAAGGTTTATACTGTACTAGCTTAAAGGATTTTAAGCTAGAACAATTTGTCTTACGACATGAAATATGTCAGTAAATGTTGAAGCTTTTGTGTGTATTCAAGACATGTCAACTAACAGCGTGGTCAGCTCCTCGGCACAAAAATCATTGATATGTTTAATGTGTGCATCACAACACAGACGGTCAAGAAGTACTTTGTATTTATTTAGCAAGTCGATAAAATACGCGTTTTGCCCCACCTTGACAACGGTAGCGTTTACTGCTCCTTTCGTTCTTACCTTTCACAATAAAAGCCCTAAACATCACTACATGCAAGGGAGGCTCAAATTACAAATTAGCTTACAGTATGTATTTATTACTTACTTATTCAAATATGACGGTATTTATTGCGGATTGTCCTCCAGCCACCGTAAATCTGGCATGTTTTAATTGTGCGACAGCAGTGACGTCGTTAACGGCACAGAGAAAATGACACCAGTCGTGTCCCAAAGTATTTGGTCACAAAGCAGATGAGCTCGCTATAGAGTCGTCAAATAGAACTCCCTGGATAGGAAGAAGTGAATGAGTGAGTGATTTCGGACACTTCCTGTGTCGGCCTTTAAGTGAAGTGAAGTCATGTTACCGTGGATTCCATTTCATAGCCTAACGTTAGCTTTTCACTTCTGATTATTGCAAAGTTATTGCAACTTTTAAGGAAAGTTGTCTTCAGTTAATTTCACTATCTTGCTAAACAAAAAGTGCTTATTATTAAATTGCCTATTTTCAACAAAAAGATTTGTCAAGGATGCAATGCTAACTTTCAGGGTTCAGCCTTTAAAAATGTATCATTCTGCAGCAATCTATTCCTCAATTGTTTGGATGAGGTTTTGTCTGCCTCTGTCCTTTCTGTCAAAACACAAGAAGCTCAACAGCTTTTGAATTTGCTCTGATAGGCCTCCTCCTTTTTCCTGGAGGAAGACAATTATGAAAAAAAGACGCCAAAAACTCTCAGTCGACAGACTGAAAAGGTCATTTAACACATCTTACACCACATCATCATTTTATCATAGCCCAGCTGTCACGCTGCCCCTTCCATGCTAATACATGCATGAATGAAACATGAAGGCAAGCGACATATAGAGGAGTTACAGCTGCTTTTTAAGCCTCCGGCCGAGCGCCAACGCAGCACATGCAAATTGAACATAATGTGTCAGCCGAGCAGCTGCAGGACATCGATGTGTCACCTGTTCCAGACGTGCCGCTCTGGTTTCCAATTCACGAAAGACTTATGTGCCTGAATGATGTCGTTTTACCTCGTTGAATTGTTTTTACTGTACTACCTCAGGACAACATAAAGCTATTTCCAGCCCGACACTGTACTTCACAGTAAGAGTAGTCCCCAAACACAGGTGGGCTGAGGAAATAAACTTTTTATATGCTGTTAATCTCTTATTGTGCAGACGCTTCACCACAACCGTGAAATGTCATTGCCACGCCGTTCCAAATATCACTGCGTTTAGCCACGCTTGCTGAAACAATCCCAGATATCTTATTCACCCCCTATTCCGTTGCAAATCCCCCTCCCTCCCGGCTACTGACGTTTGAAATCCCAGCATCAAGTGTTTATTTGGGTGGATTTAGTTTTGCCTCGTGGTGAATGTGCAAGCGAGCGAAAGCCTTTGATCCAGCGCTAACATGTGACAATCATGGCTGCTGCTCTCCAAAGACTTTATCGCCACAGCTTCTCCATATTCTTTTTCTCCTCGCCGCCGTTTATCTCGCTCGGTGACATCCCTGATCTGCAACACGTACAGGGAGAGTGGTACTGAGTGGGACTATCAGCGGGCCCAAGCCTTTGCTCGGTAATATAGTTCCCTCCTCAAGGTGCAATTCCTGGCCTGTCATCCGCCGTTTGAGTTAGAGCCCAGCCTTCAGGCTTCAAAGAAGCCATCACAGGCTTCCCCACGAATGTCTGCTGTTAAACAACAAATATTCACTCCGCTTTGATTTATCTTTGTATTCCCCGCATGGCTGGCTGGTTTTCTCATAATGCCACAGATGATTTTCTATTTGCCCCCTGAGGATTATTACTGTCGCTGTGGTGCCCTCGTCTTTACCCCTGTTGCGTTTGATTAAGCCTCGTCTATTGTTTTAACTTTTCCATTAAGATACCCGCCATCCCCGCTGCTCACGAACTCTGTTGCCTCCTCACAGTAAATTGATATGTTCCTTTTAAATCCATCTGCCTCGATAACTAAAGGTTAAACAAAACTCAGGTATGAGGAGTGGTGTGTTTTAAGGTTGTCAGTTGTGTGCTTCCAGTCAAAAAGAGAAGTTGGCTGCAATGTTTTTTTGGAAAGGTAATTGTGAATCCCATTGAGTTCGCTCAAGCATAATCCCCATTTCCTCTAATGCAGCATAATGGCGGCAGAGCACATTTGCAAACAGAGAGAATGTATCCTCTGGAGAAAAAGAAAATGTTTACCCTTTATGCATAAATATGGGCTGTATTTTTGTTTTTCCAATTTACCTTAAATGCCTTCTATTTTATATGTGAAGTTTTGATTAATTGCTCCTAAAGAAAGAACAGCGTAAAGTGTGTAGGATTTTGTGGCATCTAGTGGCAAACTAAATACCCCTCCCTTCCCAAGTGTGTCAGAATGATGGTGGCTTCTAACGTAAAAACCTTCTCTGGAACCACAGTTTGGTTTGTCCTCTCTGGGCTACTGTAGAAACATGGCAGCAACACAACCATGAGGACCGGCTGTCTATGTAGATGAAAACCTAATTAAGAACATTATATTCAATTTCTGCTAACAGAGCATGCAAAATCCTACACACTGTTCCTTTAAGAGGTAATGCCCTGTTTTATTTCTTTGGAAATAAAAGCTTTGGATTATGAAAGTGTTGTTCAATATACTTTTCTCTTTTCTTGTTTTAGGGTTTTCGGTTTCTTGGAAGGAAGCCTTTCAGCATGGTTGAACGTAACGTAAATCCACTAGTGACCACGTGAACATTATTATTTTGTCATTTCTACGAAAGTATCCTGGACTAAATATGACAAAGCGTTGCAGTGTTTCTCTTTCTAAATTTGACGCTGTGCCAAGGAATCCTGCCAGAGGCCATGTGATATGCAGAGTGTTGGCAAGAGTCTCTGCATCTACAAATATACTGGAAGAGCTGTTTATGCAGCAGGAAAAGCTTTTATCCTCTGCATTAGGAGGAGCAGAACAAGGCAGCTGTAATTGAGGAGCAGATGTGGCATGAATGGCATCAATCTGCAAGACAATTGCACAACCAAATGCACCCAACATATAACAATGACTCCTGCTGAGAACGCCAGCGTTCTCCCTGCAGCAGATCGCTGTACAAACTGCAGCCCCTCCGCCAACCCGGAGGTGGATGTGACCAAGGCGGTGGTTTTGGGGGTGGTGCTGTTGCTGTTTGTGGTGTTCGGGGTCCTTGGCAACATCCTGGTCATCCTGTCAGTGTTGTTCCACCACCACTGGCGCTCTGTGACACATTACTTCATTGCCAACCTGGCGGCGGCAGACCTGCTGCTCAGCTCCGCCGTCCTGCCCTTCTCCGCCACCTCGGAGGCTCTCGGCAGATGGGTGTTCGGCCGCTCCTTCTGCAGCGTCTGGGCCGCCCTGGACGTCCTCTGCTGCACCGCCTCCATCCTCAGTCTGTGCGTGATCTCGATCGACCGTTGCCTGGCTGTCAGCTACCCGCTGCGCTACCCAGCCATTGCGACGGGGCGGCGAGGCCTGACGGCGGTGGCTGCTCTCTGGGGGCTCTCAGCAGCTATATCTGTGGGCCCTCTGTTCGGCTGGAAGGAGCCAGACCCAGAGGACGAGACGGTGTGCCGGATCACGGAGGAGCCCGGCTACGCTTTGTTCTCGGCGCTAGGATCTTTCTACATACCTCTGGCCATCATCCTGGCCATGTACTGCCGCGTGTACGCCGTGGCAAAGAGGGAGACGAAAACCCTCAGGAAGAGCAGTAAGGGCGAAGGCGTGGAGATGGAGGGGGTGGTGCTGAGAATGCACAGAGGGAACGCTGCTCAGACGGGGAAGCAGGAGGATGACGGGGGGTCCGTGACACATAAACGCATCACGTTTTCCCTGCCAAGGCTGCTGAAGTTCTCAAGAGAAGAGAAGGCAGCCAAGACTCTTGGCATTGTTGTCGGGTGCTTCGTTCTGTGCTGGCTCCCGTTTTTCCTGGTTTTACCCATCGGTAGGTACCTCCTAAGCCATTCTGCTTAAACTTAAATTGCATCTGTATTTGTTGTTATTTGCTTTTATTTCGGGCTTGTATACACACATAAAAAAAACATCCTGCAGATTAATTCTCCACGGGGTGTCAGTACACCATGACAATACTGGTGGGTGTAGCAGTTCTTTTAGATAAATGGACCTAGAATAAAACATCTTGAGTTGCAATATAACAGACGGTTAAAAAAGTAGTAATGGCTATAATATGTATTGATCCAGACGAAGGAATGAGTCTTTGAAGTTTGAGAAATAATTTCACAACAGTGTTGTCAAACAACCCACTGAGTATTTGAAAGACTGAGAACAATTTATAGCATCTTTCAGAAAAACAAGTCTTCACTATGTGCATTGAATGCAATGGTGAGGTAATGAGAGGCCCCAAACAGGGTGGAGGACAACAGAAGTTTGAGGAATCTAAGAAAGGATTTAAATGACTCAGAAACTATTTGATGTCATAATGAATGCTTAAATTATTTATTTTGAGACATTTTCTCATAGAGCCTGCTTTATTCTGAAACATATGTGAAATGTTAATTAAAATTTTAGCAGAGTCAAAATTGAATAGAAATGAACTAATTAAGGATTAGTCTGTAGTCAGACATTAGTCTAGATATGAGCTACAATTTACATTATCAGGAGCTCAGGACGGAGGAACTCATATCTGTACTAACTGCACATAATGTTAGAATTTAAAGATGACATCATGCTTATTTTCAGGTTCATAGTTGTATTTGGGGTTTCTATTAAAACATGTTTACACGCTTTAATGTTATAAAAAAAATGATCTTTTCTCATAAGATTTGTCTGAATATATTATTCAGTATTGACCGTCAATGAAACGCTCTGTGCAAGCGCCTGTCTCTTTAAGAGCTGCCGAAAAAGCCAAGTCTGCTCTGTTTTTTTTAATTATTTTTTTATTTTTTATGAAAGGTAATGGAAATGTCATGTTCTACAATATTTAAATGTAATAAAATCAGCACATAATGTAAGAAAAGAGTGCATAACATAGTGCTTTGTGCATAATATAATAATTTATTACATTATGAGAAATTGACTACTTTTTTCAAAAATGGACAATTTAAAAAAAAAAACTTTTACAGAGATGAAATATCTGGTACATACAGAAATGATTGTCTGAAATAATTACCTCACATTGAGCTCTTCATCATCCAGGTAAAGGTTATTTTTGTCCATTAATCACACATCCAACCATCTGGTACATTATGCAACATTATGTATATAATTATATTGCTTCATTATGTAATACTTCTCTCACAACTTAGTCATTTCTTACACTATACACTCGACTCCTGGTTATTATATGCTGGGTATTAAATTCTAACCTTTTATTACATTTACAATTCCATTGTACGCAGTTGTTACATTCAGAGTCACTACATCCAGATATTCTCAACCTCATCTTCAATAAATGACACTTACATTTTGTCAGACTCTGTCAGAGGAGGCGATAACAGCGATGCTATCAGAGATGTAAGAGAGGACGGAGCCCAACCATTGTGAATCCCAATCTAAAATCTTAATTGCTTCTGAAATAACTCTCGTAGCTTGACTGAGATAAGTGCTCGTCAGCGTGGACCAGTGTGGATTTAAGGGTAATAGTCTGTCAGCAGTTACAGGTCACAGATGATGAGATTATATCTCAAGCCTGTATTTTGTTACACAAATCGTAATATCATTGCAGGAAGGAACAATTTACGGGATGTAGGAGACGTGGATGCAACACTTACTCTGGACAAATACTAATATGCGTTATCTTTTTCTCTGTTTTTGGCCAGTGTGGACATTCATAACCAGCCATATCAAACAATGTGTAATCCAAATGTGAGAAAAATGTTCTATCTACCAAACACTGGGAGATGTTGTCCTTCAGAAATCGATTAACGTGGTTTTTGTAGCTGGGATTTAGACGACACAATAACTTCAGTTATGAAAGTTTGACTTTAGTTCCATTTTTTATCAATCTGACCTTCTTAGTGTTCGACAAGAAGAAGCCTGCAGAGTATTAGCACACAGCAAGAGACTGTTGGACAAAATACAACCTTGGTCTTTGGTTAAAAAAAATAATACTAAACTAATTATTAAACTTGAACTTTACTTTAATTGTTCCAATTTAACATTATTTTCTGATGCTGTTAAAAGTTTCTCACATTAGTGCTGAAACATTTTGCCAAAAGGGCTTTTTCACAGTAGGAAAAACACAGCCCTAAATACTTAAATTAAAGATGGCTGAATTCCATTTAGTTGCTTCAGTTTCAGGGTCCTGCAAGTGTTCCTGCTGGCTCACTGTCACGGCTTACTGAGACACTTTAATAGAATAGAGCCGCCGCCAATGTTATCAGTAACACCTGTGTTTCTCCTTCTGTTGTGAAAAAGGCCCATTAATCAATCATCTGTTTGAAAGCCTCTCAAATGAGATGATTTTCTGCTTTTTGCTCCCGTTGTAAATTTAATATTCGGGGATTTTGGTCTTTTGATTGGACAAAACAAGCAATTTAAAGACATTCCTTTGTGCTGTGTTAAACCATGACAGGTATTCTCCATTACCTTCAGACTTTTTATTACTAAAAAAACGAATTGACATATACTACATATATATACACACATATACACATACACACACATAGTAGAATGATATCATGAATGAAGATGTGTAAAATGTGTCATTCAGGCAGGTAACCTATCATTATATTATATTATTGTTTATGAATGTAAAGCTGAAGAACTACAGGAAAGGTCAGAGGGTCTAAGACTTTAGGATTCATCCTCTGGAGACATGGATATCTGTAACAGATTGCACTTTATCTGTAAATAAATTTGCACATTGTAAATCGTTGTTCTCTTTTAACTTATTGTTTGTAAACTGTCACTTTATCATGTAATGCTGCTATGACGTGTGTTGCTGCCTTCTTGGCCAGGTCACCCTTGTGAAAGAGATCCTGATCTCAATGGGTTTTTATCTGGTTAAATAAAGGTTAAATAAAATAATGAAATAAAACATGGCCATCCAGCTAATAGTTGATCACTAAAAATCAATAATGTCAATCTCCTGGTAGTGCTAGAGGAAAGGTCAGGGGCTAGCCAAGGTCAGGATTCAAGATTACTTATCAATCCAGCTAATAGTTGTTGAGTCTGGGTTAACGTGACGGGCTGACCAGACATCGAGTCATGTGACTGTCATGGCTAAACATATAGCCGGAGCCTTATATGTATTATTATGTAGCACTAAGCGCAACCCTCCTGTGGGAAAACACTGTATATATTATGATGCAAAAGCTGCTCAGGCCTGAAACATTTGTATAATGGTGGCTTGATGATACATTTTGCTGTATGAACATACCATCAGGCAGGACCTGCCTCCTTCCCTCGGCTCTACTGCTCGCTTTTCTCTGAAGGGACATCAAGAAATTCAATTACAAGCAACCAAATAGACCAAATAAAACACCACATTGGAGCAAAATGGGCTTCTTCTGTGAGATGAAATGGAATGAACCAAACTATTGCTTCCTCATATGAAAGCTATTATAGATAACAAGCACGAGGCTTAATGGGCTGTAATGCCAGGAGGTATCCTCAGTCACCCTGTAGCCTCCCAAGGCAGCCAGTCATCGGAGAACAGTTATGCATTTCAATTGAGACAAACCTTCACAGCTCACAGTGCAGTGCTCATTCAAGCTCTGAGGCAATGATAGTCTGAGGTTTCCAGAGAGGGTTTGAAAAACTACTGCATTTTTCATTTTGTATTTTTCCTGAGCACTTCAGATGGAAAGCCTGTTTTGCCCTGATGCACTTGGCGGCAGACAATGTTGGCATTACTGGCACAGTATGCTTACAGGGCTAATAAAATCAGGTGACTGCTGCTCATCAGTGGTAACATGAAGCATTGCTTTTGTAAAAAAAAATGGTTTTGCACTTTGGTTTATGCAATTCATCCCAAAGGTGTTGGATAGGATTGAGGTCAGGTCTCTGTGTGGGTCATGTTCTTCCACAACTAAGGAGGAAAAGCATTTCTTTATGCCCCTGGCGATCTCCACAGAGCTGGTCAGTACCTCTTTAAATGGGGGAGGTTGTACGATTTAGTGCCATCTAGTGGTGAGATTGCAGATTTCATCCAACTGAACCCCTCTGCTCATCCCTCCCTGTGTTTCAGTGAACTATGCTGGCCTCCATGAAATAGGTGTTTGGCTTGTCCCCTCTGGGCTACTGGAGAACTCCATGAAGAGGATCCACTCCAATGAAGAGATGAAGGGCTCCATTTGATCAAATTAAAAGACAATGATTCTTAGTTTTAGGTGATAATACGCAAATAAAAACAGTTATTAGATTTCTTCCCTGAATCCTCCACACTGTTCCTATAAATCAATCACATTAGCCTTGGGTTGGGTTCAGCCTATGCTGTGATGGTGTCAAATCATGAACAACATTTGAAACCAGACAAACTTGAAATTCCGTCTAATTCATCTTTTTGAAAATTCACAAACCCGTTTTTTGGATATTCTCCTAAAATAATTTGTTAAATAATTTATCATTAGTAACGTAATGATCCAGGAAATGCAGTATTGGACCCAAATGCAGACAATGCCGTAGACAGGATAATTGTGTGTATATGTAGGCTTACAGGCAGGCACGTAGATGTTGGTAGGGGTGGGTTCCAGGTCCAGGTTCAGGTCCAGATTCAGGCTACAGAAGCTGAAAAAATGTTATCAACTGGCAGGAATGAATGGAAGTGGGCCGGTATCTGAACTGAGAGGCTGATGAGAGGGAAAGTCTGAGACCTGCAGAGCAGATGAGGAAAGTGGGACCAGGTGTGTAGATGGGTGGGGCGGTCAGGTGATCGGGAAAGGAAGAAAAGTCTGAGGGCATCTGGTGGATGGGTGGGAAATGGCACTTTCTAGTTCTAACTGGGACTTTTAGTGTTGTGATGAGTTAATGTCTGTTTCCCTTCATATTTCCATTTGCATATTTCTGTGTGTTCTCTAGGATCCATCTTCCCGTCCTGTAGGCCTTCTGAAACTGTCTTTAAGATTACCTTCTGGCTCGGCTACCTCAACAGCTGCATCAACCCCATCATCTACCCGTGCTTCAGCCAGGAGTTCAAGAAAGCCTTCCACAACGTGCTCCGCGGTCGCTGCCTGAGAACCGGGCTGCCGGCTGCCAAACCACAAGGACACATAACCGCCCGCTCATCCAGTCCAGGCCCCGCGTCCAATACGTCCGATGTCTCGGCCCAAAACCGCAACGCTGTCTCCCGGTGGGGCTGTTGCCCCTCGTCATCTGTCGGCAGCGCAGATCAGACTCTAAGTGCACAAACCCAGAGTCGGAGCCTGCTGAAGGCATGGTGTCTCTCAGCAAGTCGAACGCCACTACCACAGAACCCCTCCAGTCACGGGTCCACCAAGGGCCTGCGTCTTTCTCTCGGCGTTACAGGAGAAGCTGTTTGATTGGCATATTGATGCAATAATGACATTTAGAGCATCCAATCTTGGACTTTTCTGCCTCGTGGGAGCCGTCATGTACAACTTTTACATGTATATTTAAATTCCTCAGCGGCATCAGAGCTCCAGCCGAGAGTGAGACTTGCCAGCGGAAGATAAGTCTGTTGCCTCAAGGCTTAACGCCGTGTAAATGTCTGGGGAATCAAATAAAATACAACTTGGAAAAGTGAATGAAGACGATTTTTTCAACAACCAACACTCTGCTCTTGAATAGAGGCAGAACACTACATGTCAAGCTTGCTCAATATGTCCATGTCGGTGATTGACAAGAAGAAGACTGCGAGTACGAGCGCACAGCAAGAGGTTTGGGGGAAAATACAACCTCTATCTCTGGTTAAAAAATGCATGAAGTTCAAGTATTGACACATGGGTAGAAGGGATTACTATCTGCACTTGGAAAAGAATGAAAGAGATAATAAAATCTTATTGAAATGGCATTGGAAAAGAACTCCAGAGACATGATTTCTTTAAACATTAGTGGTATTTCTGAGGATTGCACGAAAGCCCTCAATGGCAAAATACTCCTAAATCCTGACATAATTAGCATGAACCGACTGCTCTGGAAGCAGAAGTCTGTATCGGGTGTGTGTGTGTGTGTGTGTTATGTGAGCTATGCTTTAAAAGAAACTCAACAATGTGCAGGTTGGAGGGAAGATAAATAGCATTTGATATCTGGCTGCGGGGAACAGAAACCCTTACAATACAGTGCAGTCTCAAAAAATAGTCCTCCATTTTACCCTTCTAAAGCTTTCGATGTCCAGTATTTGTTTTCGCCGAGGCTGTATCAAAGATGTGTTGGATCAACTTTTAATGTTTGACATCATAGCTTGTGGTACTGTTAAATAAATGAACAGGTGTCAGATGGTTTTCTCTCTTTTTGAGTGCTGCTTTCTTGCCAGTGCAGTTCTGCAGAGTTGTGTTTTCCCCGTGCAAACGCTGGGAACAACATCGCTACATCATGCCCCGGTGTTTGAAAGTCATGAGTAATACATCTCATATCTTTGTTTTTTTTTTGGTATCTGTATGTGTCTTTCAAGTTTGTCGTCTTTTGTTTTTCTCCACGAGGCAGAAAAGTCCCTCAAGCTGACAGACACGTAGCCCTGAGAGACGGCCGCTCGGAGACGCTAACGTGAGGGTTTACGCTGCAGCCAAGATGGTCGCCTCCGAAACCTTTCCTCCGGGCGAGTAGTCTTCCAGTGGCGGGGAGGAGGAGGAGCCAATGCTGGGTTTCCTTCTCGTCTTATTTGTGGTCTGATATACAGTAAATCTCTCAGTGCCTCGCTCCATGTTTCCATGTCCTTGCCCACTTTGCATTGAATCGACTTGTATGGAGGTGTAACGCTTTAAAGAGGCCAAAAGAGTGACCCCTTTCACATCACACATGCTCATATGAGTAATTTCTTTAAATGAGGATTTCAGCCTTTTGTGCTCTCATCCAAGGCTGGAAACACATTTCCATTCGTTGCCTTCTAATGCAAGCACATTAAGGTTATTGACATTCAGTTCACATTATGAAAGGGTTGACTTTGAATAAACTAGATCATTGGTGCAGCAGAAGCTATAAAAGCATTTTACTGTAACCGCTAATAGACGGGTATGAGATTATCATGACACTGTGTGCAAACACAGAAGAGGACTGACATCAGCGTCGCCCTCAATTAATAACAACTTGAACTGAACAATTAACAAAGGGTACTCTTCAAAACTAGTGGGCTGCATTGTTACTTCCTGAATGCCTTCATTGAAACAAAGTGATTTCCTTAATTAGCAAAACACAATCCACCGTGTCACACTGATGATGACATTGTATGGCCCAGTGTCAAGATAAAATGTGTTTCATTAGGAAGCAATTAATAGCTTAAAATTAACATATTTTGGTTGTCTGATCTGTTTTAAGTTCCACACATTTCTTCTTAGCTGTTGATCCTTTGCGTCCTCCCATTACACAGTTGTTTTCCGCTGCGCTCGGATTAAAGGCGGGTTTTTACCCTCCAGACAACATAACCGTGATGAATACCTAGAATTCTTATCTGAGAAAGGCAGGGCTTTGAAAGAATTGATAGAAGACGGATGATTTAGTCATTTTACATTGAAGGTAAAAGGTAAGGACAGGAGTAGAAGAGTTACCTTCATTCTGCTTTACTCTACTTAAACATTGTGGCTTTGTGAAACCGGATAATGTCTGCGTTTAAACTCTTGTAAATCTCCACACTTAACAATGTCGCAACCGTCTCGGACAGCTAATAAACATGCAGCTCTCGTTGTCCGAGATTATGCAGCCAAGGACTCAATGTTACGCTGCATTAGGCAACAAGTGCAGCAGAAAGAGATGAGTTGACTTTTCATTAGAGAGGCATGACTAAGTGTAACGAATGTTTTAGTAAATAAAATGCCATTTCATGCTTGGACTTGCTACACATTCTCACATATTCCTTCAATCTCCCGTCACGTCCGTTTGCCCTCTGGAAGTATAAAAATAGAAAATGTATTTCTCATCTTTAATGACTATCTCTCCCGTTTGAATGTCAAACCAATATAATGCAATTCGTCCTCGCTTTTCCCTCATTTGGCTTAAATTCCCAGCTTCACACAGCAGACAGATTGCCTTCTCTCGGCTTCGGAGAGAAAAGAAACGCTACAGAAATAATGATACACAACACAATATCCGAGGGAAGCTGGTAGAGGGAGGATCATCAGGCCGCTGCTTCCCAATGAACTTGTGTCCATCCATGTGTGTGTGTTGTTTGGTTTGCTGTCTTGTGGGGACATATATCAGTTTGCAGAGTCACATTGTGGGGATTCATCTAACTGCACGCCCCCATAATGTTTGGGTAAAGTTGGGTTTAGGTTAAGGTTAATGATAAGGTTTAGGTTTAGGGCGAGTCTCCAGGAAATTAAGTCAAGTTATGTCCCCAAAAGACATGAAAATGTGTTTGTGTGTGTCGATCGGTGCTGTGTCTGCCTCCATCAAGTATCAATTATGTAAATAAATGCATCAGATTCGTACTAAACATGCGGCTCTCGTTTTCAACACAGGATTCAAACTGTTGCAGCAGCTGTCACATTAAGGCGAACACAGATGTGATGAATGGATCCAGGCTCGCATTACTGGCTAGACAGGCGTGTGCCGTTTAACCTAATCAGTTGACTTAGCAAAGTACTGCTTCATTACCAAGCGGCGGTCTTGATTAATAACGATGCTGCGCAGCGACTCAAGCAGATGACAAGACACGCAACCGCATCAGGAAGTCAAAGAGGCTCATTATCTAGACGAGGAACATAGCGTTTGTGTCGTGCGTCAAACGGGGAAGACTTCCCCCGAAACTTCTTCTGACAGTCTTCTCTTCTCCAGTTCTTTCCAAGTGACTGCCAATACACTTTAAATGTGTGCTCACTCTCAGAAGATAATGCTTGTAGGAGTATGTGGGAACGAGGAAGTAAGTACACCAAGTCCACCCACTGAGTAAGTACCGCTTAATGAGGCCCTCGTGCAAAACGTCTCCGCACTTTGTGCAAATGTGCTAAAAATGAGTAGCCTTCATACAAATGCAGCTCCCAATATGTGCTGCAGTTAAAGCCGCCAGAGTTCCCCACTGTGTTGTTTGCACTTATCATTTTCTGGGTCGTTGAAAGTTGAGATAGTCGTACCACAAGAGGTGACTGATTCGTTCTCTCCTGCCAGCTGATAGGAAATTGGACTAAGTTGTTTTATATTGCGGTTCTTCATTCATCCGTTCCAAGTGCTTGTAAAGTTTTGGGCAAAGACCAGATGGTTTTTCAAATTTTCTTCATTTTAATATTTACTCAGATGGGCGGATTGGAGGCCAACTAGACTGAAAATTGTGATGACAAAAAGTGTTTGTTGTGCCAAAAGCAATGCAATGCCCTTTAATCTTAGATTGTCGGAGTATTAAAGACATATTAATGGAAGCAGCATTGTCAATATGATTAACAGAATAAACTGCATGTAATGTCAAAGGGGAAAGAGCTAGAGGAGAGAATTATCATCAACTCTGCAGCTTTTAGTTGGTTTCGCAGCATTATGTTGCCTGCAGCTGTTTTCAGTGAAGCGTTTCCAGATAAACACACAGTTCGCTACCTGCCCGGCAACAGACACCGTGAGCAACTATCCGGGGGGAACATTTGGCAGCTTAAGAGCCAGATATTTCCTTCATGAGCTGGTGAACACAAAAACAGAGCTAATGGTAGGATGAATATTGGACTTTCACTCACACAAACACACACACACACAACTCCAAACGAATGCTAATGCCGCTTTGTGATAGTTTTTTGCCAACACATGAGCAGTCATGATAATAAACCAGTTGCTTGATTTGCATTTCTCAAATGAACCTTAAACTGGATTATGCAGTTTTAAAACTACATTTATTTTGACAGGTCACTGCTCCCTAATGCATCCAAACTGTGATACATGTTTTTACAAACTTATTTTGAGTTCCCAACACATTCCAGTTCCCCAAAGGTTATTGTATTGTCTGTCAGATTTAGTTACAACGGTCTTCCCTCATTCATATCTTTTTACTTCAACCTACTACCAGCTGATAAGAGGACGATCTAAATTTATGGAAAATGGAAAGAGTTGACGCTACAGAGATATTATATCATGAAAGAAGGGCATTTAAGTAGAAGCATGGTGATTTCTTCATCTCTAACAACTTATTGAAACAAAAGCCATCAACAGTGGAGGGTATACCACAACAAAACATGTCAAGGTGTCAATAACTTGTCATGTGACCAAAGGACGTCCAGTTCTCTGCTTTCTGGGACTCTTCCCTTCTTTCTGTGTCTCTAAGCTCAGTGGCCACTTCCCTCTGACAACTTCCTGTTTGAAGGCTCGCATGGCGAGGTACTGTTGATCACTTGTTAGGGGTCATCTTGGTCTCATGATGATGAAGAGGACTGTTTAAATACCAATCCTAGTTGAACCAGGACATTGATTGGTCAGGATCAAACAGCTGTTGAGATTTTTGTCGTTCAGCTCCGTGTTAGAGAACAGAAAGTTGTACAAAAAGTACTGAAACATTGAACAGTTGGACATGTGCATTCAAAAGTTTAGAGAAGGTCTAATTAAGTTCACCTGTAAAGGTTATAGTGCATTTTAGGTTAATTCTGAAATTTCACCTGAAAGCTGATATGATTCATGCCGGCACCAGGAATCAAGCTAAACTAAAGGTGTCAAACATTAAGCCAAAACAAGAAAGGGGCCTAGTTACTGTTACTGACAGCTAAAGTAGCTAACTAAATAAAAAATATGTCAGGAAATATCACTTTTTTTAAGATTTTACACGTCTTTAAAAAATTTGGTGATTGCTCTTAGAAATGACAGTCCGGCCGAAGAGTCAGTTCCTTGAACCAAGTTAATTCACTGAGTCGGTGGAATTGGGCGTCGGCAGCAAACGAGTCGGTACTTTGTCAAATGTACAGTTTTACTTTTGTCGTCTGCCCCAGCTGCCGTAAATACATAACCAACACTATTACCAAGCCTAGGCATTTTGTTATGGTGTTTAACATTAGTCTCCTCCTGGTCAACTAGCGCCTCTACTGGCTGTATGTGGTAGCTCTACTTACTGTGAGTCTGACTAGCACAGAAGCGCGACTGTGAGTACTGCAATAACTGCCCACGAGATCGAGTCAACGAGACCGAGTACATACGTTTAAACAGGAGTTGTACCAAATGGACTGTTGGTGGGCAGATGAGTAGCCGGTTCAATTCCAGGTTTTAGTGTACAGTGTAGTTTGTAAATGGAGCGGTGTGTATGACATTTGAATGCATAGTCAAATCAAATGAATCTGTATTTATATAGCACATTTACAAACAACGGACTGGCGACCTGTCCAGGGTGTACCCTGCCTTCGCCCAATGATAGCTGGGATCGACTCCAGCCCCCCCGCAACCCTGAATACAGGATAAGTGGTAGACAATGGATGGATGGATGGATTTAAAAACAACAGGAGGGACAAAACAAAGACTTTTCATTGTTTCGTGACTTTATAATGATGACAAAATCTGTCTGCAGACAGAAATAAAAACACCTGGCAAAGTAGTCAAAATGTGAGTTCCTGCAACAGTAGCTGTCTCAAGGATGAAATTGTGCCGTGATGGCTATCATACAGATTCACAAGGTTTTTATTTCCTTTTTTTCTTTTGTGTGAAAAAATGATTACAGAACAGGTGAGGGACACGGGTAGTCAGGAGGGTTTATACAAACTAACAACGTTACGGAGATGCTTTGAAGGGTGTTTTTTGTCATGGTCAAGACTATTTCTCTTCTTTTTCACTTCTTTTTCAAGTAAAAGCTGAAATGAGGATGGGAAACCCTCAGCAGGAGGTTTGCAGGAGTAAAACACACTTTCTGAACAATGTCTACGCCTTCTAATGGAACATGTACCCAAACTGTTGCCTAGCAATGCAATTCCATTGAAACTATATATTCAAATTATGTACATCTTCACAGCACTTTTTCAGTGCTGGCATTTGGATTATTAAAGCTGTGTGTGTGTGTGTGTGTGTGTGTGTGTGTGTGTGTGTGTGTGTGTGTGTGTGTGTGTGTGTGTGTGTGTGTGTGTGTGTGTGTGTATGCAATTCTTGAAATAACGGTTTAAATGGCGACAACCGTGAGTGAAAATTAATTAGAAAAGACTAAGCCTGGCCGTGTGAGGAGGGGCTAATGCCATATAAGATGCCTTTTATACTCGTGTCACTGAACATTTGTTTTCATAGCAGTCAGCTGCCATCTGGCACGTTGAGTCCTCATTCCTTGTTTATTCAAGTTGCTCTTGACTTCTAAAAAACAACTTTAACATTCCTGTTATTAGCATTGTGCCGGGACATCAATTTGCGGCTGTCAAATTGTATTTCACAGTAAGTGCAGCTGAATGCTGGACCCATAGGTTCAGAGTTTCTCCAGCAGCAAAGCTGTGTTCTTATTATAAAAGCTTAAGGAGGTAAAATGATGTCGTAGCCACAGTTTGATTCCAGGCAGCAAACAAGCACAAGTCGTGTTTGGACTCCTTTTTAAAAGGCCGGCCGAGCTTGAAAAGGTCAGTACACTCGTCCGGTCAGCGGCCCCGTCTCGTCCAAGCGTGCACACAGGACAGCTTAAGTGTTGCAGTTAAATAAACTCTGAGTGAACCGTTCTGGAGCAGTTGCCATTGTGCAAGAGTGATTTAAGCTGAATTCAGGGTTTTATTTCTTAAAAGATCTGAAGGAAGAAAACTTTGGCAAGAAAACATGCCCTTGGACACAGTGGGAGACAAGACAAAACAATGTTGAGGGCCCCTGACAAGATGGGAGGCTTGGGTTGAATTTTAGAAGAGTTTGTGCTTTCTTAGGTATTTAAAACTTAACTTTGGTTTATTTGTTTATTCCAAATGAGAAATCTGTTTTCAATATATTAACATGGTAAAGCAGCTTCTTTTATGCACTGTTTCCCACAAAGTCAAAGAGCAGTGATTGGATTTTTATAATTGACAACATGAGTTTAGCAAAAGAGACTGAAGGCATTCGTCAAAGTAATCGCTACAGTCATGATAGTGGAAACAAAACAGTGATTTTAGCCATATTCTGCATATTTAATCCATGAATTTAATCTTTTCACGGATGAGAAATAAAGCTGACCTCTCTTACAGGTGGACTGGAGGTTGGCCTTTAACCACTTCCCTTTTAAAATGCAAGTCAGGGAACATCTTTGCAGGAGGAGGAAACATGAGTTCTAGTTTTCATTTGAATCTCAAACTATTCATTCACTTGGGTGTATATTTTGTCATATTTTTTTCCTCCATGTTCATCTGAGGAAGGCACATGAAAGTGCCTCTGATGTCAAAGAATGCTTTTATGTGAGAAACAGTGTCAATCCATTACAGTGTAGGAAATGAGGGCTTTTCACTTGAATGCTCTTAGGAACGGGTCTGGCAGGTTGATGGCCGGATACCACTTATTGTGATCGTTTTAATCCCGGCTCATTTTTATCAATCCAACATGAATATGATGCGCATTAATCAACATGCTTATTATTCAGTCGGTCAATGTGTTAAGATGAGCAGCAGAAGATGTCACCATCTAACTACTGATGTCAAGACTGGCAGGGAAAGCAGGGCGGTGTGAGAGACCAACATGGCAGCACTGCCACCTAGTGTAGAAACATTAAAGCATCCTCCTGGTAGTGATTTACTGCATAATGTAATAATGTTAAAGAGGACCTATTATGCTTTTCTGCTTCGTCTCTCTTTAAGTGCGTTATATCATTTCGTTCTCGTGTAAAAGGTCTCCAGAGTGTCAAAATATAAACTCCCAGCCCAAAGGGAGTTACTCTCCCCCACAGAAACTCTGCTCCTGAAATGCTTCAAATGCCTCATTTGAAATCTTTGCCATTTCTTCCATGAAGTGGTTCATGGAGTCGTCGTGTTGAAAAGACGCGAAAAAAGGGAATTGGAGTTTAAGAACAAGTGGTAAATAGTCATTTCTCAGCGGTACAACTCCTATTTGCTGGTTATGGTAAGTGACATTTCTGACAAGCCGACTAAGTGGTTGAGAAATCTCAACAGTGGGTCAACTGTCCAAACAGAGCAGACTGGGCTTTTTGGGAGGGAGGGGCAGGAGCTCAAACAGAGCGTTTCAGAGAGGCTGAGAGGAGCTGCTGCAGCAGCCAGGATGGAAAAATAACCAGTAGTAACCTGAAATACATGTATGCACCAGAAGAGCAGCATAATAACACCCCTTCTGAAGAGTTTTTAAGATAGACTTAGAGACAGTATTGGATAGAATGACCCTTATTTTTCCATGGTTATCCTGTCTAGGTGGACAATATCCCAGCATGCACCAATAATAAGGCAGGGTAGAACCTGGTCTATCAGAGGGCTAACACACATACATGCAATTTAACCTTTTTCAGGTCTCTTACACGGTCGAAGGAAACACAAACTGCACAGAGAAACCGCCATCGGTGCTGTCTACTCATCTGAAAATGCCTCTCCGGATGCTACACAGCACCTGGTCAGGTGTGTGGAGGTGGGAAAGGAGGCAGAACTTCCCTCAAGTTTTCTTTTTCATTCTTCAAATAAACTTCTTTTGTCACCTTTCATGTGGTCGACCTAGTGCAGCATCAAGAATGCCTTCAAGGACAGACTTGTTGTCTTGTTATTTGAGCTATACTCCAGCAAACCCAGAAGCTTTTGTTGCTTCAGGTCTATGTTCTTTCATTTAACACCTGTTAGTACACTAATAGTGTGCCAGGTTCTGAGTGCAAGTCAATACTGTGTATGAGCATAGACACACTCGTGGTACATCCCTGTACAACACAACGGCAACTAGAGCAGATCGTGTCTTGAATAGAGGAAAGTGTTAGCATTATGTCACAATTAATGTAGCAAGTCAACATTATTTGTTGATTCCAGTAAATTCAGCTCCTGCTTTGTTTCAGTCTCTGCTTTCTATGGTTGCCATGGTCACAGCTGCGGCTGGAGGCGGCTGCAGCAATTGCTTTCTGTCTGAATACAGACTTTCTGCCCTTCAAGTGTGGCCATTCCAAACAAGTGTTCACACTTTTGCTTTTAAACGCAGTCAGACAGCACGCCCACCTCATTAGCTTACTGAAGCCTTAACTCTATACAGGCACCGTGCATAAGGTCACATTTGCAGCTACTTGTCAGCTACAGAGTTGTCCTTTCACAGAGGGTTTCTGTTGTTATCACATCATTTGACCAGGAACTAAAATACTGCATTGCAGCTGAGCTGGCGGTGGCATTTTCAGTCACCACAAAGTGGAGCTTCACCACTCCTCTATTGAGTCAGTCAGCAGTTCTAACCTCGACACCAGTCATTCCCAAAGACACCAGCAGGTGGGTCACGGAGGTTTCATTAGGGCCACCAAATACTTTTAGTAACATTTATATCTGCAGTACACCTTTGAGCCACATGAAGGAGCCTGAGCGTTCGTACTGTTCTCAATCTGAATCTCAAAATTTAGCCTACTTATAACGAGATGGCAACCTCTGCTTCTGAAAGGTGAAGCCAAGCTAAAGTGCCATAAACTTGCATTCTCTCTTTTGGCCATCAGGGGGAGACTTCTCTGGTCTAATTCTATAGAAGTGAGAAAGAGACCCTACTTCTCACTTGATTTATTATCTCAGTAAACAATGTAAACATGAGTTTAAGGTCTCAATCTCGTGTTTCACGTCTTCTTCAATACAGCATGATGTTTGTAGGAGCCATTTTTTATGTTGTGTAGGTATTTACTTTTCCACAAGGGTGCAGTATTGTTTCAGTTCCTTTCCTTTACCCCAGAATCTGCCCCAGCTGCTAGAGATCAGGAGAGCTGATTAGTTTGAGTTGAGTAGTGGTGGGAGAGACACAGTTTTTACACGACAGCCAGAGAATCAAGAGAAGCTTTTTGTTTGTCAACTTGCCTTATCCTTTTTGTTGAAATAAACGGGAACCTCACCCAAAGGCATCATAACCTTCGCAACCTTTCTTTTTTATTCACTCTGGAATCGAGTTAAGAACCATCCCAAACCACCATCAGGTGACAAGTTTTTTTTTTTTTAATAGTCACCACAATGTTAATTTAGTAAAGTATGGTTCATTTAGAGTCAAATAGACAATAAAGCAGGGGATGCTTTTTCATCTAGGTGTCTAGGTAGCTAGGTCACTACCCGGCCTGGCTACTGTCGCTACCCCACTACCAATGCAATTAGCGACTACGTTAACACTTAGCTGGAAGTTGACCTCGACTCTTGAAGCCAACTTTGTTAACAATTTCACTGGATGGATCCAGATCCAGTACGGTTGCTGCTCTGCTGCTTGTGTTCGTCAGATCCACCTGTCACTCCTCCTCAGTCCAAATATGGTCACCACCTTCACTGGTTGCAAAAAACATCCTAGATGGCGACGGCCAAAATTAATCTGCAAACCAATGGGTGATGTCATGATGACGACGTCCACTTCTGATTCGTTGTTTACTAGCCATGTTTACTAACCAAGTAATCTTACGTGACACATTTTGCATTAGGTTGTTAACTACAAATCGAGCAAGTGAAGCGGTTTGTATTCCTTCCATCTATATTTCATGACTGACACACAGCTTAAAAACATAACTTACAACATCAGAAAGAACAGAAACAGACATTGATCCATTCCTTCTCATTTTTCGTTTTAATTCATTGAAGTCCTTGTTTTTTTTGTTTTTTTTAACATCACCATCCATGGGATTTGACACTCTTCCCATCGTGAACAAGCATCCCAGAAACCCCACAGCCACCAAGACAAATACCATCACACAGTTTTCACTTTCACAAGGCGGGTAGGCTTACAGAGGGGGGGTGAGGGGGAGGTTGAGAGGGTTCAGGGGCAAGAAGGAAGGTGTTTGACAGCATCAACAACCTCCGAACAGAAAGGAAGCTCCTCTCAGCCTGCAGCACGTTGCGTACATATCACTCATATATCATTAGCATAATATGGCATAGAAAAAGCATCCAAGCTGACAGAGCATTAAAGGAGTATACGTGTGTTTTAGTGTGTGCACATCGAGGAGGCATGGGACACGGGAGGGGATGCCAGCGTTGACAGCTGCTTTTTAATGTCCAAGTCAATTCTGCAGGCATGGGTGCTGCAGCACAGCAACGGCTGTTTGGTGTGTGTGTGTTTGTGCAAGTGTGTGTGTGTGGGCTTTCAACTCTAATAGATCATTTTTAAGCAGCAGGGAATTTTGGATTCAACGCAACTCAGCACAGGATTATGTAGGAACGGTGCACAACCACACAGGATAATCATAAAAACGTGTACGTGTTTGTGCAAAAGCTTGTACTAATAGCACCAGGTCGGGAACAGGGTTGCTAATGGCAACCTCCAATCTGACAAGCGTTGCCATGACAAACAAAAAGCAGAACTCCGCGTGAGAGCGGAGGGGCCCCGTCGCCTCGGCAACAGCCAGAAACAACGAAAGAGCCAGGGAGGGGGAAGAATGGAAGAAAAGGAGGAGGGGAATGAAAGACGAGCAGAAAAGGAAGGAGTGACATAAAATACAAGCAGCGTGCTTTCACTCTCACGAAAGCTACGCTTGCTGCCACATTCTATTAGCGTTACTCGCGCACTCTCCCGCCTAAAGTCGGAGCCCAGTAGGAGGAGACCGAGTCTAGAAGCAGAGAGGGCTACAAGCATGAACACAATGTTAATTGGGACGATACAAAGAAAACGAGGAGACCACTGGGAATGAAAGAAACACTTGTGGCTCTAAATTCCCCGACGTAGAAAAAAACTTGTTGTGTGATGCACAAGTTGCCGTGACAACCTCGTCTCGTCTTTGAATGCTTCAGACGCATAAAATTACATACACCATTCGTAACGCTGCCACGTTTGCCTTCTATAGGCGTCCAGTTAGATCAGAGGGGAGGAAGCCTGAGGAAACGGGGGTCGAAAGCACAAACACAGTTGGTGCAGTCCGTACTTCTACATTACATGCTTGCATGTGTGTGTGAAAGTGAGAGTGTGTGTGTGTGTGTGTGTGTGTGTGTGTGTGTGTGTGTGTGTGAGTGAGTGTGAGATGGGGGCCAGCTGCAGCAGCTTTAGTGAGCAACAAGTAGGTTGTCTGTGTTCATATTCATGCAGGAGATGGTCTTCATCAGATGAGGAAGACTAGACTAAAGCAGGGACTAGTCTTGATCTACATTTATGTGACTGGTCAGTGAGCTCGGGGCTCCGTGTCGAGTCCCGGAGGAAGAAAAAGGCTGCAGAGAGTTCAAGTGACTGGTGGCCGAGACCTCATTGACATCAGAACCAACACAGGACCAGATCACGCACACAAACACACACACACACACACACATAAAAAGGGAACGTGCGAGTGCTGAGCACGGTCACGTCCACAACAGTAAGGAGTGCTGTACAGGAGTGTCCCATCCCTCACACATCAACAACACTGCACACTAGTCAGAAGTACATTAGCTCATGTCTACTTTCAAGCGGAAATCAATAGTGCTCGGCCCTTAGGCACCTAGTTACAGAATGACACTAAAAAGCAGTTTGACGACAAGTTTAAAAACTCTAAAACATTAGAACATTTCAAGATATCGAGCATTTTTCGTCTTTACAGGGGCTCTACCGGCAGAATAGGCCCTATGAAAGCGCAAACTCTGGCACCTTTGAATCGGTTAATCCTGGCTATTTTACATCTTTTTTCTATTCTTTTTTTTATTTTTTTATTATCTTACATCCTTCACTTACCTCAATAAGAATAACAAAAACAAGAGGAAATAAAAAATATCTAACTATCAGTACAACTTCTGTGGGTTCAGGCACATAAAGAGTAGAAAAGAAAGAGGGACCTTGATGAGCAGGAAACGGTCACACATGAGAGGAAGAGAAACATTCTGGATGTAAATGCACAGGTTGGTGATGGACGGTTAGCAGGTGTGTCGACCAAAAACCTTTACGGACCCTTCATGATTCACAGAAATGCAAGAAATTGAGTAGCTGCGTAGTGAATGGCACCTTCCCCGCACATCTAACAAGTTCTCTAATGGGACGGCATTAACTGCCAATAAGGCATGGAAAGGTTGAGTGTGAAGCGACGGCGAGTACAACTTTCTCTTTCCTCCCTAAATCTTTCCCTGGATTCTCCCACTTAACGATGACCTAACGCTTACAGACGAGGCATAAAGCTCCATTTACCACCTGCCAAACCTCCTCCAGCTAAAAAAAGAAAAATATTCTCAAGCTCTAAGGCAGCTGCCAAACACGGAATATGCTTTTTCACTTTTGTACCTTCGCAAAGCCACAGGTGGGAAAACATGAGATGAGTCAGTGCAGCCAGAGTCTGGAATAAAAGATTGCTGTTATGTTCAATTTTTCAAACCTCAAGGCCGTCCTCGTGGTTAATGATCAGTTGGAAAGTGAAGTAACCGAAACGCATACAATAACAACACAAATCATAGAACAGCATGAAAGACGCGTTTGATTCTTGTCGGCTGAAGAAACTGTTAAGACTGTCCAATTTCAGGAAACCTAGTGTTTGGCCTATTAGAGGAAAACAAGAAAAGATGATAACAATGCCCATTTTGTACCGATGCGCCATTTAGCCTGCTCCCCGAAGGGAGAGTGGAAAAAAGAAAATAACGGCCATCCTGCATGACAATGTTCCTCTTCTCTTAGCTGTGTTAATTCAGTTTAGTCTCACTAGAACTCTCTATTCAAACAACAAACATTCAAAGCATACATGGCAGGGAGAGAGTACGGTGTAAAAAAATGAAATAATGCAGTCAAAAGTGCTCAAATAAGGAGTGTTTTCATTTTTTCTCTTTTTTCCATCATATGAGGCATTCATCTTTTTTTTTTTTTTTCTGTTTCTAACGGTGTCCTCTAGGATCGGGGTTGTGGGAGGGAGCAGAGTGGGTACGTGAAAAGCGGCGAAGGAGGAGGTGGAAGATGGAGAGTGACGGATGGCCCGGTCAGGTGCTGCGAAGGGTTTTGGCCCCCCCGGTGTCGTGACGTGGGTTTCCCCGACCCCTCAGCTCCCTTTGGCCGTCCGTCCTCCGATCTCCGTTTCCTCCCTAGCGGCCGAGGGGGCGGACCTCTAACCCAGGCTGGTGATGTTGGCTCTGCCGCCGGGCGGCGCCACGATGCGCTGGGTGTTCCGGCGAGGAATGTTGTCGTCAATCTGAGCGCCTGTGACATCAAATGGAAAGTTGGCTGTTCAAGCATGTGTCTGTACTTTCAGGGTAATTCATTTACTACTGCTCATGGTCGCACCAGAATGTGTCAATCGCTGCAAATGAAGGCAGAACCAGAAACTGGCTTCATAAAAACAAAACATGATGAGGTAGCCGAAGTTATATTTGTGTGCAAACTATCTGAGCATGCAAGCAGACATTGCTTTGTATACGTTTGGGAGTATAACCGAGGCTTTACTGCCATTTTGTCCCAGTGGCCAACTGCAGTATTGCAACAAAATGATCCACTAACGGACAAATAACCTTTTCCACACATTTGTATGATGCAGTTTTAATCAATGTTTAATATCAACATTCCAAGAGCCTTGAATCTAATCTCAATGTAAATCCTGGTTCATGGGATGATGAAGGGTGAGTCGCTTTCATTTCTACAACGTGACTTTTTCAAATAGGTGCCATCTTGGAGTTGGCAGCCGTGGTAACTGTTTCCAGGAGGTTTAACAATGAGACTACACAACAACAAATATGAGGTAAGCTGAACTCTCACACCATGAGAGAATGTGTGTGCTTGCAGTGACTGTTCAAATTAATCGGGTGATGAGTTTCACTCAGAAATGCCGGTGTGGCCGAACCATTTTCATTTCATGAATGCTGCTTTATGGCATCGAGCAGCAGCACTGCTCAAGAGAGACATGCAGTGTCTGATTACAAGTAGGTAAACGTAAAAGGGTAGTTCTCCAGTTTTGAGACAACCCGTTACTTACTCGATAAATTATATTATATATATATATATTATATGAAAGCGCCATGTAAGACGATCACACTGCACCGAGAGGAATTAATACTAAATGATGATGATATTTGTTTGATTGATTCTGTGTATAGAGGGAAGAGATTATCATTTCTTGTATTATGCATCTTCAAAATCAAGAGAGTTGTAAAAAATAGTCATGTTTCTATTCAACTTTTGAAATGTTGGTAAAAAAATAAATGTGAATTATCCACATTTCCATCACCTGGGATAGGCAGCGCTTTACACAAAGGAAACGGTAGAAGAAGAAGTTGGTAATACGTAATAAGGTTATTTCATGAAGGCCATGTTTGGAGATGAAGATAAATGACTGAAACAGCTGATCAGTCGTGTGAGTTCTTATCCTGCAAAGCGTTTCCATATCCCATCTAACTTTTTTATTTTTCGACAAAAAACACCTCAAGCGAGCGTAAAAGCTTTTTTGCGTCACTGTTTATAGAATTTGTTTCCAGTGCTTCTCTTCCACATAAAAACCTGTTTCTAGAACACAGCCAATGCCAGTGATGATGGACTAACGTGTGCACTGACCGGATAGGCTGAACCCAGACTGGTGCAGGTTACGGACGGGCTGGTTGGGCTGCTTGGCGGGGGAGGTCTTGGCGGAGGAAGCGGGAGTCATGGTTTTGGGGGTGACCGACACCTCGCAGACCGGGCCGTCGTACAGTCCTCTGGGTACACCCCTCAGCTCAGCCAGCTGCATGTCACAAAGCAAACAGTCATGTCAGCGAAAACAAAACCAATCTCCCACAATGAGTGGAGCCTTCCTCCTCTCTGGACAAAGCTGTTTAATGCATCCAATCAGCTCCACGGAAGAGAAGCGGCGTCGTACCCTGCTGCGAGCTTTTATCCTCTTGTAGACATAGTCGGGGAAAGGTTTGCGGGCCACGTAGCGTCCCGAGCCCTCTGTGGTGTGGAGGGTCCCTTCCTCCAACACGATCTTGCCCTGGCTGATCACCACCAGAGGCCCGCCGCGCACCTCTGAGCCTTCGAAGATGTTGTACTCCACGGTCTGCAGAGGAGAACAAAGAAAAAACGGAAATGAAAAGGATGGTCAGGATGGTCACTTCTTTCTAGAGTACATCAGGACTCGGACATCATTTCATAACTTTTTATTGATCTCGAGTATGCGTCTCCATTTCTGTCTCCAGCTAAATATAGCCATGTATAATCACTGTTTAGTGCCTCGACTTCCCGTTGGTTGAACTCTGTAGCTGCAGATTCACAGGACCACTGATCCGATGAATACTAAGCGAGTACTGTGTTCAAACAAAGCTCTCCCACAGAGAAAACCCCATCAAGTCACTTCTCACATCATAACTCTTGTACCCTTCCTGATAATGCTCTACGGTCGCCGTGGGTGACGGCGCGGCTGGATGACAGCAGCGAGCAGGAAAAGGAGGACGCCACAGAGTCCTCACACACGTACTAAACCGTGGATTTACAGTCGAGAGCAAGTTTGTGAACAAAAACCTTTTCTGACTGAGCGTACAATGTTAATGTTTAATTGAGGCTTGGGACGAGGATTTCATTCTTATAATTCATTATTGTTGTTTTGGACCGTGTGTTTGGCTAACTGCTAAGTAACCGAACTCAGCCGCTGCTACGTGAGCAGACAGCATGGGGAGTTTAATTTGCATTCATGGAATGAAGTGTGTTTAATGATGCTGTATGACACACTGGTGTCTAGACGGAGTGGTTGGATGACTATGGGTGATATTCAAGCTGCACTCCACTGAGTTTCACCTATTTTATAGATTTGTTACAAGGCTGAGTAGCTGCCAGTTCCCCCAAAGGAAAACTCATATTTGACACTGACAAGCTCATAATACATGAAATCCCCACAGAAATAACTCCAAAGCAGCGAGACAATAATTCATGTCCTCCAGCAGATATATCTCCCGCCCATCATAAGGATGATGTAACCTCATGCTGTACCCGGGAATGTCGCTGCCCAGATTCAACAGATTCATTCTAATCTCACTCAAGTCTTCCTCTGGAAGCAGGCCAGGGCCATGTTGAGGGTTAGTTTTCACACATGATGCCAACGCTTCAACTTGGCAGAATGTTTTCGGGATTACAGTGCACTTGTGAAAGGAGCTTAACTGGTTTAACTCACACAGAGTTGAAAGTGCTCCCCTCTGGTTTGTGACGCTTAGAAAGAGCGCAGAGCTAATCGCTGGGGGAGGGGACAACCGATACGTCACAGAGGCTCCAGTCCTCAGACCAGAGAGGAGGGAGAAGAGGAAGTCTGAGTGTGTGTGTGTGTGTGTAACGAGGGTGGGGAGGCTGCTGTGTGACAAATTTGGAAGCTGAGTGTTCTCTCCTAAAAGCTCCTGGAGCTGAGGTCATGGCAATCTGGTGGAAGCCTGAAATGAGATCACCAGGAGGACGCGCACGCACGCACACACACACACACACACACACACACACACACACACACACACACACACACACACACACACACACACACACACACACACACACACACACACACACACACACACACACACACACACACACACACACCTTCCCTGAACATCAGATTGTCATTTTTCCGACCAAGTGGAATAAAAAAGAAAGAACAAGAACATGACAGGCTTAGAGAAACAGAGTCCAGTGATCCGCCTGCTATCGATCAGAAACTGTGTGTTCCAGGCAGATTTTAAGGATGACATCACTCCCTTGACGCCGTGTGAAGCCCACACCCTGTTCAACACTCAGACAACAACAAGTGGACTAATAAACCAGTTGCACTGGCTGCCATCAATAACACAGAGTTCTAATTATTAATTGTGATAGGTTAAATACATTGTGTTTTTGGATCAATCTGAGATTTAAACTTTAGAAAAGCAAAGAACCACTGTTTTTAATCAGACTTTTAATTTGACACCTTTGTGGCTTCCATGTTTACTGGATATGGAAAAGTATGCGGACTCCCCTGTTCACGTGCTTTCTGTATCTTGTGAAAATGCTGCAGCGCACCGAGATATTTTAAACAGTGAGATTCCATCTTTGTGGCAGCCGTGTGAGGAGGACCGGGTTCCTGTTTAAACATAAACAAGGGGCCCCGAGCACAAAGACAGATCTGCCTCTGCTTTTGTGGATTCTTATTAACAACCAGTTCATTCACCATCTCCTTCAAGATCCAGGCAGATTTTCTAGAAATTTCATGTAGTTTCTAATCATTAAATTGTTTCACATATCTAAATCAATAAAGTTTATAGGCCTCACTTATAGATTGAAAATATTGATGGACATAATTACTGTTTTGTCATCACTGTTTGGAAATATACTTTTGATTAATATAAAAATGTTCTATAGTCTTGATTAAGGCATGAAAGGTGCCGTGTAAATGAAGTTATTGCTATTGTCATAAGAGGCCTCACAAATATTAGCAGTCAGGACGTTATGAGTGAAGCTGGTACCGAGTAGTGGGTCTTGGCGGAGATGATCTTTGTGACGTCGGGGTCCCACAGCACCAGGTCGGCGTCCGAGCCCACGGCGATGCGACCCTTGCGGGGGTACAGGTTGAAGATCTTGGCGGCGTTGGTGCTGGTCACCGCCACAAACTGGTTTTCGTCCATCTTTCCCGTCACCTTGAAAGGAATCAGAGCGGCCAGTTTTACTCAAATATTCTGTGGACGTCAACGATCGTGTGTTTTACTGTTACATCAATTCAAGTTTGTATTTAGTCGAGGTTAAACACTAATGTCAGCAAGCTGGACAAAAACAGAAATATCCATGTGGTTATTTGAGGCATTAAATCAATGGATTGATTTGACAGACAGATAATACAATTACATATAATGGGACAGAGGTTATTATCCATATTCTGTGCCCCTAGCTTCATTTTAAGTAGAGATGTACATACCACACACTTGTCCCAGATGATAGACATCCTCTCCTCGGTACCGTTGACGCCTTCAGGAATCAGGCTGAAGTCGTCTTTGCCCACGGCGCGCTGGGCGGTGTTGAAGGGACAGTGAGCGCTTCCCGTCACCTGCAGGTCACCGCTATACACAACGTGGAGAAAGCAGGGGAGCAGATATTGTGTTCATTGTTGAGAAAGTGCTTGTCACATCTTTCAATGTGTGAACGTGTGGAGCGTCCTCTCACCAGGAGAGCAGGGAGTTGAGATAGTCCGGCGTGGTCGGGTCGGGGCTCAGCGGAGGGGAGGTGACGAAGGCAGCTGCTTTGGCCCAGTTCTTGCTCCAGTAGTGAGAGCCATCTGTTCCCAGGCTCGCAGTGATTGGCTCTCCGTAGACCACGGTGCCTGAAAGTCAAATCCCAAATATAAACAGCAGATACTACGCTCCCGGGGTTTGTTTCATTGCATGTCACGTGGACTTTGCCAAAGTGTCCTGTTTGTAATTGTTTGCATCCATTTCACTGCCTCTGTTTTTTGTCAAACTGATTGGAACTGAGCGTTTAAAGTCATTCCAAGTAAGTAAAAACCCAAACAGAATTGTGGAAACCCACAAATGAAATATTTATGTCAGTGTTTGTGGGGCAGACTTGGGTTTTGTTCTATGTCTCGTCTATGTGGTTTCTAGTTTTTAAAAAAAGAAAATACATTAAAGGGATAGTTTTCTGAAGTGAAGTAGGATTGTGTGAAGCACTTATTTATTGTCACTGTGCACCTACAGGAGATGTATCAATATCAGCTTTAAAGGGCAAGTGTGTAGCATTTAGGGGGCTCTATTGGCAGAAATGGAATGACATATTAATAAGTATATTTACTTTAGTTTGAAAATCGAATCGTTACCTTAAAATGAACCATTTTTGCCCTTATGACCTTTGACAAACAGTCATTTAACCATCTTTGGTGCTTTAAAGGGTCAGTACGGATTCATCATATTCACACAAGGACACAAAGAATCTAACCTTCTGTGTTCTGCAAATTAATGTTTTTGTCAAAACGGCTTTGAAGAAAGCTTCAGTTGCCCATCGGAAAGTGCTGACAGCGAGTTAAAGAGGGGGAAGTGTTGTGTTGCAGCCCTCGTCCACAGCAGTGCTTTGCTTCTGTGCTGATTACCTCTCATCCCTTTCAAATTGTGGAAAACTGTGCAGGAAATCCATTCAATTCAGAGTCTCACCCTTCTTCCTGGCCAGGGCGATGACATCAGCAGCACTCTTGCTCATCACCTTGGTGATGTAGAGAGGGCAGTTGGTCTGATTGGCCACAGTCACAGAGCGGTTTACAGCCTCCGCCTCCACCTGGAGAAGAGAGGGGACAATAGGTTCACCCTCTCACTTTTCTCACTACTGACGGCGAGTCCATCAGTTCCCCATTTGTGAAAACAAATTAAAACCTCATGTCATTATAAAGAAGATTAGAAACCGTGGGAAGGCATTTTGTGTGATGAAGGTTAATTATAGATAAGAAATTATAACTAGAAAAATGACTTAGATAATTAAAGCGAGTTAACAAATCAACTTGACCTCAGCCTTTGGGAGATGTAATAATGACATGGAATGGTTCATCCTTTTGGGCAGGATGCTTATTTGTTTTCTTGCCAAGTATTAAATGAAAAAATGAATACCAGTCCTATCTGTACCGTAAATATGAAGCTTCCAATCTGGAACTGGTTAGCTTAGTTTAGCATAAAGACTGGAAACGGCGGGAAGCAACTCAAGGAAGTGACAGATTCCACATAATCCCCCATGTGTCTTATTGACACTCTCTTTTTTGTACAGTTTTGAAGAAACAAGATAAAACATGTTACCTAATGAGCTTTAGAGGTGCGGGTAGGTGGATTCAACGCTTCAAGCTACTTCCCCGGGCGACTCCAGTCTCTGTGCTAAGCTAAGCTAAGAAAGAAGCAGATTTCCCAAAACTTCCAACTACTCCGTTAAGTTTGTCCAATGTGTTTTTTTTTATGTTGTTTTCCATAGCAACACAATCTGGTAAAACACTTCAGAGGTCCTTGGCAACTTATTTTATAAAATTAGGTTTAGGTCCTTGAACAGAGAACACCGTCAATGCTTCATCTTGTCTTCTTTTGGATCACATCCCCCTTTTTCATTTGCCAGTTTTTTTCTCTCTCTCTTTCTGTCTGAGGTTTTAAACGACCATTGTATAAGTCATTACAAAATAACAGTTTGGATTATTGCGTCGCCATAGCAACTTCCTGCAGGGCAGTGAGAAAAGGTGTTTTATCCGCCACGATATACTGTTTATATAATAGTTTATGTATTTGTACCCCCCTGATATTTGCAATGACCAATCATCAAATTCCACCCAAAGCTTAAAGTGAATTTTCTAAATAAGTTGCCCTTGCTTTAAATCAAAAAGGGCATTTTTAAGGAGAAAAACAGACGTTTTAGCAATAAAAACAGCTGCCATGACTCATACTCAATTTGATTTTCAACTTTGTTCCCACATCTGGATATTCATGGGTAACAACAGTGATTTATGGAAAAGGACGCGCCATTATCTGTATTTATGGATGTTTAAGGATGGTTAAATATTTGCAGCGAGACAGCCACGGCCTCCATGTAAAACTGTCAAACATAGTTGGAAAGGTCAAATCCTCTCGCAGCGTGAAAAGGATGAACTCACTGCTCAAAGTCAAACCGGCTCATTGAAACCGGGACAGGTCAGTCGGTCAGCGGCGAGACTAACCTCCTCAGGGCGGCTCAACACGTGTCCCTCAGGCCCGGTGATCCCCTGCTCCAGGATCCTGTGCTGCTCCTACACACACACACACACACACACACACACACACACACACACACACACACACACACACACACACACACACACACACACACACACACACACACACACACACACACCAATGGAGAATTGAGTCATGTGCAGGTGCATGTGTGAATGTGTTTGCGACAAGCAGCGAAGCTCAGGGCTTCGTTTTCTCTCGTGTCACATCCCGGCTGTATCGGTGAAACGGCGTACCTCGGCTACGATGTCTCCATTCTCGGCGTGCACCTGGGCGATGGCTCCCAGATCCCGAATCACACTGAACACCTCGTACACCTGCAGCAAAGAGCGAGACACGGGTGTGATCTCCGGTGCACACATTCAACAGGCTGACTCTCAAAACTCTTTAGTGCATCCATCCATCAGGGCTGTCCACTCCTACAGCCTCGATGGATGGACAGACAGATTAATTATTGTCCTTTGTTAGAGGTCATGTTCCTCCAAAGCTTGTTCCCAAATAAGATCAATTAATCACAACTTTGATGGCCAAAACACAGTTATTTCTTTGATATCTGATGTTATGTATCCCTGATGTACAAAAGTCCAGTTTTTTCAAAAGGGTTTTTAATCAGTTGGTTGTCTGTTCAATTTAATTCAATTCAATTCATTTTATTTATAGTGTCATATCACAACAGACGTCATCTCAGGACACTTAACACATTGAGCAGGAGTAGAATACGCTCAAAATTTCCAGAGTCAATACATTTTCAAAGTCCCAACATCACCAGGGGTTACAGCGTTACAGCAACAGTGGCAAGAAAAAACTGCCTTTTAGGCAGAAATCTCATGCAGCTCAGGCCCTTGATTCCAACTACATTTGGTGTTGGTAGTATAGTAGTAGTAGCATTCTTTTGGCACAATGAGTCGAGTCTAATTATATTGGAGAGGAGGCCGACATCTGCAAAACTAGGCACCTCACACCTAACAACCTGGATTCCTACACAACACTACAGTTAAAGAAATGGTAAATGGACCTGCATTTATGTATCGCTTTTCGAGTCTTCTCGACCAATCTCAATGCTTTTTTTTTTTTTTTTGCAAAGCAGCCCTCTCCTGGAAGAAACATCTGTTGTGCCGTCGCATCACCACACTGTGGAAACTCATGTATGTGTGCGTCATGGATTTGCTTGGTTTTGTTCAACCCACAGTCCAAAAACTCAATTCAATTTACAGGGATAGAAAACAGAGCAACGCAGCTGGAACCAGTTTGTCATCCTGGACACTGCAGCCATAATCACATCTACTGTATTTACATCAATACTCTAAACGGCTTCACTGTAACAGATGAGCCCCAAAGACTGATGTGAAATCAACCAGGCGGTGAAATGAAACACATGGAGCCTGATTCTCACACAGCACGCCAGTCTCTCACACATTTGATTGTTTATTAGAGTCACTGAATTGCCGAGCGAGTCGTCGCCTCCCGGATGCCAAGCGTGGAGCGAAATAATCAAAGTTTGACACGAGAGAGGAAATGACAATCTGCTTCCTCCTCACGCAGGTGCAAAAAGACAGACGCTGATGTGTTTCAAAACAAACGTTCAAGTGTGATTTACTCATTTCAAACCATGAGTCAGAAAGAGACTTGGACTGGAATGTCGTTTTCATTGTCCATTCACTTCCCCGAGAGGAATGACATGACGTCGAGACAAACACTTCAACTCTCACTGTAGGATGAAGGCTACCGATCTCTAAGTCTGCTTGTTAAAGGGACGGCTTCATCCCACTGAGCACTATGTTGTCAGAAAACAGACGTAATGCGGTCAACAACTGACCGACTGAAAACATATCAAAAGCATTTTTTGGGTTTTACCATAATTGCTACTCTGTGAGTCCAGATGTCGAAGAGTAAACAAGTTATGATTTGGTGGTGATTTTGGTTACTCCGACCATTGTTCCTGCAGTAAACGGCATCATCTTGGTCTGTGGATTGGGTGTCGTCACGCCTCATATAACACTGGTGGCCATAAGCATGCAACTTCTCTACAAATGCTGCAGCCCTGTGAGAAAAACGCGTCTTAGCTTTCAGTTTGACAAGTGACAAGGAGAAGAGGAGAAACCCCACCTGAGCGTCGGTGAGCTGGAAAACATCCTTATAAGCCAGGTAGACCAGGAAAGAGTTGACACCTGAAACAAGACGTCAGTGTGAAAACCACGAGGGACACGGAGGAACGAAACAGAACAATAGTATCATAACAGATATTAAATATACAACACAATGAACGGCAAACTGGTAAAACAGTTTAAAACGTAAAATGTATAAAAACAAAAATTGATACAATTCAAAAGTGCACAATTCATTGAATATTAATTGTGATCCTGATTAGGGATTCCCACAATTAAATGATCATCTTTGACTGAGATATTGACGTATAAAACAGGGTGCTCAGCGTGTCGAAATTGCATAGCAAATCAAGCGCTTGAATAAAGAAACAGCCGGCCACCAGGGGGCGATCGAGGCACTCTGGCACATCCTGCAGCTGTAGCCAGGAAAGCTTCCTGAATGTTGCTGCTACAGTCCGGAGATATAAAAATAATAATGGGATAAAATAAAAACGCACTTTATTCAGGTTTTGATTCAAGTTTGTATGTTAGCAGGAATGTGGCATCAATTAATGAACGTAATAAAGAATCGTGACCTGTCTTTTTGGACATAATCCTACAGCTCTTCTGTGGGGTTATTCTATATTGCAGAGCTCATAGATTTACTTCTTCAAAAAGCTGTAGTTTCATTTAAAACACTGTGACAGTGGATTGATCTGATGAAGTGGGCGTGGTCGTACCGTGGTCCTTGACGAGCGCCTCCATGTCCTCCTGGATGCCCTTGTGCCACTCGGTGATGTCCACATGCAGTGAGTAGTCGCAGCAGGACTTGCTGTCGGCCCATTCACGCCACTGCTCGAAGGCCGAGAGGAGGCTGACGCCGGGCTCAGGAACCACGTGGTCAACTGGAAACACAAACAGACACACACACGACTGAGACGGTGCTGTGACATTAACTGCTATCCACGACCAAACAGAGACAGACTGGACTTCACACCTGGCTGCCAAATCCGCTGGTTATTGATCACTGAGGACAACCAGATACACGACTCCTGTCTCCGTATGGACCGGAGCCAGAGCTTGAAAGGGAAACCATCATCTGCTCCTTCTGCTCATGGTTTCCACCAGACGAAGGCAGCCTTCCAGTGTATGGGCTCAAGATGTGATGCATTACTTCTACAGAGTTTTCAGGGCCGATGGAGTGACTATAATGGCTCACATGTGCTGATGTGTGGTCCCTCAGTGCGGTCAGGAAAGAATGAGCATTCACAAAATAACTATAATTTACATCCAAGTCATCTGTCGACAAGTCTTTCAAAGAAATTATTTACTGTTAAGTCTGTAAACTTAAGTCTATAAAGCCTGCATCGGATTTCTGTCTTTTCTAATTCACATCCATTTATTGGTACTTCTACTACGACCACCACATCGAAAATAACGACGACGACTGCTGCTGCTGCTGCTGCTGCTGCTGCTGCTGCTGCTACTACTACTACTACTATCTACTACTACTACTACTGCTGCTGCTGCTGCTGCTACTACTACTACTACTGCTACTGCTGCTACTACTACTACTACTACTACTTCTATACTACTACTACTACTGCTGCTGCTGCTGCTGCTACTCCTACTACTACTACTGCTACTGCTGCTACTACTACTACTACTACTACTTCTATACTACTGCTGCTGCTGCTGCTGCTGCTGCTGCTGCTGCTACTACTACTACTACTACTACTTCTATACTACTACTACTGCTGCTGCTGCTGCTGCTGCTGCTACTACTACTACTACTACTGCTATACTACTACTACTGCTGCTGCTGCTACTACTACTACTACTACTACTACTACTGCTGCTGCTGCTGCTGCTGCTGCTACTACTACTACTACTACTACTGCTGCTGCTACTACCACTACTGCTGCTGCTGCTGCTGCTGCTACTACTACTACTACTACTACTGCTGCTGCTGCTGCTGCTACTAGTACTACTACTACTGCTACTACTACTACTGCTGCTGCTGCTACTAGTACTACTACTACTACTGCTGCTGCTGCTGCTGCTGCTACTAGTACTACTACTACTACTGCTGCTGCTACTACTAGTACTACTACTACTACTACTGCTGCTGCTACTACTACTACTGCTGCTGCTGCTACTACTACTACTGCTGCTACTACTACTACTACTACTACTACTACTACTACTACTACTACTGCTGCTGCTGCTCCTGCTACTAGTACTACTACTACTACTACTGCTGCTGCTGCTGCTGCTACTACTACTACTGCTGCTGCTGCTGCTGCTACTGCTGCTGCTGCTACTAGTACTACTACTACTGCTACTACTACTACTGCTGCTGCTGCTACGCTACTGTACTACTACTACTACTGCTAGCTGCTGCTGCTGCTGCTACTACTGCTGCTACTACTACTACTACTGCTGCTGCTACTACTAGTACTACTACTACTACTACTGCTGCTGCTGCTACTACTACTGCTGCTGCTGCTACTACTACTACTGCTGCTACTACTACTACTACTACTACTACTACTACTACTACTACTACTGCTGCTGCTCCTGCTACTAGTACTACTACTACTACTACTACTGCTGCTGCTGCTGCTGCTACTACTACTACTGCTGCTGCTGCTGCTGCTACTGCTGCTGCTACTACTACTGCTGCTGCTACTACTACTACTGCTGCTGCTGCTGCTGCTGCTGCTAGTACTACTACTTCTACTACTGCTGCTACTACTACTACTGCTGCTGCTGCTGCTACTGCTGCTGCTACTACTACTACTGCTGCTGCTGCTGCTGCTGCTGCTGCTGCTGCTGCTACTACTACTACTACTACTACTGCTGCTGCTGCTGCTGCTGCTACTACTACTACTACTGCTGCTGCTGCTGCTGCTGCTGCTGCTGCTGCTGCTACTACTACTACTACTACTACTACTGCTGCTGCTGCTGCTGCTGCTAGTACTACTACTACTACTACTGCTGCTGCTGCTGCTGCTACTAGTACTACTACTACTACTACTACTACTACTACTACTACTACTGCTGCTGCTGCTGCTGCTGCTGCTACTACTGCTGCAGCTACTACTACTACTACTACTGCTGCTGCTGTTACGACTACTACTACTACTGCTACTACTGCTGTTACGACTACTACTACTACTACTACTACTACTACTATACTTCTACTAATACGATGACAACTAAGACTACTACTGCTACTACTACGCCTAAGACTACTACTATACGGTGTGCAGGTGGTCGAGTGTTGGCATGCCATGTACGCATATACGCAGCAGCAGCCAACCGCGGTTCGATTCCCGGCCGGAGTTCCTTTGCTTTGCTACTAATACTACAGCAACAGTCTTGTGGGCGTGGCTACTCCCTCTCTCTCTCTCTCCCTCCCTCTCCTGTTCGCCTCCTAACGAGACACACCTGCGACTCATCAGCCTCATCAGCACCCACTTATATCCTCCAGTTCCTGGATTGATCTGCCCACTCGGTGGTGCAGTGCTCTGTGGCTCTGTGATTGTTGAGTTTGAAAAACCCTTTTGATGATTTAGCTCGTTTCTTGCCTCTGTATCAATTATAACTCTGCTCCTTTTGTCTCTCCAGTGTTTCCACACAATGTGCTGCTGCTCTTCTCTCTTACAGCACTTCCAGCTTTAGGAGAGGCATCCTTTGTGGAAATGCTGTGACTTTTGCCACAGTATCCTTCCCCTGCTAAATCACCTGTCCCAGAGACTCAGCCACTTACTGGACTCCCTGTCCTTCACCCTTAGACTCCCCGAAAACCCCATCAATCAAAAAATAAATCACTTCCTCCTTCAGTCCAATCTGAGTGTAGACTTGGTCTGCAACTCAAAGCTGAGTTGAGTTGGTTTGGGTACGACCTCTTGGTAAAATCACATCAGAGCAGAAAAACACATCCATCTGTAGTTTTAAACCAGATTCAGATCAGAATTTGGAAGGCTGGTCTCCGTGGTGTTCACTAGTGACATGCACCCCCCTGACATTCCTGTCACCAGGCCGCCATGCAGCACGCCACGCTCCCAGACCTGCCTGACCTTGCAGCAGTCAGCGTTTTGCCCCGAGGAGACGACAACACTCTGGTTGCCTGGGAGCGTTTGTTCTACGGTGAGGGAGAGGAGGGCTCAGCTGCTGAGTCAGCAGAGTGAGGGCCAGAGCATTCTTTAATTGTGTTTACTTTTACATCAACTCTTTTGTTTTTATCTCCACAGTCTTGTGTTTCTTATAAATAACATAACAATGACATGATGGGGAAAATTGTGGACCGATAATATAGAGAGATCACATTTCAGATCACAAATCTGCCTTCACATTCACCAAATCTATTGGTTTAACAAAAAGTCTGTAACAGCAAAGTAATACTCAAGCCATAATGAAAAAAATCCTGGAAAATGGATCTGACTATCAGAACCAAACCATGGAATAGAACAACAGAATAACAAAAAAGTGTTATAGAATCTAAAAAAGGAGAACAAGAGGGATATTAAAGGATAACACCTTGATCACGTCACTATTATATATCTTATCTCCTCTTTTATCTATTTTGCATTATTATTATTTATAACGTGTGTATGAGTGTACATTTTGTTTTACACTTAATTAATATGCTGGTGCACTCATATTGATAATCCTGTTTTTGGAAAATGGATTCTACCTTAAACAAACCAAGTAGAACTTTTATATGAAACAATATGCAAATAAAAATGGAGGTATGGAATAAGAAGCCCACTGTATATGAAGAAAAGCATCCAGGCATACGTGAAATAAGAATGTCAAGTCTTTAGAATCTAAATGTCCAAAGGGAATTTAACCGACTTCCTGGTTGAGTCTGAGCAGCACTCTGCTGTCCTCAGAGCAGATGGACAGTTTTACATTTTGGCTCAGTCGTAAACAGACCTGCGCTCGCTCGTTAACATCGTTTCAATAAGAGCCAATCAGCGAACGAAGAAGCACTGCAGCGGAAGACGGACTGCAAGCACCGCGGCTCTTATTCGCTCACAGAAAGGACTCGGAATGGAAACGTGATCTATTAGTCCTAGATGAATTGTGGGATGTGAATACTTACTGATCATGGTGGTGCCTCCGCCCAGTGCAGCCTTGGTGCCCTGGTAGAAGTCGTCGGCAGACACCATGCCTCGATCGGGCATCTGGAAACGCGTGTGCACGTCGATGCCGCCCGGCATCAACATGCGGCCGTGGGCGTCGATGGTTTTCACCCCGCCGGGGACGATGAGGTTTTCCCCAATTTGTCTGAGAAAAGAAAAGAATTACAAATCGGAGAAAAGATTAAATAAGAAAAAAGAAAATGACAACTTTCATTTGTTTTAAATACTTGTATGTATTATTTAATTAAAAAAATATCGTAGAGACATAACAATACTTCAGTAATGATAACAATATAGAATATAATGCTAAATTAAATAGAAAGAATATGTTGCTATAGTGGTAAATTACAAATAAATGAGTTTGTATATTACATAACCCTGAGCGATACATTTGTATTAATGGTCCCATCATATGTCTTTGATTTCATACTTGGTCGATTATAAAATTATGTAGAAAGTCAATCTTAACTTGAAAAAACACTCATCAAACAGGAAAGAAATAGATGGCGTAGTATTGACGTTGGCCAATAATTGCTGTCCGACGTTATGCTAGCGAGTGTCCGATCAAGAGAACGTGAATGTGATGGCGAGTATAAAGTAACATTACAGCCCAATGCTGCAGTGCATTCTGGGTACAATTAATTTGTTATGAAATGCACCTCAGGCTGCATGAGGAGACACAAGCTAAGTTTTCAAAGTCATTGCTAGAACTGTAATTGTATTATTTAGTACTCATATTGGTACTCAGTATCGGCATGTACTGAAATGTAAATAGAGTGAGAGTAAGCGGAGGGGTGTTCGGTTGCAATCTTCAACCACGCCACTAGATGCCACCAAATCCTACACACTGTACCTTTAAGAAGGACATTAATTAACATGAGCAAGCAAGTCCATCATGTGTTTTTTTCCCCCCAGATTGCATGTAATGTCAGTGTAGGCAATTCTATTTTCACCACTATCCTTTATTCTCAGACAGGTGGGCCGCTTACATTTTAAACAAACAAACATTTAAATGCCGTCAGCAGCTTGAAGAAAACCCAGTCAACTCACTTGATGACTCCATCCTCCATATAGATGTCAGCACAGAAGGACTGGTCATCGTTCACAATCTTCCCTCCTTTGATCAGGAGACGGTCACTCTGGAAAAGAATAAAAACCATCAGTCGCTGCACACTTGATCACATTTGAACACTCCATTAAATATTTCGTCATGTGAAACTGTGGGAACAGGGCGCTGCAGACCTGAACACGTGAAGGCTGGGCTTTTATAGACGCCTGTAAAAACACGCTTATGAGGACGAGTATCCGATTTGGCTCGAACGGATGCTGGATTAAGTGCATTTTAATGAAAAACATTTTGAGAAATGTCACATAAAATGGGCAGATTGGTACTCACAGTAAAAAAAATAAATACGCCAAAACTTGCCAAATTTACACAGCAGGCTTTACTTGGCCTTTTTAGGATGCATTCTGATAAGGAACACATGGCTGTGCAATGTCTTTCAACACACACACACACACACACACACACACACACTAGTAATCTAATGCATGGATGGAGGGGAAGGAGGCGGTGACACAGAGAGCAGAGAGCTGTGCTGTTTGGATAAGCACCAGGTTTCTGACACAGTTCATAATATGAGGGGAGGATTAGACGAAGGGAAAGAGAGATTGATAATAAACCAAAACAGATTCATGCAGTAAGGCAGATGGAGGAGAAGGAAAGGGAGGAAAAATAGTTGAATACAAAGTGGAATTGTTATGAATAGCTATGGAACGATGTGAAAATTTCATGTCATGATTATCCTGGCCAGAATAATTACGATATTATTACGATAATCATCAAAAGATGCTTAACTAAAACACTTAAATGGCACAAAAACATACTGGAATCACTTTACATTATAGTTTTATATTATAGTAATCATGTTTTTATCCTTTCCTTTTAAATCAGGCTCTATTTTTCACTTGTCTGCCACAATATTGAACTAGACCGCTTTTTCAAGTCACTCTAAATGTTCAATTATCCCGATAATGGAAATTCACCACAATCCACATTGTGTGTTCATGACAATCCATGATAAAATCCTGTTAACACATCTCTAGTTATGAAACAATATAGTAGTAATGCCTCTATATGACCCAAATAGTTAAACAAGACCATCAGCATTAACAAGAAAGACTCTCAGACCCTGCTACAGTTTAACTCAGTTTTCTAACGGGAACTCCGAGGCTCAGAAACATCACCGATTTGTCAACAAAGTGACAAACTTTTGAACTGTGACACTCCATAACACACAAAATTCTCAACTATGACTTCACTATGATCTCAAGTTAACATTTTATTGGGATAATCAAGAAAATGGTAATAAAAACTTTTCTCTGACCAAGATGACTCAAACAAATGAATCACTGATTTATTTACTTTCATTCGTTTTAGGTTTTTATGCACTTTGTGGCGTAAACTTAATGCATTTTTATGTCTCTAGTATTCTGTATTTGGAGAAGCAGTTTATAAGAAGCCTCTTGGACTGATTTGTCAAGTACTCTTGCCAAAACCTCCTCTCATTTTTAACCTTTTCTTTATGCAACCTGGACGATCTTCTAAAACAACATGATTATTGATGGAAGGGAGTCTTAAACAAATGTTAGGTTTAGAGAAACCCGTCCCAACGGTGTTTAATGGTTAACAACTGCAGCAGTTGAGTCTCCACTACAACAACAGTAAGAGTTCATCAGGGCTCCTCTTAATTCCAGCTATGCTTCAACAACAAAATGAGGGGTGAAGTATTCCCTGCTGCCCCCCCACCAGACACACCCTCCTCATGTGAGCATGGGAACAGACACGAGAGGACCAATCAGAGCACAGACGGTGTAATCAATCATCCATGCCTGCTGCCGTGCCACATGTCTCCACCTCCTCTGCCTCCCACCCTGAGCCCCTCACCCCCCGTCCCTCCCTCGAGTCACCCCGTCGGCTCGGGTCCTCTGTCCAAAAAGGGAGTGGCAGCTCTGGTCACAAGGACTCCAGCATCCCCGGCTAACAAAGGCTGCTCTGTTGGAGCCGCTGGCGGCAGCTCTGGCCCCCGAACACGACTGCTGCTGCTCTGCAAAGGCTCCCAGTCGGAGCCCCGCCCTGCAGCTCTGCTCAGCGCTGTCACATATTACATAATGATTTTTTTTAATGTTATCTTTCCAGACTCTTACTCAGACTGGTCAGCCCCAGATCAAACTAAATACATCTTTGCAGGAACAACCAGGATAGATATGTGACGGATAGAAGTTTAAGTCACACCCACTTTGCTCCAAACAACATCTAGATAATCATTATCTAGCTAACAATTATCTGATCGTCTCAAATGTGAGGGTTTGCTGCTTCACATTGAAAATATTTGAGTTTGGAGGATAAAATAAGCTATATGAAGACCTCAGCTTGGGAGATTGTGATGGTCATATTTCACTATTTCTCACAAAGTATAGACTAAACAACAGATCGACCAAATATTAAAACATTTAAATATTGTTTTTGTTTCAAAGAGTAATATTGCAGAGTTGCACATGCATTTATAACATTATGCCATACAAATATGTAAAGGTCATATCCATTCAAAGCTGAAAATATTTTTCTTTCTGAAACAAAAGATTACTAGGCGACATGGGACGTTATGAAAAGTTCATGACACGATTACCCCGGACAAAATAATTATGCAGTTAACATTATTATCCAGACAATCAACAAAATCTGCTGAAAAGTTAGACTTTTTACTGCTGTTTCGTTTTCATTTCACACACACAGACAACACACACACACACACACACTCTGTCTTCAGCTGACTTCAGCTGACTGGAAAAGGCCTCACAGTTGTCATCTGAAAGGTGTGGCGACGGTCTGACGGCGCTGATGGAACTAATGCAAATAGATCATGTGGTAATGCTGGATCTATGCGGAGCGGAGTGCTGTGGTGGAGCGACTGGACTCAATCCAGCCCGACGCTGGCATGCTTTCATCCCCAACAAGTCGGCTTTGAAATATGCCGTTACATCATGTGCCTCGTCACGACCGTCATCATCACATTACTTCGCCGAGTTCGCCAGGAGAGTCTTAGCTGTCGACGCTTCACACAGACCCGAAAACTGGGAACCAAACCTACCTTTTCAGAAACAGTTCATCCATAAAGATGGGCAAGTATTTGGGTTAGTCGGTGTGGGAAACTAAATATTCTGTTTTTTGGTCTTTGAATACTAAAAAAAGAGGGGGGGGGGGGGGTGTCTGAATGCAGACTGTATAATCCTCTGATTGTTTTGGAGCTCACAGAGGTTGGACTGAGTGTCAGATTGTACTGGCTCGGGGCCAAACATGACAGTGACCTTTCGTTCATGGGAACCTCTCTCAGCTTCACAAACAGGATGTGGAAGAAGCTCAATGGGCTCACTGTTGTTGAACTGCTGTGTTTTCATTCCACGCTACCCCACTAATGCACATGTCACGCCAGCGAAAATTAAATATGTCGCCCGGGAATTGAGAAACCACCGTTTTGAAGTTACTTGCACAATGTTTCATATTTAGGTTTGAAGCAAATGTCTTTAACCCCCCCCACATGCTGGTTCTTCTAAAACTGGATCCCGACGCCGTCTCAGATTATTTTAATGGTTTGCCAGCTGAAGACGGACGGTTTTACATTAATAAGCTAACAATTAGCAACGTGGGGAGTTTTCGGACCGTAATCAGTGGGAATCCAAATAAATTCCCTCTTTCATAGCGAGATTTGTGTTGTGGACCGTTGTCCTGGCGATGACCTCAGTCATCACATTGTAACACTAATAATATTGTGTGTCCCAAGGCTCAGCTAAGTTTTTGTTCAGTCATAGTGGAAACTACATATCACAGTTATGATATCACCGTATGCTCCATTCATTCAGTGAATGCCGTTATGATGTTAGCTAGCTAACATGCTAATGTTGCTAAGGTTGATCAGTGGTGTTTACATCATAACATTTCCTGCTGACGATGCTCTGTGGTTGCTACTGGTGCTTATTTATGGTTATTAACTACATCATTGATTTTTTTTTACCATTGTGGTTGTAAACAGTGGAGAAAAAAACGATTTGAAATGAGCTGCACAGTTGAGAATACAAGTTGATTTCATCCATTCAGTCAGTCGTTTAATGTGTGCCGTCTTCGACAATGGTATCCTATAGAAATTATTAGCCCTTTTTATTTTGTTGCATATTTATAATCTATTTCAACTTGTTTCTGGTGTTTTTTCTGCCACCACAATGCAGGTGCAGTGGCATTAGCGTGACGTCCACTTCAAACAGTTCTATAAGGTCAAAATCATTTGTTTTTTATGAGAACAATAATAAAAATGAGTGTGCTCCCATGCAAGCAAGGCTAGTTTCACCTTAGCATGATTTATCTGGCGATATGAAACGGATGGATCACCGAGAACAGCAGGACAGGCTCGTGTCTACAAAGTCTGGCAACTTAATTTACATCAATTTAGCTTGTGTTGTTGCTAATTCAAATTAGCTGGCTAACTAAATTAGCTGGTTTAAAGGAAGGCTGTCCCTGACCAGGGGTTGCATGGTTTGAATACAATTTGATAGTTTGTTCACTGGATTCAATCCGAAGTGACAGTAACGAGAAAAGGCCATGCGTCAAAGATAACTTTGTCAGGAGGAGCGACAGCTCCAAGAGACAGACCTTCAGTTAGCAGTTAGCGGTTAGCGGTTAGCAGTTAGCAGTTAGCAGTTAGCCATAGCAACACAAATTCAGCAAACCACAACACCAGGGACTTATCCAGCGGGACGACCCCGACTCCCCACTAGATCATAAGCGTTCTGTTACAGCTGTTATCACAAAGCCCACTGTGACTCCAATATTCAGAGAAAAAACTCTGAATTTTCAAGATTAAAATTGTACATTTACAAGAAAGTGTTACTCTAAGATTATAAAGTCATAAACTCCACACCTTCAGGATCGATTCATTTGATGATCTGTCCTATTGTTGGACAGATGCTGCACCACAAACAGCGCCATCGTTGCATCTGTCCATTGCGTTAAAGATCCTGATGCACAAAAGCAAACCACCTCATCCAAACCAGTATGTTGTTTTCTCCTGAATAGGCCCAATTCACAGGAATGTCTCTTCCAAGTCTGTAATTTCTTATTGTTAATCAGATTTCAAAGGATAATTTGATTAGGTCGTCTGCAAGCATCAAACATGGCAGGGAGTTTTTTTAAGATTTAAGACTTCATAATGTCAGACAGTTCAGCCAAAAGTTATACGATTTTTTTCCTTGCAAATTTTTTTTCTGAATTTTTTTCTCATAAATGTACCACTTAAATCTCGGAAAATGTTTTTTTCTTCTCATGAATGTATGGCTTTAATATTGAAAGTTATTTTTTTTTCAGAATATTGTCCCCCACCCCCCCACCCCGGCTTGTTTATTGTTTTTTTCCCCTACAATGGCCCTAATACGCCGTCTTAATAATCTCTACACATTCTATTTATAATTGTAATGTTTATTTTTACATTGCTTGTTTCCACAAATATCGGCCAGATCTTCCACATTGCACCTTTAAATAAACATATGCATGGATGTCATCTGAATACAAAAGGCTGCTGGGTAACATGGACTCTGGGGATATTGATTATTACTCCATTACAGTCAGGTTAGTGTGCTGTTTCCTATGACTCCTGTAAATGATGGTCATGAAATACATGTTTTGTCGAAACAAATTCACACAGGTGAAGCTAAAATGCTCAAGAGAGGGGGGAAAAAAGCGGCTCATGGAATCAGGACCAAATCCATTTGGGCGCCATGAAAACGTCTTCCAGTGTCAGATGTAACCCGGCAACGTCGTGTGTTGTCGTCCAAATGGAAAATATCCTGGGAACACTTGTGAAGTCAGGTGGAGAACGCTGCCAGGTCAGACATTCAGCACCGTGATTTATGTGTCCAGGGTTATTTTAAAAAACAGCCTGCTACCAAAAATCCACATACAGTCGGCTACATGTTCACACTGCTTCAAAAACACATGTTGGCTAGTTGTGTTCTTTCAATAAACCATCTGAACAGGGAGCAACATGAACAAATAGTCAGAGGAGTAAATAACGCCTACAACCCAAACTACTGGATACAAACAAATGTATTATTTGTGTTCACATCACCAGAGAAAGAAAGAAACTCAACCGTTTCTAACAACTAAGTAGTTTCACAGGCTTCAGAGGATCAACTGGACTCATTCATTTGAGTCTCTCTTTGACAGAAATATTCACCTAAAAATACAATTATGAGCGTGAACTTTAATAAAAGTACATTTTCTTTGACTATGAAATATTCACATAAATTATGTCTGCTTGAAAAACATTTCTTAAATTCTCTTTTTGACATAAAAAACATCCCTTAATTTCTCTTTTTGTATATTACATGTCACATAAATTCTCTCTTTGACAATACATGCACTCAGTGAAACAATTCCCTTAAATTCTGTCATCAATGAAATGTTCAAATCAATGATCTCTTCTTCTGAAAAAGAAATCAGTTCCACTCTCTTACACTATGGGAATCCCCTCGTTGACCTCTTTCTGACGTTTATTGAGGATATGCAGCTGAAGGCACTACGATCCTGTTACAGATTTTACAGTATTCTCCTCTGTTTGTGTGCTGATTAAGAAACTCTGTGCACGCGGACTAACGCGCACGCTGCTTATTCCCTCTGATTTCTGGCTTTATGAATGGGGGGAATTCAGAGTGGCATTGAGCGTGACAGAAGGGCTGAGGGCAAGCCGGCGATGTGTGAGCAGACGAGGCCTCGGGCCGCCGCCGTGCACTGTGAGATAACAGCGTGAACAAACTGAGGCGACCTCTACGAAAAAAAAAACAACGCTCTGCCACCCGGGGACAAATACTGTACTACAGGTCTGCTAGCAGACGGCCTAATGATCTCTCATCCGCTGAGGATTGTAGTCACTTTAATCCAGGACAGTCTTATTATAGCCTCGGTCTATTTTTACCTCCCTTTAGCATGGATGTTAGAGCTGCATTTACTTACTAAAACATTTGCTTTGATTTTTCTTTACTCTGCTTTCATCTGTATTTATATCCTTTACTTTGCTGCAAAGCAAATCAAGACAAACTGCAATTATTTGGAGTTATTAATCAAGCAGAAGAAAACAGTTCTCAGGTTTCAGCTTCGCAAAGATTTGCTGATGTTTTTCTGATTGATATAATTTATTAATTACGATTATTTTTTTAATCTGCTGATTATTGGATTATTTTGCCGATCAGAAGTTTCCCTCCTCCAATGTGACATCTTCAAACGACTTGTTTTGTCCAACAAACTGCCCAAAACCCAAATATATTCCGAAAAAACAGCCTCTGTTGTGAACTGATTTGTAAACTGAACATATTTGGGTTTGGGACTTACATTGTAGGAACTAGTGATGGGCTTTTATTTCATTTTTAAGACTAAATAACATTTTTTGGGGGGGAATAATCATGAGCTGCGGCGCTTCCTATCGCTGGCCTTTGCACTCAGCCCTGGTTTTGCTGCATGCATCGGAGATTTGGAGAACAGGCATGAATCCCAGAAGCTCTGAATCCAGGTGGCGAACTTGTGGATGTTCATTCATATTTGATGAGGTCTGCCTTAAGTACGTCCCTGCCTGCGCAGCTGACCCGGCTCCATCTGTCCCAGACAAACCAGGAGAGAGCACTCCACCCCTGATCACCGGGGGATGATTCAAAATCAGCATAATGATCTAACCTCTGAGTTTTCTTGGCTTATGCAGAAACTAATTGAACACATAGGGTTTCTTTGTCACTGCTGCAGCATTTCCTGTTTTGTTTTTTTTAATTCAATTTAACCTAATTTCCTCTCCAGCCTCCGTTTGGTTTGATAACCTCATCCATGCTTCACTCAGTGAAGACATGGTTGCACAACTCTGACCCAGGACTCCTTTTCAGCCAATTTCATGCAACATGTTCACAATGCTCAAATCTTAAGTTCTGTCCCCGACACCCTTTTTCTTTCACGGTCTGTTCAGGAATAGGCATCGGATCCATTTAGGTCTGACTTAATCACTATTGGGACTACAACCTCCACTAATCCTCTGAGCTCTCCACCAACTGGCTGCTGTGCCTCAACCACTCTCCAGAGAGCAGAGAAGGAACTAAACTAAACCAGCTGGTGCAACATGAAAAAGGTGACTTTTCTCTTCCTGGTTATTTCACCAAAAAGATAAACAATTCTTTAAAAACTGTTCATTTTTTTATGAATCACACTTTCAGCATAACCAATCAGTATATTTGATGTGCAAGACGGGGGACTCATTGTTGTGATTGTGTGCACACATGAGCTAGTGTGTGTAAGATCATCATAATCATAAGGTCTCGGCATAAATAAAGCATAAATGCATATTATACATTCATTTTAGTACGTCTGATAGCGATAGCTGGACACCATTTTCAATCATATCTATATCCAGCTTATTCTGGGTGTTATCTATCACAAAATCCTATATCGTCCCACCCCTACCCACAATGCCCCTCTCTGCACAGATCAACACAGACATGCAGAACTGGGATTCCAACACAAGACGTCTGCATGAACACCGTGGTGCTAAAACCTGTGTCGGTGCTCACTTTGGCTGCACTGTCTGAAGTTCAGCTTCTTCTAGAGGATAAATCAGATTGAGGACTTTGAGATGATGCCCAAAAAAAATTCATATAGTTCATTATAGGAAGTGAATCAGATTTTGAGGACTTTTCACTGAACTGGCTGAAACGTTAACATCACTCAACACATTCTATAACTGAAGCATTTTGGCCCCTAGGCTGCTCTTGGTTGGCCCGTTAGACAGCGATTACAAGCCAACTGATTCATTTAGTAAAGCATGTCTTCTTTCTGCACAAAGCATTAACTCACATTCATATTGAGAACCCAAAATAAGACACACATCTCCCTCCATGTGGCCTTTATTCTGAGCCAAACATCATTTAACAGTTATTTCCCTGCAGGAACATCAGCATGGAGAGACTGTGACCTCCCTCCTGGTCAGCTCTGCCTGCATCTTCCCCTCATTACACAGCTGACGGAGAAACATGGAAGGAAATAGGAGCCACTGTCCCCTCCCTTCCCCCGGCTCCTTCCCCTCCCTATTCTCTACTTTCCATTGAACCACCACCTCCTCCCTGCAGCTCCGCTATGAATCCAGGGATATTAAACAGCCCCACACCAACACCGGCAATGGGCCCATACGTGCTCCTGCTCATTTATTTTAAAAAGACACTTTCTCCCAACTGAAAAGGGGGCTTCCATTTAAATCCAGCCGGGTAGTGAGTGTTACAGCGGCTGCCGGGAAGCCTTCGCCCCACCAGTTGGTGTGCGGTGATACCCGGCTAGCAGACACACAAAGACCACCGGCGTGAAACCTCAACTGTCAGGAACACCGCGGACAAAGAATGGCAGACTGGGAGTGAATCTGCAGCAGGAGCTCGTCGCTTCGGCTTTAAATCTTATCCGGAGACACTTGTCGCAAAGATGCTGAGATATCGAGCCGAGCAGCGCTTCATCTGCGGCCGCGTCCATGTATCGATCCAAACGTCCGCGGAGCACGCTGCACAATCAAACACTAGATAAAACCCGACATGCATCTGCAACATGCATCCCAGAAAGCGAACTCGTGCAGGCGTATATCTTTCAGCTGCGCCCCGGTGACATCCTGCAGCCACGCGCGGGCAGGCCCACGCGACCGGACGCCGGGCACGCGACCGGGTATGTTCCCGGCTGCTCCAAACATGAAAAGAAAACAGAAAACCCGCAGCCCAACACTCACTGTGATGCGGGGGATGTTCTTCTTGCCCTGGTAGCCAGACATCTTCACCGGTGGTTCGTCTCGCGCTGCGCCGTGGACCGCGATCAATGCGACGGGATGTTCGGAACGAGGAGGACGCCGAAGAGGAGGACGAGGAAGAAGAAGAAGAAGCTCGCAGCTGATCCTCCGGAGGCCGCAAATGTAAAGAGTCGAAGTGTCGCTCAGCTCCGGATCTCGTCCTGGCAGCCTCCCGGTCTCTGCCGATGCACCAAACCGTTTCCTTCCCAGACGGAGTCAGACAAGAGGGGAGGGGAGGGACCGCGAGCGAGCCTCGTCCCATAAAGGAACATCACGGAGCATGCGCAGAGCCTCGCCCTGCTCCATTGACAGGAAAAGAGCCACTAATGCCATCAATTACTCTCCTTGGATTAGTGAAGGCAGAGAGTGCATCAAAGCAACACACGAAGAAACACCCAGCAGCCATCTTGACCCTTCTTCATCCGTTGGGTTTTAAAGTGTGGATTTTATTAGAAGGAATCAAATCTTCAGCATTAATGGACTTGTTCCAGAAATGTTCTTCCATCACTATTTGGTGGTGATTTAAAAAAATCCCAAGACAGTTTCAAGTTGTGATTAGAAACAGGAGGTGACTTGTTGGGACCAGAGAGGACAGCATGTAGGAGATGAAGGGATCCATCGTTCCACATTTGAAGAACAAAAAGATTTTAATCAACTGAATATCAAATTAAAGTGATGGAGTAGAAGCTTGTATTAAGCTCCAATATCTCTCAGAATCAAATCAGATTCACAAGAGTTCACGTCAGAGTAAATTATATTATATATCTTAATTGACTGCATCTCACCCCCAATTGCATATTATTAACAACTGCTTACGTTTTTCATTTAAAGGGGAAATTAAGTGACGGAGCGATAGAAAGTTTGATAATAGAAGCTTTAGTAAGTCCGACAGCAAAACCCTCAAGTGAATCAAATGCAGAAAGATTTTTATTTCTTATCTATTCAACTTTTCATTTATGAGGTGAAGAATGTGTTGTTTGTTCTTTTTAAATAACCTGACTTTAATTTAGTTTTAGTCTCACTTTAAGGGCCCACATTTAAAAATGTCACACAGGTCGGTGTGAGACAATAGATTGTTCAACCTTTATTTAAAATATAGAGATTTGCAGACTTGTGATGGAATAAGATCTTTATACCACCGTTTGGAAATACTGCATTACATATTTTAAAGTAATGGTGCAAACCTTTTAAAATAAAAAAATGTTTAAAGTACTAAAAGTAAAAGCACAGATGATGCAGATTGACCCATTTCTGAATTATATAATCTACTATTGGATTTTAACTATTGGCACATCGCGTGGAAAGCTGGGGATGATTTTAATTACCTAATAAACTGCTGGGCAGCTTGTGAATGTTTCCAGAATTGATTTGCTGGTGATATTTTGTGTTGCGAATCTCAATCTGCAAAGGATCAAATAAATGTAGTTGAGTAAGAAATAAGTACCTTATTTGCCTTATTTGAAAAGTAGTGGAGTAGAAATATAAAGTAGCAGATTAATGTAAATGACTGTCAGTGCAGTACTTGAGTAAATGTACTCAGTTACTTCCTCCCACTGCAGTCTGCTAATGTGATGATCAAGCATGATCCCAAGGCTTGGTTTACAACGCCCATCATTTAATTATCCCATATTATTTAATTTGCAAGAACAAATCAATTCATGTCAAATGTATTCTCTTTTATCAGAGGAGAGCAAGGCAAACTACGATACATGTAAGACTTGAATATACATGAGAGGGAGATAAGAGAACCGACTGTGTGGCTAATGCTTCCAATCAATATGTAACATGAGGCTCACCACCACTATGCAAAGCTCATTAAGGCTTCCATCCTGCTTAGATATGAAATAAAAGAAACCACCAAACCACCAAACTGTAAAAGCTGGATGCTGAGTTTGGACCAGCAGCAGAAAAGTTGACAGATTTTCCTGCAAGTCACGCAGGTCGGAGCTGCCATGTCTCGTCCATCGGCTCCACACCCTCAATGCTACTGTAACAGAACTTAATGCACGCCTGCAATGGTGTCAGTTAGTGTCAGACGTGTTCCTGTGATTCCTGCGTACTTCCTTAACACACAATGTTGTATTACCAGCTCTGCTGTGCAGCACAAGAGGACAAAATCAACACTGATGTAAGGTCCAACTAACAGGAGCCACTCCCTCCAGCAGCTCTGCATGGTGGGCCCTGTTACATCACACATGCTTTCTGGGAAATGTAGTCAGGGCAAGTTGTCAGGCTTATGTCTGGCTTGAACAAACTCAAATGAGTGAAACATCTCGATGAAAATGGCGCAGGTTTGTGCAAAGACCTGAATGTCGGATGATCAATTAGAGCCGGAGAGAAAGACGTGAGATGAGAAAGCGAGCAAACGCAATAAGCATGCAGAAATACCATTTTATCATCCAGGTTCTGTAGAGCTTCCTTCCCCGTGCTCGCCCTTATCTCCACCTTCCTCGGCTGGGCGATGTCCGTCTGCCGGTCAATGACTCGCCCGTCACTCTTGCCCCTGCACGCCGACAGCGCGTCAAAGTCCAGCGTCTTGCTGTCCGAGGAGCCTTCCACCGGGCAGAACATGCCACAGAATTTCTGCCTCGGCCTGGAGGGGCTGTCCGAGCCCATGCTCTGGAAGAAGGGTACTTCCCCGGTGGTCGACATGCCTTGCAGGCGGGGAGGCTGAGAGGTTTCTGCGGGGGAGTCGCTGCACAGATGCTCAGAGTCTCGGCTTCTTCTTTCCTTTTTTTTCTTTCAGCTACGCACGCCTGGACAGCCACCGCCTTTTGCTGGTTTTCTATCGCAGGTGGTCGCACCGTGACAAAAGATCTGCTCGGTTAATGCTGCGTGAAAACACTGCCCACTGTGGAGAGAGAAATGCACCGTCAATCTAACGCAATCTTAGAAGGTATGAAGGAAATGCACGAGGAAAATCTTCCACTGCTCTCCCAGCCTATGATCCCCCTTCAGATCGGCACACAGTTTGGATTTGCTTACTCATGAGTCTCAATATGCTTCTAGCCCCGAGCCAATATCTTTCACGAGTCACAAGTCAGCATATGGGGGAGAGACCGGCCGTCTAGCTTTGTCACAATAAATATCCAATAGGCTGGGGAGGAGGATGTTTCCCGATGAGGGATTACCTGTAGAGAACTCGTCCGGACAAGGAGCGGAGGATCAGATCCGACTGCCCGGAAGTGATTCTTGTCCGAAGTGGAGACTCTTTAAAGCTCTAGTCCATCAGGGTAGCAGACCTGCCTGCATGTCAGTGAGGCCAACAGCTGTGTAGTGTAATAAGTGACGCATGTCATACAGCTGTGTCCGTGCGTGTGTGTGTGTGTGTGTGTGTGTGTGTGTGTGTGTGTGTACAACAGGGCGTTTCTGGCACAAAGTTTTTAGGTCAAGAAGCCATCAGCACCTTGGAGAGTTCCCCAAAGTCCACACCCAGCCCCACGTTGAAGGGCGCTGTCCCTTCAGCACCACACGGCAGGACGGGAGGCAGCAGCCGTGCAGCACACGGGGACATGTTCAACCACAAACACATGACATGCTAATGACATGTCGGTGCAATGGACAGGGAACAGCGTGCAAAATGGCAAGTCAGCAAAAAAACAAGTGTAGTTGGAGCAAACATTAAACCAGGAGATGTCACCGACGGTAACGTGTTGTCTGAGTGGGAAGTTGACGTCATCGGGGTTATCTGTGTCTGCATTAAAAACTTGTTGGAAAGACAAGCATGCCAGGATGATACAGTCAAATATAATTATGCTATACAGTCGGTTGCATTATGGGAAATGTAGGATCCAGTGGGGTTTTAGTTTGAGCCATAGCGGGGACTAAAATACATGATATCTCAGCTCCTGCTTGCTCTATTTTGACCATTTCTCTTTTTAAATGTGTCTCTTGTTAGTCTCACATCTTCATGGCTGGTGACCCCCTTGTTAGCCAACATACCTCTGGTACCAGGTAAAATATGATGAGTGGGGATGCTCTACAAGTCCATTTGGGGAGCAGTTTCACTACTGAGAGCAACTAGATTCTGATAGTATTTCAGTGAAACTGTACACTTTACAACACCCACTGTTATCCGTGTATTGATTTATACCCCAACACTGTAAACTTCTGCTTAGACAAGTGGTTTCAGATTTTGCAAACGTGATACTTCTTCAGCATTAGACGGTCTGTTCCCACAAGGTTTTAAATCATTTGATTACATTACATTTGATGCATTTGACTCTCTGCTGTAGTAGAGCAGAGTAATGCACTGCCTGTGTCTCACTATACTGTACATGTGCACGGGTATACTACAGTGTATTCAGTATGTAGAGTGACAGAAATGTGTTTCCCTGCCTCTGTACTTCTTTTAATCCTTTTACCAGCATCCACTATGGGTTCCATTGACAGTTTACTATGAGAAATTATATGAAATCTATTCATTATTCGATTAGTTCTTGCTCTGCGTCCAAGAAGGTAAAAGAGAAGATTGCGAACTTGCTGACACAACCTCAGTACAAAAAACATCTGTTTAGTTACAAATAATGCTATGTTTTACATTGTTAGTGTATGTAATGTCTCCATTATTAGTCCAAGTTATCACAAACGTGTAAAAGTAGCCCTGTGATAGACTGGCGTCCTGTCCAGGTGTACCCTGTCTTCGCCCAATGACAGCTGGGATCGGCTCCAGCCCCCTCACGACCCTGAATACAGGATAAGTGGTAGACGATGGATGGATGGATGGATGGATGGATGGATGGATGGATGGATGGATGGATGGATGGATGGATGGATGGATGGATGGATGGATGGATGGATGGATGGATGGATGGATGGATGGATGGATGGATGGATGGATGGATGGATGGATTAAAAGTTTGCCAGAGGGTTCTCATTTCTGCATTCACCTGTTTTCAGCCACAAATCAATATATGCCTCCTTAAGTATTGTTTGGAAAGCCCTTCAAGTCACAAAGCACACAGCATAAGCACGTTATCAATACAGCATAGGTCAGATGAGAAAATATTATAATAGAATGCATGAACATGCACCATGAATCTGATGTGTAAATGTCATGTGACTTACTTACTTGTTACTGGAGATTTGTTTTTGTATCATCAGGATCACACTTTTTCTCATAAACAATAGTTAATTTTTTTAACATACACTTGATTTAATATAGAAAAAGTCTGGTCAAGACAGTAACATTATAAATATTCATATAAAAACAAAAACAGGCCATATACTGTATATTGCCATGCATTATTATAGTACCACAATTGAAGTAATAACTGAACTGAATATACCATGTTTTTTTACATTAAAGTTATAGATTAATATTTAACAAATTGGTATCTGCATTACTTATGGTTTGTAATCAACAAACTTCCATTATTAGCTGAGCCTCACAGAGAACGTATGGTTGTTGGGATATAAATAAATCAGTGCTGCATGCTGATCAATAAGAGCAGGCAGGAAACGCTTACTCTCACACACACATGGTTAATTCCTGACTCACATTGAGGCACACAAACCTCTCCCGCACAAGTGTCCATTACTAACATTTCAGCACTGAGTCCATGTCGACTCTGTTTCCATAACAACGTGGTGGGCAGCAAATGGCTTTGCTGCTACTATTTCCTCTACCAGAGGGCCGGTGTGTGTGTGTGTGTGTGTGTGTGTGGGTCATCTCTGCAGGAGAGGTGTGTCTGATGTCTGAATGTCAGAGGTGAATACTGAAAAGTGAAAATGTTGAGGGTGCAGCCACGCCCAGAGGCTGAGACAGCTCCACAAAACCAAACAAAGGAGCAGGGACGGGTGGGGGGGGGCATTAGAAAATTAGAGGGGAAAGTTGGCAACGTGCCTCATAAACAGTTGGAAGAGGCGGGGAGAGAGAGAGAGCGAGAGAGAGAGAGCGAGAGAGAGAGAGCGAGAGAGAGGGAGAGAGAGAGAGAGAGTCTGGTCTCTGGACAGGAAGGGCTTGGTCCTGGCATCCAGGAACAGATGTAGGACATGAGATCAGCAGCATGACTCTCTAATGGGCCGATCAAAACATAGTGAAAGTGCTTATTAGATGAGATTATTGTTCTAATCAATTCAGTTCATCAGCAGTTTATCAATCTGAATGATGAAAATCTAATATTCATTGGATTTTGCAGAAACAGATCCAAACATATAAAAACATGTTTAAATGAATGACAAAAACAAGTGAAGAAGAGAGAGAATAGAATGGAAGTACCCTCCTTTTCCCTCCTAAACACAAGCAGGTTAGTACACTTTGGCCAGAAATGAGCTTTGAGCCCCGGGTGAATTGTCTGCAACTTTTAATGCTGTTGTATTGCAAAAATAGATTTCTTAATGGGATGATTTACTTGGTCAAATAAAATTTAAATTAAAAAAAAAACTACCACAAACCAAATCAGGCAGTTGGGATTTTGGAGCCCCTGGTTGAGGTCCTGGAGTATTGGCCATAGGCTGTATATAAGAAGTGGATGTAGTCACCATGACATCACCTATTGGATTGTGGACGGCTTGAGTTTGGCATTTGATGCTACCATCTTGTTTTTATTTTTGACAACCAAACTGTTGATCATGAACTGAAAGAAAGGATTAAACTGTAAAAGGGTTCAACAAAAACACAAACAACTCCCAGACCAGATAAGGTGCTGGTAGCGACCCGTCAATCACAAGATAGCCCCGCCCTAAAGCATCCCCTGCTTTATGGTCTATTTGACTCTAAATGGACCATAATGGACTAATGAACATCATGCTGGATTGAAGAAGACTTGAAACTAGAGATCGAGACCATAAACTCATGTTTACTGAGATTATAAATAAAGTGAGAAGTAGACTCATTTTCTCATAGACTTCCATGTAATCAGACTTCTTGTTGCAACCAGAGGAGTCGCCCCCTGATGGCCAGCAGAGAGAATGCACATTAAAGGCACTTCAGCAGGGGCTTCAATTTCAGACCAAGTGGTTGCCACTTGACGGCGGCCTTCTTTGCATCATGAAAAATCCAGATGTAGTCATTCATTCCAACGTATGCATTTAGCATTTAGCATCCGCTGTCGACTTTGAGACCTTCTGCTGTCTGTGTGCTACCCTGTCCGAAGGTCGTTGTAGAACATACAGTTAACAGCTGACAGCATCCTGGGACAAATAACAAAAAGAAACATTAAAAGGTTATTTCTCCTTATAAGAATGGTCACATGAACTGGGCCTAAACCAGCATCCACCAGAGGAAAAGTCCACTGCTAGATAGCTAATCACCAGCACAAAAACCAGAGTGTACACCGCTCAGTTAAGATGCTAAATGCTGTGGTCCGTTCACTTCAACATGTCTGTTCTTGACTTTCCAAATATGACTGGAGTGGGACTTAAAGCCACGTTTCTTCCTTGTGTAAGACACGTGGGAGTGAGTGAGGAGAGAAAAGACAAACAGGACAAACCCACCTGCCAAAAGGAAAAAACATCTCTGTCACACGCTGACTACCACTGGATTTGTTTTACAAATACATATAAATGACTAGAAATTGCCTTTTCTATATTTGATGACTTCATGTGTGCAATGTGTGTTTAGCCGTTTGATCATTTCTCTTCATCATTTATACATACGGCATGAACACAGCTGGTGTCTGACATTCACAACAGCTGTCTTGATTTGCAGAAACAGCATCCAAAGAAGTGAATCTGAGCACTCGGAGCTGGATTACAACTAATTATTGATGTCAGCGGGCTGATTTCAGCTGATGTAAAGCTGCTGCAGTGTAGTGCCGGAAAGTCTCCTCACCGGAGGGATGGAGACGGAGCTGGCCACCACCCTGTAACCCATGGTAACGCCATCAGCTGCAGTGGGAGGAGCTACGTGTCTCACTGTGTCGGGATTGGCTGGGAACAGGTGTCCTGAGGTCCCATATAGGGAGGATGGAGGAGGAGACTGGATGGAGGAGGCATTGTTGAGGAGGAAGAGGGGGGGTCTGTAGCTTTATCTTTCTTTTTCTTAACCTGGGTCATGTGACCTTCGGACATGTATATCTATTGCATCAATCAGGCAAACTGAAATCGTTTTGATTGAACATAAACTGGGGTTTTCTGCAAGTTTTGTACTTTGCTCATCATTTCTTTTAGGATGTCTTCCATTCATTTATACTGTCTACTAGATTTGCTGCTCCTCAGCTAATGTCTCATCATCTTTGTTTTACACACAGCTGCATTCATTTAAGTTTTTAAGGGGGGGGGGGGCTGTCAGATGTTAGCGTCTGTAAAGGTAAAAAGTATCTCTAAATCTGCATGCTCGCCTTTGCTCGGCTTTGTTTGTCTTCTGTAATGTAATCTGAGTTCATGTCGTCATGTTTTAACTGCTTGTGCATTCTTTTGTATTAATTGCCTGAATTTTATAGTCCCACTTTGCACGGTATTTGCCTTACCCCTCAGAGCTTTTTATCCTGTTCAGCTGTTGTCTTTCTCTGGTTCCAATTTGACATGTTGTGTGTTTTAGTTTTGTTTTAATGGATAACTTCATATCTGGCCAAGGAATAACAGTTGAAAATGTGCCTTTTGGTTAATGCTGGCACCTTTACAGTGATACTGATTAATGTGAATATTATAATTACTAATAAATAATAAATTACGGCCAACTTGTTTGTTTAATCAGTACAAAAAACAAAATGAAAAAACCATGGGTGGCTCTAGACGAAGGCCTTCATTCCACTGTCTTGTTGCACTACGTCCAGTCTTTATGCTAAGCTAAGCTAACAATCTACAATCTTGTCATCTGACTAAGCAAGAAAACAACTTAGTATATCCACGTCAGACTATTCCTTTAACAAACGTACACTATGGAGTACAAAATAACCTTCTATCTCTAAAATGTGGAATATTTCAATCAGGAATGTAATTATAATATTCACTCAGAGGGAGGGTGAGTTATAGGTGGTAACAGGACAGAGGTGGAGGTGGAGGCAGCAGGGCGACCATATCTGTGAGGCAGCTTTAATATCCTTCAGCCTGCAAACGAATCAGTGAAAACACTAAATAACTGAGAGGTGAAGCCCCAGAGCAGAGATAAAGGTGTAATTCTACAGAAGGGAGAGTCGTCCACATTACCTGAGTAGATGTTCTTCATGCGGCTGCACTAAAGTCACTTTCTGGAGGAAACAAAGATGAAGAGTGTGTTTTATTTTGCAGGAAAGAAAAATAAATATCATAAGTGTCATGCTTATATATAGATATTAGATGTACCTGTCTTGTGTTAAAGAGAATACTCTTTTAGATTATGAAATGTGAATGCTTTGAGGCATAGTAAACGTGAGAGCCAAACAAAGTGTGTGCCGACTGCAGGGGAACATTTTTAGGGTCAGTGAGCACTTCAGAGCGTCTGCCACTGGAGAGCAGTGCTTCCTCAGTCAGATGTGGAGACGCCGTCGGCCCGCTGAGCAGCTTCTGATCGCTCTGGTGTCGTTCTGCTCACCAGCTCGAGGCCAGCGTGGTTAACTTACCACCGCTGGAGACAGGACAGTCTTTTAACAAACAAGCAACTGAGGACTCATGACTGAAAACAAAAGACTGTCTAATTAATGTTTCCTAAAAACACAAGCTCGGCATCTTCGTCTCAGCAGATGTTTTAATCCCTGACTGATGTGAGTCTTCTTCATTCAGAGTCAAGCAGAGCTCAGAGGAATTTCCAGCTAGTTGAGAAACGTCTTGTGATTTCCAGAGGCCCGGTGCCTCAGGTCTCAGCTATGTGTGCTGACTCGCTGCTGTGGACTTGAATGGCAGCCATAACAACGGTTGGGACCTGTGGCAGCAGCTGAGGGAGACGGAGTGCACCCAAGGAAACGGAAAAAACACCTCACTCAAAACTTGACGGCGGCTCTGTACCATCAGTAACTGGAAACGATGGAGGTACTTTAGACTAAAACTAAATTACATTTTGTTTCAAACAGAATATTGTTTAGTTAAATTTGAGATTTGTCTGTTTCTAACATTTTATATGATATTTTATATCATATATAGGTTTAACATTTATAACTATTTTATAGACAAAACTGCAAAATGGCTGAATAAAAGATGAAAATCATTTGTTTAAGGCCTTAAGGATTACACATTAAATCATCAAAAAAGGCGAAATTAATTGAATTTAGAAAGGTCATTAAATCTAGGACTTTAAAGCAACAAAAAGTCACACTCAGTGAAATGCTTCATTCAGGTCATTTTTAATGAGAAAATGTTCATCAATTCTTCCAATGATGTGGGGAAAAAAAGAAAATCAAAGCGAATACATCATTACATTAAGTGCTGTTAGACCATTGCAGTCTGAGGGAAGTCTCTCTTTTCCTGTTCACGTTAGGCCCTGCCATCAACAACGGGGATTCTGTTCTCACATTAAAACTCCCGCTCGGTGCATTCACAATCTTCCTGCAACCTCAGGAAAAAAGACAACTCAAAGAGACGACTCAAAACAGGAAGGACGAATCCAAAATATTGCTGCCAAACACTGCATGTACAAACACAGGCGGACACACACGTGGGTCGCACAACACAACAGTACCACACCAGCATCGATGGCCGTTAATGAGTGTGTCATAGGAGGGAAACAAGAAGATAAGGCGGCGGATTTTCCCGGTCTTTTACATGATTTTCTGTCCAGCACCTAGTATGTATCGTCTGAATGTGTGTGCTTCTGTGAATACTCTTATGAAAGATAACACAACCTGAGTCGACCTGCTGGGTCAAATAGTATTTGTGAGAAAGGTATTTCAGAGAGAAGCTAATTTGACTTTTACTTCAAGTAGCTGTCGATGGCTGAAAAAGATCAGTAGTATTTTTTTCTGACACGTTGAGTCTATGCAACTCAAAACATTTAATTTGTAGTTTTTGTTTGTCTTTTCTCGCTCCGGTATTTGTAACACTGAAATGCAGGAATCATAAAATCATTCAACATATTTTGAAAAAGGCAACAAAGCAACAAGTGGAAGAAAAACTGAAAACGCTCTGAAAAGCTTTAATTTGCTGCTGAATAACTGAAATACCAGATCTCCAGGAGCTTTTTACTCTTGGATGGGTGTTTCAGCAGATCTGAACTTGTAAATCAAATAATATTTGACCCAGGTCCACTTGGGACAAAAACTGCTAGCCACGTACCTGCGTTTCTACTTCAGCCTCCTTCAGTAAAAACAAACCCTCGGTCTATTGGAAGATGCTGAACATCTGCAGCGTCACTGTGACAAATGTGAAAGTGAGGATCCCCTTTCAGTACCGTTCATCAGCTTCAGCTGGATGAAGTACTACTTTTGGAAATTTTGGCAAACATGAATGGGTGTTAAAGCAGGGCTGGCTCCAGTATCCTCAAAATAAAGAAAGTTCTTTATTCCTAATCTCATGTTTTTAAGCTTCTTGGTAGCGATCCTTTTTGAGGACTATAACACCAACAGAGAACATGAGACATAGTACCACGTTATATCCAGCCCTATCTAGAGTAGAAGTAAGTGGGAACTGATCGGTCGGGACCGAACCAGCTCTACGATATGTTGCCGACACCCAAGAAACTGAAAGGACGACGGGGACTGTTTGAACGGACACTTCAACCTTTCTGGACCATATGACACACAACCACACAGGGTCACGCTGCCGGCCTGCACAACACACATTTTCACCCTGGTTTCCACTTATTGTCACTTTGCAAAATATCATTCAGAAGTAGATTTGAATATATTATCATTTTTAGTTTCCATCACAGAGAAAATGAAAACAAGTCATAAATCTCTCCCGTCCAGAGACTTCCCCAGTGCAATTAGTGCTCACGTTTTAGGATGGCCACTACGGTAACTCCTTTCATCGTTACACCTTCTCAATAAACCTACACTGGTGTAAAATAAATAAAAAAAACCTATATTACCTAAAAGAAAATGAACAAAAAGGCATGATCACATTTTCAGCAGCCGACTCGGAATTCGGTCGAACCCTTTTCGAGATCGAGTGTTGGGCTACTGTGTAGGTGGCACAATCTGTGGTCAGTTCTAAAAGTGGACAGTCCTCCCTTGTGGTCACATGATCAAAGGGTAGTGTGCAGAAGAAAAGTTTGGTTTGACGCAGCGACCCTCCCTGAGAACGCGCGTTAGAAACATTAAACCCAATTGTGGGGAAAGTGAAACACGACCCTATTCATTCTTACACAAATGTGAAGGATATAAGGGGAGGGGGGGAGCCGATCAAGAAAAAAAGGGCGGGGCAAAGCGAGAGAGAGGGGAAGGCAGATGCATGTCTCCTGAGAACATGTCGTATCTCAGGGATGAGGAGGGGAAGGGGGGTGCAGGCGGGACAGAGGGAGAAGAGACCTGCGTCAAAACTTTCTCCAACAACTCGTGGCCACTTCACAGGCACTTTTCTTCAGGCTCAGGTTCAGAAGGAGCTGGCGGTGGGCGTGGTCAGCCTCTTCCCGATGTAGACCCTGTCGAGAAGAAGGAGCCGGTTACAAATCACCGTCCATGCATTTTGACGTGTTCTTCATGTGTGAACAACAACATGAACTGATTCATGGCAGTAACGGCTGGGACAGAGCTATTGTATTCAAAGTATGCACATTTTGAAAGACATTCCCTACAAATACATGTCTCTGTAAAGTGTGGCGGACCTTGAGCCGATCACCCAGCGGAAAGCAGAATCGAGCACCACAGGAGGAGATGTGGGAGAGCCAATATGGAAGCTAAGCTAAACCAGCTAGCACCTAAGGCTAATCCACTACCCAGCATGCTCCTAGCTGATTTCCGTCGGCAGAAAATAAGAGGGATAAAATAGGACTTTAGCAACAGGAGGTCGGTGACTGTGCCCACATCTTTACTGAGACCTGGCTCCATCATGGGGATGAAGCTGCACTTGACGGGCGGTCCACAGGACAGAGGACAGGGCTCCACTGGGACGAGAGGAGATGGACTCTGTGTTTACATCGATGGTGAATGTTTAATGTTAAGATCCCGGCAAGTTATCTGTCCAGAGAATACTGTTGCCATTTAATCATCCTGATGCAAATTTTAAAAAACTACTTGTTTTGTTTTGTTTCGTCAAGCTATATTTCATGGTGAAGGGTGGAGAATGAGTTTAGGAGGCTCACAGCCAGAAGAAAGAAGCTGCCTTTTGAGGCTTATACACAAAAGAAAACATAATTATGGATATTATATTCCATGCCTGCCAATAGATGCTTCCTAAAAATGCAACATACTGGTCCTTCAAAAGTAATATAAGTAAGATTGATATTGGAATATAATGGATACAGCTTTTGACAGCTGGTATCAGCGGAACCTGTATCAGTATATATGTACAACCCTGCACTATAGACTAACCAGTACCTCTAAATCTCACATGAAGAGGACTAGAAATAAACTGAAATAACAATAATAAAACTATTAACTCTTTTTCTCATGAACTTTTTCTTCATCAGTTCATGGAGAACACCACAGTGACTGATAACAAACTCCAGAATGGCCAACAGAGATGTTGCGAGGACGACAGGTGTGTTGACAACACTCATTGCATACCACATCACGTACAAGGAGAGCCCGCTGCCTGAGGCATCGTTGCTGTGACGACATCTGATTGAGGAGCCGGGATTATTAGAACAAGCGTTATCACGAGCAGCGGGGGCTCCTGGGAGTGTCGGCACTCGCTATGAGACAGCAGGTGTGCAGCCTCTCAGTCGGCAGCTGCTCTGCCAGTTTGTCACACAGACGCGAAGACTAGTGTGACTGAAGACTAGTACGGTTCTACAGCTCCCCCTAGTGGAATTCACCCAAACTAAACATATTACAAATGATACACATTATGATAATTAAGTATGTTTTAAGTATAAAAACTAAAGTGGGAAAGTAAAATTATGAAAAACCAAACCAACACTGATAGACCTGATTAAACCAAGTGTTAATCTATAAGTTTCATTCAACTGCAGTCAGGCTCCATGTAGTCAGTGAGCAGACAGGTTATTATCGGGAGTGATTTTTCTTACCCCAGCCCCAGAGCAAGGATGTGTGACAGTAGCAGCGAGGGGATGAAGACTTTGAGGAAGTCGGCGGAGAAGATTCCTCCTTTCTTCATGGCCCCGGTCTTCCTCATACTTAGTGTTACTGAGCGCCGAGGGTGACGGAAATGAAACTCCCTGCAAAAATAACCAAACAGTTGATTGAAAATCTGATAATCACTGTACGCATGTTTGCCTTTTTAACCCTTGTAGAACACATCCTGGTACTATTGTGCACCTGATTAACAATATATACACTGAAGAAATTTGGTATTTTTATATCAAAATCCATTTTTTCCCCCTGGAAACAAACTATCACAACCAATTTTAATTATAATATCATGACATCCATTCATCAATCATTCAGTAAATTCAGCTCTGCACTGAGCTAGAGAAGGGTGTGATCTAATCCTTTCAACGATAAAATCAAATTCCTCCTGTTCTGTCCAGCCTGTCAATCCTGCTTCACTCAGAACAACGTCTCCATACGGGAGATAGATACTCTAGAAATGCTGTTTAAGCTCAACTTTATGTCTTTGAAAAAGCATAAATAATACATTCTTTGGATAAAGATTTGTTTTCTCTGCTGATTCTTTAACCTTCACCTTTCATCCACCGTTTCGGGCAGCTAATTTCCCCATTTGTGCCTTGGGCAACTTTATTGCGAGAATGCCTAACCGCTTTCTCTGGACAAACAGATGTGTGTGTTCAGTCGCCATGGAAACACCACGCTGCTGTTTACTGAGTGGAGACTTACTTGGGGGGAATGTTTTCCGGTCGACTAGACCAGTCGGCAACCCAGTCTGCGTCCTTCATCAGGATGTCCATGTCCCTCTCCTTGTCCGAGACATCGTCTTCTGTCTAAAGACACCAACACACACACACACACGTCATTCACACAACTGGGCCTGCAGGCTGTTTGTACACCATGAACATTCAAAAACCAGACATGCTCAGTATATGTATGCATGTGACATAGAGACTCATTTCTTTGAGTTTTGTTCACAGAGTGCACTGACAGACAACAAGAGTGAGATAGAAAGAGTGAGGAAGAAGAGTGAAAGGAATGATGACAACACATGCTGTGCAAAAGGAAGCAGGAATCCACATTGGGTGCAGCAGCCATCTCCATGGAAACTAAAGGCAGACAGCAGTTGTCGTTCTCATGTACGCACACCACTTTAAGGCCAGTGGTTGAGGTTGCCATGACAACAGACAGTGATGGAGACCCTGAGGAGGCACATGAGCTCTTACTAGGCTGTCTCTCCTGCCGCTCACGTCCACGTCAAAGATGATCTGTCCGTCATCCTGGGGGCTGTGGGGCCGCGGAGGGCTGAGGGCAGAAACAACACAAGTCAGACGCCTTGTTTCTTACACAAGTCAGGAAATCAGGACTGCTTGTGAACTTCATCTCAAGGGTGAGTTTATAGTTATAGTTGCACTCAGACTGTTTTAAATGTCATTTTACATTCAAAGCTTTTATTCAAGTTTTCAAGTCATAAACTTTAATTTTATAATCTAAAAAAAATTCTCGATATAAATAAAGTGATTCATCCAATTAAATCAGTTGGTCAACTTTCTCAAATGAATATTACTCATCTGTGTGTGCCTCCTTTTGTGTTTTGGGAGAAATAGTTTTGACGGCAGTAAAATTTGAAACGCCAACAAATATGGACAGAAGCAAAACATTTAGTTAGAAATAATCTATTTCTACAAATAATATTATTAATAATAATACTAATGGAGTAGCCTAGTTCGTATCTGCAACTGAGGAAAAAAAGCTTTTGGATGCCAACATAATGAATGAAGCTTTGAACTACTTGGTTCATCCATACAGACATCGAATCCAACACACAACAGGTCAAAAGGAAGAACACACGTTTTCCAACATGGTCTCATCATGTTAGATACCAGGAAACATCCAAAAACTTAATATACAATTAAACAATACCACAAAAACATTTAACATATTCATATTTCTGGCTACATTATTTACTTGAGAAAATGTAATCAATGAAAATAAAATATATAAAATGTGATCACGCTTATCAAAACAATTATAAAATAAATAAATACATTATATAAGTGGTTTAAACCAATTTGCACCATTATAAAATGTTTAGGGTTTTGGTGGTGGTGCACTTATACTTCTAACATTTAATAGATAAATGTCAGGAGCACAAGGCCTGCTTTGTTCCACTTATACTAACCCGTATGTACACATGACAGTAATGTTGCATTGTATATTTTAAAGCTTGACATTAGCCCTCGACTGGGGCAGTATACAACGTTTACCCAGCAGTAAAGTGCTGCTGCTCCGGCACTCTGGCCTCGTTGAAGAAATGTGTGTCTTGGCAGGACAAGTAAAGAAAACATTTTCCTAATTCAATTTGTGTAACATGACTCCTGGGTTGTACTAAACGTGTTAAGATGGGATGAACTTGATGTTTGTGTTCCTGCTTGTTTATACAGCGTTGCTGGAACCTCCTGTCCTCAAACGCTGACAAACATCCTCAGGTGACTCACTGACAGCTGACTGCCCGGCTCTCTGATAAGCTCTGCATTATCGCAGCCGTCGAGCTTGGTCACGAGTTGAAGGGTCAGGATGTTTCTGACGTGCCCGTTAACATGGGAGGCTCGCTGCGAAGAAGACATCAGTTTTATTTCCAGAAGCCAACTCAACTCCGAAGCAGCTGTCAACTCGGAGTCAAAGCTGACTCGACATGGTGGGAGTGCAGTTACGAAAGAGAAGCCACTCCAGACTTACAGTAGGAGCCGATTTGCCAATGGAATATGAGGGAAAGTTGAGGTTTCCGAGAAGCTATGTGACCAATATTAAAAAAGTATTTTTACTTTTCCCAGTGAGCTTTTAATGAGTGGTTAGCAGTCGAGCTGCACATCTAAGATGAGAGCATTTGGATGAAAAGTTAAATTCAAGTTCACACTACTCAACATTCAAACTATCCTACAATCATTGTTTTAAAACAGATTTAAATGAGCAAGATTGGATCCAGACGGTCTCCCCCATGATTTTATGTTGCACCAAACTGCATAATATTTTGGGTACTAATTTAAGGCTGCATTCCCTAGGACCTCTCATGGTTGCAGTAGCTCATACTAAAAAAAAAAAAAACTTGTATTGCCTGTTTGATACGGTCATGGACAGCTGACTCCACGCCCACTGCCTTTAACTTCCGATACACACATAGATGAGACCCTTGCTGAGGCTTGCAGCTAAAGAAACTGGCAGTGGCCAGAGCAGACAGAGCTACAGAGCGCATCTTTTTAGTTAAAAAACGGTAGAGCTACCCATCCCCCTATGTTTACCCTGTGAGCAATAATTAAAATGACATGCAATTACATGCTAATCCCTTTGGTTCAAGTTATTTTCTACTATTTTCCATGGTAGCACAGGGATTGCATAATGTCACAGCCTCAAGCTTTGTATCAAATCAAGGGTTATAATTATCTCAGCACAAAGTGATTTTGTTTTGGATTTGAGATCAAATGTAACTTCTGAAGCTCTGGCCTGAGTGGAAGTCAAGAACAATATTAGACAGGAGGAACCAACTTCACCACTGGGAGCTACTGGGGACCATCATACCCTCATAACACTTCCGGATCCATGATTTTAAAATCAAATGTTAATAAAAATGATGCTAATCTATGAAGCAGAACCAGAGATCGTCTATTCTCACTCAGCATGTTACTGTATAGCCTTGACCCACTTCTTTCCAACTACACCCTGATATTTGTCTTTGTTTTGACTTCTGACTTCACATACCTTCTTCTGGAGCCACAAAAGCCTTTTTACTACTTTTTTTAACATACGCAGTCGCACTCAAGACTCAACACCATGAAACCTTTACAGAGTTTCCCTTCAACACTACCTGTCGCAGGAGGAGTTGCTGCGGCTTGACTCGTGCTGGGCATCCAGCAGGATCTTCTCCATGTCTCCGTTGTGGATGGAGGACGAGGATGGGACGTGCTCCAAACCCCCCACCATGGCCTCCTCTTCCTCCACCTGAGGGAGGGGCAGCAGGCCTGGGGTCAGGTCGCCTGTGGAGGATGTCTGGGCTGAACCGGCTGTGCCTCTGTTCATCGCCAACTCCACCCAGGACCCTGTGGGAAGAAAGAGACAAACATAAACCGTTCATTCACTCAGTTCTGTCAGCATTACACATGTTCAGATTTTTAAAAAGATTGGTTGAAACCATTTTCACAACTCCAACTCCCCACCAGTGCACACAAAGTTTTATTTCCTCCTGCAAGTAAACACTGACCACCATAGTTTATTATGCAACGACACCATGGAAGGAGATAGGACAAAAATAACAACACTTGGGATGTAAACACTTAAAATTTTTATATTGGGCCTTTCTCACTTGATCTTAATATTACAAAAATATACACAGTTTTATCAATTCCTTTCTTGTTTTCTTTAAAAAAGAAAATTATGAGCCATCACTAAAATAATGAGCTGTAAATATGTCAAGGCACTTATTTCTTATTGTGGAAGACATTATTAGATGATGATGGTAGGTACAAACTTAAATATTTAAGGGCAGCCACTTATTCTACAAAGAAGTGCTTCAACTGTAAAGGGATGTAAAGGGATGGACTTCATGAGTCAACATAAATATTAGATATTAATTTGATTCTTCTGTCAAACACATCCACGTGTTAGGATTGACTGATAGGACAGATCCGGTGTAAAATCATGTCACTAAACTAATAAGCCAATATCCTGCTCAGCACAAGATCTGATATGCTCCAAGGAGCCGGCTATTTGTTTAAACTGGCCACTAAAACCATAAGCGTGCAAATGGGAAGCATCATAACTACGTCCTCTTTCATTTTGGTCATTCAGATGACAATGCACTGCCCACCTATTATTTTTTGGTATAGCCATCTTTTTCACAACGTTTTCAGATATTTTGACTTATCACAGCAGGAAACGCTCAGGTGAAAGTCATATCATAATGATCGTGATCATTTAAGTGTCCCTGGCAACATGCAAATACAATACAACAACACATGCAACATAATTAGACCCTGAAACCGACACACCTAAATGGAATATAACCATCATTATATCAGTTGAAACTGTGAGATTGTTGCTGTTGCATGTATGTTTAGACTTCTATGTGAAACAGCCTGGTATCTATCTTCTTATTGATTACTGAGAGAAAAAAGCCTCTTGCAAATAAGTCATTCAGCATGGTAAAAGCATTAAAAAATGACTGATCAACTAGAGAAATCTTTTACAGCAGGTGTTTGGCATAACAGGGCGAGCACAGGTGTAACAAGGCTAAAAACATTATTAGTCTTATGTCATGGTGAGCTGGCATGCACCATGCAAAAACTGGCACACCTAAATTGATTTGCAAACATCACTCATGTTAATTTGCACGTTTTCTTTTCCTGCCATGACATGTCAAAATATCTACCTCTTTGTCAGCACTCTGACAAAGTACTGCAAAGGGACTTTTACTCAAGCCAAAGGGTAATAGGGGGATGAAAAAGAGAGGAACAATGTTAAAATGATTTCCTGCTCCAAAGCTGGGAGGGGACAGCAAGACGGACAGCCTGAGCCGTCAGTCAGAGAAGTTCAAGAGTGAAGCTCCAGTTACTCCTGTGTGATGAAAGGGCAGTAAATGCCTTCTCGTTTATGTGCTGTGGCGTCTAGTAGAGCTTGACTGTGATATACGACGCCCTCCCTGTTTGTACGTGAGCTCTGGCATGGACTGGCAGCTGAGGAGGCACAGCATGTCAGAGGTGGGTTACAAGTTACAACCATAGAGGAGGGGCAGGTTAGAAAGAGCAAGAAATTGAAGCACAGAGGGGGAAAAAAACTCCCTAATATGCCTCATCATGCAGTTTTAAAGACAGTCATCTTCTGTCCTCACCAAAACAAAAAAGGGGAAGACTTCCTGAGCTGGTCACATGACCCCATAACAGTTTGTAAACACCATGTTCACAAGAGCTTTCGGAGGACTGAATTTCACAGTTCAGGCTTCAGGCCATTTACACCCACTACCCAAACGATGCCCCCCCGCCCCTAAAACTGGCCTCGACTCAGCACTTGCACTCATCCTGTGGATTACACAGCGGCCTGCGAGCCAAGCTGCCGGTGACAGCCCATTGTCTCCACTCCGTAGACTAACACCACATCGCCATGGCCCTGAAGCTTCCGAACATTCTGGCCACAGAGCAGTTATCAGCTGTTGGGTGGGTTTAGAGGAAGTGGACATGATGTGACCTCTTTGATCTACTGATTCTGAGGCTCAGACAGGAGGGAGGAGGGTGCCTCTTGCCTGAAGATCCCAGGTATTAGATAAACATGACTCCGGTGTGGGAGCTCCAGGAAACGCCATAAATAACATAGTGTCAGATAACAGTGCACACTGCTGGCCTCTCCTTCTGATCAGTGCAAGGTCTTATTGTGCCTAAAGCTGTGTCTCAGCATGTCCTGTCACAGTCTATTATGTCCTGGTGCAGGAATGCAACAGGTAAAATCTGTGAATATAACACTTCATAAATTAAATTATTCTAGATAAGTCAGATGTAAATATGACTACTAAATTTATCAGCTAAATGTAAAGGTCGGTTCAACAGTAGTGCTGGGTAATGGTGTGTAGCAAGGGATTATGGGGCCCCATCACAGGCTGACATAGTAAAAGAAAGCTGGACTGTTTTAAGGATATAAAACAAGAATAGCAGACATGAACATGATAACACTTGTTGCTTGCTTTCCACATCATATAACATCACTGATATATGAGGCTCACATATGTCGATGTACAATTACAGATGTGAGCCGGGGTTAAATATTATTACCATCCACCAGCTAGAAATGCTGGCAACATACTTGCTCCACAATTTCCATCACTGGCTATCCGATCCCATTAAAAGATATTCTATTTCTCTTAAAATAAGTGCTGTAACACCCCCCACACCTTTCCCCATTTCCAAAACGTCTGTCCCCTTGTCACAGTGGCCATAAATAGCATGCCAAGTCACAGTCCCCCATAGTGTGGTAAAGCCTAAACCCCAACAGCTAATAGTAAGCCCCTGGGTCAGTGCATCAGGGTAATAAACATGGCTTTGTTTACGTCTCAAATGGCTTATGCAGGCCGAGGTATTAAATGTAGCTGATGCTATTTCAACAACTGAATGTACAAGAGGTGACACACGTCCACACATGAAATGATGCAGTGAGCACTGGGAGAAAATAAAATGCTATTTCTCACTTGGTGATATATTTAAAAAGTCCCTCATTACTTTGAAAGGGATTATTTTTCTAAATGAAATGAAGAAACAGGTTATAAACTTATTGATAACTGATTGGAAAGCAAAGCAACTACGCTACGAATAATCCTGCAAAATTTCTCTAGCCCCATTTTTTTGCTAGTTTCTTCCTCGGCTTGTTGACAAAGCTTAAACCCACTCCGCCCCCTCCGCGCGGATCGCTGATTGGCTCATTTGCCCGTCAGTCAAAATCCCGTATCGCCATTGGCTCCTCCACTGTCAATAAACAGAACATAGCGTTCTCGCCTCCCCTTCCAATGAAGCTTCGCGGTGGAAAAAAAAGCAGATAAACTGCCATTAATGATTGAGAACCATCAATAAACTGGACTATAAAACACACAGCCGTGTACCCCGATAGGTGTCCACCGAGTAAACACGTTGACAGGGTTTCCCAGCACCGCAGTTTGGTATCATGTAGCTTACCGTTTAGCCCCGAGTCTCCGTTATTGTCTGTAGAAGTGGCGTTAGTGGCGTCGGACATCGCGGTGCCTGGTGAGCAAGGCGGGTCGCATATACAGATTCAAGTCAGTACAAATACGCGCTACTTTATCAGTGCACATTCAGACGTGCGATAATACAACCGACCCGACTGGCTACCTCCGTTTTTCAGGGAGCGAGGCTGAAGCACCGCTGCCGTTTGTTTTCCGCCCGTTAAATGGTCTGGAAGCAGCAGCCGCCCGCGAGCCGCTCTCACTGCTTCGCGGGGCTGGGTGATGACGTCACACTGTCCCGTTGATAACAAAAGGGGAAGAGGAATTACATAACGAGCGGGGGAAAGAAAAGAAAAACACATTCACCTGCTACGACACGTCTGAACTATTAGCATCGATTATTGATGGAAAGTTAGCAGCGACGTGTGGCGATGGGTTCACCCATGTAGGAGGAGGCGTGCGTGTCACCACGTACACAGCACGCGCATGCCAGTCGAGACACGAGGCAGATGTGTGCCCCAAGCCTGTTATTTCCAACCACACACATCAGCTGGTGGCTGTAATGTGGTGAAGTAGCAGAGCGGCTGTTTCTCATCATGTTCACCCGTCAGATCGGGGACAGACTTCCAGCTGGGTTTGCACCATTCCAGGTGTGGATGGACCAGGTGCTCACAATCTGTTATGATTGAAAAGCAGCCGGAAACTGAATGGAGCACCATTGCCCTCCAGGCTTAAAACCCCAGCTGAAGATGCTCTTATAATGTCAACATGGATCTAGGATATTTTATAACTCATCAACGATCAGGCAATCACAAGGGTGCAAAAAAGTAGTTCCTTTATTATCTTCACCGTCATAGATTAAAACTGTAGTTATACATTACTAGAGGCATCAATATATTCTGAACTGCCCACATTATAAATAGGTGTGGAGACATCAACTGCTGCAGATTCTTGTGCAGCTTATTGTACCATTACATACAGTAGCAGTATTAATTGTCTGCAGTCATTTAAACAAACACTTTAAGTGACTTTAATGCCTCAAATAATGTCTTCTTTTAAACTTACAACACATCCAAGTACTTTAGTTGGTGCAGCAAGAGTCCAGTGTCAAATCAAAAGGTTTTCCCTGTTGTGAAGTACTGCTTCAGAGCTGTGCTACGCCACGGGAAGACAATACTTAAGATCACCCCAAAACACGTGGAAGGTCCAGCTTCATTTCATAAATGGGACGGAACAAATCTGGTGACATTTTTACTTTTTTTAATATAAATATGACAATCATAATTATTATCTTTGAATAGGCTATCTCTTATACCTGACTATTGTTGAACACAAACAAAAGGAGGAAGAGGAACCAAAGCACAAAGATAGAGAGAGCCATTCCAAAAAAAAAAAATCTATTGTGGTATTTGGACCTATTTGACCACCCGAGAGCCCGAAGCACAGCGGCAGTGAGCGGGAAAACTCCTCACTGAGCAGGACTTTCAATCTGTGAAAACACTGTGCTTCTCAAACTCTTCGAGGCAACCGCAGAGGTGTTGCTGTCCTGTGTGTATGAGCAGCACACGCTTAACTGTGACCATACATTTGTGACTGTTGTATGCATGGTTTAATCGATGAGGGGAAGAGACACGTGAAGAGACTCAAATAATATTATGACAGTAAAACGGATGAATTAATAAAAAGAAAAAAAAACTGGCAATTTTTCTTAGAAAAATAAACAATACAATGGCACAGGACAATAAGGGGACATACTAAATAAGTGTTTTTCCATTGTCTACCACAGAGCCTTTGGGGGGAAAAGTTATAAAAATAAGTGTGTCTGTATACAGAATCTTGAGGAAATTAAACTTGTTTACCCATGTCACCCTGGGGGGAGAAAAGGGCAGATGGGCTGGCAAAAAAAAGCCATACCAAAAGGGAGGGATTGGCACAACATCACTTAAACAACAAGGCAGGTGTTACTCTGCCACGAACAGGCTGATGATGGGCAAGAGCGAGGCTTCCTCTGTCCACATCTAGAACAAAGTGGCAAAGTCTGGTCACCCAGTAGTGACGGACAGGGACGCTGGTTGTCAGCGTGACCGCAGGTCACCCTGGATGAGGCTGCAGGTACTCATGATGTCACCCATGCCAGATCTCACGTAAGCTCACCCCAGTGTTAGTTCACTTTATCCTGGAATATGTAGAGGTTGTTGGTCGTCGCCACTGCGATGATGTTGTCCTGGGGATGCCAGGCAGTGTGAAGGATCTTCTTGTTGAAGTCCAAACTGTCCACGCTGATTTCATCCTTCTTGCGCTTGCCGCCTGCGCACACTTTGCGAGGCTTCAGGACCTGCATGGGCTTGCTGTTTTCTCGAGAGGCCTCCAAGGTTACGTCCCGTCTTTGGCCACGGTCGAACATCCGGAAGAAGTTGTTGTATGAGCCAGTCATCACCACACTGATGGGGACGGTATGAGAAAAGGTAAGTGAGCGTTTAACACAAGTATTCATGGAATAACATCCAGTATATACACTCACACCTTGTGAATTACTTTGAAAAACTTAGTTACATTAAAAGAAGCAGATTTGCGCTAATTTACTCTTGGTATCAGTAAAAATAATTAAAAAAAATATATTCTTTGTCATGAGGTGCCATTCGTCTTCCCCCTGCATGTCCTCACCTGTCATTTCCATTCCAGCAGCATTCAAACTTGTCAAAGATGCAGTCGTTCTCATATAGCGAGCAAAGCTTGCTCCTCAGGTACTCGTGAACCTGTAATAATGACATGATGACAGGTGTGAAGAAGACGCTCCCTGGGGACCCACACATCACTGTTTTTATCATGTTGTTATCTAGAAGCTTCCCAATGGAGCAAACTTCAATCTATACAAATGTCATTGCACAGCAAAACAAGGCATTAATGGTGCCTCCATGTGGACACTGTGTGGAATTACAAGGAAAGATAAAAAATAAAAAAAGGTGTGGCTGTTTAGAAAGAAAGGGGGGGGGGGGAGACATCTGATACATCTTTATCAGTGTGGTAAGAAATAAACAGAGCAGTCTCCAACATTGCTGATATTACAACATAACAGTGCAGTACAAGTCTTAAAGTGCAGCGTAAATAATAATGATTAAAAAAAAACATCACCCATTTACACTAGAGTAAGAACCCGGCACATTGTTATGGTGTATGCATTTGTCAATCTTACCTGATAGGTCTCCACTGGCCTGTTCTCCATGTTCAGATCCCAAATCTTAACAGACAAGTAGTCTCTGGTCATCATGTAGCGTCCATTATGGCTAAACTTAACATCTGAGATTGAGGATATGATCTCAGAGAAGAAGGAGCGATTGCTGGGATCTTCTGGCTCCTCAAACACTGGACGAGAGAAAGGAACATGATACAGGTGAGATGAAATATAGTCTGAGTGCAGCACAGATGGGTTTCTGAGTGACATTTATAAGATGTGTGCCAGCAGGGGCAGTGAAAAAAAAAAGTAATAATAAGTCAGAGCTTCTGAAGATGTTAACATGCAAAGTCTTTCTTATGCTATAAAGTGCACACGTAAGCCTACAAAACACACTGGATTGTAAATATGACTTTAGTAGTTTTGCACAAAAACATTAAGTTCCTTCTGGGCTTCATTTAAACGATCTACAGCACACATCTAAAGTGCATTTCAGGCGTGTCCAAGATAAATGGCACAAAACCTGCAAAGTAAGGCATAAAAAGTAATGGGGTTGTATTTAGTATCTTAATTAATCATAGGTGTGTTTTAGGCGTAACATGAAACTAATCAGTGTCATCTCCCAAACAAAAAAAAGGGTGTGCTTGCATTATGACACTGCATCCTCCGCCTCCCTGCTGTCTGCACGTTTGTAAAAAGGGAAAACCCCTCTTATAAGATCTTGTAAAACAAAATCAGGTACTCACATTTGGAGTGCTTGTCACACAGCGCTGATGCCCTCATGTCACAGAGACGGATGGTTCCTTTGCTGCTGCTGTAGACGAAGGTGTTGCACTGATGAGGATGGAACTCTGCTGCTGTGATCACCTCCGTCAGCTCCTCCATGTTGGCCGGTTTAATGTCAACAATGTCTTAAAAGAGCACAGGGTTAGGGAAGAAACTATTCAAGGGATTTGGATGCTGAATAGAGGATTTGGACACAAAATACATCATGTCAGCCGTTTGTTAGATGTGATAGACAACCGACGGCAACCAAGTGTTTCCCCACTCCTGTGTCACATGTGACAGCTTTATTTTGCCCCCATTGTCCACTACTCTAAACTCTTTCCCTCGTCTCTTCTCCCCATCGAACCTTTTGAGTGTCAAACCTTTTCGTGTCTGCTGATGAAAACATATCCGGCTGTATAAAAGAAAAACAACATCTCATCTCATATTCAGACGAGTTTCACAGATCAAACATGCCCACATGTATTCAAGGATACTGAAGCTGCGGTCGGTGATCTCGAGGTGCCAGAGGTTGATGCGGAGGTCGTCTGCAGACAAGTAAGTCTCATCATCACTGTTGACTGAGATAGAGTTGATATGGTAGGTGTGAGCGTTGGCGAACACCCTCCGTGGACTTGCTTCCACCATGAGGTCCATGGGTATTAAAACTGGTACCTGAGATGAGAACAACATAATCTGAAACTTGGTAATAAAGACAAGTATGCTTTTTGAAGCTCGGAAAGCTCCTAGTGGCTCATTTCTGATCAGTCACAAAATATACTCAGTTTCATCACCAGAGCATGTAGACAGGGTGTCAAAGTATTCTGTGTATTTACTTAAAATGCATACAGGTAGAATTTGAGTCATCTATTTAATGTGAATCTAACAAACAGATTTGCTTCTTTGTAAAATCAATACAGCAGTCGACAGAGGTCATATGATGGGTGCAGTCAATAAAAACATTTTTTGTAAAAACTGGAATACCTTTCTTTAAAATTGTGTGGCAACAAATTGCAAGTTGCAGTCATCCCTATTGCAGTCATCTTTGACATCATTCAAAGTTACAACGTGTAGATGTTCATTGATAGGTGAACACACACCTCTGTTTGTTACCCCCACAAAGGTTTTGTCAGTTATACTGGCTGATCTCAGGACTGTTAGCTTGACTAACATTTAGCTAATCCTGTTAGATGACTCAGTTTTGTCACACCTGTTCCTGTTAGGGCAGGAGAACTAACTCCTATACGATTCATTTACATATATAATTTGGTGATCTCAGCAAACTGCCAGCATTGTTTCACCACAAAGAGCTGGTGCAATCACTGTAGCCACATAACCGTGTGGATTTTTGGATTGTTCATCAACCACAGCCACCAGTATAACCACAGGGCAGGTAACTGGAGCCGTCTGTATTACCTCACAAAGAAAGCCTACTAAATCGGGCAGCACTGCTCTCTGAATATAAAAAGTGACAAACAAATGTGTGGAGATTATGTTCATTTCTAGGTAGAAACCTGGCTGAGTAATACCACTCAGGTTGTGTTTGATTCAGACTGACCCGCACTGAAGTGATAGTGTTCGGATCTTTGTAGCGTCCATCCTCCTCTTTGAGATTATAGCCCTCTGGTCTCTTGTCTCGTTCACTGATTTTCCACAACTTGATTGTCTTATCTGTCAAAAACAAAAATAAGTATGCAAATGACAATAGCATCACAGACAAACACACACTCATAAAAAGGTTGAAGGGATTTTTTTCAGGATGTGACAAGTTCTTTGTAGGTACTTTTCACAGTTGATTTCCAGGAATTTCACAATCCTGCAGGTGAAATTGTCAATATCTTTTCATTTCATCGACTTTTAAATTCCATTTCTTGCTCACATTTGTAAGTTTGAAAGGCTCTATTTTTCTGTTTCGGTTTGTCACTTCTTTGCATTTAAGCTGAAATTTACATTTTGCTGTTACATAACCCAGTCTGTGTGCTCAATTAAACAACCAACGTACCATTAGTTGACAACAGGAACTGAGCGGCATTCTTCTGAGGAAGCCAGCGAATCTTGTTGATCTTCTCTTCTATTTCCAAACTCTTCAAGTAGTCAAACTCGGGCTCATGGCTCTGAAAAGTGCTGTAAACATTGTATTCGCTCCGGAACTGAGGCTGGTTCTTATTCTGTCCGGGAACCAGGCAAAATATCAAACAAGAGAAGAAAAGAGCAGCTGTTAGACAAGAACAAGCCAGTGAGGACTATTTTTGTTCTATACACAGGCATGCAAACTCATCACGGGTGAAAAAGGGTGACAAAGATGCCAATTAATTTGCAGTTGTTTTATAGCATTCTACCTTTGTGTCAAAAGGCTGCTTCAAAGCAGCGAGGATAATTAGTCGGGAAGGGGTTTGTTTTTTTTCCTCCCATAAGTGATCGGCACATCTGGGTGATGCCTTACCAATCTCTTAAATAAGAAGTGGCAGCTGCATGAGGCATATCACTCTGTAAAAACCTCACTGAGTTTTTGTTTTAGATTCTAGAATAATCCTGCTTTTTTTTGTAGTGATTGAGTTATTTTCTAAAATGAATAGCGTGGGAATAAAACTCAACAAAGACAAAGTTGTAGTTGTACCTCTATTTCCTGCTGGAATATGACTACACGGCCACCCTTGTCTCCTGTGGCTAGCAGCTCCCCAGTGTGGTTAAACTCAACTGTGGATATGATGTCCGCTGCAAAACAACAACAAACATTTAAACTTGTACATGTCATGATGTTATTTTTAAGTTGGTGTACAGACAGCAAGCACAAAAGACAATGAGGCAGTACTCCGTTAATCCCAACTAACTCTGGATTTATCCGAGCTGGGATCAGAGTGCACTAGCTGGCCAGAGACGCAGAAGGATGTCAGAGAATATAGAGCAGACGGAAAATGATCAGTAACCTAGTTTCCCACCCGCCCTCCTTTAACATGTTTCCCCCAGCAGTAGTGTTGCTTTATAAACAGAAAGTAGCTCACACATATGTGCACACTTTCTTAACCCTTTGTTACCCACTGGAGCAGAAAGACAATGCTGCAAAAGGCTGTTGTAGGAAGTCTTTGTGTGGTGGACTCCCTGAGGCCAAAAGTATGGGGATATATATTTGAACTCATAGTATGGCTACTTGAGAGGATATACGTAAAACTGCTCTTCTACTATGGCTTAACTATCTAATTATTTGACATCCTCTCTCAGCTGTCATTCATCCTCATTTATTTCCCATTAATTACATCATTTAGCCAATATAATGTATACATGTTCCGGTGTAAGAGTAACAATAACCACAGCATAGAAACTAGGGATACAACGATTCTCAATATAATATTGAACCGTACGGTACGCCATGCACGGTTCAATACACACTTATGAATTGAGGTATTTTCAGTTTTGCAATAAAATTTCAAGTAATTTCACGTTTCTACGTTTTGTATTTCTCTCCGAATTGGCGGAGCTTTAGAGGAGCACTTGAAGGGCGATGGAGAAACGCCCCCCTGCTGAGTAAATATCCAATGTTATCCAATATTATTAAAGATTTGCAGCCCTTTTCCGTAGTTGCAGGCTTCCGTCACCTTATCAAAACGCTTGATCCGCGCTACACTTTTCACTATTAACGTAATGTCGAAGTGGGAGATGAAGAGCGCATACTCCAAACCTGCATGAAAGTCATATATAGGCTACTGAAGTACAGGTAGTTTTATTTAAAACAGTGACTTTATGTTTACAGGTATATGTATCTTAGCTTATAAGAAAAATAAAGAAATAATGTTTGGATATATAAAAAGCAATCTTTTTTTCTCCCTGCGCACAAAATGTGTACCAATACAGAACCACAACCGTAACCCAAGAACTGAGGTGTGTATTGAACCGTGGACTCACTGTATTGTTGCATCCCTAATAGAAACTACTCAGTATTAAAATTAGGGCTGCACAATTAATCGAATTTTAATCACGATCACGATTTTGGCTGCCACGATTAAATTAAGTTGATCGTCGGCGATTTTCTCAACCCAATAGTCAGCCGACCACCAGGGGGCGACCGAAAGGTTAGGGCTTCATTAAGCTGCCTAAACGGCAAGCGAGCGAACCCTGCAGCAGCGGCAGCCTCAAATGATATAAAGGTACAGACACACCAACTCCGGCAACGGACGTCAAATCAACGGATCCCATTCATTGTCTATGTAGAGCAGGAGCTCCGCATGATGGATACGGCACGTCGAATTGGCGGCCCTGTCGCCGTATGTGAATTTGCATAAAGTTCGATAGATTGAACTTTATGCAAATGACGTCCGTCCAACGCAATGCCGCCGGCTCCAGAAACTTCGTTCAAACTATCAAACTAGGCAGTGTTGATCAAATATGAATCCAGATTATGTTACTGCACTACACATTTCCCGCCTCAAATGTTTTCAGAAACATGCTTTAGCGTGTAGTTTAACTGTAAAATGAGATCGTTTGTGGCCCGGCCGCCATGTTGGAAACGGCAGAGCGAAACTCAAGTCCCGCCCACTTCCCAGGACGTCTATCCAATTGATCCAACTTGAACACAGAAGCGCCCACTCGCCGGTGCGTTCGACCATCCGTTCCGTCCGTATCCGTCGCTGCCGGAGTTGGTGTGTCTGTACCATAACAGTGTGAGAGCGGGTGTGAGACGCATGAGAGTGTGAGACGCGATGTCGGGAGCAGCATCTGGAGGTGAGGAGCAGCTTGTGCCTCGTAAGGGCTCCACTTCCATTGTGTGTCTGCATAGGCTTCATTTTTTTCATTTGTTTGCACTTTATGATTGCACTTTGCAATGGCATATTTAATTTTTGCCCTTTATCTTGGGTAAATTTTATTTTATTATTTATAATTTATGATTATTTTAAGTTTCAATGTGAAGATTTGTCCACATAATGTTTCTTAAAAAAAGTGCAATAAAAAGACATGTTTTACCGAACATAATGAATAATCGTGACTAATAATCGTGATTACAATATTGATCAAAATAATCGTGATTATCATTTTGGCCATAATCGTGCAGCCCTAATTAAAATGCATTATTTATTCATGGCTAATGGAAGTCACTATCTGTACGTGGACACTACATAATGGACATCAAAAACTGTTAGAGTAAGAATGTAGGCCGAGGAAAATGTACCATTTTTCTGTCACCCAACTGTCAGAATGTGTTCAAAGGTTAACATGCCAGACCGCTGCAGAACATTGTGAACTGAACAACATTGCAGTCTTAGCATGTCACCATCATTTAGATTCCAGCTACGTGGCCAACAACAGACTAGACACAGAGTCTGATAACCTACAATTATCTGGCAATTTGAATCACTGGCTGAATGAAACTTCCAATAAAATACAATAAGGAGAAACTATACATGTTATATACATGTTCTCACAAAAAAGTGCATGAGGAAAATATTATGCGTCTCTTGGGCAGCAACCAGGACTAATTTGACAGAAAGACAATCAAAAGCACTGTGTTTTGGCGTCTGTCGTTTGTGGTGCTGTTGAATTGTATTGCATTATACTGACAACGTTTCTATTAGTTGTAAACCCCATTTACACCAATGAGGGCAGGCAAAATAATGAATGACTGAGTGCAATGCAATTAGGGATGCACTAATCTGACCTTTTCAGTCACGATACAGATACATGGGCTTTGGTTATCCGCCGATACAGAGGACAGACCCGATACCAGCATTAAATTAATAAACTGTATTGCTGTATTGTGTTGCACAGACTGGGATCATTCGTTTATGTGTCAGGTTGCTTTTCTCACTCCTAAACAAAACATAATAAAACATTAAAATAATGGTATCTGATCCTAGATTGGGTAATTGTCACAGAAACCCAATCAAGCTATTTTATATTAATATTGGTACATCTGTAAATCCAATGTTACAGGATGCAGCAACACACGGCACTGGCAAGTCAAACTAATGTTAGAGCAGATATTCCAGATAAAATACCTGATGCCATGAACGGTGAAGCCATTTACCTTGTTCTGAAACAGAACGGTAAATGATTACTGCTGTGATAATGCTCCAGAAATCCTGTCTATTAGGAGTATAAACTATAGTACGGTAGCCTTCACACTGCTTAAATTGGCCAGAAATCGCTGAATTTCCCTATAGTTGGGACACCTGCATCACACCATGTGCAACCAAAATACGAGTCCATCATGCAGGCAAAGCATAAAGGGAACCTGTCTGAGGCTCTTCATCTACCCAGCCCACTGTGCCTGTTGTTTCCTCCTTTAGTATTCATTACTGAAATACTAAAGCCTCCTCTGAAAACAAAGTGTGTTAAAAAAGTGAATATTTTGCTGTTTGATATAAAATTGATGTATACAAGGAGTCACTAACATCTGCGATGAATAAGCCTGCACTTCCTGTAGAAATAGGAGCCATCCAGTGGCTTGCCAATGGAAAGCTTTTAATGTCTAGCAGCAAGAGGAAGAAGCATTTGGTTTGCATTAGCACTACCTTCTCTTACAGCTCCAATAGAGCCAAAGATTCAGAAAATAGGCTGCTGTATGAAACAGGTAAAACAATATAGGAGCGGTACCAAAGAGATGACATGGAAGCTACAACATTTCTGAAAATGTCACTTTATCTCTAGTCGTTTACTCAACGACCACACATGGTGAAGTAATCAATTGGCAGTTAGGTTTAAGACCCATTACATTATTGTCCTGCAGCAGGGAGTGCACAGTCGATATGCGTAGTATCATGGCTCGTCATGGTTAAATGTGTCATGTCAGTGGGAATGGAACAAGTGAGGAAGACATTGAACTGCCGTTGCATATTATCCAATACCTTCCTATAACATTTTCCCCACACTTTCCCTATCCCTGCTTTACGCATACAAATAATAGCTCTTGGCAGAGATCATACCTTCAGCTACGTCATCATCAATGGCTCCTTTCACCTGAGAGAAGCACCACTGCATGTCACCTCCAGGTCCTGCAGAGATTAAAAAGAAAAGAAATAAAGTGGCAGGTTTACTACATACATTTGAATTTCAAGCTTCACAATATTTCCTTGACCTTAAGTGTATTGCACTGGGCATCCATAATGATGCAGAGGTGGTTTAACTGAACTAAGATGGCCAAGTTTCAAATTTTTTGGCTGATAATGAAACAGTGACACAGCAGTAATTAACTACATGATGTGGATTGTCAAAGCAGTCCAAAGCAGTGTACCGATTGCACGCTTGGACTTTCTTTGTTTGTACATGCAAATAGGTGCACATTTGTAAAGAACGTTTTTGTTTCAGCACATTGTCACTCTCAGGCCGTGTTGAATAATTGAAATGATGTTGCAACTACAAATAGATGGTAAACCGGTTGCGAAAATGTATGTGGTGACACATGTGCACACATCCTCTCACAACATTACCAAGTCTCAAAAGACAATATTGATATCACATGAAATATATACATACTGAACTGTTCCACACATGATCCCTGCAAGACCAGTTAAGCTATAAGCACCTTGATAGGCCAAAGTCTATTTCTAATGTTATGAAATACAAGCCACTTGTATGTCAAAGATCTTTAACATTCAATGAGTGCAAATGCATCAACCGCATGAGAAATAACATTTAAGCCTTCGCCTGGGTACTGTGGTTTTATCGCTTTGAGAGAAGAAGTCGATTGCAAATCATGCTCAGAAATACTGACTTCAGATCATAGTAACAGTAGGTGAATACAATCTCAAATCTTTCATTTTAAACCTGAAACTGTTGTACCGGCAGGAGACGGTTTCACGGCAGCCTTGGATGTAAAAAAATACATCAACAAGAAAAAACATGCTGGTTTGTTTGATGACCTCCATCACTCGCCTCAACAGGTTATCTCTCAACACAGCTCACTGCGCAACAAAGATGTTTAAATTCTGCACATTTTTGCATGTGATCATGTGTCGTTACACAATAAATACTGATGGGATTTGTCAATAACACGTAGTGGAACCGCTCTGCAGAATAACCAAGGACATTTATGAGTCACCCTGGCTTCATCATACAGTATTCGGAGATGAATCATGATTTAAAACAAACAGCCAGGACAGGTTTGCTTACTGGTAAGGGGAAATGCAGCACTCGCATAGATTGCCTTCATTCCTCGCAAAAGAAAATGCACATAGCAAACAGGTGTTTTAATGTTCAAACCATCTCGGTAAGTTAACATAAGGATGATGTGCAATGCCTCTGCCCCACGACCAGAGTCATTTATCCGCCCAAATGGGCCAAATGCCTACTGGATGTCAGTAGAGACCTCTTTTTTAAACAAACTGCGAACAATATCAATGGCTACAATAGAATAAAGTCGCATAGTTGGTAACCACTCTTTATTCTAAGCAAAGGTATCAGCTGAGGAATGTATGTGAAATGCTAATGTTACGTTACAAACTGGGCCTTATTGAATGGGTTAATGTTTCCACTTCAAACATATGCATGTCCCAAATACTGGCTCTCTTGACTCTCCAATCCCTTTAGTCAAAAAATTGCATAAATTATTTAACAGCTTGTTCAGTTGCAGCAGGCCTGGAGTAACGTTGCGAGCCTGCATGTGGGCAATGTCAAAGTTTGAGCTAACGTTAGCTAGCCTGGCTTGTCAAGCCAGTCATGGCATGTTTGAGAAATGTGTGCACTGGTGTGAACACCGCCCAGTTATCTGCTTTATGTTTCCACATCAACAGCAGATCAGAAACTGAAATTAACAACGTTGGTTTGTTAACCGCATGCACAAGGCTGAGGAGCAGCCGCTCCGGCTACGACAAGTTAGCGTTCTGGGTCAACGTTAGTGTCGCGGATAGCTAAGTTTGGCTAACACGGTATGCTGCATTAGCTTGCAAGACTGGTCCCGGGCCGGTGTAACAGTAAACAGCTATCGTTTGCTAGTAGCAGCTGGCTAGCTAGCACGCTAGCTGTAGCCGGCAAAGACAGGCCAGATAGATGGGCGATGACACCAGAGTTTGCGTGCTAGCTAGCGATCGTTAGCACTAGCTTGCTAAGTTTTGTTAGCTAGCAATCGTTAGCTGAACCAACACTACGCTGGGTTAGCGAGTCCCGCAGCCGCCAGGGCAGGGCTCGTCGGAACGGATTCTGGCTGTAGAAACGACGGCCCGTTCGTGGTGTTTATGTGTGTACCGTTTAAACTGAATTACCTGCCATGACGAGACAGACAGTGGAGCTTTCCTCAGTCAGTCACGATCCTGCTTCCCACTCCCACGCGCTGGTTCGTGGGAACTGAACTTTTTTTTTTCTTCCGCTGAATCTCCACCGTCTGTATGCGCGAGCCTGGCTGTCAAGCGCTAAATGAACCGTAAGCGGTTTATTATATTGATCTCCTCCTCTCCTTTCCCGCTCCTCGCGCTGTTGTTTCACTCCGTGTGTCAGTCACTCTCCGCCTCTGTCTCTCTTGCCGCATCCCACAAGTCACTTCTTCCCCACCCCTCTCTGTTCCGCACGTGAACCAAAGGGTTTTTATAATGCGCGCGCACACAGGATCGCAGATTCACAGGCGCGTGCACAAAGATGAAGAAACAGTAGGGAGAGGGGGACTGTCCCACTCAAACACTAGCTTAATACTTCATCTTTATCACATTTTACTAAGGTGTTTTTATACACAGTGTAAGCGGACTGTATACATACTCCACTAATGTATGCACATACAGTATATGGATGTATGTATTTGTATACTCTTGTCTTGTGTATGAGAAATATGTTAAAGGACATTGAGAGCTACTGCAAACCGGAGTTTAATTCTCCTTGTAGGCTATATGTCAACATACAAAAACAAGAATTTCCCTGACTCATTGAAGAATATTGAATTTAATTTTTAACTTTCCAGAAGCAAATGAAAAGTACGTTGTTTGGTTTCAGAACGTACTGGATCATCATCATTGTTGCACCACAGATCTCTTCTTCTTTACACTGGAAATTGTGTGGATTCGTGTAATAAAGGCCTGTCAAGGCATGTCACCAATCACATTTCACGGGAAAGCGATAAGAGAATTACAGTGGAACTGAATATTTGTCATACTTACAGTAAATTACAATGCAGCAAATACACATTGTGAACTGTTGCTGCCAAAAAAAGTTGCATTTTGCATACCTATTCATGCTCTCATGCCAGATTATTATTTTTATTTCAAACAACAGCTGCCAGTGTTGCTCAAGACAATCATAGACAACTGATTCAAGTTGGTGAGCTGAGCTAGAGAGCTAGAAAACATGGCGACGTTCCATAATGCAAGAAAGAGAAGAGTCAATGCGCTCACTTCAAAAAGGTTGTTGCTACACTTGATTTGAAAACTAACATCTGATAATATTATTATCTAATACCTTTATTGACAATACCAACAGGGACTGAGGTGGCTAATAATAATAAATTAATAATAATACCTCATTGTGTTCTATGTGGACACTGATATGCACAGATTGCCAGTGAAAAACAAACATGGCGGAGTGCCCGTCTGTCTAACAGCATTAAAATCTAAGACCGTTCACAGTCTGAACATTTCCTTCCATGCATCTCTCTTCTCCTCACATTATTTTCTGTCAGTCATGTAAACTGTGAAGGAGCCACAGCATGTTGGTGGACTCCGGCACCGCAAACACGGAGGCCTTCAGATGTGTAACTGATAGTTTCACCGCCCACACGGACACTTCACATCCTTTATCACCCTCAGAAGGAGTATGCCCACTGAAGAAAAGAGATGTGCAGCATCTATAAGTCGCAGCTTGCTAAGAAAAGCCAGCATGTGAGGAATAAATGGCAAGCCCGAGAGAAACGAAACTAAGATGAATATTTCCTTGCCAGAGGCTTGTTCAGTTGCAGCTTTCCAAACTGCCAAATGCAATATCTTATTAGACTCGGTGAAGCTGTCACTTCACTCCCAGGCACGGCTTTCTGACCCACTTCACCTGTCAGGGATTTGACACCCTTTAATTGACGTTCCCCCTCAATCTTCTTCAAGCGAACGGCAGCAGTGGGCCGTTCTGCTGGCCCAGCATCTGCCCCTCATCACCAACACAGTCAGCACGAAAAACTTTCTGCAGAGAAATAAAAGGAGAGCTGAAGGGGGGTATCAGGCAGACCTGTTGAAAGCTTCAGATTTTGTGAGGACCTGCTGGCAGCCTAAGTTTCATCCTTAAGGATGAGCCACAAACTTTGCTGTCAGCTGTTTTCCCTGGGACTGCTATATGTCTTTGTTAGTTTGTTCACTGTGAGGTCTGTGGATTATCCCGCGCATTGTTTACACACAGACACAATCCTTTTTGATGCCTTTAGGTTCACAAATCAAATTCCATTTAATAAGCAAATTGGTGGAAACACTGATCTTTAAAAGGTAATGTTAACCATGTTCACCATCTTGGATAGGGTTGGTTACCGAAACCCAGTACCAGTATGGCACCGGTTCCAATGTAAACGGTAGTAACCAGACCGAATAAGAAGGAAAATTCCGGTGCCTCATTTCGGTGCCACACGCTGGTGTATTACTTGTTGATCAGAACTGATAGTTAGAGGGTCAAACAAAACCAGCAAAGAGGCTGAAGGCAAAACGCTCAAGGTCTGGCTTCATTTCATGCCTCAGGATGCAGTAATAAATGCTGTAACACAATGTCCTGCAAGGGGGGTAACACGTCATATTTAATGAAACATCTGGTGGGTCCCTGGTCGTGATCTCCACATTAATCTCCAGTATTATTATATTGTTTAATACAGTATTGTTGTTTTTGATATTATGTAAACTGTGATTTTTAACAATTATGCTATTGTATAACTTGTTTTGAGTTAATTGCATTTAATTTGGCTCTGGAAATAAAAGGGAATTGTTTTTTTTACAATTTTGAGGTATTTAAGTACCAGTTCAAGTACCGTTTAAGCAACAAAACCGTTTAAAAAATAGCAAGTAGGCACCGGTATTGTAAAAAACCCAACCGATACCCAACCCTCATCTTGGATTATCGTGTTAGCATGCTAACATTTGCTACTTAGCACTAAGCTACAGCTGAGGCTGATGGGAATGTCATTATAGTGCATGTATTTGGTCGTAAACCAAAGTATATAAGGCAAATGAAAAGTTTGTCCTGGTGACAGTGCGAGATGAAAAGTTAAGGAATCAGCGATGTGTCACCAAATGCCCGGCACACCGTCCAGAAAAAGCCAAGATCACAGCCATCAGGCTTCATCATTTTATCTGCTGTGCAAATCCAGCATATTTTATGATTTTTCATAAGATGAGTTGGGCCAGCTGGCGGTGACGTCATTAAATGTCACGAAAAACATCTTCAACGTGCTGTAAAAGTCACTGTCCCCCCCCCCCAAACAACACTAGACATTAGAGAAAGAAGACATTAAAACGGAGAAGGGCTCACTTTGTCCCTGAACAGACGGCCTCGCTCGACACTGCTGGGACGGGCATGAATGTATTCATGAAGACTTTATGTCTTGTCTATATCGGTATGTTTCTCTCTTGCACTGGCAGTGAAAGTAATCTCCCTCTGGGACAATACATCTATATTTACACCACAAGAGACTCATCCTCTGGGGAGCAGGAATAAAACATCATGGTAATCCATCTAGCTGTGGGATATTTTAGTCCGGACCAAAGTGGTGGACGGAGCAACAGACCTACCGACCGACAATGCCATCCCTACGGCCATGCCATCCCTACTGGCCATGCCGTCCCTACGGCCATGCTGTTGCTGCGTGACGAAAAACAAACACGAGAGCAGAGAAAAAAGCAGCAGACTGCTGAATTCCCAACAAACTAATACAAACATTGCTTTAGGCTGCATAATGTGGTCTGGTAAATACAGTTCAAACTATCCGCAAGGCTACCAATCCGGGGTTCATGGGAAAATATGTTGTTTTGTGATTGGTGAGTCGTCCAACTCATGTCCAAGTCTCAAGTCTCAAGCGTACAGCTCTTCCTATTGAGGATTGCCGGACTTCCTGCCAGGCTGAATGCAGCTTGTGTTACTGTCTGAGACAGAAGACCTTCTTGTTGGGATGTTTTCATCCATAACTGAATCTTTCAACGTGTGCATAAATGAACGTTTCTAAGTTAAGAAGCGGTATGACGTAGACAATGTACACAAGCGACAGTGGTTTGATATACATATCTGTTCCCACAAGGCAGCATGTGATTTCCATAAATCTCTCAATGTTTTGCTCTCAAAGCAAGTTTCAGTGTTTCTGCGGCCCCTGAATGCGACATTGTCATGTACTGTGATTAGACATTGTGAAGGAAACACTTGACCTTCTTTGCTTGTTAGCACGCCATACATTCATAATGTGTTATGGCCCATTAATAACAAAGAGGGAGGAAAAGCCAAATAGATCAAATCTGTTCTTTTCTACATCACTCCAATCAAATGTCCTGTTAAGTTACATCAACAAGCAGCTGAAAATGTTGCCTCATTATTTACAATCTTGTCAATAGTCTCATATTTGTCCAGTAAAGATGAACACAGGTTACCCCGTTATTCAGTTTTTGTCCACTAGAGGGCCACCACGGGTTGAAAATGTTTAAGGGAGGTAAAGCAGTTCGATGTTGGGGTCAAATAATTCTCCTCACCATCATATTCTTAATTACTTTTTTTTTTAAACAAAAAGATAAAAAAAAAAAAAAAAAAAAAAAAGGTTATGTTTTGATTTGGGATTTGTTTGATGAATGCAAAGTATTTGTAGCATTTTACAATATAAATAATCAGGTGGAATGATTTCTGTCAGCTGAGACACACATACATTGACAATGAAATGGACACTATGATAAGATGAAACCATAACTGGACTTCTTGCAACAGGTCAAAGACCCTCACGTCATTTCCTCTGAGCCACCGACGACGACTCACACCTGCAGTGGAGTTTTCACGATTCAAGGTTTGTCTCCACGTTATTATATTGTTTACTGACTTAGAGCAACATGTTGCTTCTTTATGTTGCTAAAGATGTTGCTTATAGCTACTGTATAACACTTAACATGTTGTCTATGCCAAACCATGCAGTGCTGGGTTTAAATCACATTATAATCTGTGTTTCCTCTTCAGCTGTAACTTTGGTCATGGTCCGATGTGTTTCAAGGCCTAAAGACTTGTGTTATGCCTCTTTCTGTAGATACTACATGCACAAGTTGTGATTTTGTTGGCTGCTATTACATATTTAATACACATTCACAAGCAAAATTAGTGCATTTCCTTTGCACAGATATCTGGAACAAATATTGGCAAAGGTGTACTAAAAAAATTTACTCTGAACATACAGTACACTGCTGATAACCTGCTATCAGTTAATGAACCTGCAAACCATATTTCTTATGCAGGTGCATGCTAAGGGGCTCGACTAATACCTGGGAACATAAGTATGATGTCATTAATATGATGCAACCAGTAAATGTCTTCATTGCGAGAACAGTGTCTCATTTTCTTTCCTTAAAAGCAAGTGGGAATCTCACACACCTTTCAATGAAACAATGACAACCTTTGACCCCCAGTTTTCAACAGGTCCAGTGTGCATTACAGTGACATGCTCACTAGACTAGGTGCTGTTCACCAGGACCAGACAGGGGCAGTGTTGGTCAAGATGCACGCGCTGGTGGAGACCGGAAGTGAGTCAGTCCTGCAGGTCTTCAAGAAAAAAAAAACACCTCATCATATATTTTTAAATAAGTTGAAAACCTAACCTTTGAGGCATCTATTTTAATGAAAATAACATCATTAAATGTCCAACACGAACACGTTGGAGAACAATACAAAGAGCAGAATGCTCAGCTTTATGACACTTATCTTTAAATCACTGCAGCTAAAGCTTCACACTTCGAGTCGTCACCGTTTAGATACGACTAAAGATCGGTTTAATGAAGGCATCAGTGTGCGTGTGCGCGCCCACGCGTCTGCCGGGCCGGGCCAGGGGAGGAGTGTCATAACGGGGAGTGTCCCGGGACAGGAGCATAAACAGCGGCTCTGCACTGCGCCGCCCCGCCGACTCGACGCCACTCTGCCCCCGCTGCAGCTCCAAGCGTCCACCGCGGCTCCGTCAGCTCTACACCGCTCCGTCCGTCAGTCCGTCACCGATCACAACCTCCGCCTTCAGGTACGTCCAACCACCGCTCGCTTCAGTGGAACAACAGCAGAGCGCACTGATTGCGGACATTTTGATGCCTCATAATTAGGGCAACAATAACACGAACCGTTATTTTCCACGCAGAGTTAACAAAGGTTTGATTGAATGAGCGCTGGACAAAAGAACACAGGTTCACTATAACACTCCATTAAAAGAGGTGTAAACTCTGCTTTTATTGTGAAAAGTGCAACGCAGCCATATATAGACTGGCAGTCAAAACCCCGCATCCAGTGGATCCACTTAAAACCGGCCCAGGTTCTGCCTGAACACCTAACAGCTAACACCTAACTCTCAGGATGCCACTCCAAACCCAAACTGGAAGGCTTTACTGAAAAAGTACTATGATTGAGATCTGATCTGATCTGAGATGGTCCTCAGCAGCTGCAAATATGCTCATCTCTATTTTAGGAGGTCTGTGGTTTCCATAGAAACACACAACCAAATAGTGGAGCTGTTCACTGAGGAAGTTAGTCACAACATCCTGCATGCTGTGTGTGTGTGTGTGAGTGTGTGAGTGTGTGTGTGTGTGTGAGTGTAAGAGACATAGACAGGCCTTTGTTAGCCGATCAGAAAGTGCTGTGTCAGGTCCACACTCAGCTGTCGACTGTACAGAGAGTACAGGACCCACCGGCTGTACCTCACATTTAGATAGAGGCCTCAAACAAGTGTGTGCATGCGAAGGGGGAAGGACAGCTGAAGCCCTGTGGATGTTTCTACCCAAAGATCAAGTGTTGGTATCGGGACTGAAGAAGTCTTAGAAAGAAACACACCCAGCAAACACTGATTTCACAGGTCAGAAGATGTGTGGTTTAAATCTGGGGCTGTCTAGGTTACAGCTTGTAAAGCACATCGTGTTACATAATAGTGTAAAACACGGGCCTGGCTCTGTTTCTTCTAACATGAAGGTCGTCTGTCCCTCACCCTACCTTCCCAGTTAAACGTAAGCAGGTCTTTAGTATAGGGGTGGCAGACATATATGAGGGATGTTTCTGACAGTTATATGGGTGGTTGTTGGGTGGGAACGTTTCACAGAAGACCTCAAACCTGCTCTTTGCTCTCTTCATACATATCAAGTTAGCAACCAAGAGCATGAGTCATCGTAGAAAAATATTTACAGACGCTGCATTTTAAGGAGAAGAGTTGTGGGCTTTCCCTTCGACCTCAACACAGTCACAGTTTTCCAGTGGAGGAGGAAAAAGGCCACGCCTCTCACTGAAAACACACAAACGCTGCTTTGCATCTCGGACAGGGAAGTGGTCCAAACTCTGTATCGGATATATCTTTAGAAATTGTGACACTGCCATATTGATACACATCACATTATCTGCAGGTATTCAAGTTAATTCACATGTTATATGCATCTCTGTTTCTAAGATTGCCCTTTTGTGTTAAAAATACATTTGATATGATGAATTCAGCAGCAGAACTGCTTTTAGATCATCTGTTCCTCTCTTTTAATAACCCTCCTTATATGAGGGCGGTTGTTTACAAAGCCATAAAGATGGTCTTTGTTCTACACTGAGTAAACAGATGAGAGGGATGCAGAGAGGCTATTAGAGAGTGTCAAGTCCATGCAGACGTTGTTGTCAGTCCTGAGCGAGCTGCCGGACAGCTGCTGCTCGGCCCTCCAGAGGCCCAGAGTGGTGTGCGTGGAGAAAATGAGTCATCAAGAATCCGGCTTCCTGAAGGAGGAATCTCCTTCTTTCTGTGGGGGAGAAACTTAGTCAGAGAGCTCCCAGTGAGATCTCTTCACTTACTATAGAAGCACAAGTGGATAAGATCACAAAGAAAATACAAGTGCACATGTGGGGAATTAAAAGCCAGTAAACTCATATTTCACAGATTCAATGATGATGTTCTTGTTTGTTTGGGACACCAGCAGATAAATCACAAGGGCTTCTCATACGATTGTATCATATGACTGCACGGTTGCAGCTGATCCAGTGTCGAGGCCTCCAGGGAAGGCAGACACAAAAGAGAGGCTGGTAAATATGGGGGAGGGGATGACATAACTGAGGTGGAATGAGAGACTCACGCATGTTCGTTTGGAGGAGAGTGGTTGGGGGCAACGAGGCTGCACAGAGGGGGCAGAATACCTCGTCATTGGTGGCTGTAGTTCTATATAAGCTGGCAGCTGTGAGTCCAACAAACTACTAACACTTCCTCCCACATGTAACGACTAATGTTTGTTCTAGTGCCGTTCGTTCAATACAACTCTGCACAATCATTTGTAAAATAACGAGATCTCATCCTCTCACCTTCTCCCTCGCTCCTGTTACATTTTTATTTTGTCATCTACCTTTTGTCACAGTCGCTACCACATTTTTAAACACCGGCTTTGATTTGTCAAAGCGCGAGGTGAAGCAGACGCGGCGTATCTGCTCTGATGTCCGCTTTATTAAGTATGTGACTGCGGGAGGAAAGAGCTTTGATGTGGAGAGGCAGACGGAACATTTCTCTCCATCAGACGGGAAGATCACAGTCAAAGGCAGTCATTTTGATTTAGCGCCTCGGAAACAAAGGCCTTCAGAATAAGAAGGGGTGTTTTCATCGGGTGAAGCGCTTCAGAGGAAAGGTGTTCGGCTGCCAGCGGATGAAAAAGACTTCTTGAACAAGTCGACTTTTCAGAATTCTATATATTTAAAAAAAAAAAAAAGCAGCTCTGTTTTGAAGCAATGGTGTTGTACGTGGGATTGGATTACCAGAAGTTTTCCTGTACTGTGTTTGCATCGTGACATCAATATGTCGCCTTCAGGGACTTGAGTGTCTCTGCTGGACCTCCGTCTCTGTGTGAAAGCTCAGATCTTGGATATTGTTGGGTGCGTCCAGCTGAGTTAATGAGTGACTGTACATCAACCCAAAGAAGAAGTTACTGATTTGTTGGCAGTTGTTTGGGAACTTATTTTATCCTATCTTGTTTTAGATGGTTCCCCAGATATTAAGGAAGTAGTCATTTGGAGGATGCGGTAGCTATCTCATTTAGATGCGTTTTACATGTTCAAACCATTTCCTGTTTCCTTTACTTTTAGTCTTCGTGCTAAACTAGGCTCCAGCAACGACACAGAAGAGAGGGATGTCAATCTTAACTCTTCAGACTTTTAGAGAGAGAGAGAAAAAAGTGTATGTTGAGCTGTTTCAATATGGCAATAAACATATTATGGTTACCTAAAGGGCTGAACCATCTTATCTTGGCTCTCCAGTCCACTTTGTCCAATCACCAATCAGAACTTCACTGATTGTTGTTCTATCAGCGCCAAATCACATTGAAGTCAGATGATCTACCACAAAAACCTGTCTTAGTTACTGTTGTTGTGCTTGAAAACACAAATATCTACAGTATGTGTGTGAAAGTCTTGTATGTACCAGTCTGCTGTGCCAGTATTCAAAGTTTCCATATCGGATCACTTCCATGTCCCAAAGTATGAGTGCTCAGTGTTTCCTTGTGGAAATCCTTGGAATCTATCAGTGCAGACCTATTTCCCTTAAAACTGCTATTTTATCTGTTGGTATCTTTGTTTTCAGGCTTGACAAAATTAAAAATCATTCATTTATAATACTAGTTAAACATTCCTGTGCTGCCACAGAGGCTGCAGATATATAGTCTTTGAGTTTGTAGCTTTCTTGATGCTGGAATCTCCACCAGACTTCTTTAGAGCCACTGTAGGAAAACTCAGCTTTCCACAGCCTCCCTCAAGCGATTGTTCCCAGTGGAATTGCTCAGCTGCCTCATTTTCTCTTTGTCTGGCCAAAACCTGGACCCCGGTGCTGCGTTGTCATGGAAGATCAGATGTTACATAACCTTGTATGACTCCAGTGCACCTGGTTGTTTAGGCTACATTTTGACTGCGTACACTGTGTCCATTGTGTGCAGTCGGTGCTCTTGCTACGTGTTTGTGGCCGTCCTATGCAAACCCCTCACAGACATGGACTGATGATGAAATGATAGGTAGACCAACACAGACCTGAAATATGAATTGGCCTTAAAGGAACTTGGTCAGATCTCTGTAGTGCGACAACAGAATATGTTTGCCTCCATTACTTATAATATCAAATATCTATCCCATAGACTGTTTATAAGAAGTGGACGTAGCCAGCGTGACATCATTGAGTTTAGCATTTTGGCCATCGCCATCTTGGAACTTTTGCAACCAGGAAGTGACCATATTTGGACTGAGGAGGAGCGACGGGTGGATCTGACGAACACAAGCAGTAGAGCGGCACCCCAAGCAGCAACCTTACTGGATCTGGATCCATCTGGATTCTGTTGTGAAATTGTTAACAATGTTACTTTATTAAGGGTCAACTTCAAGGTCAACTTTATAGCAAAGCGTTAAAGTCATTTTAGAAGCTACTTGCATTGGTAGCGGTGGCAGCGACATCTCAATCTCAAGATAGCCCTGCCCTTTATGGTCTATTTGATTCTAAATGGACCATAATTTACTAAATGCTGAATTAAAGAAGACTTAAAACTACAGCTTGAGTCCATAAACTCATGTTTACAATGTTTACTGAGATAATAACTCACGTACTTCAGCTCTGGCATCACTTTCCAGAACTGGAGGTTGCCACCTGATCTATCCAAATAATTCATCTTTGACGTATCAGTGTCAACATGCGGCCCAATCAAAAGTCAGGAAAGCTGTGAAAAATTTTCTTTTCAGAGTTATCCACTTACTTTTCCGTGCTGAAACATTCCATAGCTGTAAAACGGAGCCCAGAGAGTCTGGGGAGCTGAAATGGGGGGAAACGAAGCCCACATTTGTTGGGCTGATTACATGAATTCTGAGCCTCTTCCCTCTTCCAGGGTCAGGAGCGGATTCCTGCCATGCTTGTGGGCAGACGGCCGCCTAGAAGAATGAGCAATTCTTGCACCAGTGTGGACGTTAGTCATGCAGATTGCAAGGCAGCCGGTCCAAGCAGGATTCTTGTGGAAAACTGGATTCTGTGTTCATTCTGAACTACATGACCTCCAGTTTTTTTGGGGGGTAAAACCTGAACCCGATCTTCATTAACAGCTATTTAAAGAGCATTGAGGGTGTGAACGTCTATCGTCATTTCATTAAAATGAGTAAAACGGAGGAGAATTGCACCATGAAATGTCACAGAAGCTCTTTTCAGAGACTTCAGGTTCTAATTTGAGAACACTGCTTCACTTCAGTGAAAGTGTTTGCGCCCTCTCTGCAGTGTTTTATGTGCCAGCAATTAAACTGTGGTGTGGAGTCAGTTTAGGTCAGAGTCTGCAGCAAAATCTCAGAGGACACCTCTGCTCACTTTTGCACAGTTTATGAAAATGACTGACTGACTTATCTGACATTGCAAACATTAAGGTCGAACCACAGAATGTAAAAATAATACATTTCGAGTAAAAGTCCTGCATTCAATTATTTTTACTGATGTAAAAGAAAATCTAATAAAGCAGAATTGTGGTTATTTTAATAGCCATGAATTTTTAAAAGTTTTTAAAATGTTGGTCGTCCTTTAATCGCGATGTCCGATCCTCCTGTCCGTGATAAGAAAGTTATTTAGATTGCTGTTTCTCACGAAATCACACTGTTTATACCTGAGTCCGATTAATGACTGGAATGCATTTCCTTCCTCATAAACCATCACATAGCTAACTAATAGGAGAATTATCCAGCTGATGAATGTAAGTCCAATAGTCTTTCTCTTTGAGCTCTGTTTTTGGTCTCCACCAACCAAAGACTTAAAGTTAGCACTCATTATGAACAAAGACCACCAGAGAGTTGAAGACTTTACATCATTGTATTATTACCAGTGTCTTGACATGAAAGCTGCTTTTTTAATGGTGGATAACTACTTTATACACAGTTGTCACGCTATAACAATACATCCTTTTACAAGATCTTAACTTTTTTTACGCCAACAGTCATACTTAAGAAAGATCAGTGAGTTCCTTTTCACCACTGAAACGTTCTTCACTCCTCTGAAATTATCTAAGAAAGACATTCTGTCGTCCAAACCGACAGAATCCACTGATTGCCTCTTGTTAATTCATAAACTGTTCTGCAAACAGTTTCCAGACGCCCATAACAAAGATTTCTAACAGGATGCCCAACTCCCATCTTAAAACTCTCAAACATCAACATGTGCTGCTGAGAGGCCAGCGGCTGTAACCCAATGCTGCACAGGCAGACACATACTTGAAACACTTGATTTGGGCGCCACATGTCTTCTAAATGCTCCCAGATAGGGCTGTAGTGTGTGTGTGTGTGTGTGTGTGTGAGTGTGGTGTGTGTGTGTGAGTGAATTTGCCTGTGATTGGATCAGTGGCTGACTGCTGATGTGTCCATTAGGGCACATAGAGTCCATAAAGATGTGGGCATCAAAATTTAAGGAAAAGCCTATTGACTATTGGAGTTTTACATTTACAAGATTTCAAACCTTTAAAAAAGACAATACTTATGCCATGCAAACATACTAGGATATCCAAAATCTAAGAGGATATCCAGTCTTATATCATGATATATTACCCTGCCCTAACATACTGTGGAAAAGAAGATATCCGGCATATCTCCAAGCCTCTGTGTCCAGATATGTGGGGCTGCTGCATAAAGTTATGACAGATTGAAGAGCACAAATGTCTAGTTACACAGCCGTCTTTTCCAATCCTAATTATACACAGGCTTCTCTTTTGCCACCAATGACCACGCCTGAGTCATAACTGCTAGGACTTCCTTTTCCTGATCAGGAGGAAAAGTGACTCACTCTGCTGTACCATTAATATCTAACTATAGCCCTAAACTTTATCTTTGTATCCATGGCAACACCCCAGCCTTAAGAGGAGTGCCTTCCAGAGCAAACATCTCTGGGAGGTCCCAGTCTCTCTTTTTAAAGGTTATGACACGACTCTTATCTGTTCTAGTATTTGACCGCTGGATCTGGAGGGTAAAATCACAGCTTGTTGCCACGGCAACACATGTACCTTTAGGCCTGTAGAGTAGAAGCACGTAATCACAGGTGCGTGTTCGTTTGCAGGATGGCAGCGCAGCACCCAGAGTTCGAGCGGGCCGGACAGAAGCCGGGCCTCCAGGTGTGGAGGGTGGAGAGCTTCGACCTGGTGCCCGTCCCCGAGAACCTGTACGGGGGATTCTACACCGGTGACGCCTACCTCATCCTCAACACCATCAAACAACGCTCCGGGAACCTGCAGTACGACCTCCACTTCTGGCTGGGTGAGCTCAAATAAAAATATCTGCTTGTGCTTAAAGGGAACATTGAGTTGTAACTTTGTGTTTATTAATTAAAACTAAATTAAAAATGTGTACTTGTAAGAAAAAAATGATTCTACTTCAAGGCAACATTTTTTTTTAAATTGCATGTGACATGAATCTGGGAAGATGAAAAGGGAAAAACTGGAAAATGTAGAAATAACTGAGGACACTGTGTGTTAACAGACAAAGCTGTGTTTGCAGCTGCGGTTATGTTTCTGCTGCGTACTTAGATAAGCCTCTAAAATAATCACAGGCCTTATTTCCACACGTACTCTGTGATGGAAGCTGAAAGGCTGACGGGGACACAGCAGGATTTCACAGCTTTAAAAGAAAGATGCATATGACGTTTTTGGATGAAAAGGGGTTTTGTCTGGAACGTTTTGCACCATCGGGCATACACAAACAAAATGTCAATGGTGGATTAAGTATTCAGATTATGTACTTTGCACATTCAAGTCAAATTCGATTCAAAGTGATCTGTAAAATGGTATAAAAAGTAAAATTACACATGCAGAGTGACACCTTTATAATCCACAGAGATATTACATACATGGTGGATTATTGTCACTGATGCAGCGACATCTAAGCAGCATTTTAAAGTCGTAATTCAAAAGTACTGCAGCTGTAAGAGTTTGTCTGAATGGCCCAATGAAAAACATGCATCTTAATAAAGTCAACGTTTCATGAAAACAGAGTTGTTTTCAACTTTCAGTAGGATTTTTTATAATTTGATTTTTTTCTCCTAAACCGTCAACATAGGATCATTTTCTCAACCCTTTAAGGTGAATTTAATCTTTCAGCCAACATGGTTTCATTGGAGCGACATCAATGCAACATTTTCACGTTCAAATCAAAAGAATTAAAAGTCCAAACTGATGTTAGAGTCTAGTAAAAGGGGAAATTAGTATTTGGTCCTGACAGAAGACAGCGTGTGAGTGTGAGTCGGATCTGTTTTTGATTGATTTCAGGTCCTTTTAGTCACATTGATTGATCATGGAAACTGCATTTACCAATAAAGTGGATCTGATGTAGCCTTCCAACATGCTGCTGAACTACTGTGTGTGACCAGGAATGGAATAATGTTGCATGTATTAATGCGTCTGCTGGGATCTGACCCACTTCTGCTCCCACATATCGATTCCTGGACTCGCTGAGTCCTCAGTGAGGGAATCCATCAAACACAAAGCGTGGCTCTCTGGGGAGACGACTGCTGACATTAAACAAGGACCAGGGCTAACATGGAGCGTGTCTGTGGTTCCTCTGGTGCAGGTGATCATTGCACCCAAGATGAGAGCGGCTCGGCGGCCATCTTTACAGTCCAAATGGACGACTTCCTGGGGGGGAAACCCATCCAGTACCGCGAGGTCCAGGGATTCGAGTCCAAAACCTTTCTCGGCTACTTCAAGTCCGGACTCAAATACATGGTAATATGTCATGTTTAAAGCTGCAGACCATCCATAAGGAATAAGATGTTTTGTGCTTGGGTTTTTTTTGTATTTTAAACCTGGGATCACATAAAGTTAACATTATAGTGTGATTTCTGCCTGTAAACTGACTTTAATGTTATATTTTGTCATATTTTGGAACATTAACTGCATTTATCATTCAGTAGCTGTTAAAATAGAAGGTCCAGTCTGTTATGAAAGTGTTATTTTTTAAAGTGGCTAAATTCATACACCCATCCATCCAAAAAAAACCCAAATCTTTCTTTTCCAAATTGAATTTTGTTAAGGTTGGATCCACTTTTCTTAAAAAAGCAAATATTTAATTTTAAAAATGCTTATCTTCCAGAAAGGGGGCGTGGCGTCTGGGTTCAAACACGTCGTCACCAACGAGGTCGTCATGCAGAGGCTGCTCCATGTCAAAGGTCGCCGTTCCGTCCGGGCCACGGAGGTGGCGGTCAGCTGGGACAGCTTCAACCAGGGAGACTGCTTCATCCTGGACCTGGGGGGCGTGAGTCACACCGAGCAGACCTGTATTAGAAAGGCATCATAATGTGATGTGATTGTCATGGCGATAGTTTTTCAGTAGACAAACATTACACGGCCAACAGCACAGATGTTGCGTACTAGAAGCTGCAAAGCAGCAACATTCTGTTCACCTTCTTTTGTATCTGCTCTTCTTGCTTCTCAGGAGATTTACCAGTGGTGCGGCTCCCAGAGCAACCGCTTCGAGAAGCTGAAGGCTACCCAGGTTGCTAAGGGTATCCGTGACAACGAGCGCAGCGGGAGGGCCAAAGTTTACGTCTGTGAAGAGGGCATGGAGAGAGAGAAGATGCAAGAGGTGGGATCAGTGGGTAATGAGAACAGATGAGCTCTCAAAGGGACTCAGTGTTAAAACGGCTGCTTGTGTCCTCAGGTGTTGGGTCCGAAACCAGATCTGCCTGCCGGAGCCGCCGATGACATCAAGGCCGATGCTTCAAACAGGAAGAGAGCCAAACTGTACAAGGTGAGAGAAGAGTGGAAAAACCCCGGACCTCAACATTTCTCTTTAAGATTGCTCAGAAGAACTTCCAAGGATTCAAACCCTCAGCTCCACCTCTGCTGCTTCACAGGTATCCAACGCCAGTGGAGGAATGACCATCGCGCTGGTGGCAGCAGAGAACCCGTTCGCCCAGAGCGCCCTGGAGTCTGGCGACTGCTTCATCCTCGACCACGGCTCCGATGGCAAGATCTTCGTCTGGAAAGGTCAGTGCAGGTCACTTAGGAGCGGTTCGTCTTCGCTGCTGGAAACTTCTTTGCACCTCTGAGAGATTTGTGTCAGCAGAATGTTCGCTGGGAAAAAGTATCTGCATACCAGCACCTCTAAACCTCCACAATTAACACGTTGTTAGTTAAATCCGTACAAAAACCCAAGTGTAAAAACAACACATAGTTGTTTTTATGAGGGCTCTTGTCTGTTGTCGGCTGGATGCTCGGACTTCTTGGAGTCTTGTGACCATCTTGAGGTTGCCTGGCGACACAACCTGATTATTTTTGTATGGATTAAACACAGAAGATATGACCGTGAGAATATTTCCCCCCTGCTCCCAGTGTTTATGCTAAGCTAACTAGCTGTAACTAGCTGTAGCTTGAAATTGACCAAACAGGCATGATGTCGACATTCTCATCTAACTTTTCTGCAAGAAAGAGAAACTGTCAAATTACTCCTTGTATCTATTTCTATGTTATGTATTATTTAATATCTTATTTCATCTTTTCTCTTGCTTCCAGGCAAAGACGCCAACATGGACGAGCGAAAGGAAGCGATGAAAGCAGCAGACGAGTTCATCAAGAAGATGGGTTACCCCAAACACACTCAGGTCCAGATCCTGCCAGAGATGGGTGAGACGCCGCTCTTCAAACAGTTCTTCAAGAACTGGCGGGACAAAGATCAGACGGAGGGCATGGGCGTGGCTTACATCGCCAACAGCATCGCCAAGATCGAGAAGGTGCCCTTCGACGCGTCCTGCCTCCACGACTCCGCCGCCATGGCCGCCCAGCACGGCATGGTGGACGAGGGCAACGGGGAGAAACAGGTGAGAGGACAGGGCTGTTAGTGCCCTGAAGACCTGGTGGGGGGTTTGGGGGGAACTTTGAGAAGTTGTGGAGAATCCAAAACCATGGGGGTGGGAGTTTGTGAACATTTAACAAGTGAATAGTAGATTTTATTTCATGTAATCAAATTAATTTGTTGTAAATTGTAAATTATTTAGTCCCTACACAGAAATGCCTGGAGGGAATTTCTTCAAATTTGGCACAAACGTCCACACGATTTTTTCTCGACAGATCTGGCGTATCGAGGCGTCCGACAAGGTGGAGGTGGACCCGTCCACACATGGACAGTTCTACGGCGGAGACAGCTACATCATCCTGTATAACTACAGCCACGGAGGACGGCAGGGACACATCATCTACATGTGGTGAGAATACAAGAAACCAACAGCTCAGATGAAGCTGAATTAGGCACATTTCTGTTGTAGAAACATATTCCTGTCAAAACTACCTGAATTATAAGAGATTCCCAGAATCAAGTCAAAGCTGTCAATCTGTGACTTTAGCAGTTAAACCGGCAGATATGAGACGGAGGATTAAAGGAGGATTTCATGTTTGAGAGGAGACAGAACTCAGTGCTGGGAACTTGCTTTGAATATTTTAGAATGAGAAAAGAGTTTGTATAAAAGACGTAAACAGTTTTGGACCACTAAAATGGAAGATGATGATGATGATGATGATGATGATGACAGGCAGGGCGCGGACTCCAGTCAGGATGAAATCGGGGCCTCTGCGATCCTCGGCGCCCAGCTGGATGACGAGCTTGGCGGCGGACCTGTGCAGGTGAAACACACGCTTCCTTCAGATGCTTTTCATTTTCATGAGCTTCTCATTCGTCAAATAATTCAAGTCTGCCGGCTTACTCTGCACACTCACCTCCTCTCTGATCTGTACATCCTCTGACTGTTTCTCCTCTCCCTGACGGTTTCCCCCCCGCCACCGCCGCTTCTGTCCTCCTTGGTTTCCCTCTTTTCCCATGTCTTCAGGTTGTTGGTGCTCCTATAACCACTCAGGTATTTCCCCTCCCTCCCTCCTGCTCCTGCATCCATCCTTCAAGTAGAGCTAATGTTAGAGTTTGGAAATAACAGAGATCGTTCTGTAAGATTTGAGTTGTTTAGAGCCTTCATTTGTTTCTGTGTTCTGAGTTCATACTTCACCCGCTTACGTGTGTCCTCACTTTGCACAGCCTTCGTGTTCATGTGTGTGTGTGTGTGTGTGTTAAAGCTGTGGTTCTCAAGAAAAGTTTCCACGCCCCCCCTTTAACGTACACAACACCTTTTAAGCATGTGCTTCCTACCATTCATACTGTGCCATCATTTCCAGTGGAACTATTTGTATTGGAAAACTCATCAACCTAAATACTTCAGACATGTTTCACAGTGATAAACAGACATATTTCAGTTTGAGTCATGTAAATACTTTTTATACATATTTAAACAGTCTTTCCGCAAGCATTCAGAAAATGAACGTAGTCCTCATGAATCCAGATATGTCAAGTAACCAGTCTAAAGCTGACTTCCAGTAAGTGCTTCAACATCTGTACAGATGCACTTCTAATGATACACTGACCCCACTGAGAGAATCCCTAAGGATAGAGGAGGACTGTATCTTTGGAAGATCCTCACCTGACTAGCCTAGCTCGGATCGCTGAAGCCTCATATTCATTTCAATCAAACGTAGACAACAGACCTGGCGGGGTTGGCTATCGTCTGGATGCTTTGACGGTACCAGCACCGATACGATACCTGAGTTTGGGCACAAACACCAAAATGATACCATGAAGAATAAAGTCAGGTTGTTTTTTTAACAAAAATAAGTTAAACACCTCAATAAAAGTTGTATAAGCACAAGAACAGGTTTTCTGTTTGGTAAAACATCGTGTTTAATACCTAAAGACGAGCCAGACTACACAATGATGCCCAGAAATAGGAAGTTACATCAACAGCAACAACAACAGGTCTGTGTGGAGGTCTGTGATTGGTTGCTGAGTTCTAGCAACCAAAAACAAGGAAACTGACGGTTATTAAATGAGAGATTTGAACTTTGTTTAGAGCAGAACAGATTCACACACAGAGACATTCTCTCAGGATTAGTACGACTGCTTTAGGAGAAGTCATAAATATTTATCAGAGGCTGCAGCCCATAATCCTGTGTCAGACTCAACCTAGTCATCACTGCTAATCCCACAGTCTCACCACCTTGTGGTGCAGATGGTGAGCACGTTCCACAGCGCCATCTTGTGTCTGTTAGTCGGGATTGCAGCAGACACGTATCACATATTGTTGTACTTCACCATGCATGAGGTATTTTGAAGTACTGTAATAAAGCAGCATCATTGTTGTAACCGTGGCGTTTGTGTACCAGGTGAGGGTGATGCAGGGGAAAGAGCCGGCCCATCTGATGAGCCTGTTTGGAGGCCAGCCCATGGTGGTGTACAAGGGAGGCACGTCCAGAGAAGGAGGTCAGTCAGCTCCCGCAGAGACTCGACTCTTCCAGGTTCGCTCCAACTCTGCAGGACACACCAGAGCTGTGGAGGTAAGGCAACCACACGTTGGATTACTGTGAAAAGGCCAGGAATAAATCATACTCATAAGTAGTGTCTGCGAGCTGGAAAAATACTGAAGATCTACTTATTATTTCTCCCTGGAAAATAAAATATGACGCATGCTTACATCAGCTAGTACCAACCAATTTCAACCAAATATCATGACATCCATCAATCAGGTCCCGCCCTCCTCTCCTGCTTCCATACGGGAGAAAGACACTCGACACAACTACGTTATTTAATATGCATGTTAACCTCCAACATCTTTACTCCTCTATGCAGCTCGACGCAGTGTCATCCAACTTGAACGCCAACGATGCTTTTATTCTGGTGACCCCCGGAGGCTCCTTCCTGTGGGTGGGCGTAGGTGCCAGTGACACGGAGAAGCAGGGAGCCCAGCAGCTGTGTGACATCCTGGGAGTGTCGGCCTCCGAGCTGTCTGAGGGCGGAGAGACTGGTGAGGAGACGCGCTGGACGCACAATGACTATTTCTCTCTTTTCCCATAACAGTCAGCGTTCTGCTGTCGGCTCCAAGCTGTTAAAGTAATGCTTGAATGTGAAGTTAAACTGTTTTCTCTTTGGATCTGAGCTACAGTAGCACGTGTGTTCATTTAAATTAAGGGGACTTGGTTGCATCACTCCTTTAGATCTCATCTACGATTCTGTGATCTGCTTTCAAAGGTCAAGAAGAAGAAAATTGCTCGCAATTTCAAATAGAAAAAGAAAAACAGGCGAAAACAGAGTCAATGTTACAAACACTGCTTTTCAGGCTGAATTTGTCACAAGGAAACAGTTTAAATCTGTATGTTAATGGTAGTAACCTTTGACACTTATTGTCTATTTTACATGTGATTTAAAATGTATGCTGAAGAGTGTTCGTTATCACAGTGGTGTGGTGAAAGAATGAGCAGCGTGTGAATAAGTGTGGATCCAGCCATCCCTATTTTAAATGTAAAACACCGTGATAACTTGAAGTGTCCGTCCTGTTCACAGATCAGTTCTGGGAGGCTCTGGGAGGAAAGACAGAATATCGCACTTCTACCAGACTCAAGGACAAGATGGACGCTCACCCACCCAGACTCTTCGCCTGCTCCAACAAGACTGGAAACTTTATCGTAAGTGATAATAATGCAAAATAATGTGTGTTACTCTGAATAATTCACACAAATCACAGTTAAGAGTTTTCACGAGAACGTTCCCCACGGCTCCGCTACATCTCAGATTGAGGAGGTACCCGGGGAGATGACCCAAGAAGACCTCGCCACTGATGATGTCATGATCCTGGACACCTGGGAGCAGGTAAAGAAACCAGAGGCTGCTTTAGATGCAGCGTACAGATTCAGAGCAGAGTCACCACTATGAAAGGAGAAACTATGTTGTAACATCTTCCCATTTTCAGGTGTTCGTCTGGATCGGAAACGAGGCCCAAGAGGAAGAGAAGACTGAAGCGATGGCGTCTGGTAATCCCATTTATGCTCGTTTCACAAACATTATTCCGCGCTGCATTTGTGTTTCATGTTTTACTCAAAGACCAGCACTAACGCGGGCCTTGTCCTCGTCTCGCTCAGCGGTCCGTTTCATCGAGACGGATCCAGCCAACAGAGACCGCAGGACGCCCATCGTCAAGATCAAGCAGGGCTTCGAGCCGCCCACCTTCACCGGCTGGTTCCTGGGCTGGGACCACGAGTACTGGACCAGCGACCCCCTGGAGCGCGCCATGGCTGAGCTGGCCCTGTGAGACCTCATCCTCCCAGACTATCAGCCCTGACCTTTGACCCCTCTGCTCCGCTGCAAGCACTGAGCTCCAATCATGAGACTTTTTTAGCTGCCAACGCGCCCAGAAAACTTTTTTTTTGTTATGTTTGTGATGCAGGTCGAAGTGTGTAATTCACTTTGTCTCAACCAACAGCTTCAGTAGAAACACAGGCTACCTGTAGGGTTTGCACTAAATACACTATGCTAGTTTTATTAAAGGACAATTTTACACATTCATTTTATATATTGATAATACAACCTGTTCACTAGTAAAAGTCTGGGTGTGCTGCAACATCAGAAACCACACTGCCAAGAAAACTTAGACAAAGCAATACAAGCAATGCCTTAATATCCCTCCTTTAGTTTACAGTAAACCAGCTTTTTTCTTTTTAAAAAAGGTACTGTTCCAGTTTAAGGGTGCCTTTATGTTGTTTACACCTTCAGTTCCGATGCCTCTTATATTTATTTTTTTAAATGTCAGATTCATAGAAAGCTTGTGTGATGCTGCGATAGCCAACTTTAAATGGGGAACCAACGCTTTGCTGCTTAACAACCCAGTTACGCCTTCTGAGATACTTTCCAAGGTTTCCCTTGTCATCATTTCAATAAAACCTAATAAAACGTGTCAAGTGTTTCATGTCTCTGTTTTTACAAATATCTGCTTGCAACGCTGATGTGAAAAGAATAAAATACAGACAAAATGCTTTTTGGCAGCATCTTTATTTTAAGTCTTCAAATATTTGTATTATCCAAGGATAAAACTATATAAAACAGCAGTGAGTTTGTACAAAATAATTAGTCTGAGCTGCAGAAACCATTAATTCTGATTAAAACTTGGTGCAAGCCGGGTGTATTATGAGAGAAATAAGATCAAATAAAAGCATGTAAGAGGGCTGTAGCTGTAGCAAAAATAATACTCTCTCCCATTGTCATAGCAACTCAAATATACAGGAGTTACTGTAGTAAAACAAGGTAACAGCATTTGTAATTCATAAAATGTAACATGTAACAACTTTAAATCTATCTACAGTAAAAACCTTACAGGACTGTAAATGTAATGTTATATATATATATTACGATTATTGTTATTATTTATATATATATATATATATATATATATATATATATATATATAGAGAGAGAGAGAGAGAGAGAGAGAGAGAGAGAGAGAGATATAGACACACACATATTAACACCAACTCAGACATACATTTGATATTTAACATACGTTTACCAACACTTCTGTCCTTTATATGTCAAAAGGAAGAAAAATATAACTCATAAATGTCGGTTTAAGGTACATGAATTAAAATATGTTGAACTATTTGGCTTTTTTCCATCTAGAAAGAGAACAAATACAGCAAATTAAAAATGAATAGTGGTTTCTATTTAGAAGTGCATAGACGAAGCTGAATCAAGTATCACTTGATTCAGCTGCTTCTTCGCGCGACTCGATTGATGTGGTGAATGGCCAATCATAGATCAGCAGCACACTGGTGTGCCTTCGGGACTGGCTGACAGTTTTTGTCCCACCCCCAGTTAGCACTTGACCCCCCCCCCCCAAAAAAAACAAACTCTTCGGATCTGGACGAATCACACAAGTGACCTATTTGGCAATGAAAAAAGCGAGTTTCGCTTTTCGGCGCGCTGCACATTTCATTTGGCTGTATGATGAATGGATGGCAGTGAGTTAAGGCTTTTGGCTGTAAAGTTTGAGATGCGTTTCTAACAGTCCCTTCTTCACTCCTAAGCTGTAAAGCCAGACAGGTGGTGGACAAAATACAAGGAACTGACAGCCCTACACAGCACACAGTACCACCTGTGTAGCTCAGAGTGTTCACTTTAGCCATGGTCAACTCTATAATCTCCCAAATGGTAAATGCTGTGTATGAATAGAATACTGTAAACATAAACTTTCTGAAGGGGCCGTTCTTTGCCCATCTCTTGTATATATTGTGATACAGAAAAAATTAAAATGCACTCTACCAAGATTATGCCACTCCAGATCCATCTTGTGCCTCTAAAAAGGCAAAGGTGATCTTTAAACACCAGTGTTTCTTCCTCTCTTTCACTCTCCAGATACAAGTAGAGAGTGGAGCAGGTCAGGTTCAGCAGAGTACAGAGGACTGTAGGTCCTGGTACGTGTGTGAACCTTCCATGCTAGATAGAACATGGTCAGACCACTATGAGTGTAGCAATGTTGCTACAATATCAGAAATATTAGCTGTAGCTCAGTACAGGAACCTGTGTGTGTGTGTGTGTGTGTGTGAGAAGGCCACTTTAAAATGGATGAATGTTTGGGCTTCCTGCTTCTGTAGCAGTCAGGAAACCTGATTTGTAGCATATAGAAAAGTGTAATCTCATACACAGCTCTTTGCAGACTGTAGATTTTTGGCACCGCTGGTTCTAGTTGGCTCATTTGCTTAAGATGCATGATTAATCTCTTATATACATAACAACAGAGCATGCGTGCATGTGGCCTGGCTGGCGTTAGTCGCCACATGTTCTTGGGGCATCATGAGCCACAAGCACAACTTCCTCAGCGTCTCTTGGCACTGCTGCTTCAAAGAGACATGCTTAACAGACACAGAGGCCTAAATGTATGTGTGTGTGTGTGTGTGTGTGTGTCTGTGTACTAGGGGTGTCAACGGTTTAACAGTTAACCAGGAGAACATTGTTGACCAGCTCCACCTGTTATTTTACGTGTCACCATGTCAGCCACTGACAACTATGCGGACCATGTTAACCAATGAGCTGTTCAGACAGGACGCACGGCGAGCATCGCAGCATGCGAGGCCCGTGTGTGTGTCCAGTTGTGTCGCTCTCAGAGAGAATGACAGAGCAGTGAAAAAGCCAACAAATGAGTATTGAAGAAGTAGCAAAAGGAAAGCACCTCTGGTATTTCATGTCACTTTTTTCCTTAATAATTAACTGCTTAGTTACCGGTTGATGGTTGTCGGGCTATTGAAAACTAAAAAAGGAAACCGACATCCCTGTGTTTGGAGACTCCTGCTTATTGCTTCATGAAGCCCCGCATCATCTCCAGCGGCAGCGGGAAAATGATGGTGGAGTTCTTCTCAGCGGCGATGGTATTGAGCGTCTGAAGGTAACGCAGCTGAAGGGCTGACGGAGCCTCGGCGATGACCAGGGAGGCCTCCTTCAGCGCCCGCGACGCGTTCATCTCTCCCTCTGCTGCTATCACCTTGAGAAGAAAACGGGGGGAATGAACAAAACCGATGGTGAAGGATGCAATATAACTATTCTACGATTACTGGTGTACAGATATGAACCAGATATCCCACTTACCTTGGCTCTGGCCTCACGACTGGCCTCAGCCTCAGCGGCCATCGCTCTCTGGAGCTGAAGGGGCAGCTTGACGTCTTTGATCTCCACCCGCTCCACCTTGATGCCCCAGTCGTCTGTAGCATCATCCAGAGTGGACTGAGAAGACAAGAGTGTTAAACGTGTTTCTGGAGTGTCTAGTGGAATATCTCACTTTGTCAGCATTTGACAGGAACTGGTGTGTTGGATGCAAACATGCAGCACATTTCTTAGTCTCGACAGTTGTCCTCAACATCAGTGACATTGATTTCAGGGTCAGCGTCAGACGTACTGGAAACTATGAGAAATCTATGGCTTTGAAGCATGCTCACGACTAATAGGATTTCCAGATTCCGTTTTATTTTTTTCCCAAATTCTGTGTTTTCAGTTTTCATTTTTCTAAATTCTATTTCAATTTTTCTAAATTCTGTGTTTTACAATTTTATAGCATTTTTTCCATCAAATTGTGTCTAATCATGTGGTTAATGATTAGCACAGCTTTTTTTGGTGAAAAAGAAAGCAACAAAAAACAACAACAATTCAGAGTTGCCTAAAGGTTCCTCCTCTATGGAAGGCCAGCTATCTTGCAGTTTTCAATTTGTCCAGCAGATGGAGCAGAAAGGTTGGTGTTATTGTAAATATACAGTACAACACACCTCCTAAAATTACTATTACAAATCTGCAACCGCTAAAAGCATTAAAGTACTGTAGTTTTTATTTTCACATTCATGCAGGTCATTTTCAGATGAGCACCTATTGACCATAAAAACAGATTAGGGCCTGTAGTACAGTGTACAAGTACAGTGGTGTTGTTCTTGTGTATTTAATCAAACCAGACAAAGTCTCCTGCTGCGAGGCTACACTATGTGCTGCACCATGTTGAATCGCTCTATCAAGGCCACTGTGTTTATGCTTCAGCAACCGTATGGCTATTGAACAGTGATCTGATTAAGGCTGCAGCAAAGGAAACACTGTTAGGTTCCCATGTTCTGCCATTTAAGCAATCAAATCACTACATTATACGTCTACAGTAGTCTGACAACTGACCAGGGAATAACATCTGTGATTACACATTCAAACAAATGTTGATGTCCAAATGGCCGATTAACTCAACCCCACTTTGTGCCAGATGATGGCGGCAATGCGCAATTTTCCACTTGCAATATACAGGAGGAGGAAGAGGTTTAACTATTACTTTATCCTGTTTTAGGGGGAGAGTGAACTGTACATGCAGGCGTGGAGAAACTCCCATTTCATCAGTGTGAAAACACTGCAGTGTACCTTAACAAAAGTGACATTAAAAGCACTATGCAATTTTTTTTTACCTTAAAATAATAGCTTCAAAATCATGTTCAATTGTACTGGATAAACTGGCTTGGAAAAGGGAGAATAGCGCCTCCTTTATTTCCACTATGCATCCTGAACAACTGCTCTCTGACATGCACTTTTGCTGAGCGGTTATGATCTCAGGAGAAGTGCGTAACACTTTACGTCACACACACCGTCAACATGTCAGAGTCGACTAGGCCAAAAGAATATGATGGAAGCATAAAGAGACATAGAGAGGTCAACCAGGCAACAGGCCGGATGAGAGTAAATCTGACTGCAAGTGGTTTACAATGTCCTGAAAACAAGGACAAACCGCCAGCAGTGTACATGCCTGCCAATGTTATTTATGAAAGACGACCTAGGCTGTAATCTTATCTTCCCGTCATTGTTTTTGTTATGGCGGTGTTCATCTCCCGGTGCCACAAGGAATACAACTCTGCAGCCCTGTTTGTGTATGATCCTGTAACATTTCTCCACCCTGTCCATCAACATGGATCTTTGGCTTTTGACGTCATATTTACTGGATCCAAATCCTTCAGCTAGACAATAAAGCTGGCACAGCTGTACATAAGGGAGGTGTACAACTGGGAATCTGTAGAGCCCCAGATCACAACTCACAAACACAAATTCTTGCAGAATGTTGCTTTAATGAACTACCGACTGATCACTAGGGCCCGACCGATATTGATTTTTTAAGTGCCGATGCCGATGCCGATTATTTTCAGAGAAAAATTACGATAACGATTTAATCGGCCGATTATTTAAAAAAAAAAAAAAAGCATATAAAACTTATTTTTTGATACCTTAAATATACTTTAAACACTTTTGACGAATATGTGAATTGAATGCAGAACCTTTGAGTGTTTTAGAATACATTTACAGTCAAAAATGAGTGCAAATACAGCCTTATCTTATTGTCAATAAAATAAAGTTTTAAAAAAGATTTCTTAAGTTACTTGGGGCATTTTGAAACTCGGATATAAAGCATTTTCCATCTGCAAGGCTTATACATAAATATACCTTATTTACAAATTATGCATTTATAATAAGCTACCGCAATCAAATGTAAAATAAATAAATAAATAAATAAATAACTCCCAATGTGCTGCGCTCGTGAGCAGTGACTAACACGTGCGCACTGAGCAGTATGGTCTCACCGTGCGCTTCATTCGCGTCAGTCCGTGAGCCTCCTCCGGGAGCCACGTCCCTCGCACCTCTCCCCAGAGTCGGGGCCACATTCGACCTCAGATCAGACGAGACAACCCGCTGAATTTAAGCATATTACTAAGCGGAGGAAAATAAACTAACCAGGATTCCCTCACTAGCGGCGAGCGAAGAGGGAAGAGCCCAGCGCCGAATCCCCGTCCGGGCGGGCGGGCGGGCGTGGGAAATGTGGCGTACGGAAGACCGATTGTCCGGTGTCGCGCGGGGGCCTGAAGGTGCGTGTCCACAGGCAGCGGTGTTTCCCCGCGTCCCATTCATTGTCTATGTGAAAAGCCGTGCAATGCATTCTGGTAGCGTTGCGGCGAATGTCGAGAGACGGCGCGCGAGTTGGCCGCACCTCATTTGCCTAAAGTTGAGGTCGAATCTACTTTATGCTAATCAGTGGCGCCGGGCTCGACTCGCCTCCTCGGGAACGCTCGCGAACGCTCGCAAAAATCTGTTGTTTAAAGGACAGCGCCTGTCAATCATGCTCTAGTGGCAGTCCACCAAGCGTGCGATACTGGGAAGCGGCGCGTCCACACGCGTTTAAAATCGCCCCTGTGGACACGCACCTTGAAGGTGCGTGTCCACAGGCAGCGGTGTTTCCCCGCGTCCCATTCATTGTCTATGTGAAAAGCCGTGCAATGCATTCTGGTAGCGTCGCGGCGAACGTCGAGAGACGGCGCGCGAGTTGGCCGCTCGTCATTTGCCTAAAGTTGAAGATGACTCTACTTTATGCTAATCAGAGGAGTAGGAGCGCACTCTGCTGGATACTAAGCGCAACAACATAAAAAAAAAAAAAAAAAAAATCGGTTGTAATCGGCGTCTTTTGGCCGATGTTGATTATTTTCAAAAAGGCTATAATCGGCCGATTAAATCGGCAGGCCGATGAATCGGTCGGGCCCTACTGATCACTGACAAACCTTCCGACTATTTGTGCATCAGAAATAAATAGAAATCAGTTACAGAAGCTCAACAACATACTCTGGAAGTAAAAGTTCAATGAATAAATAAATAGTTGAACTCAAGGCAAGCTAACAGCTGTCTACATGGAACACAGGATTACCTACGGTTTCCTTAGTTTACTGTGGATACACACTTTATCTGCAGTGTGTTAGTTTTACTGTCACGGAGTTCAGGCAAACTGCCTCTAAGCAAGGTGGCACTGTAATCCTGCATTCTGTTTTCTCTACGAGTCACTCTGTTATTGGAGTCTCATATTACTGCCTATATTTATTTTTACTGACTACATAATGTGTTTGTATAAAATATGCTTTCTGCATAATGCTTTAGGGTGCAGTATTTCAGGGGTCCAGACATGCTGCGTCTCTCTCAAGCACAGCACATTCACAACATCTTCTTTCTCAACAATCACAGGAACCTTGTGCATCAGTGACGTTATGTCAGCAGAACTGGAGAAGGATTGGTATCACAGCATCATACAACTGTCATGTAAGAGAAAGTTTCAGCAGGACTTATTGTGTTGTAGCTAGGTGAGACATTTTGTCTGATAATCAGTCTAAAATGTACTTTGCAAGATCACACAAGAATCTTTTTAATCTCAAGAAAACTTGTCAGGCTCCAAGTTGTGTGTTTGTGTCTGTTAAACCTGAGCACAGACCAGTTAAACTTGCAAGTAATGCAAGACAAAAATTTACTTTGAGTACCTTAACAGTGGAAGGAACTATGACATTATTAATAACCTATGTGGAACAGTGTTTTGTCACTTTTTTACCCGCCCGAGACCAGGATGTGTTCTCATAAGCTTACCCAGAGCCATGCATAGGGTGTATCCCACAGATATACAATTAGGAGGAGCCTATATTATGTGTATGTTTTCCTAAATTATTATTTATCCTTCCAAAGACAGATAATGGGCAAGTATAAGGTTCATACAATCAAAACATGTATAACCAATGTAAGTTCCATTTAACAGCATATAGCCTATATCCTTTTCATGTGGGTGTGCAGCACCCACCACTGGAAACATGTTAGCATATCAGCGCTAGCATGCTGTTGTGGATCACAATGCCAGCTGACCGTGTGCATGACAGCTACTGTACTCTACCTGCATACTGTGTGCGATTTCTTCACGGTCAGACAGGATCTCTGCCAGGTTTTTTGTCCCCAGGACGTTCCTCAGGGTGGTCTGGGCCAACAGCCGGGTCGCAGCATCTGCATTGGTGATGTTGGCCACAGCCAGTGTGGCATTCTGGACCCGGTAGTACACCACACCGTCAACGCTCACCGTCACGGAGTCTTTGGTCAAAACCTGGCAGCAGGACACACGCAAGTGTAAGGAAATGGTTTAACGATGTTAAGGAGAAAAGGTTCAATGGAAATGTTCAAATGATTTGTGTTGTTTTATTTTATTTGCCAAAGAGTGCGTTACTGGCGGTCTGGATCAAGAATCCGCTCAATTATTTTGATGTCCTTTGAATGTCTGTGCATGTGACAAAGTGTTTGTTTGTAATTGGATGCATGCATGTCATACCTCTTGCGGTGGGATGTCGAAGGTGATGGTGCGCATGTCCACATTAATAAAGCTGTCAGTGCACGGCAAGATGAAGAACAGCCCTGTGGAACCAGAGGAATGCAAATAGTTTTAACAAAGACCAAAGCCACTGCAAACACAATAATGAGGAAGAGTCTTCACAAATGTTTGAAAACACCGGGATGAATGAAATTGTGGCAGGAGGCCAAGTCAAGCTCTCTTTATAAGACTGCAGCTGTGCTGACAGCCAGGCAAAGCTGGGGATATTTGCAGCTTTCATAAGCCCGTTTCAAGTCACAATGAACAAATTAGTGCATTAAACAATACGTGGCATGTGCCTGAGTGAAACAGACATGTGCTAGGTGTGCAATCATTTAGCAAACATTAATGCCACACCAGACAGAGACTAGTGGGGCTGCATTTCCTGTCAGGATATTGTGTATTTAAAATGGTGAGATCACAGCCATCTGTTCAGAAGAGGAAAGGAAGACAACAGCAGTCTCCTTGTTTCGATTCCATCATGACATTTCCAGCATTCGCAGCGATTATAGTTCCTGTCAGACGAGTAAAAGGACCTCAGATGCTCTCAAACAGACTCTGTAAACTGTTTTATTGTGCAGTGGAAAATTCCATGGATAAGCTTCATGGAAAAATCTTTGGGTTCAATAATGTATACAGATGCAAAATGTTCAACAAACCAAGCCCTTTCATTTTATGACAAACTATCGCCGCAAGTCTGTTTCAAACAACAGTAAATATTCAGGCAATGTTCAAAGTCATTACTGCAAAACAGCCATTGTAAAGGGAGCCAGACTATTAGCGGGTGAGGGGCATTACGGGAAACTAAATGATGAAGTTAGCTTTGGCGTTGGTTCCTCCAGCTCCTCGGGAATGTGAAGTTTGCTGGCAGAGAGCTATTATTACTCCACACTGTCATAAACGGCGTCCCCTGACACTCCTTGGAGGCACATTTCACTATTTTGAGAGGACACTGCCTGGTTTTCAGATCCCGTAAAACAAGAAATCAAAGATAAAAAGACAGCAAGTTATGAGATGTATGCTAATTTTTCCTCGTGGGTGTCTGTATTTTTACTTAAACAAATCAGCTGCCTTTCAAAACACAAGTCACATCACTGAGAAAAGAATGATTAAATCATTCAGACGTTGAACAGACATGCAGCAGCATTGTCAGACATATGGTCTGGTTGAATGTTGCGGTGGAACATCTTTTAGTTGTTATTATTAGGCCTAAATATTTTATAATTTGTACAATGGACTTGATTTTTGTCAAGCTGCCCAGCAGGAAGAGGATGGGTGGGAAAGTATATTAAGCCCCCACTCTTTTGTGATATTTCCCATGCTTTTGTCTACTTTGCAGCATGGCCACATAAACAGAAATGTGGGTTTCCTTGCACCACCAGCAGGCTGACGTTTGGTTGGTCTGAACAATCTGGTCTCAATCAGCCCTGATACATCACCTTATTAGATTTCAAAGTGAGTAGATTTAATAAACAAACAGGAAATCCATACTATCCACAATACTGGCATCAGATATCTGCTCTGTCATATTGTTTTACTGTGGTTTCTGTTGCCTGTAAACCACCACTGGTTTAGACATTAGTCTGTCTTCCTTCATATGCTTTCAGCAAAGAATACACACTTTATCTGCAGTGTGTTAGTTTTACTGTCACGGAGTTCAGGCAAACTGCCTCTAAGCAAGGTGGCACTGTAATCCTGCATTCTGTTTTCTCTACGAGTCACTCTGTTATTGGAGTCTCATATTACTGCCTATATTTATTTTTACTGACTACATAATGTGTTTGTATAAAATATGCTTTCTGCATAATGCTTTAGGGTGCAGTATTTCAGGGGTCCAGACATGCTGCGTCTCTCTCAAGCACAGCACATTCACAACATCTTCTTTCTCAACAATCACAGGAACCTTGTGCATCAGTGACGTTATGTCAGCAGAACTGGAGAAGGATTGGTATCACAGCATCATACAACTGTCATGTAAGAGAAAGTTTCAGCAGGACTTATTGTGTTGTAGCTAGGTGAGACATTTTGTCTGATAATCGGTCTAAAATGTACTTTGCAAGATCACACAAGAATCTTTTTAATCTCAAGAAAACTTGTCAGGCTCCAAGTTGTGTGTTTGTGTCTGTTAAACCTGAGCACAGACCAGTTAAACTTGCAAGTAATGCAAGACAAAAATTTACTTTGAGTACCTTAACAGTGGAAGGAACTATGACATTATTAATAACCTATGTGGAACAGTGTTTTGTCACTTTTTTACCCGCCCGAGACCAGGATGTGTTCTCATAAGCTTACCCAGAGCCATGCATAGGGTGTATCCCACAGATATACAATTAGGAGGAGCCTATATTATGTGTATGTTTTCCTAAATTATTATTTATCCTTCCAAAGACAGATAATGGGCAAGTATAAGGTTCATACAATCAAAACATGTATAACCAATGTAAGTTCCATTTAACAGCATATAGCCTATATCCTTTTCATGTGGGTGTGCAGCACCCACCACTGGAAACATGTTAGCATATCAGCGCTAGCATGCTGTTGTGGATCACAATGCCAGCTGACCGTGTGCATGACAGCTACTGTACTCTACCTGCATACTGTGTGCGATTTCTTCACGGTCAGACAGGATCTCTGCCAGGTTTTTTGTCCCCAGGACGTTCCTCAGGGTGGTCTGGGCCAACAGCCGGGTCGCAGCATCTGCATTGGTGATGTTGGCCACAGCCAGTGTGGCATTCTGGACCCGGTAGTACACCACACCGTCAACGCTCACCGTCACGGAGTCTTTGGTCAAAACCTGGCAGCAGGACACACGCAAGTGTAAGGAAATGGTTTAACGATGTTAAGGAGAAAAGGTTCAATGGAAATGTTCAAATGATTTGTGTTGTTTTATTTTATTTGCCAAAGAGTGCGTTACTGGCGGTCTGGATCAAGAATCCGCTCAATTATTTTGATGTCCTTTGAATGTCTGTGCATGTGACAAAGTGTTTGTTTGTAATTGGATGCATGCATGTCATACCTCTTGCGGTGGGATGTCGAAGGTGATGGTGCGCATGTCCACATTAATAAAGCTGTCAGTGCACGGCAAGATGAAGAACAGCCCTGTGGAACCAGAGGAATGCAAATAGTTTTAACAAAGACCAAAGCCACTGCAAACACAATAATGAGGAAGAGTCTTCACAAATGTTTGAAAACACCGGGATGAATGAAATTGTGGCAGGAGGCCAAGTCAAGCTCTCTTTATAAGACTGCAGCTGTGCTGACAGCCAGGCAAAGCTGGGGATATTTGCAGCTTTCATAAGCCCGTTTCAAGTCACAATGAACAAATTAGTGCATTAAACAATACGTGGCATGTGCCTGAGTGAAACAGACATGTGCTAGGTGTGCAATCATTTAGCAAACATTAATGCCACACCAGACAGAGACTAGTGGGGCTGCATTTCCTGTCAGGATATTGTGTATTTAAAATGGTGAGATCACAGCCATCTGTTCAGAAGAGGAAAGGAAGACAACAGCAGTCTCCTTGTTTCGATTCCATCATGACATTTCCAGCATTCGCAGCGATTATAGTTCCTGTCAGACGAGTAAAAGGACCTCAGATGCTCTCAAACAGACTCTGTAAACTGTTTTATTGTGCAGTGGAAAATTCCATGGATAAGCTTCATGGAAAAATCTTTGGGTTCAATAATGTATACAGATGCAAAATGTTCAACAAACCAAGCCCTTTCATTTTATGACAAACTATCGCCGCAAGTCTGTTTCAAACAACAGTAAATATTCAGGCAATGTTCAAAGTCATTACTGCAAAACAGCCATTGTAAAGGGAGCCAGACTATTAGCGGGTGAGGGGCATTACGGGAAACTAAATGATGAAGTTAGCTTTGGCGTTGGTTCCTCCAGCTCCTCGGGAATGTGAAGTTTGCTGGCAGAGAGCTATTATTACTCCACACTGTCATAAACGGCGTCCCCTGACACTCCTTGGAGGCACATTTCACTATTTTGAGAGGACACTGCCTGGTTTTCAGATCCCGTAAAACAAGAAATCAAAGATAAAAAGACAGCAAGTTATGAGATGTATGCTAATTTTTCCTCGTGGGTGTCTGTATTTTTACTTAAACAAATCAGCTGCCTTTCAAAACACAAGTCACATCACTGAGAAAAGAATGATTAAATCATTCAGACGTTGAACAGACATGCAGCAGCATTGTCAGACATATGGTCTGGTTGAATGTTGCGGTGGAACATCTTTTAGTTGTTATTATTAGGCCTAAATATTTTATAATTTGTACAATGGACTTGATTTTTGTCAAGCTGCCCAGCAGGAAGAGGATGGGTGGGAAAGTATATTAAGCCCCCACTCTTTTGTGATATTTCCCATGCTTTTGTCTACTTTGCAGCATGGCCACATAAACAGAAATGTGGGTTTCCTTGCACCACCAGCAGGCTGACGTTTGGTTGGTCTGAACAATCTGGTCTCAATCAGCCCTGATACATCACCTTATTAGATTTCAAAGTGAGTAGATTTAATAAACAAACAGGAAGTCCATACTCTGTCATATTGTTTTACTGTGGTTTCTGTTGCCTGTAAACCACCACTGGTTTAGACATTAGTCTGTCTTCCTTCATATGCTTTCAGCAAAGAAATATAAGGGTTTCATTTATGGTATAAAATGGGAGGCGAAACCTTAAATCTACAAACAGTGTACAATATAATGCAATTTTAAATTGATTAAAAATAAGAGAACATAAACCTGAACTTGACGACTGGTCACAAAGATATTCTGGCTTTATTTAGTTCTTTCTCTATGAAGCAGATGTGTCAGCGTAATAATGTTAGAAGTTCAACGCCTATCATCATCACACACTTAACAGTAACTGCTGGACCCTGAACTAAATTGTGTTGCATTTCACACTGCCTAATGGAGCAAATGGACTTGTAAACAAATGTCAAGGCGATGAACGCCTTGACTAAGAGATGAAGATAAGTGGAGATAATCCAGCGGCACATTCAGACAATTGAACCATGTTTGAAGTATATTTACAGTAGAACTGAGGCTATGGATGGAGTTAAAAACATAAGCTACTGTGTAAAAATCATCTCTGACCTGGACCTTTGGCTCCTCCTCGCAAAATGCGCCCCAGTCGAAAGATAATGGCTCGCTCATACTCCTTCACAATCTGTGTAGTGAAACAAACTTTTTATCTGAAGTACTACATGTATTGGATATTGAGATATGCCTGTGGATAGTCATTTTGAATAAGCACAGAGCAATCAACCTATTCACTAGGAATACTTTTAATTAAGTAGAAAAACAATGGTTCACCTGCTCTAAAGGCTGTTAAATAAATACACATAACAATACGGGGGATAAACCGTAGAATTGTCAAAACGCTGAATAAGCAGACCTCAGTAATTTATGTTAGTTTAGTAGCTTTGCCTGTAAAATGGAAAATAAACACTGTAGTTGACCACTAACTGACCTTAATACACATCCATATGGAGATGGGCAGAGTAGCCAGCATGAGAAGAACGGAGAGGGCGACCAACAGCCAGCCACATAAGCCAATGTCGGAGTCTGAATTCTCCAAAGCTGGGGGAAAGAAGACAAACACATGCAGTGAAATAAATTAAACTCATTCAAATCACCCATGGGAATATATCAATATGCACTGAATTAAATACATTTGCATACAGCTGTTTGAAAAGCAAGTTAATTCAGATGTGACTCTTAATACGCTCTTGCTAAAAACACACACATTCCTAATGCTACAATGCATCACAGCAGCTTACATCCATCTCTGAACACCCACTGTACGTAAAAGCCAGTCAGCCACTACTTTTAAGGACTTTTTAGACTTAACACTTAACATCATCCACCCTGGCTGCAGCTAGACACGGGACGATATAGGATTTTATCAAAGATAGCTGATCGCGGTGGATTTCCATTATAGGGATAATCGTGAATATCATCACCGTCATCATAGAGAAGTAAAAAATATGGAGCATTTTTAAAAAATAGGCCTCCAGGAATTACCATAAAAGAAGGCTGGCACGTTTATAATTCTATTATTCATTACTTACATCTGATGTTATAAGTTTGTCCTGCTGCTTTTTAAGAGTTTTAAGCATATTTTGACGTTTATCAGGATAATATCATTGAATCGCAATTATTTTGCCCAGGATAATCGTTAGTGACATGATGTTGTAATATTGTCCCATGCCTACATGCAGCCTTTAATTACCTCAGTCATGATTAGATAATTAATTAGACATGCGACCATTAGGTGAATGAGTCCGTACCTTCAACATCGTGTACATAATGCTTGGTTGAACCTACAGACAAAGTCAAGAGGTCAGAAACGCCACTGAACGACTTAGAGCAGCAGATTACAGCACGTATGCACAGCTGAGTCAGTAACCAGCGGATAAATGGTAAAACACCAAAAAACAAGTATTGATAAAAACACCTGAATGAAAGGAACAAGTTGTAAGTATGTCAACTGGCCCGGGTTGCTGCCTCCCATCCTTCCCGTTACGTCACTGATAATCAACAGCGATTCCCCCGGGGGCTTTACAAGCTGGACCCACCCTGTGTCTGAGGATCAATCCTGTCCCAGCTACCGATTAAAACCAAACGCACAAAAACACCCACCCGTCAAACCACCAAGTTAGCTTTCCTGCTAACGTTATCAATACACATAACCTCAGAGCCAACGGCTGACCAACGGTTAACGCTGGGGTCTGGAATCCTTCTAAACTGCCGTGGACGATAACGGTCGGCTACTAATACCAGCTAGCAGCGAGCCGAGCATGCTAATGTTAGCTATCACGAGTAACGCTACGTCTGATATTTTGAGGATTTTTTACTCCGGGTGAACATAACGTACAGCAAATACGAGGTGTAACGTAACATAAGCGTTAAAGAAAGCGTGAAATAACTTCACAATGCTGCTCATTTTCGCTTTTGTCGTTGCTGCTAAATAAAGAAGTAGGAGAGGACAGCTCCGTGGTCAAGCTGCCCCGATAAACACACTCTCGAGGTGAACAAACCGTACCTGATTGACGCTCTCGTCTTCTGGACTCTTTCATTGACACGTCTTGGTTGTAAACATCCATTGTGTGCGCCGAATGAAATGTGAAACGGTGGTGGTAGTAAGTGTAGTCCCGTGTTTACCGGAGTGACCGTGCTGCTGTTGACTCCGAGTGGGTGATGCCCGCCTCCTTCACCCTGAAGTCAGACTGGTAGTGGCTGTGTGACGCAGGAAGGAGGGAAGTTTTTCCCGGCATGCTACTAAAACAGGAGACTACATTCATGCACAAAGTTCATTTTTAACGCTCTCTCTTTAGTTTTAAAAGCAGTTAAGTCTTGCAAAATTACCTGTTATTCAAATGCAGACTTAATCCACGTTGGTACACAACTCAAAACTATGAAACCATGGTCTGTTTATATACTTGGCTACACCCACAGCAGGCAACAACAACACAATGATCTGGGTTGGCCCGGGGTTGAGGTCAGGGGCCCTCAGGGGTCCATTTTTACAATTTCTCCGATACCAACAGTGCTATGCAGCAGCACGCTATTCTCTGCAACAGTTGTCATCTAAAGTCACCAGCACTTAAAACTGGCTGATCTCAGCTGGCTATTTATGGAGCCCTGTGCAGAATGAGTTAACAGCTGAAAGCACCAGTAATTACACCTCAAAACGGTTTTCAGTTGCAGTTCTGTTCCTACATGCAAACCCTACAATAATGCAGACGAGACCTGTTTTACGTGCATTTTCTGACCACGATGTGTCTGCATAAGAAATGGGGATGAAGAAGCTTTTTAACACATTTATTGGACAGTTCTTGCGTTTCCTGTTGGTGGATAGCAAAGGCAAGCAAACACTACATGTATATCTGAATCAGAAATAAATGACTCAATGAGCACCTCCATCATGGGAAACACAACAGGTATGCCATTTCTTGGAGGTAGAACATTTTACATGTGCGTTATTGACATTATAAATGAAAAAAATAAATGATTAATTATTCATCCTTTATATAACTTAGTGAATAACTTTCTTCACCATATAGTTTGAATGTATTTTGCAATTTTTTACTTTCAGTTTCTTTCAATTCATGATCAATGAACATAAAACTAATAAATTAGGTCGACAGGAAGTCATGCAGCAACAGTGACCACTGGTGTCAGTGTAGTCTGTGTGGCTGCCTGAGGACTGGTCCCAGTCAAGCTGCCTACAAGTCTGTATGCTGGGCAAAGTCGCCCACGAACCCAGCAGTCAGGCCTTTTGTAATGTGCTGTGAGAACCATGCCTGCATGTTGATTTGTCTGTTTATTCAGTTAATCCTCACTTCACTTCAGTTGCTTTTTAACGTAATGAACTGCGAAGAGTTGCCCTAAATTAAAATAAATTGTTATCCGACTGGTACAAAATTTAAGTACTTGTTATTTAAAATATATATATAAGTCACTGTAATTTAAATAACTTAAGATATCCCCACAGCACATGCACACAGCCATCAGCATTCCATCTTATCACCAGTGTGTATATGACACCAATTTGGGAATTGCTACAGTGTTCTTATTTTGGGACCGATCGATCTTTTAAAGCCCCATTTAGTCTCAGCACCAACCATTGCGGTGTGAGTTCAGGTGGCGGCCTGCACAGAAAATCCAGGCAATCCCGTGATTATGCTGGGAAAGTGAAGGGACGGTGGTTGTGCATGTTGGAGTGGCTGAGAGCTCCATCCCATCTAATCCTCTTTTAATTAGGGTGAGAGAAAATGCGGGACCCCTCCTGGATTAGTCACAGCACATTGACAAATCACCAAGCTGGGACCAGTGTACGGGACTGGTGGCCAGTGTGGCCAGTTAGGTAGAGGGAAGACCCTCTCAGGCGTGAAAAAATGGCCCTCTCATTTCCCTGCGGCTACCTGGAGTCTGGCCTCCCTGCTTCAATAAACCACAGTGTCTTTGGTCTCTGGTGAACTGGGAGGATAAGTTACAGCATATGATTTGCTCATCTGGAATCCTCCCCCACTCCTTTCACTCTCACTTGATAGGCTACTGTATCTGCGGTCACACTTGCTCCCTATTATCCACCCTTTTTGCTAATCCTACAGGGTACTTTGCCCTCCTCGTTATCGCTCCCCATCCCTAACTATCTCTCTTCATGCTCTATTTGTCCATTTCTCCAGCCCTCCTTCTTATCTTGGTCAATAATGGAGGCTCAGTTTCATGCTGATGAGGACCGAGGTGAACAAAAGAATCAATTAAGAGCTAAAAAGTCTGTGCTGCCTGCTCTGATCTTCAAAAATGTACATAAGGGGCTTACACAAGCCACTTTATATATCACAGTAAAAAAAAAAAAGTCAATCTTTGTGGTGCAAATTCTATTGTAAATCACAGATGCTCATGTTGTGTCTTCAGCTCATCAATTCTGTGCTGCAATCCAAAAATAGACAACAAGCGTAGCTGGCATAACACAGAGTCTGATGTATGTATATTCAGTCCGGGATCATTGTTCTGGCTTTCATTCTACGCTGGTTATCACTCTATTCATATATGGACACTGATGTGTATTAATCTGATAAACAAAAATGGAAAGGGGTTTGTGGATTGATCTGGTGACTAGATGGCAGCTGACATATGAATTCATAATTTCTCTATGAATAACAACTGTCTAAGACAATCTGCATGAAGTACATCTCCAGCTGTTTATTTCCCTACAGACCCAACAGTTGTCACTACCGAACATTTGAATGCTGTACATCCGTTCATGTCGTCTTACTGGAGATTTAAAAACTGCCACAGAAATGATGGGACAATGACTTTGAGCAGTTAGGGAAAATACTTGAACACGTCTCCCTTTCCAAAATTTGGCTATAAAAATCTCATCAGCATCATCTGAGATCTTGCGTGTGATGAACTGAAAATGTGACCCGTTGGATAAATGACTGTAGATGAGAAAATGCCAGAATAAAGCAGTGACGCACTATTTTAAAGTCTGTCTAACGGAGACTGGAGGAATCTTGACTAACAGATGGAAGGCTGTATTCGAGCCAATCAGGCTTCACAGGAGACATTTGGCACCTGTGACACGTTGCACTGAACCTATCAAGGTTTCTGTGGTAGGCGGGTTGGACGCCTGTCGGAGCCTTCAGGGCTTGCTGTACGCCTCACTGACAATGCTGGCCCATTTCAGCAATCAGCTAAACACAAAATGAGTACAAAACTTTCTTTTCTCAGGTTTTCATACCTCACACCGAGATGATGATAAGTCATGGTTGCTGTATGTAGCTCCATGTTGAGCATACAGACACGAGAATGGTATCGATGTTGTCATTTCAAGTATATTCCCCACAAATGTCAAAGTCTTTGTATAAGCCCTTCTATAAAAAGTAATAAGCCCTCTCTGTGTTATAAAACCTAAAAAAGTTGATTGCTGCATACAGTTCAACTTCCTTCTCGTTTACATATTGAGCGCCCCCCACTGGTAGTATGAAAAAAGACAACGTGGCAACAGTAATGCTGCATATCAAAGGCCAATGGTCCTCTGGCCATTTTGGTTAAGACAGATAATACCCCTGACTACTATGTGAACTGAAGGCCTGTAGCTTATATGTCTATTACTGACAGATCTATTCAGATGTCTTTTATTGCACTGGAGCCTTCTTCTTAGCATCACTTCCTCTGCACTACTTCAACATCAGACGGGATGATTAATGCTGAGGAGGGGGCGGTGAGGCGGCCGGGAGCAGAAATGGACAAACTTGAGTGAACTTCAGCTCTTCCTGCCTCTCAGCCTGTAACACTGGGTGGCAGTGTGTCCCTCTAAAACTCTTTCACCTCCCGTCTGCAGCAGCAGAGCGGTCTGTGAGCAGTGAGTGTCTGAGGTTACCCAGCTGGGTTTGATGAGTCTGGGGATAATAGAAGTACCCTGAAGATGGCTTCATCACTGTCTACCTCACTGGGCTTCATTTTCATTCACTTCTATGCATCCAAGGATCTATGCAGCAACAGGGATTTTCTATTTAGACTCAGATAGGTAAAATAAATGAAACATATATAAATAAATTGTGTTGCATGTTTAAGTAAAGATTACAGTCAGTCACTAAAATGTTTTATTTGCTTTAATCCATCAAATCTAAATTCTTGCTAATACCTTTTTGTATGATGTAAAAATAATATTTTGTAAAGCTGCAATGCGTCTTCTTAATTCATTTTAAAATACTTTCCTATTCAGATTCACATATTATTTCGATATTTCTTCCTGAAAGAGTTCAACTGCTACACTTTCTAGATTTTCAATCTTCATATCATTTTATAATCTGAATAATGTTGTAAAACCCGAGAGTTAGCGGTTATATTTGTATTCATTTGGATTTACTGAGGGCATTAGCAGTAAAAACAAGTGCACGGTTTCACACCACATTTTGTATAGATTGCACATACACCAATTCATAATGCAGCTGTTGTTCTGTTCACAGTATCTTCCACACGCTGTGTTTTATAATCCAACAGGCCGACAGTCACAGAGGAAGCCTGAGGGATTTATCAACTCTGTATGAAGGAGCAAGTAGGGTCAATTATAAAATCACACTGTAGATTCCTTTTTTCTTTTGATCCAAGCAGAGTTCCACAGAAACCAAATACAAAAAAAAAAAAAATCAATTTCCATTATTATTATATATATATAATACCAGATTATCCAGGAAAAGTCTGCAACAACTGCGAATAAGCTTCCGACATGATTTTACTCCAAAAGTTGACAGTGAAGATTGAGGTCACGGAGGTCACGCTGAAGATAAGCTGAGAACTTGTAAATCCTGTCAATCTGTTTTCAAATTACTGCAGTAACAGCATGCGAGGTGTTGTTTCCGTGTATTATGGTAATGTAATAGCTGAGGCAGGCCTTGGTCTGCAGCTCCTGTTTGTTCGCAGGTACTGCGCTCACTGCGTTTGGCATTCTGCTCCACTTCTCCCACTGAAATGAGTTCTCCATCTCCCTCTAAACTTCCAGAGAATGCGGCGCCCACACAGCTGTTCTCCCCTGAGCTGGCGTACATAAAACATAAAAGGCGAGCCTATATGAAAAATGCACAGAGCGCTGGAATATAATGTGCTTGATACCCTGCTGCTGTCGGGCAGGCGAGAGATAAAGAGAGAGGCCTGCCCTGGATAGATTCCTTTTCTGCAGAACTCGTTTGACTGCGGGCTTGGATGGCTGCCTGTGCAAACATTTACTCACCGCGCTCAATCCGTGGATCACATTACAAAGATTGATTGTTCACTTGCCTCTCACCCTCCACTGTTTCATTGGCCAATATGAAATCAAATGGGAGTCTTGAAAGAGGAGAATCTGAGGGGTAGACTTGTTATGCACAGAATAAGTGACTGCGCTGCTCAGGCAGACGGGAAGGAGCCCGAACGTGTGCGTGTTTTCGAGCAAATTCCTCCCATTGTTCTTGTGTATTTGAGATGAATTGAGATGCTGAGTGCCAGGCAGTGAAAACAAATCAAAATGATTGTTACAGTTGAAAGAGCGGCACGTTGCGCCGTGTTTCTCTCCCTCATGTCGCCATGTAAATTAGCGGAGCTGTCGTGTGAACTTTCAAGGCAATTAATCCGCGACACACAGGTGCCTCGCTACCTACCGCCAGCATGATTGCAAAGTTCACAAAAAAAGCCAAATTAAACAAGGGAAACACTGGATTGCGTGTGCTCTCTTTGGAGAATTTGTCGTCCAATTAAAGCGTTGGGGTTTGAATTGTGGTGGCGCAGACACGGCTTCCTGTGGTCTTGCCAAACCTTGGCTCATAATCATCATTTCAGCTCGAGCAATTGCCAAATATTTACTCAGTTGTTTTTAGGGCCTCTGGGTACTGTATCTAGAAGCCTAACTAAGAAAACAATTGTTCAGGAGGCAGAGAGAGGAGAGAAAACTCATAACGAAACAATCTCGGGTCCCCTGGCGCGCCTCCGAGAACCCTATCGAAACAGACATTACTCTCAGTTCAAGGTGACCCACAGCTTTTACCCCAGTCTTTTCCGACCAACTACACCAGCCGGAGTGAATCACATCTGCAACATGTAATTCTTTGCAGCGGGCGGACGCGACCACCTCGTGTTTTAATCAATAGGGAAGTGAAAGCAGGTAAAAAAGAAGCATTGACGAGGACAGGCAATGTCGGTGTTGGTGTGTCATGACTGCTCAAGTGGAAGTAAAGATGCCAGATCAGGTGCTTTGACCCCGGAGGACCGAGGGTCAGCACGCGGGACGCCGGGCTTTCTCCTCAGCTAACCTGCTTTCAAAATAACCAAACTGCTCCCGGAGACCCCGAGCAACAACAGATTAGCCCCCCTCTGCTGCATCTTGTCCTCTCCTGGCAACGCGCTCGCGCTCTCTTTCCCATTTCCCCTCGTCGTCTTCCTCCCATCATCATTTTCCTCCTCTCCTCTCTCTCGCCCCCTCACATCGTTAGCATTTAGATAGTTGAGAGCAGAGGAGCTTGGGTAATAGGCTTTTCCCTTCCCTCCATCCCTCTCTCCCATCTTGCTCAAATCAGCTGAAGTAAGAGGGATTAAATCAAAAGAACAACAATGATGATGAGAGCGACAGCGAGGGAGAGAAAGGGAGAATCGAGGGGGGGAGGGGGGTGCCGGTGCATAACGCTTGATCGGCTGTGAGCTCATTAACCCGGGCCTTGGCAGAATTGATGTTAGAGGTGATTGGAGATTATCACATTTAGGGGATACTTCATCCCTTATCTCACTTCGGCTCCCCTCCTCCCCTCCTCCTCCCCCCCCTCCTCCCCGCCTTCACTCTTTTTTTCTCTCTCCACGGATCTCTTTCTCTTGATTTCATCCAGGTCAGCTGTCCCCCGGTTCGATTCCCCAATGCGCAGGGGGGCCTCATGGATACCATCAGCACCAGCTCCTGTGTCTGCTTGATCTCCTAATTCTGCTTCATTTAAACTTCATCAACTGTTCCACTGGACCGGAAGCAGAGAAGAATGAGAACAGCTTATGTGGAAACAGCCTTTTCTCCCCCGCTTCTCTTTTGTTGTTCGATCTGATATGATATCCCCAAAGCTGCCGCCGCAACCCCACCAACGGCCACACACACACACACACACACACACACACACACACACACTTTTTGCACAAGACAAATGCGCTGCAAAAAATGTCCACCCTCATTGAGCATTTTTAGGCCAATAAAGAAATAAATAGTGTTTTCTTAAAATATGTGAACAAATCTGCCCGTGCACGTCAACTTCTTCCAAGTGTTTGTCTCAGTCTCTTGAAACAGGATAGAATTAGACAATTAGACACTTGACACAATTAACACTCAATGTTAATGAGTCATCAATTTCACAATCTATGGACAATTAAAGGAATTAGAGGAATTTCACCGATATTTCACAGAAGATCACCAGGATCTAGATTGTTTAAGGAAAATATATTATTGAGTTGCATTATGGGAAATGTAGGATCCATAATCAGGAAAAGACAAGACGTTTAAGGAAATCTCATTGGGGTGAGGAAACTTATTACGATATGAAAAAAAAAAATAAAATTAAAATAATATATTAAATACATACAGTGATTATTACTGGGAACACATTGAAATAATCTAACTGGCTGCAAAATAATTTATTTATTTGACTAATAATTCTGATTTATTCCAACTTTGTCCTGATTTGTGTAGGTTTTTTCCATCTTATATATGAGCCATGTTGCGTTTCTCTAAACCACTTTATTTCAACATTAAAATTGAAAAAAAAAAAAAACCACACCAGAAATGCAGCTAGTATCTCATTGCACAGGAAAACTGTGTGTGCTAGTGCGGAGACATTTTGGCTAATAAAATAAACTCTTGTAGCGATTAATTCTGTGGGTACAATGTTATTAAAACCACAATAATGGTGCTCATATATCTCAATAAAACCCACATTGTAATAGAAAAAACCCTCCCTGGTAAAATGATTTTCTTTTGCAGTGTGCCACCGCGACAACCCCACAAACTCAGCCACGCACACAGATTGGGAGAAGTCACTAATCCTGCATGCCCTGGACACCGTGTACTCCCCACCTCCCTCCTCCCTTCACACTGGGAAATTTAGCATGCCCTCTCGGCTGAGGCAGAAAATGAGATTACTGTATTTAAATGACTATGGTAATGGCGAGCATGCTGCCGGGCCCCTGTAGGATAAGGGATTTCTCCTGTGCTCATTGTTAGCAGTTTTGCAAAGTGCCATCGTCCTGCTCTGGCTCACAATGGGGATGTCATTTAAAAGACATTTCTCTTTCTCTAACCCCCTCCCCTCCTCGGTTCTTTTTATGCCCCACAGTTCCCCGTCAGCCCCGTGTACCAGTCCCCAGGAGGGCCACTCTTAGTGTGTGTGTGTATGTGTGTGTGTCACCCTTCCCGACCCACCGGTCCAGACATAAGGTGAATATTCTTCATTCAAAGGCGCACTAGAGTGATTGGACACGGTCGGTCTGTTTGGGAAGACATAATCCAATCTATGTTTGTAATGAAGTGTACTCTCTGAGGGGCGACTCCATGTGTCCGTCGTACAACGCAGACACCAGGTGGCCGGGAGGTCAAGTGTTCGGCCGTACCTGAACCACCGCTTGTGTTGGACGCAGAGGTTCGGAGGTGCAGTGAGGTTAACGCTTCAATGTAAACACCAACAATACGCATCATTTATTCTTACAATTAGTCGGTGAATAATTTAGTCAGTTGAGAGAAAACCATGGACAATCATTTTGATTATTAAGTATATATCGTCCATTTCAGTTGTCCTTTGATTGGATAGTTTAGCCGTTAAATCTGAAACCCTGTAAAACATTTTTTTTACCAGCAATAGCCGAAATAAGTCTGCGTTCTGTTTTTTTCACCTATATTATATTATTCATTAGTCAGGTATCAAGCACAGATGCCAATTATTAACTAGTTTTAGCTTCTGAAGTGTGAAGATTTGTTTTAACTGTGAATTCACTATATTGGACTGTTTGATTTGACATCACTCTTACTCCAATGAAAGTGTATTTTTAAAGCTTACAGCTTTAAATTCAAAGAGGAACACTTGTCGTCATAAAGGTAAACATCAGACGTCGGAGTTTGCTCACAGGCCAATTCAAACATCTTCATACAAACAGATTTACATGTCTGGAGGAGGGAATGGGACATTTTAAGCCTTTTTAAACATTTGACAATGTCAATGATGGCTAATGTGATCGCTGGGATGGGAATTTATTGCATCTGTGCAAACTAGGACCTGTCAAATTCAGTGTGAATCTTCCAACATCCCAATGCACATGCTCACATTTTACATTGGTAATTGACACATTTTGCTATAAAACACAACTTTCAATGATCAAACAAACACACTGCGTCCACAGAATATGATATAGAAAAGTAGTCGGCCATCACACGGTAGATAAGATGACATGCCGAGCTGACGAAGGATGAAAGGATTTGGAGCGGATGAACACGTGGACGGGTTTGACAGTTGTCTTTCTCTGGCAGCTCCTCGGTGAGCTCGTGTCGGGGTCAGTGATCACACAGCTCCACTGTACAGTTTTACATCAAACAGCTCTCCACCATAAAAAAAACGTCCAAATCTCTGCACTCATCAGAGCCGCAGCTGAGGACATGTCCGTGGTATTTGCTGTGGGATTTTGGGCTTTTAGCATGGTGAGTATTTTACAGGCTGATTCTGGTATGTTTAGACTTGATTTACTTATTTTTGACGTCTATTGGAATTCATCAAGAACTGAATTAATGCCTGTGTTGCACTTTAGAATATACACAGTCAAGATTCAATCCAAATTTTGCTCAAGTTTCAACAAAATTTCCAGAAAAGCAAAAGCAAAAGAAATTGAATGGGAGTTCCCGTTCACTACTGTAATGTAAATGTTACGGTAGGAAGTTAGACACATAGCAGCTGAACAGCCGGTGGCGCTAATTCTCCAGTTGGGTGAAATGAAATGATTTCAGAAGAAGGTGTGCAAGACATAATTAGAGTGTAATAAGAGTACCAACAGAAGCCCGTTGTTTAAGTTACATGCTTCACATATGTCAATATTTAGTTGCCAAGTGTATTTCCATTGAACCTTGTGGTATTTTGCTTATTTTAGCGTGGAGACTATTTTATATTTCCAATTTTTGTCCAAATGTCCAGCGTTTTGACTGAGAAGCACTTACTGTTTCCCTCAAAAAAATATCATATATCATAATAAAATGGAAAAATAAGTTAAAGTTTCCAGACAATTTCCGTCTAGATTGAGATTAGCACAAAAAGAGTTGGTTGGGGTTAAGAAACGATCATCAAAGGTTAAAAGAAGGAAACGTTCACCGCTGGTAGGAAACAGGAAGTGAACAGTACAGTGATCAGTGGTCTACGTTTTGCTGACCCATCAAACCAGACGGGCCTCCTCCCTCTGCGGCCTTTGTGCCTCCATTACAACGTCAAACTCCTCCTCTGCTCCCGACAGACGAGTAATTGGGGGAAGTTATAGTCATGACTCCTAAAATCCTGGCTGAAGCCCCGTTCCATTCCAGTGATCTCGGAGCACAGGCCGCTGATCCAAGCTAATTGTGAAAATGATCACTGTGCTAATGTTGAAATGCAGTCCTTGCGGAGTAACAGGGAAGATCTGTAACAAGGGAAGAGGCTATTCATAAAGAAAAAGGATGGAAGGAAGAGAGCCACAGAGGAGGAGGAGGAGGCCGGAGAGAGGGAGATGGAGTAAAGGCAGGAAGAGGAATGTGCTCAGAGGGACGGCAGGACGCCGACTGCGAGCCGTAATGTTGCTGTTGCTTTTCCTCTGCGTCACAGAGCACTTCATCATAGGTGGGTTTTTCTCCGGGTCCCCTCCCCTCCCATCCGGCCCCCCTACCAACCATTCCCGTCCCCTGTACCTCTCTGCCTCCCGGGCCCCCCGCCGCAAGCCTGATCTATCGGTTTTCAGCAGCTCGCGGAGCGATAAATCATGGGAATGGGGGCTGGCGATGATTAGGTTGTGGGTTGCGTAGAGAGAGAGAGAGGGATAAGAGAAAAGAGAGGACGGATGTATGGGAGGAGGATGAGGAAGAGGAGGGGTAAAGGTGGGCCCGGCAGCCTCGTGTACAGCAGACAGGTTACTGATGGTGTTTGTTTCTCCCAGGCCTGTACCTGTGCAGGGGGCAGATTCTCCTGGGTGTTACATAAAGGAGCTATGGGTCTGCCGGGGCCCGACGCAGCCTCGAGGACACATAAACTGAGCTGGAATTACCCAGGCGTGGAGATATATATACGGGCACGGCAGCATTGCTTATTCTGGCCAAGCCCATTATACCAGCCCTGCTCCTGAGACGAGGAGGAGGAGGAGGAGGAGGAGGAGGAGGAGGGAGACGCTGAGCGGGAGCGAGATGAGCCCATGGGAGCAGGAAATGTAGATTAATACCGTTGCATATTTTACCACAATTAAAACTTCATTTGTCTAAATGTGTGGACTTTAGCCTCATTTAAGCCTTGGTGGCTTTTTTTTAAACAGGAGAAATTAAGACATTGACCAGAAACCACTTAGAGCTGCAGGAAGAAATATGATGATGCTGTTTTTCTACGGTGACATTTTAAAAATGGGCAGTTACACCTTATTTTGCCCAACTCCTGGAAATTGCACTCCCTGTCAATTAGGGATAACCCCCCACCCCACACACACCAAACCGGGTTACAGAGACACCGGGGCGAATGTTGATGAGATTTGGTGAGAACTTGAGCAAAACTTTGAGTCTATTGCCTCATTGACAGAGATTTGCCAGTCAAGCACCCTTTAGCCTGTCACCTTTTCTCAGGTAACAAATCCCCCGCGATGCACCCAGCCGCCATGTCTGGGGCTGAGGATGTTGGGAAAACACCAACACGAGCAGGGATGATAATGAACAAGCGGGCGTGTGTGACTGAGAGCGGGATGTGCCACAACAAACCCCCCCCCCCAACTCACATTGTACAACTCGGTTTTACCGCTCACCCATTTAATGGCTGTTCTCTGTTACTGTATGTTTCATCAGCGGCGCAGGGTGGCAGGTGGGAGGGATCCTGCCTTTGGAGGAGCGGAGAGGGGCTTTGTTTGCTTTAGTTTACACGTTCACTCGTTGTTTGTTGCATGTTGACGCGCCAGCTCAATGCCGTCAGCCTCGCTATCATCGAGTCTGACAGCTCCGCGGCCATGTTTTGAAGGGAGAGGAGGAATTAAAAGATAGAGATGGGCGGGAGAGAGGAAGAAAGGATCCAGGTGCTCACCTGCTAAGATCTTACAAACTGATTCTCCTTTCAGGATCACTGGTTTGAGGTTCAGGGTGAGCATACAGAAGCCACCTTTGGAGCTAATGTGGCTGATTCTCTTCTTTTTCTCGGGTGCAGGAGGAGAGGAGTGGAGGGGAGGGGGGGGAGGATTACAGAGATGATCCTGCCATTCATCCTAGCTCTAAACAGAGCCCCGTCTTCCCTCCCCAAACCCTGCTAATTCCCTTTTGATGAGGCGTGCTAAATAAATCCTATTTCCACGCCTTTATTCCCCACCGACTCCTGGAGCGTAGATCAGGGACGCAGATTTCAGAAGCTTCTGCCGCCGTTTGGGACCCACAATGGAGCCCGTCTGCATGGCGGCCCCACTCCGTCCAGTCAGCCTCATTATGCTTTCACCCCAACACATGCCCAGTGGCCCACAAACGCACACACACTAGCAGACTGACACGTTTACACATGTAGTTTCGCACAAATACGCCATGATGGCGAGGACAAATGCCGGACATCATGTCATGTACTTCAAATTTGTGGTTGGAGTGGAAGAGGATACTCCAGGTGACTGTGTGTGTGTGTGTGTGTGTGTGTGTGTGTGTGTGTGTACTGTACATCTCCCTCCTGTCCTGTCGGCCCTTCCACTCTCACATGCTGAGCCCCTGCGCTCGGCTATGACGCTAACAAGCTCCTCCGTCTCTCCTGCTCCGTCGACACCGGGGCCCTGTTATTAATGGGGACCAGCTGGGAGTGGTGAAGGTACATGCACAGCCAGACAAAGCCCCATATATAATCATAAAGTCATAACAAACGACCTGATGTAAATGAGGATGGGGGTGTTTTTTGAGGGAGGCTGGGGTTTGGAGAGAATAGGGCCACGGATGCTGGGGTGTGCGGTAATAAAGAATGGAGGTGTCATCTGCCATCAAAATGGCCAGTGCCCCCTCTTGGCTGGCTGGCAAAGACCTGCATACCTGACCTTTGACCTACCCCTGGACATAACAGTCTAGGGGGTCACGCCTCGAGAGGCGGCGCTGAGTGCCTCACTTCTGTGCTGATGGGGCAGTTAGCCGGAGAAAAATGCTGCCTCCGTACGTGACCGGGCAAACAAAAGACAGCTTTCCAGACTCGGCGTGGACGGCGTGGCCTGTGTGACATATGGCCCCGCGACAACACAGACTTCAGGACGGTCTTGGGATAATTGACATTTTGAGAAGAAATGATTATGATGTTACGTTACAAGTGGTGAGAATCCTGGCCTGCTCATCTGCAGTGTGTCTGCAGAGGAGAGGCTTACCCGGACACATGCTTCCAATTAGCTGGGCTTCTTCATGTAAATGCTTCATAAATTATCCTCCCTGCCCCGGGATTAGGTGCTCATAAAGAGAGTTAGCATCTCAATAAACAGCGACGGTTATGCACGGAGAGCAAATTAGAGGGACAGTATAGGAGGAGGGGATGCGGTGAGCGAGCAGGAGGTGTTGGAGGGAGGTGGGGTGAACGCTGAACAGTGCAAACTGTATCTATAAAAACTGCAGGAGGTTGTGATCCATCACTCTGAACGGTGTCATGTTAAGGCGAGTCCACACCGGACCGAAAATCGGCGTCTTTGAGAGAGTCGGCCTCCGTGACACGAGTCTGCTTGGTGTGGTCGCTCGAATCGGCCCACGTCGGGGTTCATTTCAGCCGATTCAAATGTCTAATCCGCCAAGCGAGTCGGTCACTCTTTTACCATTCTGATTGGTGGAGGCGAGCAGCTTGACTAGCGAATCAGTGAAGCCCGGAAGTGACGATGGTAAACATACCAGATAACCAGTGGAATCGAAGAAGGTGGTCTAGAGAGGACCGCCTACTTCCGGTTTTCGTGTTTTTTGGCCCACAATACAGATTAGCGCCGCCTGTTGTTTTGGAGACATTACATCTCGCGCAAGCGCGGAACGTATGGCATCGGTGTGTCCGTAGGTGTGAACCGCCCAAGTCGTTGTTCGAGTCTGCCATGTTAAGTAGCCCGACTTCACGAGTCGGGCAGTCGGTGCGGTGTGGACCCGCCTTTACAGAAAAGTATCCGCCAAACTTGTTATTATGGCTGTTTTGTGGGGCAGCGGGGTGACCTGGAGGTCAAATATGTTTTAAGAAGGTAATATTCCAAATAAAATGTAAACTTTTAATGATATTATTCATAGTTTCATTATAATCAATCAACAGAAAGAGTCCTTGATTCAGTGACAACCAGGCAAATTCCTGCAGCTGATAAAAATCATAATGATATTCACAAACTGGACCTTGTGGCCAGATTATTTTAATAATAAAATGATGATCATTAATATTCCAATGATTAGTTAATGACAATCTAAGACTAATGATATAATAATGAATATGCATATTATTAATATTTGATATACAAGATAAGGATACTCATCACATATTTGAAAGGATAATATGCATGATATCTTTGTAATATACAGTTAATAATATAATATCTGCTCCATTTGCTGAAGAAAACCATAATTTGAAGAAAATAATATGCAGTTTAGCATTTAAAAGTTCTTAAATTGTATCTATTCATAGATGCTTGATATTTGCAATCTAATTAATTCCTTCCAGAATCCTTCGTTTACAGGGAGAATATAATAAAAATTGTTGGATTTGAAACGTTCTCATGTCAGACACTTGAGGAGAATAACTTCAGACATCGCACCTCAACCGACGATTCGTTTCTTTATTAAGTAACGTCTTGATTGTCTTTGTGATCAGTTGATTAAGTGTTTAGTCTGGAAAATGTCAGAAAATGACGCCACTATTTCCCAGAGCCCACGGCGACATCTTCAAATTGGCTGACAAACCGTCTTAAACCCAAAGATATTCAATTTACGATGATATGATTAGAAATGAGCAACATTGTGGCTGATTACTTACTGTCTGTCTGTCTGACGGACTCTGACTTCTCTCCTCAGCAGCAGTCAGACAGGAATGTGACATCAAGCTGAAGCTATACTTCCCGATACTCATAGGCAATACAACAATAATGACAAGAGAGCTCCTAACTCGAGTATTTGTGAGGAAAACACTGATGCAGAGCAACTCTCTCCACAACTTGTGTGTGAAAACGTGACAGCATCGTTTGATGAAGCCGCTCCAATCCAACAGATAACAGCCGGAGCATTACGGGAACTCTGGTGTAAAAGGTGTGGGGTGAGCGAGGGCTTTTTGAAATTCTGCCGGGAACGTAAAGCGTCTGTAAACACGAATCACAAAGAGCCTTAACGCGCTAAACCTCGGGCCAACACTGGCCATACAATGGACTGTCATATTGAATTGGCCCGGAGCTGTGGGAGAGAAGCTGTTTAAGAAGACGCAGGGTGGGAGTTAAGCTGAGATGGAGCCCAGCGTGACAGACACTTGTCCATGTTACAGCGCTGCAGAAACTCACACCGGGCTCTCAACAACACTCTGCTTTACTGTCGATCACCAAGACGCTCTGCAACACCGGCTGTCAGCTATACATGTAATATAAATGCAATCCCACTTTTTCCCTGTGATATATATATCGATCATCTCTGAGGGGTAGACAGAGACTGACACACATGCACACACGCTCACTTTTGAGTAGAGAGCCATACAGACAGTCAATAACAGAATGGGGTGTGAGATTAAGCCTAAGCCCACCTTCTTTTCATGTGGCAGAGCAGCCGCTGCCCCGAGATCTGGCACCAGATGGCGCTGTGCCGGTCGGTGCCAGGAGATAATCGGGACAGATCGGGCCGCATTACTACCCATTATCTTCTAATTATTCTTGTGTGGAGCGCTGATCCTGCCGTTTGTGTAAGTGGATGGCACAGAGAGCCTGTCGCCCCCGGCAGCACGAAAATCCTCCCCACTTCCCTCACCCCCTCTGGGGATGGAGGGAGAGATCAGCGCGGGAGGGAAGAAGGGAGGGGAGGGAAGGAGGAGCTGGTGGGTAAGGCAGCCAACCTGATAGAAGGGAGAGATGCCTTTATGAAATATAACACAGCGGCCAATATTCATAAAGTGACATCGGCCGCGTCAGACCGAGGAGACCCCGCTGACCTTTGACCCCGACACTGGTGTCACGTAAAGCAACATCTTGCTCCTTGAGGAAACCAGAGCGAGAACAGCCTCTTTCTCCTCTGATGACTCCATAAAAGAGTGATAAGGATACAGTTCAAGTCTCCCAGGCTCCATTTGTGTGGAAACAGGCCCCAACCCCCCCACCCCAAAGGATGGTGCTTACTGCGCAGAGGCATATGGCTTACCATGTGCTGGGTCCCACGTGCACACCCTTAAGCGCGATTCTACCCAGAACATCTTCGCTTAATTATCAGCATTTTGTTCAGCATCCTCCCATTTTGCATATTAATATCTGTCAGCTCAGGATGTTATATGAGGAGATGAAGGCTTAGGCTACGCTAAAATACCACCGTAAACACAGGCTTCACCGAGAATATACATGCTCAGCCGCATCAACTCCTGCGGGGGGCAGAGTCCAAGATGTTTGTGTGTGTGTGTGTGTGTTTTCAACCAGGCCTCAAGTGAGCACGTATGCATACGTGTTTGTAAAGTGTCAAAATCTGCAGGCGAGGTAAGAGCGCCGTGTGTGTTCTGTTTGTGAGCGTGTACCCGTCGTGCGTACGTCACAACCAACACAACATGTTCACCCACCGGTACTCGGGCTAAAACGTGCACACGCACACACGCACACACGCACACACACACAAACACACACACACACATGCGCGTGCCCGTGGCGTGCGGTAAGCAGTCCTTCCGTCTGACATGTAATAAAACACGGCATTGTTGATCAATCTCGCCAGCCCACAGGCTGCACAGCGAGGGCATGTACATGCAAATGAGAATAGCTAAATGCCACTGAGGGGGCGGGAGAGGGAGGCAATCACTTCAGCTGACAAACTGCACAGGAAGGGGGGATGCAGGGAGGGTGGGGGAGGTGGTGGTGGTGGTGGGACTTGATATCCAGGGGGAAATTTTTAATGCAAGGTGATCCAAGAGAAATAAAGACAGCGGGCTTAATTACAGGAGGCGCAGCGAGAGATGAGTTTATCTCCACCGCAGTTCTAGAAGTACAGGTTAAAGAGAATCGTCTTAGCATCGACTGTGCGAATCATTTTTGCCTGGCGAAAGAGGGGGGAGAAAAAAAAGAAAAAATAGTATGGTGTGCGTTTGTGTGTGTGTGGCGGCGACAGAAACCCAGAGAGCTGTGATTAAAATGTAAGAGAGGCTGCAGCTAAGGCCCCGAACCATTCTCCACCAAGCCGGGGGTCAGGGCAACTGATCTGGGGGCCACTTGGGCAAATCCCAAACACAAACACAGCAGAAGAAAAGCACAGAAAGCGCGCGGAGGTTGGTGGTAAAAAGACTGATAGAACGCGTTCATGAGAAGATGAACAGCCAGGGAGATCATGATGGGAGAGCTGATTAACTGGCTTTTAGATCTCTGGGAAATATCTGAAGGATTGTGCCTCGAGCCTCACAAATCCTGACCCTTAGTGCTGAATCTATCAACCCTGGAAGCCGCTGTGCAACAATGAGAAGCCTATAAGCTGGTCCAAGCTGCTCCATTGACGGTTCATTAAGCAACAATGAGGACAGATAACCACTGCATTGCTTTATTGGTGGCTTTCACTTTACGCTCAGAAAGGGCTTTTTTTGCTTACGTCACCCCAGCCATGAAAAAGGGCGCATCCCCCTTATGCTAAACCAGGGTGGCACGTTCAAGAGAAGCAGGTGTGTTTCCTTCTCACACTGTGTTGCATGTTATAACTGTCAAACACGCCTTCATCAATCTGTTTTTATCTCTCTGTGACGATGAAATAGCTGGACAACATCAAGAGGAGAGAGAAGGGGGGGGTATTAAAGCTGGAGCCCCGGGCTTCATCCCACTTCAGAGGGACTTTCCCCCGACCAAAGATCACAGAGCAGCTGGATGGAATAGTGGTTAGAGGGAGATTGTCCTGTCAGTGAAGGCTGCAGGTTTGATCCCCGTAGTAGCCACTGGCCGGCATGCCAGCACCCATTAACGGCTGCTGTTGAAGTGGCCCCGATGCGTCCGACGGTCAGTCGCCCCTTGAACACTTGGTGGTTTGGCTGTCGCCATCTTGGCAGTGAGGAAACAGCCAAATTAAAAAATGGGCGAAAAGATGGCGACACCTGTCACTCAAAATGTTCACACACTTAATTATGCTTTAACTTTAAGCCTTGATATGATTCAAACTATGATTTGATTTTTTTGTACCAGGTTGTAAACATGTTTATTTTTGCTGTAAAGTTGGACATTTTTAACATTGGGGTTTATGGGAACTGACTCACTTTTGGAGCAGCTTCAAGTGAGGAACTGATGTTTTTCACACATCAGCATCGTTTTTCATCACCGGAGGATGCTGCTTGGTGTCATTATGCACCCATTGCTAAACATTGCCATATTTCGTGTTTGGCACATTATTAAGAAGTGGGCGTCGTCATCGTGGTGTTTGTGGACTACGGTTTAGAAGACTCAAGTTCGATATCTTGGATTTTGGGCGTACTGCAGTAGTAATCTGTCAATCACAAGTCAAAATACTAATTTCCGGCAACTATTTCCGGCTTTGCTACAGTGCAGACGCTTTTCCTCTTTGCTCTCACCCCTGCCTGCGATTTTCTGCTATTTTTTGCTATCTGCTTCTCCTCAATAAGAAACAAAGAGCAACAGCTCCTGGATATTTACAAAACCAGTGGGATTATATTTTCTTTGAGATAAAACGGGCATTTTTCAATATTTTTACGACTTCCTCAACGCTACGGGAGGAGGCCTACCAAACAAGATAAGCCTGAGCCTGCTAAAGGTAATTAGCAGAAGATGCCTCCCTTCTCTACGGAAGATTACCATAAACTCCTACAGAAGATTTTACTGCTGGAAACAAAAATGAATCGGTTAGAAGTAAATGTAGAAGTGAATGGACTTTGTGGGAACAACACCACTCTAGCACTGACTCAAAACAGTGGACAGGAGCATGCTAGAACACAGCTAACTAGCTATAATGAAGCTATGAAGAAACGGGAGGATCCTGTCCACGGTCATAAATCTACCAGCGATAATCCTCCCTGGAACACACTTGGTGCGAAGCCAAAGAGAAGACCATCTCCCTGTGACATGGGAGAACGGATATCTGGCAGGACCCAGCGCCCCGATATCTGTGATCTGACCGGCTGGCCTGCGTTACCATCTCCATCCAGGCACAGCGTCTCCTCAACCCCACTGCCTCGTAGGACACAGCAGCGGACAGCTGGGGAGAGGAGAGCTACCAAGAAACCTCCCCAGCAAACAACTGTTCAACTAAAGAACAGGTTTGCTCCACTGCTGCAGGACCATGGATCCCCCTCTGATTGCCTGGATAACCCCCCACCACCACGCAGTAGGGTAAGACCTGCTAACTTAAAGCCACAGAGAAAGCTAACGACAGGGCCTGAAAATCTGATTGTGGGTGACTTTTCTGTAAAAGATATGAAAAGCAGTAATAACATCAAAGTACTCTGCTTTCCGAAGGATACGGTGTCTGATTTGGAAAAAAGAATCCTGGAAATTGTGGCTGCACACCCAACTGTGAAAAATATCATTCTGCACATTGGATTTAATGACATTGAAAAACAACGATCAACAGAGTTGAGAGAGGATTTCAACAAACTCTTTGAAACAGTCAGCTCTGTGAATGCTGAGGTTTTCATCAGTGGCCCTCTGCCCCCGACCGGGAGAGGAGCGGAGACATTCAGTAGACTGTTTTGGCTCAACAAATGGCTCTCAACTGCATCTCTTGCCCGCCCAACGCATTTTATTGACAATTTCCGCCTTTTCTGGGACCGCAGGCATCTTTTTAAGACAAACGGACTTTGCCTAAATAAGCTGGGGGCAAAGCTATTCATCACCAACATGTCTTACTGCCTGCGTCATCCATCTGTCGCCAAGGACAAGAGACGAGAGGAACCAACAAAGAGGGAAGACGAAACACAGATTATCAGAAACGTCGAAGGAGGACTGAATGTGGATCCCTCCCCCACCCCCCCCAAATCTCCATCCAGGTCTTCATCATTCTCCCTCCCTCCAATAAACCTTTCTCTCCCCTCCTCCCCCTTGGAGTTCCAAGAGCTACCCCCACCTACCCCCCGCCCTTCTCAGATTATCAACAACGTCGAAGGAGGACTGAATGTGGATCCCTCCCCCACCCCTCCCAAATCCCAATCCAGGTCTTCGTCATTCTCTCTCCCTCCAATAAACCTTTCTCTCCCCTCCTCCCCCTTGGAATTCCAGGAGCTACCCCCACCTACCCCCTGCCCTACTCAGACCCCCCCTCCCAAGGCTGCAACTAAGTCACCAAAACTCAAGACCCCCTCTTCCAAAGCTGCAACGAAGTCACCAAAATCCAAGATCCCCTCTTCCAAAGCTGCAACTAAGTCACCAAAACTCAAGACCCCCTCTTCCAAAGCTGCAACGAAGTCACCAAAATCCAAGACCCCCTCTCTCAAAGCTGCAACTAAGTCACTAAAATCCAAGACCTCCAAGACTCTTCCCTTTTGGCCACCCCCTCCCCACCCTGACAGCAGCCCTGAATATTACTGAGACAGAAAAGGGTTCAGCAGTAGACCGCATTATCAGCTGGACCCAAGGTCGCCTACATCAAAACATGGCACCTTCTGCATTCCTGTTGTGACTACTAAGAGAGTAAACATTGGGAAACTTGAACACACAGCTAACCTAAACAATCTCATTCCTGTTCTCTCAAAATCAAAGTCAACCTCAAAGCCTGTCAATAACACCATCAGGATGGGTCTGCTAAATGTAAGGTCTCTTAATAACAAATCATTTTTAGTCAATGATTTTATTACTACTTCTAAACTTGATTTTATGTTTTTAACTGAAACATGGCTAGAACAAAATAATAGTGCAAGCATTCTGATCGAGACAGCACCCCCCAACTATAATTTTATAGATGTTTGTAGATCTGGGAAAAGAGGGGGAGGGGTTGCTGCTATATTTAAAAATACATTTCAGGGGAAACAGATGTCCCTTGGTGTTTTTCCATCATTCGAATATCTTTGTGCTGTGTTGAAATGCTCTCCCAGAGTTCTCCTGTTAATTATTTACAGGCCACCTAAATATTCGTCAAATTTTTTCGATGATTTTACTGAATTATTGTCTAGCATCTCCACTGATTTTGACTGCCTAGTTATAACTGGTGACTTTAATTTTCATATTGATGATTTGAATGACAAGGGTGCAAAAGAACTTTTTAATATTCTAGACACATTTGACCTTTCTCAACATGTGAAAGAGGCTACTCATTGTAAGGGACACACCCTGGACCTGATTATCACAAAAGGTCTCAATGTTTCTGATGTTTTTGTGACTGATCCTTCATTGTCTGATCACTTCTGTGTTTTCTTTAATATTTCTTTCATTCCTGACACACAAACAGAATCAAATAAGGTCAAAAAACGATACATCAATGAACATGCCAATGTACTCTTTAAAAATGCCATTTCCTCGTTACCACCTCTAAACCCATGTCATGCTGATGATCTTGTAAACATCTTTAATACCAAAATTCTGAATGTCATAGATGTCATTGCACCTGCTACGGTTAAAACAATTTCTGGTAAGCAAAAGGCACCCTGGAGAAAAGCTGCTGTTGTGACAGCCCAGAGAAGAGAGTGCAGGAAGGCTGAACGAATCTGGCGGAGTACTAAACTTCATATTCACCATGACATCTACAAAGAGAGCCTCCGGGCCTACAATTTAGTCTTAAAAAGTGCGAGAGAAACATACTTCTCCAATATCATAAACAACAACACTAATAAGGCGAAAACCCTATTTGCAACTGTTGACAGACTGACCAACCCCCCAACACAAATACCAGCTAAACTACATTCCACGCAGAAATGCAATGAGTTTGCATTCTTTTATACTAATAAAATTGAAGGCATCAGACGCGCCATCAATATCTCAAACAAAAAAGTTGGATCACCAACCTGTTCAGGCAAAAGTAACACAGCAATGATGGCAAGCTTTAATGCCATAGACTCTAAAACTCTAGTGGAAACGGTGACAAATCTAAAATCATCCACCTGCTGCCTTGATGCTTTACCTACCAACTTTTTTAAGAATGTTTTTGACTGCCTATCAATAGACGTATTGCAAATAGTTAATAACTCCATTCAATCAGGCAATTTCCCAAAGGCCTTCAAAACTGCAGTCATTAAACCTCTTCTAAAAAAGCGGAGCCTAGATGCCTCTATTATCAACAACTACAGACCAATTTCAAATCTACCCTTCATAAGTAAAATAATTGAGAAAGTTGTCCTCCAACAACTAAATCACTTCCTGGCTTCAACTGGCTGCCACAACAACTTCCAGTCAGGATTTCGACCTTTTCATAGCACCGAGACGGCCCTTATTAAAGTTGTAAATGACATCCGTCTTAACACAGACTCTGGCAAAACTTCAATATTAATGCTACTAGACCTCAGTGCTGCATTTGACACTGTCGACCACTCAATACTTTTGGACAGGTTGGAAAACTGGGTGGGGCTCTCAGGCACAGTCTTAAGCTGGTTCAAGTCATATCTACAAGATAGGAACTATTTTGTTTCCATTGGCGACTTTGTATCAGAACCTACCAATGTAACGTGTGGAGTCCCCCAAGGTTCAATCTTGGGGCCGACTTTATTCAACATCTACATGCTCCCACTAGGACAAATCATGCAAAATAATAACATTGACCACCATTGCTATGCCGATGACACACAAATCTATGTAGCACTATCACCAAACGACTATCGCCCCATAGATCTTCTGTGCCAGTGCATTGAGCAAGTCAAAGACTGGATGTGCCAAAATTTCCTACAACTAAATGAGGACAAAACTGAGATAATTGTTTTTGGTGCTAAAAAAGAAAGGTTTAAAGTAATTCAACACCTTCACTCTCTGTCCCTGAAAACCTCAACCAAAGCCAGAAATCTTGGGGTTATTATGGATTCTGATTTACATTTCGACAGTCACGTTAAATCAGTAACAAAATCAGCCTACTATCACCTAAAAAATGTAGCAAGACTTAGAGGGCTCATGTCAGCTCAAGACTTAGAAAAACTTGTACATGCCTTTATTACTAGTAGGCTAGACTACTGTAATGGTCTCCTTGCAGGTCTTCCGAAAAAAACTGTCAGGCAGCTACAGCTTGTTCAGAACGCTGCTGCTAGAGTTCTTACAAAGACCAAAAAATGTGAGCACATTACACCAATTCTTAAATCCTTACATTGGCTCCCTGTATGTCAGAGGATTGATTTCAAAATCCTCCTGCTCACATATAAATCACTACATGGTCTAGGACCGAAGTATATCACTGATATGCTCCCACTACATAAGCCCTCTAGACCACTAAGATCTTCTGAGACCAATCTGTTAGTGATTCCCAGAGTAAACAACAATCACGGGAGAGCATCATTTAGTCACTATGCAACAAATGGCTGGAATAAACTTCCTGAAGATGTAAGACTTGCCCCAACTCTGACCACTTTTAAAACTAGACTGAAAACTTTTATGTTCACCATAGCTTTCTGCTAAATCTTTTAATGTCTGCACTGTTTTTAATTATTGCAAATATGTTTTTATTCTATTTTCTTTCTGTAATGCATTTTTAAAATTTTTATTATTTTCTTTTAATTCTTCTATTTTTCTTTTCTTTTTTCTTCTCACTTTGTTTTATGATGTGAAGCACTTTGAGTCTGCCTTGTGTATGAAATGTGCTATACAAATAAAGTTGCCTTGCCTTGCCTTGCCTTGCCTTGCCTTGCCTAATTTCAGCATTTTTGCTGTCGCTATCTTGGAATTTTGTAATCAGTGAACAGAAGTGAGCATAATTGGAGTGAGGAGGAGTGACAGGTGGATGTGATGATCCACACAAGCAGCAGAGCGACACCCTGAGCAGCAGTGTAACAGCATCTGGCTCAATCTGACTTCTTCTTTACAAAGTTAGCTTCCATAATTCAAGGTCAAGTTTACAGCTTAGTGTTAAAATAATCTTAGTATCTAACTGCATTGCCCACGTGTCAATCACAAGGCACACCCTAAAGTAGACCCTGCTTTATCATGTTTGACTCTAAATGAACCATAATGCACTAAATCAACATCATGCTGTATTGAATAATAATTTGAATGCTTAAATTATTAAAATTTCTTATTTTAAGACATTTTAAAGTTTCAGAATTTTAGCTTTATTTGTTTTTTTGTGCACAAAACTTTTACTTCTCAAACTAAGGCATCTTAAAACATATTCCTTTGGTGATGGCCTAAATGTATCACCGTTAAGAAACATTTTAAATGAGACCTAACCCCGCTAAATATTTCAAAATAAGAGCACTCTAAAATGCAAAAGTATGCTATTCCTCTGTGTGTGCACCCACGTGTGCCCGGCCTACACTACACACTCTTTGATTTCAGGGCCTTGAACCCGACTCAACACATCGTAGACACACCTTCAGCTGAGGAGGTCAACCTTCCCACGAGTCTCTGTGCTCACTCTAAGATCGGGGTTCGCTGGGAGTGGGGGGGTCCACCTTCCAACAAGGAGTCACAGCTTTTTCCCTCTTTTCTTTCCCTGCCTGTGGGTGTCAATCAGTGGCGAGTCGCGACCCGTGCGACAGCAATCAAAGTGAATAGAAGAGTGAGCCAGGTGGTAATTGTGTATTATTCAACTTGCGGGGAGCATGCCACGCTGCTTTAGCCTGTTGATCGCTTATGTATAATTTAACGCAATCTGTGCATGTATTATAAATGAACAGGGTTTGCGAAGTGGCAAACAGAGTGCAATTAATGTCTTGGAGCTCAGAGCATGCAGATTGACTGTCTTTAGCCTATTATTCCACGTTGCTCATTTCTCCCTTCGTTGGTCCTTTCATATCTCCCCTCTCTCTTTCTCTTCCCTCTTTCTCTCCCCTGTTCCCCAACCTCTGCTGTCTCCCTCTTTCTCTGGGAGTCAACTTTATAAAAGGAGTATGAGTGAGAGTGAGTGAGTGAGCACTCTGGAGGCAGTCAATACCTTATCAACTCCTGCCGAACGCTGACACCTTGACGTCCTTGACAGCAAATTATTACTTTTTCATGACGCAACCAGGTGCAATTACAGCAACATCTTTGCGCCGTATCCTGCTGCTCCTGCAACTGTCAAAAGGCGTTCCTGGTGGGATCCTGGAGGAGCTGAGACATCAGTCTCTCAGTCCCTCCCAGATCTCTGCAAAGACAGACTGACAGACAGGAGCGAAGGTAGGGGGACGGAGTGCAAAGGAGAAAAGAGAGGGAGCCATTCAAACATGCCCAAAGATTCAGTAAATAGTTGCATACGACTCAAATCCCCTTTTTCTGGGAACACTAAGAGGTTTGTTTAGAAGGCTGTTGACTGACAGCGAGAATGTTTTGTTGTTGTTGTTTCGCTAGATGCAGGTAGCGAGCGAGCTAGCTGCTGCCGCTGCTAGCAGCCCGGTAAACAACCGTGTTTGTAATGTCATCACACGCTCCTCGCTCTCCTCGCTCCACACCCTGTAGGCTTGATTATAAAGTTTAACCACACTTTAACACACAACAACACTGAGGAGAGGGGGGAGAAAAAAAACCCAGGTAAACCTCAATTAAGACTTCAGAGTGTCACTTTCTCCCCGTAGCGCAGCAGCAGAAGAAGAGAACACAAAGAGGCAGCAAGCCTGTGATGCCACCCCTGTGAATAATGGGATGCTGGGTGGTGGGGGAGAAACTTTGCCATCCTGGAGGTGGATGTTGCCTCATGTCTCTTTGTGTGTTTGGTGTGTCCCCAGGTTGGGAGTGTAGACGGGGGAAGACTTGAGGGTGGCAGTGGCAATAGTGTGTGTGTGTGTGTGTTTGTTGCGATATATGTGTGTGTGTGTGTGTGTGTGTGTGTGTGTGAGTGTCATGGAGAAGAAGGACAGGTAAAAGGAAGGGAGCAAACTGTGAACGCACTACAGAGACACATGAGAGTCTCCTCTTTCATCTCAGACTCATCAGCCACTGATCCTCACCCCTCTTCCTCCCTTCCTTCCTCCCTTCCTCCCCCTCTCAGCCAATTTCCTCAGTTTCCCTTTAACACTCCACGGGCCTCGCAGGTATTTTTTTAAACACACAAACACACACACACACATCTGACTTATGTGGGTAATGACACCTCAGTGAGCTATTGGTTTTCCTCGGCCCTCTCTGTGTGTTTTTTCTCTCCTCCTGTCACACTACCCCCCCCCCCCCCCCCACCACCCCCATCCCTCTTCAAGCACTGCCTTCTCTCTCCTTTACTCCCTCGGGCCTCCCCACTCCTCCCCTCTCTTTTTTTCCTGTGGTGTCAGACACAGATTTATTCTGCCTGTGATGCGTGTAGAGCAGAGGAGTGTGAGTGAGCGGGGTGGGGGGGGGTGCAGGGTCAATGGTGGGAGGAGGTGTGTGTGTGTGTGTACAATAAGAGATAAGATCATGGCTCCCCAGGGGCTTGTTTGGCCCTGTACCCGATCCATCAAACGCTGGCTCCAAGTGCCAAGGTCAACTCTAATGAGCATTTTCTGGGGTCTTATTCTCCACGCTGACACACACACACGCTACCAAGACACTCACACACACTCTAAACACACCTTGGACATACCTGCTTCGCTGCAGGATGGATGGCTGTGACAGGAAATGTAACATGCTTGCATGCATCCCAACAGGTATTTTACACAGAAACCAGACATCGGTGCAGGAGAGCCGGGGCACGAGGAAACCAGCCGAGGTGAGGATCCGTGTCAGGTGTGAGGATGGGTACCCTCGATATGTCTACGACTGATGTACTAATCTGTCATTTATCTGCTAGTGGATGATCATATTCACGCCGGCTGTCTGACTCTTTATGGAAGCTCTATTATGTTTACAATTAATTAAGTATGAAAGCCCACCACGCATCATTTTTTACACATTTCCCCAAAATTTAACTTGGAAAATGTTTGTTTTTGGAAACTTTGACATCATAAATTGAACTTGAAAAAATGTAACACAGACATTGGGAGGTTTTTAAATACCTAAAATATAATTTTGTATGGAAAAATATTTCTCAAACTAAACGGTGACTTCGAATAAGGCAGGTAATCTCATCTGCTTCGAGTTTCCAGGTGTCACACCCAGAAAAACCTTCCCACCAACTCGCCCAGCTGTTTCCCCTAAATTCTGCATCACCAGGTCGGGACAAAAATGGGCCACGGCGCCAGGTAGGTGGGCTTTTAGCAGAAAGAGCCCCTCATCATCCCCTCATCACGCACTGATCTGCCAAAAGTTGTTAGGGTTTGAAGGCTCGCGGAGCGGGGGTGTGCGCCGGAGCATGTGGAGCATACTAATGAAGCAATAAAAGTCACCGCGGGAGGGGTGAGGGCGGGGGTGAAGGCATGTTGGAGGGGAAGGTAGCGGCGAGCGGAGGATTGGGAGCCTCTGACAGGAGGTGTGATAATTGAGATGTTGCGACCCCACATATTACCTGCATATTGGCCAAATTAGGAAGCAGAGAGTTTAAGGCCAGGATGGAACTCTGGAGCCCTCCTGCCATGATCCACGCTGTGTGTGTGTGTGTGTGAGAGACAAAACTAGAACAAGGTCTGACTTTTTTCCCCCCCGGTAACAACTGCTCAGTTAGGTGTCAGAGCAAAACATATGAATTTAAAAATGCAACTAAAAAATGTTTGACTGAAAGAAATGGAAATACTATTTACAGTGAAGTATTCTCGGTTCATTGCCTCAACATTTGCATAATTACACAAACAACTGAATTTGAGGTTTACGATTTCGTATTTTTAATTCAGCACAGGAAGCGCAGCAGTGAAAAATCAATACAGCATCTAAATAAGAACACACATGTGGATAGAGGCAAAATGCACATCTATAATGGCCGACCTGCAATGAAAGAAACTGCTTTGCATCCTGTCAAAAACAAATTCTTTCCTTATGTAAAACTAGAAGTTCAGCAAAAGAATTTCACAACTATCAGAATACAAATATTCCATCACAACAGCATTCCTCTCAAACCTTTGTTAATTTTTAATTAGTAAAAAAGGACATATTGAAACCCGATTAAGGCCGTCCGTCTCCTGGTTTCCTGCAACATCTTGCTTTCATTACTCTTGCATATGTGTGTGGGTGTGTGTGTCCATAGTGACACAGAGTGTAGCCATGTGATTCATGGATGTAGGCACGGCCTCTTCAATGCCCCCGCTTCCCCACATGGAGGGAGAAGGCCAAGGGCCCGCCTCGGCCTCCCCCGGCAGTGTTAGAGGGTTCGGCCCTGGAGGTACAGGAGCTCCACCCTGTCCACCAGCTTGTGTGCGTCTCCCTGTGGCAGCTGCAGGGGACCCCCCACCCAATGTGAGCCCACCAATACACCATCACTCAGGGGGAGTCTACATGACCGTTTAACATTGAACTATGACACCTAGCGTGGGGAAAACATCTCTTTTCTCGCACTGGTTTGGCTGCTGAAAAATACACCGTTCACTGGTTCCCGTTTATCAAGTGGAAGTATTGACTACTTTTCTCTATTCGATAACTGGTAAACTTTCCAATTGCTCAGTCTGATTCTTAATCTTGTACATATTTTTTATTCAGTTTTTCATAAGAAAAATCATAGTTTGGCTATATTGGTTTTATTTTGTCCTTGCACAGCTTGTGTTAAGACAATAATAACATTTTGAACATTTAAGAAGTTAAAAACAGGGTTTTGTAGAAACGTGTTTATATTCCTCAAAGCAAAACATTAAAAAGTCACACAGTTATCATAATGGCCAACAGGTCTCCCAAACTAAACAAGAAAACATGTTGCCTTCCAAAAAGACCAACATGTCAGAACCTTCCAGAGGTGTTGGGGCAACAAAAACAACATTCCACAGCAAAGGATTATTAAAGAATTAATACATTAGCTGTTAGAAGACTTTTGAAAAATGCCAAACTATCGTGATCCAGTTCACAACAGACCTTATCTCGATATCGTGAGAAGATCACATTTGTGTGTAAATGAACCTTCCTGATCATCTTTACTGCCATTTCTGAATCTTGAGCAGGTAAACCAGCTGTTTCCAAGAAATATACGTTTTATAAATGACACATTCATTTCATGCACACATTATTGAAAACTAAATGAGACCAAAAGAATGCATTCATCTCTTTTCATTTCCTCTCCTCACTAATACAAACAGAATGTACTCGAGGCTTTCATGTTACATTTAATGTGATGAGCGGGCTACAATTATCAGAACAATACAATAAATGTTCAATGGAAGAAATTATATACTGTCTTATGAACCACCGAACCAGTATTTGTGACCGAATGCACAACAACTCTAAAGCCAAAGCTGACATACCCGAGGCCCAATAACTGACTTCATGCAGGACTCCAGAGCAGTCCAGTCCTCAGCTGAAGCCTTACAGACCCACTACAGGCAACGCTACCAATGGCTAGCTGGCAGCTAAGAAGGAGCTATTTCTCCTTTTTTGGCAAACCGCCTCCCGCCTGTTCTCACAGCACAGAGAAAAGATATCAACCATCCATCAAACGGCCTTTTAGAAAGCAAACAAACCCATCGCCAAATTGACAAAGTAACAATGTGGATAAATGAAATGCTTGGAAAATGGATATACAAGAAGAAATCAACGAGACAGAAGATGACTTCAGTGCAAGTTGATGAGAATGTACATGACTCCTGTAAAGCTCCTTCATGTCGACTAATATTCCAGATGTTTGTTCTAAATGTTTGAATGGAAAAGGAACTTTGCTTCACCATCGATGGGAATGTCCAAAGATCTGAAACTTCTTGAAGGATCTCATAAAATGTTTGTCAGAGACGTTTGATACCAAAGTCCCTTTGAACGTGAAACTCTGTGTGCTTGGAATATAAATCTGCGGGATTGAAACAAAGATCAAAACAAACTAAACTTGTGGACTTCTTCATGGCAGGAGAGCTATTGCTCTGTGTTGGAGGAGGACGATGCACCATCATGGCAAAATGTGGCTGTATCTGCTGGAAAGACTATAAAGCAAGTGGAAAGACAGTCTTCAGTTCTGGGAACCATACATGAATGTAAATTTGGCTGTACCTGAAATAAACATTTAAATAATGTAGGGACATATTGCATTTTATTTTAAACATGTATTTAACTTGATATCTATGCATGGTGAATGTGTTTGGATGTGTGGGTCTATGTTTTGAATGCATTTCTGTTATGTGATAACAGAAAATTATAATAGACATATTGGTGAATAATAATAACGGTGAACTCGGATACCAGTCATACTGAAAAAAGTAATCACATTACTATTAGAAGTTACTATGTGATGCCTTATGGCCAAACTGCAAGGAACTACAATGATTTACATTAGGATTTTCTGATTGTAGACTGCTATGGTTACGGTTTGGTTATGTTTATGAAAACATTTAGGATTCCACTGTTAAAAGACAAAAGTAAACAAAAGGTGGTCCCTCATATCCAAGTCACACCGTTTGTCAACCCATCCAACAAGCATGACCTCCATGCAAAGTGGCTTAATAACTCAGGCTGCTCTCACTCAGCTTTCGTACTAAAAAGTAAGAAAAGTAAAGCACGATATTTTAGTATGATTTCCTACGTATTACACAGAACCGTAGTCACGTAAAAGATGCGCTCTATGCTGCTAGTTAGAGACCATCAGACCTAAACCTGACCATAACCTTCGGGGGCTATAGCTCAGGAGGTAGAGCGGGTTAGCCAGCGACCGCAAGATTGCCGGTCTGATCCCTGGCTCCTCCAATTCTAACCCTAACCTTAATCTTTACCCTAACCCTAACCAACAAACGAAAGATCATATACATTCACTGAAGGATTAATATGAGAACAAAATGCATATTTTTCGCTAGGTATGTCATCAAAACTTACTTTGATGCCGAAACAGCTTTGAAATGCTGCATTATACTGCATTTTCCATTATGAATGAAAGGAATGGAAGCCATTTTTCACTGCAGGGAATTGCGCATGTGCACTGGCGTCATTTTGATATTCGTAGGATAAAATACGAAAAAATTGCGCCTGCGCACTGGTGTCATTTCGAAATTCGTAGGATAATACACGGAAAAATTGTACATAACTTTTCGTACGTTTCCATACGAAAATTCATGAGAATACGTTGAATAACTTCATGGTGCTGCTTCCTCCTTAGTACCTGACAGACATCTTCACAGCTACTAGAGGTCTCAAACTAAGGTTTTTTTAAACTATGACAGTCGTGGATGGGAAGCAATTTGAATAATTACTCATTAAAATACTAATGATTTGAAGCCTGCTAATTAAAATATCCAACACTAACTTAAAGCCAGATCCCCTCCACCTCTCACTCCTGATCGCTCAAAACATCTTCTTGATTTAGGCCCAAGGGGTCAAGGGTCAGCAAAAGTAGAGTTGGCCCTAGTTTGAAGGAGCTGGCATTCCTCATGAGGGACGGTTATGATGAATGGTTGTAGGTCCTCGTCCTCCCCCTGCCCACACCCCTCACCATTGTCCCCTCACTCACCTCTCCGCCTCTTGGCACCATCCCTCCATCCCCGCTTATCCTCTGACCAGATGTGTTCGTTGAACTCTGTCAAGAATAATAAAACACTGGCTGCAAGGGGCATGCACGCCAGGGCCGACAGCGCCGCACGGGTGGCCGGGTGCTTGTTCAGGCGCGTGCGTGGACCTGCAACCGTGAAATACGCACACATTAGTCAGCGGGCCAACCGAGGCATCCTAATTAGCACAACTATTAATTAATTCCGGTCTCTCTGATGGTTGGCGTGGGAAGGTTTAAAGGTGTGTACGCTGATGTTAAACACATTCTAAAAGCATATGAATCACAATTAGCTTGCAGTCTTAATTTGAATATGCAAGATGCTGCTTGAGAGTCTTTGTGTGAAACTGAAAAGAGAGATAATCACTCTTGTCAAACTGCTGAAAATAGATATATCACTCTTTAAGGTCGACTTGAAATGGAAATGCCCTTTAAACCCTTTTAAATCTGGTCATATTGTGCACCTATTTAACAACAAATGCAACAAAAAATAAATATATTTTTCTTCCTGCAAAACAAAATGTGAGGCATTCTTACATTCACTAGTACCAACTTATTTCAAACAATAACATGACATCCAACCATCAGTCAATCTGCAACTTCTACTCAATAAGAACAGATGGAGATATTTCTGAGTCACATGACATACAAAACATATTGCAGCACCACAAATTCAAATATTTACTAAGGTGTAAGTGGCCCAGTGGGAATTCCGTTAATGAGCTACACAAGACCTCCACACTGAACAACTGACAAATTAACTGTAATAGTTTGGATCTAGTTCCAATGTCTCCAATTCTGAAGTCACACAAATCTATTTCCCCATCATTGATCTTCCACCTCCCTTCATTTTTCATTAGCAGAGATCAATGATCAAAACAGTCAGGTAGACAGTTTTCTAAATAACAGTATGTGGATGCTCAAACATTACATTAAACACAACCACGGGCATTAATCTGCTCCTGCAGTAAAACAGCCTCCACTCTTCTGGTTTCAAGCTTTCCACCAGAGTTCGGAGTCTGGCTGCAGAGATTTACTCCCATTCAGCTCCAACAGCATTCGTGAGGTCGACACCAACGTTGGCAGATAAGACCTGGATCAGAGTTTGTTCATCCCACAGGTGTTAGATGGAGTTGAGGTCATTACTCTGTTCAGGACAACAAAGTCCAACCTCTTACAAAAAAAACTTGTGCTTTGACTCGTCCTCAATATCGGTAATTCAAAATGACGAGAACCACTGATTGTTTTCCTGTGAGGAAATATGCTGCAGTGCCCGCTACCCCCCATCCATCATGGCTCATTCTGACCAAACATCTTCGGCACAGATCAAAGTTGGGTGTCCCCAAATGAAAAAAGTTGGGCACACCAGAAAAAGTTAGTCTGGAGCTACGGATAATTTTAAAGCTGGATTCAGATCCAGTGAACTAAAACCAGATTTTTGTCTGTATTTTTGCTTTATACTCCATTTGACCTTTAACATCAATTATTTTCATTTTCGTCACCAACATTCAGGTGAAACATCTTTAACAAGCACAGCCTGTCACGTTGCTCTCTTGGACAGATCGGTTCAGGATTCATCGTTTCCTCTGGTTTGTCTGCGAGCTTCAGTCGACGGAGGAACACGGGAAATGTCAAACGTTGCTCATCCTGTATGGAAAGGCCGGCGTATGCAACGGGACCCCAACTCCGTTGATGGAGGATGAAGTAAAGGGGGGAAAGATGAAGAAGAGGGAGAGACTCTTCTCCGCTCTGATGTTGCTGCTCAGAAGGTCCCTCCAGGGACCGAATCAAAACCTGCCTCCCCTGAAACCCTCGCGCTGCGGGCGCCCGGTGACCGCCGGCCCCTAAAGAGCCGCCACATGAAGACGAGGAGTGATGGGGGCAGGGCGAGCGCATTGATGGCTAGAGTGATGATTTCCTTCACACACACAGACACAAATGCCCCCGCTCATCCACACACCTCCTCCCACCTCCCCCTGGCCCTGCAGGCAACACACACACACACACACACACACACACGTGGTTAGGCCTCCAATTAAATCAAAAGTGGTTTGTTTTTATTGGTCTTTTGCGCTGACAAGTGGGCTATCATTCTGACGGCTCTACCTGTCAGTGAGCAGCTGAAAATCCTCCGTTGACAATGCCCAATGCTTCCAATTAGGGGAGAATCAGACTCCTGGCGCGCTAGCCATCTTTCCACCCCCCCCCCCTCCCCCCAGGCCCACCTTCCCTCCCTTTTTTCCTCTGCACTCGCTCCACGATCCTCTACCATTCCCCTCTTTCCCTCTCACTCTTGCTCTCCTCCTTAATATCTCCCTCCTCCTCCTCCTTCTTCCTCTCCTCCTCCTTTCCTCTTTCTCTCCAGGAGAAGGGGGTCTGTCTCCGCTGCAAATTACCGACACAAAACGAAGGTGGTGGCGGCGCTGGCGCTGGGAGCTGCCGGTCCAGGGCCCTGTCAGCATTAATGAGACGATGAAGGTTTATTTCGCCCGCATGCATGTGCTAAATTCTTTCTTGTGTGACAGCTGACTGGGAAATGTGAGTGTTAACCTTATAAAAGATTCAGCGGGTTCTCATTATTTTCTGTCAACTCCAGTACCTGATGGCGTTAAGGTGCATCATTTGCATCCCTGACTGGTCCAGGGTGCAGCACCAGCTCCAGAGCAAGCGCCTCTTTCCTCTTTTTTTTTTGTGCTGTGTTTTTTTTTAGGCTGTTTGTTTGTTGAGAGGAGTCATCTTTTTACATACTTCCCCCTCGAAAGACACGCTTTACTCGATGTTCCAAAACGATAGAGATGCCAAAGTTTTATTCAAAGGCGACACACATTTTTACAAAATAGATACATATTTAACACACCTGCTCAATTGAGCGAGTAAATAAAAATGTAGCACAATGTTTGCTTTTTTTTTCTCCCCACAAAGGCCCAGAGAGCTGAGGAGGCCCAGCAGGCATTATTAGTAGTAAAGCTTATGGACAGGATTCCAATAAAGCAGAAAATTAAATCAAAAGAGAGATTATTAACAGAGACAAGTCAGTGTCTATTATGAAGAAAGTGCAGCTGGTGCCAGTTAATCTATTTTTAGGCTTTGTACTACTGACATTTTAGTAAATATTCTATTCAGACGTGTAGCCTGATAAGAATAAAATATTAAAATCAATATTGGTCTTAAATACATGGAATTTAATTAAACTGTACAGCTGTCAGACCAGCAAGAGGGGGTGGGGGGGTCTACACTTCAATGAAATGGCCCAAGGGTGCCAACTTTGTTGAGGTAAAAAATGTGAGAGGAAGGTGGGGGCTGTTTTATGTGGATCAATAATAAAAGTATGATTTTATCAAGTGGGAAAAAATGGACAGAGAGGCGCGATGAGATGGACAGCAATTGATCATTTCTGGGGAAAAATAATGTTTCCTCTCTTTAACATGGATCAATAACATCCTCCCACTGCATCAGTGTGTGTGTGTGTGTGTGTGTGTGTGTGTGTGTGTGTGTGTGAAAAGAGAAAAAATAAAACATAAACCGAGCTTCACTTGACCAGAGGTACACTTGATCAAAATCAACAACAGCATGAGCCAAATGATCAGTCTCTCTCAAACACACACACACACACACACACACACACACACACACACAGTCTGTCTAGCTTTACCGTCTTCTGACAACATTTTCAAATTTTTAAAGGATTTATAAACTTTACAAAAAGCCTATAGTTTTAATTGGATATCTATTTTTTTAATTTCATTTTAAATAACTTTGTCTATATTAGTGCTAAAACACTTTTGACAACTCCACTAAACCTTTAACAAGCAAAAATGTTTCACGGTGCTGCTGTCAAACAGTTTCTCCAGTTTGAGGATTTTCTGCTTTTCTGTTCCTGTTATTGGGGTTTGGGCCGAAAGAACAAGCCAAGTGAAGATTTCCCTTCTGGATCTGAAAACTTGTGATTTTAAATCACATTTACTTTTTCAATTCTGTCATTTTAAATACAGAGCTATTAATGAAACAAATATCAACAAAAATGAATAACTGGAAAAACCCTGAGTTGCAGTCTACATAATGTAAATGATACTGATTTTGTTTTTGTTTTTTATTTTGGAAATCCTTAAAAATTATTTCTCTTTCAAATACCAAAAAGTGGGTTTGAAAGGAAAAGAGATTTAAATCCATTTCATCTCAAATGACTCACTTTATTTTACCCACATTTGTTACGTAAAAATGTTGATAAAATAACATCAGTTTGGATAATAAAGAGTTCAAATGACTTTTTAAAAAAAATAAACAATACAATTAAAGCGTCTCTATAAGTTTCCCAGACGGTGTGAAGAAGTCCGATTAATCACCTTATGATTTATTTACTAACAGGGCTGGGGGTGCGGACACGCGGCACAGCGAGCATAAAGACAAAAAGACAAAACAACAGTGCGAGAAAGCATCAAACCACTGCTTCTTTTCATGCAGCAGCAGAGGAGAAAGAAACAGCTAAGTCAGGGTGGGTGTGTGCTGCCTTATATCTGTGTTGTCCCCGCCTCATATGTGACAGCTTGCAGCCGTGATGGGACCCCATGGGAGCGGGGAGCGGATTCACTAACCTGCCGGTGTCTGAGACCGACGCGCGCCTCCAATCTGGTGGTCACATGGGGTGGAGGAGGAAGAGGCGGAGGGGGGAGGGAGGGGAGGGACGGGGGTGTCGGTGATGACGAGAGGGGGGTTAGTTAGATTATTAGGGGCTGTCGGGGCCGCAGCGCGGGGCAAACTGTTGTGCTGGAGCTAAAAGTGCGCACAATGGTATTTCACGCATGTTAAGGTGAAAAGTGCGCATAATGGCACTTCACGCGCATTGAAGTTTTGCGTCACGCTGCTCGGACTATTGTGTGGAATTACCAGGGACTATTAGATAGTTATTATGCTCTAAATGATGGCTGTTCAACGACGAGACATTGTTCCTGCTCATAATAATAATAATAAAGATTGTTTAGCTATTTCATAATATTTTTATTGGCTCATTTTTTAAAGGTATCTTGTCACTAGGGCCAAAGTGCATCTGCAAAGATTGTTTGGAGATTTTGACGGAAGGCAAAATGAAAATTCCAGAGTTTAATAGCGGCCTCCATTTATTTTTTCTATTTTTACAAAACACTTTCACGAACAAATTTGAATGAGTTCATAATAATATCATCACCACAAAGGAGATTATTATTAAATAATAATAAGAATTATTATTGTTAATATTATTCTTTTCTAATTTTGTCATTTTCCTCAATTAATTGTGCATTATCAAAATATTTGCACCATACCAATATTAAATCTAATAAACCGATAAATGAATAATACAAAGATAAATAAAATTAGTGATGTTATTTAAAGTGAAACGTTGAACAAAAAAAAACAAACCCAAATCAGTTAAAAATAAAAACAGGAGGTGTGGAGGTGGGAAACGGATCCAGTGAAAGGAAGGGAGTCGAGAAGAAAAACACCGAGTCGCTCCACATAATAACCCCATTATAAGCCTCATCAATGATGTAATGAAAGCAAACAGTGTGAAAATTGCCTGTAAACAGTTGGATCTGAGTCTCCTGATGAATTCAGTGTCTCCTTTATCAAAGTGAGGATGAGCCGGGGAGGATGGGAGGCAGGGAGGGAGGGTGGGAGGCAGAGAGAGAGAGAGAGTGGGCGTGTAGGGAGGTCCACTTCCAGCTCCCCTCAGCCAATGAAGGCTTGTCACAGGGGACTCACGTGGACGAGGCGCTCTTAAAACCTAGCTCCTGACTTTTCCTCAAGTTCAATTTTTTGGGATTCCCTCCCACCCCCACCGCATCTCGTCCTTTTACTTGCCAGTTGTGACTATTTAACCCAGTTTACCTCTCCTTTTTTTCGATTGCGCGGCGCGGTATCGCATCGTCCCGCGTCTTCCTCTTCTGCTGCTTTCTTTTCCTGCTGCAGCTCTCGGACTCCTCGCTCTCTCCCTCCCTCTCTCTCTCGCCGAGCTTCGTGTATTTTTAACGGTTTCTTGTTGTGCTTAAAAGGAATGCGAACGGTTTTCATCGGTCTCCTGCGTGGCCACATGACGAGCCCCCCTGAACGCGGTGCTCCGGTCCTCTCCCGGCTCTGACGCTGCTGTACCTGTCCATGGTGCTGAAACGCTTTCTTTGGGTTTACCTCTCAAGAGACCGGTGCGCTGCTGCTCCCAAAATACCCAGAAACAGTCGTTATTTCTGCACCTTTTCGTGTCCTGCAGGTGAGATAATCCCAGCGATAGCGGGCTCATCTCCCCGACGAGGCTTGTGAACTGAATCGGACGGAGTTGGGCTGAAAGGAAGCAGGAAGAATCGACTCTCCCAAAGAGACGACAGCGGCGGCATCGATTTCAGGAGGACACATTTTTCTAGACTTGACGCAAACAAATCGGATGCATGGACGATTGTTGTAACACAACTTAGCCTGGAGATATTTGCTCTTTGAAGAACCAGTTGGGAAACTGGAAATAGCGGATGAATAATCTTCATTTGTAGCGTATATCCAAAAACATTCGTGTTGGTGCGGGGTGGGGGGTTCTTTCTACTCTGCTGGATCAACTTAGACTCAAACAACCCCCCTCCCTCCCTACAATAAAACTTGTCCTGAATACCAAATGGTAGTTTGAGGAGGCCTCGATCAAGACAATGGAGGCGTCCACCAACGGGTCCAGTTTTGGCATCGACTCGCTGCTGTCCCACAGGCCTGGAAGTCCGGTGTCCAAGGGGGACAGCCTGGTGGGGGAGTGCCGCTCGCCTCTGGAGTTCAGCCCGAGATCAGACGTGGAGAGCGGCTGCTCGTCGCCTCCGTCGCCGAGGAGGGAGTGCGTGGACGAGGTGGCCCAGAGGCAAGGTCACGGCATCGGCCTGCCGCCGCACCTCCAGCACGCACAGATATCGGCGGGGTCACAGCAGAGGACCGTGACCTCGTCGTTCCTCATCAGAGACATTCTCGCGGACTGTAAGCCCCTGGCCGCCTGCGCGCCCTACTCCAGCAATGGACAGCCGACCCAGGAGGCGGGGAGGCTGGTCTCCAAGATAGCGGAAGACTTTATGGAGAAAATCCACAGCAACTCGTCGTCAGACAGTGAATACAAAGGTAAGGATAGAGAACTGTGACATGTGAGAGGGTGCTCTATATGAGGCTGGAGGCGATAGTGATTTGGCCTTCGGGACTTTTGGTACCATAGAAAAATATTGCCTCTTTTAAAATGTGATTCTAGTTGGTGTCTTTTGATATATTATTTTTTATATATTTAGGTCTATAGTTTAAAAAATAATTATAATTTGCAATTAAGATAAACGTCCTTAAATAGCCATTTAATAACAAATGCAATTAAATAAAAGGGTACAGAGAGGTGTCGTACAATATACAAAGAGTGGTGCAATCTGGAAAAAATAGATCAGTGCATGAAGTTGAAACAACAAATCAAATTTCAATGAAAGCCGAGTTGCTTTTCAAAATAAAGGCCTAAAACAAACATTAAGCTGAGCTGATGACAAACAAAAATATAAACCTCAAGACATATAAACATAATGACAATAGGGTATATCCATTTAGGTCCTAAATATGTTAGAGGCCTCTACAGATAATGTATTAATACAATAATGTATAAGAATAACATGTTCTAACTTGGCTTGAATAATTGCGGGCTATTTTGCATCTTTATAAATAAACACTATTCCAGTAGCAGCCGGCCACCGGAAGCCATCAATGAGGGCAAATTGAGCCAAACCTCCGCCGCCGCGTCACGTTGGTGGGAAACATGAGATTGGTCTCTGCACGGTGACAGGCTAATGAGTTGGTATTTTTATTTAGATTATACATTTAAAGTCAGCAGCTGTCCGCACGCACGTTCCGAGCGTCGCACGAGCAGAATACCCAGAAAGCATCTGTTGGTGTCAGGGAGGGAGATGACAGGGTCGCCTCCAGATAAATGCCATCAAGGGCCTTTCTGTTTCCAATCATGTCAGCCATAACAGACATGTCACCTGTCATTGACAGTTTAATGAAGCAGTGCCTGTAAAGAAGACGACCGCTGTAGGCTATAAGGGAGGATGGAGCATCGAATTTAATACACGTGAAAATGTATTATTATGATTATTTTAATGCTTGTTTTATGCACTTGTAGGCTCACATTAGTTTTTCTCCTAATTCCCTTTTTTTCTTGCACGCTATGGATGTGGCGTCACGTCATCAAGTCGCTCGACAAAAATTCCGCGTGGGTGCGTGCGTGTGTCCGCGCGCTCGCGTGTGTCACAGCGTGGATGGAGATGCTCATCGACGCGCTGATTGATTGAGGAAGCCGCGGGGCCCACAGAGCGCCTGTACGGTGGCTTTGATTTCCACGAATCCGCCTCCTATAATATTTCAGGGATTTGATGCAATTTGTCCCCGGCGCTAATCAGATTTGTAAGCGCGCGAGGCCGCCCGGCTCTTGATTTCCACTCATTTCCACGGTCCTGTGAAGTTTCTCCGGTCGCGGTTGAAAGGCTCGTCCTTCCCTTGTGGCTCAATTAGGCGGATTATTGTGCTCCTTGAGACGATTCAACTATTCAACTACCAAGATCTCTCGCCTCGCTCGCTTCTCCCCCCTTCCCGTTCCCTTTGCTTTTTTCTCAGAGAATTGACTATAAGGACTGTATATCAATGCTCGCCCTGACATGACACCACGCAGAAAGAGAACAAAGACTGCGGGGGAAATATCAGATTGGAAGAGCGAATATTGGAAGAGCTTTTCATAACAATTTAAGCCCAAATCAAATAGCTCCATATAGCCTATAGGCAGTGTTTCCAGCGCCGGGATTTTAAACCCAACAGTGGAAATTGCCACATGCTTTCAAATGTGGATAAATAGTTTTAAAATAAAAATAAAACAGACCTGTTTTTAAAACATTTGAACAATAAATATTTGGAGGTTTTTGTGTGACTTTTTAAAATATTCCTACAAGCAAATAGTTCACAAACCAGTTATTTAAAATATATATATTTTTTATTTTATTTTACCCATTTCCTAACACTGATAAATTAGATTTAAAATCACATGAAGTGATGTGTAATTCCATAGTTCCATGCTTTTTTGCGTCTTTTGAGAGGGGGAGTAATAATTGTATTCTTATTATAATAAAATGTAATCAATCACAATTAGGCCTTTAGTTAGCACACCTCAAACAGGACAAAAGAAGTGTTTTCCATTTAAAATAAACTGATAATAATTAGAATTAATTTAGCTATTTGTCTTGATGTTTTGCCTTAAACCAATTAGATTCTATTTCATGTTACATATTTTATTTTCGACTTAATCAATTCCCTGATTTAACTAAGCAGCTACAGGCTAATGAAAAGCTTCAGGGCAATAAACGTGACTTTTTATTCATTTAGCGTTGCTGCAGCTGCTCTGCGTTGTGTACAGATTTCTTTACGCGTCGAGTTTGAACGATGCGAAAGAAACGATGCAGTTATGAGGCTCTGTTTTCACCTTCTTCTCTTCTTTGTGTCTCAGTGAAAGAGGAGGGGGACAGGGAGATCTCCAGCAGCAGGGACAGCCCTCAGGTCCGGCTGAAGAAGCCCCGGAAGGCCCGGACGGCCTTCACGGACCACCAGCTGGCCCAGCTGGAGCGCAGCTTCGAGCGGCAGAAGTATCTGAGCGTCCAGGACCGGATGGAGCTGGCGGCCTCCCTCAACCTCACCGACACACAGGTCAAGACCTGGTACCAGAACCGGAGGTAAAGACCCCGCAGCTGCGTGAGGGGGAGGGGGGAGGGGGGGTCTGGGTTCTCACGGCTGGCTCGTGACGGGATGGACCCAGGGGCGCCATGTTTTCCTTTCACCCTAAAGGTGGCATGAGTTCACTGCGCTTAACGGCACGCGGGTCACTGCCACGAGGACTGAAACCGAATGATATTTTAATTATGGATTCATATGCCGATTTCCCCCAATTAATTGAATAATGGTTTCGTCCAAAAAATGTACGTAGTTCCCCAAAGCAGGAGCGAGGTCTTAAAATAAATTGAGTCTAGAAGAAAGTCAACACTCACATTGATAAAGTGGCTTTTTTTTTATTTTTAAGCATTTTGACAATTAATTTATTATAATAGTTTGATTTAATGCTCGGTCAATCAATTCGTCGATTAACCGTTCAATTAGCCTAAAAAAAAAAACAGGCAACATTCGGCAAATTTACCCGGAGCAATTATTGATTGACAGCTGATTAATTGATCCGATGGTTTTTGAGCGTCACAGATTGTCTGGATAAGCCACGTCGCTGATGTCTATTCTATATTTTAGCAGCCTCGTTATCAAGAGAAGGGAAACCAGGCATTGTGATCTCATGAAGACACCCTTTCCCTCGATCAACACAAATCCTCTTTAATGGGGCTTTGAGACGCCGAGTTAATTCCTTCAGTTTTCAGCATATTCATGCAACACGATTACTTTTGCAGCATCCGATTTATGTCAACCTGCAAACAGCTTGGAAACAGAGACGTCAACGTTTTGTAAATAAATAAAACCGGATGCACTAGTGAGAGAATCTCGTCAATGAAAAAAAAAAAAAAAAACCGTTTTCTGCCGTTTTCGGTTGAATTAACTTCAGCATTTGTTTGTCTACGGCTTTGACTCATAGGCAGCTAAATGACATAAATAAATATAAAAACAACACTTTGGAGTATGAATAATGCATTGTTGCATGTGTGCATATCAATAATTCAAGCAGACCACTATATCTACTCAATTATCTTTATGATGAATTATTCACCTGCATGGAGTGCATACTGGCAATCGAACAGACATCCTTGGGTGTGAATACAAGTGGCAGGTTGGAGAGTTTGGTGATTTAAAAAGAAGAAGAAAAAAAAACAGATGCATTCCCGACTTCTAATTGGAGCCCCGATAAACAGATGGGAGTTATTTCGTGGTGTCAGACTCGAACATGCACAAAGGCTAAAGCGGCGTCTTCTCTCTCCTCCAGGACGAAGTGGAAGAGGCAGACGGCGGTGGGACTAGAGCTGCTGGCGGAAGCCGGAAACTACTCCGCCCTGCAGAGGATGTTCCCATCCCCGTATTTCTACCCGCAAAGTCTGGTGTCCAACCTGGACCCCGGAGCGGCCCTCTACCTGTACAGAGGCCCCTCGGCGCCGCCGCCGGCCCTGCAGAGACCCCTGGTCCCGCGGATCCTGCTGCACGGCCTGCAGGGGGGCAGCGAGCCGCCTCCACCGCCTCTGCCCCCCATGTCCGGCGTGCTTTCCCGGCCAACTCAGCGGTGAGCCGGTCCCTGCAGTTTGTTTTTTTAATAGGCCAAACTTTGGCAGCTTGGGACTCATGAGAAGAAATACAACCAAGACAGAAAAAAATAAAAAAGAGAAAAACAAACAGTTCGAGGCCTTTACTTGGTGCGAAATGGCCGATTGAGGCTGAACCCATGTGGACGGAGCTTTGGGACTCAAACTGTCTGTGTGGAAGGATCGTTTCCGGTTTTCTTTTGGGACACGAGCTTTATTTATAACTTATTTATTTTTCAATATGAATCAAAGCATCTAAGTTATGTATTTATTTGATCCAAGTTCAGTATTTCAGGTGTTTTTCCCAACAACAGATTGTTGGTGGCACTTTGACCTACAGTTCAATGCCAATTAGACCCCCGATTGGCTTCACCATCATTATTATCGTCATTATTATTACCATTATTATCATTATGTGGACGTTCATGGCAAAGGAGCATCCTTCCATGTAATATGAATATAATGTACTTAGAGGATCCAAAGGAACAATTAGTGAATAGTTCTTTTTTTAAATCTGTCATTGATTTTTCTTTACACGTGAAGAACAAGATGATCAGCAGTCATAAACCTGTAAATAAGAATATTTTGCATTTTATTCGAAAGAGACTGATTTTAAGGAACCTTTTTGTTTTTGTTTCGTTGCCTTGTTTGATGTATTAGTGCGTCTTTTCCAGACCACGGTGATCCAGTTTAACATAGGCTAGATTAGCCACCAGAAAGTATACATGCGAACAGTCAGAATTTAAAAAAAATAACTTAAAAAACATATTTGTCTGAGAAAGTATGCCTGGACCCACATATAGGCACAAACACGAGAGCTACGGGAAGAAAGAAATCTATATAAAAGTCTTTTTCTTGTTCTTAGTTGAAGTAAAAATGTCAAGTAATTTATTTAAAAAAAAGAAGAAAAAAAAACAAGCAGCGTTATCCCTGCAGTCAGGACAGGGGGGACGCGTTCACAGACATGATTTCAGTTTTCTGTTCATTGTTTTGGAGAAACCAAGCGATCGGACTCGGGTCCACGTCCAGGAGTAACTGTTGATTTGCTCTAGATGTATTTGAACAGACGTTGTGCATTACTTATGTTACTTCATATGAAGCCGTGATAAACCCTTAATTGTTATACTCTCCTTTGGTGAAAAATGTATATTGCAGATATCAAACTTGTGGAGTGGTTCTCGTATTTCCTGGATCGTTTTTTTTTTTTTTTTTTTTTTTTAAACTTTCATTTCTAATTTTTTTTCTCCGTTCCTCTATAGCTTCCCCAAAAACTCTCTCCCCAATTTCGTGAAGGTCATTTTTTGGGGGGGTTGAAATTCACAGTTGAACAGAAAAGGGGGGGATTTGATGTAAAAGAGAATTACTTTTATAAATGTGGAAATAAAAGTCTTTCATTTAAATCACGTGGCTGCTTGACTGTGTGTGGAACGGAAATGGCACGCGGGCGCGTCACGCGGGATCAACACGTGGATTTGATAACAGCAGCAACACCTGAGTCTAACGCGACAAATCTCTCTGTTCTTTCTGGAGCTGCTGTTGGTGGCCGTGTCACGTTACATTATTATTATTATTATTATTATTATTATTATTATTATTATTAATAATATTTGCATCTTCTGTATCAACTCATTTCAGGATACGGTTCATCTAAATAATCACCGTGTTTAGCATTATTTCGAAACAAAAACATTTGGTGCAATAATGTAGGAAAAACTCATATTTTAAGAAACACTGGTGCCAAAATAAAAATAAAAACACTTTGGAAAATAAATGCAAAGTAAATGCAGAAGCCCCTCTGACTTAACAACATATTGAGAATATGTTTTATTATGAAGTGATATGAACACGTGTCAGTGTCAACGAGCAAAGGTTGAGGAGATGACTGCTGCAGCTGTATTTAAACATCTCCACTTTTCTGGAAGCGAGCTCGAAAATAAACACAATTTTAGGGGCTCGCGGGTTTCTATTAGAGGGAAACGTGTTTGAGCGAATTTCAGCATGTCTGTCAAACGGCTTCTCCCTCCGCTGTTTGGTTTAGTGTCGTTGATTTAATGTGTTTAATGTTGAGATGAGGACGCGGGGAGAGAGGAAAAAAGCGCTTAATAAGGAGTTGTCGCCGGTGGAGCGGGAACTTTGACATCCGCTTTCTTAACCTTTTCAAAAGAAGAGCGGAGATTTGCAGAAAGATCTCCCAACTAAGTTCAATTTAGACGAATGTTCATGTTATCCTGTTTTAATTACAAAGAAATGTTGGCTTTTATTATTCGACTTATTGCCTTTCATTTTAGTCATTTCCCCCAAAGGTTTAAATGCAAAGACACAGTTTTGACGAGGGGGAAGTTTGATTGGAAATTAAGAGCAAAGAGCAAGCGCGTGCACGTACGCGCACGACTAACCGTCCCCTCTTTGTCCCTCTCTCTCTCTCTCTCTCTCTCTCTCACTCACACACACACACACACACACACACACACACACACACACACACACACACACACACACACACTATGTGCAATCAAAGATCAATTCCAGCTAATGTCTTTAGAGATGGGCCAACAAAGCAGAACGGGTGTTCCTTCCAAATTGGAGCCCCTGTCCCGTTCACCCCCCCGCGTCATCCTCTTCCTCACCATTCCCACTTTCCGAAATTAACAGCAGCAACTCCGATTCGTTTTCCATAAACAATGCAGGAGATGAAATATTAATGTTATGTGCGCAATTGTTTAAGTGCCCTAAATGATCCCATTTGGAAATTGATTGTTTCCATCCTTCCCTTCCTTGAGGGTGCTGGATGCGCGCTCCTCTGCCAAACGGCTCCAACAGCTGGTGACCGGGCTGGAGCTGACTGCAGACCGGGGATCAGCGTGGGGACAGCTGGTCAGCGGCTCCACCAGCGCCACCCCTCCCTCCTCCATACACGTTTCACCCAACCACCCAAGCACCAACCTAACCCCCCCTCCAAGTCACCGTGGCCCCGAGTTATCCAGCCGTGGTGCGTTGGGGGTTAAAGGAGTTCAGGCTGACGGACAAGACTTGGCGTGTATGATGTTAACGATTAGACAAAAGACTTTAATAGGTTTTAATTGAAAGTCGATAATGGGTTTGATAGCCAGCTCCCCCTGCTGTCATCCACGCATGGCACCTGTTATCTGGGGCCTCCATTTAGTGGCTGACCACGCCGTGAAATATCAGACTGACGGCCTGATAACTGGCGCAGTTACGAGGCGGAAAATTGCATTAAAAATACAGAGGGAGCGGATTTTTGACGACAGGGAAAGTGAAGAGGGGTGGAAAAAAATATATATCCTCAAACACCTCCCAACTTGCCAAAAGATCATTATAGTCTCATCATGAGGATCCGTGACCGATTCACATAACGACGACCCTCTTTATGAAAAAGGGGGATATTCTTGCAAAGTGCACAGCTGATTATATAAAGGAAAAGCCCCCGCGTGTCTTGTTGGGTGACTCGGAGTTTTTTTCCTTTTTTCCCTTTCTTTGCATGTGAAAGGCTGGTGGTAAATCCCCCGGCTCTTACCGTGGATTGTCCCCGGCTCAGGGTTAATGAAGTGCGGATGGAGTCTCGTTGAGCTCCCGACAGACAAAAAAAAAAAAAAAAAGACTTAGACCCAGAGGATCAGTGACTCTGCTTAATCCCATGGACCCCTAATAATATTAATAATAATTCAAAAGAAAAAGAAAAAAACTCAACAAAAAACAAGCAATTGATGAAATTAAGAGTGAATCAAAGCGTCATTTGCATTGTGCTCGCTTTTAGATTTGCTTTTATTCCTTCCAGTGGACCAATGAGGCAAATCCGCAGCTCGCATTAACAATGTTTCAATGTACTGCAGCGTTTTGCTTTTAAAAAAATCCGCGGGGGGAGATGAAAAATAGATCAATTAAAATGTTCAAGAAACGCATGGCCTATTTTGCCGTTTTTCCTCAACAATGGACACAAACGAAAATAACTAATTTTGCAGTTTCATGCGCATAAGCGAGATGTGCTTTTATATATGAGCCATTATGTCTGCTGTTAGCCTACATCAACTTATTCCCACATGCCTATAGCCTCCATATCACACATAGCACATGTATTTAGGGCATTTTGCAGTAACCTTTGAAGCCACCGTAGCACACAGCAGTGGTTCAAAACAGAGCAAAACCATTTTATTACACACATACCCTCATGTGTAATACTCCAAACAAAGTGTTTGACTTTGACTTTTTTGAAATATGGCAGTCTGTTTTAAACCGGATCACGATGCTTCGGTTTATATGGTTTTAAAAAATGTAAATATAGACTACAGTTGGATGCACTTATGTTCAGCTTATGGAGCCAATGCAGCAGGAACAAAATGTGAACTGACCCAAAGTCATCATTTTTCCAAATCTATGTTATTCTCCATCACATTAAAATCTAAAATGAAAAAGTCACAAAGCTTTATTCACCATAACCAACATTTTTATGGCTAGATAGCTGCAAATAAGGAAGAGAAAAGGAGAAGAGCGTGGCTGGTGCGAAAATGAATCTGACTCAGCAATGAACGGAGACTTTTAGAGAGATGAAGAGCGTGATGAAGTATCAGCAAGTGTAAAGAGTGCAGCAGCCTCCCGGTTAGAGAGCCGCTCCTTGCCTGGAGGTACGGGGGGCCGCGAGGAGGAATGAAAGCCTCGCCGAGCGGAGGGGAGATAACCCCACTAATCATTTCCCCAATATGACGGGGGAGAACTACAAACTTGGGTCAGGGGCGCGGGGATTGACATCCCAATCTAAGCAAATAATGAAAGCTTTCCTCTCGGATCAGAAGGAGGGTTAGGGAGGAAGACAGGAGAGGAGAGCGGGAGAAAGGGGGAGAGACACGGGGAAGAAAGAGGTGGGGCTGCTGCTGCTTCACAACTACGCATCCTTCATGTGAAAGCTCTCATTCTTCACCGGCCTGCAGACGATGGTGATGGTGAATCTCCCAGCTGGCTGACTGAAATGAGCAGAGTGCTGCTGGATGACCCACCAGGCACCCGTAGACCCGCCAACAGCTTCATGCTTATAAAACTAATATTACACAAACTCCCAGCTTTGGAGCCAAAGATAATAAAACCAGGTTTTAAATTACACCAACCACAACTTTTGAGACAATAAGTCAAATTTGTCAAACAATAGGCCTCAACATTGTCAGCTTGTCTGGCTGAAAGTATCGAATTCATCTAACTGTCATCTATCAACATAATGCTGCATTCAAGCAATGTCTGCCGAATGGGAAACTGAACACATTGTTCGGTTGCTTAAAAGGTAAAAATTCAGTGAATAAGCAATTTTTTCAGTGTTACACGGATTACTTGATGCGTCATTTACCAGGAAAAAACAAAAAGTAGAGCTAGCTGCAGCCATTTTGTTACCAACTGCACTGTAAAAAAAAATTGTAATATAACAGAATTTTACTGTTTATTTTACATATTTATTCTGTATTTTTAAAATACCATTCAATTTACAAAAAGAGACTGTGATTTTACATGTCAAATGTAAAATAACAGGAAATCATTGTAACTGTGAAAACACACAATATTTCTGTTATTTTACAAAAAAACACATTAGAAATACATATATTTATTGTTAAAATACGTTCACAAATGTATCGTAATTTCACAAATATGTGTCTGTTATTTAAGGGAATAAACTGTAAATTTCAAGTTTAAAACTCTAAAAAAAAGGGAAAAAATCATTTAAAATTACTGAGAAATGAATAGTAAAATAACTATTTAATTTCTAATTTTACTATAATTTATTTGTTAATTGACTTATGTTTTCATTGAAAACAACTACAATTAAAACTGCGCAGTGATGAATGGGCCCTTGCATTGCCAACTCGGTTAGTGCTACGAACGCCTGCCAGTGCAGGGCAGCCTGGCCTGGCCACATGCCACGTCGCTGGTCGTCCCTTGCCTGAATTTTCATGTCGATTACCATATCAGACGATTAAAGTCATCATGCTCGACTGGGGTGCAAAGTTCCACAACACTGGGACTGTAGCGACCCACTGGAAACGTCGCTCCCTCTTACATGGAGACATAACGGCGCGGTAACGGCATTCAAAGCGTCCTCCCAATCTTCGACAGGAAGCGTGAGCAACGTCTGGAGGCTCTTCCGGCCAAATTTGACACATGAGGAGGAGTGCATACGAGTGTAAAAACATGACATTTCATGTCGCCAATAGGTGGCGCTCTGATTGTGAGTCAATATTGCAGTGCAGACGTGTTCAGGGTGGGACTCTCATCAACTGTGTGAAGTTTGGAGCTGATCACACAATGTACACTGAAGTTACAATAAGGATCTAAAATCGTGGCATTGTCATGGCTTACTTAATTCACTGCATACATTTGTAAACTATGGCAACATAGTAATACGTATTGTTGTTTTAAATATGTCAGTGTAAGTCATGTTTGATTTTGCTTTCATATTTTATATAAATCCGACATATAGAGCGCTTTTATTTTGTGGACTTCCTGTCGCCGCGTTTCTTTTTCCTGTGTAGTTATTTTTCGTGTCTGGACATGTCTGTGGCGTGTCGAATCTGTGACGTGCTCTCGTCCATCTTTAAGCGCTGTGATTGGCTAATAGTGAGACAGTATACACTACGTTGCGTCTTCAATCGGCCAGTCGTATATTCCAGATCTTTCCGAGCGGCATTTACGAATCTCACGAGAGGCTTTTGGATATTTGGCGTTGGACTTTGGACTGGCTTTTGACACTTTGGACCTTGGACAACGAGAGGAGACCACATTGGGACGGCTTTTGGTGCACGAACGAACGAACCGTGAGTTATTTGAGCTATTAATGAATTTTAATCTGTATTTAGCATGCACATGTTAGCTTGGTAGGCTATGTCGTAGCTATGTCCGTTAGCGAGCAACAGCATGGGCTGATACAGCTAATGACATTATCAACACTGGTACATATTGTTTTTCTTAAAGTTAATAGTGGTTACTATGTGAAAGAATTACGTGTTTTATTTATAACTTATCTTGTCCTGTGTGGTTGAGTTAAAGGCCGTTAGCTTAAGTCCGCTATTCAGGTAGCTAGCTAGCTAGCTGGCTGGCTGGCTGACTGGTGGCCTTGAGGTAAACAGCTTTTTCGAGCTCTGCCTTTTACCGTGAGTTTGTTTTACGGTCTTGAGCTAAGTAGTATTTGTCGTGTGCTTTGGTTTCCACCATGAGTTTGCATTTAAATTAATTTGTTAATTTCATATTTATTGCGGTAGTTACTCAGCGTTTTTACACAGATATCCCACTGCAAGAAAAGACAAAATATCCACGGCGGTGTCTCATGCAGTTTCAAGTTCAATAGGGACAGCGGAGATATGATGGATATTTTTGCTAGTCATGCACTTTTTTCACAAGTCTTGAAGCGCAAGCGAAGTGGCTGTGTGTATGATATACAGCATGTTAATGTGTACACGTGCAGCCTCCTGCAATAATTAAATGGCTTATAAAGGTTTGAGTTTGTAATAGCTGGGTCAAGCCTGTGTAAGATAAATTCAAAACTTGTATATGTATAATATATATATATATATATATATATATATATATATATATATATATATATATATATATATATATTTTACACTTTGTTTCCACTGCTGACGTATGTTTAAGAACGTTTATATATTATAGAGATTAGATTCCAGCTCTGTATGATAAGTGGTCTGAGATTATATTTTAATGATATGATATATGACTTGATGTTATATGAATAACCACAATTATTATTATTGATTTTTTTTTTGCAGTGGAGAAAATCATCAGAGGGAGGAGACCAGTGGACACTTTGAGTACCAGAGGAATGGGTTTCTATTTGTTTGACTGCATTCAATACAAGTTTTCACTGTTATATTCCTGATAACGTTTTTGTCCAGTGTGCCTTTTTTTCATTTAGGATGCCTCACGGGTAAAACCACTGGCTGTCCGTTGCTGCCAAGCAGAGGATGGAGGATCGGTGTGACAGGCAGGAGCCTGTCATCTCTTTCTCTGGCAGACCCTCTGGTTTGTACTCAAACATTTTTTAATATCATTGAATGTTATACTTTAATTGTTAGGTGTTTTCTCACTATATTTGTACACCTGACCTAGTGGAAAGAGCTATGCTTATATAATTATTATAAATTATGAATGACATTTCTGACTGATTTTGTCTTTTTAACTAGCCCATGGAACTGGTCATCGCCATGCCGTGAGGAAGTGGCCAACTTCTGCTTGTACCGGCAGGAGCCACAAGTTGGTCATCCCACCAGATTCTCCAGACAAACAGGTAATGTTGTTTTGGAAGTCATTTGACAAATGATGTTTGATGTTGATCATAATCTTGTTTGCATGATAATAATTCTCCGTTGTGTTGTTCCAGTTTGTTCTTCTTGTTGGGGACTCCCACCTTCGCAGCATCGTGGATGGGCTTGTCACGATGCCGGAGGGATGCCTTTCCTTTGGTGCCATGGCGACGCCGGGGGCTTGCACCAGGGACCTGAGGGTCGAGCTGGTGAGTGCTATTGTGCCACGTACACCAGATGTTGTCTGTGTTCTTGCCCCCAGCAACAACCTGACGGCCAGGAGGACGGTGGAGCAGGCAGGGGAGGACTTCCGTGCGCTCATCGCCAGTGCCTGCAGTCGGTGTCGAAGGTGTTCGTCCTGGACTTTGTTCCTCGCCTGTCGGTCGACGTGGATGTCCAGGATCACTTCAGGAAGGAGTTTCGCCGCGTTGCAGCAGTCATGGGTAAGTTTTAAAAGGATTTTTGTGAAGTACATTTACATGTATGGTGTGTAATATGTTCTATAGCAGACTTTTAAAGTCACTATGCCATCTTTGTGTATTTATATTGTGCTTTTCAAGGCACCCAAAGCACTGTTGTGTAACCTTTTTGCAAAGGTATACAAATATAGTACAGTCCACAGTTACTAAAATTGTTTTCTTTTCATTAGACAGGTGCCTCTTCAAGAGAAATCGAGACAAGGGATCAAAAGTGGAGTGGAACGCCACCAAAAACAACCTGCAGTCAGTCCAAAAGTTTTCACGCTGATGACCAAAATGTCAGACTACAAGTGGAGGGAATAAGAAGTGCTCAGTTATGGAGTTATGGATGCCTTGGATAGAAATAATACTGTAAATTGGTAACTCAACTTTTTTTTTTCATTTCCAATTCAGTTGATTTTTTTTGTTTGTTTCAGAGTCATTATAATGTAATTGATTTTTGAATATTGCTGTAATAATGGTTACCTGTTACAGTTGAATAAAAATACTGAGAATGGGGAAAATTGTAGCTGTTCTTGTTTCAATGTTAATTTACCATCTTTATGGGTAATTTCACTGTTTTAAAACCTAAAATGTTTGTAATTAAATGTTAAAAACAACATAAAATAACTAAATATACATTTGATGTGATCTAAAATTTATATTAAATTGTTGTAATTTGAAACCCAATATCTAGTTTTTCAACAGTTTTTTGACATGTTTTGAAAGATGAATCACATTATTTCATGTGTCATATACAGTTATATTACATCAAATATAAATTATTATACAACCTTTTTCTATAAAATAATGTTATAAAACCAACTAATAACAGCACATTTCTGTAAATTTAAGCATTATTATTTGTAATCCAATGTGTACTTACTATATTTCTAGGGAATTTAATTGTTTTAAAATGTGAAAATGGTTGTAATTAAACGTTAAAAGCAACCTGAAAATAAGGGAAATCTTGTTAAAATTACAACTACAAACTGTATTTTTATTATGGAAAATAACTGTATTTTTATGAGAAAGTAATTTTCTGTTATTTCACAGTATTTTTCTGGCGCCCCAGCTGCCAGAAAATTACCGTTTTTTTAGGATTTTTTTTTTTACAGTGTGAGAAACATTGTAGTCGATAGAAAATGACGAGTCCAAATTGTAACAAGAAGATTGTTAATAAGACGTGAATGCCACAAGTTTGCTTGGTTTTACTTCCGTTTGTTCAGAATTAAACGGGACAAAACAACATGTGTTAATCATTTTAATCCATTTGCTTCTTGAAAGAAGGATCCCTGATCAACGCCAACCTCAGGCTGTCTGATTAGAGCGGGACATATTTGAAAATCCTTAAAACCAAACCAATTGGAAAACTATATTGTACATTTCATATTGAGGAATATAAAAATGTTCTCTCTAAAATAATTTCCTTTTAACAATGTAAACCCAAATTGCCTCATGAGAATACTGTCTAAATAGCAAATCAAAGAAGAAGTGAACAAAACATTCAACGCTGACTTTCGTACTTTGATTTGGAGCTAAATGCACGTTTCTATCTGATGACCAATCAGCGTGTGGAGCAACAAACTGGATTTTCGGCTCAACATCTAGCAATGTGGACAGATGAGGGAGGCAATGTCAACGGTGTCAAACAATCCTTTCAAGGCACATTTAAATGTGAGACATGTATATGTGATTGGTGGTATTGGAGGACTCTCCATTTCTTAACGTGTTATAAACCATAGTGAGAAGAAATGTAATAACTCTTCCGTTCACAAACAAATTCCTCTTCCTATGATTGGCCTGCAGGTTTCCCAGGGAGCGATGGGAGCTGTGTGTGCAGCGGGGGGTCTGTAAGCCACATTACTATCAGATGACACAGAGATTATTCAATCAATACCTTGTTGTGTTACGGCAGGATTCGCCGGCTGTCACACGGCGCTCTCAGCAGCCACTTCAGCCAGACGACATGGCAAAAAAAAAAAAAGAAACACACCCCGAGGCTCTGACCCCCACCGGCCAACCAACCTGGAAATGCCTCTGGGACCGGACGACAACCTCAAGCGAGGAGTAAATCTCACACTGATCCTTAAATGACTTCCAGACAAAGACATTCAGAGCCGGCCGTAAAGCCCCACCACAAACCCCGTCACTTATTTCAGCTTCTTTCAGAATAAACATGCAAAGTTATTCATCTGCGGTAGACGCAATGTGATCAATTCAGCAAGAGCAAAACAAGAGCAGGACTACACAGACTGAGAAATAACCCGTCTGTGTGGAGACACCGACTGTTTGATGTGGAGATATGAGTTGGCTTGACGGCTATCTTGTGATTCACAGTGATGATAAATGCATCTGATAGACAACGGGAGGAATTTCCCAACTGCATCTTAATTGGCGCTTTGTGATTTTCATATTTCTATACACTGAAAGTTTACGCAGACTTTAATAGATGGAAAGGACAAGTGGTTAAAAAGGGGATTAAAAATACATTTTAATCCCACTATGCATCCAAGGTCAACATAATAATGCTGATTCTCAAAACCCAGGGAAAAGCAGAATATTCTGGAGACTACAGTTTCCAACACAGCAGCAATTTACTATTTATAAGTGATCCCTGCATACAGCTTATAAATGTGGAAGAGTGTCCATGATCTGAAAGGTGGCTAAATTAAAGAGAACAGGCAGTTTCTTGGACACCCTGGTGGACCCTGGGGGTCACTGACCAGGGCCACAGGGAGGCCTCTCACCTCATAAACATAAAGGGAGGAGAGGCCATCAATAAATGATGAGGAGTGGTATACATGTATTTTTAACGGTGCTTCCGTGTGATGTCTGGCAGCTCTCTCACACTCGGTCTCCTGGTGGAGGGCAGAGAGCAGGGAAGGACCACGCATTTTTGAATTAGGCCTTCCTCTCTCCCTCTCTGTGTGTCGGTGGGGGTGAGGGAGGGGAGGGGGCTGAGTTAGGGGGGCCAGGTGGTCTTAAAAATAGATAAATAAAAAAAAAAAAGGTACCGATGGCTAATGTTCCTGCTGTTGCCAGCAGGGTCACTGCTTTTTCCAGTGTGCATGTGAGCGTAACAAAGAGATTTGAGTAACCATTAAAGATGGGCAACACTTTGATGAACCAAGATGGAGCATGCAAGATGACTGATATTCTTCTAACGTCCACAAACATTATATTATGGCAAAAATGTGGCATGTGAGGAATAACTTACATGATAAGGCAATTGTTTCAGCGCTAAAGTAAATAAATAAATACATTTAACATGTTAAAAAGGACGCGTGATGCTCTCGTGATGGTGGTGTATTATACAATAATATATTCACATATTTATATCCAAGAACATGTCAACAATTGGGGGGTTTTACAAGCTGCCAAATTCCCGTACTGAAAGAACAAAAAAATAAAATAGATAAATAAACTGTTGATTTTCTTTCTACAATTTGGTTATATTGAGCTTTCAAATCTCAGCGCAGGATAAATTATGGGAAAGTTGCCGAAACGTCATGGGAGCAACACGGTGGTTTGTGGCAGGGAGGAAATGATTGATGTTGCTTGTAGCCTACAGGGGAGCTGACAAGCACACGACAATCGATTCAATCAGCGACGGCAGGAATAACAACACAGCCTCAGTTTGATTTACACCTCCAATATTCCACTGAATTATTGTCATTATCCAAGTACGGCCGGCATTAGACTACTAATACATCTGTAACGGGCCAGCAGGTTCGCGTGGTGCCGTGGTAAACAGTAATGTGTTACTAGGGTAAACTAATTAACACAATGTGCATTTTCACATCCGTTCACAGCTATTACAATTGGACCAACAATTGTAATATCTAGTCAAAATGCATCTGTCACTGAGCTCCGTGATTGGACGAGCAAAATCACTAATCAAGTCTTATCAACTGCAAATAATAATAATTGTCACTTAAAAAAATCAAGACTTCCTGTGGTATTATTAATTAGCCGGCAACAGGCACGAAGACTCCGACACACCAGACTGATATTATTAAAAAAGACGCTTCAACTGGGGCTGATTATTTTCATTTAAAATGTATCTGTGAATTGTTTTCATCATGAACTAATTCATTGTTTAGTTTAATCACAAGTTCAAGGTGGCACCTTCAAAACGTTTGTTTCTGTCCAACCAATTATCAAAATTAAATAATTAACTTATGCGTCCACTTGGGTTCATTTGGTAGTTTACATAATTGTCAGCTGTGTTCATGCTGCATGGATGGACAGACAAGAACGCTGCTGTGTGTGTGTGTGTGTGTGCGTGTGTGTATGTGTGTATGTGTGCGTGTGTGTGTGTGCGTGTGTGTGTGTGCGTGTGTGTATGTGTGCGTGTGTGTGTGTGCGTGTGTGTGTGTGCGTGTGTGTGTATGTGTGTGTATGTGTATGTGTGTGTGCGTTTGTGTGCGTGTATGTGTGTGTGTGTGTATGTGCGTGTATGTGTGTGTGGGTGTATGTGTGTGTGTGTACCTGTGCGTGTGTGTGTGTGTTTGTGTGTATGTGTGTATGTGTGTGTATGTGTGTGCGCGTGTGTGCGTGCGTGTGTGCGTGTGTGTGTGTATGTGTGTGTATGTGTGTGTGTGTGTGTGTGTGTGTGTATGTGTGTGTGTGTACCTGTGCGTGTGTGTGTGTGTTTGTGTGTATGTGTGTGTGTGTACCTGTGCTCTTGCGGGCGTCAGGTGTGTTCGTCTAGGGGACAGAGATGTTGGACTATCAGTCAAGAGTGGACGAGTTGGGGACTTAAAGGGGGGCCAAAGAGCCCCTAATTGGACAAGTGAGAGTGTTGGCGGTGAGGCTGACTGTGGGGAGGACAATCTACCTCAGTGACCACTCCTTGACATGCCATTTGCCTCTGAGGACCCCCAGGGCTGGCCGAGCAGCTGCCCGACAGAGCCATAACTCCAGGCCAAGGCGAGGACCTCGGGCTAACAAGCCGATAACGAAAGACTTGTGGAGTGTGAGAGGGAAAGACAGCAGAGAGCGGTAAAGCAAAAGTAGGAATAGACCGAGAAGTCAAGAGGAAACACAGATGTGCGACGACACTTTTCTGCTCGCAGAAACTTTATTCCCTAACACGCACAGAAGCCGGAGATCTCACACTGCCGAGAGGATGGCTTTAATCGCAAAAGAAGCGGCGTGGTTTCCCTGCCTTGCTCCGGATCCTAATGCGCATTTCATCATCAGACAAACTGACACCGATATATTTACATGGAGCAGGAACGGCAGATGAATTTTGAGGCATGATGCCTTGGAGATCAGAGGCCTGGTTTATAGAATGGAGGAAGCACAAACAAACAACAGTAAAGGCCCCTGGCTCTACGCACACACACACACACACACACACACACACACACACACACATATAAACACAGACGCCCACAGACACCCACACCTCTATACACCTGAGTGGAGGAAAGCACACTCTCCCAGGTTTGAAGTTTGTCTGGAGTGGCAAGCTGAATAAAGCGTGTGAAGCGTGATGCCAGGTAGGAGAGAAAACCAGCTTCAAACGGTTATCAATACAATTGGCTGTGCCAGGCGCAGCAGTTTAACCTCTTTAGCGCGCCGGATGTCTGCTAACTGGATGTGACGCTTTCTCTGGAAGGCGCCTTCTGTGGTGTCGTCTTCACAAAGACTCACGGGGGCCTGATGGGTACTGAGAGTCCCAGTTTAACTGTGCGGCGTCTCGTCCCTTTGACAGTCCCCAAACTCAGCCATAATAACACCCGGAGAAAACACAACAAATTCTCCCACTTGCCAGAGAATAATAAAAAAAAAAATAAGAGGAAAAACACAGGTTGGGATGTGCAGTGGAAATTTGCAAAACAGTAAATAGTGATTCAAGTGCTTCTCACAACAGATGTCTCAAGTTAGCCTGTTTATGGGAATCAACTTTTCCTGACTGCTCTCATAACACTTTTTCCTAAGAATATCAACATCCTCTTACACACAGTAAAGGACAAACACCATGAGCCATACAAAATAATTCTAACGTATTTGTAAACATTGACACAAGTACAAAGACAAACAGGCTCCCTATAAAAATCCACCACATCAAACATTTTTCCACACGGCACTGCAGCATGATGTAGAAGCTGCTACTCCGTCTCACTCGTCGGTTTTTAGATAATATGCAATTACTTCCAGTGTAATTACCCATAAACACACGGTTTTAGCCGATTTAGAGGCTGAGGGGGAAATCACGTCTTATCATGTGCCCACTGGTCAAACCCCATCATCTAATGGCATGAATGCATGTCACATATCCTGAGGCGCCAGGAGGAGGAGGAAGCAAGAGCAAAAAGAATTCAGAAGAGGAAGCTTCCAGTTTTGCCAAGACGAAGAGCTGGGAGGAAAAGGGCAGGGGCGCCGCCTGCCAAGGATGTGGCGGAGGCATTAGGGATTGCAGCTGGCGTGCAGTCAGGCTGGCTGGGCGCGGCAGCAGACCCTGCACCCCTTGATCCTACGCAGAGGCAGGTCTCAGCAGACCTGCGGGTGCCAAGACACCGCCATCCAAACCTGGAACCATCAGCCTCCACATGGACACATGAAAACAGAAAAAAAACATGCACAGAACGCACACGTGTGTATGCATGCAGACACACACACACACACACACACACACACACACACACACCTCTGACAGGCCGTACACAGATGTTCCCCTGATAACTATGACAATGTCAACACACACTGCTGCCTAACTCACATCCTAAGTCATAATGAACTATCGAGCCTCCATTTCTTCTTCTGGGCTTCTCTCTTGACAATTTGTAGACTGCATCTGCCTCCAGGTTGCATTCTGACCCCGAGGAGAAAGGAAAAAAATGGAAAAAAGAGGCTCAGACGATAGCTGCGGCCGAGTATACATATAATATATATATATATATGGCTGATCAGGATGGAGTGACGCGCCACTCCACACCCGGGGCTCTCCATTTTAACGCCATGTCGGCTTGTGACCCTGTGGAGCGGCTGTCCCCTTCAATTAGGCCTGGGAGAGGATCAGCAGCGAGGGGAGGCAGGGAGACAGGTAAAGGTGCGGGGGGGAGGGCGACGGCTCAGAGAGATAGAGTAACTGGTGCAGCTCACGGAGTATTAAAGAAAGGAGAGGTTGAGTCATAAGATGCAGCGGAGGGAAAGGTGAGGAGTCAGCGGGAGGTGGAGAAGATAGACCGGCTGATAGGAGGACCCAGGCAGAGTCACACACAAACAACGGAGGAGTAACTATAGCTCGGCTGCATCATGAGGCTGAGGCTCCTATAGAAAAGTGACAGTCATCACTGTCTGACTGACAGGACGGATGTGCAGCAGCGGAGGAGGAGGAGGCGAAGTAGGGTGGTCTGTTTATTTAGAAAATAAAATAGGTAAGAGTCCTCTTGAAGTATTGATATTGCTCAAATGATTAATAATCATGTAACCGACTTGTAATGATTCTTAACATTTTGTTAAACATGATATACATTTATTTTGAGAGTCACAGTTGTGCGTTTTTTAAATTTAAAATGTAAATTGACAGTCAGTAAAACCACTAATATTTTTTTTTTTTTTAAAAAGGGTGTTTTTTCAGTATGAAGAGTCATCTTTTTTTTCAGATCCCATAAAATCCCTTTGATGCTTTGGTGTCAAAGCAGTTTAGTGATTTAATTGCAGTCAATTCTGGGATTAAATATTATTTTCTATGACGATGACACATTGCCCCTTTAATTAGTCTGTACCCGTATCTGAAAGTAAAATACGATAACAATTTGAAAGATTTCACAACCAATCAAAAGTTCATTCACATTTAGCAAACACGTATGAGTCGAATTATGGAGCATCAGTCCTGTTTATTTAAGCACGACATGAGAAAAGGATCTGACCTTTGCCCTTCATTTCAGATTTTGAGCTAGTTGAGAAAAGCTGTGGCAACTCCACCCTAAAAAAATCCAACTCAACAACAACAACAACAACACCACCGCGCTGCTTTCCTGCTGCTCATCTCCATTACAGCGAGCCTCGGCCACGATTACCAACAAGGGAGCACTGCGAGGCCGCCACGCTGAGAAAAACTGGTCTGACAGCTCCACTAAACGAGATGGAGGGGATGACGGAGCGAGAGGAAGCCGTGAAGAACTGTTGTACAGCTTCCAGCATCTACGCACACACAGTTAAATCAACTGCTGGTTTCTATTTTGGATGCTTTTATCACTTTGGAGCGCTCACCTGAGCTCCCCTCCAAGCTATTAATTTTAAGCCACAAAGTTTACTGCCAGTGCATCGCCTTGCATTTCCGTCTCCACTAAGAGAGGGGAGGGGAGAGCGGAGGAAAAAAAAAAAAGAAAAGGCAAAGAGTAAGTTATTGTTTTTATATGAGATCTATTCCCTCGGTGTTCTGGTCAATAATGACTTGATATATCAGTGACTGCCTTGCTATTTGCACTGTTTTCGGTGTGTTTTCTCTGCCTGTGATTGAGCGGAGCCATTTTCACACGTGGAGAGAGGTGGTTGAGGACCAGGGAGGCTAACGTCTGTTTGATCAAAGTTTATGTGAAATTTCCCGGGGCCACCGGGGGAGTCGCTGTTTATGAACTGTAATAAAAAGAGTCATTTTGACAGTGTGACCCCGGTGAACAGGCAGGAGGGGGGGAGTGGGGGGGGGGATTTGGTTATGTCTGTTTGCAAGGAGGAGGTGCTCTCACAGGCTTTGGAGAAAGAAGGGAAAGAGGAAGAAAAATGGAAAGCAAAGCAAGAAGTGAGGAAGAAGTTTTCCAGGGGCGAGCGGCTGAAAATATACCAAACCGCAGGATGCAAGTAAAAGAGAGGGATGAAAAAGGATAGAAAGTGAGATAAAATAAATAAATTGAATAAAACTGAAGCAAGGAGGGAGTGAATGGGGGGGATTACACCCCCGTGTTGTCTTAGCAGCCAGCCAACAGCTCTTAATGAAACACTTTGGTTCAATTTCTGATTCATCTCGCACAGCGGGATCAGCTTTGTCCCCAACAATCCTCCTCTCATCTGAATTTAATGCATGGTAAATGAGAAATTAGGATGCACACATTCCTGCAGGCGGCCCCTCAAACAGGAGGACAAAGAAAGGAAGATGATGAATATATGCGCCGCTTCCTGCGCCCTTAAGTATGTTATGAGAAAACCGCAGTCGATAAGTACGTATAGAAAAATCAAATAATGTTGACCTTTCTCTAAGTCGATAGTGTAATCCTCTGTGCTCCTGGCTGCCTGTGGAGACACTTGAACAGTATCACACTTTTAATGAAGAGATTATTGGTCTCCAGGTTGAAAAGCTTACAGCTGGACTTGGACAGATGCTCTCCAAAAGCATGCTAAATGATAGGTTAACGTCACATTAGCTATTCCTCTCATAGGATGAAATCAAACCTTAATTCATTATATTCCCCCCCATCTGCTCCTCATATACGGCAAACTGAAAACACACCGAGCGAAAGCTACTGCCCCCGTTTCATGACTGCTGCTGAAGAAATTGGGGTCGATCAATACACCCCCTCCCATCCTTCAGCTGATGTTCAGTGGAGGTTGAATTTAAATGTTTCGCAGCAGATGTACTTAAAACACGTTAACAGTGCACCGCTCCTCTAAATAAACCTCCCCGGGTCAGTGGAACTGTAGGAGAAATCACCGCGTGATCCGGGGAAGCTTTGCTGTGACAACACTGCTGTCTAGTCCCTGTCTGAGATTTATCAGAGGTTTCACAAAAATCAATGCAGCTCGCTGTAAGAAAGATCACAGCAAACACTAGAGACCCATCAGCGGTAATAGCCATCTCGACACGGACGGGGAGGAAGAAAAGATGTTTGTCAGATGTAGCGAATTACAGAAGAACACACGAGACAATGAGTGGAAATGTACGGCGTGTCATTTTATGACACTCCCGCAGATATATTAAAAGGTCTTACATGCGCCAAAAAGATAAACTCCTGGATTTCAGGCCCGGCATCAGATTGTGTTTGTGCATCTATATGTTGCACACGTGCAATAAAAAAAAATTAAAAAATGTGTGTAATGTGTCCTGGACTTCCTGCCAGCCCAAACACAAGAACACACATCCATCACACAGCACACCGATGGGTCTGTGGCTGCATGCCACACACACACACACACACACACACACACACACACACACACACACACACACACACACACACACACAGAGGATTATTGAGGTGGTATCAAACAGGAATAATAAAGCAGGTTCTTAAGATTTTAATAAGAATAAAATGAAACAGTAACCACCGAGGGGCCAGCAGGGTTAATCCCTTCTATATTACTGAAAATAAAAAAAGGATAAAAACAGACAGGAGGGCAGGGCTGGAGCCGGAGGAGGGAGGGAGGGAGGGGGGAGAGCAAGAGAGAGAGAGAGAGAGAGGGAGAGAAGACGGAGGGGAAGGAGAGGGGGGAGACGAGATGGAAAATAAGAATAGTGGTATCAAAAGCAGAGCCAGTTAAAAGGGATTGAAATTAACAAGCAGGTTTAAAATAGCACAAGCAGGCTTATCATTTCCTGCTCTTCCCTTCTATTTTATTCTCACACACACACACACACACACACACACACACACACACACACACACACACACACGATGACACTGTTTGACTGTGTTTAGACTTGATGAAAGCTCGGTTCATTCCCTATGCGTTGAAACACCCGTGTCGGTTCAGCAGCATATTTCCAATGTCAAAGCACGTGCGCCGGCAGCAGATGGCATGAAACAGTTGGCAAGAGTGAGCGAGCGTGAATATCTGTTTACTAATAACCCTTTAATTACTTCAGATGGGCAATGGGATCAAACATCCAGACCCACGCAGGAATTAGCCTTAAATGAGACTGGACTGAAAATCTAGGCTAACCCTTATGTTGCCATAAAGACCTTTGCTGTGAGGATTGACGCGGAGAAAAAAAGAGACACTTTGAATGTTTGCTTTTTCACTTACAGGGTTTTATTTATTATCAAACATGGCAGATGCTTTTATGATTATTTTTTATCATCAACAGAATCATTTAATCTACAGTCTGACATGTCAGATAATAGTTTAACATGCCCATTACCAGTACCCAGCTTACAATCATTTGATTATATATTCATCTGCTGATAATTTTGGTCTATGAAATACTAAATAATGCAAGGTGAACTCAAATAAGCGGATTGTGTCTGACAAATAGTCAAAGATATTCAGGTTACATGACATAAGACAAAGTGAAGCAGCAAACTGAGAGGCTGGGATAAGTGCATTTTGGTATTTTTGTATAAAAAAAAAGTCAAATGAAAAGTATCCGATCGCAGAAACTGTTGCCAATTAATTTACCAGTCTGTTTCAGTACCGTTTGATTCTGTTTGTCACTGCCACAAACAGAAACAACAACTTTCTCACCACTGAAATAAATCAGATAAATATATATCAGGAGCTTTTGAAAATAAACGCATAACAATAAATAATGCAGATTTCTTTGGTCATAATTGTTTATAGTCATCAAGAACATAGCTCTCTGGTGGACAGACTGTAATAATGACACTGGTCTTTTCTAATTGCAATACTAGGAAACGGCTTGGCTGCATGGTTACTTCCTGTCAGTCATTCACATATACTATCAATTGGCCGACCAATGGGATTTCAAGTTTTTTAAGGAACTTTAAACCCGATTGGTTAAACATTTTCTCCACACAAATACAACAGATTACATAATTAAAAGTGTGTCCAGTAATGTATAGCTTCCTCAGGAACAAGGAGACCATTTCAATATTTTGTATGCGTAATGCATACGCCACCGCTTGTATGCTGCATAGTCGAGTGTTATGAGGGTGCTCCCAGGGAGAAATAAAAAACCCTTGCTGTGTGTAAATGTCATGAAAAATTCCTTCATCTGCCAGAATAATGGTAACCTTCTCCATTTTGTTCCACTGAACCCACCTCTCGGGCAAATGTGTTACAAAGACGTGCACCATCACACAGCCTGCACCGGGTTCTTGCCTTACGCCTTTCATTACGTGAACAGGGAGTGAATGCAGTTCGCCGGCTGACCTTTCCTGGTGCGGGTGCATGGAGAAAGCATACATTTTAATGACGGGACCTTTACTTTTGAACAACAGTGAGGAGGGAAGAAAATAAATTGCTGTTCAAAAGGAGATAATACTCTTGGCATTGTGGGATTGCCGGGGATTGGGCAGCTGTGTGGCGACGACCCCGACGCTGAGACCAACCCGTATAAATTAAGATATAAATAGCCTCGCCTAGAGTAGTATTACCAGGGGTGTGCTTGAGTGCTCCAGCACACGCTTAATATATGCATGTAGGTGTGTGTGCGCACCCTCATGAGGGAAGCAGAGAGAAAAAGAGCATGCATATGTCCATAGTGCAATCTGGTGGCACCACAATAGTATGTGTGTATTTGTGTGGGCATGTGTGCACACACATCCTGGTGACAGAGTGCTGGGGAAACCTAAATCCTGCTCAAGTGTAAGGCAAACAGTGGTGGCAGTGTGTGGTTATTGTATTTTCTTTGCCTGGATCCCAGTAAACACCCCCAGGCCTGCGCTGCCTGCCTGCCTGGTTGCCTGTCTGTCTGCCTGCCTGTCACCGCGGCCATCCTGCCATCAGCGGCCAGCTTCGCGCTGCAGCCAGAGCTCTGGCGCAGGCCCCACAAGGAAATTAAAAGGGGATTAAGGCTGCCTGACACTTTGTGGCCGATTACTCATTTATTTTGTGTGTGTGAGGAGCGTAGGGTGGCAGAGTGGGGTGGCATCCCGTCTTGGCTGGGAGGAGCTGGGTGGGGCCTGGGGCCGAAGTATCACCCATCTATATCACATCTCACAGTGAATCAGTGAACTCACTAGATTCCAGGGATGGGTATCATTAGAAATGTTTCTATACTGTTCTCAATGCACTAACGGAGTTTTGGTATTATTATTTTTTTATTTCAGAAATACTAAAAACCCTTTTTTTAAATGATTATTATATACAGAAAATAAACACACGCTGTCAAACCTTCAGTGAATAAAATTCGACAAATGTAGATTTCAAATCAGAAACTATCCATTCAAAGAATCAGTCAACGTGATTACAAATCTGGTCTGACGTGAAACTGTACTTGCTCGTGTTTAATACTCAAACACATTTCAGTCAGTAGCTCTATTCTTTACCAGTGAAGTCAAATTAAAATCCTTAAATTAAGTGAAAGTATAGTAAATATACCAAAGTGCTGTTAAAAGCAAAAACCCCTGAAATTAAATTAATTGTGATCAAACTAAAACAAAAGTTAAGATTGTGTTTTAAAGATGCTTCCCCTATCATCAGCACAATCTCATGCCATATTAATTGTAAAATTTTAATCTGCAGTTATGGTCTCACTACAGCGGTCAGGCAATACAATTATTATACATTTCTCTCTTTAATATAGTGAGGTATAAAATAGTCCAAGTAAGTAACTACCTCTGACCTAAAACAGTAAAATCTCATCCTTGTGAAATTTGGATTTGCCCTTTATTTGACCTCTGAGGTGCATGATCCTGGCATTAAGCATGCTTAGCAGCGAGTCCCCTTTGATTCTGATGCACATCAGGCAGCTCAGGTTTACTGCCTCTTTGTGTTAGAACTCAATATCATCGCTGCAGGGAAAACAAACTGTACAGATGCCAGTGTTTGGTCTGCTAATTAGCAGTTTGTATTAGTAATTAATAGGCATTACCAGTCAACCGGGCTCCTGCTCGGCAGACTCCAACAGCCTGTGAAGGAGATCCAGGCCCCCCCCCCCCCCCCCCCACCCACAGTGCTGCATTGTCGTCACACTTAAGTCAGGACGATGGAGACATTGTGACTGGAACCACTAGTTTTAAAGGGATAATGCAACATAAAGCCTAAAAGGCCTGAAAGTCCGGGCTGAGTATTGTTTCTCAATACTAGTGTCTGTAGTATCAAAACTATCAAGCAGTACTGTATTACATTTAGCAGTATTTGTACAGGTGTCAATGTGTGTTCAGTTAAAAGGGAAAAGGAATATATAGAAAAACTTATTCATATTCTTTAAACCAAGGTTCTGAAAATGGTTTTGTTAATATATAAGTACTTAAACTAATTTAAAGTCCCATATCATCGTATATGAACAGAAAAAGAAAAGAAACTCAACACACCATTATGATACACAATTTTCCACTCATGCTTCTGGTGTGAAAAGGTATTTCTATCGTGCGAAACAACCGGACAGGCTTTGACTTGTGTACAGTAATGTGTCCACCACTGATTTGGGTAGCTGATGAGCTGAGGCGTTGTGGGCACAAGGTGAGGCGAGGTGTGGTGGAGTGGCAGAGTTATCAATTATCCAGAGCACAGTGGCACTCTGGCTTCCTCCAGATCTGGTGTTAAATTAAGTTGTCAGCGCTGTCTCTCCGATTTCCCCCATCACACAAGCAGACGGTGATGGCGTATGACGGCCGCTCGCCGGAGCTCCTCGCCGGCTGCCGCCCCGTATCTCGCCTGCAATTCATCAGCTTCTGAGCACACTGGCCCAGCCTCAGTCCACGCCAGCGCACGCCGCGTTGCACCAGAGCCAGCCAGCCCGCCAAGCGCAGTGGCAGAGGAAAAAGGATCGGATCACCTTCCAAAAACACACCATAGAGGACGAGGTGCGGTGGACTTTTGCCCCCACGTCTGGGGCAGGAGTGGACTCGGTGCAGGTATGAACTTGACGGGTGAGGGTGTTTTTGTTATGTTTGTGCAAAAAAGAGAAGGAAAAAAACAAACCAAAAAGCGTGGAAGTGTTGAAAACAGTGGAAGGACATCGTCTTGGGAGGCTCATAGTGCACAATAACGCCTCTGGCCTTGCTGTCCTGTTGGGGCAAGAGAATGTGGGACACAAAGCAGGGAGGCTTGGCACTTTGGCACCGGCCACCAGCTCCCTCCCAGCACACGACTGAGTTGAAGGGCACTGGAACAGTCACACACGGGGAAGAGAGGAGGGGAGGAGACAGAAAAGGGACAACCAGGTGACAGAAATAATGGATAACTGTAAAGCAGCGGGGTGCTAAGCTCTCAGTGCTTAAGTATTTATTTGTGATGAATAGTAATGACGGCACACTTACAAAGCACTTGTTTAATATGGAGAGGGCTCGAGAGGGGTGAGCATCGTTCCCGCGCTCCTTTAACAGGGCCAGCGTGCTCCGAGGCGACCGCGGGGAGATGCCAAACCCTGCCCAGCCCTCCACCTCCCCTCTGCATTCAAAAACACTTGCCGTCCCTTAACACTGTCGCTGCCTCGGTGTTGAATAAAACATTAAAAACACCATTCTGAGATATTAACCTACTTATTGAAGAAAAAGTGATTTATGCCGATTTGGTTGGCTTTCAACGCTGCCCAGCTGTCACCGTCGAGTCTCTAACCTAAATTATCCAGCGCTGCTCTTTCACTCCAGTTAAGGGAATAAGCTCTCCTTTAACACTTCAAAAGGCCTTACTGCGCTAAATCCAAGTTGTTTTATTTTTTCTGCTCTTATTAAGCTCAGTAATTATTCAATCTGGGTGATAATGAGCACACAGTTGACCTTGCGGATAAAGAATATTTCCTTTTATGTTTATGCCTCATATTTTCCAGGCTAATTTAAGAAAACCGCGCTTAATCTTTCACCAAAAGCAGCAAAACACCGGGTTCTCGCATTCTCAGCGGCGCAGTGGGACGACCCCTTCGGTTAATAAGCAGCATCCAGGCCCCGGTGTATAACTGGCAACGGGTTCGGCAGCCATGGATCAAACAGTCATAACCTCCTGTTCCAAAGATAAGCTGCAATCAGATCTGTGGGGGATCTTTAACCAGGGAGGAGAGCGTGTTTGTGTGAAAAAAGAGGCAGAACAGACGGGGGAAGTAAGCATGAAAAAGATTGTGAGGGAGGGAGGAGGGTGTATAACGCGAGTGTGTGTGTGTTTCATAGGGATGAGGGCAGCCCGCTCATCAGTGACGTGCCTGAACGGCACCCAGAGGGGGGGCCGGACTGAGCCCCTGCGCTTAATTGGGCACTCAAATGTTACCAGGTCCCTTCCCAAACGACTTGGAGGTGACACATGGACAAGTGAGGGAGTGGAGAGGAGCTTGTGGAGAGAGGAAATGGAGCAGAGGGTTTAGCACCTCCTGTGGCCAAGTTTTTTCTCTCCCTCTGGGTTTTTAGGTCGGGACGGTGGACGGCGTGAGTGATAGTGCATTTGGCCTCTCGCTGTGCCAAGGATGACATGGCAACATTAACCCCTCAGTGATGGGCACAGATGGAAACGAGGCTAGTTTCACTTTCCGTTTCACATTTGTTGCCGAGTGAACACTTTCATCTGTTGCGGAGGGGCGAGTGCAATTGCTTGAACACATCACCTCATAAAAAAAAAAATCTCAGCCCTGAAAAGCAGATCTGCACATTGAGAGAGGGATGGTTGTAAAACGGAATTTAACACTCCCACACCCAATCATTTCATCGAGCGGAAAGCAGGAAATAAACGGCATTTTTTGTTTAAGAAGACAAGGATTTTGAATGTGCACTAGAGCAGGATGGGAGCAAATTCATAATTTTTTTCCAGTTCATCAAAGCCTCCACTGGCTAATCCCTTTCTTATATAAATAGCTCTTTTGGTGGAGAGGGTAGCTACCGCATAGAGCTCTAACCCTTCTGTCCCTGAAGCTACAGCCAGGATAAGCTGTGTGTTGGATTGGCACATCGGGCTGCCTGGGGCCTGCTGCTGCGCTGGCCGCCAGTACAGATGGAGGGCAGGGCTGGGCAATGCCAGCTTGTCAGTCGGATTAAAACGACTCATTTATTCACTGAAGTATCGTGCAAAGCGACCGGGCCAAAGCGGGGTGAAGCGAAAGGGGGAGAGGAGGGTCGAACAGCGGCGAGATGGGGGCAGATTGGATGGGTCCCCTGCTCCGTGGCCCTCAGCCCTCCCTCCCTCTTCATCCTGCTTCCCTGCCCTTTTGCCTGTTACTTATCTTTCTAGGGCTGCCAGAAGCCATTACCGCAGTGTACGGAAGGCGGCCGGCAGGGTGGCATCTCCTGGTGCCCGGGTGACAGATTGCCGCTCCGCATTGGCGGCGGAGAAGGTGAGGGGCGGAAAGTGATTGGCTCCGATGGCCAGGAAGTGGGCACTGAGGGCTGTCGAAGAAAGGGGAGGAGGAGGGCAGAGAGTCAGGGAGAGGATGACAAGACCTGGCTGCGTGACCTTTGGTATCGCGCAAGTTACTTAAAGGGGCACAGGCCCTGCTTTTAAGGGCATGCTTTGCAGTGGTGGCCGCTGTGGTGGTTGCAGGCCGAACACGGATGCCAGGGCAAGAAGAGGTGGCCTCGATAGTGGCTTCTCTGGTTGTGCCCAGGACCCCGCTGTCCCCGCGAAACCTCAGTGAGGATAAGTAGAGGACGACTGGCAGCGTCTGCAGATTCTGATGTCGTGGACGGACTCACCTCTGCAACTTCCGAGCCGCTGCCAGCACCAGTCCTCAAAGTCATGAAGTGTTTTGGGGAAAAGATGTCACACCTTGACCCAAAAATTCCTTAAAAGAGAGAAGAGTGCTCAACATTTCACACAGGCCACGGTAATAAATTATTTTGAAACGTAAACACTGATCGAAGACAAAAATGTTTTGTTGCATAAAGCTCGGGGCCTTCTTTCTCAAAATGGCCCACATGCAGGTCACCGACAGGCCAGAGCTGTGTGTGTGTGTGTGTGTGCGTCTGCGTGTGTGTCAAGGGGGGTGAGGCTTGGAAGGGTTTTATCGGGTCTAATTACTCCCGATAGCTGTAATTTACAGGTTGACAGCAGGGAGAAATCGGCAAGATTCACACTTCTGCGGGTCAGCATCTGTCGCCATTACTGCTCAGCGCACACTGCCGGCCAGTCGGCGAGCAGGAGGAAACGGTAAACAACAAACGGCGTGTGACAGATTAGCAGCGCGGGCTAAAGGACCTTCCACTGACACATCATTTCTCTCGCTCCGCGAGTTTGTTTCGCGGCAGCTGTCACCAATAAAATGGAAAAGCAGGAGATGGGGAGGGGAGGTGGCGGCGGCGGAGGTGGCTTTTGTTCCACATCCAGAGAGGTGGGTGGTGGAAGGAGAAGGAGGAGGAGGAGGAGGATGAAGACAGGGTGGAGGAGGAGAGAGAGGTGGAAGAAAGGGAGATAGGAGTTAGTAAGAGTGACCTGTTTTTAAAATGTGGCCTTACTATTTTTAATGGAGTATTATGAGGAAAACCAGGGCAGGCCAACGTCACACTGTTTTTTTTCCTCCGCTGACTGTAATTACCCTCGCTATCTCTCCCTTTTTAGGTCTGCAGTACAAATTGCCAGTGTCACCCCGAAGTGGTAATTTTAGTTCCGTTTGCATCAGCCTGTGTGGTACAGTCAGCAAGGAGCAAGGAGTTATTCTAGAGGGTAAGCATAATCTCAGGGCATTCGGTGTGTGAACACATTTGTTTAACACTGCAGCACTGCAGACCGCTCCAGCACTCTCTCCTCCCATCCCATGTGGCTCTCCTTCTCCTGGACCCACGCAGCTCAGAGAGGAGCCAGGTCGGTCCGGTGCCAGGGAGGGCTAGTGGGCTACATTGCTTTCCCCTCCGTCCACCTCATTGCCTACACACAACCTATCTGGCCAGCTCCTGTACACGGGGCTTACACTGCGTACATCCTGGCAAACCCGCTTTTCCTTGACCTCCAACTGGAGGACGTTCTCCAAGTTGTTGGCTCGTTAACCTGAAATGTTGTTGTTGACCAGCTCAGAAACAAATGTGAGGAGTCTGACTGAAAATGTTACTAAGTTGTGCTGTGTCCAGATACATTTGGCATGCCATACATGTAGTTTAATGTGCCACTGTATTTCATTTGAAAAATACATATCTTAAAAAAACAGTATCTAATGAAGGGAAAACATTTAAATGTTTTTACTGTAGATTGACCAAAAATCAAATAATTATACTCACAATGCAATCACAACGGTTTGTTGCTCTGTGCCGTTTCTTTCCACAATATTCTGCCACTGCTCTCAACAGCTTAAGCATTCAACCACAATGTTAATTTCAGGTGTCTGCAATCTGTATTCCATACCTCAAAACAGAAACCAAACACTGGAAGGTACGCAATACATTCCGTAAGGAGATTTAAGAAATATTTCACAATGTGAAGTTAATGGAACAAAACATCCAACAACAATGTCACGGTCCTTTCGGGGCAGATGGAAGCCTCTGGTGCAGATGTGCCTCCGTCCCCATCAGGGAGCACATCCATAATGTTTGGTGGTCGTGGGGTGATCGCGTAGATCTGGCCCTGTCCTGTTCAATTTCTAACGGGAGACTGCCTGGTGACGCCGCGTGCCAACCTCCAGAGCCCCCTGTTCTTCTCACAAGTGCCATATGGGCGGCCCAGCCCCATTCCATTAGCGGGGCCTGAGCAGAAGCACGAGCAGGCCTGGACCCCAGCCCTCCTGGCCTTCCCCTGGCACTGCCACAGGGCATGTCCTGCCCACTGCCAGCTGCCCACACTAGGTCAGAGGACGCAACAGCCGCCGCCCACCTGAGTCTGGCAGCAGCCAGCCGCTGGCTACTGTAAAGCAAGATGCACCAATGTGGAGAAAAGAGCATCTAAAATAATCTATTACCAAGACAGAGTCTGCAAAAGAGAGTGTCATCTCACCACCATCAAAACACATTCTCACGTTAAAACGTCCAGAATAACCGGTAACGATGCTGGTGACACGACTATGACCGTCTGATCAAGCCGACCTTGTGTGCAAGCATTTCCCTGCAGCAAGTCCAAATGAGCAGATCATTCATTCCATGAGGCTCTTTTAAGGCCTACTTGAAATGTCTAACCCTAAACTACAGATGTGCCAAAACTTCTCAGAAAGCAGGGAAATTAAACTAGTGATATTAAAACGCTCCGACTCTGCTGCAGCAGAAGCAACCAGTCAGTGGATTTCTTTTTTAATTCCACAGTGACACCTGACATTTTACACAGTAATAATTCAAGCATATAGTAATTCAGTCTATTTGGAATTTGACGGATCAATCATTTTTATTCACGTACTATAGTTGTGCTCTTTGATGATCAACTACTGACAGGTGAGGAGGATAGGAAAGTGTTAATTGCCAATGCCTCTATGGGTTTTAAAACAACAGGGTGATGGAGGGAAATATATTTATGAATAGGTTAAAATCATAATCAGTCTGCTGTGGCTACTATTAGAGTACCAACCCTGTTAGGCTGTATTTTCTTTTCAGTTACACATGGTAGAACTCAGAATACTAACACAACTGCAACACACACACACACACACACACACACACACACACACACACACACTGTAGAGTCTGATATGAGAATCATCCATCACATCTAAAAACCAACCAATTGGCGAAAGAAAGCCATAAAAACTATTTGACCCCCCCAGTCCGCTTTTACATACGATTAGCAGGCCCTCGTCTTTCACCTCATGTATTTGTGAATCAGGTTAAAGCGTTGGGTGCACAGGCATGTAACATGTGTGAGGCCACTTTCCCTAAAGACGTGCAGAGGGAAGCAGGAGGGGGGGCGGGCGGAGGCAGAGACATCCAGCACATCACATGGGAATGTCAGTATGTGCCTCGGCAGCCTGTACCTGCCACAGGACCCGGGGCCTTTTTTAATTAATCATCACACGGGATGAATAATTCAGCCATTATCGCTGGGAATGAATAGAAAGGCTGGTTTTCCTCCCGAGTTCCACCCAATCAGTTTGCATGTTTCACTTAATAACCCACAGATTAGGGCCTGGCCTCAGGTAAACATACCCTCTAGCTAATAGGTAGTGGCAGGATTTTGTAAACTAAACAAATAGTCCCTAGATTCAGCAGTTCTAGAAAGTTAATTCTCATATACATGAGTCCTGCGGATAAATATTATAATGCAAAATGACCACAGGTCATCTACTGCTTGGCCAATGCTCATCATTTCCTATATTTTTAATAGGGAAACAGAAAAGTGAAATTGCTAGTTTTAAACTTTGATATACAGAAAGGCCTGAATGACAAAAACAGTCTTTTTTTATGTAATGTCAGTCAACTCGTTGACATCTCATCATGTTCAACTTTGGCTTCCTCTGTGGAGTCCAGTTAAAAAAGAAAAAAAGCTTGTCCACAGTTGCATTGTGGGAAGAAGCCTATGAAATGGTATGTGAGCAGCACCAACAAAGGACGCAGCGAGTGTTTGCAGCAATGTTTGAAGAGCGACAACAATATTCTTTCCAAAACTGCATTTGAAGCCAGTTATTACGTGAAATCTACTATAGTGTCACAGAGCAGCGCCGACCACTGTGGTCTTTTTCCAACAAAGCTCCTCCAAACATCTCCAGAATGCACAAGGTAAGTCAGTCTCTTGTGAGATGTTATGGGAGTTTCCCACTGAGCCAATATGACAGCTAATCAGTGAATGCTCTGTGAACTAGAAAGCAGAGCTGATAGTGAGCCAACAGGAAATCCCCCCCCCCCCAAAAAAAATACAACAACAACAACTAGCAAAACAAATTTAGCTCATAACACAAACAGTTAAACTGTAGTCATATCATAACCACCAAACACCTTTGTTTCTACAGGAAAACAGTTCATAATCGATACACACCCAGCAGCCATGTTTAAGTAGGCCATGCATTTTAACATGTGAGCAGGAAAGGCCCAGGTGTTACTAATAACATGAAGGATTAACGAGTGGGGCAGTGGGCCAGCATGCACAATACAGCAGCTAAACTAAATTCAGCTCATGATTATTTGGGATTTTTTTTTATGATTATTTACACACCTGTGCTTTTCCTGCTGGGGACAGGTCAAAACGTCCTCCGTGACTAGAGGCTAATTAGAGCAGGAATGGGCAACAAACAAACACATAGACCTCCAACAACAAGGCAACTCCATTCACAAGTTAGCACCAGCAGCAACCTCACCTTGTTGAAGAGAAGCCTCTCCCAGGTATCACAGCTGGTGATGCGTGTTTTCCAGACATAACAGAAAAGTTGTGTTTAACTAGACAAACAACAGCAGCAGCAGCAGCAGGTAGTAGCTTTTTTCACGGCTAAACAAGCAAACTCGACGACAAAAGTGGGCGGGGCATGGCGTTTAAATAGACCGCGAGGGTGCGTTGGATTTACGCAGCAGGTGGAGTCACCAGAGAGTCGCTTTAGGCCCAATAACAAACCTTTTTTATTGGATATGATGACCAATGTATTTGTTACCAATTTTGAGATAATTTCTTTAATGAGCATGTGATTTTTCAAAAATAATTTGAAAATCATTTTTATAGTGGGGTGGGGGACATTATACCTACATTATTGATAACAAATGTATGCAAAATAAATGTCAGCACATTGAAATTAGAATGTCTGGGCTAATAAGTGTAAGTGTTCTTCGCCCAGTTTGAGCTGGGGTCTGCTCCAGCTAAACAGGGTTTGTAAAAGTGAAGAGATTTCCATATAAATGAAACAGAACATTACCAGAAACTTAAATCATATACACCTTTGGCCCTTTGGTGTGATTTTTAACCAGTGATGATGGGTTTTGTTCTGGCTTACAGTCCACAGCATGTAACATCATTCCTCCCTCTGATCCTGACATGCTATCACCTTGACCTTTGTCAGGTGACTGAACATCCCTGAGGGGAGCGAAATAAAGGAGCACCACTGTGTTTCCTGCTGATGTCACTGATGTAATATCAATAGTTTCTCATTGAGGGGGGGGTTTACTGTTTCTTTTCTGGTGTTTCGAAGCCATTACATCTCAGAGCATTGCCTGTTACTGTCAGGATGTATAAAGGGGGAGGGGAGGCTTCCTTGTCCCTTCCCATTCCAAGGACAGCATGGAGGAGGGGGGCAGAGGAGCACTGGTTGAGAGCAACACCTGTCAGGTGAGGCTTTCGCAGTTGACGGTGCAGAAGGAGCGCCAAGTCGACCGCTATGACTGCTAATCTCTGACGTGGCAACCTGCCGGGCTCTGCCAGTCTCCTGAGAGGGAGCGCCAGGAGCCCGAGCGCCGAGGCTTTTTTCCAGGGCTGCAGTCCTGCTAATGTCTCCCCGAACAGAATGAACCACGCTGATATGCTCTAAATACATTTCATTATCATCATCATGATTATATCACTAATTGTGTGTATGCGGTAATGTGCTGCAGCAGCCCCCTCCTGGGAGGTGTCTGAGGGACTGAATGATTAAAACATGTATGATGAACCATGCATCAAAACGTCCCTGCGGGCTTCCTCACAAGATACATGTAAGCAGCTCCAGTGACACTCAAACGGCAGAGGATGAGGTCTACCGAGGGTTGAAAGGCTGAGCAGGAACCTGCAGGCAATAACAAGACAGCAGGTGGATATTAGATGCAGGGATTGACCTGAGCTGAACCCATCCATATCCATAAACCCACCCTACATAACCTATATACCTTCAGACATGACTCCTGCAGCCTAAATAATTCCACTACACAATAAGGCCGAGGTTCAACTTATGGCTGGGCTACTTTGGCCTGCAGCGGCCTGTTTCCGTCTTCATGTGTGGTTGACAGGAGAGGATAAAGTTTTTGTGACAGCATTTGATGAATGTTTCATCCAACATTCACGCATCCCGGGCTGGGATTGGGTCCCCAGTCAAAACCCACCAAAGACACACAGCAGGTGTGTGAAATATTCATTCACTACACGCTTCATTAAGAATGAAACATACCATGGTCCCCGTTCATTAATTCATCTCGATTATCGAAACAAAAGACAGAAAAATGAGAGATTAAAACATGGTGGGCGCGCTATTCTATATTTGTCTGGCAGATTTGTAACAATTTGTTTTGTGACAAATAACTCTGCCTGTTGAAATCCTGCTGTCATCTTGCTGAGAGTCAGGCAGCGACTGCGAGAGGAGCTTTCATGTGAGGGCTGCAACAAATCACTGTCTGCCTGGGAATCTCCAGCTCTGCATCCGACTGCAGCAGTTTGACCTTCGACCGGTCCAGGAGCGTCCGGTGACTCATCACACAAAGCACGCTGATAAATATCTCAGCCATCAAGCTCGGACGGATATTTTTTATTAATTGACGATGAAATATGACAATTAATGATGTCTCTCTGTGACGAGCGACTGCACTCGGACAGATGACGTGACTGATGTGGTGCCTGTCAGGGACCGGGCTCATTCCTCTTCTCTATCAGAGCGGTGAATATGTCATTGTTGAACGCCACGGCTGTTTCAACTTCGACCAAATCTCGTTGAGTGAATGTGTCACACGGAATGCAGAATTTCCCCACGGAACACATTAAAGTTTCATCTGGTCTAATTTAATTAAAACATGGATGTGCAAGTCCTGACACACTGCCCAAGGCTGCAAGCGCTGTTATGTTCGGAGACATTATGGCACCGCCAGAGTCAAAATACAATCATCATTATACCTAAGACAAATATTTCCCATTAGAAATGTAATCAAACTGTTTTTTTTTAAAGATAAATAAATACGACAACAAGTTATGCCACAGTTGTTAAGCCTGATGAGGCAGGGGAACGTTCAGGGAACGTTGTTACTGCTACACAAAGAAATATATGGAGACAGAGATTCTAATGAACAAATTGCAGGAGGTTTGATGGCACAAGCTGTGATATAATTCCAATAAACAGACACCTATAAATGTTTTTATATCCCTTCAGTTTAATTCAGTTAAACATCATTGTCATAGCATTTCAATATAAATCATTTATTGGCCTTATCCTTGTTTTGTTTTTTTATCCCTCTTAGTTGCAACTACGGCTAGTGACTCACAGCAACGTGATGCAATTAATAAAGAGACAAAAACAGTGTACAAAATGTAAAGCATATCAATTGCTAACATGCACAGGGCGTATGGGTAATTAGCAGACTCATTAACATATCTGAGGAAGGCTATTGATTGTGATTACTTCAGATGCTTGCTGACAGTCTGTCAGGTTGATTGGCACTCAAGTGAAGTGGAGAGTTCATAGGACAACACTTCAGAGATCAGAGCTAGTGTTTTCCACATTTGATCCAGCGCTAGCTTTCCTTAGAGCTACCGGGGGTTAAAGTTCACAAACTACAACGATCTCCTCATATAATAGAGGATAAAATTAATATTGTCACATTATAGCTGCACCTCTCTCTACAACGAAGGAACTGTCATCCAACACGTTTATCTGCTCCTCACTTGGAAACGAGCTGCTGTTGATCAATATAAAGGATGAGGCTATAAGATGTTTTTTTTAACCACTTATCAGCTGAACAGGAAGACATTGAAACAAACTCCAGTTGAACAAGATAAGAGATTCAGAAACACATGATCAGATGACCACTGTGATATGATTTATGATTATCAACCCTGTGTATTTTTTCTTTCAAGTGATGGGAACTAATATTTTTTATTTAAACGTATGTACAATCTCTCGTTTATGTGAATGAGTCACCATCACAGGTTAGGGCCTGAGTGTAGACCTGAGTTGTGGGCAAAAATGAAATATTTTCTCATATTATTTAATTGAAAGAAGATTAAAGGTCTAAAGAGGTGAAAGTAGCCAATAAATTCACAAGACCGCTGAGTTAATATGTAACCTTTTAATCATTTTTTTAATCCCACAGATTTATCTTGGCATCGGTTTGAAACTACTGCAATGTAATATTATCATTCTACCTATAAAATATTACTATTAGTCCTATGATGAGGAAATATACTCGATTTGTCAAGTGTTCAACGTTCTTAGTGGCCCAGAGCTCTTACAGTCTTAGAGCTTCTGTGGGTTTATGAAACTGTGTATTTATATTTGATCCTAAGAGGAGGTATGAAATATAAAGATACAGCTGTGTTCAATTGCCTGACTTATCAGAATAAACATACAGTGCACTATTTAACTCCGCGGAGGAAGTCCCTCCTTCCTCGCCTCCCGCGCTCGCCAACGTCACTTCCGCCGCAGAGAAAACATGGCGGCCGCCAGTCCGTCAGATTCGGCACAAACACAACCAAAAAATGTAGTCATCAAGACCGAGCCAGAAGCGGAGGACGGGCAGCACTTCGGCCCGGACCATGTGCCAATGAAGCGGGACCCCGTCGTCCCGCTCATGGCTCCGGTCAGCGGGCTGCAGCCGCTCTCCTGGTCGCACGATCACCGCCTGGCTGTGTGCACCACCAGCTCCATGTCGCTGGTGGAGCTGGTGTGCGATGTCCACAGCAACAAACAGGAGCTGACGCTGCACAGGACCTCGATCCCGATCCCGACAGAAGCCCTCAAACTGCGGGTAAATATCACCGACGTGCACCGGTTAAACGCCCTGAAAAGGACGGAGGCGGGCAGCGCTGTGACGTCAGCCGTCAAACTTTAGCTAGTAAACACTGAGCCTGGGAGCTCAACCCGCAGCTGGTTTAGTTAGTCATGTGCATAATAATAATAAAAATATGCTTTTAGGAAACAACAACTGCTGCAGCTGGATGCTGAGCTTGTTGCCGTAGCAACCCACCTCTCTCTCCCGCGTGCAGGGCTCGGAGCAAGTGTCACCAATTTGCACATTTCGCAGTTTCCTGTGCTCATCGTCATGAATTACTGCGTACAGTATTGCACACATATAGTCGTAGCAAGCAGACAGACGGGGTTTAATCTTAAGCTGTTCTAGAAAAGTGAAGCGGGGCACAAAAACAACATTTACAGAGAGTTTGACTTTTCCTCTTAAAGGACTCGTATGAAGATTTGCAGCACAGTCCCAGCTGTGACACACTTTAGAAACTGAACTGGAAAGAGTTGTCTTGTTTATAGAAGTAAATTGTGCATTTCTGCCTTGGTGAGTCAGCGGAAATGTATTTATTTTTGGACAACATGCATGTATTTTGCACCAAATGCTAAAAATAATAACACACACGTCCAAAGAATATGTATGCAGGTGATTACAAAGTGACATGTGTGAGTCTATTTGGAGTAGTGTTACTGCCATTAGTGTACTTGTTGGACAACCTGTGTAAACATGCCTGAGAAACGGAGCCAAGCTGCTATCCACTTGTGTGCTATTAGTTTGGCAGCAGTAGGTGCTTTCTGTATTTTCATTATTTACTAAACTGAACGAAAGATAATTAAAAACGATGCCATACAAATGTTGATGAAAAGAGAAGCAGAATTGGTTTTTGTTGCCGTGGTAAATCTGTCTCCGCGCAGATGCTCTGGTGTGTAAACATGATTGTTTATAGGTTCCTCTCTGCTCCAAAAATCCACTTGGCGGATGAAACACTGGCTGGATCTGGATTTTACGACCCACCAGCAGACACAGTCGCAGTCAGGCAGAGATGCGTTCCTGTTGTCATCCACAGATATGATGAACTGCTTGTAAATAGGGCGGCTACACAGAGCAGAAGACGTTGGAGCGTTAAGTGGCCACGTTCTATCCATCGTAGCGTTAACTCCACACGTCACTCGTGGATGTGCCAATAAATTGCACTTGAGGGAGCAGAAGAGTGCAAACCTTTTGTTTGTGTTTTGCATACTGCCGCATCACTCATGCGTATGTATACTGTGTTCCCACATCAGGTGGCCTGTGGCCTGAGGAATTGCATATTTCACATTTTCAGATTCCTTGCAGTTTCTCAGAGGTTCGAGTAGAGATTTAGAATATTTTGACATGTTTTAGGGTTTTAAAATTAAGATAATAAAAAAGTGTCTTCTGTGTGGAGTTTGCATGTTCTCCCCGTGTTAATGTGGGTTCTCTCCAGGTTCTCTGGCTTCCTCCCACAGTCCAAAGATATGCAGGATGGGGATAGGTTCATTGATGACTCTAAATAGGTGTGAATGTGAGTGTGAATGATTGTCTGTCTCTACTTGTTGGCCCTGTGATAGACTGGCGTCCTGTCCAGGGAGAACTCGCCCAATGTCAGCTGGGATCGGTTCCAGCCCCCCCATGACCCTGAATACAGGATAAGCGGTAGATGATGGATGGATGGATGGATGGATAAGAATGTATTTTTCAACAAACTAGCTGCTTCATATATAGTGTGCATATATGATGAAATGACCAGTCCTTCAACCATAAATGTGGCTTTCCTGTGTGTTTCTACTGTGAAGGTGGGCCCAGCAGCAGAGCTAGCTCAGGCGGTGGAGAAGTTCTCTATACACCCGGACCCCTCAGTGAGGCAAGTTTTCCTGGCCGACAAAGTGATGAACCCATCGATAGGAGTGCACAGAGGAATAAAATACGCCAGTTGGTCCCCGCTAGGTTGTGACTCGAGCGGGCGCTGTCTGCTCGCCTGCCTAACACTGGACCACAGACTCACCGTCCACAACAGCCACAAGCGTCTCGAGTGGACCACGCTGGTCGACCTCACCAAAAAATACAGCGAGAGGCTAAAGGAGCGTGGCTACTCCAAAAAGGACAACAAGCCCCCGCAGGCAGGCCTGCTGGACTTTGAGGAGCTGCAGCGGCGCTACCGCATGCAGACTCCGCTGAGGATGGAGTGGTCGAGCGTTTACACGACCAAACAGGTTCAACCGGACAACACGTGCAAAGACATGGAGATGGTCCTCCTCGCTGTCCTGATGGAAAACGGCGACCTGGTTTTGTGGAAGTTTGTGTTGCCCTTGTCGACCGCCGAGGACGTTGTGTTTTATGACATTGTTGAGTCGGATGTGACGAGACCCAGTGACTTGGCGTGGTGGGAGTATGAATGCGCCGACCGGCGGATGAGCGGCCTGATCGTCGGCAGTGAGGTGGGGCCCGTGAAGATCATGCCGGTCAGCCTGTCGGGCGTGAAGGGCTACTTCACCCTGCGGCACCCAGTCATCCTGTGGAAAGAGTGCGACGAGATCGCCGTGGAGAACCTCAGATGTGTCCCCATGATCCACCCGATCCAGAAGACCAGCTGCAGCCTCATCGTGGCCTCGCGCGGCTGCTACGTCTTCTGGTGTCTGCTCATGATCTCGCCGGCTGGACTAAACGTACACAACTCCCACGTGGCAGGGCTGCACTCGCTCCCGGTGGTCTCGCTAGCGGTCAGTCAACATGGCGTCGCGGTGTACACGTGCTCCGTGGACGGCTGGATAAAAAAACTGACGCCGACATTCACCGAGAACACGTTGATTTTTAAACAAGAGGACATGTTGCGCCCGGAAACCCTAACGGGGAGGAGGATACACGGGATCGCGGTGAGCTGCAATGGAGCGTACATTGCACTCGCCAGCACGCAAGGTATAGTAGATGGCTATCATCCAATCCATAGGACCTACCAGGTTCACTTTGTGACCCTGAAAACGCCAGAAATGGCGGCGACGCTGCTACTGAAGTCGCCCATACAGAACTTGTACAAAATGGCCGACCTGCTCGATCTCGTGCGGTGGCAGGTTTTGAAAAACAAGTGCATCCCTGCGTCGCTGCTGGAGGAGCTTGATCAAAAGATCCAGGAGGTAGACTCGCCCTACTTGTGGCGTTTCAAGCTCTTCCTGGTGCGAATCCTTTACCAGTCGCTGCAGGTGCCTCCCACGGATCACTGCTGGAAACCGTCGCACGAGGAGAGCAAGGTGTTTGTGAGGGACGAGCGAGACGACAAAGACGACGTCGCACTAGAGGAAGGCGAGCCGAGTGAAGTGAAACAGGAGAAGGAGAACCGGGAGGAGCAGATGGAGGAGGTGCAGGCTTGGATCAACGCTGTAGAGACCCACATGATGAGAGAAAACATGAAGAAGGTGCTGGGGGTGGTGTACCTTAATACCTGGATTGCTCAGAACACCAGCATCCCCACCTGTGGCCTGGTGGAGTACCTCTCCAGAGACTCTAACGACAGAGATTCAGAGGTAAAACTCTCCTCCATGATTATTCCCCTCAGCTTCTCACCACCAGTGTTGTGATCCTATTTTTCTTCATGATGAGAGTCTGATCCAATCCAGCATATTGCAGCAGTACAGTGTATATGGCCAAAAGTATGTGGACTACTGAATTATTACATTATGTATGTGGTTGTCGCACGCAGCATTAACATTAGCCTCTTAATCACTTAAAATGGTCACTTAAAATGCCCTTATTGGTTCCTTTAATATGATGCATTTCCTCTTTGAGACGGCCAGGGAGGGTCAAATGTGTAACCCATAGTGTATGTGTTAAAATAATTACCCGTTGGTATAGAACTGGAGGAAGGAGATCGGAGTCAGCTCAAGGTCCAAACAGGGATTTAATCTTGATCAAGAGGAGAAATCACAGAGCAACATGCTGGTCTGTTACAAAGTGAAGACTCAACGTGCTGTGAGACAACCATGGTATTTATCCATCTTCTTGTGGGTGTGTTCTCACTCTCAGTTGGGACTCACTTGGATGGAAGTAATAAACTCAGATGTTTATCTAGACCTTGCATGGGTCGCAAACCCCACCTGGGTCATAAACTATGTCGCAAAGCACTCATGGGTTTGCAAAACACACCCAAATGGCCACAGGCCACAGGTCACCCTCAGTTCAGATGCCTCTCATCATGAGTAACAAAATTTCCATATCAGTATGCATGATGTTTTATGATTGAAGGAGATTTGAAACTAGAGATTGAGACCATAAACTCATGTTTACAATGTTTACTGAGAGAAGTAGGGTGGTTTTCTCAATGCAATGCAATCAGACTTCTTTTTGCAACCAGAGGAGTCGCCCCCTGATGGCCAGTAGATAGAATGCAGGATAAAGGCTCATTGGCTTCATTGTATTAATCATGTACATATACTTTTTGCTGTATAGTGTTTCAGCTTTTCCAATATCCCATAATTCCACAGTGGCTGCTAGCCTTTAATGGTTTAGTTGTTTGTTTTTAACAAACCACAGGAATATTTGAAATGGTTATTGCATATATCATAATCTTTTTAGGAAGTTATTGCATTTTTCATTTAAAATTTATTTCAGCTTTTTCAATCTTTTTTTGTCATGTATACAGTTGTATATGTCACCAGGACAAGGTGCTAAAATCACCAAACAATCTTAAGTACAGCCACTGTTGTTGACCAGCTCTGATCATATCCACTCAAATGTGTTTATCCTTTATGAGATGACCGTGACACTAGATGTATGGCCTTCACTTCCACTTACTAACTGCGTGTATCGTCCTTCCAGGTCCTGATTGGCCACATCAAGAACAAGATGAACAAGCAGACGTTCTCGGAGCGCTGCAGCCTGTGTCAGGCGGTGCTGCCCTTCTCCGACCACAAACAAGCCATCTGTAAAAACGGTCACATGTGGCTCAGGTACGGGGATCACTCTCTTCCACAAGTTCAAATCAAATCCACTTAAGATGCCTTTTATTAGCTTTAGCCCGGCGGGACAGGCATTGCATGTTAATGCCAAATGCCGTCTTTGACGGTTTATTTATCTTGGCAGAGCAGTAATCAAGCCTCCCACCTTTTGGTATTTACCCATGCAGCACTCTCATCATCTCATAAATATCGCCTGTCAAACATTTCTCCTGCCTTCTCGCTAGGAAGCGGTTGCCTCTGGTGGGCAATGAGAGGGAAAATGTTCCCGCCAGTCGTACCTCAGCGCTGTTCAGGCTCTTCTCTCTCTCTCCCTCCCTGCCAGCCAACCCTCTAATGCCTTCTTCTCGCTCTCCTCCAGGTGTGTGTTGTCATACCAGGCCTGCCAGACACTGACGTTCAGACGTTGCCTGCTGCTGGATACCATCGCCAGGCTGCCACAGCCTGAGGGTGAGCACCACTTCCCATCTCTCTCTCTCTCCACCTCCGTTTCACTGTCACACTCTCGATCAGCCCATCTCCTCCTGTCACCTTCAGTCTCGGGCCTTCATCCCGCTCCGCCGCTCAGACCGTCGCTCTGCGTATTGTAGGCCGAAAACTTTATCCTTAACAAACGTGAATGACTGTAGAAATAAGCTGTAGGGTATCCTAAAGGGATTTTTTTTGGAGTTTGGTTGCATGCTTGAAAGTAAAATGCAAACTTTACAATTTTATGAGACGTTTTAATCGTAGTTGACAACAGCGAACACTTCAAATCAAAACAAGGATGCAAGTCTAATTCAGTTGTGCTATTTGGGCAGAAGCTCAAAGGACAGACTTACATGTATTTTTTAGGTATCTTTCTCATTATACCAACTTTTCAGAAGGAAGGTGATTTTGGGGTTTTTAATTGACACTTGCTAAGTCCCGCCCCTTGAACGCAGGCTGGCCCAACCCAATCATAGCGTAGCATCGGCCATCTTCTGTCTCGCCAGATAATGCTGGTTCACATTCACACTGCCATCTGTCGGCTTTAAATTCTATCTGAATCAGTTTGAGAGCCAGGATATATCCTTCATAGGCTACTGTAGACCCGTCTGTCTGCTTGACAGAGTAGCAGAGAGGGGTGGGGCTTAACAAAGGGGCAATTATTAAACCGTTTTTTTATATGTGCGTGATAAAGACTTCAGAAGTAAAGCCCTTGCAGCATGACACTATTATAGATGATTCCATCCAAAAGGCAGCACCAGGTTACTCAAGTGTCCATCACCTGTGTAAGGCCGTTTTCACTCCTTTAACATTAACCATAACTGTGTGTCCGCAGCACATCAGTCCTCGACTCATAATTAATGCATCATCATACGTGTGCATCCATCTGGATACCAATAACATGCAGTATTTTAAAGCAGCGATTGTAATTTGGATACTGAAAAGCGTACTCGTTCATCGTGAACCATTCATCATGTTTTTGTTTGACGCCTCCAATGACAGACAAACAAACGGGTGTAGTGGCAGCATCGTGGTTAGAGGAAAACATGACGATTGGTTCCTTCTGGCCGCTGCTGGCCTCCCAGGTCTTTACGGGTCTCGAGCACCTGAGACCCGGCTCCTCTGGTCGGTCCAGCCTATCTGAGCTCCTGTCTCAAAACATCATCCAGATGTTTGCCTCCTTATTTTTAAGTTTTTAAACCACGTGGTAATTATGGTTGGCTTTTACTGGATTATATCTCAGACATGGAACATGTAACGTCGTGGCTTCATCTTTCTGTAAAAGTAATGGCTCTTCAAATATAGAGGGTTGTTACATAAATAGTTTCACTACGTCTATATTCAGCCATGTTTATTTAAAATCATTTCATATTTAGAAAGCTTCAGTTCAAACGGAACTTGTTTCCTCTCCCCACAGATCCAGAGTGGATAAAGAGGATACTGCAGGCACCGTGCACGCTCTGCGACTCGCCGATGATCTAGACATGAACGATGGAGGAACCTCAGGGCGTCCCTGCGACCTTCAGAGCTTCCCGCTTCTGACGCAGGGTCCACTTTTGTCAGACGTCACTGCTAACATTATTATAATATTTTTTTTATTTCAAGTTTTGTTCATTTTTTTATTACTTTATATTGGTATCTTAAAAGTGCAAATAAAAGGCTTTGATAATACGTTCTAATTCTCATTTCCTCACAAGTCTAACCTCCGGAGGAGCGGTTTCCCGCTGCTATGGCTTTAAATTAATATTTTACTGAGGTAAAACATTTTGGAATCAAACTTTACAGATTTCTTTATTTTCTCCCTTCTAAAATACATTCCCAGTCAGACGCAGTGTTTGCACAAGGGTGAAGAGAAACAAAATTTAAAATGTGGTTATATGTGGAGGTTTCTATTATTCAGTAGGACTTCAGGGCACCATAAATAAGCTCCCTCATTTTCCTTATGTTGACTATATTTCTAAACCTTTGGTGTAGTTTTTATTGCAAGTAAGTGGAACTTACTCTGCTAGTCCTATTTTAGTGAGTTTTTTTTTTCCCGCCCTCTCTTCTCTTTTTGAGCGCAACAAATAATACACTCTGAATAATACATACTCTGGAAAAAACTCAACATACCTACTTTAATTGGCACTGTAAAACAATTTCCAAGCTCTGGGTGGAGGAGGGAGGTGGGTGGTGGTGCTCAGTCATTCTCTCAGATGAGGACTTCCGCTAATGTAAACGCAGAAAAGAAGGAGCGGCGAGGTGGATGAGATGAGCAAGAGGCAGGAAGAAAGCGAAAAGTGTGCTTAAAAACCCGGCGCGGTCGTCCCGCGGGAGCGGGTTGTAATGAGATGCAGCAGTAATGAGGGACAGAACATGGCGCCAGATGTGATTCTAATTCTAATCAAGGAGGGGAGGGTGGCGGTGATGGGGGGGTAGAGAGCATATTGTTAAATACAATTAACCCTTTTTTTCATATTTGGAGGGAACAAGGGCCGAAGGGAGGGGCTACAGGCTCGGCGGCATGTTCTCGGCCCCGGCTCCTTGTTTTGGAGACATGGAGGTCGGCGGCCGGTGATCAAAGAGGACCGTGGACCTGAGAGACTGGGCCAGGAACAGAGTCTCCTCGAGCCACCGCCGCCTCTCATCCCTTACATCAGCAGGCCCGGCAGAGGTGGGGTGGGGTCTGCCCTCCCTCTGTGACACTGGAGATGATAGCCTGCCCCGGGGCGAGGAGAGAGGAGGCAGCTCGCCTCCAAACACACAAGACTTCATGAAAGGGGAACTTTTCATTTTATTCTTTTTCCTGAAACCCCCACATTCCCTCACCCACAGGAGGCATTTATTGTCCCAAGACAAGGGGAGGTTGTGGGCCTTTTGGGGGAGAAAGGGATGTCTCCCACTTTAAAGTGAATCATTTCTCACATTATCCTGTGCAGCACAAAACAGCCATGAATTAACAGGCAGGGGCAAAATATACTTGTTTATACATCATAATTACTGAAAATACTCACTGTACATGTTTTACAGTACATACAAATAAAACATACAAAGCCATTAATTATAAATGTTCATTCTTGACTTTGTAAACAGTAGTTTTGCAGGGAAAAAAAGTTTGACCCACTTATCTCTTTTTCAGAGCTTTCAATCATATCATGGACTTCCTCAGCAGGAGATAGTTCGTTGAATTTATTTTTTATTAGCTAATAAAAAGCCAGTAAGTGGAGATAGAAAAAGACGTTTTGTCGTCGGGCAGTGCATCCAGTGAGACTGCTCCCTTTCCAAACCTAAACTAAAATAGTTTACCATAATATTTGCCAAAATAAAAAAAGCACAAAAAGCTAACCAAAAGGCAGTATTAGTAGTTACAGTAAAACACAGCTGCGACTTATCATAGAGGGAGATACTGAAAATGTTGGTGAACTTGAATGTGGTCTTCATGATCTGGTTCAGTGGTGCTCAACAAAGCGGATGTGTTTTTATATACAAACATTTTCTCACAGATTTTGAAGCAAATTGACAGAATGATCCTCCTGATTGCAAGATCCGCTCTTCATTAAAACTGCTTACGTTACTAACCCATCTCGACGGTCCTCTGGTGAACTTAGAGAAACTAAAAGCCTCGTTAGGAGCTGGTTTACAGTGTTGGGTGCCGTCATGGCTGCCAGGTTTCTTGTTTTCTTTTTTCAGACTGGGGATTCGGTGCTCCGCGTTCTAGTTTGTCAAGTGGAAGTGGCTCCTCAGGTTGTAATGTTCCTGTCACTGATAGGTGGAGACCAGCACTGTTACAGAGGTTAGCTGTGTTTGGTTGATCCTCCTCCCGCTTTAATAGAATAATCCGTCAAAGAGCAGCTCCACTAGTAATTACCTGCTTCCCCTCCCTTTCTCTCCCACTGTCTTTGCTCTCAACACTTCAAACGGGGGATTTTTCTCTTTGCATACAATATTTATATCCTTTATGTTGGTGGCGGGATGCCATAAAACATTCATGGCACCTTTTCACACCTTAATTTCATGTGATATTCCTTTTGTTTTGTTTAGATTTGATTTTGAACACGATATGCCCCTCGTATACTCTCAAGAGTATCAATTCATCGTTGCTTCGGGATGTTGCAGTTTGCATTGTAAAACGTGGCAGCTGCTCCGGCGCCATGTGACATGTGACTCCATCACCTGGCAGGATCACGACGTCGCTGCAGAGACCTGCTGCTTTAAGGAGGCTCCTGTTGATTCTTCATACATTGTGTCACATTTCTGAGAGAAGTTGGGGGTTAGCTTATGATGATAAGCACCACGAGACGATAAGAAATGAGTCGGCAATGCTGTTCTGTTTACATTACTTTTTTAAATTTATTTAGTTTAATACATATATTTGAATGTCTATTGTAATATCAGTGTTTTTTCTCCTTTTAATATCCCACATTTTTAACTATGGGGATTTCTTCCTTTCCGCTGTAAGAATTCTCCATCGTAACAGCATTTTAACGATTGTTGTGTGTCTTGGAAAATTCTTAAAAATAGTGGATTATCTCACCTCAGCAAGATTATCCTCCTTTTTCAAGGGGAGAAATAGTCCAAATATGACAGAAAATCAATAATTTGCTTCCTGAATCCCTCGTGTTTCCTTTAATGAATTACCGTTCTCCTCAACTGATTCAAGCTCTTTTGGAGTGTGCTAAGAGGAAGGCTCCATATTGTTGCAGAGCAACATGAACTCAAATCTACCCGATCGACTATAACAATTGGGATAAATATAATTGTAATGTTTTTTTAAAATATAAATTTCCGATTCCTTATATTAGTAATTGGATAAATTCGATGAAGCCTAATGACCTCAGAAACCGTGTCTTTGAAGCATCCAGACAGGAAGCACGTCCTCCTCTAGAGTCTAGAAATACACCAAAGTAAACACCAGCAACAATCCAGCGTTGCATCATTGCAGCTGCTGACTCCCTCCACCTCCACATCCACCTCCACTTCCCTGTGAGGCTTCAGCAAGTCTTCCAAACTGAGCTGCACCCCCCCCCCCCCCCCCCACACACACACCCTCCCCACCCTTCCCTCTCAAACTTGTCAGTGCTAATGAAGTCAGTATGCAAGCTTGTCTTCTGCTCTCTCTGAACCGATGGGCTGAACATGGTTGTCTAACTGGTTGACTCCCCCACTGTGGCGTCCCCGGGGGAGCGGAGGGAAGGAGGGCGGCGACCCGAGACCAGCCGAGGGCTTGTGTGTGCGGAGGATGGAGGGGGGGAGGTCGTATGTCCATCATTAGAGTCACTATTTGTTCCCGGCTTTGAGAGCACTGAAGTGGAACTAATACTGAACAGCAGAATGGACATGGAGAGGGAGGGCCACTTTTTACTGCTACATTAATTAAGCTCATTCTGAACATGCTCCCTGTCTCCCCTTATTCTGCTGTAAATTAAGAGGAGGGGCCGCTGTAACCTTTCCTGACTACGTCTACTCAAGTACTGAGCTTTGGTACATTTTTATAGCAGGCCTACTTCCACTTCACTCAGGCTGGAACTAAAGATGATTTCAGGATTTAACTATTATTTCTGTAAAGCGACAAAATGAAAATCTACTAGTGAGGACTTCTTATTGCTTCTGTTTTCCTGACTAAACTCCCCAAAATATTCTATTTACAGTTATATAAAAGATAGTAAAGTGACAGTGACGAAGCAGGAATCAGAGAAAGTTTGGTGTTTTTGAATGTAAATATCTTAAATGATTAATGGATTATATGGACGTCTCAGAAATGCCAACGTTCTAGAAACAAACAAACAAAGCTACGAGGTTGTGCATGCACATCCCGATGTTTAATCGTGTGTAAATCAATGCTCCCAAAAAATGTTTTGAGCGAGGCTACAACCGGAGCTGGATTACCAAAGCAGGCAACTGCCCCCGGGCCCCCAAGACCCTCAAGGGGCCTGAAGGTTTCAGGTTTACTGTGTGGCAATTAGTCTGTGGTGATTTAATAAATTGCACATTTGTTAGTTAAAGGCCTTGAAAACATATTTTCCCAAACAACTACTTGCTCGGAGCTGAGCTCAAGTGATGTCACACACTTCCACACACCAATCAAACCAATGCATGGTTATGTTTTTGTGCTTGTTTTTCCAGGTTATCAAGCCAATCAGTTCAGACCACAGACACACAGTTCTGATGGAGCAGCTGAGTTTGTCAGAATTAAACTTTGAATAAATAATAACAATATATCTTTAGTCGAGCATTTAATTTAATAGAGAAATACATGAGATTTAAAAACCTCAACTCTAATTGATTGGTTTAATGTCATTTATAAATGTGAGATGACTCAAGATACCACAAATAAATGATTAATAACTCATGCATTCACAATGTACAGAAAGTCGGGGTCAGAAGAGGCCCACTTTGTTGCTCCAGGGCCTCCTCGCGGCTCTGCCTCTATTCAATGTTAATGTATTCATCAGGTATGTCATGTGACCGACAATCAATCATCAGTGACATTTGTCTCATGTGTACAACTCCAACATGAAGCATCTTTCGAAGTCAGCGGTTCCTGGCCTGCGAGGGGACCACTGCAAGAGTCTGGGCGGCACATTGCCTCGTTTAAGGGGGGCAAGCCAAACAGGTTGGGAAACCACCAGACTAAATGAGTCTGCCGCTGCCAAATGAGATTTCCAATGTCGGGGATTTTCATTATTGATGCCGGAGCATGTCCCCATAATTGAAAGCTGTGACAGGAATGAGAACTTTTTGATACTTAAATGCATTTTACAGCGAACACTTGAGTAAAACGATGGCTGATTTCTCTCAGGTAAAAGATTTATCCTAATGAGGTGTGTGGCTTTGAGTGTGATTGATGGGACAGCTCCTTCTTTATCGCTGCAGAACTCTGTTTCCCTTTTTTCCTTGAAGACGACAGGGATAAGTGAACAAAAAGCACTCGTGGCTGTGCCTGAGCGTGTTTCTCGGCAGATCTTAAGGGAAACATACTGTTCGGCAGGCCTGCAAGACATCGGGTATACGTGTTCGTAAACGCGGCGGATGATGGATGTCTGTCTCCATCAGCGCTGGCACCGTGAAGTGACAGCTCTCTGTAACGGTGACAAGTTGAGGTTCCAGCGGAGACAGATTGCCTTCAGGTGGCTCCATTTTCAAAATCTCACCAAGAATGTGGAGCGCTTAACTTTCCTTTTGAAGGCTGAAGGGCTCTCTGTGCCTTTTATATTCCACATTTCAGCAGGGAGAGAAAGTGGGAAGGGTGGGTGTGGGGGTGGGGGGGTTGGTGGTGGCTCATTTAAGAGTTTGCTTTAATATCTGTCTTTCAGAGATCAGAGGGTGTCATATTCTCACACCTCATATTTCACAGCATCAATCACAGGCCATGTAAAATTCCCTTAAAAGTGCATTATGCAATATAATAGCAGGTTTGGGTGACATTTATCTGCCATGGGGAGGAAGGCTGATTACAGACGTATTGCCTTTTACAAAAAGGATTTCATCACACGGGGAATCTTTGTGAATTTCTCCGGTTTGTCTCGTGATTGCGGCCCATGACTGGAAATTAAAAATGAACTCTGCGCCTCTCCCGTGGATAAACAAGCGTTCGCACATGCAAATGATTACACCTTAAAGCCAACACCAGATGTTTTTTTGGGTGGATTTTTCATAATGGTTTTGGTGACTGGTCCTTAAAACAGTCTGTCTGAGCAGTTGATCTAGATAATCTTTGTGTATGACAGTGAGAGAAATTATTTCAGGGCCTGGTTATTCAGAATTTGTAATGAAGTACTATTTTTTTTTAAAGGAAATACCAGTAATAACTATGTGCAAAACCATTAGAATGAATATTTATGTTGCTTGTTATGAAATATTCATTAAGTTGGTATAAAAAAAGAACAAGGAATGAGACTGGGGAGAGGGATGTGTGTTTACTTGTGTGTATTTGTGTGTAAAATGGGGGCGGTGGGGCCCTCATCACCTATTGCACAGGAGTACTGACAAAACCCCTGGATTGAATATCTGACATCTCTTAACAAAAGCAGCCGCGGTAGCATCTTCCTCCCCTTGTTTGTTTTGTAATTTTCCCATCTCTCCCTCTTTCTCTTTTCTCTCAGCCTGAGGTGATACGATTCCCTCCGTTCATCCGATCTCCACATCTCTCTCTCTTTCTCCACCTTTCATTCCCTCACTTCCCCTTCCTTCCATCTACCCAAATTAAGAAATTAATGAGGGATAGGTTCTTCACCAACTGCCCCCGCAATGTTTACCACTGATGAAATTATAATGTAGGCCCTGCTGTATTATTTATAAGCCAATTAGGGGAAGTGTTACTTGATTTGATGGGGAGTCGACACACAGAGTACATTTAACTAATGGAGACCAAGAGAGTAAAGGGAAGGAGGGGAGGGAGGACAGCTGAGGCGGACTATTCCGTACGATGCTCTAGGATTACGTGGCTAATTGCCCTGCTTTATCTGTCTGTCACGGATAGCCATGCATATTTTAGCGTTCCCAAAGACTTTGATTGTTTGCACTCGTGTTGGGGCTGTAACAAGTAGAGCAGAGGCCAGAGTGGAGTGTAGTTAAAAACTGGCAGCAGGGGAGGCAGGGAGGGGGTGACGGCGAGGAGGAAGAAGAGGGGAGTGGGATGGGGGTGGGTCGGGGAAGGGGGGCGCGCACAAAACTCAGACACTGTGACAGGTGGAGGAAGAGTTTTGACAAGGAGCAAAGGGGTGTCGAGGTGGGAAAATGAAAGGGTGGTGAAAAAAAAAGAGAAAAAAAAAGTCGAAGCCGTTCATTGAGAGGCTGCAATTAGATGGCAGCACAAACAGTAATTAATTTCACTTATTGTAGCCTGTAGCCGAGCTGACCTCTTCTGCATATTGTTAAGAAACAATTTCATAATTCGGTTTTCTCATTTGCATGCCTCATTTGCACAGCGGCATCACATCCAAGGAGGCAACACGGGACAAAAATCCTTGCTGTGAGATGCTGGTGCACCCGGCAGCTGGAGGACTGTGGCTAGAAACCCATGCAGGCATGGGCTGCTGGATGAAGCCATGGGTGGATTCATCGAGTAGCTTTTGAAGCCTTTTATCCAGAAAAATGAAAAACCTGCCTTTAAAATGAGAACATCTGCAGCTTTTCTGTTTCATCAATTAGTGCTGAAATCATTAGTTGATTAATCGATTACTCCATCCACTACAGAAATGTTCTGCTTTCAGTTTCTCAAATCAATCAATCTGGAGACATCATATTCTGCTCTCATTACGTTTTCCTCTATTTCCTGGCCTTTTATAGACCAAACAATTAATTAAAATCATCGTTAACTGGGGCCTTGATGTAAATGTGTCATGGCCATTTGCCAATATTTTCTGACAGTTTACAGATTAAATGACTCATCATAAAATAAACTCCAGCTCATATATGTTACTAAACAATCACTATTATTGATCCTGGGACTGTCTGTCTGCTGTTGGCTGTATCTATCGGAATGATTGATTTTTAGCAAATGTATTTGGGCCGTCCAGGGAGCGCTGCGGGCCAAGACCCCCTGGTGCAGAGCTGGACCCGGGCAGACAGATCCTGGAGGAGCTGGCTTCAGTCTCTGGAGTGGAGCTCCGATGAGCAACTCTGACTGATGAGCTTTTTGAAAGTTGATCAGACACTTATGCTAAGGAGGGGAAACTGGAGCAAAGGCATCCTTAATTATCTGATGAGGGGAAGCTTATCTGAACGGTTTCTTTTTCTCTGCTCTTTTATCCTGCCGGATCACATGGCAGATCTTTACATAACAAAAGAGCTGGCTGGCCCGCTTCATTTAAAAGTCCATCCTGATCCAAAGAAACTCAGCATGTGTTAGTCTCTGCTTAGTCCTGGTCTGAGGGCAATCCACCACGAGGCCCAGCTTTACTACTTTATTACTTACAGCAACACATTCTGTTGTCATTTCCCCCAAATACTGTGCGATAAAGATTTCAGACCCGAGCATATTGGAACATTTATGGGTTTTCTCCCTGCGATGAGTGTGTAATTAATTCACGATTAAAAGTATTAGTACAGGCTTTGTGTGGTGATTTATTTAAAGGCTGGTACTAACGCTGGCTCGGTTTCCTCCTTTAGGAAATGGGTAATAAGATCTGATGCCAGGCATTCTTTAGCTGACACACACACACACACACACACACACACACACACACAGATCCCATGTTAGTGTCTCCATTAGAAGCCCACACATAAGCACAGGAGCCCTGTCACCACCGTCATCACAGTCACCATGTTAACTTATTCATCCCTGTTAAAGCCCATGTAACTGGATAGCTGTTAATTAATATAGCTGTCGGGTAAATGGTTGCCGCCGGACCATCGCCACCATCCATCAGTAACATAATCTTGGGCTTGTTTTCATGCCAGGCCTCAGGCTCAATTAAGATAATGCTATGCAAACGAGGTCTCTCGCCATTAGCCTCATCACTGAGGGGCCGTTTATTGGCATAACTGGGGCACTCCGAAGAACAATTACCGTGGCACCTCCTCCCCACCTATGAGATCAGCAATCATCTGCGAGCATGACTGAGGAGTCACGAGTCGTGACCGCGGGGCGACGACTCGTGGCTGCAGATTGACCCAGGAGGTCCAAGAAGAGCATCTGGAGAGCGCAGACGGCCGATCGCAGCCAAGACTGCAGGCCTGTGACCCGTCTGACGGACGGTATTTATCACCAAGCGATGCAATTATCCTGAAAAGGATGATACTGTTTACATGATTAAGTTGGCACAAAATGACTTAATTACAATCCCAGTAAATGTGGTTTTGGTCAGAGGACATCTTGAAGTCATACTGTGTCAGATGATCCAATAAAATCCTGGTCTCAATCTGTGTCAGACTGTACAATATCAATAACTAGGAATGTCAGATTGTGTGATACCTGGTGAATTATAATCAGAATAATAGATAGATATATAGATAGATATCATGTTGTATCATGGTGTCATCTGGGACGGGTTTACTCCGGGTTCCCGGGATCAGAACCAAGCAGGAGAAGCAGCAGTTAGCTTCTATGCTCCCCACCTGTGGAACAAACTCCCTGAACAGATGAGATGTGCAGACACTATGAGCTCATTTAAATCAGGGCTAAAAACAATGTTGTTTACTGCAGTGTTCCCGTAAATTTAAAAGGTAGCTTATTTTAGTCATTTTAATCCTGAGCAATTCATCTGCTTGTTTTATTGCTTTTAAATCACACTTATACAGTTTTTATTAAATTGTATAAATTGTATGTAAAATGTATTTCTCTCCTTGTAAAGCATTTTGAATTACCTTGTGTAGGAATGGTGCTATACAAATAAATGTACCTGGTACCGCTGTGCAGTTTTTTTCCACTAGCATTGATGAAGCAAAGTAAGTAAAGCAACAAAGGCCTTAAAAACTAGCTAAAAAAGGAGTACATTGTTCTCTGTCAAGGTTACTTTTGTTTCAACACTAATTCAACCACTGTTCACTTAACATCCAAATGTAGCCAAATCATAACCTTGACATTGGTTGTTGTTTTTTTGGTTACATGAAAATCTCCATGTGTGTTTGGACATGCTGAAGTGCTGGATACAAATCAATAAATCAGTGAAAGTGTTTTTAAAAAAGGTGAGGAGGGGGTGGCAGCGGTCAGATGTTGGTCCTGAAGGGGGAGACAGCAGGTTGATGTTGGCAGAGTGGCCATGGTGAAGGTCAGTGAGGTGGGAGGGGGGCTGGTTACAGTGAGGTTTGTGATGTGATGAGAAGAAGTTTGAACTGAATGTGATGCAGCAGCCAGTGAACTTTTTAGGAAGGGGCGACATGGTCTCAGATAGGGATGCATGGTCTCAGATAGGGGGGTCATGGTCTCAGATAGGGATGCATGGTCTCAGATAGGGGATATGTGGTCTCAGATAGGGGGGACATGGTCTCAGATAGGGGCCATGGTCTCAGATAGGGGGGGCATGGTCTCAGATAGGGATGCATGGTCTCAGATAGGGGATATGTGGTCTCAGATAGGGGCCATGGTCTCAGATAGGGGCGACATGGTCTCAGATAGGGATGCAAGGTCTCAGATAGGGGATACATGGTCTCAGATAGGGATGCATGGTCTCAGATAGGGGATACATGGTCTCAGATAGGGGCCATGGTCTCAGATAGGGGCGACATGGTCTCAGATAGGGATGCATGGTCTCAGATAGGGGGACATGGTCTCAGATAGGTGGGACATGGTCTCAGATAAGGTTGACATGGTCTCAGATAGGTGGGACATGGTCTCAGATAGGTGGGACATGGTCTCAGATAGGGGGACATGGTCTCAGATAGGTGGGACATGGTCTCAGATAAGGTTGACATGGTCTCAGATAGGGGCGACATGGTCTCAGATAGGGATGCATGGTCTCAGATAGGGGGACATGGTCTCAGATAGGTGGGACATGGTCTCAGATAAGGGGGACATGGTCTCAGATAGGTGGGACATGGTCTCAGATAGGGGATACACTGTTGCTCTTGAAGTACTACTTTACTCAGATGAGGACCTAACACTTGTTCTATTTTTTAGCTCTTACTGCATCGGCAATGATACGTTGTGGTTTCTTTGTTTCCTTCTTTTGACAGATGTACTTATTGTAAGTCGCTTTGGACAAAAGCGTCTGCTAAATGACCTAAATGTAAATGTAAATGTAAATGGTCTCAGATAGGGGGGCATGGTCTCAGATAGGTGGGACATGGTCTCAGATAGGTGGGACATGGTCTCAGATAGGGGATACACTGTTGCTCTTGAAGTACTACTTTACTCAGATGAGGACCTAACACTTGTTCTATTTTTAGCTCTTACTGCATCGGCAATGATACGTTGTGGTTTCTTTGTTTCCTTCTTTTGACAGATGTACTTATTGTAAGTCGCTTTGGACAAAAGCGTCTGCTCAATGACCTAAATGTAAATGTAAATGTACATGGTCTCAGATAGGGTGGACATGGTCTCAGATAGGGGGTGAGTGAGTGGCATCATCTGCCTTATGAGAGCTAGCAAAATTAAGTGTACCAATATATTTAAAGGCCATAAGGGAATTTGGAGAGCAGTGTGTTAACATCTACTGGGTTATTTTGGCTGCATTCCTCACAGAAAGTTTTAATATCAATGTACAATTTTGAATGGGTTAGAGTAATACAGTAATCTAGGCACATTTAAAGAACACCATTAATTTCATACATCACAACTAGTTTTTGAGTTTGGATGAAGTGTGTTTGGCGATGTCATACGGCCCAGTGGTGGTCGTATTAATTCAATTCAACAATACAGCAGTGGTTGTTGTACACACACCTGAGTACTGACTGCACCAGTCGAGTTGCTAATGATTCAACCCAGAAAGTTGATGTCCAGGGTTGAAGTGTTCAAACTGCCCTTCACCTAACACTGGAGAAAGTGAATTGGAGATTTACCTCTTGAACCTCAACACCTGAAATCACTCTCTACGGGAAAATCGGCACCTTTTTTTAACACCTTTGAACAGGCTGTTACACTGAAAATAAGTAAAATTGTCATTTTTTACTGAGATCATTATTGTAAAGCACAATTTATGACTAAAAAGTTTCATAGTCCTGTGGGCCTGCCATCAGAATTAGTACGTTTCCAGTCGACTTCCTGTGTGCTGAGTCACATTCCCACACATTTTTCCTTCACAGCGCGTTTGTTGTTGATTTGCAGGTTTTCTCCCTTCAGCTGAAGACAAAAGCCACATCTCTGCAATACTGAGGCCTTTCCCATCTGTTGTCTGCTCACACCTCCACTTTGCTACATGACTCACACATTCACACACACATACACCATAGGCGGGCTTCAGCACTAGCGCTAGCTATAATGATTCCTCTGACACACATTGGGGCACATCATTCCACAGCACAGCACAGCTTTGCAGCTCAAGGCCCCTAAACCTCACTCACACTTCTCACTAGCAAGATGCCGTCTGCGAGTGTGCGTATGTGTGTGTGTGTTCACGGCCATAAGGCTGAGAAGTGAGCCGCTCCTTGGGAATTTTAAGAGTCAAGCTCCCCTAAATCTTCTTGTTTCAACTTTAGAAAATCAATAGGATAAATATCCTGTTTGGCCGTCTTGTCCTCAGCCGCCCACCTCTAGCTCACTCAGGTTATCGAAGCGAAGAATCTTGCTTTCACCTCAGGCTATGTTTAAAACAATCCCTGTTTTTTTTAGCTCTGAATGGCCAAGGATCTCAGGTGCCGCTTTTTTTTTAAACAGTAAGCAAGAGGGAGAATCATGTTAACATATGCCATTGGAGAGCGCCACCGGCTAAGTCCTCCAATCGACCTGCTCCGTGTGTGATTAGGCTAGTGAAGCTGAGCCCGGGCCAGACACAGATCGAAGAGGGTACACTCTCAATATGGATGCGAGCCGTGCCTGCTGCGGCCACATGCAGCTGCTTCTATTGATTTTTTTGTCCTCAATTATATAATAGAAGCTCTGTTCTGGATTTGAACTTAAATCACATAGTTTGGCGAGCGAGCATGTCCCATAAATCAAGAAAGCATTTTGACTCATATGAAATAGGATTTTCATCGACTGTATTCGACAGCCCCTCCGGAGAGATTTGCCTGACTACAGTGTGAATGTGCGGTACGAAAGTGTCTGTAGGTTTTCTTCCCCCCCTTCCTCTTATGTGTTCCAGGTGATTGAACTAAAGCCAAAGAGGCACTGACACAAAACTTTGAGTGTACAGTTCAGCAGGCTACAACTCAAGCTCTCACAAATCTGTTTTGAAAAGCCCCTTGGATTAGTTCTCCCAGTACACAGTTGACTCTTCTAATTGGAGGACACCCACTTTTTAGCCATTTGATCCATTGGCAACTTTGTTGAAAGACACATCCCAACAGTCTTTACTCTCCCAGGCGTATCAATATCGATAGGAACATGCAGGTTAGGCCATTGTGAGTGAAAACACAACAGGACACTTACCCTGTTTCATGGCAAACAGATATTCAGCTCAAGCTAACAGCCACTTAAAGTCCAGTTGAGGAACAATTTGACCTCTTAAAAAATACAAGCATGTATGAATAAGAAAAAATGTATCTTCTAGTTCACCTTCAAACAATTAACAACAGCCCAACTAATTTTCAGTCAAACATAGGGATTTCTTGCTAAGAGTTAGATGAAAATTGTCTCTACATTAAATATGAAGCTGGAGTCAGGAGATGCTTAGCTTGGCAGAGTTATGCTCGACAAAGAAGGAAACAGCTAATCCCGTGGTAAAAAGAAATCAATTACACCTCTACATCTCACTAATTAACATGGTATTTTCTGGTTGTTTAATGAAAAAAATAAAAAACTATACATTTTAAATAGAACAAGTTGTGGTTTGACTGGAAGTTATGAACCATATTGACCTTCTCTTTCCGCTTTTCCCTTAAATGCACATCATTTTTTTTCCTAGTCCAGTGTCGATTATTCATTAATCTCTTGTTATGTGTAGCATATATAGCAACTGTCATTAAAAGCTAGCTGGTGTGAAATTTAAACGTTGTTACATTACATTACGTTGTTAAGTTACGTGGTTATGTTATGTTGTGTAATGTCACGTTGTTACATTGTTACGTTGTTACATTACATTACGTTGTTAAGTTACGTGGTTATGTTATGTTGTGTAATGTCACATTGTTACATTGTTACGTTGTTACATTGTTACGTTGTTACATTACATTACGTGTCACGTTGTTATGTTAAGTTGTTACATTATTTTAGCAGAAACTCTGTATCCTGTGGTTTGCAGAACCATACAATGATATTTTGTTACAGTCATTGTCACCAGAGGATGAATCCTAATGAATAAGAATTTCCATGAAATGCACAATCATGTTCCTCTCAGGATGATAATCTGTTATGGTCTGACATTTCATGTATCAGGCCTCAGGTGCATATTGTGTTTAGTGTTAATTAGCAAATGTTAGCATGTCTTAGCTTAGCATAAGAATAACATGACATTGTGAGTATGTGACCATGCTGACATTAGCATTTAGCTCAGAGCCCAGTCCATAAATAATGCCCCATAGAGCCAGTAGCGTGGCTGTAGACTCTGAGTATTGGTTTCTGCTGAAGTGGTGCCCCTCTGCAATAAAAGACTGCAGGAAACCCTGTAGTTAAAAGTACATGAGGTCTTCTTGTGATAAGCAAAACTCACAAAATCAACAAACAATAGAAAGTGAAAAAGAAAAATTACAAATGAGCTTCTCATTATGCACCAGTCTGGCTATGCAAGGAAAACAACAAAGCGTAAGATGTGAAAGTGTTTGCACTGCAACTGGTATGTTCTTAAATCCAGTATTCAACCAGTTTCAAATTATAGATTTTTTAAAAACAGATTTTCAGGCACTTTTTGTATTTAAATTAAACAACCGTAAACAAAGATGGAGTATACAAATGTAATATTTGCACCTTCCATCACTGAGCGCTATGACTGTCACTGTCTAAGTATTTCATGCCCTATAGACCTGGTAAACTGACCCATCGTGCTCCGCTCATGGAGCACAAACATCGACCTAATTTCAGCCGGCCTGTCCTTCCTGCAAACGAGAGCACCGTCATTATCACCGAGTGCCATCAGACACCTGGAGGAGGACGATGGAGAGGCGGTGGCCGAGGATGGCTAGGGGTTCGGTTCGGTGGGAGGGAGGGTAACCTGAGTCTCAGATGCTAATCTTGCCACGCTCAGGCATTTTGGGGGATAATTGTAGCCCTGGATGAGCTCAGGTGATGATGCAAGCGATCCACCGGAGTTAAGCCCCGCCATTCTCTCCAGTTTGCTCTTTTTCCCCGCACCTGTCCTTCTGCCTTAACTTGGTCTTAATCTGCTTCTTCATTCCTATATTCTCCCCTCTTCCCTTAATATAAATATTCCCCAGAATGCCTGACAAACCCGCAGTAAGAGGTGGTGGGGAAGGGTCGTGGGCGTAACTTTAGCTGGAGTAATGAGGCCTAATCCCCTGCTGACTGGGGCCTGTTTAAACAGCTCCTGGCTGAGCCACCCAGTAATGGAGTAATTAACCCCAGCGCCCTCTTCTGCCCAGCAGCTCCTGTCCTCCACAGCGAACGCCCCCCGTATTCCACTCTGCGTGCGTTGCTGCTCTGTCATCGTCCTGGATGTGGTGGGGAGGAAGATGAGAATTGATGGAAAGACATCAAATCAGAGCTGATGGGAAATAAGCTCAAGATGGAGTGCGGGGTAATGCGATGCAGCCCTTCGCTGCCGATTGCTGTACTTCCCTGACATCGTCTTTGTAGTGACTCGTCTTTATGTGAGGAAGCAATATCATATGTGCTGTGTGAAGAAACAGTAATGGGAACAGTTCAAGGGTCATTATAAGCGCCATGAATCACTCGAAGACGACAGAGCGTTCAGGTGTGCAACATATCTCTCCCCACTGATCTGATTTCCAGACAATCATACACGGCAGATTCTTTGTATTTGCTTTAGGTGGGCTCACGAAAACAATCAGCACAATCAAACAGCATACACAACACACAGGCATCCCATCAAGCCAATAGGAAAAGCCTTGTGTGTTCACGTTTCGGCTCTTGCCGTCTCCAGCCGGCTTAACGCGGAGAGGCGCCGAAGCGTTTGAAGTAAGCAGCCACCACACATTATACCAGATGAAATGCTATCATGCGTGGTCGCTGAATGGTTTGTGTCATTAAGAGAATAAGGCAAACAGGGAGCAGAGCATGCTCAGAACCTGCCTGCTCGCACGCCTTTCTGAGGGGAAGGCAAGATTAAGGAGATGCTCAGAGGCTCTCGTCTGTCAAGACTTCAAAGATGCCATCGACACTCCTTGTTTCTGCCGGCGCAGCGACCAAATCGCACACACTCTGCCGCCTCTGTGGCTGTCAAAGCTCCTCTGACATCCCCTTTATCAGGTATACGGGCTTTAATCCAGACACAGATAAATAAATCAACACACAGGGGTCCCGCTCTTCTCAGCGCCTCCTGGTGGCAGGGTATCTGCACAGCCAAGAAAATATCAAGAAATCATTAGTCGTCGGCTAGGGACAACAAAGAAGGGCCAATTACACAGTGCAGAAAGGATAATTAATTCACAATTGTCAAATACGGACGAGCAAAAAAGTAAATTAACCAATGAGCAGTGCAGTCCTTTTCTCTTGGCAGCCACGTCAGATGAATGGGTGCAGATAACAAGCAAGGAAAGAAATCTGCAGTGGCGCCATCAAGGCTTACACATGCTGAATTGGGCTCATCTCCTCCTGCATGCCTGAATTGAATTTCAAAGTATATCTATCAGTTTCTACAAACAGAGAAATGTGTTGCTTTCCACCTTTTTTTTTTTTGCAGCGTTCCATTTTGACACCCAGTGCAACATCTGCAGCAGACAGATGAGAACAGAGGAGTTTGAATTAGAGTTGACACGTCGTACATGCAGGCAGACACGCCGCACATCAGAGCCAGGCCTGCGCGCCGCAATGGACACATCAGTCTGTTTGGATATCGGCGAATTCTGAGCGTGAAAAAACACGGCTGAGTGGGGCCGCGGGAAAGCAATCTGAGGTATCGACAATGAAATAAATACAGAGGAACAAACCAAAGAAACAGCACTGTGTACCCAATATGACTGCTTAAACTCGCAGAGAAGTTCCCGGGAAGGAAAAGAGAAAAAGCGCACACACACACACACACACACACAGAAGCTGGAAAGGCATAGTTGTACCTGTCTGGGTGTATTTCCGTTGGTTCTTTTCATTTTATTTTAACAGCAAAAGCGAGGCAGACAGAGATCACCACAACAGAAATATGATGTCTGAACTGAGAAGAGAGATCTGTTGTTCCATTGTTCTGTTTGTTTGTTTTGAAGACCAGTCTGCCAGCGGAAAGCACATCCCTTTCAGAATACAAAAGATGCCTTAGAGGCAACATAAGTGAAGTTTTATGCTGATGACTGACTGTTTGACAAACATCGGGGGTGAAACTGCGACTCCGTTCTGTGAGGAAAAAGGCGCTGGGAAAAAAATAACAGGGATACCTGGTTAATGTGTAAAAGAAAAAGAAAAAATAAGGGTTTAAAAACTGAAGGAGTGAGAGGACAAAAAAAAACCTAATTTATATCCTATAAGAGGAATGTGAGGCACCCAGGGGGGCCGTGTAAGTTGTGAAAAATTAAAGGAGACGGATTCAAACTGTCCAATTTCCACATCAAACAAACCCCGGGCTCCATGCTCCTGGAGAGGCTGCCTCATATCCAACACATAGCCTGAGAAAAAGCCCCCCACCCCTCTCCTCATCCTCCCCCTGCCTCTTCATCCCCTCCACGAGTCCACCGCTGCAGCCGCCACATTTTTTTCTTTTTTTTTTCTCTTTTTTTACGGGTACTCTCCATTTCCTCAATAACCCCGCTCTCTAATTCCCCTAAGCACTGTACTGGTTACACTAGCCACTGTCTCTCCCCTGCCTAATTATACCCTTGTGAGTCTATTAATCAACTTGTGAATTATTTAAGAAGGAGAGCTCCTCTGCCTGTAACTGGCTTTGACAGTGTGAAGGAGAGACGAGAAGAGAAAGGCAGCGGGTAGGTGGGGGCAGGCTAAAGCGAGGGGGGGACGAATGTTAGGAAGGAAATAAGGAAGGCGGGAGGGTGGATGGAAGGTAAGAGAGAAAAGAAAGGAAATTAAAAGAAAAAGAAAAGAGAAGAGATGGAATCAGGGTCTTCTTGCATATGTCCCCTGAGGACTGGTCTGCCTGTGCAGCATTGCACCCAGACGAGACAAAACCCCCATCAACATTCACCCTGTTTGTTTTTTCTTTTTTTGTTGTTGTTTTTTTCCCGCTTCCCACCCTCTATTTTCATGCATAAGTTTTCATGATAAACAGGAAATTCATGAATATATGGAGTGATACAGTGGGAAATGGAGAAGGGGGGGGGGAGACAGAGGGGTGAGGTGAAGGAAGAGAAAGAGGAGTGAACAGTCAAAGCCAAAGAGTGAGCCGAGACTGGGGGGGCAGCATGCATGTAGACAGCAGGATGCACGCATACTCGCATGTACACACACATACTCAAGCAGATGCAGTCACTTATATTTACACACACACGCTTCGCATTGCAGGTGAACCGGGTCCTTCCGCTGTTTGACAGGAGGCAGCGTCTCCCCGGAGCAGCAGGTATGCGTGGCGATGGTGATGATGGTTGTGGTTGTTAGCGTGCCGGAGTCTGTCCTCCTCCTGCTCCCCTGGTCCCTCCTGCTGCAGCCGCTCCTCATCAGTCGAGAGGAGAGCCTGACCCTTCTAATGACTCCCATCGACACTGACGCCCGCCATAAGCAGCCGGGGCAGGAAGAAACAAGCGTGAAAGTGAGATCATTATTATTTTCATAATGTTTTGTGCTCTCAGTCGGACCCCTGGCGCATCGCCGCGCTGCCTGCAGAATCGTAATGAACTCGAGACGGAGGAGTGTTTTGTGGGCCGAAGAGATGAAATTTATTTCAAAGATGGCGTGTCAGTTTAAAAGGGTCAGTGAACCCAAATGACAAAAACAATATGTTTCTCACTCACCTCTAATAGGATCTAACCACGCAGATAGTTTTGGGTTTCATTTCAAGTTTTGATACATCCACCTCAAGGATTTCTGCCTCCACCCCAATAATACAATGGAGGGGAATGGAATTTCATCCAAGTACTGAAAAGGATGTCTCTTCCTAGAAACAGTGGTACTCAAAGACTATTTCTTTGGTTTAACTGCAGTGGTTTTTGAAATATCTAGTCCATTTTCTAGAAAGAGAAAGGCTGGGCACTTGATCTCAATACTTTTAGTATTGAGTATTGAAAAGTGACAAGTATCAAAGGTTCATATTGAATGCTTGGTATTTAAGCTTAAATGTTTGAAGATATCTGCCACCAACATTTCTGCCTCGACTCCAATATACTTGAGGTCACTGGACTTTTCAACGCGTTGAGAAATTATGTAAGAATCCAATCTGTTGTCTAGCACAGCGTATTGATTACATAAACTAATATTGTTGCAAATACCACGTCTGTGCTTCGATACAGCAAAACAATGCTTTTGTGTTCTCAGTTTGAGGAAGCTAAATATGTTTTATTCCTTTTTTAATCATATGAAATATGACAACCTCCTATTTTCTGAATTCAATCTGGCAACTGATTAAATAATAAATAAACATGCTAAAGAATCAGTCCAAGCATTTAATGTCAACTTTTGATACGTTTTCCATTTATGTTGTCTTGTCCTCCAGAAACTATGTCCACGTTCCTCTGCATCATCCACACACTTTTTTATGTGCACCAGGCTTAAAAGTCCATTCACATTCAATGCATAAGGGTGGAGATAGAAAACTCCAAATCAATAAAACCCAAACTATCTTTATGGCTAGAGACCACGGTAGGAAAAACATTTTTTTTTGTACTTTAGGTGAACGGACTCTTTAATGCTCTGTCCTCTGGGCGGCATGCTTGTGTGTTTTCTGAAAGAGTGTGTGCACATTTGGTGAATGTGTGAAAATGTGTGTGTCTGGGTAGCACATCTCATTAGGCCCGAGCGGTGCTGTTGTCTGCGAGGGTACATAAGTCCACACTGCTCCGTCTCTGTGGGATGTTTATTAAATTAATAAAAAGTTGCTCAAGGCGAGCTGTACAGGGGAATGCCCAGGGCTCGGCTGTGATTGGCACTCTCCGCCGCCCTGCGTTCTCTCCAGGGTCCGCCTGCGTTTGCTTTAACTAACTGGCCGTGACTGAGGAGAGCAGGCTGACATGAAGCCCCTCTCCTCTCCCCCTCTGTACTCCCCCTTCCTCCCATCCATCTCACCCCTCCTCTGTCTGACTGGGCCCTGATCGCTTTGAATGAAGGAACAGGATATCAGTGAAACCTCCAGCCACTTCTTGTTTTGTTGTTTATGAAAAGTATCTCATTTGAAAAGTATCAATTATCCAACTGATTGGTCTGGTTTGCTGTGCATGTTTTTTCAGACTAAACCAAAAGCTGAGCTCACAAGATTTAGCTGTCTTTATCTTCAACTTCCTGTTTTAGATCCACATGCTTTTATTTTCTGAACAGATTTGTTTTTTTAGAGCATGGACATTACATTTACATTTACATTTACATTTAGGTCATTTAGCAGACGCTTTTGTCCAAAGCGACTTACAATAAGTACATTTGTCAAAAGAAGGAAACAAAGAAACCACGACGTATCATTGCCGATAAAGTAAGAGCTAAAAATAGAACAAGTGTTAGGTCCTCATCTGAGTAAAGTAGTACTTCAAGAGCAACAGTGCTAAGATCAGAGTGCTATAGGTAAGGTTTTTTTTTTTTTTTTTTTTTTGGGGGGGGGGGGGGTGTCGAGGGAGGGTGTTAGTGGGTCATGCTATGTAGAGTGGAGGTGAAGTCTGAACAGGTGAGTCTTGAGCCTTTTTCGGAAGATGGAAAATGACTCTGCTGTCCTGACATTGGTCGGGAGTTTGTTCCACCACTGAGGCGCCAGAACAGAGAAGAGTGGATCAAATAATGTTTCCATTTAACCCAATTTATGACTAGTAGCCTGGAGTGCCTGGTGTTTCACGTTAAACCCAACAGGGTGGGTGAGAAGGAGGGAAAGGCCCGTGGACAAAAACCAGACAGAGCAGAGGTCATAGAAAGGAGACAGTTTTCATATTGAAGAGAATAATCAGGCGGAGGAGACTCCTGAGGGGAGGATGAGTCTTGTTTGTTTGAGGAAAAAATTAGTCATTATACAACCATTTCTCACTTCACACAAACACTTTATTTAGACTACCGGCATTATGTTCCAATTAAGCACAAAAGAAATGTCTGGCATTTCAAACTCTTCAGAGAATCTGCATTTCGCCTTTCAGGAAAAAAAAAGAAAAAACAAAGGGAAAAATTAAAATATATTATCATCTTTTAAAAATCCTTTTAAAAATAAACAAGACAAACACAAACAAAACACAACAAAAAAGCCCCACTCTGTCTCTTTCACTTTATATCTCTCTGTCTATCTCGCTCTCTCTAGCTTGGCTGGGCGACTCTCTGAGGACGAGGAAGCTGAGAGGACTCATTTGCATATAAACTGTGAGAGGCAGGGATTGTCATCGGCGGCACATTAGACGCAAGGAGCGCGAAGGGAGAGGATTTTCATGTGCAAATTTCAGCCTCGCCAACTCCACGCATTATTATTTCATCAGCGCCTGAGAAGGAACCCCCTCCGATCCCCAAACCCTGCCATCTTCCCCACGGACACTTCAAGATTCAGACCAAATCCCCCCGCTGCGCCTCTTCCCCAGAAGGCCCCACTACTGAGTAGCTGTTTACACCGGGGCCCGCCAAGCAGGAGGAGTCAATTCGCCTATGAGACGGCCGTGAGATCAGATAAGAGGGAACCGCAGGAAGAGGGAACAGATATACACCAGTTGTGACCAGCAATATTGGTGTTCCTTGCATTAATTGCTTGTAAACTGTGGGGCTGCAGGCTTGCTGGCTTTCAAGTTTAAAAAGGAGATTACAGCCAATTAGCAGGGCCTCTGAAAACCCTTTACCGCCTGGGGAATAGAGGCTGATCCCTAATGTGGGACAGCTGTGAGCAACAAAAGAACAGTCGCAGTCCTGCTTTTGAAAACACACTTGCAAGCGGAGCACTTTCAAAACACACACGTCACATACACTCACGAATATAATCTCACACGCAAACAAAAAAAAAAAAAACTCCCGATTGATAGCAATAGCTGCTAAGAAGTACTATTACGAGCATGAAAAATGAATGAGTACATAAATGCAAGCGTTGCAAACAGACACAAACGTGCACAAAGTACGAGCGTGTTCCCAAAAGTGACAAAACGGGAACAGACGGGGAGGTAAATATGTTTTAAAAGGTGAGGGGAAACGTTTGTGGGTTGGGGAAAATATATCATCCTTTTAAATCAATTTGTCAGCTTCTTCTTAGAGACGCCTTACCAAAAGAGCCGAGTGTTTCCCTGTAAACTGCCATCTTTAATTTCTTTGTCTGACATGCTCCACTATACCACGACACACCAGAGACCGAGCATGAGGTGAGCAAAAGGTTCAAAGCCCAGATGGGAGCAGAGCCTGTGTACCCCTGAGCACAGTGGATTACCTCATTCACTCTCATGTCAAACAGAAGGCAGGAAGAGGAGGAACACAAGTCAAAAGATCTCCACAGGCTCCGTAATCTACGACGATTTATGCCGAGCCCCGCGACTCCCACTTACGAGCCTTGCTCAATGATTTCCTTCTTCCTCTTTATCTATTCTCCCCGTGTTTCATTCCACTTTCTGTCTGTTTTTTTTGTCTGTGTACCTTTCTGTCACGTTCGCTGCACACCTGCACATCTTCAGCTACACCCCGCCATCTTCCTCCTCCCTCGTACCCGCGCACACATTAGCAAAAACAGCTGTCTGCCATCTTTACACAAGCTGCATTTGAAATGCAAGTGTCGAAGATAGCTTCATGAATGTTTTTTTGTTGTTAAGCAGTTGAATCTGGTCTCGTATTAAAAAAAAAATGTGTGTGAATGTGCAGCCATTTGTTCTGCAAGTGTTCACAGTTCCCGTGCTGTGGAATTGTTTTTATTATATAATGAGAATTTTCCAAATGAGACTGAAACTTCTAAAAGGGAACACATAGCACATTTTTCTTACACTTGAAAAGTTGGATTAATTGGCAATTAACCTTTTAACCTTTGCTAAATTCAATGCAGTATGGCGTTTTGCGTAAACAACCTTTGTATGACTAGCTTATGGTTGATAATGTTAGCTAACGTTAGCAACATTTACATACATATTGCTGCCGTGTAACTGACATTACTCGGACAGCTCATTGACTTTATGACATTTTACTTGTGATGTTGTTAAGCTATGGTTTAACTTTAAATTCTTAACGTCTAGACATGTTTTTATGTTTTCAGTTTTATCAAATAAGTAATTACAGCTAGGGATGCACGATATTGATTTTTTGAAGCCGATACCGATATCGATAACTTTCTGCTCCTCGGGACCGATACCGATACCGATAACCGATAATATTGTTATTCGTTTTTGAATGTATATTCAGATAAAATTCAGGTCAAAAACACTAATGACTAAGCTTAGGTAGATTTAGCATAGCTTTGCCTTTTACCAAACACCATACCAGATGTATCACAGTGACATGATAATGTGTTAATACTATGAACAAAAGAAAGCCAAGAACAGTTTTGACTCTTCAATAAAATGACAATATTTATATATATATATATGTGAAGAGTAGATAAACAAATATGTGTATTTCAACGGTATATCTGCACTACTACTGTCTATACCATACACACTCTCTGTCTGTGTGTGTGTCCCTCTCTCTCTCTCTCTCTCTCTCGCGCGCGCTCTCTTTCTCTCTCTCCGAGAGAAAGAGAACGGATAAATACAAGAAGTGTACAAACTTCTTAGTTACAGAAACATGGCGTATTAATTTTATGGGGTTTAATGGAAAAAATAGCTCTGAATGAACAACAGCTGAGCAGAAGCGCTTGTCGACCGCCGCGGAGAAATACGCGTCTGGTCTGAACGGGGGTGCGCGGATCGCTCGCGATTTCCGGCGGCGCGCTGCGCCGCGGCGCTTCCGCGTGCAGGGTGAACCTGGCGTGAGAAGGGAGCGCTCGATTTGTGGATTAACTCCCTCCTCCGAAACCTGTGATACCACAGTAACCACATCACATGCTAAACGGGAGGCGCCTAGAAAAAAACTAACGTCCCTCATCCCAATCCACCCGTAGCACTGTTTTAACACACACATCCTATCGTCGGATTATCGGAGGTATTAATAATTGTATCGGATTTATCGGGATGACGTCATAATTCCTATTATCGGGCCGATAATTATCGGTCCGATAATTATCGTGCATCCCTAATTACAGCAGAAGTAATTACAACTTGTGGCCATTTTGCCAAAATTGCCACCCAGCCCAGGCCTCTACCTCAGATCTGGGAAAGACACCATCCTCACCAAAACTACAGCATTGGTCATTTGTTCAGCTTCTTGGCGGTGTACAGTACACACACAAATACATCTTTAATCCTCACGCAGACTAAATCAGTAGCTTTTAGCAGTGGCTCCACTCACATGATATACACTACTGCATCTTACTTAGTGGTCAACAGCTCAGTGAAGACTGCAAAAGTCATAGTGTAGCACTGTCCAGCTCCAACTAAGGCCCAACAACTAGATCCTCATGCATGGTTAAACATTGTGCAATAGTGATACTTGTTTCCCAGAGAGATTGGAAGGAGATATACGTACCTTAAATGCTACGTTTATATGTAAAAACCCATGGAGAAAGCATTAGCAGAGTATGTGAGCACAGTATTAACTAGCATTAGCACTTCTATGCTACGTGAGCTACTAAAGGTACACTGAATGTAAACACATGTTGCTTTTGCTTTTTAATGATTGTGAATAACGACCCATCCGGCTTTACAGAAATAGTGTTCCTTCTTCAATTAATTGACTTTTGTCTCGATTGCCAGATGATGTGTTATAGATTTAGCTTCAATCTGTATATGTTGAACCTGTTTTCACTGCTGAACTACTGTGACATCATTCAAACGAATATTGCAGAAATTCCAAAAATGACACCATATGTATTCAGTGAGTGCAGTTAATGACAGTGTGGGCTCGACGGGACCTCTTACAACCTGACGGAGTAGCAGTGGAGGGCGGAGTTTAGTAAATGGTCAATTTTGATGATTGATGCATACTGATGGAGGTGCTCATATAGGCTACAACGGAAGAAAAAAATGAATCCCATATACGACTAAAATTACCACCAAACTAAAGATGGTCCAAGCAGCTTAATATTATGATTATGTGCAGAAGAATAAAAAAGGTTCATTTTTGATTTTATCATAATTTTCACCTCGAATTTCCATGTGTTTTTCTGATGAGCTACATCTTGCAAATTATCATTGTTACCTCTAAGAAGCCAGAAGTACTGAGATGTTTTGTAGCATTTAATCTAGTTAGTGAAGAGATCATGGTCAGTGAAAGTGTCTGCATGGCCAAAGTGACGTGACACCATCACATGGCCCTTCATGGGGTCCTGTGTGGCAGGTTCCCGCCTGTTGGCTACATCCAACTTTTTAACAACACAGAAAACAGGGAACTTTGAGAATGTTGGTTTGCTGCAAGGAGAAAAACCCGTGTGGAGAATAAAATCTAAATTGTTTGATCAATCCAAACGTTTCCGCATCACAATTCCATGTCGGCTCATCCTTGCAGAAAATAAAACCGAGGCTTAATCTATGTCACTTTGATACTCCATTATTGCTTTCTAGCTCCAACCTGCTGTCAACTTTGTTTTCCTTTAACAAAGACCACAATATTTCCTTACAGTTCAACTTTTACCATGGAGGTGGCAGTTAGTTTGGAATGAACAACATTGGTAACAACATTTCTAAATGGTTAATTTAACATGGGGATCAAGCAGGTCATTAGGTATGCAAAGAAAAGACAAAACGAAAGACAACACAGTCCCTCAAAAATTACATTCATAAATGGTTTTCTCTAATACATTAAGGAATAAATGTAATTGCTTGCAAAATTTTGTTTCGTCGGTCCATGAAGTGCTACATTCTTCCACAAAGAAATAATGTGGAGATGCTTGGGTTGGATGGAGGACTTTAGATTTAGGCCACAAAAAGGTTATGGTTAGGGAAAGACCTTAATGGGCAGCAGACCATAAGTTCCTGTATAACTTAGAAGTCTCCTGTTCGTCTTCTGTAATGTTCACACTACGAGCGAAAAAGCAACAAGCATTGCCAGCTACATTGTTGGCGAATTACTGTTGAGATATTGCCCAAGGGCTCGTCGACATAGATATGTTGTTTAATTGCACTTGTACCTGGGGAACGGCATTTTTCTTAGATGGAACAGAACAGGGTGAAACAAAAACATGTGATTGGTTGGCATTTCACCGTATCATTGGAGCGATGACAAATGTTGAGACCAGCTTGACTTTCGTAATATGTGTCTTGCATCAGCAAGCGTCACGATGGTGACGATGCTGTCAGGATGGCGTTATGAGCTGTAACCGCTGTATAAGTGCAATATATGCTCACATGCACAAAAATGATGCAGTGCTGGCCGGGCTGTGTAAACATAACACAGAGAAGCTTTGATAACAACACACACAGAGGGAGAGGGACTTCATTCTCTGCTCAGGTAGACATTACTCCACTATGTCTTTACAAAGCAAATAGTTGTTGCTGCTATATTTACATTCTGAATCGTGTATATATTGCACTATATAACCAAGTGCTTTGAGTCGCCTGAACAGAAAAAATATTTGTCACAAGCAGATTTTGGAGAGAAAACACAGGGAAAAAAGGTGGCCATCGATAAATTCATTATGAATGCTTTGTGATTTTGCAGATTCGTTTTCTAAAAAAAAAAAGTGCTTTTAATGACTTCACTCGTTTAGTACGAGTGGTTGTCCCATCCTCTTGCTGTGCTCAGGGGAGTATTTGTTTAAAGCATGACCCTCTCAGGAAAGTCAACAGCTGTTTCCAGTCGGGCGTTAACGGCGTCCCCGCCATCCTTCAACATGATGGGTTTCGCCTTTTAATGTATCGCAGTTAACCACATCCTAATTAGAACTAATGACTTGCTCTTGAAGAGCTCTACAGCTAATTGGCTTACTGAACTGCAAGCAGGGAAACACCATAAGGAGGTCAGGAATTTAAAAAAATATGGAAGTTGTAAGAGGAGCGAGGCTGACCAGAGAAAGCTGCTAACCTTCTTATCAAACTGCATTTTTAATTAGAGATAATCAATATTCAAGGCAATGGATTTACCACAGTTTATATATCCATCAAGAATCATAAATACTTAATGCTTTAAAAAAACATTTCAAACCCCAACACACCCAAATTTTTATTCCCCAAGTTTATGGCAATCTGGCAAATCAGATATTATTAATTATAAATTGAACCATTACAGCACGCTTCAGAAGCTCACGTTCACAAATTGCATCCACAACTGGGGTTGAACATGAATTTGCTCTCCTGGTATTTCCGAAGCTCGTATGCAAAGTCGCCGGGTCTCATTCACATGCAGGGTCCGTTCTGCACCCCGTAGTTTCATTTAGATCAAAAAGACTCAAATAGACAGAGAATCACAGGATATCCAGAATATCTGATCATTTCCCCCCCACCTCACCTTGCCTCAGAGAATCTCAGAGCCTCCAGAGACGATCTCATTAAATCAGAGATGTAAGAACCAGAGAGAGAATATACAACAGAAATACTCCCTGCTATTGTCTTTGCTATAAGACACTGTGAATCCAGGTTAAGTGCTCCGACTATCCTCCATGTTGGTCTGTTAAGGAGAACGGCAGACACAAGTGGAAGCTTTGACAGTCGCACCGCATTAGTGCACTAACTGTAAAAAGGCCTTCCTGGGATTTGTTCCCTAAAAATACTCTCACACCACTGGAAGCTGGAGCCTCTCAGGAGCCTGATTTGAAACCTTGCAGCCTGAGGACAAGGCAAGAAAAGGTGGTAAAATAAATAAAGATAAAAAACATGCCCCCAAACCGCTCCTATTACAGACACAACGTGGCAAACAGTAGAAAACAATAGAAAACAGCGCAGAGCAGGACGGAGAGCGATGGCATCTTGGGGCACAGGGCTGCAGGGCTAGGTGGGGGCCTCCTGGGCGGAGGTGGAGGGAAGGGTGCTCTAATGGGCTCAGGGAGGCTGGCTAGCCCTGCTGGAGGCCCACAGGAGGCCCTAGCCTGTGGTCTTGCCTTGGGCAGGCCTGCCACAGCAGCAGTCAGGTGGGCTGACAGACTGAGGGAGAAGAGGACCTCCCCATGTGGCCTGCCATCAACCCCCCACCCCACGTCCCCCTCCCTCTGCACAGATATTAAGGTCTGGGGAGCAACAAGCTGTGCAGAAACAAACAAAGACGGAGATTTAACATCTTCAGGTTGTGTCTGAGCAATGAATCTGTGCTAGTTTTAAATTCAGACTAAAGCATGTGTTCATATCTCATAGCTGCCTGATTAAAAGTTAAACACGAGCTCATGCAACATGGAGAAGAATGAAGTATGAGGTTTATTAATTAATGGTCATTTACAAAGTTGAATTAAACATTAACACTAGGCCTCTGCACCCACATATATTAGTATAAAGTTTGTTTGGTGTCGTTTGTAAAAGAAAAATACATCAATGTGAATCTGAGCTACAACACACACAAGGCTTATCTCTCAGCTGTGTTATGGAGCCGCTCTGTACTTATACAGTCGAACCTTTGGCCCCAATGCTCCCTGAAGCCCTATCCATATAGCCCACTGTAGGAGGTAAAGATCAGGGCGGCCCGGCCTGGAGTCTCCCCTCCTGACCGGCGAGGCGTGTGAAGCCTCTGGCATGACTCTCAGCATGGGAAAAGTGCAGCTTTATCACCGTTGCTCAAACATTCATCACACAACCTCTCTTGCAGAGAGCTCCAAAGGGAGACAATAGTGCCTCCATCAAGTCCCATCTGAAGCTGCCGATTTAGGCAGAAGGTGGCAGAGAGGCAACTTCAAAGTTTTCAGGGCCTGGGTCGACGCACATATCACACCAAAGAAGAAGAAGGAGACAGCCGAGGAGGGGCAGCTCTCCCCAGTCAGAAGGGAGGTCATTATCAGGCCATGTTTACGCCGGCACAGAGCACACTGATGTATGCTGCTGTTTTAACATTTGGAAGATGGTACTGCAGCCATCACTGCAGGCAAAATAGTTTATGTTCCTGTGTGTGTTCTACCAATGTGTGTGTGTGTGTGTGTGTGTGTGTGGTTGTTCCAAAAGTCTACCGAGACGACACTTTAAAAGGGATTTGCATTATTTCCTGAGGTGAAGGTCAGTGTTTCCCCAGTGAATATCCACATCTTTGCACAAACAGCAAAATAAATACTTTATACAATAAGGCAGCAGGAGAATTCACTGCAAAAGCACCAGATTTAAAAAGTCATTTGGTTTGTTATGGGCTCCTTTTTTTGGAACAAAACATTTAAGTTTCTAGTTCCAAAAAATCTAATTGTTTCGGGAAGTCTGGCTTGACTTGAACCCGCTGATTTGCTCTACTTTGTCTGGTTGCTCAATGTTTACACTGACGGACAATTCTGGAAATAAGAAAAACTGCACATTAGATAAAATAAGAATTACTTGTCTAATGAACTGAATGTGTTATCAATCATTGAAGGGATAATGATCAGGAATTCACTTCACCTGTCTAACAGGTGTGCAAGACAATAGTTATAAATATGATATGCATCATTTTCACACACAAAATAAGGATTATAATAATTACAAAACGCTTATAAAATCTGTTTTGCATATACAACTTTAGTACTGAAGTCCTTATTAAGATGAACACAGAAAAGAGTGGATGTGAATGTTTCGATTAGGTGAAAAAATTATTGTAAATCTTTAAACTTAAATAAGTTATCAAAGATCTTTTGGATTTGTGATGAATTGAATTATTTGTTAGTGGGTCTCATCATCAGCCGGGCAGTGCTACGACTTGAGCCCGATTTCAAGCACAGGTGGTGGCCAGGTGAGGTCAGCTGTACTGCAGTTCAAGTAGTTCAATGATCTGATGTCATAAAAATCGCTTATAAACTCCAGTGGACTCCAGCGTGAGCATGCATGTTGTACTTGTTTGTTTAATCCATCCGTACAGCGTGTCATTACAAGTGGTATGTTTTTGCATCGCAGAGAAGCTGAATAAAATATAGGGTGTGAGTCAACTTCACAGGGAAGATTAATAACATGATACAGTGTCTGCCAACTAATAGGATGAGTAAATTGCTCTGTTTTGCACTATATGGCCATTAAAACAATCAAGAAGAATGAATGCACATTTATTTCTCTCGGTGGCAGAGATGTTTACAGACCTGCTGTGCCTACTCCTGTATATACAGACCAGTTAACCCATATTTCGTAAACACACAGCGTGACTGAGAATAGAAAAACAAAGTCAAACTATGCCATATCACTGGTGTCAAGTGAAGTATGGTTGCATATTTGCATTGGAAATCTGGCAAAGTGACGATAACAACCTCGTGCACTCTCTCGCGAGGCGAGAAGAGGGTTAAATGAACAAAGCCTTGAAAAAGAGTCCAATTCTCCAGCTCCTGCCCCACTCCTCGCAGTTACCCCCACAAAGTACACAAGAAAAAAGAAAACAGTATCATGCATATCATTCATTAGCAGCAAATAAAAGAAATTCTCTCTAATAGTGCCCCCAAATCCCCGAGCTCCCAGCACCACGGAGCGGGGAACTAAAGAAATGGGGGAGAGAGACGCAAAAGGAAGCCGTCTCCCTCAAGTGCTTGTTAGGCCCAAATTATTATGGCGATGAATAATTTTAAAAATAAATAAGAAAATAAATAAATAAAAAAAAGAAACATTTATAGATCTAAGTATTATCAGAGGAGCCGCGGGTCTGTTGCCAAGCTCTCTGGGCCCGTTTGAAATCCTCCTTTGTTTTTCACTTTGATCTTTAACTGCTAACCTATCCATCGCTTCACCTGATCCCCCGTTAGCGCTTCTTCACCCACTTCCTCGCGTTAAACTTTTCTCCACGTGGCACGCCACTGCCCGCACTAAGTGGTAATCATAACCGCATCATCATCATCATCTTTCTCCTCGTTGTCGTCATTAACTTTGCGTTCTTTCACAACAATAATTAACATACTGCACAGGGAGCAAGATTAGGCAGAGAGATGCAGGAGTAAATGAGGGAGTATAGAGGAACGCGGAGCAAAGAGACGAGGGAAGGAAGCCATGTTGTGGAGGAAGAAAGAGAGGAAGGAGACATGAGAGGAAAGCTGCGACCAGCTCATCTACCCCTCTTTCCTCTAATCTTATCACAATTTCTCAGCGTTCCTTCCCTTCCCTTGTCGGGAATCAGAAACAGAATCCGGTTTATTATTTCGTCTCTTTTCATCTCATTTCCTTTCCCTCTCATCTACTTACTGTATATGTTTTCTCTTGTTTTCCCTTTCCTCTCCTCTGGTATCCTTTACATGCACCCTGTCCCTTCTCATGTAGTTTCTCTCCTTTTTCACTTCATCTATTTTCTCTACTCATTCTTCTCTTCTCCTGATGTTCCCTCGTTCTTATTTCATTTCTTCTTCCCTCGCTTCCTTCTCTTCCCCTCTGATTTTTCTCTCCTCTCATTCTTTCTCCTGTCTTCCACTTTCTTCTCCTGTATTTAGTTTCCTCTTATTTCCTAGTTGTTTGACCCCCTTTGCTTCTTTTCCTCCCATGTCCTTTTCTCTCATCTACTTTCCACCTCAGCTGTTTTCTTTCCCTTGCCATCCTCTTGCTTTCTCTCCTCGTTTCCTTCCTTTAGTCCCTTTTATTTGGTCTCTTTTCCTTTTTTCTTGTTTCCTCTCATCTTCTCCATTTTATTCTCCTCTTCTTCTTCTTCCCCTCTAATTCTTATTTCCTTGTCTCCGTTATTTTCTCTCATCTCATTCTGTCTCCTTCATCAACTTCTGCCTCTTTTTGACTTCTCCTCTTGTTTAATATTTTCTGTTAATTCTTCCAATGTCCAATCCATTTTGGTTTGTTTCCTCATGTTCCACTTTTCTCATATCTCCACTCACATACTTCTCTCATTTTCTTTCCTTTCCTGATTGCATTTTATCTTTCCTATCCTCTTCCTTTGTATAATTTCCTTTATCTCATCACCATTTCTCTCATTTGCATTAATTTCCTCTCCCTTGCTTTACCTCCTCTCATTTCCTTTTGTCTCATCTCGTTTTGTCTCCTCTTCCCTCCTCATGCTCTCTCTCCCGTCTCCTCTCAATGACTTTCATCTCCTCCCGATGTCTCTCTACTTTCATCTTGTTCCCTTTCCTCTCATTTCCTATGCCCTCATCTTATTTTGTCTCCTCTAATCTATTTCCCTACCATCTTCTTTCTTTTTCTCACTCTCATATTTCCTATGGTACCTTATCTCCCATTGCTTCCATTTTCCTCGTCTCTGGTTTTCCTTTCTTCCTGTCTCCTCTCATCATCATCATCATCATAATTTTGTTTCCTCTTCATCCATCTCATTTCCTTTCTCATTTTTCCCACTTTCCTTGCTTCCTCTCTCTTCGTTAATTGTCCCTCTCATTTCCTTTCCTCCCATCTAATTTCTCATTCCCCCTTCTCTTTTCCAATTCCTTCCTCTTCCCACATTTCTCCCCTCCATGTTTCCTCTCCTCTCCTCCTCAGAGAGGTCATACACCTCCAGTGCAGGGACATCTCAACGCTGTGCTCTGTACCCAGCCCATGATTAATATTATAATGAGACTTATCCCAACATCCCTTCCTCCTTGTACACTTCCCCACCTCCCCCATCTTTCCTGGTACACTTCCTCACCCCTCTACCCCCCTTTGCTCCCTGAGCCCCCGAGTGGCTCGCTTGATTCTGTTTCATCACACATCAAACAGGCCTGACGCTCTCCACGCAGGCAGGACCCAGGGACTGCAACATCTGCACGGGGAGGCATGCAGGGGTGTGGAGGGGGGGGGGTGACTCCGGCCTCTGAGGGGAGGGAGGACACGGCGTGCTACGAGCAGATGTCACCGGGACCCGAACAGCAGGCTGGGGGGATGCCGCGGGGAAAGAGAGACCCAGTGAGGGACCCACCCCTGCAGCCCAGCCTAGGGAGTCTCTCCTAACACTCCACCTCTGCTCACCTCTCCTCTCCTCACCTTGCAGCCCAGCTCCCCTCCTGCTCCCCCTCTGCTACTCCTTTTGACAGTACAATTAGGTAATTAGTCACCTCAGCGCTAATAACCTAATCATTACTTGTCCGCGCGTGTTTTCTCTCTATTTTGAAATCTGTGTCCTCCACAGGCACTCCCCTGAGTCCTGACGTGGAGGTGGAGGGGCAGAGGAGGCGAACAATTACCTTTGTCTGGCTACTCCCTGTAGCACAGAGAGAGCCAAGGCTCTGATCCAGACCAAAGTAAAGGCCCTTTTTAATGGAGACAGAGAGCCTGCTCTTTGGAGGGGGTCAGGATCACTCTCACATCCATTAACACCAGAGCTATTTCATCACTGCCACGTTCTGGCAGGCGGCCGTTGTAGAAGGAATGTGATCATCAGCCTCCGTTGAGCGCAGACACTGACATTTCCCCAGTTAGTGAAAGTGGCAATCGGGAGCTTTCGCTGTCAATGAGTCATCAAAGGGCTTGTTTGAGAACAGCTGTTGACGTCAGTGCACTGCCAAAAGCATTAACCCTAGTTGAGAAGTGAAGTTTTTTTCTGAATTGCTGATGATCCTTTCATCTGCATGGGCAACATGCAGATCTCAAAGTTCACAGAAATGTTATCTGTCATCAAAAAGGGGATCATCTTTTGACAGCATTTTTAAAAGACTTTGGAAAGGTTGAGCAGAACAATGTTATTAAAGAGTTTTTCTGCATGTTTCATTCTTATTGAGAATTAATGTCAGGGGGGCATTTCTTATTGTCTATGAATCCTGGTGTCTACATGATAAATTAATACAATTTCAGAAGACAAAAACAGCGTAAAAAAATTAATTACATTCACTAGGATCGATTATGTATTTATCTTGAAAAAAAAGGCTGAAGTCGCATAAACTCACACAGAGGTCAGAGAAACATTTAATAATGCTGTAGCACTGTCTTTCAGCTGACATTTCCTAGATTTTTTTAACTCAAGGCACCAATCATACTTTTCCTTTTCGAATATTTTTCAATTCTCCACAGACTACAAGTTTCCCAGCAGCACAGAAAAGCTGCTCATCTTTGCCATGAAACCACCCTCATCCATTCCTCATAATCTAGTCTCATGTTTGGGGTTTGTGGAGTTTGGATCCCCCGCTGTGCTCGCAGCGACAGCCGTCGTGTCATCCTCTTTAATATTCAGATTTCTTCAAGCCAAACAGCTGTTTTGCATGGCAGATTGAATTAGAGCTGGTGCTGACTCCTGACATTCAGGTGGCAGATAGAAGGACCGAGACCTTGAATTACGGCGCGGCGAGAAACACATAAAAAGAAAAGTTGGCGTTAAAAAATTCCACTCATATCGTACCGATGAAGAATTGCAACAGACTCTTCTTTTTAAATGTACTGTGGGGGTTGTTAGTGTGAAATCGTCACATCGTGTACATCCATACTTGTATATAAATTACGTTTTACAATGAATAAAACATCTCGACTTCATGGAGACAAGCGTCAAAGCACAGAGAGAGAAAATTAATCGCTGCAGCCACTAACAATATTTCTCCTCCGTAAGAAACTGCTGCAAATGGATTTCATGAGCAAGTGCGTGGTAGGCAGCAGCCTTTATTAGACGCAGCTGAATGCACTGCTTTTGCTTGACGGCAAAGTCTGTGCACTTTATCACGGTCCGGTTAATGAGAGATAACTTCCCTGCGTCTGCGGGAAGCGAGTCCAGGACCACAGCCCCCATGCATTTTTTATCAGCCGCAATTACTCAGAGCTTGTTGATATTTCTCATTTGTTTCATTTGGGAACATTTGCATCAGATAACCAGAGGCCTGCTGTAGGGCTAACTGAGCCATGCTGCAGTAAATTATAGGTCTCCGGCTGCAAGACAACGTACGGAAGATTTGCTAATGGCCAGTGCTGCAGCATGAGAGGTCAGCTGGTTCATTTTGACGTTTAGTCTGTTGTCAACTCTCGTGGGTCAAAACGTGTATGTTTGCTTGTTTGGCAGTATCTCCTCCTCCTCCTCCTCCTTCTCCTATCCAATCAACAGAATACATTTGGTGTTTAGGACAAAGGAGAACTGATTAGATTTTGGTTCATGGTGCAAAGCCATATTCTAGCAAAGTGTTGAACAATGTGCCTTTCACTCACACGCACACACTGACTTGGGTTTGGTGCCTTGCTCAAGGTCACTTTTGACATGTGGACAGGAGGAGCAAATGTCAATCAAATGTACCAAACGCGATCCACTTTAAAACTAATTAATCCAATTGTTTCTATTAAATTTGGTCGATAATTAAATGACACACCAAAAAAGTGTCAATATCAAATCAAATTTAAGTGGTCTGGTGAAACATAACTACCATTAGTCTTAAATTAATTGTGCATCATAAATTGCATGGCACATATCACCACTACTTCAGCAACAGCACCCCTTGGGCATAAACGGGGTCATTAGTGTCCATTACTTGCACCTTTGAAGTTCTTTAAATTCATCCTCAGTTTGTCTATCACTTTGTGTTTTTTCATCCAGTCACTCAGATTAAAATGCAATGTAAGACTGTGAAGCCTTTGTACTTTCTAGTTGACCCACGATTGTCAGCTTGCCTTACAAATCAATGCATCTTAAAACAATGGTTGCCAACCCCAACAAGGTCGGGAGTAGCAAGTAGCATGATTACCAAGATAGGAAAGTGATGTTTTTCTGCTACACTTAATTAAGTATATATGTTATGACTCTTGTGTACTATTATTCAGATATGTGCAATTAATTAATATTAATAGTAATATAATATTACATACACACACCACCATTGACAAGTGGCCACAAGCCAAGAGTAAAAGTAAAACAAGATAATTGCATGGTACTGTATGTTCTATTTCTGTGCCACGCAGCACAATCAATCATAATTAGCAGCAGTTCACATCAATTAATGCTGCAGTCTTGAAGTAGAGATGAAGGGCTGAATATCAATATCTCCCTGACAGGACAGGGCTGATTGACAGGCGGACTTCTAACCCGATCACAGTGCAGAGACCAATGGTGGCTGCTTCCAGGTGTCTCGGATTTGTTGTAATTGACAGGTGCAGAGAGACATCCGGGGTCCTGGTGGAGCTCCGCGCCGTTTATGCAGATTAACACGTCAAAAGTACAAATGAATAAATAAACTGGTAAGCACAAATCAGGCATTTAGCCTGAGGGGACGCCATCATTACCAGATTAAACAAAGTGACTAATCACAAAAACAATGAGCTTCAGAAGTGGAGGAAGTCAAAAGACGCCAAAGCTTAGGGGTAAAAAGCTAAGTCATCCTAATTATTCAGCTGTATGCAAACAAAGATATGAATTCATAATGGAGCAATGACAGATAATATTTTTATTTTTCATCCGCCCTCATAGAGTATGTGAAGCTGTGAGATGCCTGCTTTGATGAAAGTGACTCGACTTTCAACAGTAATTTACATGAGGACATATAGGAGAAGTGGATGTTTTTGACGATGGAAATTGCAAGATTCAAACCGAAAATGAGCCTTGAGGACGGGATCACAGGGATGGCACAAATTCCCAAAACAACCCGCCAGCATGACTACCTGAGGGAGAGGCCTCGTGGGAATACTTTGGGTCAGTGTAAAGAAGAAGTCGGGACAACAAGATAACGAACAAACGAGCCCCACGCAGGGTGTTTTGACACTAAAAAGAAAATCCTTCTTCCTTTGAAACCCAAATGAGCGGATGCGAGGTCCTTGTTCCAAACACACAGCCGTGCCACTGCCCATGAAACAAATCCTTAGATGTTTGAGTCGGAGCCACAACTGCTGGGTTCTTTTTCACTGTGTGTGTGTATATATATATATATATATATATATATATATATATATATCACCGAGCTGACCAGAGCAGCCGTAACCTCAGCTTGAACTTTCTTCGTGCTTGGACACAACTCAGCTGTAAACACATCACTTCTCTTAAATTGGCATAAAAGCGCCCCTGGATTCCAGACTTCCCTCCACGCACCGCAGACACCAGCCTCCTTTGACCTTCAGACCAAGCCGCGGCCCGAACCTCGGCTATTGATTTTTCTAACTATCTGTTTACTCCTCGTCTGCACACTTTCCCAGCTGCTTGGATAGCATCGTTTGCCCCGAGGCGATCAGCAGGGCTCAGCTTGTTCCAGTCTTTGATCATCGTTCAGCCAGCGGATTAACATATGCACACTCTCTTCCTCCCTTTGTCGCTGAGCTTGATAATAAATCTACGGCCTTCCTCTCTCTCTCACTCCTCCCTCTCTCTCGCTCCAATATGGGACGAGCCATGAATCAATCACCCCGCTTTACGCCTCGTGTCCGACATGGATGCAAATCACAGAAGGATCTGTGCGTAAAGCTCTGCTTATTACAACCCGATGCCTGACTCATTACAACCCGCTCATGCACATGCATGTCGCCAAGATGAACAGCAGGTAGCACGCGTGAAATACAGCAACGCTGGTGGAGACAAAACACAGACATGCGAGATTAACCGATTTCCGCGACTCTTATCTTAATGGAGGCCAAAACTAAGCCTCACACACTTTGCCAAACCTAAAAAAGAATCGGAAGCTAATAATGTTAATTATCGCCTCATTCAGGGAGGTTACAGCTTTGTCTAAAAGAGGCTTAATCTAAGGGAGACTACAATGTGGAGGCTCGCCTTCAAACCTGCCCTCGCTGTGCAGTAAGTGCACTAATTAAGGTTGGTTTAAGCCTACAACCACCCCAGTTAGCTCACTTAAAGGGCCAGGGCTTCTGGGCTTTAGAACAACACTCATAAGGACTCTGCAAGTAGGACACTGAGTAAATGTGTGCAGAAAAAAGAGAAAGTATTTCAAGGTAGACAGGTGACTTTTTTTTTTCTTAAAATGCAACCTATGTGGTTTCTCTAATGGCCACTGTTGAGACACGCCCTCGCTCCCCGTTGCCTCTCTTATTTATTACGACCTAATTATATCAGTGTGTCAGCTAACGAAACCAGCTCCTTGCCCTAAATGCCGCAATGCTCTCGTGGCTGAGCTCGTACTTGCAGACCTTATGTTTCCGAGCCGTGTACCATTTAACCACGGCTTCTCGAGGCACACAGGGTTGTTTAGCCCGCACTTTTTCCCCCCCACTCAGTCCATCAAGCATGCAACGGACGAGGCAGAGGAGCACATGCTGTGAATAAAAATACAGTAACAACATGAGCTGAGGACTGGCAGGAGGAGGAGGAGTGAATTTGGACGAGTTCCCCTCCTCATCATCAGCGTGTCGGCCTGAGTGGGCCTGCGAGGTGCCTGAGCTGGGGCCCTATTAAAAAACTGAAGCCCAGTTTGCTGGAAAAGATCCGTCCTCTCACCTCGGAAAACAACAACCCCGCTCGCCCCGACAGCGAGACAATCAACCGTGCGCTGCTCGGGGTGAGGCGGCGGTGACCCGGCGTGCCGAGATGAGGCCGGTTCTACACACTGATGAGCGCTTTCACAGACATCAAACGGGGGTGCCGCAGACCTCCCCACGACCTGCGTGTGCTGCCTTGTCTCCTGCTCTCTGCTTTTATTTGAGGTTGATACGGGCAGACGGATCGGCAAATATCGATCACGGCTCTGTAAAATTCTCCCTCCAGGTTTGAGAGGTGATTACAGGCCCTGGACCCAGCTGATGCAGACTGGGTGTGTGTATGTGTGTACATTCAGATTTTTCCTCCCCTACCTGTCAGACAGGCCGAGGACAGCAGCCCCATTTTCTTTGGTTCGAGTGTCTCCAATCATCTGCAGAAGAGAGACATCTTTAAAAAAAACACCCAGACAGACAGGCAGGCAGGCAGGCAGGCAGCAGGCAGGCAGGCAGACACACTGTACAACACAGAAAATAGGTTATAAAGTGCGGAGAATAATGCATGTGAATCCCAATCATCGAAATTCAAATGATTTGGATGCATCCCCAACCAGCCCTCCTCTCCTTGTCTGCCTTCTGTCGAGGCCTCAGAACTCACCAATAGGATCGGAGGGAAACAGGCTGCAGATTCAGAGGGTTTGCATTAGGAATGGCCCGTTATTAATTAAGCTTGTGGGGAAGAGTTTTTTGACAGCGGCTCCCGAGGCGGCGAGCGGTGTGGATCTTGGCGCTGACCTGGCCCAGCAGGGGTAGGAGCTGTGTCTTTGAGGTGGTGGTGGTGGTGGGGGGGGTAGCGGGTAGAATGGGTGGTGGGCGGGAGAGAAAGAGGAGGAAGAGGGTGGGGAGGGTTGGGGTGCCTGGCTCCATGCCGACAGCCAGGCCTGCCACGTCTGCGTGCCCGCTTTGAAGTGTCACCTTGAGGGAAGAGCCGATGGCCGGGAAACCGGGAGGGCGGGAGCCGCGGAGAGGAGTGGCACGGTTGGCATTGCCAGACATGGCGCTTTAATATTGCATGGGCTCCCGTCCATCTCTGTACACACTCAGGACATTCCTTCTGCTTGATTTAGTTTGAAAGTAGATCTTTGTTTTTTTTTTCTTCTCTCCTTTCCCCTCCTCGCTCGCCATGCTGTGGCTCAACACCTGTGCTGGTTTTGTGCTCATTCTTGCCTGAACAAATGTCAAGCTCTGCAGTCACAGGAACTTTAACAACTCCCTGCATTATCAAAGCTGACAGTGTTGCAGTGGGCCTGCTGGGTGATGTAAAGCTGACGCATTAGGCTTCCACATTTAATTATTAGACTGCAAAATCATCTCCATCTTATCAAGTCAGTTCTATCTGAAACTGATTTGAAAAATAAAAAGATTAAACAAAGCTAGACATATTCAAAATGTTTACTTTTCAAACATGGTGTGGTGAGAATATTTAATCGTGTTTCCTTAAGAGGGCAACCTTAGAAAATGTCCATTTGTATATTGTATAATTCTCACTGATTTGAGAGAAAAATATTTTGTATTTGCTAGACTTCCAGTTATCCCCACCCCAAACATTTCCCTCTACCTTTATGCAAATTGCAACAACAAAAATAAAACAGTTTGCTCCACGAGAATCAAGAAAATTAAATCTGGTTTTAGAAAATTCATGAGAAGAGTTAACCTGCAGAGAGTTCTGACAGACTTTCTTTGCTAGTTTGGAATAAAAAACACTTGAAGGACTTATTGACAAAACTGACTTAATGAGAAGCAGTTAATGATTATCTTTTGCCTCAGAATGAAAATGAAGAGATTGCTAAATCGATAATGATGTGCCTTATTGGCTGACTTTCCGTAAAGTCTAAGAGATATTCACTCTGGTGTTGCTAATTGCTAATGCTGCTTTCATCGCTTCCTCAAATGGCGTCTTCCTTTGCGAAAAGGAAACCATACCACAGGGGACTGAACTTAAACTTTTAATATTTCTCTCCAGTCGCGCTGACCTGCTGCCAGCACAGTTACGGTGCACGTCGGAGAATCAAACATGGCGTTAGTTTGAGGAGATGCATGAGAGGGAGTTTATCAACTGATGCTGCAGGAAGGAGGTGTTTTGAAGTGAGGAAAAACGTATTAAAAAAAAAAAAACACTCACACTGCATGCACTTTCTACCCACTTTAACAACCGTCCCAGTTCACAAATAGCAGTTTTAACTCCCCTGATTAGCACTGACATCTGCAGCCTTTCATCTCTCCCTCCATCTTGTTTTTTTAATCAGATTAACCCAAACGGGCATCCTTTAATGGCCTCTTTTTTAGGAAAGCTGAAAGAGGAGAGATAATTAAAATAATTAAACCGCAGGGACCAGTCTGTGCACGCTCATCTCTCGCTCTTTTCCTTTCTTCTTGCCTTTAAGTTTGGATTCTGTCTTGCTTACTGATTCAAGCAGCACAAGAGAGAGAAAGACTCATCATCCTCACTTGATTGCATTAAGTTGACTCTCGGAGGTCCAATTTTTCCCTCCTAAACCAACAGCCAATGTAGGATCTGATCTTTAGGTGCATGTCAGCGATCTAAATGTGGAAGTAGAGGGGGGAGGGCATGTTTCTAAACAGCCTTTATGGACCATATTTATTTAGTCAGTGAGTGTATTTTGCATAAGGCCGAAGATAAAAAAAGGGGGGAAAAAGTATCCTCTTTAATGATTATTTATTCATGGACTTTTAAGCTTTTAATGAGGACAAATGAAGCCGTTTTCCAGAGTGTCAGTATGTAGTATGCTTACCAAAAATATTCTTGTTTAGCATTTTCTGTTGCACTGTGTGTCCGTGAGGAATAAACACTAACATTTAAATATAACTAGGAGTTTTGGAGCGAGACTTTTAAGTGATCAGATTATCTTGATTTTGCATGAATATAAAATTTCCCACAAGTTTTGATCAGACTCGGAGATGATGGTGATGATTTATTAATTTGAAATAATGCTTGTAATTGAACCTAAATGGATGACATGTAATTAATGACCACTGCATGTTTTAAAATATATATTATTAGAGGGTGGATGCTTGTCAAAATAAATGTTCTCACTTTTTTTCAAACTAAAACATGCACAGCAACTTTATCAAACAATGACCTTCCGAACTTGACAAACGTATGCTCTTTTATATCAATTATTCACTCACGTGTAATTTATTTTCATTCATATGAACACATGTGTCGTGCGATTGTACCTTCTCAGTTCTACACTGACAAGCCGAGATAAAAAACAAGAAGTAGGCTATACGGCACCGTCTGAGTTATATTTTGTGCTATAGGTGTACATATCTTGAATATGATAATTACAAGTCATCAGATGAATTCAAACTTTACTTCCTGTCAAAAAGAATTTAATGAATTATTGCATGAGGATTTTACCGAGAGCAAGAGCCCCGACATCCTCCTCGGAGTGCAGCCCCAACTTTACACAAGCTCGGATGTCTTTTTCCCTCCTCATACACTTTCACTTCATTCAGATCATTTTCACAGGGCTTCATTTCAAGTTGGCACAAAAAAAGGGAAAGATCCCTTTGCTGGAAATACTTAAGATTTATGTTTAAATTTTCATGGAATCTTTGAGAACATTGAGGAGCAATTTCACATTTGCACTGACATCTAATTTCTCAAGTAGAGTCTGAAAGCACAAATTGCCAAGGATTCCCTATGTGCCCAATTATCCTGCATCAATTTCCTTGACCCTGCGGAATGCTGGTAAATTAATCATACCACTTTTTTTCCTCTTTTTTTTTGGACTCTCTCTCGTGAAATACATATGCACACGTTTGATAAACTAATCATACTTGGTCGGTTGTACTCACAGAAAATGATTCAGTCCTGGAAGCAGGATGAGAGTTAACAGCAAGGCCCAGGGAATTGGAAGCTGATAAAACACACACACACACACACACACACACACACACGGTCACATATATACATACACAAAAATTACAAAATGTTGTTAGTGAATAATGTTAAGCTTTTCCCCGCTACTATATACATATTTGTTAATCAGATAAATTGATGAATTAGACAGATTAAATTGTATCAATGTAGGTGGATGGACATTTGTTTCAGCATCAATAATATTGCTGGTTTTGTTTTGTCTGCAGTCTCAACAGAACATGTTATCTTTTTTGAGAATGGTCATGATGCTATTTCTTTACAGATTAACATCAAATATGAAATATCAAAGAAAGAAATCCAAGAAAATACAGAAATTACAGCACTTTCCGTCAATATAATTAATTCTGCTGTCATGTATTGACCAGCAGCGTTAACAGCCTAAGCATCCGAATCATCTTCAATCATAACACTTCATTCACCAGACTGCCTTACCTGTTGATCCCGCGGATGTACGGCTGCTGCAGTCTGGGGTTTTCTGGAGCAACAGTGTCCTCTGGTGGAAACAGGACAACAAACATACGGATAAAAGTAAAAGTAAATACCAACAACGTGGAAACAGGGACACCTAACGTATCTGTGAAAAATCACAGAAAGTTGCCGCTTTTTTTTTTTTTTTTTACAAGGAAAATCAGCAGAAACGATGGTATGTTTTAGAAACGCCATGCAATATGCCTTAAAGATGGAAGAGATAATATTTCAAGCACAACTCTCCAGACGCCACACAAGGTGCTCCAACGCGAAACACTGGCCATTTAAAGCTCAATTGCAAGCAAAATGCAAGCTTTTCTTCTGAAGTGACAGCATGAACAGCTTTCTATCTTTCTACCCGAACACTAACCCGCCTCAGCACAGCCGAAGACAAACTATATTGATAGTTGATATGAAATGTCGTTTATAAACATATAAAGTCAATTCTCAGTCTACAGGACACGTTTTAAATATTGTTTATTATTTTGTTGTTTTTATTTCGGTTTGTAGACTGCATGGACTAGTTAATTTGCTGTCTTTTTAAAGCTAACTTAACCCTCAAAGACATGTTGGATATGAGAACATATTAGACTCACACTCACACTCACCACCTATTTATTTACTGAAGGAAGGACTTGACTTGTTGGGAAATGCCCGCATTAGTTTTCCCGTCGAGAGTAAGTTGAGAAGTCAAGTAATTACGAAGTCACGAGGCAGTTAACGTTAGCTTATTCAGCTACACGGGCTAAAACAAACGCGGTAATAACGTGTTAATTAGTGAGCTTCCGGCAGCTAGTAGTTAACTTGGACATGGCTAAAGCTAGCGTTTCTAGTGTTAATGCTAGTCGTTAACTTGGACATGGCTAAGCTATCTGTTTCTAGTGTTAATGCTAGTCGTTAACTTGGACATGGCTAAGCTAGCTGTTTCTAGTGTTAATGCTAGTCGTTAACTTGGACATGGCTAAGCTAGCTGTTTCTAGTGTTAATGCTAGTCGTTAACTTGGACATGGCTAAACTAGCTGTTTTCTAGTGTTAATGCTCGTAGTTAACTTGGACATGGCTAAGCTAGCTGTTTCTAGTGTTAATGCTAGTCGTTAACTTGGACATGGCTAAGCTAGCTGTTTTAGTGTTAATGCTCGTAGGTATCTTGGACGTGATTAAGCTAGCTGTTTTTAGTGTTAATGCTCGTAGGTATCTTGGACATGGCTAAGCTAGTTTCTAGTGTAAATGTTACTATTTGGCCACCTCTGATTCCTGTAATAGGAGTAGTTTAGTAGCAATTAGTGATATTTTGATTTACAATTCTTAGTGTCATAAGTAGGACAAGGTATCATTCGAAAAATATTGATATTGATGACTGTACAATTTTAGCATTTTAGTTCAGATATCCAAACAATACCTCAGTGCCCAATACCTCATCACCTCTGAACCCAGGGGGTCTCCAAGCCAGTGTTAAATTTATGTGGAAAGAAAACTTTTCCCTAAATAAAATATAGCTGGTCTTCAAAGAGAAAGGTTTCTGGGTTTAGATTGGGAAACATGAAATCAAAGAATGCAACAAAGCCTAAGAATCTGGCCAGGGATTCCAAACATAGAAATAATAAAATAGAGAAAATGGTCACAATTTCCCAGAGCCAAAAGTGAACAACCAGTCCAAAGCCAAAGATAGGCAGTTTACTATGTTATGTGATAAAGAAAAGCAACATGGAATGGAAATTATTCAATTTTCTTTTGGCTAATTGCTTATTTTTTGTCTTAGCTGTGCTTACGTGCCCAGTTGGGACCATCACAAAAAACACCTCAACTTTCACTGGACATACAAAAAAAAAACAAAAAAAAACTTGATGCTACATTTCCACAGACATACAAAGTTGGCTTATATTCAGGAGCAGCAGCAAAAAAAAAAAAAAGCAAAACTCAGAATTGTAGTGCAAAACATTGAAGACGATCTTTATTGTTCACAGTTAAACACAAGCCACTGCTTTAAGAACTTCCTTTTTTTGCCATTTTATCCCAGATTCTCCAGCTCTGGTCAGAGTCCTGGTTTCTTCAGTTTGTGCTGATTGTACCTTCTGTCTTGGTTTGCGGTTACTACGGTTGGCATTTAAAGTGGATTGTTGAACATGCTTTAGATAGCGAGGCAAAAGGAAGTGACAGCAGGAGTTCCCGGTGGACAACAGGATTTAGACGACTTTCAATGCTGGAGTTTACTTCAAGTACTCTGAAGAAACTCCCGATTTATCAGACCTGCAGGAGGGAACCTGATTTGACAATATGTTTTTGTTTTCTTTCCCACACGGTGCCGGCTGAAATCAGATGTTTGCATCAGCTGGTCGTTATAAATAATAATAATAATAATAATAATTAAAAAAAATGTATAAGCTCGGGCTTGTGTCACTTACCAGGTCTGATTCAAATTTAGGATATTTACTTCATGGCTGAATAAATAGAAAATAAAAAAAAGTACAACAGAATGTAGAATTCCTAAAAATGCATACAATTTCATCAGTTTTTAAATTTCACTTTCCTCATTGCATCTTTGCTGAAATACGAGAACCAACATGACTGCATTGCCTACACGCTTGCACATTCACAAACAAAACACATTCACCCTCTGACTTATTTTGGACAAAAACTCAGTGGAGTTTTGTATGGAAATGTTTGTTCTCCGATTCAGTCCACTCCAAGCTTTCCCCAGAACAAACCCAACACCTCTACTACTCATCCCCTCCATCACTCTGATGCAACACTCAACATGCACTCTGATATCAATAACACATTTCGGTCCACGGTCAGCTCCAAAGCATGCCGCACAGATGATCGTGACAAATAATAACATCTCCTGTTTTTTTTGGGTTTTTTTTTACTGATTTGATTTCAAAGGATCAGTACAACCAAACTACAAGCTCCAGTGGTTTCAATTAAAGTTTGTATATAGTTTATTTGTCAAAATTGAGATATTTGTCTCAGAGATTCCTGTTTCCATAGGCAGCCCAATGGAGCTGAAAGAAACTTTATTTGTGGTGTGCAAGTATTTATAAATGACATCTAAAATGTATAACAGCAACTTTCCAGTAACAATGTCCTCACTACTGGATAATCCACAGACCTCGCTGTAATCCATTTTTTCAGGAGAAAGCTGAATGCTGTGAGCACCACAAACAAACTTCCTTTCACTTCCATGCTTTTGGCTGTGCTGGTGGAAATCTCAGAGACAGATATTTTAAATTCTGTACAAATTAAAGCTAAATTATCCTCATGGCTAACAAAGCTGGGGCCAAGAGGGATTTTTGTAGTTTGGGTGAACTGAGCCATAGAAACTTCAGGCTCACCGTCACATGTAAGCTGCTGATAATAACTTTGATCACTGTTTAGCATATCTTTGTCTCATACCCAGATTCATAACACTAACATCTCCGCTGGTAACAACACAGACTTTGTATCCTTGTCTCCTTGTCAAATTCTTCAGGGGAATGACTCCGTATAAAAAAGAAAAAGTAGAAAAACATGGTGGGAAATCCTGTTGTCCACTCTGAGGAATGGAACAAATAACACTGAATTCCAAAGAGTTGCTGACATGTTACTCTTTTGCTGATTTGTAGCTCTTCTCCATCAATAAACTTCAGTCTCTCAACCTCCGCCCTGCGTCCCGGCTCAGTTCTGTGTCTCTAACTGTGCTCGTGATGTGTTTCATTATAGTCCATGATCTTTAGCTGCTGCTGCCGGGGGCGTCCTGAACCAGCCTGACCGCGCACGCCACCCGACCCTGCCCCTGCCTTCCTGCGGGGGCTTTCCTGGCTGGAGACCCGCAGCTTGGGCTCAGAGGGGGGCTCCTTGGTGAGCACAGTGAGAGCAGGGGCGGGGGCAGGAGCTGGGGCCGGAGTCAGGATGGGGGTAGGTGCAGTGCCGATGGGGGCGATATAACCTAGGCAGGGCGGCTCCACACACAGCTCAGTCTTCAGGCCGTGGGCAAGGCCAGCCAGGCGCGTCGGCGGTTGTTCCTCGTCACACTGGCTCTCGCTCTTGTTGCGGAACAGCTCGCGAGCCCTCATGCCCAGGAAGCTCTTGGCGCTGGGGTAGGAGCCCACGGTGACCGGCGCGTCGGAGGGGGGCAGGGGTGCCAGCGAGTTGCCGTAGGGACAGGATAGGGAGGGCTCCACCAGCAGGGGCGGGGCCAGGTCCTGGCTGCCGTTGATGGAGTTGGCTGTCGTCTTGGAAGAGTTGTTCGCCTTTGGTTGCCGTGGCGATAAAGTGCTGCCGTTGCCCCGAGGGGAGTCGTGTGGTGGTCTACCGCTCACTTCTTCATTGGTGTGAGGTTTACTTTGTCCACCTGGTACTGCGATACTGTGGAGGACAAAGTATTCACACGTAAAGAAAAACACTCTTTGATAGATCAGATGATACCAAGTATTAATGCGTGTATCGTTGACAATACAATTAAGAAACACCTACATAAACACATGCATTATATTTATTCACACAGTAACTGCCAGAGATTTGGTATATCAGGTATGGCTTGGTGGGCCATGTATATAGATGTAATGACAATAAAATCTCTGACTTGACCTGAAAACTTCTATTATCTTCCTTGTGACAAATAGAAGATGTTTACTACTTCTAAGTTATTAAAAATGATCAATTGAGACATCTGAAGCAGACATTAACTTGCTGATGGTACTGCTATTATTCATAATGAAAAACAAAATTCATGGTCGGACTTCAAATGACCAAATTAACCAAAGCTATATCTGAGGGGTTATGGGATGATTAATAAGATCAGAAACAAGGGGGAAAACTCTTCCTGCTAGAATCTGTTTTTCTTCTCCAATCTGTCTTTTTAAATTACAAATGACATGCCATAAAAGTGGCCGCTCTTACATAGAGTCTCTTTGGCTCACAAATGACAAACATACAGTATGCGACCATCACAAGTAGTGGTCATTTTGAGCTGTCACAAGCCATAAAGTAAATAAGGGGACCTAACCGTAACACATACTATGCAAACTGAACAGCTGCACTAAACAGAGCGCTTAGCCTGACCTGGAGTCATCATGAGCATGTGGGTCAGCTCTGCCCCCTGGTGGTGAATTGCTGGCGGTGCTGGCAGGAGCCTCCATCTCCACTCTGCTGTAGAGCTGCAGGAGTTCCGTCTGCAGCAGCTGACTGACTCTCCTCTGAGCCTGATACCTGCTGTCTGAGGCCTGCAGCTCCGCCCTGCGAAGAGCGAGATTAGACGAGGAAAAAGACGAAGTGAGAAAGAATATGTGAGTTTTGTTTTGAGGACCTGGAAGTTCACACTCACTTTGCTTGACATTTCACATCCTCGAGGAACTTCTTCTGCTCGGCGATGAGGTGTTCCTTCTTGGAGAGGTGTGTCTCCAGCTCGGCGACTCTCTGCTGCGCTGCCTCCAGTTTCTGACCCTGAACCAGAAGGTTCTGCCTGAGTGTCTCCACCTCTTTCCCATAAGACACCTTCAGCATGTGGGCCTCCTGGGTGGTGGGTCATGGTCAACACAGGCGCAAAGGATCAGAAGCAAGAAGAAATTAATGAGAGGGTGAAAAACCCACAGATCAAGGATTGTGGAGTATCATGTGAGAGCAGCTTGTGCTCTTCATAGTACTTCTATGAAGAGTTTTCAATGTCCATTACTATTTTTATATAATAAAATGCTATTTATATCATGAGCTACCTTTGAATGTAGTTTGACTCAGAGGTCTCCATAATGAAAATAACGCAGGTTTCCCTATGCCATGTGGTGCATTCACTGAAGCTCTGAACATCAAAAACTTGAGTGTCAAGTGCTGATTAGCATGGGAATTATATAAAATATTAATAATTAATATATAATTGTTCTGCAGCAGACGTCTGAGCAGCGCCAGGAGAGTCTAGATACAAAATGCTAATTATACAAAAAATAACAAATTCACGACTTTCCGACTTTGGGTAACTTCTGCTCACAGGTTTATGAGCAGAATTACTTTCACGATATTGAAAAGATTTAAGAATTAATGAAGCTTGAAATGACTTACAATCACAACCACCTTCTGAACACACTGGACTCCATCCTCACACTCTGGATAACTATAACTTCTGTGACTTATCTCAACAGATTATCTAAAAACGCTTCAGTGGGACAGTTTGACTTGGCCCCCAACAGACCCAATTACTGTTCCTTTTTTCACATCAGTACATCTTTCACACAAACGCACGCCCACACGCTTCCTCCCACCGTACCTTTGTGTTATCGGCGCCTGCGTGGTGCAGCTCCTGCATGGACAGCTTATGGGCCTCCCCGAGGAGCAGCAGCTGCTTGTTCAGGAAGCTCATCTGCTGCTGGGTGCTCTCACTGTTGCTCAGCTGAAGGACACGCGAGACAAACAATGACGACGGAGGGCAAAACAGCAATTATGCTACAAATCAAACCTGTCCAGGAGAATCTGGGAATGCATCAACCATAAGCCTGAGAGTATTAGTTACTAATGACCTCTCCAAAACCCACTCGGGATGCAACAAGCTGCGCCACATGAGCCGTCAAAACATTTCAGTATACACAACACTCTAAAGAGACACTTTTGTCCAAATCAAATTGTGGCCAACATACAAGAGAAATGCTGCACTGTACAGACAGGATATTAAGCCATACAGTCTATTCATTTTGTCTGAAGATCATGAATAAAGACCTCCAGCCAACTAAAAGCCTGCTTCCGGATTCAACTGCTCCTTGTTTGTCAGGATTTCGTTGTTCAGTCTGGGTCAGTGGAGGGATGACAAACCCCTGCAGGCAGAAAAACACCCAGACCCCCCGTGCTGCTGACCCAAAAATAGAGAGGGAGAGACAACATCTCCAAGGCAACCGAGCCCTGGGACAGTCTGCAGTCTACAGAGAGGTGGCAGGACGAGGACGGGGGCATGCGCTGTTGTAAAGCCCTGAATAAGTGAGCCAACCGTCCATCAGCCCACTGCACACTATGCTGCCAAATTCCTCCTGTTAGGAAGGCAGGAAGCACACAAACCTGAGGTGACATTTAGATTTTAATTTGACACTGGAGGAGCCAGAAAGGCAGTGACCAAAACATTTAAAGGGGCAGTTTGGATTTTACCTCCAGTAAAGTGCCTTTTAATGATATTTTCTCATCTATGACTGATAAAATAATGAGTTCAATCAGACCACGGCTCAGGTGTTCCTTTACCTTGACAGTCATCTGGTTGAGGAGGTGACCAGTGTGGCAGACTTTGTTGTTGGCCCTCTGAAGGTCCGCCTCCAGTTCATCCATCCTTTTCTGACACTCCTGCAACTTGCTCTGGAGACACAAAACAGAATCAGATTACAGAGAGTTATATTACATCTTAGAAAAGGTAACAACAGCAGACCATTGTACTGTATGGCTTAAAACACACAACAGTGGTGTGTGTGTGTATGTGTGTGTGTACCTGGAGCTCCTGGTTCTTGGTGTAGTAGTCGTCTCGACCCTGCTGCAGCTGTCTGATCTGACTGTGCAGCCTCGTCACCACCGTCTCCCGGTCGTCCCATAGCTGCCTGTACCGCTGCTGCTCCACCTGCAGACTCTCCTTCAGAGACACGATGTCCACACTCTGCAGGTTCAGCTGGTCCTTCTGCATGGACACACACACACACACACACACACACACACACACACACAAACACACAAACACACACAGATGCGCACGTTAAATACAACGTGTACAGGAGTTTTTAAACGGCTGTTTGTAAGAAAAGATGTTTGAAGGCATTTGCAGCAGGCTGTGCTGTCCAGTTGGCCTTTTTAATGAGCGCAGACCAACACAAAACTCAATTACGGTGCTACATGTTCGTTTACATTTCATTTCAGAAGACAAAACAGCCTCCATGGACTCTTTTTAACCATCACTTGTTGCAAATAGACACATGTAGAGACAAAACAACTTCAGTCACATTTTCTCTGTTGCGTGGTGCAGATGATTCTCGACTTATCTGAGAGCTGGAGCTATGAAACACATGATAAATGAGTCCTCTCACTCCTCCTCTCATAGTGTTGCAAACAGAATGCTCTGGGTGTTGCATCAAAACTGGGACAGACCATTAATTGTCCTGCGCTGCTGCATCTCAATAAAGAAACCTGCACAACCGTTTTGTTAGTTGCAAATACTGTTGTCTCTAGCAGAGCTAATCTGTGACAATGAGCACATGCAAACTTGCCATAGCGTTGTTCTGCTCCTCCAGTGCAGTGGCATTGATGATGCGTCGGAGGAGGCGTCGGTTGCGGACGGCGTGCTGCTCCCTCTTGTAGCGCTCGTACAGCAGCTGGTTGTGCAGCAGGAGCAGCTGGCTGCGCAGCGTGTGAAGCTCGTCCAGCGGAGCCGAGCCTGGGGAGGCCATGGTAATAATAATGTAATTAACACGGTCACATGCCACACACACACACACACGCCACACACACACACACACACAAAACACACACACACGCTACACTACACACACACTACACACACACACACACAACACATATATATAAATACAATTATTCTCGCCAAGCAAAAAAGGCTGACAGGAGTCTGTTGTAAATGTCCAACATTCACTATAAACAAAATCATTTATATGTTTCTCACTTAACAAAGGGAACATTAGAGCATTAGGGCACACGGCGATAAGAAACTAGAAACGATACGGACTGTTTTAAAAAGCACAGATCTCCACTAGCTATATTTCTAGGGTTACTCATAATTTTAAGAAGACTTGAAAAGCTTCCGTGAATTTTTTGCAAGAAAGACTTAATGATGCGTGACACCAAAACGCCTGTGAACGAAGGGCTGGGCATTGAACATAAACCTTCTTTGTTGTTACAGACCAAAATGTCACGTTCATAATCTTTGAACAGAGAGTTCCTGATATGAATCAATTTAAAAAAATTCAGTTAAACCTTTTATTCAGCACATTTTGAGAACTTTGGCTTCTATTATTGATGAAAAAAGGTTTTTAATTAAAAGTAAGGCAATAAAAGAAGCATTTTTGATATACGTAAAAGAAACATTATCAGACAATAAAACATCCCTGCAAAAAAATGTGCAATCAAATTAAGTGAAAACAAGCAAGCTGCAGTGTGTTCAACTCCAGATTGCTTTTTTGTTGAAAGAAGTTATTGAATAGAATTTCTGTATTTGCGATGGAACTAATCACTTGTTCCTTGGCTCATTGGTGGTCTGACTTCCAACTAATTTAATTGGGATCTGTTGTGATTTAGAGATATCCTGGTAAATTAACAGACAAATAGGATTAAACACAACCATCACCTGGCACTTTAAAAAGGCAAAAGTATCTTTGATCCACATTCATTTGACAACATTTTATCAGCTAGACTTTTGACTGGATGGTGATTGGATGGAGATAATTTGGATTTTTTTGGGGTTGCATGAGGTACATTTTCATAGTAGTGTGTTAGCTAGCTTCAGTTCAGTTTAGAGAAAACAGACAGGAGAACCAGTACTGGAGCAAAGCTACAGTATGTACTGGTTAATCACACAATAACACAAACAATTTAACTGGTCGTGGCAGCAGTGAGGTAAATTACTTTTTTTGTGAAAGTCTGGTGACTTTGCAACTTCAGTTTAGCTTCAGTTCCCCGTTGAAAAAAGTCTGACAGCAAGGCAAAGCAGTGACAATATTCTAAATATAGCGGGCACTTAAACTGGTATTCATTTTTCTTAGGTGACGAAAAAAGCTCCATCTACTTTAAGTAACAAACAGACTACGGTGAAGAACCTCAGACCTCAAACCTGCTTAAAGAAATCCAAACTATCCCTTCTGTTCTGTTTACCCGGTTAACCACATTATAAAAGATATTTCAAATGAACTCTCTTCAACCCCGCCAACTGGCCAACATAACTCTAGATACAGAGCTTCACTTGATAACGTGTACGAAGGGGAAGAGAGCCTAAAAAGGACATTTAGAGAAGAATTCTCATGAGAATTTGATCAGAGACCTCGACAGCGCTCCTGAGAGGTTGATCAGTCAGCCACAAGCTCTCAGTTGTTTTAGCTGCATTCAAAATCACACGAGCCAGCCAAGGGGAGAGGATTCAATTCCAGAGTTGTAATTACAAGTTGGGGGACTTTTTAAACAAAAAACAAAGAGTGTTTTCTATTTTGTTGTGAGCTGCAGATGGAGAAGATTAGATTATTGCTCCGGTTGACTGAATGCATAACAGGGACGGAAATAAAAGGATGATGAAATCTCCAAGTGGCCAACCTTTCGAATTTCTGACTTGATCAGGTTCTGCATGACTGTGGGAACTTTGTGTGTTTTGATAAACTTCTGCTGAACAAATCCCCTGTCTGGCTGGGTAACTTTTTAACATGCTGTTCGTGTCTCAGAGCTCATGACGAATCGCTAGTCATGCCTGAATAATGCTCCATCTGCAGTCTTCATAATAGCTTCTTTTATCAGTGTACGGCAGTGTTGTGCTGCTAGTGTTTTACCTCCAAAGTGCGTCCAGTCAGCTGACTTACTTGGCAAAGGTAATCTGGAAAAAGGAGAGAATGGAAAAAAAAAACATTTAAGGAGAATGATCTCCGCGGAATGTTTCTCTCTTAAGCTGCTCTAAAGTAACTCATGTCAACCAGTAGTGTACGGATCATTTTCAGTAAACAGAAGCACAACCAACAGCTGTTATGAGCATACGTGTTTTGGAAAAATGTTACTTTCTGGTAACAGGAATGGAGAAAAGTAATTACCTTGTTTCCAAATTCACCCGCATTTCATTCATTTTGGTTGTAAATCCAAAACATACTATATCTCAAACCAGGTTTCCCCCATTTAACACATAACCTAAAACAACACATTGTGGTTTTATGGGGGGGATTATGAGCTTGCGCCATTTCTTGGCTTGTAGTCAGCGGGAGGTTGGCGGACAACCAGTAGAGATTATCTTTGGAGGCAGGCTAGCCACTACCCCCTGCGTCCAGTGCCTATGCTAAGCTATGCATGTATCTTGCACTATCCCGCCATATAAAGTATTTATTTAAATACTTACAAAATATGTTTGCTTTGAAAGATAAGAGGATTTTGTTCTTCCAAGAAATTGAGAGGACAATGCAGTTATTGTTACATTACCATTACCAATCCCTACATATCGTTACAAATTGCCATATTGGTCATTTGTCACCGCTATATTATTATCATATATTATTGTTTTGGTGTCTGTTTCCTGTTATTTCATTCCCTTCATCAGGCTGCGTTTTGCTCTGATGAAGACAGACGTCGGGGTGACGGGCGACTCAACTCAGCAAAGTCACATTTCTCTGTGCCCAGCGTTTTGCTGACACGGTTGTATTATTGGCTGGGAGGTTTGGCTAACTGTGTGTGTGTGTGTGTGTGTGTGTGTGTGTGTGTGTGTGTGTGTGTGTGAGACTGTGGAGAAAGAACAGGGGCGACGGATTCTGAACAATGTCATACTTGTTCTCAGCTGGGTGTTTTCCCTTCAGCCGCAGTAATGGACTAGAAACAACCCAGGAAGGAGCTGCACAGTGAACAGCACATCAAAACTCCTCTCTATGATCAACATCTTCACACTAACAACACACTCAAAGATCTAGATACCTCCTCCATCGGCTGCACAATCTATTCATCTATAAACAGGCCAGAGCTGGAAGAACTTTGGATAATTGTGTACATACATACATACATGTACATATCAACTAACTGATGAATTGGGGGTGAATCCAAATCCAAATATGCTATGGAGTATTGAATGTTGAAAAATATGGAAAAGTCAAAACTGTAGAAAACCTCTTCAGGTGTAAATGGTTAATAAAGAACGCTGCAGATTTGAAGCTAACCCCTTACCTCTTGAGAACTTTATCATGGGTGTCGCTCCCCTGCTGAACAAGGCGATCCAGCACCTCCAGTGGTGAAGCAGACACTACCCCTTCCTCCTCCCCGTCCTCCAACCCCTCCTCCTGCTGCAACAGCCTCTCCAAAGCCACCTTGTGCACCGCCTCTGACGTCTTCTGGCCCACGAAGAGCGAGGCCGCCCTGGGCAGAGCCAGGTCGAAAAACGACTCGTATGGCACCGGGGCCGGGGTCTTGCTGAGGGGGCTCGGGGAGAACATCCCAAACTTGCCCACCTCATCGTCCGGGGCGGAGGGGCTCCGGTGCAGGTGGTGATCGATGGGGGTGAAACCTGACTGGAAGGACCAGGACTGCTCGAGGCCGAGGGCTGAACTCCTGCTCTCTCCTGCTCCTCCTCCTCCCCTTTCACTCCCAACGCCACTGGTACTCGCAGTGGTCTCCCCTTTGTCTGGCGTTGATACTACATGGTGGGTGTCCCTGACGGGGCCTCCAGACTGGGAGTTGGAGAGGTTCTTGTCTTGAGCCTGACAGCCAGTCAGAGTCTCAGTGGTGTGATAGAAAGGGGAGTCAAAGCCCCTTAAACCAGACAGCTCCTGCTTCTCCTCGGTGATCTTCAGCAACTCCTCCGTGATGGCAGCTGCAGCAGAAACAACATGAGGATGAAGGTGGTGCCCCCCCCCAGAACACAATCCAGTTTGTCTCTCTGTGACTGCCTCATGTCCAGCATAATTTGGTTTAGGTCAAATCAAGTCAATACTCACCCTCTTCCCTCTCTTTCTCTGTTCTCAGCTGAAGCTCCAGCTCCTGTTTCTCCATGAAGACCGACAGCTCTGTCAAAGTCATGGAGACGTTCTCAGCAGCTCCTGCATCTGATGAGGAAGAGTATGCATCACAACCGCGGGTATTGATGTCAGAAAAATAACGTCTCCGAAAAAGCCACAATGTCAAAAGCTACAAATATGCCTCTGATGTGGTTATTTTTAAGAAAGACGGTGAGAAGTTTGTGAAGATAAACGAAACTACATTCAGCCTAATTGAGTCCTGGTAGAAGCTTGTTGTATTGCAGCAGGTCTCAGGTCTGTCTGTCAATATGTTAAACACCTGAGTGACTCAACTCTCTGTCCGCTCTGTGATTCACATCATATTCATCACTGGAGGGAAATGTGCTTTTTGAGGCAGCCAGAGGATGTGAGAAGTGCAGTAAACATGACATCTCTTACTGCACCTTGTAACACAGTTAATTGGTGGTTCATGATGTTCTCTCTCTATCAGGGTCTGCTCAGGTCAACCACATCTTGGCTCGGGTCTAATCATCCTCGGGTCTGACTGCCCTCGAGTCACATCTGGATTGAATAATTAACCATGCTCTTCGACGGGTTCATTTTGGATGTGATTAAGGACCTGTTAATCCTTTTACTTTGAAAATAGCAATGATAAAAACACAGTGATGCGACTTGTAGTGACTAACCTCTGTTTGGTGCTCCTTCTGCAGTCTTCTCCGTGTCCTTCACTGGTTCCTGCCTCAGCAGTGCTGGCTTCCCGCTTTCTCCTTGCCGGCGATCCTGGAAGGTCACACAGATTATAGTTTGAATTCATTTTGGATAATAAATCAGTGGTTCGCTGTGGCTCTTTCCATCTCTGAAACCCCCCCCCAAAAAAAAGTTTTCTGCTGAAAACAAAATTACGACTAGAATGACTTCAAGTCTTTTCTCCTGTTCATTCACTTCTGTGTGCAAATTCACATTTGATCAATCAATTTGCCTCCTGCTGCCAATGGAATTCGTTTTCAAGATGATACAAGCTATGATGATTGAATTGGCCGGCATATTTATGCTTGGATGTCCCTAATTAACAAACAGGATCACAAATAAAGCCATTGTAAAATTAAGAAAAACAGCATAATGAATCACCACAATCCAGCCATTGGTCTTTAGCAATTCTGTTATGATGGAAAAAAATACTTGGAAAAAGTCTGTTTGGGAATGTTAGTATAAATTAATTTCACAAATGGACAACTGCCCATCATAAACTCATTGACGGGAAAAACAAATTGCAAACAAAGAGTGTAGTTACAACCGCTTTAAAATGGAGGGGAGAGAGCATACCTTTCTTGGTGGACTAGACTGGACTGTGTTGGCTGGTAAGGAGATTATGGGGAAGTCATCTGATAGGGTGGGAGGTGGGGAAGAGGTTGCCGGAGTGCTGGACGCAGGCGTTCCTTTTCCTCCTGCTCGGGTCAAAAACAAATCAGCAGTCAGCAGAAAATTCCAGTGCCTCACTCAGTTCAAACATAACAACAATAACAACCCATAAAACACTGCAGTACATTGACAGCCAAGCTCATCTGTTAACACAATCATATTGTCATCCAAGCGCTGACCTGATGTGCAGTGGAAGCGGCTGGGAAGGTGTGAGGCACTGTGGGAGAGCTCTAAGTTGGGCGACATGCCCCTGGAGGAAGGGGGCGTGGCCATACCACACAACGAGGAAGGGCTCCACAGTGGGTCCTTCCCCCCACAGGAAGAGTTGAGTTCACAGGTGGAGTTCTGCAAAGACAGAGACCAAACAGCAAAATGATTACAGCAACGACAGAAAACATCACAACACAGACATGAGCGCTAAATCTTCATTTCCACAACACTTAAAGGAATAGTTCAATAGTTTTGCGCCTTATTTCCCTTTTGAGGATGTAGATTATGACTGAGTGGAATATAAAAGCCCACAGCCAACTATTTAAATTTGGATTTAGACAATAATTAGCCACCATAAAAAACGACAACCAGGGTTTGCCTGCATCAATCATCGAGGTGGCAGCTTTTTCATTTCATCCCACCTCGAGGCTTCGACAAAACTCTGCTGGTCATCTTCGTGGAAAGCGTTGCTTTCTAACAAGGGTTGCACTTCTGTCAATTCTGACTGCATGTGTGGCATTACACCGGCGTGTTGGCGCTGCTGATCAGCACAGAGCACCGGGAAAGGCACTGCTAAAACTGAAAAGAGGAAGAAAAGAGCCTTCTGTGTGGTTTTTGGCTGGACCAAAGCAAGGCAGGGGTCTCTCCCCACTTTATTGAACATACAAGTTCAAACAGACGACTGTAAAACACAATATTTAATTACAGTAGGCCACATCTGGGCAACAAGGGCCGCCACTAATATTACTGATAAAGTAAATTATATCAATTAGGAGTGTCTTGTAAACATGTACGAGAGGGGATTACTTAAAGTACATTATTTTTTTGCATAAATGCCATTTTGACACAATAAATATTTGCACATTTTTTATTGTGATATAAAATAGTCATCTCTGAGGAAAAAGCAGAGCCACTTTTTCACACAGGGAATGCCGTATACTTTAATGAGTATGGCTGTTATTGTAGCTGTTGTTGCTGTCAGGCATCTACCTAACCTGATCACAAGATGAGACGAGTCATGGGCTGGGTGGCTCACCACCTCAGAAAAACTCTTTCTTGGGGAAAAACTCTGAGTGAGTAGTTAGCAGTCTGTCACTCAACCTAAAAATCCAGCTTTAAGGCCCTTTAGTAGATTTTCTACCTTGCTGAATCACTGACCTCTGACCTCACCTCAAAGATGGCCAGAAAATCTAAGTGTTGCTTTCGCTCATGTTTTTCCAAATTTTCCGCCTGTCTGGTTTGGAGGGAGTGTAACGCAGAGACAAATACTCAGACAGACCCCAGGAGGCAGAAAAACACCCAGACCCCTCCGTCGTGAGACTGCCCCAATGATCGGCATCAAGATGACATCTCCACGGCAACCAGCCCTCTGGAGTGTCTACAGAGACGTGGCAGGACGAGGCAGGGGGGCCTGTGTTGTAATTCCTGAAGCTCGACCCGCCTGTCTGCCAGCCTGCCGACTCTCAAAACCCACTTGCTTCCTGTCGGCATTTTAAATAACAAACGCTGCTCTGATTGAGGGCATGATGTGGTTTTTGGAGGTCAGCGCTTGAACTCTCGACACCTGACAGGTGACATATGGAGAGTAAACATGGCCGTGCTAGCAGCAAACAGAAGCTTAATGACTAGTGCTCTGGTACCGCCCTCTGATCAGTTACCTCGCGTCTCCACCAAGATTTTTGACAGCGATTGACCGCATTATGGATGATCTTACCTGCCGTCTGGAGGTCGGTGGGCTGCGGGAGGACGACTGCGTCCCTGAGAAGGGGGGCAAGGACAGGGGCGGGGGGAGCGGCTGCCGCGGAGTCGAGAATGGGGTCGATGAAGAGCTTCCTGTTGTCAAGAAGACAAATAGTCTGATCAATCTTCAAACGGATGCACCAACCAACCTGCGGCCTTTCTCTGCTCTTCTGGACACTGCTGTTTGGGGATTGTCCTTTAAACCACGTACTTGTTAAGACCAGGGCTCACTTTCATTATTGATTCATGGTCGGATTAGTTTTTCTTTGAAAAACAAAGTGAAATTGAAGTCTTTTCAACAAAGCAAAGAAATAAATGCATGATGGCGATCAGCGATTTGCAGTGCAACTACATTTAAATGGGGACACAATGATGCCCTTACATGCTTTATTTATCCGACAGGGATACTTTAACAATAACTGAACGTCTCAAACTGCAATATTTTGTCTGACTGTACGTTGGGGTTTGGAAATACAATGAAACGCAACATGAAAATAGAAATTTGTCAACCATGGGATGTTTCTATCATTCCATTTACATGTATTTAAATGTGATCCCTGCTGCTTTATGGCAATACTGGATTTTTAAAATAATTTCTGCAGTGGGCATTTCATTTATTACATCATTATATTATTATTATATAACCTGTGAAATGTTTCTCAATGAAGTATATCATTAAATATGTTGAGATGATATGACATTACATGTATGGTTTCACAGGTTAGGGTGAAAGAGAAACTCTATACATGACATATTTTATCACGCCACCACCTTTAAAAAAACAGGGAAAATAATTAATTTCTTGTTATTGTGGTTATATAAATGTAATTATTGTGCTGTTGAGAAAACGGGGGAGCAAACCACAGTGAAAATGTTGTTTTTAAAGGCTAAATACCAACAAATATGGATTGAAGCAGAATATTTCATAAAATAAATGTTTTTGTTCAATAAAAATAAATAAACGCTCTGGAGTTATTGGAATCCTACACAGCCACTGCTGGAATCTAATTTTACAAATAGTAAAACTTATAATATTAAAGAGACTGAAAAAAAACTGAATTGAATTTGAAGCTGACCAAGTTGGATTCTGGTAATATTATAGTAAACAATATAATACCTAAGAATACATCAAAATATTGGCCAAAAACGTATACCTTGTATCATCTGTGTATATGGGATGATGGTAAAAGAAACACATCCATTGCATAGTTAAAATAAATGAAATATATGTTTATGGTATGCGTTTTCAGGATTGTTGGCGTCATATGAAGTGTTGTCTGACCGTAGCTGCTGTGGAGGTCTGTGTAAGGGCTGGAAGTGCAGTCTTGTGGTCGCATGTGGATTTGAGGGTAGAAGTTCTCAGGCATGGTGGCGTAGCCCTCCTCACAGGAGGCCTCCTTGGGGTCCAGAGACACTTTGGCACATTCAATGACGATATCGTGGATTTCGTACTTTTTCCACCTACAGCAAAGAGACAAAGGGAGAAATGCAATAAACTTGGAAAAGAAGATTAAACACTTAAATGTTCCTTTGGCAGGCAGAGCAGTACAAGACTTACCTGGTGGGGTCAAGCTCATGGTCCTTGGTTCCTGTCACCAGTTCTGGGTGAATACGAACGTGTTCAAGCATCGGCTGAATGGAAGGTTCAACATAAAAACCATATTAGTAATCATTTGGCAACAAAACCTCTAATGAAGAGCGACAAAGCAGAGCAGCAGGCATAATATCCTCACCTTCACTACTTCCTCAAAAGTTTCCATGTTCTCCTTCATGCTGTAATGGGAGCGCAGGTAGGACACAAAGTTGCAAGGGTACATGCCGTAGAGACGGTGGAAGAGTGAGTAGACGCTGGCGTGCAGGTGGATTAGGTAAACCTCTGTAACATGCCCTGAACGTGTAAAAAATATCAAAGAAAAAAAAAACTTGAAACAGACTTACAATTTCAACCCAAGCAGCAAGATAATTGGCAAACACAGTTACAGCTTTTTTTTTATGCTTTGGCCTATTTTGTTCACCCAGACATCCTGCCCTTCACCAGATTTTTGTGCTCGAGTTAACGGTCTACATGTCTATGAGTGCGAAAATCCTTTCAGAACCCTTTGAGCGCTTGAGTCATGATATATTAATTTAAATAATACAGCAAATACAATATTTAAGTTGCAAAAAAATATACATTTTACAGGGTTGGACAACATTTCCCATAATATTAAAAGGGACATTTTCTTTTATCAATATATTGATTAATATAATCCATTCTTGTAGTATGTGAGTAGTTACCACACCAATGTGAGGACGACAGTCATTTTAGTAGGTAAGGATAATAACAGGAAGCTCCTACCGGGGTTCTTAAGGTTCCAAGAAGCCAGGCGGCCGAAGATGTCAAAATACTCCCACAGGTGTTGCTTCCCAGCTTGAGGGATCATGGGTAGCAGAGTGATCAGCACCAGCACGCCAGTTATCAGCACCACTACGTCCGTATCCGTCTGCCAGGAAATCAACACACACGTATTCAAGTTCATGATAACTTCAGAGATTAAAAGGTTAAAATTAAGAACCTTTAATGTCCTGTCCATCATCACATCCCTAGTGCCCTGCTTGCATGACTAAAAACGTCATCTGGTTTATTCAAATGTTTGCTCAATGACGTTGTGAAACTTACCTGTCTGGTTTGAGTAGACAAACATGTGAGCCGTTCTCTAAGCAGCACCGACAACTCATCAAAAACACAACACATCAAACCTGTAAGCAATCGGTTGCCTCACTTCCACAACACACTTCAGTGCTTGAATCCTTGGTCTGTAGGAACTACTTCTCACACAGTTTTACATAAGAGGTTTGAAAGCTACCTTCAGGGATCAGTGCAGATTAAATACCGGTACATCCAAACTCATTTATACTGTTTGATGTAGCCTCAAAACCTTAAAAATAAATGTGTATAAAATGTGTCTTTTGAGAAAGAGTCCAAATATCAAATATGGTCTGTGATTCTAAAAAGCAGCTGGACGAAACATCTGTAATCTTCGTCCGTCCACACACCTCCAGGAGATTTCTTTGTTCACAGAATCACAACTGGGTCGTTACCTTTAGGCATTTGAGCAGCGAGAGCAGCAGAGGGTAACGGGCGATCTTATGGATCCAGGACGGCTGCTTGCGGATTACATGGCCGAGCAGGGTGAGGGTGGGCAGCCGGCAGGCCTGTTTGGTCATACACTCATTCATCTTGTCCAGAAGGTGCTGTAAGGGAGGGAGGAACAGCAGGGTTAGCTCCGTTGTTCTTAATTATAACCATACATGCTGCATTGTGCAGAGGATTTGAAGTGAAATCATTAAATACACGCTACAAATCCCCACTGTGATTCTACTCTGACCATTCTCACGTTTGATGCGAGCGTTTTGATTAGATGCAAATAAAATAATCATAGAAGACTGCACAAATAATAAAGACCAACACCACAACAAATCCACATCTTCATTTGCTATGGTAATATGCAAATACATAACACAACAACACTGATGACATTTCCAAGAGCGGAGGGAAACACCACCAACACAAATAATGTCGGTTCTTTCAGATTAAAAATGTTGCGTGTCCTGTTCTTTGTAATGTAATTGACTTGCTCTTCTTTTGGCTGACTAAAACGTTTCAAAATAAGACAGAAATGAATCAAGCTATTGCTATTCCTTTTATCTGTGTTGCATCATTCCCCGTTATTTCCCCTTCTGTCAGATTACAAGTCAGGTGTTCCATAAAACAGGCACAGAGAGTCATCCCTATCAAACTGTTCAGCTTGTACCCCGTTTCTCATTATTATTGTTTGAATAATGCTCTTCTGTATAACAAGTTGAATGCTGTATGGACTATCTGTGATCATGATGGTGTTACTCAACTATAACATGAAAGGCTGTGGGCTAGTAAGCCTCATGTAAACCATGCCACCATATCAGTTCGCTGTATGTAAATCCGATGCACAGGCTTGATTGCTAGGCCGATCCCTCTCAAACTCTAAGAAATTCAAAGCAACATAGTTCAAATAGACAGGGACAAGAAAGCAGAAAAACACATTCAGCAGATCCTCCAATCCCAGCGATTAAATGGGAAATAATTGATTTCACCAGCAGCTTTTTTAATACTGTGTGACCAGGCATTAAGTCTGCCTGGGGCGTTCCTCACCTTATCATGTGGCTCTCTGACCGAGGAGAGGATATGCATGGCCTGGGCAGAGTTTGTTTCCAGAAAGTAGTCCACCAGTCCGTTCAGCAGCATGGACCCTCGGTCTTTCAGGAAAACAAATAAAGAAATACTAAAATCAGGAGCATTCCCGCATCAGTGGAGCTGTGTTGAAAGTCCGGGGCGATCCCGACGCACTGGCCAAACTGACGACTAGAGTTACAAATTCCCAAAGCTCCCCAGAAATCTGAACACATGCAGATAAACCGTTCTGTCACTAAACCGGCCAAGCTGCCCTACCAGTGCTGAGCTGCTCGTTGATGAGGCCTCTGATCTCTTCTAGCTGGTGGAGGTCGGAGGTCTCAAGGAGCGGGAGGAGGTCCCCCACGTTGGGCTGCTCCCTGGCCATTGTGGTGGCAGTGCTGGAGGTGGAGGCAGCGTCTCACTCACGGTGTCCGTTCCTGCCTGCCTGGAGGACTCCTGGGGCCACCCACCAATACAGTCTCCAGGCACCTCTACATACAAGAGCAATTCATAAACATTTCCCAGAATTAGTTTGAGCTGTGATCTAGGATTAGTGGTCACATGACAATACCAACTCGGTACCAGGAAGCAGGGTTTGTGCAAAAACATAACTGCTTTACATGAGTGCATGAACTACATTTTTTAAAGATATATTGACTTGATGTGATCCTTTCAGAGGACGTGACTTCAGTTTCCATGATGTCATCCCATTAACCATGTGTGATGTCACAGACAATATGCTCCAACTTTACAGTCATAGTTGCAATACTTTTTGCTATAGAAGAATTTGCTCTAATAGTCCACTTTAAACATTGTCTAATTTTCTGACACTTATGATATAGTCATGGAACAATATGAACATGTCATGTGATGCTTGTCTTGGCCAAATTATTGTGATTCACAATATTATCTCAATAATCATCAAAATATGCGTAAAACCCAAAAAGTCAATAAATTGCACAAATCACTTCTACTACTCTATTTTGCTAATAAATCAAACTTGACATTGCATTTTTATTGCATCAAACACATTTTTAGTGAAAAAAAATAACCAAATATTATTGAATAAGGTAATTATAAATCATTTCCATGCGTAAAAAATGATAATGAACAAGTATTATTCACCATAAAACATGACAGCGAAATAGACAGCTTTTTCAAATCACTTGTGAAGATATTCACGATTATCCTCATAATGGAATTTCCTCACGATTGACTTATTGTGAGTGTTTTTTTTTTTTATTGCAATACATGCTAAAATCTTATATCGTCTCATCACCGGTCATGGAAGACAACGACCATAAACACTATCGAGATGGCTTAAACAACATTGTGTGACTGTGGATGTGCTGGACGGCTTCCAGGTGTGAATCTGGTTCACTGTGTGAGTTTGAACCAGGCGTGGAAAAAAAAAGAGCACTGCTCTGAACCTTCCCTGGATAAATAAAGGTTAAACCTGCCTGTCTGCATGATGAAAAAGACGCTGACAACAAACGGCAAGCTGTGAGTTGGTTGGCTATAACGGTTTAACTGGCACAAATTAGAAAAGATCACCCTGAAGAACCCAAATGATTAATCATATGAAGTCAGGCAGACAGACAATGTTAGTGGCTACTAGCTGGTGAACACTAAAGAGCCAGATGCTTCCCTCAGGAGCTAGTTAGAGCTAAGATCGTTAATGTAGGACTTTTATATGCCAAGCGGACAGAAACCAGGACTCCAAATGAATGCTAATGTTTATCTGTGTCTGCTGGATGTGTAAATACGTAGCTGGTTGTCAACACATTAGCCCTATTAACTTCATAAGGCGATAAGTCACAGCTTGTTGCACTGCCCTCAAGTAGCCAAAAAAGATTATTTAAGGATTTATTGGTAAAACTGACCAGATTAAAGTCTCCATGTGGTTTCTTCTTTGACCGCTGCAGACATTTTTTAGCTGTGGGTCCCCATTTTGTTTGTCACTTGCACAGCACACAATATGGCTGCAAGATATTGGAACAAAACGGTCAACGCAATATTTTTCAATATCTATCAACAATGTTGTGCCCAGGTAAAAGATTTATTCATAAACTCACTGGTTGTGTCGATATGAAAGCCCAAATGTCACACCCACAAAGCGTGGTCAACGAGACCTGCCAATGGTTTTTACACTGTCACTCATCTACATGTGGTGGTAACATGGCAACATATGCAGCCATATGCAACTTCATTTTCAATGAGAACAGGCCCTTTTCACAGCAGACATTTTGAATCGTCATAGCAGGAAAAGCACAGGTGTTACTAATAACATGAACAATGGCTCTGTTCTACACGAGTGCCAGCATGAATGATTACAGTGTGACAGGGATCCGACATGCACAGTAGCAGGACCCTGAGACTGAAGCAGCTAAATGGAGTTCAGCCATCACCTCTGATTCTCCTACTGTGGCAAGTCAGCATGTGTTATGTAAAGAAGGCTTACGTCTCTCTCGGGGATGTACTTCTCTCACTGGAAACACAACAAATGATCTAATAAGAAAGTACACGTCAAGCTATAATGTTCTTCATCAAAATCAACAGGATACAACTTAGCATTTATCTAACTCACAGCATAGGACACTAATTATCACTGACTTTCTGCAGCAATCCTCGTGTTCGGTACACATATATACAGCCTCACCAACATAAACAGACCCAACCATCCACACTCACACAATGTAGACCCAATCGAGAAAAGTTGAGAGAAAACACTAAGCCAAAAGGCAGACAACGTCCCAGATTTAACTGAGACAGTGTGATGGAGCCAAACATATGACCTGCATCTTATGTGACCACGCCAAATATAACCTTCAATCTTCCCCAGTGCTCAGAATGAAGTTTTTTTTTTAATCAAGAGCTATATTTACTCTTTAATATACCCCAAAAGAAATTTGCTTTTAAACACAACCTGGCCTTATGGGTTTAAAATGTCACATTATTAGTCCATTTATGTTGTCTGCGATACATTTAGAGCCAGACGCTGAGTCAGTCTTCAAAGTAGAGAAGGCCAGGGGAGCCTTGCAAATCTCCGTTTGAAAAACAGGCAGAAATAATCCTGATAGGCAGGTCATTATCATCAGGGTGTCTGCACCCAGCTGCTTATTCCCTAACAGAGTAATGAATCAGCACCAGACATCTCATCAGCACTTAAGATCTCCTTTCAACACTTCGGCCAAAACACTCAAACATGCTGGAGGCTGAATCCTACCAACTCCTCCATTAGCAGTGAATATTAAATCTCTCAACACGGTCACGTGTCATCAAAACCAAGACAACAGGGGCGAACTTGGAGCGTGGGACAAGCAGAAATGAATCAATTACTGGCAGATTTGTATCTCATCCAAGTCAAATAATAATAAAAAACACTGCTCTCTGGGATGAAACAACAATATTAAGGTCCTTGAGTCGGGCTCCTCTATCACGATATAGGTCTTTTCATATATCGATAAACCATACAGCATTTAAGCCCATATAAAATAAACACATAGTTGTGTAAAACTCACGTGAATTAAATACATTTTAGTTGGGATGTGCTTGTTATTATCAATTTAGATAACGTAATTGTATGTCACGATATCTGATTTGATCGCAGCATGATTTCCATTGAGAGACGATAAATCATCACATTGAATTATCACCCAGCCACATCCTCCGGCCTCCCTCGGTCACAACAAAACCAATACGAGACGGAGAAGGCTCAAATACGCTCCCGTTTGTTGATTCACAGAAGAGGTCACAGTGCAATTGTCACCCTGTTATCAATTAACCGCCCGGTCATGGGGCTGGGAGTCGGGGTGTGGAGGGTGGATTCGAATGACGTGGCTGTTTTTCACCCTCGGAGAGAGCGTCTTGCAGGGACGGTTCGGTGGCACAAACACGAAGCACGCTCGGTGTGATCTCAGGCAGCTTGGAGATGCTCAGGAGGACACAAAGAAGCTTTATGCAGCCCGAGCACTTCCATGTACAGACACTGGAAATTACATTTGGCTGTGTGCAAGCTGTTACCAACAGCCTCCTTTTCTCCTGGGTGAATATTTCAAAGCATAAAAGACACAAATGGCCTGCTCAGTCCATTTGAAGGAATGATTTTGACCAACACAACTCCCCTGTTCATCTATCAAATAGCAGATTTAATTTCATCTCATCACTGACGTTAACAATTAAACAAAAATGTCAATAACTTCTCTGTCAGTCGACTAATCAATTAAGGAAACAGTTTTCAAACTTGAACTTACTTTACCTTAAATTATCATCTGAAATGAATACACACAAAAACTCAAATATGACTATATATGAATAGCAGGCCACTTTTTTCTGTTCCACTTCTCTTTATTCTCTATTACACCAAGAGGTATGTAAATATAATATTTATATACCCTGATTGCTATAAACATGGTGGACAAAATAGGAGAATCGCCTCTCAGTAAAATGCAAAACTCAAAAGCATGACAAACCAACACCTTTTTAAAAGTGTTTCTGAAAAACATTATAGCCTTCGTGAAATTAAGGTTTCAGTATTCTCACAGTTCTAATGCAGTCAGTGAGAAGAATACTTTGAAACTGGCTTTAGGAAATTAAATGTAGCTGAACAAATAAAAGATGACAGTCCTAAAAAAAAGTAAAACATTATTTATTTATTTTTTAAGTTTGTGTTCAGACACTGAACTCAAGACTTGAGTGCTTCTGAAATCCTGGCACAAACAGACATGGTGACAGTGAGTCCAGTGAGGAGCTGAGGAGGTCAGACTGTGAAACTAGTGAACCATTTTGTCTCCATGGTGGCAGGAGGGCCTGATGACCAATGAATGAACGCGTGCTAACAGTAGGACATTAATGATTGACGTGATAATAGGGGAAAGAAAACGGGTGCATTCAAGTAGGATTGCAGCCGTTAGATAAAAAGCAAAGACGTATGATGCAGAAAGCTGCAAGAGATGTGTCACTGTGCTGCATTGCGAGGCAAACAGATAAACAAGGTATAAAAACACAAATGTCATGGCGATACGCTGTTATACTGACATGCATGCTGTGGAGCCAGAAGAGAGTCCGGACCAGCTGAGGTCTGAGGTCTGAAGAGCAGCAGAGCCGCCGCTGTATGTGGACTGACCACTGGCTGCTGCTTGTCGTAAACAACTCACTGAGAACAATAGGCAGGGTTGGGTTTACTTTACCCGACTAACAAAATGTGCCGGCATCTCTCCTCCGGCAAAGCGACGACCTCTCCACAGCCCGCAGAAAACGCACACACACCCACCGTTGAACGTTCAAAGCACCAACGTCTACAAAAATCCATCACCGGGTCTTTTCCGAAAACAAGTCAGTTCCAACGGCCAGAGCTAACGTTAGCTGGGAACAGCGACCCACACTCGGTCGGGGATTCATCTCGCCTGTCAGCCGCGTTCGACCGGCGGGGAAGCGAGGCGAACACCGTCCGCGTGGAAAAACAACTCATATGTGCTGAGATCCGCTGCAACAAAAACACACAAGACGTAAATAATCGGAGCTGTTTACCTGTTAGAGTAGCTCCACTCCACAGGGCGCCGCCATCTTGAACACCTCACAGCCCATCCCACCGCAGTCAGCCTCCGCTGTCGGGCTGCATGCAAACTAATCCCACAAGTTAGCGTCCGGCAAGTACGCCACCGCAACTTCTACAAGTCATTCAGCCGAAAAACGTCTGGAATTAACGTGTTGAATGACACATAATAACGCGGAAGTCGTATTTTCACCGACACCTCGAGACATGATTTGCTCTGCTGCAAAAGCTAAGATTGTTTTTCCCACATCCCCATTGGTGGAAGGATGAAATGTGTGTAATGCGGTTTCGCGTGACCCATATGTGAAGAGCGCACGCGCAAATTAGATTTTTCTTTTCTTTTTTTTTTCTACCAGGTGGTGGGGAGATCAATGTGGAAGCCCATCAAAGCCAATAAATCAATACATAAAAATGTAAAAACATGTAAAGTTGGAATGTTAAATTGTATGTGTGGGGAATAAATGAGATACTACAGCAACACATTTTAAATTTTCAAAATAATTGGAAAGTTAGACCCAATTATATTTCTATATTCTTTATTGAAGTCAGAATCATGAGGTAATAATTCAAAATGTTTGTAGGTAATAGGTTAGACTACTAGCCTAAATTATGATGTCATGATTTGACAAAAAAAGTAATAATTTTGACTTGGCATAATTTCACACATGACTCAAAACGTTTACTTACAATGAATAATTATATGTTTGCCATTCCTGAAATCTTATGGCAGTAAATGGGCTTCCATACTCTCAATGCAAATGTTTCAATTTTAATTTGTGTTTTACATTTAGCCCACATTCATCCATCCATTGTCAACCAACTGTCGGACAACTGACAACTGTCATTGCATAATAGTACACATAATAATAGTACACAACTAAATGCATTTTAAACCAGAAAGTATTGCCAACAATAGACCCAGCCTTTTGAATATATGATATAATTACAAGTATACGATGGAGTATGCAAGTAGTACAACATTTGTACAGTTCCTCATCAGATATGATGCCAGCATGTTAAAATGACAATTTGTTTACAGAGTGCAGAGTATGTTAGGCGCTATGAACTTTTCTCTTTTGCCCTTTATTTATATGTATTTAACTACAGTTATTCTTAACCTTAATCCACATCTACAAGGTCGTTTGCTTAGCTTGCATGCTCTTGTACAGCAACACGTACTGCTGAAAAACTAGATAAGAACACATAGCATCACAAATAGAGCAACAAACAAACAAACAGGCACAGGCAGGGTTATTGGTGTTTTAGAAGCTCTCATGACGCTGCATCTCAGACAATATCAGCTCCATTTAAACACGCTTTGGCCAGTGGGGCAGGCTGTTGCGTGTATGTGTGTGTTTACACATCCCTGAATGTAATAGCAGCAGTTGGTTCAGACCTTTGCAATCACAGACAAGTAATATCTAAACTAGTTTCTATTTGTGAGGTTCAATCTTAATTTGGCCATAAATTAGATAAGATAAGACATGATAATCCTTTATTAGTCCCACAATGGGGGACATGCATGAAATATAAACAAACAATATAAACAGTATCAAATATTAGCTTATTAAGCTAATACGCAATATGCAATTACAGCTGGATTTAAGACATCATTTTATTTTAGAATTATTATAAATTGTTGTGTTATTGCATCAGTGTTTAATAATAGTCGAAAAAGTTTAGTTTTGAATAAATTTGCCAATTATATAACGTGGATATAAGGCTAAAACAGTCTATAACTGGATATTACTCAACAAATATATATTAAGCCAGTGACAATTGCCTGTATTTATATATATGGACGAATAAATACAGTTATAAGAAGCTAAAAATTATGAATAAATAATGATAAAATATTTTGTCAACACCCAAGAAAAATCTCAAGCCCTACACCTACACACCCTATCCACAAGATGTCGCACTTGTACTTCTTTAGTTATGAAAATCTCTCCTGCTGCTCAAAATGTTTCTCAACTTTTCGACTTAATGTTCTTCAACATCATTTAACAAGTTGTAAGTATTTCCCGGAAGCTCGCAAAGCCCCCCCTCCCCTCCTTACATGTATGGGAATGAACAGCCTGATAATGTCCAACTCCATTCTACCTGGTCGCTCCGTCCACGCGTGACACTGAAGCATCCCGTGAGTGTGAAAAAATCTCATGAGTGAATATTGACATGCTTTAATAAATAAAGACAGTGTCAACAGAGTCAGTCTCCCAGACTGGTTTGGTGTGTGTATCTTTGGAGGTGCTGCAGTCTCTCATATGATCTTGGTCGTTTAAATCTTGCACACAACACAGTCATACACACAGCATTATACTCCGAGTAAATCCTGTAAATCAAACATTGTCAGGTGGAAATATTCGGTCGGATTTTTTAGATGGAAATTCTTACTTGTCTTTGTGCCTTTTTAGAAAAGGAACGGTCATTTAAATTGATATGTGTTTGGTTTTGATGTAATATATTTTAAAGGTCAGCGAAAATGCAAACGAATTATGCTCATATTAAAGCACCGAAACGAGAATATCATATTATAATATGAAGTTAAATTCCAGCCTTTAACCCGTAACATTTCCCTCTAGTATTTGGTGTAGGCTAACTGTTTAAGGGACAGCAAGGCCCCTTGTTTTTACGCAAATATCCACCTGCAGGTTGGCCTTTTCATTGGTCGAAAGCACAGTCAGATTCTCCTGCGAAATTATCTGATTGAAAATCAGGGCGGGGAGAAAAAGAGAGAGCAACAAGTATGATGGTTTTACACTGCTTTGCTTTTGGGACTTTTAGGAAAGGATTTTGCGACACATTCCCTCCACCGAGCCGCTCCACACCCAAAGGACGAGGACTTTATTCTTATTATCATTTTATTCTTACTTCGTTTTAAAGGGGAACCTGCGCGGTTAACGGGTGAGTACAGCCGGTTCAAATAACTTCTAGACACTGACAGCGAGGAACTTTTGACGACCTGTCATACTTTTCCCGAAAGAATATTTTACATTTTAAAATTTAAAATGTAAACTTCATTTCTGGAGGCCTGTTTATTAAGTAGAACGAATTAATCTACTAATATTATACTGAATTAGCGCGTCAGTTCGATGTCATACATTAAATTATAACAGTAATCCAGCTGCAATTAAAAACTGAAAAGTTGTAAAACATTATAAAACAGATCGATACATCAGTAACTATCTGACATTTAAATGCTTTTCAGTGACGTTTTTTGTTTGTACTACAAAATATGACATTGGCACTATTTTGTTAACACTATGCTGTATTTGATAATACGTTTTAAGCCTTATTGTGTCGTGAACGAGTCTTTGTTGAATTTGTTTTAATGTTGGCTTGTAGGATCAACATGCCCCGGTCATTCCTTGTGAAAAACAAAAGGTGCGCGTCCTTTAATGTTCACCGAGCACACGAAGACGAGCCGAAGCCTCCCATGATTAAAGGTAATAGAATGTGTCACTATCTTATTATATTATTGTAATACTTATAATACTGCCTATGACTTTTAGACTTTGGAGCAGCTGCTGTTTGAAACTCGCTTGCGCCGTTAATGAACTCATATCCAACTGTTTTCATATGCAAACACAGTGCCGTTGTTGTAGAATATCTGCTGGTCGTGTGATGATCAGGTGAATCAGTTACACTTGTATTTGTTGTGGATTTGCAGAAGACCCGTCAGAGGTGCACAGCACAGACTCCGGGGACAGGCCTCCGTCGGAGGGACGGTCCTCCCCTGCGGACCACTGCTCCTTCGAAAAGGAGGCGGCGGACCTTGAATGCACCTTACCCGCGCACCCGGAGCCAGCCAGACCCCCCGTGGCTCCCACGCAGCCCTACTACCTAAACGGTGAGCTGCCGATGCATTCATCTTCACCGTCTGCGGTGTTTCTTGCAACCAGATGGCTGACTTTTATGTGTCTTTGCAGCCTCAGAGCCTCACATGGCCGGATTCCCTCCGTACTTCAAGCCGTCGTACGCCTGGGAGCCGGTGCCTTCCTCCTTCAAGCTCCGTCAGATGAGCTTCAGCCCCACGGTGCTGCAGCACACCAGCAACCTGTACGGCAGCCACATCAGCCGCAGTCCGCAGCCGCAGCAAGCGGCGCAGACGGCCCCGCAGCCGCTGGACTGCAGCACGCACTACTCCCCCACCTCCAACACATACCACTGCATCACCTGCGAGAAGGTACGGTCTGCAGGCGCACACGTCATTGTTGGTGGCGTTACTTTATTATCAAGCTCACTCAGCTGAACGTGTCAGCCGCTGATGGACTAACCCTGATCCCGATCTAGGTGTTCTCCACGCCCCACGGACTGGAGGTCCACGTCAGGAGGTCGCACAGCGGCACGAGGCCTTTCGGCTGCAGCATCTGCAGGAAGACGTTCGGCCACGCCGTCAGTCTGGAGCAGCACATGAACGTCCACTCTCAGGTAGACGCACGTCACGGCTCTACGCTTCAATGGGTGAAATGGATGCACTGGCCCTTTAAAAGACACGTTCCTGCTGTTTTTGTTCAGTTGTTGAGCTCATTTCCCTAATCATGAGCAAATGAATGATCGTTCAGTCATGCTGATAAATGGTAATGGCTCATCAATTTACTGTTAATTAAAACATCAGTTGATGATGTTTTAGAAACTAAAAAAATACATTTCTGACCCCAAAAACTCATCACAAGGTCAATTAAAGGGCAACATGCAAGTTGACTTTTACTTTTGATAAATTGATACTCAACCTTTCATGAAAGTGAGCATTTAAAATGAATGCGGGCATTTATATGTTTTACTAAATATAAGGACATTCAGTGGCCAATGTAGCAACACTTTTAAAAATGTGACGTCAAAGGAATCATATGACATAGCAGCCATCTTGCCTTTACTTAGCAGTGGGTTGTGGGAAAGTTCGAACGATTGTATTAAATCTGACTTTTCTCCCAGTTGTTTTTTATTACATTTCAGCATTTATCATCACATCGTTTATCTGTTTTGGCCAAAATGCACAACAAGAAGCTCAACTTATACTTTTGTCATTGATTCAGGAAAAAAGCTTCGAGTGCAAGATGTGTGGCAAATCCTTCAAGCGCTCCTCCACTCTCTCCACACACCTGCTCATCCACTCGGACACGAGGCCGTACCCCTGCCAGTACTGCGGCAAGAGGTTCCACCAGAAGTCCGACATGAAGAAACACACGTACATCCACACCGGTGAGTCCCAGCATGCAGATGGCTTTACAAGTGGGTGGCCATATATGAAAACGCCCATGACTCCTCTTGCTCTAATCGTCAGCTTTCCAGGTGCAGCATGCAGGAATCGTTTCCAGGAGTAATATAACTACTGATAAATCAGAAAAAGAAACTTAAACAAATATCCCATGGATTTGCATATCTGGTTTTCCTGCTTCATGCAGAGCTCTGTAAAAGGAAGTCCATGCTGTCGTCAAATCTGAACAATGGCTCGATTCTTCGCCCGTAGATATTAATGCAAACAGTATCTTTTGGGGGGAAAAACACTATGACCCATTGATGATGACAAAACCGGATTTTCCAGAAGCAGCGTCGACAGTTTCATAAATGATTTGGAAATGATTTCAAGCTGTTTTCTTTTGTTGTTGTTGTCGTTGTTGTAGGTGAAAAGCCCCACAAATGCCAAGTGTGTGGTAAAGCCTTCAGTCAAAGCTCCAACCTGATCACCCACAGCAGGAAGCACACGGGCTTCAAACCGTTCGGATGTGACATTTGCTCCAAGGGCTTCCAGCGGAAGGTGGATCTCCGCCGGCACCACGAGAGCCAGCACGGCATGAAGTGAAGAGTCGGCCGCCACCAGAGTGTTTATGTGTACAGTACATTTCTATTCAAAACAATAAGCTGGTATTGAATTGCGATTGGAGGCGTTTTAACTTCAGAAACAAAAATATCACCTGTATAATGAAGAACTTGTTAGTTAATATATTGGAAGGGATGTGGATGAATGTGTTGATTGTCTTTTAGAGTTAAAATACACTTTTTATGAGAATGTTATTTTTCGTTTCATATAATTTATTTAAGTTATGCTTTGAGTCTGCGTGTGAGGTGCTTGCAGTTGAAATAAACAGTGTAAAAAAAAAAAAAAAACTGGAAAATCTTTGGTCGCTTTTTCAGAATAAAGACATTCAAAGTGAAATACATTATAAAATCCTTTGCACCAGGGTGCGAGTTACGGGGGAGCAGGGGGAGCCATGGCTCCCCTGGTGGCCCCTGAGCTCCCCTGGAAACATGATTTGTGAAATTTGGGGGGAGCTCTAAAATATTGATATGATTGGCAAATTAATTATATTTTGGCCATGGTTTTCCCTCAAAGGTGTAAAATAAGAGAAATAAAATTGTATTTTTAGTTCGTGATTCATGAAAAAAGTGTTGCCTGCTTGCACGTCGGAGGCGCTTGAAGCGTGGGGGCGCTGCCTGCAGGCCGCAGCTCCACGTGACCCCACTGCTCACACGCGCTAAAGGTTAAACCCGGTCCGGGTCTCCAGGTAGACGGAGGGGATTCCTTATAAATAATATTGTACATAGACCTATGGTGTGCGTGCAACGGATTTTCTCTTTATAATAGGCATATGCTGTTGCTATTAATGACAGGATCAGCATTTAAACTTTGCCCCCCTCCAAAAAAAAAAAAAAAAAAATGATCGCCCGCCCCCAGCCCCGGCTCCCCCGGACACCGTGGTATAACTCGCACACTGCTTTGCACCCTTAAGGCAAAATACACACCGACTGTTTGTCTAAGACAATATGATGAGCACTGTCACCACACTTTTACTCCTGTTTGGTCTCTTTCTGTGTGTTTTTCCAAGTCGTTCTCCTGTTGGAGCAGGATGTAGAGGGACTAGAGCCCGGGCCTCGGGGGGGAAATCTCTTGCGGGACCTGTTATCATGTGTTAGGCTGCAGTAACGCTGCATTCAAGGAACACACCTGCAACGGCATGCAAATGAGAGGCCAGAGAGCTATTGGTCCTCCGGAGTCGACTAGAAATCAAGGAAAGTTAGCATTCTGTTTGATGTTTAACAGTTTTATTACTCGAGGGGCAAAACCAGCTCTATAATCTCAGTAATAAAAAAAACAAAACAATCGCAATTGTACAAACTGTCAGAGAGAGCATAATAAACTGGTCACACTCCCTTGCATAGATGGAGCATCACAGCCTGGGCTTACACGCTGCGTTGACTCCAATGGGATACAGGGATTAATAAGAGGCTGTGGAAGCGGGATTGATTACTTAGTCAACCGTTACCACACCCAGCCAGACTGTTGGATTAACTTCAACAAACAAGTGGTGGCTCTAGCGAAGTCTCACCACCTTTCTCAAACATCAAACCTGTTAGGACATTAAGCTGCTCCAGGCAAATCACATCATCCCCGGTGCCATTTAAATCTGACACGAACTGGAAGAAGCCTCGTCAAGAATTCATACAAATGCTTTTAGCTGCTGATGTGACATAGTAATGGTGACGCCTTCCAACTGCATGGATCCTAAATGGGATCTAAAAACGACTTTGATATAGAACGCTACCAAAAACACTCCACATATACAGTGAAGACTTGATTTTAAGTTTTACAGGGGCCCAAACGGCTCTTACATGTACTTCTGACCTGCTCACATGGCTACAGCTCCCTCAGATCATCAAGCATGCATCTCCTGAATGCACCTAGAAGGTGCGTTTGGTCACTGTGGTGCTGTTTTCTGGAGCTGATGACCTGAGATCTGCTGCAACTGTTACACTTAAAGTGAATGCTGCATCAACAGCTTAACTTCTGCAACCAGGTTTTACATAAAGGCACCAAACATACAAACAGATTTTCCACTTTGCACTTTGTTTGCAATTCTACAACAAACATCCTTCAAAGCACAACACACATCATACACACACGTTCCAGACTGAAAACGCTTCTACTCAAGATGCAGAAATGGGAACAAACACACGTGAACGCCCTTACAAACTATTCGAACGCCAATCAGTCTGAGCCGCGGTTTTTGGGAGACCTTCGCAAACACGGAGGCAGTGAGCGTGAGACGAAGAGGAGGATGAGGAGGATAAAGAAGGAGAGCAGGGATGACATTTCTTGTGACGTGGACAGCCCCAGACAGGAGGCAGGATCCAAAACCATTTTGTTGTAAAAATACCATTTTGAATAATGATTGTCAGGTTTTAATTGTCAGGTTTTAGTGTGAAATAGAAGGGAGAAACAAACTAGGTTGGGGACAAAAGCAGCCAAATAAAGAGATAGAGCATGAGGCATTCTTGTTTGGCCGCTGGGGAAGAGACACGTCGAAACATTGGGTTTTGGATTCAGGACAATGTTGTTGAAATGAATAGAAATTGATGAAATAAACAAGTCTATGTGTCTGCGTCTCCTTCAAGGGCCCCCAAGTTGGAACAATCTTGTGTCCAGGAAGTGAGTTTCCCCTGAAGTGAAAGGTTATTTAAAAAACTCCATGATGTGTCATTTATGTGTGAAATGTTTTCTGTGTTTCACTGAAAAGCATGTAGAAAATGAAAACGTGGGCTCATCATTTGTGTATTCACCTTGCCGTGCCACAGGGAGCGACTGCTGCAGAAATCAGTGTCAGCTCAGGGAGGAGAGGAGAAGTGAGGGCTTACGGTCTGGCAAACAAATCTGAGGTCTTTATGCAAAATGTGTTGGTATCACCAGGGCAACAAGGTCCGTTGTGAGCCACTGTACAGTCTCGACCCGCTGCATCCTGGTAAGAGGAGACAGAGCAAATCAAACCCCTGCACAGGTAACCAACAGACAAGAGGGACATCTCGGGTGAACAAACAGGACATGGGTCCTGAATGGGGCGGGGCTGCAGGAGGGGCAGCCTGAGGGGAAACGGGAGAAAATGATTCAAGCCTGCAGCAGGTTCACATGCACCTCTGTGACATTCCTCCACCTGTATGCGGGGGGAAAAGATTTATGTGGAGTCCTTTTGATTTTCACCGATGTCGGAGAGAATGGCAGTGGACTGTGCTGTGTGGTTACCCTGCCCTTCCTCATTTGCATATGTGTGTTTCCTGAGGGGGTGTAGTATCCTGAAAGTTGCAAATTTACTTCATGGTTACAGTAACTGTTCAGCTCTACCTGGGAACGCTTTCTGCTGCATGAATAACAGTTTAAAAGTAGTGTTTGCAGTGTGACAGAAGTCCATGACAGGTCTGCTGCCTGAGCAGTGGAGTAAAACGCACATGTGACACCAGAAAGAGTCTCAGCACTAACACACTGATCTGCCAAATCTGTCCCATCCAGCAAAGTCCATCCATCGTTTAAAAAATCAAGATTCAAGCATCAGCACTGGGTCTCAAAACCCAAACGGGCCAAATGCAGCTCTGCCTCTCCGTCTTCCAAGCACACCTACCTGACAAACAGACACAGCTGAAATTTGTCTTGCAAATTGCATGCAAATGAACCCCGGCCGGTACTGTGGAAACGCTGCATGGAAGGACGGCCCGAGGCATCGATGACAATCATGGAGGACAGAGAGGGAGATCTCCAAGAAAAGCCTCTCTCTCCCTGGAATTAAAGATGTATCACAACTATCTCATATCTCCAACTGCTCTGTTTTTGTTCCTCCTGTTCATACATGTAATCTGATTCCACATCAGCAGTTTAGCTGATTATTGCAACTACTGAAACAAAAAAAAATCTCCCCTTACCTTAAGGTTGCATTTGAGCAGCACATTATATCCATAAAATCAGGGCAACATGTTGATCAGCTGGTTTATTTGGTTGGGTTTGGAAGTTGAATGTATGTTTGGCTTTAATTCAAAAATACAAAAAAAACAGGAGGGGACAAATCTGTGTAAGAAATTTACATTTACATTTTTAGGGCATTTAGCTGACGCTTTTTTCCAAAGCGACTTACAAAAGTGCATTTGTCGAAAGAAAGAAACAAAAACATGTCATTGCCGATAAAGAGTGGAGTGTTAGGTCGTCATCTGAGTAGCAGTTCAGGGGAGAGGGGTTACTATAACATTCTATTAAAAAACACTAACAAACATCAGCATTACTCTCCCCAGCCTTTATTCTCTGTCTCTCTCATTATTAAATAAAGCAGGGATGCTGGAAATAAAAAGTACCATATAAGCTAGCGTTTTCCCAGAATATATAAGCAATAAATAATATAATAATAAAAACAATATCATTGGGAAACATTTGAAAGTAATTGACCAAATAATGAGAAAGGAGTGTGATTCGGAGCATTTGTTAATGTATGGCTAAAAACAATCAATAAAAGGTACATCCTTTGCTCATATTACAACCTTGGGGAAACTACAGCATCATATTGGCCTTTTAAAGTCAGTGTTGAATGACATGCCCATCCATCACGTTGTTTTTAAAACAGACAGACTGATCCAAAGACACAAACAAACGGCCTGCAGATTTCCTCTGTATGACTGGACACAGGAAGATGCGGTGATCACATCCGCCGCTGTCACACTGTGTTGGTGGTGAGATATTTTCTTGATTGCCACGGACGCTGTGTTGTGGTCCAGCGCGTCCTGCCCTCCCACAGATAAGTGTGCGGATGAAAAAAAAGGGGCCACGCCTGCAAAGCGTCATAAAAAGACCGGCACTTCCTGTGGTTGCCCTTCCTGGGATTTAATCATCTATTTCACATGTCGACACAATGCCTTCAAGTTACATCCAGCCTGTTCTCACAGAAATATAGAATATCATACTGCATCATTTTTTTATTTCCCTAACCCTAACCCTAACCCTTATAAAAGTTATTTGGCTGAAACTGGGGGAAGAAAACCCTGACGGTGTTCACAGCAGACACATCAGAGCCATTTTTATGTGCAGAGAAAGCAGTCGCTGATGTTGATCTTTGGTTTTGCCTACAGAAAGCGCCTCAGCGCCGTAGGTGTGGCCAAATGTCTGCGTCACACACGCAAACATGGCCATACATACATACATACAGCCTTTCCACGGAAACAGACAGACAGATCCAGAGGGAGCTACAGAAGTAGAGAGATGACAGGAGAGGTGATATACTGAGTGAGAATTTAGAGCAAGGGGGTGGAATCTGAGGGCAGCAGGCTCTTTCAGTGGCGTGCTGGCAGTGGTGACCGCCTGATAACCTTATCATGGCCTCGCCACACTGTAACGGCAGGAACAGGCCGGCAGAGCTGCAGGGAGGAGCGGACAGGCCCTCACATGAGATAGCACCCAGAGATGGACCAATATTCCATGGACGAAGGCCTTGAGAAGAAAAAAAACCCAGAAAGAAAAGATCATCAAAATCCTTACTTCACCACAGCACACAACAGATTGTCAGTCAGAGCCTCCTGCCCTCCCTCCTTATATCATCCCACACAACGCATCATGTTATGATAAACCACTCACCCTTTATGTTTTTATTGAAGCTCTGATAGTGGTCAAAGCTGCTTCAATTTTCCATAAATGGCAGCTAGTCTGTAACAGAGTTACATTGTGTTATTGTCAGGATAGGTGGGGACTTCTTCTTGAAAACCAGTGAAAGGAGTCCAAGTATCCAATATCCTCAAGTAGAGACTCGACTCTTGTGTTGTGGTCATTTCCTTGCAAGACCAGAAGCAAAAGGCATCTTTCACAGTCGACAGTTGAACTTGTCAAAGCACATTATTATATTACATTTATATAGAAAGATTAACATTGAGGATTTAAGATGGTCCATAAAAACACATGATATCAGAGGAATGCAAGCATGGGCTATATTTCACACCTGGATTATTCCTCAATTATTTCTTTTAAATTGTGCTTATAAAAACAAGTAAATGATCTGACAATTATCTCCTGTCTTGGAAGAAAAGAGCCTGGAAGACGATCAAATCAAGTGAAAAACCTCAAATAAAACCCCACAATTGTACATAACATGTTTTGGTGTCAAGTTAACGTGATATGTCACCACAAAGTGCTGTCCCATTCATATTTAGACCATTTCAAGGTGCAGCCCCTCACACTCAACCAGCTGACATCAGTTAAGTCCCTGTGGGTCTTAAGGCCTTAGGGGGACATCGGGATTGGCCCATATGTTTACTGTGAAAGGTGTAAAATCCTAGAGTAGTAAATTCTGTGTATCTTGTACAGAGATTGATCCAGGACCTAGTTAAGCACAAAGTCTGGAAGCAGGGAAACTATAACTTTTCACAAATAAACTGGAAAATACACTTTCCAATGGAGCTCCACAGCTGTCTTATTAGCTTTGAATCCAAGAGACACAAAGGTTTTGTTCAGTTACATGTATGACAGCTCCAAACAGTGAAAAAAACATTTGAGGCTTTGTCTGCAGCCACTCATACAGAGTAGTAGAAATAACTTTTCTTCCTAAACAACAATGTCTATGTGTGTGTTTTATCTCTACGTGGGTGAAATGGTGAAATATGAAATGGACAACATTCTAGTTGTTAAAAGGCATGTTTTCTCACTTGACTCACTCAAAATGTCAGACTGTTTTTATAAATATATATTAAATAAAACAAAAACGTTGCAAGAGCAAGATGGTTATAGGCCCACATAGTTAATGTTAGTCCTTGTACTCCCTTAAAGGCATGAGAGAAGAAGAAAAACTAGAATCTAAGCAAACACAACGTCACATCAGACTATAATCTCCTATATAGCATCTTAAATATCTTGGTAAACACGACTGTTTCTTCAAAGTCTCCTTTCTTCTCTGAGGGGATGACAGTCTATTGACAGTTTCTGGGAGGGATTTTTTGGGAGGGACAGCACACAAATCCTCTTTACTAATTTCCTTCCGACAACAGTGGATGTCTCCTTCTGACCATACAAATATAGTCTATTTTAATGGCTGTTAAAATACCCATTCTTTAATATAAAATAATAAGACATTAACAGATTATTCAGTTTACACAGACTCCGAGCATTCAAAAAGATTCAGTTACTGGAGTTATTTAACTTGGATGGAGGCCTGAAGCTTTTCGACAGAACATCTTCGACTGGGTGCATGTTTTGTTCTACATCGCCACCCTGTGGTCAAATGTGTACACTGAGTTCCTCTTGACAGACACCTTTTTTGGGTGGGTTGTTTTTATGAATTTGCAAATAGAAGATCATACAACGGGGGGATTAGGGGACACAGAGAGCCTACATGTGTTGAGATGTGAGACTGAGACATGAGATTTTTTGCAGAATGTAAAACCAGCATGTAGGCTAATATTCAAGAACAATCCTAAATCAATCATAGAAGAAAACTGGACATTTATTATTATTATTATTATTATTATTATTATTATTATTATTATTATATGTCATAGAGTTAAATCTCTGCATTTACATACATATGCTATGTACTTCTTTCTTTTTGTTTAATGATTGTTAAATAGATAATAGTTAAGATAGTAGGATATAAAGTATGAACAACACATTTCAAAATGTCAACTTGTATAATGTTGACAAAGTGAATGAGTTTCATGAGTTAGAAAGGAATAAAACAGATTGACTCGGTTTTCGGTTTAATATATGCCGGCGGAACTGTGCAGGCGGAACTTTGTGAACGAGCGAGCTCGTGGTTCCGCCCGGCGTTATTTTGCACACGGACACACACTCTCCCGACTTCATACATCCATGCTGCTATACTGCAGTATCTACCGGGCTGCCGAGCTGGTCTTCTCACGTATATTTTATGGATTAAATTAATAAAATAAACACTATGGCGGAATCCAAGGAGCTGAAGTTGGACTTTATTCTGAAAGAGCTGACTCTTTCCTGTCAGACCGAAGACGTCGACGTGCCCGGCAGCTCGTCCAGCGTCCAGCTGAAGGACAACAAACTGGTGTGTGTGGAGTATCCGGCCGTGGTCACCAATGTGGACAAGATGCTGGACACTCTCGGTGGTGAAAAAACAGTGTCCAAAGTAAGCAACCGGAACCGAGACAGTCTCTGACGTCACGCTGTGTTTTCCTCAGTCATATGTAACGTTACAATTTACAAATCTCGTTTAGATTTGAGAATGGTACACGATTTTCTCTGCGGGATGTTAAAACATCTACGTGGCCATACATTAATGTTACCTTGTAATATGTTTTACAGCTCCACTAGGTTTTTATGTCGTATACTTGATATACAACACGCTTAGCTAATTAATTAGCTGCGAATGCTACATTTCAGTGTTTCAGAAAAGGCTGAAGCTTCAAGCAGGCAACTGCCATGACAACCAGACACACAGGGGCCCTATATGGCCCCAGACACACAGGGACCTCATAGCCACAGACACACAGGGGCCTCATAGCCACAGACACACAGGGACCTCATAGCCACAGACACACAGGGACCTCATAGCCACAGACACACAGGGACCTCATAGCCACAGACACCACAAGGACCTCATAGCCACAGACACACAGGGACCTCATAGCTCCAGATACACAGAGACCACAGACACACAGGGACTTCATAGCTCTAGACACACAGGGGCCTCATAGCCCCAGATACACAGAGACCACAGACACACAGGGACCTCATAGCCCCAGACACACAAGGACCTCATGGCCCCAGATACACAGAGACCACAGACACACAGGGACCTCATAGCCCCAGACACACAAGGACCTCATGGCCCCAGACACACAGGGACCACAGACACACAGGGACCTCATAGCCCCAGACACACAGGGACCTCATGGCCCCAGACACACAGGGACCTCATAGCCCCAGACACACAGGGACCTCATGGCCCCAGACACACAGGGACCACAGACACACAGGGACCTCATAGCCCCAGACACACAGGGGCCTCATAGCCCCAGACACACAGGGGCCTCATAGCCCCAGATACACAGAGACCACAGACACACAGGGACCTCATAGCCCCAGACACACAGGGACCTCATGGCCCCAGACACACAGGGACCACAGACACACAGGGACCTCATGGCCCCAGACACACAGGGACCACAGACACACAGGGACCTCATAGCCCCAGATACACAGAGACCACAGACACACAGGGACCTCATAGCCCCAGACACACAGGGACCTCATGGCCCCAGACACACAGGGACCACAGACACACAGGGACCTCATGGCCCCAGACACACAGGGACCACAGACACACAGGGACCTCATAGCCCCAGATACACAGAGACCACAGACACACAGGGACCTCATAGCCACAGACACACAGGGGCCTCATAGCCACAGACACACAGGGACCTCATAGCCACAGACACACAGGGACCTCATAGCCACAGACACACAGGGACCTCATAGCCACAGACACCACAAGGACCTCATAGCCACAGACACACAGGGACCTCATAGCTCCAGATACACAGAGACCACAGACACACAGGGACTTCATAGCTCTAGACACACAGGGGCCTCATAGCCCCAGACACACAAGGACCTCATGGCCCCAGATACACAGAGACCACAGACACACAGGGACCTCATAGCCCCAGACACACAAGGACCTCATGGCCCCAGACACACAGGGACCACAGACACACAGGGACCTCATAGCCCCAGACACACAGGGACCTCATGGCCCCAGACACACAGGGACCTCATAGCCCCAGACACACAAGGACCTCATGGCCCCAGATACACAGAGACCACAGACACACAGGGACCTCATAGCCCCAGACACACAAGGACCTCATGGCCCCAGACACACAGGGACCACAGACACACAGGGACCTCATAGCCCCAGACACACAGGGACCTCATGGCCCCAGACACACAGGGACCTCATAGCCCCAGACACACAGGGACCTCATGGCCCCAGACACACAGGGACCACAGACACACAGGGACCTCATAGCCCCAGACACACAGGGGCCTCATAGCCCCAGACACACAGGGGCCTCATAGCCCCAGATACACAGAGACCACAGACACACAGGGACCTCATAGCCCCAGACACACAGGGACCTCATGGCCCCAGACACACAGGGACCACAGACACACAGGGACCTCATGGCCCCAGACACACAGGGACCACAGACACACAGGGACCTCATAGCCCCAGATACACAGAGACCACAGACACACAGGGACCTCATGGCCCCAGACACACAGGGACCCCAGATATACAGGGGACCTCATGGCCCCAGACACACAGGGACCACAGACACACAGGGACCTCATGGCCCCAGACACACAGGGACCCCAGATATACAGGGAACCTCATGGCCCCAGACACACAGGGACCTCATGGCCCCAGACACACAGGGACCCCAGATATACAGGGGACCTCATGGCCCCAGACACACAGGGACCACAGACACACAGGGACCCCAGATATACAGGGGACCTCATGGCCCCAGACACACAGGGACCCCAGATATACAGGGACCTCATAGCCCACGTTTCATTGCAACTTTAAGTGTTTTCCTTTAAAAAAATAAAATCCCCACCACTGATGTAGAAAAGAAGAGAGTGGAGAACTCAGGTTGGTGCTGAAATGTTTATAAATGTACATGTACATTCTACATGTGCATTCTGCAAATATGCCCACTGATTTTAATATTATTATTCATTTGGTTTTGGGGGTAAAAAGGTCCTGGGGGGGGGTTTGTAACACAGCATTTAATATGAATTGATTCAAGTTAAATGTCAAGTGCCTGATGAGAACATAACTGTCAACATCTTTGTTGTGGTCACATCTTTATCATCACTGCTGCAGTGAAACTGCACTAATCTGATACCCGTCTGCATTTCCACAGACCTTCGCTCACCCAAACAGACGTCTTGAGCTGCGTTTCCGACCTCAGGACCCCTTCTGTCACTCTCTGTGTGGAAACCGCTTCGCCTCAAGCAACCTCGTCCTCAGAGTGCGCCGTCGGGTGCGAAAAAAGGACCCTAAGGATGTCGAGATCCACATGGATATGCTCGGAGTCATAGGAACAACATATAAATTCCAAGGTTAGATTAAGAGTCCTCATATCGTTTAAAATTGCTTTTTTCTTCAATTGTGTAATATTTATTTTTTTATTTGTCATTATTTTTCTTTTTCAATGAAAAAATCTATTATGCACTCTATCATTCAGACATGATAACATTTGAAAAATCCAAGAAATGGACTGTTATACCATAGACGAGGTTGGTAGTTCTGATTATGCCTTTGTTTTTGCAGGGATGGCAGACTTTCAGTGCCTCGCTGTGCATTCAGAAGATGGAAAAGACACTTCTTTGTACAACAAAATCATCCTCCGCAAATCAGAGAATCAGGACTTCTTTGAGCAGCCCGTGCCTCTCTTTCTTCCCCCGGCCAGCTTCTCACGCCTCGACTCTCCTGTGGATTATTACTACCGGCCTGACGTCTACCAAAATTCACTGTAAGGGAGTAACTTAATCCACCCGGTCAACCTTACAGCTTCTGCTTATTCCCTTTTGTCAGGTGTCCTTATTTGTCCTGTGCAAACAACAACATTGTAAAGTCTCTGTATTGATATTAATATTTGTCTTCCTTTCTGTTTACAGCCAGGCGCCCATCAGCAAGAACAACTTTATTGGTTTGAATCGAGCCCGCCGGCCCCACAACGCCATTTTTGTGAGCTTCAGTGATCCTACTGCTCCCACCGAGTGTCTCGAGGCAGCCAAAACCAACTGGGTACGAGTCTGCGTGAAGGAGAATGACAAGCAGGCTGAAGAACATCTGAGGAAGGTATGTGTGTTACTGCCCTCTGGTTGCCATGGCCACAGGTGTAGTGTAAAGAATCCTTCAGAAAGGACACACACTAATGTAAGTTAAATCCTTTATTAAGGCAGGAGGGACTATCATGTACACTAGAGGGCTGGGAATCCAGACTGACCATCTAAAGGCTTCTCAAGACAAAATATAATGAATAAATATAAATCCTGGCTCCTTAGTTATGTTTTGGTTCCAGCTGATTGGTTAAGTATCGACCAGTTAAATGTGTGTCGCTGCTACAGAACTGCTTTCTGCCACCAGTTCAGCTCCGCCCACAAAATATTTCATCGCTGTTAACGAACACAAAATAGGCAAGTCAAGGTTATCTGTGTCGCACCATTTATACACAAGGCAATTCAAAGTGCTTTACAGAGGCAGATACATATTTCAACAGTAAATACATTAAAAGTGAAATCACATATAGAATAAAACTATATAGGTGGCATTAAAATATAATAACACCAGTGAAAGTGTATTTTAACAACAATTAGAAAAGCAGGAGGAATAGGTAAGTTTTCTTTTACATTTACAGGAAAGCTGCAGTAAACAATATTGTTGATTTAAATTAGCTGAACGTTTCTGCTCACCTCAGGTGTTAAGGGAGTTTGTTTGTTGTTGGGGAGCATATAAACTAAATGCTGCTTCACCCTGATTCATATTTTTACTTTTATGATCAGAAATCCTATGGCTTAAAGGAGTCCAGTTGAGATTTGCTTGTCAGCAAAGTTTTGGCTTGCTTTCAGTGTTATTCACAAACACATTGGGCCTCATTTATCAAACGAACGTACGACCGAAAACCGTGCGTACGACCATTTCCACGCAAACTTCGGCATTTATCAATTTGGACGTAAGCGGAAGCTGCGATCAGATCTCACGTCAGGTCTGAGCTTGTGTACGCAAATTCGAGTCTGTGGATTTGCGGTGCAGCACAGCAAAATCTGGCGTAAAATAATGAACAAACCTCAGCTGTCATTAAGCATAAGCAGTCACATATTTAGAACAGATCAAAACGGATTATTAAAACGAAAACATTTCTTTTAAAGCCCATGTTTTTACTGATAGCACTTTCAAAAAATTAAACAATGGGATAAATAGCCTAAGATGACAACTAATTATTACACATTAAAATGTGAAAGAATCATAAATACAAGCAGAAATGTGTGTTTGCAAATTAACTAAAGGCAAAAATGTGTAATTGCTTTTGTTTTTGTCCGATGGGTGTGACAGAACTGGAACAAAAATGAAAGCACCTGTTGAGATAATCATTGTTCCACTGTGGTTGGTCAGATGTTTATTCATTCCCCTATTTAAACAGATGCTTTGACAGTTATCAAGTCTTGATGATGGCAGACTTGCTTATTTTGGAGGAACAATACGCGCGTGTCAGACGTGAGCGCGTTTTCAGGGACCGCAGGGATCTCTGTGTCACCTCCACCACTTATGCCACAGATCGACTCCGACCCAATTAAGGAGGCAATTTTTTCCTCCGTCCCCGTCAAGATCAGGCTGGAGTCTGTTTGGCCTCCTCCAGTCTGCCTGATGCTGCGATGTTTAAACGCAGCAACGCGTTTCTTGGTGGCCAGCTTCATATCCGACCATTTTTTCTTGACCTAAATGTAAAGAATTGTTTTGATCAGTTAACAGACATAAGCTTTTAGGCTGCGGATGAAAAGATTCATTTAAGTTGTTAGGCATGGGTTAAGTTATTGAGAATTATATTCAAACCTCAGCTGGAGTCCGTTCCTCTACGGCAACGCTGTTGACTGCCTCCGTTATCTTTTTTGTGAGCCCCTTTTATGCCACCCTTCAGGCTGCCAAAAAGCACTGTCTTGTTGTGTTCCACCTCCGATGTCAGGATGCCGATCTCCGTGTCAGAAAAGTTTCTTTTCTTACCCATGTTTTGTCTCTCCATGTTTGACCTCAGTGGGCGAGGCCTCCGAAACAGGAATATTTATGGGCGTAACATGTTAATGACGATCGAATTCAGCCGCCGCATTTATCAAGGCCCGCTCATTCGTACGCTGAGATTGGTCAGATACGAACGTTTCATAAATCGCACGTGTGTCCTGTCGTAAGACCAAATCTGCGCTCAGATCTGCGCCCGTTTTCACGCAAGATTGATAAATGAGGCCCATTGTGTATCTCCTCGAGGCCTCAACACACAAGCTGAATACATTTCTTTCCACAAACCATTTTCTGATGCTACTTTTGCCGGTGCATTGCTGCATTTTTGCCACTTTGTAAATCAGTGGAATAGTGTGACATTATTTGCAGGAATGTTTATCATGTAGCCTGTGTTAGACGCATTAAAAACATGGCTCAGCAGCTTTGGTAGTGCTGGAGGACTCCACAGAGTTCCTTTAATAAGTTAAAAACTAACTATTTCAAGGAACCAAACCATCATAAACAACAGTTTCCACAGTAGGAAGGGCATCTGGTTGAAGCTGGAAAATGTTCTGCTATAATGTTGCATTATTTTTATCTTATCTCAACCCGATTATTTTTGTGCCTAGATGTTTGAGAGCCGACCCATCTGGTCACGAAATGCGGTCAAGGCCAACATCAACATCCACCCTGATAAACTCAAACTGCTGCTGCCCGTCTTCGCCTACTACATGGTGAGCTGAGGGGACACCGTGTCCTGGGGGAAGAGTGTTGGGGGGCATTTAAGGGGAACAAGTCAATGCCGTTCAGTGCTTTGTGTCTTCATATTTACATTGTGTAACTTTGTGAAAGTTAAATGAAAATTGTGTGCCTAAGCCTCAGTGAGGTGTTGCTTGCTGATGAACAGAAGTATCTTTAAAAGAAGAAGTATCTTTAAAAACTTTGTGAAGCACCAATATACTATACGCTTCACAATGTCAATGCTGCAAAAACACTATTTTATTGTACAAGTATTTCTGTTATTGTGTGCACTTTCTGTAGCCGTGTGGAGGGATTTATACACTCCGTTCTCAGCTGTAACAAATGAATCAAGTTCTATGTAAATCACCAAAGAAATCAACCTCAATTAAAAGGCAGACTCAATTTAGTTTCTTCATAGATGTAAGTTTAACATCCGTTTTGCTTTTGTAGGTGACAGGACCGTGGAGAAGTCTGTGGGTGAGGCTGGGCTATGACCCCCGAAAGGGCCCAGACTCCAAGAAGTACCAGATACTGGACTTCAGGATCCGCTGTAGCACCAAGCATGGTAAGAACCCGAGGTCCTTACTTTATATTTTCGAGGAGGAGTTAGGCAAATGTAATATTTTTTGTCAAGTTTTTCAGAGAGAAACTGAAGCGCTGTGACAATGTACATCATCTTTTTGTTTTCTTTTTAAAGTTTGAATGAAAGTTCACCACTTGTTTGCCCGACACTGACTTTCTTCCTTCGTTTAGGGTATTCATTATCTGACATACCAGTAAAAGCCAAGCGGAGTGCCCTCAACTACAGTCTGCCTATCACATTCAACAAAGCAGGTGAGTATGAGGAGCCGCAGGAGAGTTGACTATTTGGGCATATTTACGGTCCGATGGTCCAATCATGTACAGCCAAGCTGCGCCATACAATAAGGAAGTCCATGTAAACATTTGACGCCCATTCAGTCTTCATGACTCATGGGATGGGCTGTAATGGCCTCCCATTGGTTGAATATCTCACACCCCCTCAGTTATCCGCGTTATATGTATTATACAAGGGCACCGCCGCTGCATCCTGTCCTTATATGAGGTCCCTATACCAGAATGATAATGTGGGAAACCAGACCTTGCTTTAATGCTGTCACAGCGCTGGGGAGAGATATGTGGTTATGCCAGACTGGTCTGCACACAACAACACTGAGCTGTGCTGCCTCACTTGTTCACACATGTGACCTCCTCCACCTCCCCAGCGTGCTCCTGTATGAGCATCTAGTTCAGGTGTTTGTGAATGTCGAATGGTTGTTTGTGCATGTTCTTTAAATCTGCCAGGTTGGTTTGTCATCTCAGGGAAAGTCTTTATCAAGCGTGCCTTCTTTCCAGAGCATCACTACCAAACGAAAATCTATTATGCTGCAATAAATGGTTAAAACCTTGATGTGAGTTTGTCTGAAATAGTAGTAAGGAATAGTGTCAACGCCGTTTCTTTCTCCAGGTCCCCAGGCAGCGAGCGTGATGGAACTTCCAGCTCAGGAGGGTCCAGGTAGCAGTCGAGAATCAGTCCCCATCACTTTCCAGCTGAAGGTCAGTGAAAGTCCAATTTTAACAACTGTTCATCGTTTCATTTCTTTTTATTTTGTCTGTATTTATTCATATAATAATTTCATATCTTGTGTTTTTATGTTGGATCTCCATAAGCATCAGGCTTAAATGTTGTGAGATTATAAGGGTACGGCTGGTTGATATGACCGACATCTTCTGATACCAGCTGGCCTTTGTTTTATCTCCACAGGAGTCATCCTACATTTTCAGAGAGGGCATGCTGCCTCCTCACAGGCAGATGTTTTACCAGCTCTGTGATTTGCAAGTGGAAAGGTATATTACATTCATTTTTCATCTGCAGTATTGAGGGCAATGAAACTGCTGTCTGTGTAGTGTAAATACATTTTTTAGTTAAGTGGCAATTTTACTGCAGTGACAATCCCCATTTGACCCCAAATAACCTGTTACAAGTAAAGGTCATGCATTTAAAATTGTACTTACCTGAGAGTAACGTTTCTATTATTAATCTTTAACTGCCAAGTGATTTAAGTTCACCACTGTTTGTGTGTAATGCAGCTGTGTGTGTGTGTGTGTGTGTCCAGTATCAGGCAGGTGATTGAGCAGACGGATGGTAATGAGCCGGTGTGTGACGAGCGGGACGGCTGGTGTGTTCTCGGCACCACGGACACGCTGAGGGACATGATCTCAGAAATGATCAAGACGGTCATCCGAGCCCAGAAACCTCGTAAGGAATAAATCCATCTTCATGCACGCATGTGACCACACATTAGATAATAACTAACCCCAGAGTTTTGGCTGAAATGCCCTGGAGTTTAAGAAAAGGCCCCTAGAACATGAAACACAGTATCAACATGGGCAGGGCTGTGAGGGGGAGGAGCTTAAGGTGGCACGGGTGTTAGCTAGCGCACCTTTTGGTTTGTCAACTGACGTTATTTCTCTTCCTCAGCTTTGCCAGAATTCCCCAAGAAACGCAGACGCCTATGCCTCAATTCAAAATCCCCAGGGAGACATGAGGATGCAGAGGGAGAGGTGCAGGAGGACGAGAACAAGGATGATGAAGAGGAAGATGAGGACGATGAGTTTCAGCCGTCGGAGGGCAGCGAAAACGAGATGGAGACAGAAATTCTGGATTACATATAACACACAACCATTTTTACCACGTTAATATTTTACATTACTCCTTTCTGTTAAAGGTGATATGTTTGAATTATTATTTGTTTGGTTAAATGCAAATAAAAAATAGTTTTGTCTAAGAACCATGTCATCTTTGTAATTCTGTTTTTGGTTAATACAGTACACTGAATTATGTCAAAGTGCAGTTGTTTTTTTTCAGATCTCCACATTCAAAACATGACACAAGATGCACTATATTTCCAAAAGTATTCACTCACCATCCAAATAATTGAAATCAGGTGTTCCTGTCACTTCCATGGCCACAGGTGTATAAAAGCAAGCACCGAGGCATGCAGACTGTTTCTACAAAAGTGAAAGAATGGAGTTCCGTGAATTCCAGCGTGGTACTGTGATATGATGCCACCTGTGCAACAAGTCCAGTTGTGACATGTCCTCACACCTTAATATTCCACAGTCAACTGTCAGTGGGATTAGAACAAAGTGGAAGCGATTGGGAACGACAGCAACTCAGCCTAGAAGTGGTAGGCCACGTAAAATGATGGAGTTGGGTCAGCGGATACTGAGGCACAAAGGCCGCAGAGGTCGCCAACTTCCTGCAGAGTCGATCGCTACATACCTCCAAACTTCATGTGGCCTTCAGATTAGCTCAAGAACAGCGTAGAGCTTCATGGAATGGGTTTCCATGGCGATCAGCTGCATCGAAGCCATACATCAGCAAGTGCAATGCAAAGCGTAGGATGCAGTGGTGTAAAGCACGCCGCCACTGGACTCTAGAGCAATGGAGACGTTCTCTGGAGGGACGAATCATGCTTCTCCATCTTGCAATCTGATGGACGAGTCTGGGTTTGGCGGTTGCCAGGACAACGGTACTTGTCTGACTGAATTGTGCCACGTGTAAAGTTTGGGGGATTATGGTGTGGGGTTGTTCTTAAGGAGCTGGGCTTGGCCCCTTAGTTCCAGTGAAAGGAACTCTGAATGCTTCAGCATACCAAGACATGTTGGACAAGCAGAGGGCCAGGCCTTCCGTCCAACATCAGTGTGACCTCACAAATACGCTTCTGAAAGAATGGTCCAAAATATATAGTCCATAAACACACTCCTTAAACCTTGTAGAAAGCCTTCCAGAAGAGTTGAAGCTGTTATAGCTGCAAAGGGTGGACCGACATCATATAAAACCCTATGGATTAGGAATGGGATGTCACTTTAGTTCATATGCGAGTCAAGGCAGGTGAGCGAATACTTGGGGGGCGGGGGGGGTCACATCCTATACCATCATTTATAATAATATTGAAAAACTACACTCACTGGCCACTTTATTAGGTACACCTGGCTAGTGCCGGGTTGGACCCCCTTTTGCCTTCAGAACTGCCTTAATCCTTCGTGGCATAGATTCAACAAGGTACTGGAAACATTCCTCAGAGAGTTTGGTCCATATTGACATGATAGCATCACGCAGTTGCTGCAGATTTGTCGGCTGCACATCCATGATGCAAATCTCCCGTTCCACCACATCCCAAAGGTACTCTATTGGATTGAGATCTGGTGACTGTGGAGGTCATTTGAGTACAGTGAAGTCATTGTCATGTTCAAGAAACCAGTCTGAGATGATTCACGCTTTGTGACATGGTGCTTTATCCTGCTGGAAGTAGCCATCAGAAGATGGGTACACTGTGATCATAAAGGGATGGACATGGTCAGAAACAATACTCAGGTAGGCTGTGGCATTGACACGATGCTCAATTGGTACTAATGGGCCCAAAGTGTGCCAAGAAAATATCCCCCACACCATTACACCACCACCACCACCAGCCTGAACCGTTGATACAAGGCAGGATGGATCCATGCTTTCATGTTGTTGATGCCAAATTCTGACCCTACCATCCGAATGTTGCAGCAGAAATCCAGACTCATTAGACAATGCAACGTTTTTCCAATCTTCTATTGTCCAATTTTGGTGAGCCTGTGTGAATTGTAGCCTCAGTTTCCTGTTCTTAGCTGACAGGCACCCGGTGTGGTCTTCTGCTGCTGTAGTCCATCCGCCTCAAGGTTCAACGTGTTGTGCGTTCAGAGATGCTCTTCTGCATACCTCGGTTTTAACGAGTGGTTATTTGAGTTACTGTTGCCTTCCTATCAGCTCGAACCAGTCTGGCCATTCTCCTCTGACCTCTGGCATCAACAAGGCATTTGCGCCCACAGAACCGCCTCTCACTGGATATTTTCTCTTTTTCGGACCATTCTCTGTAAACCCTAGAGATGGTTGTGCGTGAAAATCCCAGTAGATCAGCAGTTTCTGAAATAGTCAGACCAGCCGGTCTGGCACCAACAACCATGCCACGTTCAAAGTCACTTAAATCACCTTTCTTCCCCATTCTGATGCTCGGTTTGAACTGCAGCAGATCGTCTTGACCATGTCTACATGCCTAAATGCATTGAGTTGCTGCCATGTGATTGGCTGATTAGAAATATGCGTTAACGAGCAGTTGGACAGGTGTAACTAATAAAGTGGCCAGTGAGTGTATAACTCCATTTTTACCAAATGCTTTTCTATACATAGTTACAACTCAAACAAAACAATAATATAATCTCCACTAATCTTCACACATTTATACACTGATACACAATTGCAAAAGTTGAATCAAGTCACAGCTAAGTCACTCAAATCTTTTAAATGAAGGCAAAGAAAAGCCTATGTAGTTTAAAGTGTTTCACACAGGATTCCTAAATTCTGCCTCCAAATAACTCAAAAACCACGTGCCAAAACATGTTTTCAAAACATAAACATGATTTGCGGTCTGCAAAATATTTTTTTAAATGCGAATATTTTGGCTGTACTGTTGTTGTTGGTGAGTTCAGTATGTTATATGATCATTATTCCTGAGTCTCTATGACATATTAGTATGATTTTACGGCCAGTTGCTTTAGATTTCTTACATATTGTACCTTTAATGTTCAAAAAACAAATTATTTTTCTTTTGTCTGTATTAGCGTCACAAAAAAGTCCAGTCTAAAAAAATCATCATCGTTTCCTTTTGTACATTACTGTACATACTAATATACTGCTTATATAAGCCTGAAAAATATTAAGTATGTCAAATGCAGTCTGCCAAAACTACAGGATGTCCCAATGCATGTGGTTTGGAGTATATTGCAGTTTGCAAGCCAGCATGAATTTTTTGCTATTCTGACCCACAATCAAGACCAAACATTTATGCAGTCTTATAATGATCTCCCAGTTGAATACATATTGCATGCAACAGTATGTTCTTTGCAAGTGCAGCTATGGACTTAAAGTAAAACACATAAAGTATACGAGTTACAACAAACCATGTAATTAATGATGAGTCTGCATGTAAAGGGGAGCGAGAATCTGATTGGCTTGTTGAGTCAGATGTTTTCTATAGTGGACAGCCCACAGAAAATGGACTGATTTGAATTATATCACAGCTTGTGGGTTGGTAGGCTACATCATGTGTTGTTGAGTGGGAAGGGCAGGTGGAAGATGGGAAGGGCAGGTGAACAGTCTTCTCACTGGTTAGATTTTCTTTAGGGGCAGGGCCTCCTTTTATAAAAGTCTGACCGATGATGAACCTTGTCGTCACAGTGTGGTTATCATGGCAATACTTAGGATTTTGGTAGCTATTGGCGTGTTCCTGGAGACGGTCACTGCGGCCTCTGTAAGTTTAAATTCAGCTTCTATATTTGTCAGGAAATAGGATTATTTGTTAATTTTTCGACCATCAATTACAGATTTTTTGTTTTTCTTAAATGAAGAAAAGTATTTGTAATGTAAAGCATTCTTTAAATTGACTTGTTGAATGAATGTCTGTGTTTCGTGTCTGCAGCTCGGGGTGGTGTACACTGAGGGAGGAATGGTCGAGGGTGAGAACATCCGTCTTGGGTTCCGCCGCCACATGGACGTCTTCAGGGGGATTCCTTTTGCTGACATCCCTGGAAGGTTCGAGAAACCCAAGCGGCACCCAGGCTGGGATGGTGGGTAGACCGACTGAACTGCTCATCAATGACTGGCCTAGTAAATTCACACCACCTTTAGAAACTCCTCCTTCTCTTCTAACTTTAACGGGTGTAATAGAAAAGGTGTTTTTTTTAACCAGCGTAATCTAACAGCTCAAACTGTATGATATGATATGTGATGAAAACATGCATAATCCCTGCTGTTACACTGCATGTCTCATCAGGTGTTCTGAAGGCCACAGAGTACAGGCAGCGATGCACTCAGGTGAACCTCATCATGACTGATACCAGAGGCAGTGAGGACTGTCTTTACCTTAACGTCTGGGTTCCTCACGGCCGATCAGGTAAACACTGAGAGAAGTCCGCAGACTCTCGTCCAGATTAGATCTACACTGCAACTCATTCTCTCTGTCTTTTAGTGTCCTCTGGTCTGCCCGTCATGGTCTGGATCTACGGGGGAGGCTTCCTCGCTGGAGGCTCCATGGGTGCTAACTTCCTGGACAACTATCTGTACAGCGGGCAGGAGATTGCAGACAGAGGAAACGTCATTGTGGTGACGCTTGGATACCGCGTGGGCACTCTGGGCTTCCTGAGTACCGGAGATTCTGACTTACCTGGTAGGTGTCTGTTTGTTTCCAGAAACGTACCTAGAAGATGGCGGCATCCCAGCCATTCTCATGCATTAAAAGTTAAATCTTGATTGAGTGGGAACAACTTGGTCCTCATCAGGAAACTACGGTCTGTGGGACCAGCATGCAGCCATCGCCTGGGTGCACAGGAACATCCGCTCACTTGGAGGAGACCCTGACAACATCACCATATTTGGAGAGTCTGCAGGTGCAGCTAGTGTCAGCTTCCAGGTGAGACAATATGAAATTAATACTTACAAATTGTGAATTTTCCTCAATTTGAATCTAACTACTGAACTATCTCATAAAACTGCCCACAGACTCTGAGTCCACACAACAAAGGGCTGTTCAAGAGAGCCATCTCCCAGAGCGGTGTCGCCACTTGCCCATGGGCTATCAACAAGAATCCCCGTAGGCTCGCTGAGGAGGTACGCAACGGCTGACATGTTTTATTTTCTTCTATGGAACACTGTTTAGCGGATACATCTAACTCTGGGCCTGGGTCACATTTAAAGATCATTTTCAACTCTCTCCCCAGATTGCTCTGAAGGTCAACTGCCCCACCGATCAAAATATGGCTTCCTGCTTGAAGATGACTGATCCCTCGCTCCTTACGTTGGCTGGCTCTCTCAGTTTGACCAGTTCACCTGATTGTAAGTGCCGCATTCCACATAGCCTATTTTCATTGTTAATATCAAGGAGCGTCTACCAGAGCAATGGAGACATGAAAACGAGCCCAATTCTTCTGCAATGGCTTAACAGCACACAACCAGAGAAATTGCTCATATTAATCATTATTAATTATTATTATTATCTCAATGTGCCCAACTAATGTTCACATAATAGTAGTGGGTGGAAACAGAACACAACATTTAGAGATAAATATGAATACGTTTAAAATTGATGCTAAATTTGGGTGTAAACTTGGTTAGTGAGTGATGCTCTAACACACCAAACTGACCTAAAAGAGGACCATTATGTTCCACACTTTTATATCAGCTTACATGTCTACAGGCTGTAATGCTTTCCCATCAGGCTGTGCTGCAGGAGCACTTCTCAGCCTCTCTCTGAAACGATCTGTTTGAGCTCCTGCCCCTCCCTCCCAAAAACCCCCGTCTGCAAAAAAATTACGTCTGCTCACATGACGACTCCATGCTCAGCTCTGCTCTTACTTGCCTTCTTTGGGGACATGCTGGGCAAATATTATGCACATTTCTTTCTTGGTGACATCACCACTTTATGGAAGAAACCATTTCACTTGAGGCCCCTCAAGCAGTTCGGGAGTTTCTGTGGGGAAGAGTGCCTCCTTTTAGGCATGAACTTTCAACTTTTGCATACACTAAACACTATATAACACACTAAAGAAAAGCATCATATGTCCTCTATGATGACATCACCCAATGGCTAGATTGTGTAGATTCTACAGTGCACATCATGGACATTGCTGCCACAGTTTCAACTTTCAAATGCCACCCATAGTAGCTATTTGATGGCACTAATATTTTGTATTCAAACTAGCAATTATGAGATTAAGAGTTTAGTTGCACATGTGTATAAAGCATAACAACAGCAGGACTAGTGCATGATGGGTCTCTCATGTATCTGCCTCTCCCAGACCCCATTGTAAACAACCTGGGCCTGTCTCCTGTGATCGACGGTGACTTCGTGCCGGATCACCCTTCCAATTTGTTCCACAACGCGGCTGAAATCGACTACATCATCGGAGTCAACGACATGGACGGGCACCTCTTCACTGGTTTAGATGTCCCTACGATCAACTCACCCCTGGTGGACACTCCTGTGTGAGTAGAAGCTGTTAGATCCCAGTGCGTACCATACTGTTAGTGTTTTATCAGATAACTCATTGTCAAACCTTCGTGATCTCAGCGAGGTTGTGAAGAGGCTCCTGGCTTCGTACACTAAGGAGAAGGGCAAGGCTGCTCTGGAGCACGCTTTCGCCACGTACTCATCAACCTGGAGCTCAAGGCCCAGCAAGGAGACCATCAAGAAAACCATCGTGGAGATTGGAACGGACTACATCTTCCTGGTTCCTTCTCAGGTTGCTCTCTACCTTCATGAAGCCAATGCCACGTAAGGATAACATCTTGTTTTACAGATATCGCTGTGCTGTTTAATTATTAGACACTTTGTTACACATCTTCCTGAGAAAGGGGGGAATAAAACCAGCAGGTAGCCTTTTTTAACTTCAGGGTGGCCATTTTAGTAAGCCAGGAAAATCTATTGATAGAAGCTTTAAATCTGCCTGGGGGTAATCCATCAAAGGGCACATTTTTATTACCTTTTCTTTTTTGATAACCCTTCTAGATCACACTCGGTTCATATCCTCCACTTATTTAACAATATATGCTAAAACATTACAAAGAAATGCATTCCTTCATGTTTTCCATCAAAATCCAACATCTTTTTCTTCCTGGAAAACTAAGGAATGACGCATGCTTACATCAGCAAGTTGACCAAAGTGATTTGAAGCGTAGAACCAGCGTCATATTCTAAACCAATTAGTGGTATAAAATGTAAAATGTATTGATCATTTTATTATATGTGTTTGATTGCATGATTTAAATATAAATTAAACTCATCACTTTAAATTGTTTTCATACTTTTAATTTACCACTGAAAAGGTTAATACTTATTCAAACAACTTGCTAGACTTGTGTCATTTTATCCAGACCCTCTTTAGTCATATTCACATCCTTGTTCTGTTCTCGTCTCACCAAAGAACCGGCCGTTCCTACTCCTACGTCTTCTCCGAGCCCAACCGTATGGGAGGCATCGCCAGGCCTTACCCCAGCTGGATGGGAGCCGACCACGCCGATGACCTGCAGTACGTGTTCGGAAAGCCTTTCACCACGCCGCTCGCATACTGGCCTCGCCATCGTGATGTCTCCGGCTACATCATCGCCTACTGGACCAACTTTGCCAAAACTGGGTATAAAGAACATAACATAAATCAAACAAAGATGAATGAGAAGCTGAAATAGAAACACATCTCGATTCAGTTGCCCTTTTCTTTGGTGATGTTCACAGGGACCCCAACAAAGGAGGGATGAGTGTTCCCACTACCTGGCCCAGATTCACCAGCACCGGACACCAGTACCTGGAGATCAACTCCAGTATGAACAAGAACTACGTGAGACAGAAGATGAGAATGCGTTACGTGCATTTCTGGAGCAGCGTCCTGCCCAACTTGCCGTAACCATCTCAGAAAAAAAGACTTTGTATAAGCGCTTGTGCACCTTCAAGAATCAGTATCAGTATTAGTTCACGAAAAAATAAATGGATGAAAACTACAAATCACATTTCCTTGGTTTTATTTTGTGTCGACTTCTTTAAAGTGACAATGGGCTACAGTAATTTACTCTGTGTGTGTTTTTTTGGAGGATGACAGACGCTTGGCTTTTGCTAAAAGGGGTTTGTTGCTTAATGTAGAAGACATATTAGAAGTTTGAGTTTACTTCATAAAACAAAACAAAGAAGAGTCAATAAAAAACTGATATTGAAGTGTTTTATTTATATTCTTAGAGATAAACAGAAACACATTACAATGTCATCATGTTAAGATGGGATCGTTATTTTTATTACAGTGGGTAAATTGCATATGTTATATATATTAATGTTCTCGTCTAAAGCTGACTTTCAGTAAATGCTTCAACCTGAAAATCAAGTTCGTGGTGTGTCACAGCTAGAGTTCCTATTGGCCCGGAGCTAACGTGAGTGCTTGTTTCATTGGCCCAAAAAGTGGGTTGGGACGGTCTGACTTGGCTTATTTTCCAACAACAACAGCATTTCACTTGTGTGGGGCTATTTCTGAGGTTTTATCTAATCTCGAACTGCGTTTTATTTGCTAATCTGAGAAACGGCCCACCTGTTTCAACAGAAGCACCGACTTCAGATGAGCCGCCTCCTCACTCCGATGTGTTAAGGCCTGATTATGCTTCCGCGTAGTGATCACGCAACGGCAACGCAACGGCGACGCAGTTGCTTGGAGACCGTGATGGTTCTGCGTTGGGTTTACGTGTCGAAATGCAATTCAATGCCACACCGGTAAAGGGCGCTATGGTTTTTGTAAAGACTGACCGACCGACCGAGACTCTTGACATATATCGTCGTAGCCTCGTTATAGCGTATTTGTTTACTTTCCGGCTTTAAACATCCACAATTTTTCAGAACCTGGTGTTTTATTTCTTTGTGCAAAAGCGACAAGGTGCAAACAATAAAACGAGGTGAAAACAATAAAAGTAGCCTTTTAAAAGTTTAAATGGCGGTGTTTATGAATGGAAACCGGATAGCGGTCTCCAGCGGATGTAGTTAGCGGACCAATCACAGCAGATGCCGCTGCGTTGGTGTTGCGTTGGCGTTGCGTTGCCTCGACGCGCGTCGAGGATTTTTGGGAGGCACACGTCAGGCCCTTGCGTCGACGCAAGGGGGGTCCGCAAGGACGTAAGGGGTCCGCAAGCTCCCTTGCGTTGTGTCGACGCGGAAGCATAATCCAGCCTTTAGTGTGTACATCTGTGTTTGCTCTCTTCCTTCATCATCACAACAAGTTCCCATAATGGAAAGATGGAGGAAAAAATGGGAGACTAGAAGATTAGTTTCTTCAAGTATTCAGACTTAATGGCCGGTGTTAATTCAGTCATTACGATGGAATAAAACCCCAAAATGTACGACATGATACGTTGATTTGGCGACCTTGTGTCGCTTGGAAGTGGTTTACTCCAGGTTGTTTACGATCAGAGGTTCGGAGGTCAAGGTCAGATTGAGTGCAGGGAGATTGGGCGTAAAGATTATATAACACATGAAACATGATATTTGCTCTCTTGCAGGGGTATCGGGTATATAAGTACCTGGTGAGGCATATTCGCTGCTTACTGGGCAGCCATGGAGAAACTGACGATTCTGTTTGCTGCTGTCTTGTCTCTGGAGACGGCCTCAGCAGCCTCTGTAAGTCTGCTCCAACTTTAACGCATGCTTGCATTTATTCATCTGCTCTTTGTGATTTGAGAAATTTTGAGAAATTTGTGATTGCTAATGATCCGCTTTAGCTGCTCAAACACATAAGAAATGTAATAGTCTTGCATAAATGCAGTGACCGTCTATAAGAAAGAGTTTATTCTAACAAGATTGTATAGAGGGGAACCCAAATATCTAACCTGCAATAATAGATACACAGTCTTCACTATTATGTAATTTGCAAGATGTATTTACTCTTTTTCACAGTATAGAGGCATCAATATTGTCCACTGTCTCGGAAGGTAAAGCTCTTGTCTTGTGTCTCCAGCTGGGTGTGGTACAAACAGAAGGAGGGGGCGTTCAGGGACGAAATGTCCCCACCAGTCTTTTCCGCTCCGTGGATGTGTTCAAAGGAATTCCCTTCGCTGCCAAGCCTGGATCACTGGAGAAACCCCAACCTCACCCTGGCTGGGATGGTGTGTTCAAACACACACATCTTAACAGAGCTGAACATTTGAATGCATTATATGCACCGCATTATTATCAGCTATGAAACATGACTGTAAAATCATCACTGCAAAGGGATGATTATGATGTTAGTTAATAATATTAATAATGTGTTTAGGTATACTGAAGGCAACAAAGTTTGCTCCGAGATGTCTCCAGATGAGCGTACTCCAGACTTCAAGCTTCGGTAGTGAAGACTGCCTCTACCTCAACATCTGGGTCCCTCACGGCCGACACGGTAGCTTTCTTTTTCTGAGTTCTGTCTGCGAATGGTCGAACTGTTGATGCAGTGTTTGTGCTTGTAGAATAAACACGTCTCTTTTTTTTCACCCAAAGTGTCATCAGATCTCCCCGTCATGATTTGGTTTTATGGAGGAGGCTTCATGGTCGGAGGTTCTATGGGGCCAAATTTTCTCAACAACTATCTGTACAGCGGTCAGGAAATTGCAGACAGGGGCAATGTTGTTGTGGTGTCTGTGGGATACCGCGTGGGCACCCTGGGGTTCCTCAGTACAGGGGACTCTCGCTTACCTGGTAAGGGCGGTTCATGGGAAGTGGTTCTCCATCATGTGTTCTTTAGATTCCTTTACTGGAATACCGTCTTTAAAAGCTCCCTGACAGTGTCAGCAGACTTATTGCTGCTCACATTCACTCACATTTCGTCATCGCGACAGGAAACTACGGTCTGTGGGACCAGCATGCCGCCATCGCCTGGGTGCACAGGAACATCCGCTCGTTTGGAGGAGACCCTGACAACATCACCATATTTGGAGAGTCTGCAGGTGCAGCTAGTGTCAGCTTCCAGGTGAGAGGCTTTAGTAAGGTACGAGGGGTTATAAGCTGCAACTTATGACTGTATTAAATATATTTGAATGATTTACAGGGAGCCGTTAGGAAATCCTTTAGATCGGTGTGTATGATCCTGCATGATATCTTTTACTAACCATAAATAAAGTCATTAGTTACAAGTTAGTTTCCAAATACATTTTCTGAGCATTCATGCACAACAGCTATGCCTTTTACTACAATACTAGGTTACTACTAGTGTCATGTCTAAGGCCTAGAAAAATGGTGTTTCATGCATTTTCTTTCATAACTGAACACAGGCTTATAGGCAAATAAACTCAAATACAATTAATAATTGTATTTTCTATGTATGTATTCCTACACAGACTCTCTCCCCCCACAACAAAGGGCTGTTCAAGAGAGCCATCACCCAGAGCGGTGTTGCCCTCTGCCCCTGGGCTCTGAACAGGAACCCTCGCAAGGTCGCAGAGGAGGTACGTCACCCTCAGTAATCCATCAGTCAGATTTATATTCACCATGATTCCTGCTTATTATCTCAAATCCTAACTTTAAAATTATTGCTCAACTTCCTTTTATTATTAACTTTGTTGCTGGATGGGATGCTGGCGATGCCAAAATGACCTGTGTGCATTTAATTTTAGATGAGAATATCAGTGCCAATAAAAGTGTTGAATAATTTTAAATTGACATTGCCAGTGCTTGTAAAAGCTGCTTGTCATTATCAAATGTATTCATAGTCTGTTTATGGCTCAGGTTGCTCAGAATGTCGGCTGCCCCACTGACGACCGGATGGCGGCCTGTCTGAAATCCACGGATGCTAGGAGTCTCACCATGGCCGCTCCCCGCATAATACAAGGCTCCCCAGATGGTGAGCAATATTCTCATTATTTGCTGACTCTTTTATTCATCATCCTACACATGCATAAAATATCAAGTGAGTTCAATAATTCTGTGCCAATTCCTCTCAGTTCCCGGTGTGAAACACTTGCTCCTGTCTCCTGTTGTTGACGGCGACTTCCTCCCCGATCAGCCCGACAACTTGTTCCACAATGCTGCTGAAATCGACTACCTGGCAGGCGTTAACAACATGGACGGACACCTCTTCACCACACAGGACATTCCTTCCCTTAGCAAGAATGTGGAGACTCCCGTGTAAGGCATTTGGTTTAGCCCTCGCGGCTCTGAAAGTTTAACCATGAAGGCGGCACAGCTGCTTTCACTAACAGAGCTCTCTGCCTTACTTTCCCTGCAGAGAAGATGTGAAGAGGCTCCTTGCTGCTTATACCAAAGAGATGGGGCAAGCTGGGTTGGAGATTGCCTTCGCTGAATATTCGTCCAGCTGGGGGTCGACACCCAGCCAGGACAGCATTAAGAGAGCTGCTGTGGACATTGGGACTGACTACATCTTCCTGGTTCCTTCACAGACTGCCATCTACCTGCATGCAGCTAATGCCAGGTGAGGCCAACTGCTTGATTCCTGTCCCTTTAAATATATTAATATATATTAATATAATAATAATATATTTATACTCAAGACTGTGATGGTCTTCAACAGGTCTGGCCGTACGTACTCCTACCTGCTGTCTGAGCCCAGTTTAATGGCTGGACCAGGCAAACCCTACAATGACTGGGTGGGAGCCGATCACGCTGATGACCTGCAGTACGTGTTTGGCAAACCCTTCACCTCACCAAAGGCTTACGGGGACCGACACAGAGACCTCTCCGGCTATTTGATCGCCTACTGGACCAACTTTGCCAGAACTGGGTAAATGTGTAATTTTGAAAATGTTTTAAAAGTTTATTTTGGGAGACAGGTGAATAGGGGTAAAAAAAAAAAAAAAAGATAGCACAATTACGCTTTCCCAGTTTATTACTAACATTAAATCAATTATGTTTTTCTATGACAAGTTTTCTGGAATTGTATCTTTTATGCAAATAACACATTACCCTAGTAAATAAATGCTAATTTGCACACATTTCCAAAATTGAAATTTAAACATTGGATAAAGGGGTGAAAAGGGTGAAAAGGGTAAAAAAAACAATATTATATTAAATTATATTAAAGTTTTCTAAAAGTTTAGGTTTAAATATGCAAATTATGCATTATCTAATGCTAACTTTTGGTGAATTCAGAAGAAATCTACAGATACCAAAAGACAAATTAGTAAAACCTTATGTGTATTTTGATGTTTTTTATTTCTACTAATCTGAAAGAAGACATTGTATGGAAGCAAAATAGCAATTAACCAGGGCGTGAGAAAGAGGTGTCTCATATTAACATGTTATTATTTCATAAATAATAACTACAGATACTTTCCCGTGTGTTTCATCCTCTATGTTCACAGAAACCCCAACAAAGGAAGCCTGGCGGTGCCTGTGATGTGGCCTGAATTCAGCAGCACTGAACAGCGGTTCCTGGAAATCAATGCTGAGATGAATGAGAGCTCCGTCGGACAGGATATGAGGCTACGCTTCGTTCGTCTTTGGACCAGCACCCTTCCTAGCCTACCGTGATGTCACAGATGCTCATTGTTTTTCATTTTAATGACACCATTAATACAAATAAAATTGTGGGTACAATAAAACTTATGACAATAAAACTCTTTTTATAGAGTTTGACTTGACTACCTACCTAGTAGCCTTTATCATCAGGAGTGGATGTTCAATGAGAAACAGAGCCAGCAGGATCATAAAGAATGACCAATAAGACTTGACACAATGTCATACTGCACCCCTCAATTCCACATCCCAAAAATACTCTCAGTATTAAATAAGTTCAGTTTGATTGAAAGCCTGATACGCAGCCAATCATGGCCAAGTATAGAAACAAAACCCAACCACACAAATCAAAGCAAGAAAGTGCATGCCTCTGCTTTAAGTCCAAAATGTGTTTTCAACATCTTTTAAATCTGGATTCAGATCTGCATAAAGATTGTTTTAACAAATCCAGCAAAAAAATTCCCCACTTGCCCCATAGGTGGTTTTGTGTTTCCTCCTTCAAGCGCAGGGCTTCTGGGAACCCGAGGGTCCTTCACTCAGTGTCTTAGCTGTTCCTAGAACTGTACTCTTCTTCTCACATGTGGTTCCTGGAATCTGCCACTGTGTTTAGGGTTTACAGCCCAGGGTGCCCGATGACCACTAGTACCATTGATGCCTTTACTCCATGTCTTTTAGTGCCTCTTTCAACCCTTGGTATTTCACAAACGTCTCATATTCCTTCTTCTGCATGTTGCTGTTACATCAATACTGCTGTCCTCTGTTGTCCTCCAGGTTATCAGCCAGGATCTGGAATATAGGCCTATATATAGACATAAATAGACACAATCATGGTATTAAAACAAGGTGTTAGAGCTGACAATGTGCCATGTGAGAGAGCATAGAAGGCTTTCTTCAAATCTCTCACACGCAGATTTATAGTCTTTCTGGAAATTGTGCCCTCTAGTGGGGGATCCTACTTACTCTCTGCTGTGACCTTATCCAATAAAAGCAAGAGGCTTGTAAACCCTACATGTTTGTATATGCATGAAGATAATTAATCACATAATGCACACATCTTTATTATACAAACGGTGCATTTTAAAATGTACTTAAAAAATAAGTAAGAATGTTCCATTTTGAAGTGAAGTTGTGAAGAGGCTCCTGACCAGGACATGTCATTTTTATTATATTTTTACTAGTAGCTTAGAATTGCATATTCAATTAATTTAATCAGTAAAGCTTCAAAGGTTATTCTTTACCTTAGAAACAGTCGTTGACACACAGTCTCACCTCCAGGTCCATTTAGTAGCTGTTCTGGTTCATTTCTTCCATCTATTCTATGAGCCGCTACTTCCTGCTTCTTGTGGTCGCCCTGCTGTCCTGTCCTCATCCTACTGAATTACTGGCATACGTCTTCACACGGCTGTGAAATGTCTCATGCAATGTTAGGGAAGGAAGTGGTCATTCATGTAATTGATCACATGTCCCGTGAACTTCACCAGAGCTTTGTATAATTCTGTACACAAGGAACATCATTAACTGCATTAATGAATTAAACCTGATTTTGAACCAAGAAATACAGACGACCTGACACATGACCTCTTCTCTGGTTATGTAATGATCTACCACTAACCTAACTTGATGCCGAGCTCCAATTAATCCAATAAATGAGTGCAGGCAGCCAATATACATCACAGTCAGAGATCTTACATTTATGAGCATGATAACAGTCTAGAAGAGGGATCCTGAGGGGAGTCAGACTGACTTACTTACCAATGTGTTTAACTCTTCACATATAGAACACGTTCAATTAAAATGCATATTATAAATGAAATAAAACATTTAAAATATATGAACTAAAGACTCATGAATGCGAAGGAGGTGAGTCACAAAAACACAACTGTTGCTAGAAACTGAGATCCTATGGTCTTACTGGTTGCATGGCAACAAGAATCACAATTATTCCCTGTGTCCTGTGTGTTGTAGTCCTTAATAATTGTTTGGCTTTGTTTCGTTAACAGTAGGACACACTATCATTATGCACTGTAAACACTTCATACACTATATGTGATCAAACACTTGGTTTTAAATCTTAATGCTAGGATGCAATTATATTTGTTCCTCTGTAAATCTTACTTACATTGTATTTTTTTTATATTGCAAATGTTATATAGCCTACACACAGCTGTTTGTTGCATTTAATGTATTTCATTTTCTAGTTTTGACCGATTCAGGGAATTTTGTTGATACAACTCAACCAATTGTAGTCTACTTGTGCAGTGTTTGTGGAACTAGTGGGTGAGCGGCAACCTTAAAGAATCAAAGATCATCTTTGTGCTTTTATTTTGAAAACCTTTGCCGCTGAGCTGATCTGATCTAATCAGCTGATCTAATTAGGTAGGCTAAATACAGGTAGGCCGACAGCAGCAGACAGAGAGAGAAGAGGGGCCCCAAATAAAAGTCCTGCCGGTGGCCAACCCCATAGGTGTGGTCTCCTTCCCCAAAGTGGCACGTCTGCGTCTCCAAAGCGCCCGGACGACGCATCGATGAGATGCTCCTGATAAACTAACCGGAACAGACAGGAGGACGGCGCGTACACACACAGTGGCAGCATGACCACCGGCAATGTGGCTCTTGTTATCGTGTTAGGAGTCGGCGCGACGCTTCTGACGCGGAGCGGAGACGCGCTGGACTCGGGGCTGCTCGGGCGGGCTGCCGTCTGCGTCCTGGCCGGGGTTACCCTCCTCGCCTCGGGCTGGCTGCTCAGGCTGCTCTTCGGTCCCCTGGAGCTGCTCAGGGGCCCCGACGACGTGGGTTACATCGCCGAAGTGGGTCGCTCCAGAGCCCAGGCTGCAAACGAGGTCCGCCGCAGGAGGAAAACCGGAGAGCTGCCTCCCGTCTATCCAAACGGCTGGTACCGAGTCCTGGACTCTCCCATGTTGCAGAGGGGCGACGTGAAGAGTGTCTCTGTTCTAGGTATGATAAACACCGGACTGCTGAAACTACTAAAGCACCTAACTAACTACTAAAGTAACCAGCTACCTCATACATTGGCACAGTAGACACTAAAGGATGTTGATCCTTTCATTGACTTGGAAAAAGCTGTCTAGCTTGTTATCATGGCGAAAGTGAAAGATAGAGCCCGATTTCAAAAGTACAGGAAGTGTTACTCCAAAAGTTAAACAACACTCCAAAAGACACAACCTGTAATTATGGAGGGAGACTTAATGATTTATGATGAACTTGATTGTTATTTCTTTGCTCACAAAGAAGGATGCTCACTAAAAAAAGATGTTTTATCTGTGGTGTGTAAAACATATGTGTTCCTTAACACAATGTAAAGGGATTCCAGTGTGTTTTAAGTGGTATTTTTAAGGGTTTTAACCACTTTGTGATGATTACTGGGATAATATCACACTTATTGTGTCCAGGATAACCAGGACATGAAATTTTCTCATCGGCCCGTTACAACAGAGATCGTGTAGATTCAGATTTCAGCTGATAGGCACCACAAATCTGCTGATGCTGCAGCCCTGTTTACCTGAAGCAGGCATCAGTGTAGCGCTGTGGTGTCGCATGTAAACAAACAGCTAATGTGAGATGCAGGTGAGTTTAGTGATTTATTGAATTTAGTGGTTTAGTTCTTTAATTCATTTTTCTCTCCACTCTCCGCCCCCACGACCAGATGAACTCAGAGTCTTCAAGTTTTTCACCATTCCACCATGATTTCATGCTCCGATGTTATTGCATGCGGTGTTGACGACCTGAGTGTCCCCGAACACGACGAATAAACCCCTTCAGGGTCACCAGCGATGAACCGCTCTGGATAACAACAGTAACGAAGAGCATGAGCTGAATTTCCAAAAAGTCAAACATCATGCAAATGTGAAATCAAATACCATACAAATCCGCTACCATAGGTAAAGAACATTCAGCATGAACACACTAGTGTAATACAATAACGGCTACAAATGACAATCCGACACAGGTCACGTTTTCACTTCTTTGGGGTTTAATTTCCACTGCCGCCGTTCTACTTCCCTGATATTTGTCATTGCACCTGCTCTCTGTTGTCCCGTCTCAGCTGACGGTGTCAGGCTAAGTTGCCAGGAGATAAGCTCATATAACACTTTTTAAAATGTTCAAGTATACATTTGAAACAATGGTCAACTGTGTTCAACCAGGTTGCTTAGTCACGCTTCGTTATTTTTTTTAGACAAAGCCTCATTGTTTCAGGCCAACTCAAAAACTGTATGCTTTGAACGTGCCATGGAGAAGGAAGCTTGTGTTGAACTATGACATCACAATGAATCTGCTGATTCCCCATTAAAAATCCCGAGTGAAAAAGTCCCATTTCCCATAGCAAAGGCCGTGTCTTCGAACAATTAAAAGCAAAATGATTACATTAATATAATCCTCCATTGAAGGTGCAGCAAACATACCCATTCATGTAGATCAAGGGGGGTCACATATACAGATAATATCAAGAGTCACAGGCCAAACGTATGTAGTTTTCAACCAGTTACACTGGGAGCATCATATACATGTGTCGGTGTACAAAGTGTGATTTTCTGACGTGAAATTCTTTCGTCACCAAAACGGATTCTTTGGAAATCAAACACACTTCCTCTTCTATGAGAACGTACTCATCAACCCGACGTTTCTTCAGTCTGAGAGTTTCTGCAACGTAACTTATTGAAATCTATTTACAAATGTTTAACTCCTTTATATTCTTCTGTTCCAAATAGTTTCACAGTCATTCAAACATTAAGCAGCTCTGAGGTCATCATCTCTTTAACATCAGACGAATCAGACTGGATGGAAGTCTCTTATGATTGATCCATTGCATTCTCTCCATGATCGTATCAAAACTTAATATGCCACATTTATGATTAAGGACTCTGCTGTGTTGTATGCAGCTCTGTAACGGAGCTTAAAGGATTTAATTCATAACTCATTCAGTTGGGTGATTTAAAAACTGAAACGTGCTTCCCATTTTAGATTTGTTGTGCTGATACGCAGTGGGACTGTTTTATCTCTTCACAGAGTTTCTTTGAGTTAAAATTCACCAAAGGTTTCAAAGAGGACGCGGTGCTTTCATGCTTCGGTCACATCATCACCTCCCATCAATTAATAAATACTGTATGAGAGCGCTTCTACCTGAAAAAGGGAATCAGCACACAGCTAAACCTAATATTACTTCACCAGTTGCTCTCTCAACCATTTTTCCAATTCAGTTTTATTTCAACATTTGCGTCAAATCACAAATACCCAACATGTTCTCTGTAAAGAGGAGCAGCAGAGCTTCACACTGGAGGAGACGTATAACAGGAGAAAGATTGTCCGACAAGATAAATTAATCAGTTAGTTGATAAAATAATCCCAACTCACTCCACCTATGAGGGTTCTCCACACCTTTCAAACACAAGTTCTAGTCTTCATTTGAAGACGTTTGCTCAGTTCTTATGAAGTGTATTCTCTTGATGTAAACTCAAACTTATTTTTATTATATTTTGGTTAAACTGGTATTTCAAGTCGAGAATTATTTTGGCTGATAAGGCCAAAATGTTCAACCAGGATGTAGGTCATCTCATATCTCGATAACGATATATAAATCATGATGTAGTGGGTTTTTATGTACTGATTTTATTAAGAAATGAATTGCAAAATATAAAGACTCCCTGAGAAATTTGAATGTTGCCTGAGTGGCAGATTTACATCGAGCACCGGTTTAGCAGACCTGTTATTAAAGCTCCTAAGCTTTATTTGCAGGAAGAATAAAACATTGGATTTTGATATAAAATGATTAAGGCACATATTGTTATATTGGTGCACAACATGACCAGGGATGTAGGCCACGTTTTACTACATTGAGCGCACGAGATATAACTCAGTCCCACATTTTAATTAATTTGTGGCCACGTTTTTGTTAATTCGTGGCCACGTTTTTCTTAATTCGTGGCCACGTTTTAGTTAATTCGTGGCCACGTTTTAGTTAATTCGTGGCCACGTTTTAGTTAATTCGTGGCCACGTTTTAGTTAATTCGTGGCCACGTTTTAGTTAATTCGTGGCCACGTTTTTGTTAATTCGTGGCCACGTTTTTGTTAATTCGTGGCCACGTTTTAGTTAATTCGTGGCCACGTTTTAGTTAATTCGTGGCCACGTTTTAGTTAATTCGTGGCCACGTTTTTGTTAATTCGTGGCCACGTTTTTGTTAATTCGTGGCCACGTTTTAGTTAATTCGTGGCCACGTTTTTGTTAATTCGTGGCCACGTTTTTGTTAATTCGTGGCCACGTTTTTGTTAAATCGTGGCCACGTTTTAGTTAATTTGTGGCCATGAGATAACTTAGGGCACACTCATGGCGCACGATTGCCTGTTGTACATGCGTCATCACGTCGTAACACGACACAGACAGAAGCGGCGTCTCAAAGTCATCTAAATAGAGAACAACACAGAGAACATGACTGAAACTTTATTGACAAGTCACATCTGCACAATTTCTAGTCAACACTCGGCCTGAATCAGCGCATATGTGTGCGAGCGGACTTTGGACAGTGCAGAGCGGCATTTTTATTATAAAAGTACCGGTCCGGTTCCGCTCTGGTCCCGCTCACACCACGAGTCTGAAGCCCAAATCCGACCCAGAATCCCGCTGTGTCCTACATTCATCAACAGTATTTTCAGTTATAAATCAACTCGATAGTGGAGCAGTGTGCTGGGGAGAGGGGGGCAATTGTAACTTATCTCGTGGCCATAAATGAATTAAAACGTGGCCACAAATGAATTAAAACGTGGGAACGAGTTGTATCTTGTGTGCTCAATGTAGTAAATGTGGCCTCATATATATTTTTTTCTTTCATTTAAGCTGAATTTTAATATACAGACGGAACGTTCTCCCCCGCTTGCCTTTTAAGCACCACTCTCCCTCTGGCCCTCCGACATTTTGCTGTCCCACATTCTGTTGAACCGAGCAAAATGACATTCAGGATCCACATCCTGCTGTGAACGACTGCAGTGTCTCGCTCCTAACTTTTCCCTGCAGTCATCCATTTTCGTCACATATCAGATTCTGCCTAGTTTGTCTCTCCTCCCATCGGTTCAGTTCCGCCCCACGACAGTCTGGGGACGGCGGTGCAGCGCTGCGGGACTCCTCACGCCATGAGTCTTTTTTTGGATCTCCCATCTTACCTTCTCCGCTAGTCACCCAGCCTTGCAGGTCAGACAAAGGTCAAGCCAAATACAGACATAAAGTACCATACGGTGGGCTCCCAAACCTGGTGTACTGCAGTTGTAAATACCTTATCTGAACACATGTAGTCATCTAAAGCTGTCATTAACCAACAACCTTTACAACCCTGTGTTTTGTTGTGATGCTGTATTTAATTCTCAAATCCCCCGTATAACTTCATGTATTCTAAAGTAGCTCATATGTTAAACTCTTTTTGAAGTCTTTGTCCCTGCTGTATGTGACCGTCCTAGGTGAGCAGGTGGCAGTGTTTCGGGGCCAGGACGGGAAGGCCTACGTAACGGATGCCTACTGCCCTCACCTGGGGGCCAACCTGGCTGTGGGAGGACGGGTGGTGGGAAGCTGCATAGAGTGCCCATTTCATGGATGGCAGTTTCGTGGGACTGACGGCAAGTGTGTGAGGATCCCCTATGCAGAAAAAGGTATGAACGGGTGTTCAAAAAGCATGTAGCATGGACAATTACACTTAGTAATATTACCATGTCCCACTGCTATGGTACCTTTTAGGTTTATAATCTCTAGACTAAAGCAATAAGATGATTTGCACTCAAATATCTTACAAATGAATTGCAAAAAAATGCAAATAACTAGATATTACTACTGCGTCTGCTACCACTCTGAATTTTTTAAATGGCCACCACACCTTCACAATTAAACCCAATCATTTTGGATTATGTATTGTTTGGCCATCTGAGATTTTGGATGCAGTTGTTCCTGAAGGTGGCGCTACAGGATATCTTGGGACTAATGTCTAACCCCAAAGTTTTGGTCTGTATTTTGATACAATAGATGCTAATATTTTGTTGTGCACCGTCGAAGACATTGAGTTAATGGCGGTGCTTTCAGAAAGACAAAGAGGTCAGCAAGACATATTGAGATTAATACAGTGGAGAACATTTCCAGCAAATCTGGACATATTTCCTTCAAACGTGGACTTCAGTTTGTGTACACAGTTAATGAGTTGGCCAGAAGGTGGCATCAGAGGAAAACATAAGGAGGTGCAAAACTGAAAAATGCTTCATCCTCTGGGGAGCATGAATATGATCAGTAATAACACATTTTTATATTATTTAAAGATATTTGTTTTCTTACCAAAAGTCAATAGATCAGCTGTTGGTCATATGTGACCGGTCAGTGGTGAAGATTGATATCTCGTAGATTCTCAAAATGAAAAGACTCTGATTCCTCTACATTCATGTTGACTAGAGAGCCTGTGTGGTTCAGATTTGGGTTTAATTTGTCATTCAGTCCCAGAGTTTGCTAAGGTGCGCTGCTGGCCCAGCTGTGAGGTCAACGGTCAGATCCTGGTTTGGTTTCACTGTGACGGAGAAGATCCTCAGTGGACCGTCCCGGAGCAGCAGGAAATTACAAAGGGCGAGTGGGTTTACCGGGGCAGAACCGAACACTTCATCAACGCTCACATAGAGGTATATGCATGTGTGTTTTCACATTTTTTTTATTTGTATATACTTTTTCCTAAATGATCATTAATAGTTATCAATCTAGATTGTTTTGGTAGGAGTTTGTCTAGTTTTGGAGATATCAGCTGTGGGCTCCTTGGCCCAGGCTGAGGAGATGTATTCGGTACCAAACATTCATGAGAATGTGTCATGGTGACCTCTGTCCTCTAAAGGAGATTCCTGAAAATGCAGCGGACATCGCTCACCTTGCTCACCTGCACACGCCGGCCATCGTCAGCGGAGTGGATCTTCGTTACACCAACAGCAAAACCTGGGAGTTTTTGCGGCATAGCTGGAAGGTGAGGATCTCTCTCAGCTATGAGACGCTACACATGATGCTGCTCTCACGTGCCATTTAATGCTATTTAGATTTCAGCAGGTATGGAATATATTCATGTTGGGAGGACGTATTATTGAAAAGTGTATTCTTGTGTCTGAATGCCACTGTGTGTACTTTGTGTGTGTGTACATGTGTATATGAAGGTTCAATGGGAGCCAGAGTCGGAGCCCAACAGGCATTGTTCTCAGATGTTGGTGAAACATGCGCTGACTGTGTTTGGATGCCACTGGCCCCTGCTGGATGTCCGTGTTTTGGCCAGACAGGTACGGCAAACATTAACATGGCTTCTGGCTGTTTAGAAGGACATGAACTGTGTGAAAACAACAGCAGCTATGTGGAACATCAGTAGCTCAAACTCAGTATAATGCAGTTACAACTGAGGAAAATGCTGGTGCAACAAAAACACTTCATGCTTCTGTTGTGACTGTAACATTAGCAACCAACGGCTGTGCAGGCTGTGCCTTTTAATCTGAGTGAATTATATATGATGAATAAATGTACCCTGAAACCACTAAATCCCACTAGTTTAACCAGTTACCGAGGGCTACATGCAGAGTAGATCCTATAAGATCAAACACAAATGTGGGAGACTACATTACCTCTAATGCAGGCAGGAGGGAGTGGGCGGGGAGCAGCATTAATGTGGGATGTAGTCAAATCCATGACGGATAATGAATACGAGAGAACATGCATATGAATACATTGTTCTGCAAAGGATCAGGTGTTTTTTTTAAGATTATGCAAGACTTAATGTTTATTAACTGAATATGTATTTGATACCAACCATCTGTGTGTTTCAGGTGGGTCCAGGACTGGTGTTCCTGCTGTTTGACCACAGTTTCTTGGGCCGCGGTGTTATCTTGCAGAGCGTGACTCCAGTGGAGCCTCTGTTGCAGTGTGTCTCTCACACTATCTTCTACCAGTCTAACATCCCACCTCTGGTGCCCAAATTCATCCTGAAAGCAGAGTGCATTCAGGTGCAGTACACGCTCGCGTTCTAGTGTTACGCTGGAATCGTTTTTACTGTTGGAGTCATTCTGTGGACAGATTTGACTGTGAAAGCATTCCAACTGTCATGGTTGTTTGTTTTGTTTGTTTCCTGTTTAAATTCTGAGAATTAAGGATAGTCCTTCTGTCGAATCGTTGAGTGAATACGTTTCTCACACAGACATTTTGAACCCTTTATGCCCACTTTCTATACGTCTGCATTTCTGCGTGACGTTGACGTTGCCTGAGGAGATTAACCACGATTCATAGCGCTGAGAGGTTAAACACAGGGTTATCCTAGGTGTAAAAAAATTAAACACAGAAGACGGCATATGGGTGTTTATCCTGAAGTGTTACATTCACACAGAAACACTAAGGACTAAAGATGATCAATAAGAACACATCATATTTATACAGTTTCAAGCCCTGACAGTCGCCCTTCCACATCCAAAACAACCATAGCAGGTGAACCGCCCTGGCACTTTCATGGACAAGCCAGCAGAGGGTGCTAACGGGAACTTAATGGCAAGCCAATAGACTTGAACTAAGTGGCCAATTGAAACGTAGCTAGTGAGGTGAATAAGAGCACTCATATGTATTAAGTAGCCAGCAATTACAGGCCTCGTAGCTCTTTGAGCATCAACGATTGTGCCTCAGGCCGGAGTAACGTCCATCGGCTTGATGTCCATCAGCCCACGGCTTTCAGCGTGGAGACAGGAGCTACTGTTGCTGCAGTTGTGGCTGCTCCAATGTGAAAAGAAAGAAATTGCCCTTTCATGAACCTTTTGTTAATCTCTTTCTCCAATGTTGCATCAACTATCTCACACTTTTAGCCTGTAATCAAATAATTAAAGAAATGTTTTTTTTAAAGAGCTTCCTCAGCTTTGGGACGTAGACTGGGGGTGGATGGCTTTATTTTTTATTTTCCTTTCACATGAGGCGGCTTCGTCTCGGGGAGACAGCAGTAGCTTAGTCTCTCCTGGTCGGGGCTCGGGAAAGGCAGGGTGGTTGGCCTACAGCCACAGCTTTTTGGCACAGATTGAGGAGTGAGAAACAGAACAGGAGAGTACTTGATGCTCCGTGAAATGCCTACTAATTAGGGCTCAGTCAGCTACTGACCAGTCCAGCCTCAGTATGCACTATATCTGATATCACATATATTGCAAGGTATTTTGGAATCGACACCAAACCTACAAAGTAGCTGAACTGCATGAATCATGTACGCAGTGCTATTAGATCACTGTTGTTTATCGGTAAGAAGTCGATCATTCAGAAGCTCTGATGTGAAGAGATCGTTTTGTGCTTTTGCCTCCCACGCTGCCTTCGGTTGAATTCTGCCTCGTCATCCCCACAGAAGTAACACCACCCAGTCACAGAGAAGGTGCAAATAGACCTCATTAAAGTTGATAATTAGCTGTGTGGTGAAGCGAAGAAACTCAAAGGAAACATAATGATTTGGCTCAAGACAAAGATAAAAGTAATTTTCTAGATGATGATAATAATGGACAGATTTACTAGATACATCATTTGAAACACACAGGAAACATGACGGATGCAGATGGTGACGGTGTTTGTCCCTGACAGCAACTGACAGTATTATAAAGTCTTCTCCGCTTGTGGAGTCATCGGCCTTTTTAGCCAGAAGGAATCTTCATTTGGGTTTGCTGATTGTAATGTTATCTGAATCAGTGGATGCTTCTGTCGGACCGGGTATCATTCAAAATGTGTTGACACTAATGTCTTTATGAAGGGTTTATATACCGATGCCAAAACACTATCTTTGAGAAATATGACATTTCTTTTTTATTTAACAAAAGAAGCCACATATCTCAAGTCTATTATGATTTAAATCAGGAAATGACAGGAGTTGTATTCATAGATTTGCTCCTAGTGATGAAATTCTAAGAAATGTTCCCCTTAAAGGTGAAACAAGAAACTGATAAAGATAAAAGTTATTCACTTAATCCTGAAGAGAGCTCCTAAGGTGAAACGATGTTCGGAGTAGGGAGGAGGACTTTAAGAGGCTCAAGAGTTTCTTAGCAGAAACGGGTGGAATGGATAAAGATGTAGGAATATTCTCCAAACGCTGAATGACCGTGAGTTGGATTGGATTAGATTGTTCAGGGATTATGTGGTCGATCCAAGTGATGCGCTCACATCTCCCACGTATTAACGCAGGAAACGATAGCGATCAGATATAAAAATACAACAGTGTTTATAGATTCACGCTTCTATTAAGCCAGTCCAGCAATAACAGAAACTGATGGACGCTGAGTCATTTCCCCGCGTTTATATCACGTAGATTAAGTGCTACAATTACCAGCACGGTAAATAAACATAAGCAAATAGACTGTGAACAGGCTGCTGTAAGTGGTGCTTTCAAATGCTACGTTAAAGGCGGCCGATGGCTTATCGTTTATTCAATGGAGATGTTCATTACATAAAACTGCATTCATATATTACATCATGTCTGAATAGAGATTTATGTCTTTAATTAGCACTATCGATTTCACTGTCCATTCTCTGACCATTATCACTAAGAGTCATTGTTTCTTTTTTTTTTTTTTTTTTATTAGCCAATCATACCTTTTTTTTAACTTTTCTTTTTTTATATCTGGCTGTTGGACCTCATCTCCTTGTTAAGGGAAACGTTTCTGCTCCGTACTTCTCAGAGCTGAAATTTACTAAATCACTTCCGACCTACGACTTATTTATTTAGATCCCAGAAAATGCTTGTGAATACGTTCGATTCTGATTACAGTAATTACATTAGAAAGGATTATGAATCTGAGCGGGTTTGTCATGCATTAGTGCTTGATATCTTTGAACAGTCTGTGCTACGAAAACATTTAGGTCTGCAGAGGTTTGATGTTTATGTTGCGTTCAGGTCCGCAGGTTGTCATTTTCTACAATCCTTCTAAAATGTTAATTGTTTGAAAGTTCAGAAAAATAACCATTTGAAATAATTGCATTGCATTTTTTTGCAATCTTCACAGCCTTTTGATATCATAATATCCGGTGACCTTCTCCTGTCTTCTTCTTGTTGCCCAGTTTGAGCGCGATGTGATGATCTGGAACAATAAGAAGTACATCTCCAAGCCTCTCCTGGTGAAGGAGGACTCAGCCATCCAGAAGCACAGGCGCTGGTTCAGTCAGTTCTACAGCGAGAACAGCCCGCGGCTGCACTACCAGCGCCACACTTTGGACTTCTGACCTCCCTGATCTGCAGAGAAGATGTCAGGTCAGGGTTGACTTTAATCAGAGGTCCCCGAGGAGGGAGAGCAGGATTGATTCATATCTGTCACATATAATATGAAAGGAGGACCTGACTGAGGCTCTTTTAAAAGCCAGAATCTTGAGTTTTAACCCTTTTAAGCTCCTTTTCTAAGTCTCACTGAGGTGGATGATATGACTTTCCAGCGTGATGTATTTAAGTGCCTACAGCTGTCATGTGGTTCAGTGGGTTCAACCCATACATCCGATGCTAATATAGGAAGCAAGCGATACTGAAAACACCACGATTGCCTCGCTGTGTCGCTGATAAGACTATTAGATTGTAAAAGCTATGTCACTGTGATGCACACATAACCACTAACAATCAGCAAGGGTGACTGTTCCCTGTGTGTTTGATACGGATAAATATAAAGTACATGCCTCTAGTTTCAGTTCAGTGAGGTCTCACGCTGCTACGATTTAGTTTCTTTTATCTGTGTTAGAAAATACTAATCTGGCCTTCCGTACTGCAATTTAAAATCTGAATGTGTAATCACATCGGCCAGTGCCTCAGCTGCAGGTTGAATGTCGGGTGTGTTTGTTTTCTGATAGATATCTCAGGGTATTACACTCACAGCAGTGTGCAGTGGCAACTTAAATATCACTACAGTGACTACCTACTTAAATACATAAGAAGTAGTTCAGCAGCACTGGTTATAAAGAGTTACAGCAAATCTAAAATCCAAATTAATTACATTTTAAAATGTATTCAGCAACAAAATACTTGATTACAAATAAGGTTAAGAAGTGTTGGAAGGTGCAATTTTAAGGCAGGCTGTTTCTTCCTGCTTCCTTAATGCTAAGCTAGGCTATCCTGTTCCTGACACAGCTCTGTAGTTAAACGAGGGGCAGGGAAACTTCATTCTTATCACCATGTTGTTAAAGAGAAGACGTTCACGTCCAGCAGATACAGATCATTCATGTAGTTCTGTTTCTGGCCACCTGATGAGTGCAACATTCACCCGCAATCCTTTTAGCTCCGTTTTCGCCTCCACCACCTAGTCTTAGCTACTAAATGCTCTGTGTTCAACCCATCTCTGCTGTTTGGTGTTGAGCAGGTAGTGGACAATGTTTTCATGCCTCCGTTGTAGGGTAAACTGATTGTATGTTGGAGGTCAAAGGTCACCCTGACCTCAAAGAAACACGCTCTTGGCCATAACTCAAGAATTCACATTCTAATTTTACTCAAATCTCTAAAAGGTTAACATGATGCAGTGGTGACATTTTAGACACACATGGATGTAAGCTGCAACATGATTGGTTGGTGGAGGGAACTCATATCTCAGCTGCTAGCTGCGGCCCCAAAGCGACCGCAACAATAAAGCTGCATGCTGGAAAACAAAACTTCTCTGTGGCCTCATCACCATGATATTGCTCGTCTAATCTCTCTCTCATTAAGAGACAAATAAGGATATTCCTCAAACGTTGCAGTATTTATTTTTTAATTTAAATATAATAGTGCATGTGGGTGAGATAATGTGTCCTTAATGATGAATGACAAAGTTTTCCTCTCATTACAACAGATGATAATCTCTGAAACAATGATTGACCCAAATTGGATAGCAATTGGATGGTTCCTTTAATTTGAATCACATAAGCATTAAAGGAATAAAGATGGGGCTAAATAGAATGGACACGTGCTCCTAACACACTGTGTGTTATTTATTACATGTGTGCTCCTTGTACTGCTCCAGTACATCTGCATGTAAAACATAAATATGCAGCGTTAACATATCTTTCGATATTACTCCTGGTGCACATTATCCACTCGTTACTGACTAAATCGCGGATGACTACGATGCTGTGAGGCTTTAATAAATGGTACTGTGCAATAATCTTCTTCGCCTGTGGCGATGGGGCTGATTACTTGGGATATCTTCTTGGCATTACGTTTTAATTTCCATCATAGAGGGAAGAAGACACATTTGAAAGCAAACACCCAGCAACGTTAAAGAGCACAATGAGTTCTTCTGTTCCCTCTCCATATTGAAATGCATTGTTTGTCACTGGCTAATCTAGCTGTACTGTATATTTAATTATGCAGAATAAATCTGTCTGCTTCGCTGTAATGTGTTTGCTCTTGCATATGTCCACTTGCGTTGCGCTGAATTCGTTAGCGCGTTAAATTAAGCGGAATGGTGAAACGTTGCTGCTGCTTGGCCAGTGGCATTCCCTGAGGCTCGTATTATTGCTCAGCACTCCTTATCTGTGAATGTGCTTATCTTATCTGGCTTTATGGAGGGAGAGGACTGTGGTGGCTTTGTTACGCTGAAGCATTACATCAACATTTGCCTTTCGAGCTTTTGTGCAGGAAGAAAGTAGGTTTGCCGTACTGAGCTTGTACTAGATGTGTCAGACGGACAAAACAAAACAGTTTTGTTAGGAAGGATGGCTGAGGCAGAAGTCGCTGAAACTGAGCAGGAAGGCGTTGTTACACTGGAGGAAAAGCACCTGCCGGCAACAGAAGAGACTTGCGTCAGAGTTTTCTACACCGCGAGGGCCGAGCGACAAAATGAGAGCCACTCAGTCACAGAGCCGCTGCTTGGGCACGAACATCAGGACAGGCGTGATGAGAACCACAGAGCGGACACGGTGATGGTGACAGATGGGGCCGGCCGAAAGACATCTGTTCCACGTGAGCTGGGATTGGCTGGCAGGGACGAGGCCGGCCCCGCTGGAAGTGTCAGGAGTTTGTGCAGCGACAGCAGTCGGCACGAGTGCCCCATCTGCAGCGAGCTGCTCGGAGAGCACTGCGTCACCACGCTCCACTGCGACCACACACTGTGCCACCACTGTACAGCCGGCATCATGAGGCGGGCCAAGGACCAGAGCCGGCTGCAGTGCCCCTTCTGTCGACAGACCACCCCGTTCCCGCAGTGGGAGATCAGAAGGCTTCAGGAGGAGTCGTACAGCAGCAGCGTCGTTTGGGAGCCGGTACCGGCCCCCGTCGTCAGAGCCGGCCCTGAGCTCCAGGCCGCCCCGGCGTCGGCGTTGTGCTGCTTTGCAGAGGACGCACACAGAGTCACATGTGGCTGCTGCGTCCAACCTTCCTGCCTCGGCAGAGGAGGGAGGCTGATGCGACCGCACTTCCTCTGCTTCTCCATCACGGCCCTGCTGGTGCTCTTCCTGCTGCCGCTGGGCTGCCTCCTCTACATGGTCCTCCCTGTTTTAATACTGTTCAGAAAGAGCTGAGTCTATTGATGAGCATCACTGATTATCAACTATGATTCAGTTTCAAAAAGGTGACTTTGGGGGAAATAAACATCTGCATGTGTGATGCATTCGACAGGGAACTTACATGTTTTTCATCAGAAATGTTTCCATTGTTTTAATAACCTGATTACTATCTTTCATTTAACATACCCTGATTATTCTAGACTCACCTTTGGACTCAACATTTCTGACTTAGGCCTGTAAGTCTTTTACTCCGTATATTACGATTGGAAAAAGGTCAAATTTGGAGTTCTCACGAAGAATTACTTCACTATATTATAAGCGTATGGAGAAAAAAAGTAATTCAGTGCCATTCAAGTTCATCTTCCAACATTTCTATAATATCTCTCAAACCGAAAGGATCACATCTCTTATCAGATTGTCAACCTGAATGTTGTTTCCTTTGAAGAATCCTGCAGCTTTGTTCTGCAGGATTTGCTGCCACAGATAAATGAAGGTTTGACTTTGGATCAAAACTCTTCACATCTTCCTTGGTCTTGTATTGACCTACTTCTCATCAGAACAGCTCGGATGCTCTCTGCTGTGACTGCTGCATATTCTTAGCAGGAAAACCTGGCTTGATCTCCTTTAATAGTGCACAATAGGGAGACTTAGCCCTACAGTTTAATCCTTTATATGCATTGTATTCATTGGAAGAGAGAAAGACGAAGCCACGATGAAGGATAGAAATAAAAGCACCTTTTTGTTTCTTAAAGCATCCACGTTTGTTCATCTTTTTCTGTTTTTATTGTTGATGCATTTTAAGTTTGTTACTACGTATCGGTAATACATACATAATAATAAATACTGCCTTTTTAAAACTATTTCAGTAGGGAACAAGATGTGTTTCCACACAGCAGGTTTTCATGCAATTCCAACATTGTCCAAACAGGACAAGCAATTGCGTGAGGAGATTTGAGCATTGTGGGAGAAACCAAAAACAATAAAGATTCAAATGTTTCCTCTGCAGGTCATGTGTGCACGACTGTCCTTTCAGGGAGTATAATGCAATTTCAGACACACACAGCATAACCACAATGTTCTCAGTTTTTCGAAGGCGAAGATCCCTGAAATAATTTTTAAAGTTTATATTTAGCTTTAAGGTTACACTCATCTATGTGTTTTGTATAAATAATGGATGAAATGACTAAGTGTGATGTGAAAGGAGTCACTCATAGCGACAACACCAAAGAAAATTGCCATTGACTGGGAGACATTGTGTCAACATTGGATCCTTGTTTTGGTATTTTGTTTTGAACTCTCATCAACCCTGTTTCCAGTCGCCACAGACAGCAGCTTTAAACCTCTGATAAACCCACTAAAAACTATATAAATAAATACATTCGTGCAGCTGTAACAAATGTGTCCTAATATAAGGGAAGTTGGGAGTGCTGCGGCCACCTACCTGGCCACCGCCCCATCGAAGAAGAAAGAAGAAAACCACGAGTCAATATTGCAGTGCAGACTTGTTCAGGACTCTCATCAAACGTGCAAAGGTTGGAGCAGATCAGACAATGTACACTGAAGTTATAACAGCTTCCAATTTTGTGGCGAAGGATTAAATTTGTCGCGCGGTCGTGGCACCGGCCTGGACACGCCCTTTGACTTATGTAGGACCTTTTGATAATTATTCATCCTTGATGCCGTCAGAGCAGGATCACCAAGTTTGGTTGGAATCAGTTCAACGGTGTGGGAGGACAAAAACCACTAAAATGTCCAAAAACGGCTGATTTCCTGTAGCGCCCCGAAGTGGTTGATTTGATTGAAACTAGCTATGTTCCACAGAGCTATGTCGACATAATGGGTCAAGTTTTGTGATGATTAGCCCAAAGGTACTTGTCACAAAAGCTTTTATAACGTAGCATCAACGTGGTCTAATGATGGTCCATGCCACATTTGGTCGTAATCAGATCAACGGTGTGGGAGGAGTTAGCTAAAACGTGTTTTTGACTAAATTAAAAATGGCAGAAAATGTTGGACTTTTGTAGCACACTTGCTTGCATGTATGCACTGTGTGGGGCGTGGCCTTAAAGGGCACAAGGTGGCACTAGTGAGAAACTTTTCTGTTGCCGATTACGAAACCTCTCAAATCTCTATTTTTTTAGCCAGTCCCCATGTGCACACAAATTTTGATGAGCTAATGTTAGTGCTAAGGTCCCAAAACGGCAGCTCAATCCTCAGAAGAATAATAACTCTACTAGCTGTAACACGTATTACGAATAAAGTACTACTCCTATAAAGTATTATATACTGTATATTGCCTTGGGCACATTAATGAAACATAAAAACTCCTTATTGTGTTTCAAAATGGTCGACAAAGATATCTTGAGCAGGCACTCGATGGATCACATGCCAGGTGTATTCAATATATTTGATCTATAGATCACATTCTGTATCACAGAATCATCCTGATGTCTCCACGTCCTCTTTAATCACACATACGTCAGATTGAATCCTCTCCTGGCACGGTGGACTGTCTCAATTAGTCAAGCAAGAAATTTGGAGCTAAAAATGGATCCATATTGATCAGGCCTGCAACAACCCTCCCCCCGTCCCCCCAACACGGCGTGCATCATGTTAGCCGGAGTCTAAAATCCAGAAGATAATTTGTGTCCTCTGCAGCATGAATACTTCAGCTCGCTACCGGGACAAGCAGGCACTGAGGGGGCTCACACATCCATGATTTATACGAAGACTTCACACTACATGGAAAACGCATCAGACAGGCAGGCATCCATCTGCAGATGACTCACGGAGCCAATCCATTCCCAGGAGGGCTTGTGTCGACGCACTGACCCGTTTTGCTCCTCAGGAGGAAGACGATGTGGGCGTCCAACGAGCACGGACATCGGCTCCATGCGAGATGTTGCTTAATGCATTAAAGTGACAAACATATAGGCTACTTAAGCCTGTATATAGATGTGTGTGTGTACATATTCACACAATTCAACTTGGACATGTTCCTGTCAGAGCAAATGTGTTCTCATCTGACACAAAGAGCAACACGAGGAGCTGAAGACACGCACTCTGCAGATAAACACTAAGCCATCATGCTCGGTGCTAAAGCGTGTAGGAGTTCAAGTGTGACACGCTCTGTCTGTTCTTACTTCCACTTAGTGGCTCATACATGGCCTTCAATTAGGGGCTCTTTTTGCCACTTGAAATTTAAAAAACATGAAATGTCATCACCAATGCAAAAAAAGAAAAGAAATGGAATGGATTACAATTTCAAATGAGATGAAAAGGTTTTGAAAAGGTCCCAGACTGTTCGCTTAAAGGGCATCATGAAGTTCATTTTAATGCTCAAATGGTTCAGTTGAGTCATTCTCTAAATGGGGTTTAGGCTACATTACAAGACAAAAATATGATATATACTGAACAAGTGAAAGCGTTATAAAATCAGACAAACATGTTGTGCCCACAATGTTTGGTTGAATGTATATTGGTCTATTTGTTATTTATTTTAAAGTGCTACACACTTAAGGAAAATACATCTTTTAAATAAAGATTCATATTTTCATATTGACTTATTCAAATATCTCAGTTTATTATTGTCTGTAAAAGTTCTGTCAACATTGAGGATGTGTTTTCCTCTCAGTCAGGGGCCATATTGAATATTTTCTGGTGACTATATTCCCATTTAAAAAAAAAATTGTATCTTTAATATCACTTTGACCAGGGGTATATTCATCGGCTCTCAACTATGTTGGGTTCATGTTGTGGTTTATGTTTCTTATATACGTTAAAATGAAGTGTAACCTGACAAATAAACGCTTGAGCAGCATAGTTGACCCTTTACTGGGATCAATGGGGAAATATCCTCTCCCTTGAAATATTAAAATGATCTGATTGTTTTTGTTGTTTTGAGAAAGCACATTACTAATGGAGGTTTTTGTTTCTGTGAAATGTAGAGTGATGCCAGAATAGGCCTGGAGTTGAGCCGGGAAGGTGAGGAGATAAATGAGACACACCTGTGCAGGTAGAGGAGGAGTCAACTAATCAAAGCAGCGTGGAGGAGAACGGAAAGGAATTAGTATGGAGGCAGTTTCTGAACATCTTTTCTCCAAAAAGACAAAATAAAAAAAACAGTGTGATATGAAGTAAATTCAGCAGCAAGTGATCCAAGAATGGACCGGGTTTTGTAAACTTTCTTGGACAATAGGCTCTGCTGGAGGCTGCTGATCCCTGGAGCTGCAAGGATGAATGAATCTTCAGCGACATCTTGGATCTGTTTGGATGCAACTGTGGACTTTAAGATAAGTGACCTTTCCTTTACAATTCCAGGCATTCCCATTCTGAACTTTTTTTCTTTTGTTTTAATGTGCATTATGTGTGTAAGACTTGTGTTTTGTTTACCATGTGCATTTTGTAGTAGCAGGATATCTCCTCAGCTTGTTTACTGTAACATCGTTTTAATGTGACGGGGTAAAATAATTGTGTTGTTGTTTTGGATATATAGGGGATAAACATGGGGCTGCACGGTTCTCCGGCTTCCTCCCACAGTCCAAAGACATGCAGGATGGGGATGGGTTAATTGATGACTCTAAGGCCACGTTTATATGTAGCATTTAGAGAAACAAATATTTCCCCCCCTCCGCTTTCAAAAATAACATCGTGCACACAACATCGTTTTCAAAAAAGTTGTCATTTACATCAACCCCCATTAATACGCCGTCAAGCACCATTATTACTATGCCAAACCTATGGGCGGCAGTGTAGGGAGAAGGATAAAGCCTTGCAAGCCAATCAGAATCCTCAGAATCAACAACAACGAATAACACGAGCGACTTCCTGTTCCTTTCAAAACAATAAATCGATATAGTGTAGTATAGCAATTGTATTTGCAAATGCAAACAGGCCAAAAGCGTTTGCACAAATGTAAAAATGAGTACCACCTTAACAGCATCCATGATAGCCAAACAAACTGTAAACATAGGGCGCTCACATGACGTTAAGCATTTTCTAGCGCATTATGTGACGCTTGAGAACCTTGTTTCTCCCAGTTGACTCGACAACACATAACCGGCGTTATCAGAAATCTCCACTTTGGCCGGAGTTTTTAGAAATAATCGTTTTCTGTGATAAAAATGGGGTTTCGGTGTAAAAGAGAGGCCAAACTGCATGGAAATATCTGCGTTTTCCCTTTGTGTAAACGGGGCCTAAATAGGTGTGAATATGAGTGTGAATGTTTGACTGTCTCTACATTTCTACAATTAGCTACTGAGATGACATGATTCCTTGAATTACAAAGCTGTTTATTTTCCATACAGTTTAAGTGTTTGTAGAGTACTTTGAAACTGTTAGTGCATCGATTGTGCTATTTAAATAAACAAATATATATTTTCCAACCAAATATACAGCATTGCCGTTTTTGTATTAACCTAAACAGCAGCACACACACACACCCAATCGTCCATCTTCTAGCCCTGCAGCTCGGCTGCTGTGAGGCTGCATTGCGACGTGTGGGCGGCAGCTCTTAGTGTGAATGCGAGAGTGTCTCCGTGTTGCTAGCGAGAGTGTGTGTATAAGTTTAAAGGCCTGCAATGATCTTTGTGTGCTCGACTGTCTGCGCTCGTTTGAGAGTCTGTATAGGACTCTTGTTTTGTGTTGCTCCTCCATCGTATTACATAATGGCTGCAGAGCAGATTGCTCTACTTTATTGATGTGTGAGTGGTGGAAGAGTGGGCAGGAGGAGAGGGAGAGGAGGGCTTCATAACCTCATTTAATAAGAGGCCAGCACGCCGGCGGGGCCATCCAATAAGTGGCGACTTTAGAAAACTGGCTGTGGCAGTCGTGCAGAGGCTGGGAGGGAAATCATTATGGTGCTCAGTTCAACACCATTATTTCCCCACTTATTTTCAGTGGTTTGATGGTGGCAGGGCCTTGTCTTCCTGGCTGCTGTTTCGGAGGCGGTGTGTTTATGGCTCCAGAACGTGTCAACTTTTACTTTACTCACTTCAGTGAGGAAAGATAAGCCTTTGAGAGTGAATCCAGGCTGAGCTCCAGATGGACACTAAAAATCCTGGATCCAATCAGACCAGACTTGGTTTCTCCGAAATATCATACTTTATTGATAATGTTTGTTTCTTTTTAGGGGATTTCTTCCTCTGCGTTGGTGGATTTTTGAGAGTCAGTATAGTGATAATGGGAATTTCACTTCATAACAGTTTTTTAAGTGTTTTTAACAAAAAATCTACTTAGTTTTCAGTTAAACGGATGGATTCAGTGCCAAAGTGCCACCTACACATTTGGCCAAATTTCTTTTTTGGGATGATGGATCTGAAAATCAGGCCAAGTGAACATAATTTAATTAAAAATAGAAATAATGTGTGCGAATAGATGAGTTCACACTGTTTTGTGGATGTTTCAAGGTGGTTTTATTACAGGAAGATGTTAAAATAATGTTAAGTGAGACATTTTTTGCCAGCTAACTATTAAACAGAGTACATTCATTTCTTTTTCCTCTCTTCAGAACGGAAAAACATCAACAAATCATATCTGAGTCCAGCTCATTAAGCACACAGCCAGCAGCTGATGACTCTTGACTTCTTCAGCCTTGTGATTAATTTATCAGCTCACTGCAACACAACGAGACACCACAGTGTTGTGTGATTTATGACTCACAACACAGTTCCATGATTTTATACTGGCCTCATTTCCAAAACACCCTGTTCAATCGCAATTGTTGATTTCATTAAATAAATACTCGGAGCAGAAATATTCCAGTACTTGACTATTAATAATCAAGATGAAACGATAAACGGCTGTTTGGTAGTTCAAACAATAACTCCCTCCTCACTAGATGTCTTTTTATCGTTTCATATCCGTGTGCATGTTCGTTGTGTTCGTCATTTATTTCGACGTTTCCTCCCGCGTTCAATAAACTCACTGTCGGCTTGTCAGGGAATATTGAAGATCCCCCGTGTGTGTGTGTGTGTGTGTGTGTGTGTGTGTGTGTGTGTGTGTGTGTGTGTGTCTTGTAAAACAAAAAAAAATCTAGTTTCCTAGGTAACCAGGAGGCTGACTCCGCTCATGTTGTATCTCGCTGCAGGGATGCTCCCAACAGTTACCGAAACACCGCAAAGCGCGGGGTCACAGATTATACAACATCCAAAACAACACGGGCAGATTCCACTCCACACACGCGCGCACACGCACCCATATTGACAGACACATGACCGCTCGTGTTGACGCGTGACAGCTGGCACTTTACGCAGAAAGCTACGCGCGACGAATCCAGACTCCCTTTCCAGTTTGGAGGAAATTGGTCACATCAAAGCTCTTGTTCGTGGCTCAACTGCTGACCCGAAACCCGCCAGCCCCCTCCTCCCTCCATCTGCTCTGGTGCAACCAGGCTGTTCTGGAGGGGACAATCTCACAGCCGTCTGCTTGTTATTACAAATCACCCGCATTAACAAACATATTCATCTGAATTAACTGTGAAGACTTGCAGGTACGCCACCTAAATGTGCGCGAGCCTCCCAGATCTCATCTGCCATGTCCTATTATGACTAGCATGGTGGTCGGGGGGAGTTTGAACAAGTAGGGACATATATTTTTCATACGATCATCTTCTTCTCACGCATCATCATCATCATCATCCTCAGTAGCAGCAGCACGCTAACGCGCAAAACCAGAGTGGTGGAGCCGATACGGCGGGAGCGCGCAGTAGCACCGCGGCGCGCATGCACAGCTGTCAGCACCAAGGACAGCAGCCGCTCAGCCCAGATTGACCAGCGAGCGACGCATCGGAGTGATCAGTCCGCACAGAGCGGACGGAGCCGCGGCTTGAAGGAGCGACACACACCGCAGACATGGACAACGGCGTCGCTCGTTCTTCAAACCCCTGGTGAGGTTTGAGCGATTCTGCGGAGGAGAGCGAAAAAAGAAGAAGAAGAAAAAAAAAATGCACCGCAGTTTGGACGTCCCTGGTTGACAGCCGACCCCCAACATGATCATGCACATTCCTCCGCATTGCACATAAATCCTCCTCCTTTTCTTCGTGGCCTCCCTCCCCCGCGCTCGCGCTGCCCACCTGGATCTCGTCTGCAGTCGTGCAGTCAACTGGCTGAGCCGTGCTGCCGTCCAGAAGCTGGGCGAGCCGACCCGCCACCGGGGAGAAAAGCGACCGGGCTGTGCGGTGCCGTTTGGTGGTCCACACGATGCGTCTGTTTCTGCTGGCGGTGCTCTTCTCGTGCTCCTGCGCGCGGGCCGGCTGCGAGCCGAAAATCGTGAACATCGGGGCCGTCCTGAGCCAGAAGAGATACGAGCAGGTCTTCAAAGATGCCGTGACCCAGGCCAACCAGGTCTACGGCAGGGATAAATTCAAGCTGACCGCCATCTCCGTAACGCACAAACCCAACGCCATCCAGATGGCTCTCTCCGTCTGCGAGGACCTCATCTCCAGTCAGGTAGTGCCACCTACACCACACAGCCATCTCTTAAGTCATAGGCTCCATGCATACCTCCATCTAACTGTAATAAATGCTCTTCTGTAGGATGCTGTGGTTTGGAAGAAGAAGGGCTTTGCATGAAAGTTGTTTGTTTCAGGAAACCTACATGTAATCAGATGTTTTCTCACACACTGAAGTGGGTAAAGACGACACTGGTTATTCTGAAATCATCCTGTCTTTACTTACACCAAAAGGAATTTATATACATAAACCCACAAATTAGCTCACTTTGTTATAGTTCTAATGCGGTGAACTCCATACAAACCCATCTGTTTTACAGACATCCAGAAATAGCCTTTGGTTTGGGGGCATATCTCGGATGAGAGGGCAACTGTACGTTTCAGGACACACACACAGCTGCATATCTACTGAGCTGCAAAAGGGGCCAGCGATGAGTGAAAATGTGCAATAACGTCATTTCCAATTTGCCGTGACTTGGCTCTCACTGTCGTATGTGCATGATGACATTTTGGCATAAGGCAGATGGTTTCTGTGCGTCGGTCTGCAGGGGTGGATCAGTCACGCAGCCGCGTGCAGGCTGTATGATACCATGCAGTGGTAACACGGACAGCTGTTTTTAAAGTCCACACGGCAAGGAGTAAAGATTCATGCCGCATGTGCTGCAGATGTAACAAAGAAAACATATTCTATAATTAATGTACGCGCCTTTCGAGAGCTGCTGAAACCATCCTCTCATGTGAGGCTCGAAAAGAAAAAAGGCAATGTTATGTCACAGCGTGTTGAGTTGCTCTCGCTCCTGTTTCTCCCACGCACATAATGAGGCTTCATGCAAGGAAAAAACAGAAAAAAAAAACACCCCCAGCTTCAGAGCTGCTTTCATGTCCCTGGTCCTCTGCTTAGTGTAATGACTCTAATTGATGCAGGCTTGTGGAACAATACTGTCACACTCAGTCTCATCCAAAGTACGGGTGTGCAATCCATCCATTAGGCTGAGCAGATTACACCAACAAGGGTTCACACACGCCTCCCTTGTGATACAGACAGCCATCACACCTGATTTCCACAGAAGGTCCACGGAAGGTTTCATCCGATGAGTTGGCTTGGAGGCGACTACGGTTAGTGAGAAGGAAGTGTGTGGCAGATGGAGGAGGAGATGCCTGGGAGCGGTCTTTGGAAGATGAACCTCATTTTTGACCCAACCATACGGCTGCTCATATATCCAAGCATGCACACGCCAACTCTATATTCCTCTCCCGTCACAGCTCCGAGGCATTTCTCAAGGCTGAGCTCACAGAAATTCTTTTTTTCCCTTTTAGTACAGGTTTAACATGCTTTACACAAGGATAAGACTTAACCAACAAGCATGAATGTGTGTCTGCCGACCCACATTCTGAGGACATTTTGAACAAAGGAAAATAATTTCTTTGCGCTTCTATTTTTTCTTTAATTTATGTAGATATTCAGGTTAAATCCTGTTATTTATAACCTGTTATACAACAGTTTAGAGCAGCTCTTGCTAAACAACACTACTGTATTTAAATTGCACACAAATTTAAACCTGTGGTATAAAAACAGATGTTCCAGACGAGGCTGGATTACAGATTAGGCAAAGCTGAGGAATGCCCAGGGGTCCTAAATGCCTTATGTTTAGTGTGGTCATTTAATTGTGATTACTTATTGATTTCAAATATATTTAAGTGGGAACAGCCACATTTGTGTGAGTCCTGGTAAAGACAGCAGCAGCATATTAAACAAAGATTCAGACATGCAACAAACACCACATAGTTTCAAGTCACACCATGAATTAGATTCTTTGTAATTAATTACAGTGACTCTTCATTTATACTTGCTGCGTTTTGACTAACAGAGTGTATTCTTTAATACATTAGTATTCCATCAAACTAAGATACAGGGGGCTCAGATTGCAGCTATGCTGCTTTTAACGTTTCATAATGAAAATATTGTACAGTTCTCCTCAGTAAGTGTGCATATATGCTGTTAATAACCCTAATATATTTTTTTGAGCATTTAACTCATTCCACTTGTCCAATGCTGACGCTTTGTCAGATCCATGGGCAAATAGTTTTAACATATTGGTTCAACCAGCACATGGTCACAGTGACAATATGATTTAATTATTCAAATTCAAACAAAAACACTGCCGTTAAGGCAACAAAACCACTTGGTTAAGTCACATAAAACATGTCCGACATCCCTAACGTAACTTTGGGACTAGAACCCTGGTTTCCTCTGAGCATTTTCTATTAATGATGTGTTTATGTTGTAGTTCCTTAAAAAGCCTGCATCACATACAGAATCTAAAAGGGTTGGTATCAGACACCGAGGACACAGAACGGGCTGGTGCATTATGTCCTGTTCTTATTAAAGCTGACCATTTGTCGTAGTTGCTTGATACTAGGAATATAATCATTTAGTACATTTTTATTTACCAAGAACTTCCCATATGTGTGTTTTTAAATTGGATTAAGACTAAAGTCTTTATCAGAGCCGGACTAGTGGTGTTACCATTTGGTCTTAATGCCAGAATGACAACATGTTCTTCTTCTCTGCAGGTCTACGCTATCCTGGTGAGTCACCCTCCCCAGTCCAATGACCACCTCACTCCAACGCCTGTCTCGTACACTGCAGGCTTCTACCGCATCCCCGTGGTGGGGCTCACCACCCGCATGTCCATCTACTCAGACAAGGTGAGTGATGGAGGAGAGATATGGAAAGAGCGAAGGAGAGCAAAACAGAAGGAGAGCGAACGTAGAGCGGAGGAGTGAGGAGCTCCCCTGGGGCCGCTTCAAAAGCTCTCTAGATTAAACGTCCCTTCACCGTCCATTAGAGGAGCTGTGATTAAATGGGTTTCCAGCTGAAAATTGAAAGAACATGATTAATAATGCCTCTGACCCGAGTCATGTTTTTATGAAGCACCAGCCACTAAAATGAAACATTAAAGCAATCGCCTAAATAAAATGCAGAGGACTTTAATAACTCATTTTAAAGTCTATTTGAGTGGCATCTCTGCTAATTTAGCAATTTAGAGGACTTAAAATCCAGGCTATTAAAGGAGCCCATCTATAGATGAAGGCATTTTTTATGCTTTTTTACGGGATATCATTAATTCCAATTCATCCAAAAAGTTTTGGATGGGGTTGGGGTCGAGACTTTGAGCAGGGCAGTCAAGTTCTCCAAGATGAATTTCTGTACGACAACAAAGTCAGTGTTCATTTGAAAGCTACGGCAACATCACCTGACTAGAGCCACAATCCCTGCAGAGTGCTTTGTCACGTGAATGCAAACAAAAGTTCTTTTGGGACCTCTCCTGAAATTACTAATGCTTTCGCTTTTCTTGGGAGAGCAGTTTCCGTAATGGGCCTGGCTTTGTGCACCACATGTTTAAACAGGGAAGGGCCTACAGAAACGGTCAGAAGCACATATTTGACTCAAATACATCGGTATGCTGTGGACATTAAGAGTAATCTTCATTGCAACTAAAGTGTACTTGTTTATCGGGCATATCACAATTGGAAAGTGTTATTTTTCGACTTCAAAAGGACAAGAATCTGCCATTGTGTATCCATGAGTCAAGCATTAACGACGTAGTTGTTAAGTCATTTACTCCACAACGTTAATCCCTCCTTCCTCCTTGGTGCTCCTCAGAGTATCCACCTGTCCTTTCTGCGGACAGTCCCTCCCTATTCCCACCAGGCACACGTGTGGTTCGACCTGATGCGCGAGTTCAACTGGAACCACATCATCTTGATAGTGAGCGACGACCACGAGGGGCGGGCTGCCCAAAAGAGGCTCGAGACCCTCCTGGAGGAGAGGGAAACAAAGGTGAGATGCTCCGGCTCCCAGGCCCCTCCCCCGCCTCGGCAACACTGTTGAGCATGAGCGTGCGAGTGTGTAAGGTTTTGAAACCTCAAAGGTCTTCTATGTATGTAACTGTTTTCCTTTCTGTTGTGTGGCCACATCTCTTTCTCACCATTGTGTAAACATTGGCTAACATTCCTAGAGACATCAACAGCGTCTAATGTGGTCTAATCTGACGAAAGTTTGTACGTTTATTTGCTCATCTTCACGTTGCTTTTCGCCATAGTCCAAAATTATCCTGTGTCTATCCACATTGGGAGCCAAATAGTGGACTTTAACTCGGGGCCTTGCAAACCATCACAGACGGAAGTGTTTTATTGAGGCCACGGCAGAGGTCAGGTGTTCCTGTCAGCGTGTGATCAATGACCAGCTTCATTATAGTACAGAGGCCTTGCGTTTATTGCACCCAGCTAGGTCATGTTCACATGATACGGGAGATGGTTTCGCCTTTTTTCAGATACCGCTGATGCAGCCATTTTAGGCGTAGCTCTGAGCCGACTATGTGGGTCAGTGAAATGCTGATCTTCTGTGAGCCAAAACAGACTTGAGTCTGCGGAGATGTGTGCCCTTTAGGAACGGAGAGAGAGAGCGAGAGAGAGGGGTAAAACAAATGCCATCTATTTCATCCACTGGATGAAATTACCTTGGGATATTTTTTCTTTCTTTCTGTGACGCATATCCCTCTCTGGGGCACTTTGCTGTAATTGTGTGGCAGAATGAAATGAAGCCTGATTCTGAGATTTTAATTAAATCAGAAGCTGAAGAGATGCTGAATGTGCCACACATCTGAGGTAATTCACAGAGGGGAGCTACCACTGATGTGAAAGCTGCTTAAGCTGAGTGACAGGGATCAGTATTGATTACCATCCACAAATAGGAAAGCAAGTCAAACATTTGGGTTAATCAGGTTGGATTGTGCAGCCACATCCATGAAGTAAAAACAATTATACTTTCAAATCATGTGGATGTGACTCACATCCACATGATGAGAAGAGAGATATCTGTGTATTAACAGGCTTTGATGAGAATGCAGGAAGTTCCTTTCATGTTTGCATAATATGAGTTTGAGATCTCAAAATGAACCCATCTGTGCGCCCCATTCAAGCAGATAATACTGAGGGAAGTTGCAGAAACTCGCTCTACAATGAGCCTTTAATTACCCATATATTTAGTTAGGACTTCAGGGCCAGCTTGAGCAGATTTGGGGGCCAGAATAAAAACGATTTAAGAATTTCTTCCAAATGTTAGCAGCAATTATTACGCTGACAAGCTGAAAGGATCATAACCAGTAACAAACTGATTAACAAATGTTGTCTTTGTACACAAAGCCTGATATAGTTTATTTCCCTGAGGCATAGGGCTCCACTGCTAATAAACTATTAAAAATCAATAAGTCACACTGTTCCACTGGGTGACAAGTTACTTCATTACAATGAAGACAAATACAAACACACACAGTCCTGTTTTCATGACGTTTGGGGACATAACATTGACTTGCATTCATTTCCTGGAGACTTACCCTAACCAGAACCAAGTCTTCACCCTTAAACAAAAAGATTTATGTGATGGGGATGTGCAACTGTCCCCATTTGGTCTCCAAAAAAAGGTGAGTCCCCACAATGTCAGTGTGTTGTCCACACACACACACAAACACACACACACACACACACACACACACACACACACACGGACAAACACAGTTGTGCTTTTTCATGACATTACATTAATTTCCTGAAGACTTACCTGAAGTGTGAAGTGTATGAGGACACATAGAACATGATGAAGTGTATGAGGACACATTGGAACATGATGAAGTGAATGAGGTCACATTAGACCATGATGAAGTGTATGAGGACACGTTAGAACATGATGAAGTGTATGAGGACACGTTAGAACATGATGAAGTGTATGAGGTCACATTAGACCATGATGAAGTGTATGAGGACACGATAGACCGTGATGAAGTGAATGAGGACACGTTAGACCGTGATGAAGTGTATGAGGACACATTGGAACATGATGAAGTGTATGAGGACACGTTAGACCGTGATGAAGTGTATGAGGACACGTTAGACCATGATGAAGTGTATGAGGACACGTTAGACCATGATGAAGTGTATGAGGACACGTTAGACCATGATGAAGTGTATGAGGACACGTTAGACCATGATGAAGTGTATGAGGACACGTTAGACCGTGATGAAGTGTATGAGGACACGTTAGACCATGATGAAGTGTATGAGGACACGTTACACCATGATGAAGTGTATGAGGACACGTTAGACCATGATGAAGTGTATGAGGACACGTTAGACCATGATGAAGTGTATGAGGACACGTTAGACCATGATGAAGTGTATGAGGACACGTTAGAACACGATGAAGTGTATGAGGACACGTTAGACCACGATGAAGTGTATGAGGACACATTAGAACATGATGAAGTGTATGAGGACACGTTAGACCATGATGAAGTGTATGAGGACACATTAGACCATGATGAAGTGTATGAGGACACGTTACACCATGATGAAGTGTATGAGGACACGTTAGACCATGATGAAGTGTATGAGGACACGTTAGACCATGATGAAGTGTATGAGGACACGTTAGACCATGATGAAGTGTATGAGGACACGTTAGACCATGATGAAGTGTATGAGGACACGTTAGAACATGATGAAGTGTATGAGGACACGTTAGACCATGATGAAGTGTATGAGGACACATTAGACCATGAGGAAGTGTATGAGGACACGTTACACCATGATGAAGTGTATGAGGACACGTTAGACCGTGATGAAGTGTATGAGGACACGTTAGACCATGATGAAGTGTATGAGGACACGTTACACCATGATGAAGTGTATGAGGACACGTTAGACCATGATGAAGTGTATGAGGACACGTTACACCATGATGAAGTGTATGAGGACACGTTAGACCATGATGAAGTGTATGAGGACACGTTAGAACACGATGAAGTGTATGAGGACATGTTAGACCACGATGAAGTGTATGAGGACACATTAGACCATGATGAAGTGTATGAGGACACGTTAGAACACGATGAAGTGTATGAGGACACATTAGACCATGATGAAGTGTATGAGGACACGTTAGACCATGATGAAGTGTATGAGGACACGTTACACCATGATGAAGTGTATGAGGACACGTTAGACCATGATGAAGTGTATGAGGACACGTTAGACCATGATGAAGTGTATGAGGACACGTTAGAACACGATGAAGTGTATGAGGACATGTTAGACCACGATGAAGTGTATGAGGACACGTTAGACCATGATGAAGTGTATGAGGACACGTTAGACCATGATGAAGTGTATGAGGACACATAGAACATGATGAAGTGTATGAGGACACATAGAACATGATGAAGTGTATGAGGACACGTTAGAACATGATGAAGTGTATAAGGACACGTTAGACCATGATGAAGTGTATGAGGACACGTTAGATCATGATGAAGTGTATGAGGACACATTAGACCATGATGAAGTGTATGAGGACACGTTAGAACATGATGAAGTGTATGAGGACACATTAGACCACGATGAAGTGTATGAGGACACATAGAACATGATGAAGTGTATGAGGACACATTGGAACATGATGAAGTGTATGAGGTCACATTAGATCATGATGAAGTGTATGAGGACACATTACACCACGATGAAGTGTATGAGGACACATAGAACATGATGAAGTGTATGAGGACACATAGAACATGATGAAGTGTATGAGGACACATAGAACATGATGAAGTGTATGAGGTCACGTTAGAACATGATGAAGTGTATGAGGACACGTTAGAACATGATGAAGTGTATGAGGACACGTTAGATCATGATGAAGTGTATGAGGACACATTAGACCATGATGAAGTGTATGAGGACACGTTAGAACATGATGAAGTGTATGAGGACACGTTAGACCATGATGAAGTGTATGAGGACACATAGAACATGATGAAGTGTATGAGGACACATAGACCATGATGAAGTGTATGAGGACACATAGAACATGATGAAGTGTATGAGGTGTATGTTTATTGTATGTTTGTTTGGATGATGATGTCATCTAAACACCTAAACTGCACATGCATTGCCAGCTTTGACTGTTTTAGTCGATGTAAATAGATGTTTGGATGCGGCAGACGGCAACATGGTCACGCTCTGCTCTAATTAAAAGTGAGAGATGTTATTCTTGGCAATCAGGCCGTTGTGTTGCATAAACTCAGTAAATGTACATGTTGTTTTTAGCAAGTCGTTAGTGAGGTCACAACGTCACAGGGAGATCACTGTCACCACCAGCGAAGAAGCTCTGGACAGTGGATTTAGCCAGAGTGCAAACGTGACCAACACAACATGCAATATTAATGCCTGACTGAGGTTACAAAAATAGAGTGCTCAGAAAATCTCTGGGGGGGTTAGACAAGGGAGACAAAGACATTATTTTTTTTTTTTTGGTCCGCAATGCTGCTGAATGTTACTGAGTGGATTTCTTCATGCTGGAAAAATCTGAGTGAATGCCTGTTAATTACATGGTAGATAAATGTTATAAGGAAATGGAATGAGTGGACTTATCTTCAACCCCGCTAATGATTTATAACGGTGTTTTAATGCACGGGGGAAAAAAACATGTGGACATTCTCATGTATGCAATCCTTCAGTTTGGATTAATTATGCCAGTTGTTGATTATGATCGGGATTTAAGAATTACCCCAGCGTTTAATTTCCGGTCGGTTTCTGGGCGGCGTTTGTTGTGACTTTGCTTGTCAGCTTGATTACTGTACCGAGGCTCGGCCAACTTTGTGTAGAGAGGGAAACAGGCCCAGTGCACTGAGGTGTGAGCAGTGAAGCCAGCTGTGTAAGAAAGAAAAACCCCGTGAAGCAGAAAGATGATGTGTTTTCCTGCAAAATGGCTGCCAGTCTCAGGCAGGACCCGAGAGTTTTACTGAACAGGAGTGGAATCCAAAATGGTGACTCCTCAGCTGTCCAAAGTCGGTACGTTGTGCTGTGACCAAATACCAAACTGCATATCATCTCTATATTCTGTTGTATTGTCTGCGGAACATACTTTACTGTTTTATACCAACAGGAAATGTTTACGCTGATCAAACTGCAACTAAGCAACTGAATTTCACAAAGAGAACGTGAAATGTTTAATTAATTTAACTTTACATGAATTTATTAGCAATGTGGTTCAAGCCTCAGTTTCCATTTTAGTGAATCATTGGCCTGTGTTTTAAGCTTTTGTGTTGTCTTGACTAGATCTTGTCAATCCCAATTGAATTGCTAATTACAGTTGGTTGACAATTTCTGTATACAGTTAACATTTGAAGGAGACATCATGTCTTCGTTCAAACTTTTGATGTGAGATCTTGAGCTGTGTGTGTGTGTGTGTGTGTGTGTGTGTGTGTGTGTGTGTGTGTATTTATTTATGATATATATATGTATACCACAGAGGATGGACCTGCTGTCACTTTGATGACAGATGGTTGGATAGATTAGTAATTTCCTGGTGCAGCTTTACATATCGTAAAGATTTTAATGAGCTCTTCATATCCTTTTAAGGATGCCAAAAACTTGATCACACTGGTGTGTGGTGTAGCGTTGAAAATCTGTGATCTCTTAAAAGTTAAGTTTCTAGTTGTGTGTTGTTCGTTTCCAGTTGTGTGGTGAAGAAGAACGATGGCTGAGCTTCAGTTTCGCTGATGGGGGCTTCGATACAATTATTTTTTTTTACAGTGATTCAATGCAGCTGAATCAGCACTGATAATTTATGCATTGAATACAATGAATATGTTTCCCTGATCCTGAATAGTACAATTATTTCAGCGTTCTTACAAAGCGGTCATCTCTGATGTTTTGCAAGCCTCACTGTTAAAGATCCTAATTTGAAGCAGAAAAGTGGAGATTTGTTGGAATGCTTTACTGCCCTCCATTTTCAACTGTTTATAATATTTTTCTGTGTCTGCATATTTTCTCTGTGCACATTACTCATCAGAATAAAAAAAGGAACTATGAAAACCTCGACCAACTGTCCTATGACAACAAGCGAGGACCTAAGGTATATTTGCATGGTCAATGCACGCCGCCCACCAACTTTCCAATCGTAGCAACTAGAAACCAGCCCAAACCAGTCACCAGCCGACCCAGAAATGTTCCTCTCTTGGTAGCACGTGTTTTCTTTACTTTTTTACTTTGAGACATTTCCCTATGATTTAAATGAAGAATGGTTTTGTTATGAAAAATCTATAATTTTCGGTCATCACAGAAAAAAAAAAAAAAAATCAGTGACAGCGCTCCGCTTTTATCATTTTCATTTTCTCCTTCAATAAAGGAATGCATGAACTCAGAACACACATATTGTCTCTCTCTCTCACACACACACACACACACACAAAAAGAGTTTGCAAGTCCATTCCTTTGTGGAGAACCGGTAGTTTGGGACAAAACAGTTTCCCAGATGCTACTTCCTCCTGTTCTGTAGCACTTCCCAAGTTTTCAGCAGTTTTTTTGTTGGGGGAAAACGTCCCCCTCACCCCCCTTCACCCGTTTTTAGTTACTGGTTGCATTGACCTTCTTCTTCCCCCCTACCTAACACATGCACGTTCTTCTTTGGAGCCTTGATAACCCTCAGTTTGCATGCAAACAAATGCAAAAGTTTTTTTTCCCTTCAAGCTTTTTTTTTTTAAATTTTTTTTTTTTAGTTCAGCCGGTTCCCCTGGATCGCTTTCCTTTTTATCTCTGTCTCTCGTTTCAAACAAAATCGGCCAAGCTCGAACCAAGCAGGTAAAAAGGCAGCATGGTGTCTAACGTAGGGAAAAGTAGCTGGCTTGACCTTTCTTATGCCCCGATAACAGGCAGAGAAAGTCCTCCAGTTCAGCCAGGAGACTAACTTAACTGCCCTGCTGCTGGAGGCGAAAGAGCTGGAGGCCCGAGTCATCATCCTGTCCGCCAGGTGAGATTTATAACCCAGATTACCCTTCAATTTCATGTTGATATCACACCTGCTTAAAAACGCCCTACCATGAACCAAGAAAGAACTACTGATTATTTACATTAACAAATAATCTGTTTATAATTTTCCACAATGAGTCGTTTGAGTGATTAAAATGTCAGAAAACAATGAAAAATGCGTGTTACAAATAAATATAGCCCCACGTTTTACAAAAAACGCAGAAAAATTGCCAAAATCATGAAGTTTGAACTGAGGATGTTTTGTTATACGTGCTTGCAATATGATTTAAACAATTAAAACAATGAATTGATGACCAAAATAGTTGCCAATGGACTAATTGAATAATCAGTTAATAATTTCAGCTGGAGCTTAAACATTTAAACCATCTGCTTGATCCAGTTGTGGTTCTGTTACAGTCGACATCTGATTTATGTCCACCTATTTCATACCAGATTTTAGAAAAATATACAGATATTTTATTAAAATATTTCCAAAATTTGAAATGCTGCATAAGATACATTTAGATGTTTTTATATAATAGTGCAGCCATACAACATAACTGCCTGTTGAGAGAGTCACTGAGTCAGATAAGGCTGTCATTCTTGCCATGACTCACCAAGAAACATGCAGTCTACAACCATCATAGCTTGCTGTCCCTCACGACTTGCATGTCATCCAAATGTGATCAGAGTGAGGTGTCAGGGACATGAGGGACACATTTTCAAACTAGTTAAGACAGTGATAAGAATAAAATAAATGTGACATACTTGGTCGTGACCAGATGCAGCAGCAGTTTTCTTTCTCTCTTTAGACAATTGTCATGCCCTACGTTCAATATCCCTAATTTAAGGAAAATCTCAAGAGATCAATGGATTAGTGATAGCATCCCGTTAGCCTCTTTTAGTGCTTATGTATGTACACTTTAGTATCTGAAGCATACCAGAGCTACAAAACAAGACAGCCCACTCAGTGTTTTTGGGGCTGCCTAGATAAAAATAAAACGTGTGATTCGACAAGCTAATCAGATTTGTCTCCTCTTCCTATGTCACATGTAGACTCATTAGAATAAACCGCTGCTCATCTGAGTATCTACACCCACGCCTTATTTTTCTCACAAGCTAATCGGAGCAAACTGTTCTTAAAGAGACAGGCGCTAAAACAGAGCGTTTCTAAAAGAGGGTGAATACAAGTCTATTCAGACACTAAAATGATAACAATGTGTTTTTTTTTTCTCCTTTAATCATGTTAACATGGTTGAGTAGAAACTCCAAAATATAAGCATGGAACTGAGAATTAGCATTATTTGTCCCCTTTAAGGTACATGGCAAAAAAACTCCAATTCAAGCTGTCCCTAGTCCTAGTCCCAGTGAAGTCATGTAATGTATTATTTGCTGTTGGACACCAATGTGGTTTAATCAGTCACTCCTTAAATGAACAGAAAATATCTTCCTTTCACGTGAAAAAACGAACATAACAATCTTTTGTCAAACTCCAGTGAGGAGGACGCTGCTGCGGTGTACAAGGCTGCCCGCTTCCTGAACATGACGGGCTCGGGGTACGTGTGGCTGGTGGGCGAGCGGGAGATGTCGGGTAAAGCCCTGAGCGAGGCGCCAGACGGTAAGTCCACCTAGCGGAGATCGGTGGTAATATAAATATACACGAGTTAACCCCCGGCTTTGCTTGGCAGCCGGTCGTAACACATACAGGATTAGAGGGATTAACTGTTTAACGATTGTATGATTGACTGCTTGTTGTGTGTTGAGCATTCAAACGTTTAAGCATTATGTGTTTAAAGGTTTAAATGGGCATCTACAGTTCACTTTTGGTTTCAGTGTTCTGGATTATCCAAAGGTCAATACATTGTGCTATTCTGCCATATTAATATCCTGATTTCTAATGAATTACAAAGGAAGAGTTTTGCACACATAACTGATAGAATGGTAAGCTACAAAAGCTTTTTTCTTGTCTACTTCTGGATATATATTTTTTTCCGCACAAGTCTATCACAGTCTTTTATCACTTTGTGGTCACAATCGTCAAATGTCTTTTCCCTCCCTGGCACTCTTACACAACCAACCCCTGCAGACGTTTGTTGTCCTGTCCATGTCCAGTCTCTTCCACCTCCACTGCAGCTTCTTCCAGGAGTCTGCAAGGCTGACGGACCTGGTTGCAATCAGAAAACTTAGCTGAAGTTGGATTGTCGTTTGGTTTAGGTTTAGGTCTGATCGTATTTTTTATTTTATTTTTATTCCTAACACAAACTATGTGTTTCCTGTGCTGATTCCCAAAGCTTAGCTGGTAGGGGGGAAAAAAAGATCCAACTTCAAGGGACTCTTTACTCATGCTGTGAAAAGGTCATGAGGGGCAACATCAGCAAAATGATCCATTTATTCGGCTGCCTCGTCCCATAAAGATATGGATATTTCCTGAGTGACCTATACCATGATATAAACAGGCAACCTAGATGGACCATGCAGCTGATGTCTGACCTTTATTCAGGATGTCTAAACTGTGGGGCCCTATAAGTTTTTTTTACACTTGTGTATTGCAAAAGGATCCTGAGAGGCTGCAGTTTGTTCAGGTTGGTGATTATGTTTTGTTGTTGGCCTGGCCTCAGGTCTGATCGGCCTCCAGCTCATCAACGGGAAGAATGAGTCGGCCCATATCAACGACGCGGTGGCTGTGGTGGCCCAGTCCATCCAGGAGCTCTTTGAGAAGGAGAATATCACAGAACCCCCGAGAGGATGTGTGGGCAACACCAACATCTGGAAAACGGGGCCGCTCTTTAAACGGTGAGCTCGAACAAAGTCGTTTCCTGTTAGAGATGATAAAGGTGTGAGGATCTTTTCATGGCTCGTTAACGAGGGTTACAATCCCGTTATCATGACAAACAGCTTCATAAAATAGCTGGATGTTTTTTCCAGGACACATTGTTTTTCAATATTATAGTATTATAATTCAGGTTCAGGACTAATACATTTCTTTAACAATTAGCTTAGTATTTACTGACTATGAGGTCAGGGAAATAAATCGGGGAACGTGGCTCAAAAATCTTTATCTTAAAGGAGCAGTGTGTAGAATTTCTATTGCCAGAAGTGGAATGTGATAGTCAGCACCATGTTGATGTATAATCACCTGAAACTATGAATCCTTATGTATTCGTTACCTATTGAGATTCATACCTACATTATCATTTGTGTGCCACAGGGTGCTGATGTCATCTAAATACCCAGAGGGCCTTACAGGACGTGTGGAGTTCAATGACGACGGAGACAGGAAGTACGCCCATTACAGTATACTCAACTACCAGAAGAGTCGACTCATTCAAGTCGGCATATACAATGGAACACAGGTAAACTGGCGGACGGGGGCAACGTTGGCCTATTTGACTAAGCCAAATTAAGTCCATACTTTATTTCATACCCACTGCCCAGGTGTAAGTCAAGTCTACTCCGTGTACATAGTCAAGTTTTCTTTATTTCGTACTGGACATGCATCTCCAGTTTATATCCATATTTCAGTAGTGTTAAAGGCACAATGAGAAAGAATGGAAGTTGTGTTTACAAACTGCAACGGAAAAAGCCTACTCATTGTGCCTTTAATGTAGGGCAACCCAGAAACTCTGCAGGTCAGCCAAGCTAACAAGGCTTCTGACGTAGAGAATTTGAGGGAAATTTCTATTTTTTTTTTTTTTTGCGATGATGAATTTGATCGCAGTGTAAATATAAAATGCACTGAACTATCTCAAGTCTGCTTCACTTCCACATTTCTGTTTGGAAGTATACAAAATAGACAGCAACCCATCTGAATTTGCTAGGATAGACTGCTGTATCATCATGTGACCTTTGGTTGAATCATGGCTTGCCATGAATCATGCTTGATGTTCTGCACGGCTGGAAGGGATTGTTTGTCCACTGTTCACTGCATTCAACTCTAGATGGCAAGCAGGAGCTGTATGAAACTGAAAATGAAACCTAACAATGTACTACATGAGCCTCAGGTTTACCTTGAAATAGGGATTCAATGAAAAGATAATCATTGCTGAGACATTTTCAAAGCGCAATCTAATGTTTCATATAGAATTCCTACATTTCAGGCGGCCACGGCTTTCCATTTATTTCCATATGAAAACCAACATGCCAACATTCAAGAAACAACCAAATTCCCTTCATGGATAGTCTTTAGGGTTTGGCTTAACAACAAAAAATCATGAACATGATCCAGTGTGTCACCACATCACTGTAACACAACTTGACGGGAGAGAAAAACAGCATTATTTATAGGCCTACTCCTCAAAGCGTTCAATTTATAATGAATTTGGAAAACAACTGGAAATTTAATTTTGAAATGTATACCTTGAAAACAGGTGTGCATACCATAACATGTATTTGTGTTTCCTTTACCTCAGAAACAGTCTTCATTGCTTCATCCGCTGATGAAGAATTTGAGATAGGGTTGAAAGCTCTGGGAAAGCTAGTGTGCTGACCTAGCATTGAGATTATTATTATCATGTTGAGTTGCAGTCACTGGTTGATATTTAAAGCAAAGCAAATAGTCAGGAGTGCGAGGATCAGCACTTCTGTTCACTGGTGATAGGTGTGATGATGATAAGTTTGTGAACCCCTCAGGTATGATACATAGGTCAGAGGTTGGTGAAGTCAATAAAAGAACCGCGGAGCTGTGCTTTTATAAAGCTGACTCATTAAAGATGATCACCCACAGTGCTGGAGCCTCATCAGCAGCACGCCTTCTGTCAGCACTCACCTTTTATAGTGTGTATGTGTGCGGCATCCCCGCAGGTGGTAATGAACAATCAGCGGAAGATCATCTGGCCCGGAGGAGAGACTGAGAAACCACAGGGCTTCCAGATGTCCACTCGATTAAAGGTAGGGTGGCTTCACTTTGCTGCTGCAATGTGACATTCTTGTCTACACAGATAGAGTACGGACCTGAGCTGACGTACTTGTGCTGACGCTCGTTTCTCAGAGGGGAGTGAAGATAAGCTTGAGAAGGCGGTGGTGATATATTCGCTATGACTTTTATCTCTTCACATTTGTCACAGGCCTGCAAAGAACGTCTCATCTGATATCCTTGTCAGTTATTTTTACATTCGTCTGTGGATCTTTGTGCATCCATGTGTATCTGGGAGTATTTGTGTATCTGCTGGGTTTTTCCAATTACTTTTTTTCTTCTCTCTCTCTCTCTCTCTCTCTCTCTCTCTCTCGCTCTCTCGCTCTCTCGCTGGAGTGCCGCAGGATCAAAACAGATCCATCTCTGCTTACGTGATAAACAGCTTTCTGTCCCGTCTGTTGTAGATAGTGACGATACACCAGGAGCCATTTGTGTATGTGAAACCAACTCAGCCGGATGGAACTTGCAAGGAGGAAATGACATTAAATGGAGTCTTAATTAAAAAGGTTATCTGCACTGGGCCCAATGAGACCATCCCAGGTAACCTATCAGGGACGTTTATATTATCACTGTGCTTTTAGTGCACCCGCCAAACACCCACTGGAGATGCATACATATATATGCAGTAGGTATCTATATATGTATGCATGTAGCTGAGTGTGCCATTCAGAATGAGTGACTGCTTTGTGTATGCTGTGTTTCTGGCCAACGGTGTGTCTGTGTGTGGTTGTCTGCAGTGCACGCATTTTTGTTCAGTCTACGTGCGCCGCCATTGGATTAAAAAACGAACTTCCTCAAGAGTGATTGTAACTTGCAGCTGTTGCTGGTTTTGTTACAGGACGCCCAATTGTTCCCCAATGTTGTTATGGATTCTGTATTGATCTCCTCATCAAGTTGGCTATGACCATGAACTTCACCTATGAGGTGCACCTGGTGGCTGATGGGAAATTCGGAACTCAGGAGCGGGTTAGTTTTACATTACACAGGCATAGTTTTGCATGAGGCACAGGTTGCACGCAATACCTCACATTACTTAATATAATTTGAATTTTTTTAATCTTCTTATTTCACTCCACTAACAGTAGTAATCTGAATAACTATTCAGAGCTGAAGCAATAGGCAGTCATAAAGCGGAGTCCCACAGATATCAAATGTCCAGCAGGTGAACTTACCCATTGTCATTGATCTGATGTCAGTTTTCAAATGTCTACACTAAACGGTTAGAAAAGCAGCAATAACCACAAGTGTTTTTTTGGAGAATATGTCTAATTAGTTGTTTTTCTTGATAAAAGTATGGTAGTGTCAAACAAAACAAACACTCAACCTCAAAACTTTGCGGGCCAGGGATTGTAAATCGTTTTTAAGATAACTTTTGATGAATAGTGTAATTTACTACTCACCATTCACTGGTAAAGTTTGTTAAATTGATCTGTCCCGGGTTTGGCCAATGGTCAGGGCTTGTCCAATCAGATTTCTTGTAGGTGGGACATTCATCATCAGAACTTTAAATTTTGCAATTATTTTGCAGAGTAGAGAGAGTATACATATGTTAGAAGATGTGCGCCATATGTAACTGTTAATAGTTACTGTGAGATCACATTTAGGCCTTTGTCATGTTTTAATATTTGATGGCCTTAACAACAAGTGACTTTTTTTATCCTCTAAATGTTCAAACATTTTTCATAACATTTTGTTTGAGAATCATCATTTGGATATGTTAACAATAAAACACATTAGTATTCAAATCAATGTATATAAAAGTAAGCTTTAATTCAAATGTCAATGAAAATCAATGCCATTTAAAAAGGGTAGGTTGTTACTATGAACCAACAGAAAATTACCTCCTGAATCTGCAGCTCCCTCTCGGCTTAACAGGGCTTTATAGCAAGTTTCCTCTCTCTTTTTTTTTTTTTTTTATTTTAATCTAAACAGATTTTGTTCTCTGTGGGAACATTCATCCCTAACCCAGAAAAGGCCTGTCCTGTAGGCATGAGTGCATGATATCATCAACTCCAGAAAATAAGCAAGCTCTCTTATGTAAGAGAGAGCCAGTTTTAAAGATGTTGAGCATGTCTAGCACTTCTATCCCCACAAGGCTTACCCCAAATCCTTAAAACCAAAACATTCCGTGGTCGAGATGACAGCAGGTTGATCGCTGATTCTCATGTTAACACCTACCTTTTGGAACTTCAGGTGAACAACAGTAACAAGAAAGAGTGGAATGGCATGATGGGAGAGCTCCTGGGGGGCCTGGCTGACATGATTGTTGCCCCGCTTACTATAAACAACGAACGAGCCCAGTACATCGAGTTCTCCAAACCCTTTAAATATCAAGGCCTCACCATCCTTGTTAAAAAGGTAAGTGTCCACCTTAAGCCAATTTGGTGCTCTAGTGAGTCAACAATCTCTGGGGAGTTGTATGCATTGTTCAGTTGTGGAATCCTCTACCAGCTATTTGTATCCCCTGTGATTCTACTGTGCAAAAACACCAAATATCCAGTACGACCAACTGTTATTGTACACTTTGATTCATACATCACAAACACAGGAGCAACACCGTAAAAAGCTGAGATACGTTTGTATGGTAAATTTGTTAAATTGCATTTTGCAAAAGCAAAGACAACATGTCCGGTAGAGGTATACTTTCCTCATCATTTTAGCTTATGTGGACAGCAGAGCTTGTCACTTTTCAATAATGAGAAATATTCAAGGTTAATGACAATGCAATTTTGCATTGAGTTCATGAATCGGAGGGGAGCTTGCCGGTGAGCGTCTAGTGACTGGGCTTGACCGGGTACAGCCCAAAAAAGCACAATGAGGCTGCCTCCCTGTGTACCCACCAAATGCAGGAATAGGCATTGGGGTCGGGGCGCAATGTAAATTGGGTGGCAGGCAAGGGCGGGTACCTGGGCGTGCCGATCCCCAGAATAGCAGACTGGCTTGAGGGATGTGGAACATCACTTCTCTGTTGGGGAAGGAACCAGAGCTGGTATGGGAGTTGGAATGGTACCAAGTAGAGCAGAGTGGTCAACTGTTCACCACCTGGTGATGAGTTTGATCGGATGGCGGGGAGGCTGCCAGACAGATCTAGGCTGCAGCTGAGGCAGTTGCTGAAGCAAATACCAGGGTGTGGGAGGAGTTTGTGGAGACTATAGTGTAGAGAGAGACTCGGTTAGTCTCACAAGTTCTGGCGAACCGAGTCAGAAAGGGAAAGCAGGACTTGCCTCAAGCTGTGTTGAGCAAGGGAAGGGAACTGCAGAACTGGACTGGGGATATTGTCCAGCAGTGGAACACTTTGAGGAATACCTGAACCCGACCAACACGTTCTCCACAGAGGAGGCAGAGATTGAAGACTTGGGGGAAGGCTTGCCTATATCCCTGGCAGAGGTTAACAAGGTAGTCAAAAGCTCCCCATTGCGAGGCGGGTGGATGAGATGATGAGATTCGCCCTGAGATACTGAGGGCTCTGGACATTGTTGGAATGGCTTGGTTGACACGCTTCACTAATCCTGTTTGTGATTTCCATGGAAAGGATTTTTAGGGAATGAGGTAGCTGACACAAGCGGCTGAAATGAGTTCCTCGGTAGGGTGTTGTGGCTCAGCCTTAAGGCGGGTCCACACCGCACCGACTGCCCGACTCGTGAAGTCGGGCTACTTAACATGGCAGACTCGAACAACGACATGGGCGGTTCACACCTACGGAACTACAGCCGACGCCATACGTTCCGCGCTTGCGCGAGATGTAATGTCTCCAAAGCAACAGGCGGCGCTAATCTGTATTGTGCGCCAAAAAACACGACGGTCCTCTCTAGACCACCTTCTTCGATTCTACTGGTTATCTGGTATGTTTACATCGTCACTTCCGGGCTTCACTGATTCGCTAGTCAAGCTGCTAGCCTCCACCAATCAGAATGGTAAAAGAGTCACCGACTCGCATGGCAGATTACACATTTGAATCGGCTGAAATGAACCCCGACGTGGGCCGATTCGAGCGACCACACCAAGCAGACTCGTGTCACGGAGGCCGACTCTCACAACGACGCCGATTATCGGTCCGGTGTGGACTCGCCTTTAGAGATATGGTGAGAAGCTCAGACATCTGGAGGGAGCTCAGACCGCTGCTCCTTCACATTGAAAGGAGCTAGTTCAGGTGGTTCGGGCATCTATTCAGGATGCCTCCTGGACACCGCCCATTAGAGGTGTTGCAGGCACATCCAACTGGGAAGTAGCCCTGGGGTAGACCCAGAAATTGCCGGAGGGATTATATATCCCATCTAGCCTGATAACGTCTTGGGGTCCTTCCAGAAGGAGCTGGAAGGACTGGGGAGAGGTACGTCTGGAATGCCCTCCTAATCCTGCTGCCCCCACAACCTAGCCCTGAATGAGTGGCAAACAATGGATGGATGGATGGATGGATGGATGGATGGATGGATGGATGGATAGTTCATGAATCAGCTGAAACCAAGATAGTTTCAGCGTTTTAGCCCATTTGCTGCAAATAATATTTACTTAACTTCACTTTTAGCAATTATAATACTAATAATTTCTTAGCAAACTTTTGTCGTACTGTATTTGTCTATTATTATTTTTAGAGACTGCCACCTTGAGCTTCATTGTGATTGGCTACACAACTCAATCTCAAGAGTGCTTGGAGCAGTCAGAAAAACATACAAAACCTCAAACTACATGGCAAATCTGGTCTGCAAAAATAAACAGACAAATAATGTTCGCCTAGAATATGAAAATGTAAGATCATCGAAGTTGTTGATTGTGATTCAAAACCAACTGCGGCTTTTGTTTTCAGGAAATCCCTCGCAGTACACTGGACTCGTTCATGCAGCCGTTCCAAAGCACGCTGTGGCTGCTGGTGGGTCTTTCGGTGCATGTGGTGGCGGTGATGCTTTACCTACTAGACCGGTTCAGGTACACGGGGGACCTGTGTGTGTGTGCGTGTGTGTCCATGTGTTTTTACGTGTACTCACGTCTGAATCAGTGAGTGTGTGCGTGCATGTGTGTACATGCACTCCTTAGCGCGGCAGATCTTCCCTCGGTGTGGACGCGAAGGCAGACAGAGGTGAAGATTGGCTCCAACCATCCCACAGCTCTGTCCCTGTGTCGCCGTCTTTGTCTCTTTTCTTTTCCGAGTTTGTCTCCCTCTTGCTTTGCTCGCTCATGTTCCCTTCCCTTCCCTGCCTGGGGTTGCCAGGGTTTTCCGCTCTACAGCTTCTCTGCTTTTTCTCATTTTATCTCCTGCAACCCTCCTAATTTCTTCCCTCTAGCCCGTTTGGAAGATTTAAAGTAAACAGCGAAGAAGAAGAAGAAGATGCCCTCACCTTATCATCAGCTATGTGGTTCTCCTGGGGAGTGTTGCTGAACTCTGGAATAGGGGAAGGTGAGATTAAAAAGAAAGAAAATCATTAAAGAAAATCTCCAAATCATCACATTCACCAATCAACATTGCCTTTCTACCAGGACACTGTAGTACTGTTGAGTACTTTCGTCTTTACACAGTTTTGCACTTGTATAAAGACCAAAATCAAGGCGTTTGTAGCTCCAGACATTGCCTCACTATCATGTTTTTCTTTGAGGACGACACATTAATTCCTTTCAAATCACAAGACGGGCAAGGCAGCTTGTCTTTTAACAGTTTATACCTGTTGCCTTGGCTTGTTTTATTTGTCTTCCAATTTGCCTTTTCATTTTGGTATTTTTAGAGGGCTGTATTTCTTTGGAAAGGTTATGTAATGTTTTATATGCAGGCAGAGGGTTTATTCTAATTCAGAAACATGGTAATATATAGGTTAATGATCACTCGTATCAGAATTAGTAACAGAAAAATAAGTGCGCATCTAAGTACATTACTAATCCGATTAGAAATGAAACTTTACTGAGCTGAAATGTTGAATCTTAAACTCATCACACAGGTGCGCCGCGCAGCTTCTCAGCGAGAATCCTGGGTATGGTGTGGGCTGGATTTGCTATGATCATTGTGGCTTCTTATACTGCCAACCTGGCTGCCTTCCTGGTGTTGGACCGGCCTGAGGAGCGCATCACCGGCATCAATGACCCAAGGGTGCGTACAGGGGGATACTAGAATGTATACACTGAGAAAAAATCTATATTCAACACACCTTAGCAGTCATTGCTAGACTGTTTGTGGCCTGTCCCTGTCTCTTTATGCAGCTGAGAAACCCATCGGACAAGTTCATCTACGCCACGGTGAAGCAGAGCTCCGTGGATATCTACTTCCGGCGGCAGGTGGAGCTTAGCACCATGTACCGCCACATGGAGAAGCACAACTATGAGAGTGCCGCCGAGGCCATCCAGGCCGTGCGTGACAAGTGAGTCTCGGCCAGGCCGGGCCGACCAGCGCACGTGTCGGCCGGCTGCTCGACCTATCAGACACACAGAGTAGGGTCAGTCCAGTCAGCTCCGGGGTGGGGGACATGGACCTCTGGACCAGGGGGAAACGGCAGGGCTTACTGCGGCGTTCCCTCTGATCCAGGCCCATCGCCCGGCCAAGACAGACGTCAGGGACAGGAGGACAAGTGTGGAGGTGTCAACAGCACTGGCACCAGTGTGAGGTTAAGCTAACGTTGAGTGGAGGAGCACCCTTTTTCAGGTTGTACCCAGACGAACATCTTTGAGATGGGGGGAAACCAATGGGGGACGTGCCCTCACCCATCTGGCATTGGATTTCATTTGGGCCATAAGCAGCGGTAGAGATTGCTGGTAAACGCTGAATGACACACACGATCTGGTGTGCGAGAGAGAGAGAGGGTTGGGAGCCGTAAATGTGTATGTAAATCATTGTACTGTTGCACCGTAACCCCCTCCTTCCCCTCCTCCTCCTCCCTCCTCCCTCCTCCTCCCTCCCCCTCCCCCACAGCAAGCTGCATGCTTTCATCTGGGACTCTGCGGTGCTGGAGTTTGAAGCCTCGCAGAAGTGCGACCTGGTGACCACGGGAGAGCTGTTTTTCCGTTCGGGCTTTGGCATAGGCATGCGCAAGGACAGCCCCTGGAAACAGAATGTGTCCCTGGCCATTCTCAGGTCTGTCCCAGCCGAAGCTGCATTACTCGTATGACTTCTTTTGTTTCTTTTTTTTTTGTGTCTTATCAATATGATTTCCTGGTCACATATTAGCCATTTATAGCCATCAAATGCATCGCCTTATGTCACATCTTCTCTGTCTGTATAGCCCCTCTCTGTTTGTTTGTCACTGTCTGGTGAGTGTCTGTCTGTCTGTCAGTACGCCCTGTCCTGTTGTCTGTCTCATTTGTGTTGCTATCTGGGAGTGAGCGGCTCGAATATTCCGCCATTCGCGGCGTATATTAACTTTGTCACCTCTCTCCCTACCAACCCCAACCCCCTGCAGTTCTCATGAGAATGGCTTCATGGAAGACCTAGATAAAACCTGGGTGAGATACCAGGAGTGTGACTCAAGGAGCAATGCCCCAGCCACACTCACCTTTGAAAACATGGCAGGTATGGTCCTTAAGGCGTAGAGAAAGCGTTAAAAGTGATTGGACAAAAACTGCAGTGGTAAGGTACTGTAGTCCTTTTTTGTCCAATACCTTTACAAAAAGTCGTTGTTTTAGTGTCGGCGTGGGTGCTCTGTGGAAGTGTGCCGTTCAGTATCTTGTGCTGTGGCTTGTTGTGATTTTCCATTAATATTGTGTGGGTTGCAGCTGCCTTCGTCAATAGGAGCTGGTTGGAAAAAGAGGAGGCGGCCGCTGAGCATGACGGGCAGACCATGCATTCATGCTCAGTGGGCGTGGCAGCGGTCGTAGACCAGAAGCTCACATCTCTCTACCTCTGCTCTGTTTCTGTTTTTCCTGTCCCCTCCCTGTAGGGGTCTTCATGCTGGTGGCCGGAGGAATAGCGGCAGGGATCTTCCTAATCTTCATTGAAATCGCCTATAAGCGCCATAAAGACGCCCGCAGGAAGCAGATGCAGCTAGCCTTTGCGGCGGTCAATGTTTGGAGGAAGAACCTGCAGGTAGGATTGATCCCCTCTGCTCGCTCACACCCAGGGTGGAAAGGCTGAGACTTGGGTGCAAGAGGGCCAACAGGGCCCCCTCCTCACGGGGGTGGACTTCTGTCTCTGAGCTTTTCATTTTGCACATCAGTGGTAATGAGACCGCCAGATCACCATGAGAAAACGTGATCTCTGATGCCTTCCTGCACTGTAAGGCATCTTCAGTGGCCACCGTGTTAGATCCTAACAGTTCCCAGAGGCCAACGGCGCCCGTGTCTCTTGTGTGTGCCTGCAGGACAGTAAGGAGGCCTCTGGAAGTCAAGCGGTGGCCGGGACCCCCTCATTAGTATGTAACTAACTAGAAGAACCATTTCCACCCCCATGCCACCTCTCGCTGTTAGAGTAATACAAAAGACAATTTACCTTGTTTAACATGATGGACATTCAAATTAAAACTTCACCCCCCTCCCACGTCCATGGCATGACCTAGCATTTTCTAATCTGCAGCTGTGGCGCTTAAACACTTCATAAGGTCAGATGATGTGGACATGGAAAGCCAAAAAAAGAAGCAAACGTCCCACCAGAAATGTCATAAAAACACGAATACCACTGCCTCACGGTCCGGTTGATACATTCTGATTGCGTCATATTGATTTCCTTCAGCATGAAGGCCATACAAATAGTAGCCAGGAGCTATCGATGCAAATAGAGCAGAAGGATTCAAATCAATGCCCTGGTCCAAAAACACCGCAGTGACTCTCCCAATATTTCAGTGTACAATATGTCTCCTTATCTACTGCAGTGCCCATAATACAGACACCAAACAAAACAAACAGTCAAACGTATCTTGCATGCCAGGGGCTTCATGTAACACAATGCAACAGAAGCCGGCATCAGTTTAAAGGGCCAGCTGCCCCCCCCCCCCCCCCCCCCCCAAAAAAAAAGAAAAAAATTAAACATTCTACTAGCAATGCACAGTTTTGGCTAAATGTGAATTTTCTGCCACCAAACCAACAAGACTGAGGTCAATTTAATTTATGAGTTAAAGACATCTGCTTGGCAAGAGACAACCAAGGGTAAAATCTTTTTTGCAATTAAAATAAACCAACCCATTAAGCTATAATCAAGCAGCAAGTCCCTCCATCCAGCCTGTTTTCTAATGCAATCCAACATGGCTGTGAAGATACGGGGCACCCCTCCTCCACCCATCCACCGTCACCTTTACTCTTGTGGGTTGGCTCCCTGATTGGATAGCTCAGAGGTACTCCATATTTAATGACCAGTCACACTGAGGGGGCTTCTCTCTGTAAAGCTTGAACCAAAGCTCAGTGTTTCGCCCTGCTGAATAGAGACAGCAGGGTTGGAGGAAGGTACAGTATAATATCCCAAGTGCCTGTCAGCAAATCAATGTCCTCCTGAGAGTGTCTTCCATCGACCATCGTCGTGGGTGTCCTCATGGATGTGCGTTCTCAAGGCGCATATAGCAGGCGAAAGCATGCAGGGGAGGGGGGGGCATCACTGAGAAAGGAGAGGGACACACTAAACTGCCCGTAGAACAGCACGCTTCAGATCCATGTCAGCACCGATCACGTTGATTTCTCTGCACCGCCGAACAAAGATGGCTCATGCATGACCATCTTGCTCATCGACCGTCACTGTGGGCCCTTCAGCTAAATTAACGGACACACACACTCTCCTAAAAATAACCGCCGTAATGGGGTCTCATGCAAGGAGCACAGAGGGAGCCCACGAAGTCAAGTCAAGCTAACACAATCAGTTCTGTTCGGCGTGAATATTATTCATACCGTTTGGCTGCACCCATTAGATTAGATCTCATTTTCACGTATTAAAAATGACAACTCGGCCGTGTAGGACACAAGCTCAGATCTAAGATCACAGTTTATGTGGCCTCCTCCTTCCTTAGTACTGCAAGCACTGAAACCTGCGGTCCCATCGTTGACATCATTTTGACTGCTTGTGCGTGTTTGTATGTAATTATGTGCTCACACTGCCAGGTCGGTGTATTATGCAAAAGTGCACCCACATATCTATCTATCTATAACACGCAGACGTAACCTGAGGGACTGTGCACTTCTGACTAACTTCAGTCTGTTCATGTAGTATCACTATACATGCTGTTAATGCTCAAAGGCCATGACATTAGTTAATTAACTGCCACACCGCTAACCGCTGCTTCCACAGTGCTTTACAAAGAAATAAAGCTGCATACCTTTTAATAATTGCATGCCTATGATGTGCTTTAAGGAGCTGTAGCCACAGAGATGTAGTGAAGTAAAGGTGGAATTTATCTCTCATGGCCTTGTTTTCAGTCTTAGCAGCTAACTGCATTGGCCAATCAGGGCTACAACACAATTCCATTCGGAGAAACGTGCTGCAGCTTCAGATTCTATGCCAACTTAGAAACAAATCGGAAAATCCAAAACAAATCCAACAAATGTTATACACTGCAAATAAAAAAATAAAACTGTGCTGCAAAAATGCAAAAAAATGCATTAACAGCAAATGCGCTGCAATAACAGAAATTATGCAGAAACACACAAACGTACTAGGCTCCTCACCTGGAAAGTGGAGGCAAGTAGGCGACTGCAACAGGAGGCAGATTTGCATTTTCTACTAAACATGGTGTTTGTCCAAACAAATTGCATATCAGCTCTTTGATCAGGCTACAGCCAGGCGTTTCCCATCATGCCACGAGTCTTGCAGTCGGCGGCGATCAACTGCGGTGCCTAGCTCCAAAACTGCCTTTTGCAATGTTATCGTTGCTCATGTGTGCATGATGTCGGACACCAAGCTAACCGGCATGCATTGTGCTACAATCAAGCCGCTACAATCAAGCCGTTCCCCAAGCGCGCCCCCTAGAGACTCGGAGGACCTCTTTCTGTTGCGTTTGGTTTCAGGGTTTGTGTGACTTTGCATCATATCTGTACCTGCGGTGTGTTTTGCTGTAAATGTATTTATTTGGGCTTTTTACAAACCTCTCAACATAGATGCTGATGCCAATATAATGTGCTCATCTTGGCCAGCTTCATATACTCTTTATTTCATGTACTAGTTTTGCAATGTGGTCTTAAAGCTACCAACTACAACGTGTAATTTGCAGTATTCACATTGATGGAGCTGTATGTCCAACTTTAAGTTGCTGATTTCTCTTGGTGTGAACGTTTTGTTCACCACTACATCACTGAGAGGCTACACACGTCCGGCTTTCCCCGTGTTGTAACGGATGTTACTCAGAAGTGCACTGAACACATGAATGAAACTGGTGTCAGTTTGGGATGAAGACCAAAGTGTCAGCAACATAGTTGCTCGATGGTGATGGATGATGCCGATGATTATTGCGATGCACTGCAGCGGCTCGCTTCTGTTTCCGACGAGAAACAGGCGACTGCTGTACACTGTGCGAGTCTGATGGTCCAGCATGCCGTGCATGGCCGGGACTGTGCACACGCAGCACCTCATCAGGACTCAGAGCGGCCCGACTGCCCTCCTGCAGCCTCGAGAAACAGGGAGAAGAAAAGCTTAAACGAGGACATGTGTCGCCACTTAGGCATTGATTTTTGTCCTAAAGGCGCTTGCAGATAGAGGCACCTCTTACACAGGCTGACTTCCTCCATTTACTAACATGAGATGTCATCTTCCAACAGGAAAAAGCTTTTTATTTATTATCACCTGCACTCGAATGGAGTGAATGTCTTGCACCAATCACTCGCCATGCCAGCTCTCATCTATCGTCCACGCCAACTAACGCCTGCTCGCCACCTGATATCAAGTCATGAGGCGGTTGAGAGACAAAGCGCTGGTTGGCGGGGTGATGGGTGATACCAGAGTGCCCAAAACAAGTGCCTAGTCATGTGACCTGATGAAAAAGGATGTACTGCGGGGGGCCAGTGCTGGCCAGGATGGATTCATCATGCTATTTGTTTTGTGTTTACTTATTCTATGTTTTTCCCCTTTTTTATTCTTCTCTCCATACATAAAACGTTTTGGCATGTTGAAATTCACACCACACTGCCCCGCCCGCCAAAAGGGCCTCCCTCCCTGCAACTCTCTCATCCTCCACTTATACTTTCCTATCATCCACCTTTAGAGCGCTTTGTTTTAGTTTTATTATCAGAAATGGCATCCATCTGCTCAGATCACGATGAAATGTATAGCAAATCTTTTCTTTTCTGCACTTCAACCAAGATTAAGTATATGATTTGCAGCTAGAGGTGACCGTTCCTTTACAAACCATTATTTTTCTTCTGCACTTTTTCTCACTCCATTCCATTCCCTTGTGTGTGGGGTGAATTTCCATTATACCACTTCACGGTATAATGACTTTAAATGGGCTTAGCTGACCTACTTTTGTCTGTTGTTTTGCCTCTTTGATATGCATCTTTAGTGGCCTCCGATACTGTAGCTTCTCGACTTTTTTACACCTGCCTGGCTTTGGATGTGGATGTTTGCTTTGCTAGTCTTTTTTTTTTATAAATATCCGCCCTTTTTCGTTCCCGTGGCATTTGCTTAAGGAGCTTCTTTAAAGTAATAACGATCAAATGGATGGAAATTTATTTTATTTTCCTTTTCTCCCCCTATGCAGCCCTCTTCCTCTCTAGAGACTCAGGATGTAAGAATACCTTAATATGAGTTTGTTTGTTTTTTGCACACAAACACCCAGTTATTGTGCTGAGAGTAGCTGTGAGCACTCTGATGGTTTGAGGGAGGGAGGGCACCAAATTGGCTCGCCATTTTGTAAGGATATGCTTCTTTCCTACCCTCTTTCTTATGTTCTCTCTTCTAAATGTTTCCCTCAGTCAGAACCGAGTCCAGAGTGGATTCTAGATCATTTCTACATTTCCTTTAGTTGATCCATTTAAAGTATAAGATTGCTTGTGTGTCAAAGGCAATGTGTTCAGGCAATAGCGAGCATACAGGCAGAATATTGGGTAGCCTAACGTAGGTATCACACCCACTGACATCTTTTACTAGTCATCACTCATTCCAATGCATTTGTAAGGGCCGAGCGAATGTGTCAGCACGTTTCTCGAGGACTTCCGTGCCATCTCGTGCAGTCCCAGTGTGATAATGCCGCTTGAAAATGTAGCCGAATTGCCCTCATATCAGACTGGACAGACAGACTATTTCCACTCTCACATCTAACAGGCTTTATCCCTTTCTTTCTCCCTCTTTGCACAATTTCCAAATGCTTTACTCTTTCTCACAAGGACCCTCCCTCTATTTAGAGAGTATAAAATAAGCTGATTTACTGGGGTGGTGTTGGTGGTGGTGGGAAGAGAGAATGGGTGAGACTGGAACCACGGTTATCACCCCAGCCACAGGACATGAATAATGTTTCTACATATATTCATTTTAGGATAGGAAAAGTGGTAGAGCAGAGCCCGACCCCCAAAAGAAAGCCTCTTTTAGGTCCATCAGTACCACCCTGGCCTCCAGCATCAAGAGACGTAGGTCCTCCAAAGACACGGTAAGGAGACGAAGAAGCAATACCTTCCCTTGTTTCCGTCTCTTTCCTCTTCTTCCTCCTCCTCCTCCTCCTCTTCTGTCTCTTTCTCTTTCTCTGTCCTCTCTGCCTACATCTCCATATCAGACCGTAAGGGAGTTCCATAATCCCACTCATCCATTTCCACACGGCTCCGCGGCCTCTAAACACGTGTCTGTCCGTTCACCATCGACCAGCCATCACCATCTAGCATCTGTAGATCCTCTGCAGGCCGAAAGGGCATCAAGTGCAGGAATTCAGATCAGGCCAGGAGCTCGGCTCTGCATTTGGCGAGGGGCGGGCGTCCCAAGTGTCCAGGATTTTTTTAGGGGGGGGTTTGATGGGATTAGTGGCGTGTTCTTCTGGAGGAAAGGGGGGGACAAAAGCAAGCAGTCTGCCACTGGTGTTTTGTCTTGGGCTGCTCTTCCTCCCTGCCTCTGGTTTGGACGTGGATTCTGGCGATTGTGTCCTGTGTTTTTTTTGGTGGCGTTGTGGTGTGTGTGTACCGTACCGAGACGTACAAGACATATTTGTGTTTGTGTCCTGTCATTTTGACCGCTTGATCCGTTTGTATGTCCATCGTTTCTTTGCACCAATCCCACCTGCACTTCCTCCGTTTGGGTTTCAGCTGCCGTTGGTTCGCTTTTGGTTTGAAAAGCATGCGCTGGTGTTTTTGTCATTATTCCAAACCCCATTTTCCAAGGTGGTCATGACGGCCGGTCCTCCAGGGAACAACGACTAATATGTTATCTTATTTACCAACATGTCTATTTCAGGATCATGGATTTCTATTAATCAATTTACTTTTTTGCTTTTGTCATATTTTCTTTGTCATAATCCTTGTTTATTTTCCAGTGTCCTTGTGGTCTGAACTGTGCATGCCTCTTTCTGGGTATATTTTCAGGTGGTGATGACGGTCTTCTTTTATGTTTTAAATATGTTTTGAACCGTGTGAAGCCTTAGACTCTCACTGTGTTACAAATACACATTTTTTTTTTTTTTTTTTTTTTGCTAAATCACCATTTCTATATATTTGTTTGAATCCTTTGGTGCAGCACAATGAGAGTGTCGGGTTTTCTCCATTCTTTCGCAGTTCAGTTGAAAAGCCCTGCTCGTTGCGGTTGGGAGATTGTGCTCCACAAGCTTGGGAGTGCTCTGACAAACCAGTGACCCGCAGTCCAGCCGAGCTGGTCCGCCACACATAGCTTGGTCTCTGACCAAATCTGGCATGAGACTCTTAAAAAAGCTCTCTGGAGATAGCAAAGACACCTCCACAGAAAGGCTTCTGTACCAACATTGGGCTTTTGAATGTGTTTCCCAGGGGAGATGTAGCCAGCTCAGCTAAAGGGTCACAAAGCAAAAAAACTTTATTGAATGTTTTTATTTGATCTCCTGTCTTTCTCTCTTTCTCTCGTGTTAACTGTCTTTTTTAAACCTTTACTCTCCCCTGGAGGTTTCTCTATAGCATTGGTCTGGTTTGAAGAGAAGAAGAGTGGGATCACCATTTTTTAATGTCTGTGTGAGGGTTCGGATGCTCGAGCCTTAGCTGTGGATAAAACACATATGGCTCAAAGTGGACAAATCTAAAACAGGATTTAGTGTAATGAAAGAAAAAAAAGATGCTCCAATTGAAAGATCTCCCATTCCCAGTCTTTGACCATTATTTTGATTTTATATAAATGTTCTTCTTTTATATTAATGGATATCAATGGACTTGAGTGTCAGTGTCCCTCACCCACATGCCACACTGCTCCTCTCTCCCTCTGCAAGCATGCCGACGACTCTGTCATAGCTGTAGCAACACTAGCAGAAATCATCCTCGTAGTTACATATTAAGTCGCTGTGATGAATACTTTATGACCATTAACTGTGATGTCAGTGAGGCGTCTCTCTTTTGCTGGTCCACTTGACCCCAGTAGGGTGCGCTGTTAGCAGGTTCCTCAAGGTACAAGACATGAGGAGACTCAAATGGGGGCCGTAAGCCATATGATGATGCAACTTGCGGGTCAAGGAGATGCGGGACATCCACTCCGACGCCCGTTCATCCAGAATATTTGACATGTTACAATTCGGTGTGGATGTTGCCTCATCTGCCAGCATGTTAGTTGCATCATAGCAGCTTCTGAAGCTCATATGCTTGAATGTATTGGCTCTATCCGCTTAAAATGAGAGGCACGTCAAATCCTAAGATCTTGCTTAATTGAAAAAAAAAAAAACTGAGATGGGTGCACTGAGGCAAGACTCTTCAGTGTTTTGGTTCCGCCATGCACAATATTAATTATTAATGCACTTACGTGTTCACTTGCACATTGGATGTCATGAAACAGGCTTTTCCAACATAGTGCTGCGAGGCAGGCTTGTGATTGACATTGAAAATCACTTCAGCTATGAAGAGCATATCGTTTAACGAGTTTCTGAATTTCTTACTGCTCCACCCAATCTCAACGTGTTCCAAAACATGAAGCCGTTCCACAAAACAACAGCATGCTGCGAGCTCTTAACTATGATGCAACCGGCCATATTTACAGGCAAGGAGTTGTCGTTTCATCGGGTTTCTGGATTTCTGCTCATTAGCAGACTCAGCATTGCAAAATATGGCTTACCGCTGTCAGACCACACACGCACACACACTCAAAAGACTTGAAGGCAAAATCACTGTTGCCATAGAAACTAGGCGTCTGCATGGAATCGGGATTCTTGTTTCCCCCTCTCAGCACTGTAGACGCCTATAGTTCAATGCACTCTGCTTTAAGCGAAGCACAGTGAAGCGGGGAATGGACGCAAGAGTCCGGCACAACAGCACTTTGACATCGGCCCTAGAAGTCCTCCGCTCCTCCTGAGATGCTTAAAATGAAGAGACGCCGTGTGTCTGCATGCATACAAATAAGTGTTGGGGAGATAAACGAGCTGTCTCTTCTACCCGTGGCTGCAAATGATCACCCACGTCGTAAGGCTTCAAAAGATAAATGGTGCCTGATTCAAATCTGCTGTTGTCTCGACTCGGGGACCTTACGTCTGCTCCCAACTAGCCCACCTCAGGCACAACCAAACTGCTCCATGAAAAAAAACATCCAAACTAAAGAGATTCAACAAAACCGACAGAAAAGGTTTGCCTGAGAGGGGTTAGAGAACCCTCCTGCTTCTATATTTCTGCAGAAATGAAGCACAGGTGTTCGTAAATAAGAGGAATGTTTAGATAAGTATACTAACATAGCAAAAATGCTGCATGGGTCAAGAAATGACTGTGTGTCTCTTCCTCCCCCTCCCCTCATCTGTCTTCATCTCTGCAGCAGTACCCACCCACTGACATCACGGGCCAACTCAACTTGTCTGACCCGTCTGTCAGTACTGTGGTGTAAAGAGAGGGAGGCACCGAGGTCCACTCCCTGAGGAGAGAGGAAACGAGACGAGGAAGACAGGAGAGGAGGAAGCGGATGGGGAGAGGGAGGGAGAACCCGTCTCCTCGTTCCCTTCGCTGACGAAGCTTTCATTTCACCGCCGGATGACGGAGCTGTTTTCGAGGAAACTGCTTGCTGAAGAAGTGTCTGAAAAACACTGAACTTGCACCTTCTTTGTTTTGTTTTTTGAAACGTCAGGATTACCTGGCGTTAGATGTTCGTAGGGTCCCTGAGCATGCACAGAAGAACCCATCTGACTCACATATACAACCTTTTCCTTCTGTATATTATTAGCAAACTTATTTAACCTTGTTTTTGTCCTTTTACCTACAAAAAATGGACTTAATGTTTGATGTTAACTACTTTCACATTTCCTGACCAGCTGTCTAAGTTTAGCAAGCCAGGTTTAGTTAAGTTAAGTTGACGGAGAAAGCCGTTTTGGTGCAAGTAGCCTACTGTAGGACTACATATCACTTGCAATTAGGGCTTAGATACCATATAATACCTAGTTTTTCTTCATACATATACTGCAATACCAGACGTACTGTAAGCTTCAGTGGATATCAAGTATTTTTTAATGGGAACTACCTGTGTTTTTATCTACACTTAAAAAGGTTTTCTAGAAGATGTTTCTTTCATTGAGAAGCACTAATGATGAGGATACGATGAATCTTGTCTACCTGTAAAGAAGATGGAAGCATGTGTGTGCTTGTATACCAAACTGATTAGTTCAAAGACTATTTATTTTGTTGCTGTATCTTTTTCCCCTTTTCATTTTGTACAAATCTGCCAAATGCTTGTTTTTTTTATTTGATTTCTAGTAACTCAGTTTCTTAAAGAAAATCAAGCTTTAATGCTAATTCCAGCAAGAGAAAAGCAGGTGAACAGATGAAATAAGAGATTCGTTTTCAATCTGATGAAACTGTTAATTAAGGCTGGTGTTTTTGTTCGAGACACTCATCCGAGAGCCATGTTGCTTTTGGAGACGCCCTCTCTCTCTTCCTCTCTCCTGCGGCAGCAGTCTTTCTCATTTCCGGTCTCCAAAGGGGTTGCATCAAAGGGCCACGTTTTTCACCCAACCAGCACTCGGTCTTTCGTGTAAAACCTCCTCCCAGCGCAGAGCTGGTCAGCTTTTACACGAGGGAACCCCGGGTGATTTGAGAGAGCGGCTTGGCTTGCGAGCTTGTGTGCCGGTCTTGGTTGGATCCTAAAACCGGCCTTTTCCCATTTTTTTTCTGGAGCTGAGAAACCACTGCTGTCTGGTCTCTGGCACTGCATAGCACTTTATGCTGAGGCGTCTCCCAAACTGTACAAGAAAGTCATTGGTTTTTACCAAGAAACTAGAACAGAACCACTATAGCATCAGTCCAGCTTCTCCACTTTAACATGTTTTCATTTCACAAATCTCTTTTTTCATGTTACGTTATTAGAAAAGCGGTATCTACACAGTCTTTATAAGAGACATTATGACACTTTGCAACCACCACACAAACTGAATTTGCTTCTGATCATGTTCTCATTCTGGCCTATGCATGCGTACCTGTTCCTATCAGTGCTTTGGTTTGTTTTTGGATGCGTGTCGTTGCCGTGTAACAGTCAGCTGAGTTGTGCGGAGCTCTTAAGTTGAATGAACTGTAAATAGAGTCTGGATCAGTGAAGTCGAGGAGATTGCACTGCTTGTGTTACGACTGCAGCTGAGAATGTCTAGTGTCTCACTCACGCACGCACACACACACACACACACACACACACACACACACACACACACACACACAGGCATGCATCAATACACACACTTACACAAAACCCCTTAACCCTCCTGTTGTCCTTGAAGTCAAGTTGACCCCATTCAATGTTTAACTTCTCTAAGAAGAGGTTTAACTTTTTTTTTCTTGATATTCAGTGACTTTTCCTTATATAATGGTGGTAAATAGGTAAATATAAAATTAAGATTAAGATATGCTTTCAATGTCATTTAAACACTGGATGCATTGGCAAAAAAATGTTTTAACTTCTAAAAGTGGAAAGTTGTCCGCACCTGAACGGCCGGGTTGACTTAGTGCTGCTAATGTTAGTTTTTTTGTAATTTGCCTCTTTTTCATCACAAAATACGTATTCTTGTATGTATAAAGGGGTGGGAGGGGGATTATGTTTTATTTAATGAGTTATTTAGGTTTTCAACAAAGAAACATGAAGTACCTGAAGCATAAACCTGGGGAACAATTTTAATTCTAATCATTTTCTGAAGGTTTAAATTTCTGGGGTCAAATTGACCCGAAGGATGACAGACGTTTGGAGGGTACAGGACGATTAAAGGAGGAATCACTTGTTTTTCTTACCTTTTCCAGTAAAGATCTTTCATTGAATCATCTTGTTTATACAACTGTAAATAAAATATACTTGCATTGCCAAGACCAAGTTATTGTTTTGAAGCCTGCACCTAACTACTTATTAATCTGTTTATTATTTAATTAGTTAATTGTATAGTCTAAATAAATTCTAAACCCAAAGAGATCATTTTTTGGCAATTAAAAAAAAATGGAGAAAAGGAAAATAATTTGTGAAGCTGGAGCCTGAGAATGTGTGGCATTTCTGCTAGATAAATGACTTTATTATTTCTTAATTTATTATTTATTGGTCATCAAATTCTCAATAGGACCAGACTCAATATTTCAACAAATTATTGAGGAATTAAGTAACATTTTTGTCATATAGTAGGCTACTTAACATCTTTAAAAATGATTACTGTATACAAATTGCAGTTATGAATGAAATAATTTATGCACATGCATAGAATAAAACAGATCAAATAGCTATAGAGCCTTTAGTCATGACAATGTCTTGTTTTGGTTCTTTGGTCTGACTTTAGACTGTATGGTTGACTCCTTTAGCAACCGTTCTGTAGAAACTGAGCAACTGAGACTTGGTGATCTGCCCAGCAGGAGGCAGCAGAGAGCCAAAGTGAATGACTGCTGAAAACAGAGCCTCATATCTCCCTCAGGAGCTGATGGACACCAATAGACATTCTTTAAGTGGACATAAACAGGACTCTAATGGGACGATTATGGTGCTCTGAGTCTGGTGAATGTGTATGAAGGCACGTTTATGTAATATGTTAGCCATAATAAGAAGTTTTAGCTAATAATATGTCAGAAATGTGTTTCTGTGGGATGTTCTGTGCCTGGTGCCGTAATGGTACCTTTTTTTTTAAATATCTCAAAGAAATGAAAAGGGTGAAGGACCCGGTTCTATTATAGGAAATACAAATTATGTGCAGAGGATAAATCCATTTCGCCACCTCACTTGATTTTGTAACATTCCCATGAAGCCTCTGCTGCACTTTGTGTTTGCTGCTCGTTAGCGTGCTAGCATGCAAAACTAACATGATGAACATGGTGCATTGCTTGCTAATCATCAGCATATTAATATTGTCTCCTTGGTCATGTAAGCATCCTCATAATAGCATTTACCTCAAAGTGGCGCTAATGTGGCTGTTACTCTTGTTAAAGCACACATCTGGTTTTATTAGTTAATGTTCCTTCCACATACCCAGACAACCATGTTATGTAAAAACAAACCATGAAGTATGATCAAATTAAAGGTGTTTCCTCTAAACCTCTGAGAATGTGTGTCTAAAAAAGGTGAATACTACGACTCTTCCAACAGCTGATATCTTATCCTGGTACACAACGACCGTCACCGTGTTATCTTAATTTAATCACATCGTGTCATCATTAATCAGATCATGGCTGTCGTTGTTAATTAATGGCATACCTTGTAAAAGCAGAGGTCAAAGGATATTGTCAGGTGAGACATCTGTTCTGGTCCACTGACCTTCTGCCCGACCCCAGCCGACACTCTGTCAGAGAGTTTAATGTGACTCCGAGTGCTGCTGGATAACAACCGGCTTGATTGATCAGTTCTGGTACGAACCCTCCACCAGGGTGGCAGGAGCCCAGTCCGCAGTTAAGTCCCCACAGACGGAGTACGGCGTGTGCCAAGGTTCATTCTCAGCCACGACATTTATTCAAAAACAACCATGTGGCATTAGGCCTCATTCACCAAGTGTTCTTAGAAAGAAATTACATCATTTTCACGAAGATTCTAGTATTCACTAATGTTTACTTGCGACAAATGGCTCATATATGCATCTTTGAGGAATTCATTATAAATCCCAGCAACACTGCTCTATTCCCATAATGATTTATTTTATTAGGAGATGGAGGATCTGCCCTGTTGACTGTTTTTGTAGATCTACTACTGACGCTAAGGAATATAACAGCTCGTTTGCGATTTACTCCCTGCAGCAGTCGGCTTCTTCCACTTAAGAACGCCTGACGTTTTCTTACGTTTGCAGTCCGCTTGTTCACCGTCTTTAGATTTAATGAGGAAGAACTGGCACACGCTATCAATTTACGAAGACTTGAGGGTCATCGAGACAAGAACACAGATGCAAACATTCCTGCAGTTTAAGAAGGCGTCATGAATCTGGCGTAGGTTTTTCTTAAGAACAAATTTAAGAAAAAACTTAGCAATTGTGTCTGGAAGTAACAGTAACAGATCTTTAGCTTCAAAAAGCCATGCGTTACATTCAATGCCTTAGCTGCTGCTACAGACGTTACCATGGCCTGCTGTAATGAATCCTGCACTCAGAGGCAGTGTTGTGAATGAACATGCTCATGTTTTTGTTGAACCGTGAACTGAAGGTATCTGTTTGCAACTAATGAACCTGAGTAGTTAACACACTGACGCACTCTCACTGTTACAGCACCCAAGGATTTCCAGGAGCCGAGGGTGTAAGACAAGCAGATACAGCGATGGAGGCGGGACCGAGGTCAGCGTTGTACCAACTCATCACACACTCAGCCATCTATTTTTAGGAAAAAACATCATGGTTTGAGTTAAACATGACAAGTCTGGAGGGAAAATAAAGGTAGGGGATGTAATTGAAACATATCCCAACATTGATGCTTTCACAAGGGACAGGAACAGAGGTTCTCGGTGTCTGACATTGACATGACGGGTTTACAGTGTAGATGGTGCATCTCATACAGACGCTAATCGGGGTCGGTTTCAGAAACCAGCTACGTGACCAAGTCAGGATTTGATGCCGTGAGAACAGGAATGGGCTGAAGTGGTGCATGAAGCCAAAACAGTTCGACTGCCAGGTATAAATTTAGCCAAATCTTCCCAGCGATCTTGACATGAGGGCCGATAGAGCAGATACAGTGTTTCCACGAATCCCTCTCATGACTGGGAGTTCATTATACCTCTGAGAATAGCTATGAGGAGTGGAAGCAATACAAATGAATTGATAAAAAAAATGGAGGTGGTGAAAAAGCATGTGAATTGAAAAATGGAGTGATAAATTACAGAGTGGCACCTTCCTTCTGTCCAGTCTGTAGCTGTAATGTCTTCTGTGCCTCTGAAGGGAGATTTCTCATTTTTGAGAACATAATCTGATTATGTCATCAGGGATTATTTTTGTTTTTGACATTTTTATCAGAAAGTCTGCATCACAAGCTGGAGGTGAAGAGTTTGAAAGGCGTGGACATTTACCAGGCAGGGTGCCTCTCTGAAAAAATGCTATTGAATTGCATTATGGGAAATGGAGGATTTGATATTTTGGGAAATTTACTTGTCCTTAGAAAATAGAAATCAGAATATTTGAGTCTCTCCTACTTTGATGCTTTTTTTAAATGCATAAATGTAACCCACCCAACTTTACTAAAGTAGAAAATACTAAATAAGTGGAGTTCCACTTTAAAAACTGACAGCTCAATTTGAAATGGCGGTTTGATGATAAACTAATAATAATCAATACTAATAATGCATTTATATTCAGTCATTCAGCTGTGATGAAATCTGTATTAAAGAACTGGAGCTATTTCAATATTTTGTGACATTGACATCTCATATCTTCCAGAAGATCTATAACTCAGATTGAGTATTGATTTTCACATTAAAAGCTTGTTTTTTATTTCATCTCATATATTGCAAAGGAAACAAAAAAATGTAAACAAGCGTCACGACTGACTGACAAAGAATAGGAAATCTGAAGAATAGTTCGAGCTCAATATTCAGAATCTCTCCAAAATAACTCATTATATATTATGCTAAATGTAGACTGTCAGAACAGGATTTCAGCTAAAATAGACCTTTTAAAGCACACGCACTAGAAAGTACAGGCCTCCGGTGGACAACTCATTTGCATGGTTTACGAGGACATGATTTGCATGTCAGGTTTCAAACTGCATCGATTCTCATGCTAATACGGGACTGAAACAACAAGCAGCAACTTGGACCTCAGCCAGGGAAGCCAGGCCTCTTTTCCCCATGAATGACTAATTATGAATCATGTTTCCCTGTAATCAACAAGGAAGTGACCGGGCTGACTTGAGCAGCTCCAGTGGACGTGATTGAGCAGCAGCTCGGCCATGAGGGAAACATCGTCCCCTCCGTGGCTCCTGTAGCCTTGGAGCTGTCCATTCACTGGCCGGGGAGGAGACGGGAGGGCTCGGCCACATGGACGAGGACTTGGCACCGCTCGGGTCATAAATTCAGCTCATACTTTGCTATCTCAAGTGAAATGTAAAACAGGAAGCAGGTGAAGCGTGAAGCACAGAGGCGGGCTGTGTTGATGCCGGTCCGGCCGCGTCTATTAAGCGGACGCTCAGCTCTCCAGCAGGCGCAGAACCGCGCCGCGTCCGACAGCTTCGCGTCATGGCTCCGCGCTGCGCTCCGCCCGTCGTCCCCGTCGCGCTGCTGCTCTTCGGACTTGTTGCAATCCTGCTCCTGACGGTCCCCACCGAGGACGTCCGGGACGCGCCTGGGTTCATGGTAAGGTCGGTCCCGCTGGGTATTTTTGGATCCGTTTTGTCAGCGTGTTTCTAGAGTAACCAAAGCCGCGGTGCAGACGGGGGACGCGCGGAGGTGTTGCACAAAAATCCGTAGCCCCGGATTATTCCGTGACATTTGATGGATGCTGCTCAGCTTTAAGTTGCATCCTTTCATGTCTCCAGAGTTTGTTTGATATTCTCTTTAATGTGTGGAAGTCCAGCTGGAGCAGTATTACATGAAACAGCAAGTCAAATAGAAAATGGTATGTGATGTTTGTCTGAGTGAGGAGAACAGAGCCTGAGTGGAGAACAAAAATGTGCATATTATTTAATAATTCTATAACTGTATCACCTTCATGTTACTGTGGATGTCTTGGATTCCATGCTACAGGTTTATTAAGATATACGTTTCTGCTGTTAAACACAATGTTACTTGTCTTCACATAAACATATTTTGCATAATAACAGTGTGGAGATACCGCAGATAGATGTCATCCAGTCCTTAAAAACTTCCAGCTTCCAGAGCCTCATGTGTTCCTTGTTGTCTTCCAGCTGACTGACTGCATCGCACCAAAGGCGTTTGCTGTCACAAATGATTAAACCAAGAGCACAAATGACTAAAGAGTCCTCATGACACCTCCTGGGCTCCGTATGTTATATCTGAAACATTTTGATATGGAGAAACACATCACCATAACAGCCCGGTGGGCACAGATTTGATGACAAAAATTTGATGTAGTGGACGACGCCACCATGATGTCACCCACTGGTTTCAGCACTGCTGTTGTCACCATCTTGGTTTTTGGCCGTCGCCATCCGGAACTAGCGATTGGGACCATAAACTCCTGTTTCCAATGTTTACTGAGTTAATAAATCAAGTGAGAAGTAGAGAAATAACTAAATCACTGCTCCCTGGAAGCAGGAGGAATCGGAGGAAAAACAATTGTGTCTAAAGAAACCCTGTGTAGTGAAATAAAAACTCACTGTTGTCTTATTTTCAGTTTCTGTATTACATGGTTATTTGCGGGAAAACGACTGGAGTGGATCCAAATCAAGATGAGGGTACATAACGTTTCACTTTCGTCAACATTGCGAGATGGCAGGGGTCATCTGACATTCTTATCTTGGTCTAGAGCGTCTCCAGAGGTGACGTCATGGCTCAGATGCTGATAAACTCTACCGCGGCCTCGTTGTTATGAAACAAATCATATTCAAGACTTCCCTTCAGCAAGGTTGGATGGCTTTGGCCTTGAGAGCAGGGTTGCTGCACATGTCAACTCCAGCTTCTGTTCCCTCTGCTCCTTTGATTTTGTGCTACTGGCTAAATATCCCATGGTTCCTTTTTTAGGATAAAGTGAGCGCCCTTTCACTTGGTATCAATGTGATCCGCCAGCCGCAATAAAAGGACACAAAAGGGTTTTTCTTACTTTTCGCAGGGAGAGAAGTGCAACAGTTCCCATAGTTTATCAAATGAAAGGACAAAGCAGATGATTAGAGTTTTGGCAAGTGTTAGAGGGAGGCCTTACAATTCACTGCACAGCAATAATGAGAAAATATTACAAGAAATAACGAGGGCCGCTTCCCGTGATGCTGCTCTTCACCTGTTGTACTGAGTTGAAGTGCAGTGTGTACGTGGATGGATGTTCTCGTGTGTGTGGTCTCTTCCCTTTGCGTCGCCACAGACTCTCTTGCATGGCTGGGTTTCTCCACCTTCTGAGTGTTTCCTTCATTTCAGCAAGTTGCTTAGTATTCTGCATGGTAGTGGAAGAGGAAGTACTGTCAGGGGCAACGGGTCTTTCCTCTCACTGAGTCGACTCTGGCCTTGGCAGGGAGTATTTTCTGCTAAACAACTGGGGAAATCATTGGTTTCTAAAGGAATACTACGCATAATTACCATTTTTACGTAATGACTCACCCCGTGTTACCTTAATTGCATGATATTATCCCCAACAATCATAAAAATATGCTTAATGGCCAAACGGCACTTAAACACACTGGAATCACTTAACATTTTGTTACGAAACTAATTATTTTATTGCATCACCGATAAGACACACATTTATATTTTTTGTGAAAAACAATTCAGTAATCTAAAAATAATATTATTAGACCCTATGATGATAAATCATAAGGTCACCCAGGTAGCTGGGACACCTGAAGTCTTGTAGCTAAATTTGCATGATGTATGTGGGTCACGACAACTTAAACGAGAACAAGATGCTGCACGTCGGTGATGTAATTGGATGGGTTTTTTTTCCCTTTTTAATCCTGTTAAACACTGACTCAGGTGTAGCATCTCCAGCTAAAACTAATATTATTAGACCCTATGGTGATAAATCATAAGGTCACCCTGCATAAATAAAGGATAAAACAACTTAAACACTCAATAAAATGTGTAGTCCTGCGTGTTTACTTTCTATCACAAATGTATACGTGTGTAAAATAAGCCTTTTAAGTTCAGCACAACAAGTTAACCTACTCTGCAGCCAAATGCCTTCCAGATGCCAAAATGCAGGTTACACAGCCACGATCGTAAAGGCCGTTCCTTCTCCTCTGTCATGTCAGCTGCATTCCCCTTTTCATGGTTGTCCCCGCAAATACCTCTCCTGATGAGTTTCTTTTTTTTTTTTTGCCTGTTGCTCTCTGTAGTATGGGATTGTCCTGGATGCTGGATCGTCGCACACAGCGCTGTATGTATACAAGTGGCCTGCAGACAAGCAAAACGGCACAGGAGTGGTCACCCAGCACAGCGATTGTCATGCGAAGGGTAAGTACTTTCTCCACCTAAAACAAATGCACTTCACACTGTTTTCTCCGAGGGCAGCATCTGTAGTCGGCTCAGATTACAACAGACAGAAGCACCTTCATATTACTTGAGGTCCTCGGGCTACGGAGGGAGGCCCTTCCTTCACAGAATGCCACTGCAACTTTAATTCAGAACATCTCGTCTATTGCCGGCCACAAACAGTGATTGGAGTGTGTGTGAAACTCGTCCATATAAAAGAATACATTAACAAGAAGTCATGAAATGAGTTAAGACGAAGTTTTCAGTTCGTCTGTGTTTGCAAGGCAGTAACACGAGCAATGTGCCCTGAGCTGCTCGCTGTCGTCGTCCTGCTTGGTTGATGTGCGGCGCTGTCTGTGGTGCCGATCATGCAACCACCACGATCTTCCTGTTTTAGTGACTGTTTTGTATGAGATTGCATGAAATTGAATTCGCTCTCGGACTGTTTGTGTGGGTTTAACCGGGGTGAGACCTGCTGCATCTTTGAAATTACAGTAAATAAGCATATCATTCCATGGTATTAACATATTAACCTGGATACTATTGAACTACTCCATATGAGTCAATTGTTGCATAAAAAATTCACCCATAAAGTGGCAGTGGAGCAGATATATAATATCATAATTTATAATTGTTTTTGAAGCTATGCCTGATGAGGCTCCTGGTACTCCCGTGCTTTATTTACTAACTATCAAGAACCAGAGAAAAAATGTCATGGCAACTAATAGCAGGCCCACGTTATGCAGATAAGCAGAGAGTGACTTACTGGAACAATCCTTGTGAAATAAACCTGTAATCTTCTGATTGTGAAATCACACAAAGAGCATACACTCGCCATGAGCCCTCCAGTCCTCAGGTTAGAACACTATATGTTTGTCACTGGAAAAAAAAACAAATCATTCTATTGAAATTTAATTTCCTTGTTCTTATCAGCAGTGGGAGGGATCTGATAGAGTGCCAGGTGTCTCCTGTAAATATGGGTATTTCCACAGCAAAGCAACCTTTGTTCTCAGGCAATCATAAATGAGGAATGAGTCAGAGACGAGCACTGTGCTTTGCCACCTGCTCAGGTTCCTCATTGTCCTTGGCTGAGATTTGGGTTTTTACCATTTAGTTATGAACACAGTGTTTACTTTGTCATGTTTCATAATCAGAAGTGAACTTTGGTCAAAATGTGGATGTCTGTGAATGATGTACATTAAAATCAGATACTTCAGATGCAACACGACTCCTTGTAAATGACCTGTAACATTTGCAAGGAATAACTATGATTTGAAAGTGGCTTGTCTTGCAGTTTTTTCCCCAGGTAGCTGGGACACCTGAAGTCTTGTAGCTCAGTTTGCATGATGTGGGTCACAACAGCTTAAAGAAGAACAAGATGCTACACGTCGGTGATGTAATTGGATGTTTTTTCCCCCCCTTTTTTAATCCTGTAAAACGCTGACTCAGGTGGCGGCATCTCCAGCTATGCCGGCCAACAGGGGGCAGCAGGGCGGAGCTTGGAGGCTTGTCTGGAGCAGGCGGTGAAGGACATCCCCAAAGAGAGACACCAGCTCACACCTGTGTACCTGGGAGCCACAGCCGGCATGAGGCTTCTGCAGTGAGTCAAAGTGTGTGTGTGTGTGTGTGTGTGTGTGTGTGTGTGTGTGTGGTAACTGACACATGCTCATCCTGTATAGAGTGTGATAATAATAATAACATCTACACTAAAATGCTCTTCAAGACATAATTATGTACCTTATGAAATATAAAAGCTGAAAAACATTAGACTAACAGGAATTACACACTGAGTGATCTTGCATATCTTATCTTGTATTACATGCTGACATATTTAGCATCCAGAGCTGTGGCTGCTATATGTCTGCATCATTTATTTATTTATGAATTCAGATGCCTGGCCTCCAACAAAACAAACTGTAAGTCGCCGTACATGAAGTGAATATGCAAATAATAATTTGCTCGGTGCAAACAGAAGCTACAGTGTGAACGAGAGGCAGCTTATTGGGTGTCTGTCTCTAAAAATGTAGTGTATAAAAATGTTCAAACCAGTTTTATATTAAGCAGAAATACCAGACCAGTATACCAAATGTCACACTTGACTCAGGAGCCCCAAGTGAAACATAATGAGACGTTTTTTTACTTCTGTGGGAAACTTGTGCCCCTTCCCAGAAAATGTGGCTACGGGCCCGGCACCGTGGACACTGATTGGACATCAGGCCTGAGCTCACAAACGGAGCCCTAAAGTGTTTGACATATTTGCATGAAAAGGATGATTGGCTTTTTACAGATGAAAAGATGCAAGCGTACAAGCTCTCTGTCTGGGACGGGTCCCCTTTCAGGCTTGTGTGGAGTCTGGCTGGCTGGTTGAAAATGATTATCAGGCTGGTCCTGCAGACAAACATGTGGAACTGATTTCCATGCGGCGTCTCCGTGAAACTTTCAAAGAAATTTAAGATCTGAGACAGTTAAATCTTCATCGTGTCAAAGGTCAGCAGTGAAACCTGAAGCTTGGGGCAGTAAAACAGTGAGAATGAGCAGAGTGAAAACTAATATTCATCAAATTTAGCGTTTTCTTCCACACATCTGCTTGAAGTGTAAGACCGGCAAAAATGGACCCCATAGTCTTTTCGCCATGAAAAAACATCAAATAAGCCATCCAGACATTTTTTTTCAGTGATCACCCATGTATCGAGAAAGCCTCGAAAGATGCTAACAGCCCCATAGCGCTAACACTGATTAGATTGGGGCGATGCGCCTAACGCATCCACAAGGGCATATTCTAACCACTAATATTGCTCATAATAGCACCAAACCTCTTCAGTAGCATGATAAGGGTCCTTACACATAAAACCAACACCAACAACGTAGTTAGCGAACCCAGAGTTTATTAAAAAGGACTGTTTTGAAAGACTTACTCACTGCCCAACTTCCAGGTACTCTCGTAGTATATTCCGTACAAGTCGATTATCCAATGCAATGCAACAGGAGATGATTTGTTCCAGCAAAACACGTAAACGTTGTGGTTTCATTTCCTTTCATTTCCGTGTCAACACTCGATAGACATCATCACAAACAGCCAAGTAATGCATTTTCCATGGAATTATAAATGCTAAGACTTTCCTCATTGAACTGAACTCCAGTGCATTCGGTAATGGACTTGTATGGACTACCTGTCAACATGGACCTACTGTAAGGCACAGACTTGTAACTAGTCTTTTGAATAAACTCGGGTTCGCTAACTACGTTGTTGGTGTTGGTTTTATGTGTAAGGACCCTTATCATGCTACTGAAGAGGTTTGGTGCTATTTTGAGCAATATTAGTGGTTAGAATATGCCGTTGTGGATGCGTTAGGCGCATCGCCCCAATCTAATCAGTGTTAGCGCTATGGGGCTGTTAGCGTCTTTCAAGGCTTTCTCGATACATGGGTGATCACTGAAAAAAAATGTCAGGATGGCTTATATGATGTTTTCTCTTGGCGAAAAAGACTATGGGGTCCATTTTCGCCGGTCTTACACTTTAATGAACGTCCATTAGTGTCATACTGCTGCAGCTGTACATTGTAACCCACTTTTTTTTCTCTTCCAACAAGCATCTCAAATCCAGAGCTGTCAGTTCAGATTCTGCAGGAAGTGGGCCACAAAATCCAGTCGTACCCCTTCAGCTACCGGGGGGCGGCCATACTGAGCGGTCAGGAGGAGGGGGCGTACGGCTGGGTCACCGTCAACTACCTCTTAGAGAACTTCATAAAGGTACCAGAACCTGAATGGAGGGTGATTCATTGAGAAATCATTTAAAATGGTGCAACATGAGCAGCTTGCATACAAATAATGTAATAACTTTGAATTAAAACTATTTCATTTTGCACGTTTTCAGACTGGATGTGGTTGTCTATTAAAGCTTGTTTTGAGGTGGCTGATGACATCTAATGGCCTCTGCAACACCAATGATCCTCACTATTCCCTCTCAGTGAAATGGACCTCTGTTCTTAAGACAGTGTCCAGGAGAAAAAAAAGCCCTTAATTCCCTTATTATTCCTCCACAGTATGGATTCGTGGGGCACTGGCTCAGCCCCGGCAGGCCCACGGTGGGAGCACTCGATTTCGGCGGGGCGTCCACCCAGATAACATTTGCGACTCAGGAGGAAGTGGAAGACAAACGTGACATGATAAAGCTGCGTCTTTACGGCCAGGAGTACTCTCTGTACACACACAGCTTCCTGTGCTACGGACAGGACCAGTTCCTCAAGAGACTGCTGGGTCATATAGTGAAGGTAGTGGGACATGACTCACTGACTACTTTTCCTTTGTCACCATATAAAGATGGTAACAACACCTGGTCAGGATCGAGACATTAGTGGCTTAACAATAGAATATACAACTGTATTACTTGAAAAATGTTGTGTACGTTGTTGTCACTTTTCGAAGTGATATCTATGTTTACTATATTATCTAGTATATAGTTAAAGGGCCAGTGTGTAGGATTTGGTGGTTGCGGTTTGCAACCAACTGAATACCCCTCAGCTAACGCCTCCCTTTCCAACTTTCCAACTTTCCATTCCATAACCAACTTTTAGCTGCATGTCCTGTTTTGTGTGTTTGTGCTGATGTAATTAAGAAGACTTTATTGTTTCTTTCTTTGACCAGGTACTATGGATATAGTATTTTGGCTACTTTTGGCATTTTAATACCTTATAATACAGTCGGCCCTGTCAGTATTGATCTGGTTCTAATGAGTGTATTTTGAAAGAGAGCAATTCATACAAATAGCATAGTTCTACATGTGCATTTCAAGAATATAATTGTGATAGTATCTAATGGACCTCGGTCTCCCTCTCAGTCTCAGGGCTACTCTGGGTCGGTCACACACCCCTGCTATCCTGCAGGCCACACCAGAACTTTGAAGCTGGACAGTGTATTCGACTCTCCGTGTACAGCCAAGTACAAACCCAGCTCCTACGACTCCCAGGCCTCTCTGACAATAGAAGGCAGTGGACTTTATGAACACTGTGTGGGAAACGTGTCCGAGCTCTTCTCCTTCGACCCCTGCCCCTTCTCCCAGTGCTCCTTTGATGAAGTCTTCCAGCCAAATGTCACCGGTAGCTTCATGGTAAGAAGAGGGGTTGTTGTACACACGGGTACACGTTATAGAGGAAAGGTCAACCTGTACACTAGCGGAGCAGACGCAGTATTAGTGATGCTTACAAAGTAAGCCATTTCCTGAACCACAGACAGACACACTGTATTCTGCTCCCCCAAAAAACACATAGCTAACATAACTCAAGCACAAACAAGAAAATATAATAATATATATAATATAACACTGGGTCTCTACTACAGCAGTAGTATCAGGAGCTTTTGTGTCGCCGTATCATATTGAAAAGGATTGATTTTTTACTACATAAACTAGTTAACAATTTATTTTTTCCAAAAATAACCTATTGGGTATGTCATTGTTAAAAATAAAATAAAAAACACAGAATACAAATGAGGTGAGGTGTATTGAAAAAGTTCCTAAAAATATCTAATATTCCTTTGATATATCCCTTGCAATATTCACAGGAAACAATCTGCCCAAAAATCATCCAAATTGCTTGTTTCACACAACATTCCTGCCGTTATTGCATTCACCATTTTGGTTAATTGAACAGTTTATCAGTTGTTCTTTGTTATTGTTATACATTCAATGTAATATGAAATATCCACTAAATCTATCCCTTAGTTGGCTGGCCACATTTGGATCAGCACCTAAAATCACATGGAAACCAGAAATGAGCAGAATGGACTTAAGAGCTCTAGACAAGTAAAAAAGTTGACATCCTGCATTCAAAAATACATCAAGTCAATTGTTTAATATGAAACTTTTCAAATGAGTTATTCCTTTACATACTAGAAGCACAATATGGCCTCAGAGAAAACATAGAAATAACGTCTGTAAACATCATTTATTTGTCTACATGTGTTCTATCTCTTTCATAGGTGAATTATTTTCCATGTACTACGAATTGTCCCATCTGATGTTTGTATTTTGTCTTTTCAGGCGTTCTCGGCATTCTTCTACGCTCACTCCTTCCTGCAGCGCACCACCAGCATCTCTGCGAACACGCCTTCACAACTGGAGGAGGCGTCCAAAACCATCTGCGGGATGACTTTCAATCAAGTAATGTTGTTTTCCACGTTTGTTCCATTTATTTAGAATATCTCATTTGTGTCTGTGCAGAGTTGTGTGGATCACATTCAAACACCAGCAAAACTATCGACGTTCCCATCAGCCTCGGGTGCACTCTGCGTTTAGTGCTGGTCAGCAATAGTAGCGTGCTCACACAAGATGGCGAACATGGTGAACATTATCACGCCAGCGTGGGAGCATTGTGATTGTGAGTGTGTTAGCATGCTCAGAGCACCACTGTGTACACTGCCTCACAGAGCCACCACCATGGCCTCAGATTGTTTAAATACATTAGTTAACCAATAAAACGATTGCAATCATAGTAGCTCACTCCATACTCGATATAACTTTGGGCAGATAACTCATTTTTAATGTTGCCTTTGTTCCAGATGCTTCTTCTTGCCCCGCAGCAAAAGACCCGTTTGCAGGACTACTGTGGCATCTCCGTGTACGTTAAGATTCTCTTGATGAGAGGATACGGCTTCGATGAGACGTCGTTCCCACGCATTTCCTTTCAGAAGAAGGTGAGAACCATTTTACAACCAAGTGTATCCTCTGTGCTCTATTGCTGAAACTAACAGGCAGTAATCCCTTGCTGATCCTCCAGGCGGGCGACACCTCGGTGGGTTGGGCTCTGGGCTACATGCTGAGTTTAAGCAGTCTGATACCTGCAGAGACGGTGGGGCTGAGGAAGGCCCTGACCCCGGCAGCTTGGGGGACGCTCATCTTTCTCTTTGTCCTCCTGCTCGCGGCAGTCCTGGTCTTCATCTTCCTCCGAGCCTCCGATGGGAAGAAGAAAGGAGGCAGTGAAAGCCCCATCTAGATACAGTAATACAGACAGTAATGGGTTCTGACCTGCGATGATTCTGTACTCCAGGAAACTGGATCTGAAATTAACTATGAGGTTTAAGGGCTCAAGTTGAGCTTTTTTTAAAGGTCCAGTGTGTAGGGTTTAGGGGGATCTATTTGGAAAAATGGAATGTGATATTCATTCAACTGAATTTGTGTGTTTTCGTCCATGTTTCTACAGACAAACCAAACATTGGCACTAGCCTTTTTGGCACTAATGTTTTTACATTACCTGTAGGCCACCGTAGCTCTCCAACACTTGAGAAGGGAGGGTGGGGGGGGGCATTCAGATGTTTGCAATCTGCAGCCTCACCACTAGAAGCCACTAAATCAGACCTTTGACTGCAGTTGCACAAGTAGAAACATTTAATTTGGAGATTGTTGACACCATTTACCGTCTCTCCAAAAATTTGTAGTACTGTGCAAAACCAACCACAACTCCTCCTTTACCTCACGTTTTCTTTTTTTTTACATTTCACTGTGGGGCTGCCTTGTAGGTTATGGAACATAGTCTCCCCCCGGTGGTGCTGCAGTGGAGGTATGAATGTCATTTTTATTCTTGAAAAAGCCAACCAATGTTTGTATGGAATATAAAATATTGTTTTGTTTTTGTAGTTTTGTAGAAAGTGTGACTGTACTCTGAAGCACTGTTAAAGTAAAATGAGGCGCACTGTGGAGATGACTACTAGTTTAATATGTAAGCAATATTTGGTGGTAGTTTTATTCACAGTTTAGTTTGGTTAAGCCCAGAATAAAAGGTTCAAACATTTAAAATGGATTTGTTTAGTGCCATTATCGTACAGATGTCATAATAATAATAGTAATCATCAATAACATTCAGATGACATGAACAACGGGCGTTCGCATACATATTTGTTGACAGAGTCAGTTGGGAGCCTTAAAGCTATATTAGTCAGTCTCTTTGAAAAGTGTCATTTGTATGTTTTTTACTTTTTTATTTAACAGTGTTTTTGTTTTAGTCTGTTGGGCGTAAAAACAATCATGGGATCCTAAAACAAAGGTTTGATTATCAAATTTGTATTTCCTAAATACAGGTTATTAGAGAATTAGAGAATGTATCTATAAAATAATTTAATTATAGAACGTAGGATGACACAGTAGTACTTTAAAGATTACATAATACCACAAACAAGTTACTGAACAAAAATTGCATCTAATCTGCCAAAAAACATTCACTTTATATTTTAAAGTCTGTGAGTTTTAATTCTCCACTTGACAGTGGTTGTTTTTTAATCCAACCTATATGATGATGTTGGACTGCATTATATTATATTTAAGGGACATATTTTGCATCATAAACTACAATGTATGGCTGCTTTGATGGAGTGGAATACGCACTGCTTGTATTTATTGTATCCACTCATGCCGAGGTGAAACATGAAAGCAATTTCACCCTTTAAAAAAAACTTTATTAACTATAAAGAAAATGTATCCTACAACATAATGACATTCCAATATGTACTCAGATGTGCTGGCATTAAAAGCTAAAGGCAACTCTTGACACGTAAATTTAATTCAAATGACTGGTGGCAAAATAAGTTTGTGCTTCAAGAAGCATTTGAATAATCCTGATAAAGATTGGTGCAGTTTATGTTTGATCGATGTTTGATGAAACAAGTCTGATTAGATTAATACCATATATACTATATACTACATATATATTATATAATAAGCTTCAGTTGCTTTATTGTCATGACTGTTAGGATACTGTAGGTGTTAATTTAGGACACTAACTGTGCAAAAGTGCATCTAATGTGAGTGTATAATGACTTGTTTTTGGACTTGAACATTAAGGTGAAGCACTTGGACTTGGTAATCCTTAACTTGGGACTCGGTTGGGACTTCTCTGTCTTGACTTGGTACTCGACTCGGGACTTCATTGTTAAGACTTGAGACTTACTTAGTGTTAGGACAATGACTTCTTCCCACCTCTGGCTATTACTTCTGCAGTAGCCATTATGCTAAATGCTGTCTGTATTAGAAGTGAATATGAATAGGGATTCAAATCTTACTTTAGTTCTAAATAAATGTGTCTGAGTAATAATTGCTGTCTTTCATCACATTTTTCGCCATGAATGTGTGGAACTGTGCAGACATTTTGTCATTGAGCGCTGTAATTCTCCCATTTGTCTCAAGCAGTTAGTCATTTTTGGTTATCAAATCTTTTCTATGAATTTGCCCCCAGAACTCTTTGTTGCTGATCATGTGAGGTTCCTGCACACTCTTTTATGGCCATCCAAAAAACAAAGGCAGCACATCCCCAACTTTAATGCCAGAAACGCTCATTACGCTACTTTATTTGAAATGTGACTTGTAAATGTGCTGTTTTATTATATTATGGCACATGTCATGATATGATTTAATGAATAAGTGCAGTACTAGACGGGACCTACTACAATTTAACAAATCTGCATGTTTCTTAAGTATAGACTGACACAAGTACTATATAGTTATAAAAAACTCATGATCCATTGGGGAAACAAAGTCAAGATATATTATTGGATGTTGGGGATCCCCTGAAAGAAGGTTGTGGGGATTTCAAGGCCTTCATTCTCAACAATATGCACAACCAGTATGACCGGAGTGATAGTGAAACTGAAATACATCTATGTAATATACAAAGGCCAAACGGAACAGAAGGAGTAACAATACTGGAATGAGGTGGAAGTTGACGAGGTGAATGAAAAGCTGACATCTTGAACACTGTAATTGTTAACTACCTCCAGAAGATGGCAGTAGTGCAACATTAAGGATGTAAGCTGCCGTTAATATACAGAGAAGAAGAATCACTTTTATTTTGTCGGCCGGAAACATGACCGGAAATGTCTGGTGTTGTTGTTGTTGTAAGGCGGAAACAAGCGTGCGTTTCAGTTTTCAGCAGTAATGAGTCCATATTGACGTCTGAAAGGAGAAAACAGAACCCGTCCTCAGATCTGTTCGGCTCTCCGCAGACACGGAGTTCATTCAGAAAGGTCCGGTATCTCGTCTGTTCGCGTGTCTGCTCGTGTGGTCACTGAGCAACGCGGAGATGTGCTCTCAGACGAAGGCTGCGGCTCTGATGGCCAACATACCGCGAGTGGACGTGGACCCGTCCGGTGTCTTCAAGTACGTCCTGATCCGCGTGCACAGCAGAGAGGAGGGGGACGACTCGGAGATAGATATAGTCCGAGGCTACGGCTGGGCGGAGTACCACGGTGAGTCAGGGGAGCCACAACCGACCGGGGCTAACGGCTAGCAGGGGTCCACCTGTAGGCTGTTAGAGTCCACATGGAGCCAGGCGTGATGGGACGATGTGACAGTCTGCTCACGATTATGTTGGCCAAAATAATCGCGATATTATCCCGATAATCATCGAAATATAGCAATTGGGTTTACTTTACATTTAGTTGAGAAACTAAAGAGATTATTTCATCACAGATAGATAAGACATATTTTATTTGTGGAAAAACATGATCATGAATCATAACGTCTCCCTGTATAAATACAGGATACATTTTTTAAGTGTTTTTCTGTATCCTTAAAGCAGGCTCTGTTTTCACGTCTCTACCATGATGGAGAGCTAGACAGATTTTTCAATTCACTCAGTCGCTTCCCCACAGTGAGACATGCAGCTTTTTGAATTAAACCTAGTGCATCCTTAGTGTTTGTGCATTCCTCACCCCTCACGTGCTTTCTCTTGCAGCTGATATCTACGACAAGGTTTCTGAGGAGCTGGAAAAGGGCGGCCACCTGGACTGTGAGTGTATCGGAGGAGGGCGGATCGAACACAATGCCCAGGCCAAGAAGTTCCACGTCTACGGATACTCCATCGTGAGAGACTTCTGTTATTACGTAGACAGTGACAGTACTAAGTAAATGTGCCAAGTCAAGTCAAAACTGTGAGCTGAAAGAGGCAGGAAAGCTCCATATTGTTTCAGAATTGCTGATAATTGATGATGGTGACCCCTTCCATGCCATCAATAAATTCAGTGTGAAACTTGTATTTTCTAACCTAGAATGGAACGGTGTTGTATTTTTCATTGCAGGGATTTGGACGAGCGAACCATGCTGTAACTACGGAGAAGCTGAAGGCTCAGTATCCAGACTACGAGGTGACCTGGGACAATGAAGGATACTGAACTGAACTGAGATCAGCCGCGGTTGGCTCCCCTTTGTCCACGACTGACATGGCACTTAACTGTAACCCCTCTTGGAACGTGAGACACGTCATTAAGAACCACACAGTCCGATGAGGAGCTTCATGAAACCACATTGACAAACCAGGACTGACTAACATGAAGCAACGAGTCGGGTTAGAAAAAAGCCTTTTTGGGCTCATTTTTATGTTAAAAATGTAAGTACAGAAATAGCAAACGATGTTCTCTTTCACATGTTTACTCATCTTGGATCTAAAACAAATGCATGATTATCTTCAGTAGTGTGAAGTCTCATCAGGAATTGGAGAATAAACAACTAATCATGACATAGAAGTTGCTCCCCGACTTGTTTTGGAGTCACACAGTATTGCAGTCACTTACATATATTGGAAACTTAAATGCTTTTTCTAATATAGCATCATGTTTCGTCAATGTTTCCTGAAATCTGCTTTTCAGTTGTTTGCATACTGTGTTCCTTCTTTTACAGAGTAAAATCATAAACAAAATAAAAAAACACCCATGTCGTTGCTTATCTTACTTTTGGCCAACAGCCGCTGTGTTCCTGCCCGTCACTGACAAGACTCTAAAACGCCGCATGTAGTTGTGCCCTTAATTTAAAACTGGTAGATGAGACAAAATGAACTCGATGATCCTCATAGATTATGTAGTGCTGAAATGTTTTGAAATGGCACGCTGGTTGCCAATGAGAAGATACTAGATATGTTGTTGTGTGTGTGTGTGTGTGTGTATATAAGTATTTTAAACTCCCACTTTTATTATTATACCATTCTCAGGAATGCCTGGGGGGAACTTCTTTAAAATTGGCACTAAAGTCCACTTGGACTCAGGCATAAGCTGATTATTTAATCATGGTGGTCAATAGTCACTATATAGCCAATAATGATGGTGGTCAATAGTCACTATAAATCATATGGCAATTAGTGACAACGGATTGGACATGCATGGTTGCTGTTTGTGGCACAACAAGCTGTAAATGCAACAATGACATTGTTGCCTTGTAAAGTTAATGTGGTAATGTTTTGGCTAACAGTTGCCAGTAGACATTGAGCAATGTGAACATTAATTTAAAGTTATGTAGCTGGCCAATGTAAGACCAGTATGTCCTCTTGTTTTAGGCTTTTTGAGAATCTGCTAGCCACCGAAAGAAATGTTTGTTCCCTTATCTACTAAATGGTCCATTTCCTTCACCAGCTAATCGCTAACTTTGTCTTTCAGCTGGTTGGTGCCAGGAAAATAGCCTACAGTGAGTTAAAAGATCTTTTTTGCTGAAGTTCGTGCTGCAACAGGAAGCAACCACTGAGAGAAATTATATCGAATCAAAACAGGAGGGCTTCAAACAACCTTAACCATTTCAGTTAAGCTTAGCTTAGCACAAAGACTGAGGCTGGGAACTATCAGTTCTGTATCAACAACTCTTAATTGTGTTGTACATTGCTGCTCCTAAGCTCGTTGCTGGTGTATAGCTGAGTTGTGTTCACTGTAAAGTTACTGAACTCGGATAAACCTCACTGGACAGGACTTTTGTGGTGATGCACAATGTCAATTTGGTCAGTGCTGGTTATCCAATCCAAAGGCTTAATTTTTACATTAAAAATAGTAAACCACTAGCAATATTGTTCAAACAGCTGATTAAGTGAAGTCAACTCTGGAATAATACGTGAAAATACGTTAAAATAGATTTGCCAACATGGCAAGAAAGCACCATAAGACCATCTACAGCACTGAGCTATGCTAAGTTCTCTTAATCTTAACTCCACATGGTAAATAAAGGGGAGGGAGTGTGATGTTGACCACGCTGCTGTTTGCACCTGAATTGCTCTGCATGTCTGTTGCCAACTGTGTCTTCTTGGATTATTGTGCAATGCGCGGATGTACGTGCTGTGTAAAACTTCTGGAGGAAGTAGTTTTATGATGGTTTGTTGCAGTTGCATGCTGGGAGAATTTAAAGTCCGGGCGTTATCTCTGAGAAAGGGAGAAGAGGTCACAGTCGGCCAGCGATCAGAGCTCCAGACCGATCTGCTGGAAGAGAGGGGGAAGAAGATGTTGAACTGGAGGAGCTCGGCCTTCACGCTGCTGTTGACTCTGCAGTTTGGTAAGAAAACATTCGGCCGGACTATTCACACATGTTTACATGCAGCAATAACGCTGGTGACGGGAAAAACATTTGTGGCATAATAGAGATGTATGAATTACACAACAGAAAAAACCTGAGGGTCCACTTAATGTCTTTTTCTGGAGCTAAACATGAAAGCTACTGTTCTCGAAGTTGAGAAGGAACCTTCATGCTCACGCCACAAATGACTTAAAGCATGTTTTTCTTTTCTTGGTGTATTTAAACTCTCATGCTGCTTCTGTTTTGGACACTGAGTTCATGTTCTCGGGTGGTTTCAATCAATATATCTATACTCAATACATATCAGCTGGTATAAGTGATATGCATTAATATACAGTATCAGACGTTTATGTTTAAAAAATCACAGAAAAGGTAACCGACAGTTGTGATTCATTTTGTGAACATAATGTGTTCCTGCAACATGCATTAACATTATATGGCATATTTAATTTTTACTTTACTAAAGGACCAAACCAGTTAAAACATTTTCTCTCAACCTGTCAACCCTGTATTTTTCTGTTTGAGAGAACCAAGTAAAACATCCACAATCACAAAGTAAAAAAAGGAATATATCATCAAAACTATAACAAAATGTTAATCAGTCATTAAAATATTATGAAATATTATTTTGGAAATATTTAGTTTAAATGTATATTTATCAATACAATCAGTATCTGATCAGTACCTGAGCATTCTGGCTTCACATCGGAAAGAAACAATTTTGACACTGAAGAAGTTATTTTCCTGATTATTGTCTAAAGAGAATTCAGTAAAATGTGGTCCTATAGCTCTAAGTGCTCTGTGTGTGATAACTGGACATTTTCTCATATGAAATGTGCAGTCGGTGATGGAAGATCCTCCTCGCCATCATGTCTGATATCCAGCTGTCGTGACACTTAATCAGAGACCTTTGGATGGACGGAAGGCATTTTCTCTGCTTCTCTGGCCTTTGAGCCTGTTGGCATTATTTGAGCCATAAATCTTTGACAGTCCTGATAAGAGATATTTTTTTTGTACAGTAATTGTACAGTTCAAATACAATTTCTTGTACTTTACTGATAATTTAGATATTTAATTTATGGGAGAGGAATATATTGTGCACTTTACTCCACACCTGCGTTTATCAGACTTTACGCAAACTTTTGTGCTTAGATTCAAAACAGGAAATGAGTTTCAACTTTGAAATCAACACTTGACAAAGTCAATCTCCACTCAAGGTCCGTTTACTTCCTTGTTCTGGAGCTTTTCATCTTATCGCTTGGTCTTCATCAGTTTGTTTTTCATTGTGATTTAATGTGGACTAACGGGAGACAAGCCAGAATAACACTTTATTTGATATTTGTGTGTTGATCGTTGTCTGATAGTGACTCTTTCTACACAGCGGCTGGCTGCTGGGCTGTATGTCAGGCTCCTGAGAGGAAATGTGACTTTGTGTGCGACTGTTCTGACTGCAGGGATGAGCAAAACTGTGGTACGTTTAGATAATCAGATACAAAGAACCTGCTCAACACTGATTTCTCTGTTGTTTATTGTAACTCATGTTTACTCATCCTTGCTTAACAAGACGGCACTGTGGCCAACACTCGATGGGCATTTCATTTATTATAATAACTGCATGTTTGAAAATATACTGATATCTGAAGGAAATTGTCTGCTAAAACAAAAAACATCTGTCAAGATGAAAAATCAAATCTTTTGAAAACTAATTCAGTTTATTGCTTTTCATCATATCAAGCCTTAATTCTTGCTGTCTGTGAAAAAAATGGAATAATGCAGAAACAGAACTTGATCCAGTTATTAGTTTGTCCATTTTTTGGATGTGCATGTAGTATTTTAGTGATACAGTCCAGCAGTGAACCATTGTCTGTGCTGCACCTCTCAAGGCTACGGGAAACGTTTCCAGTGTGACTTTGAGGAATCAGGAATGTGCGGATGGAGTGACCAGTCCTTGAATGCAGCGGTGTACAGCTGGGAGAGACGGCAGAGCGGAGGGGACACGCTGCCCGACAGCGGCCCGTCCTCCGACTACACCACCGGGACGGCTACAGGTACATCATCCTCGTGCTGTACATGCCACGTGTGTCAAGGGCTCTTTGGTCCAATTCAGGAATGTATTTCATCCTGTTTCTCTATTACAGTAGAATTGTGTGCAGCGTCAGATAAAACTCAAGTGAAATGAGTTGCACGAAAGTTGCACAGTGAACAATGTTATGATTGTGTCCCTCTTCTGATCAATGACAACAATTAAGACTGATTTCTAGTTAAATCCAGGTCTCTGTCCTCCTCCGTTTCCCATCACACAGGGTGGTTTATGGGAGTGAGTGCAGTGAAGACAGAGTCTGTCAGCACGGCGGTTTTCGTCTCCCCAGATATGAAACAGTCTTCACAAACCTGTCGCCTTCGACTCAGATACTTCCTGTGGGACTCAGGTAAACACCTTAAATCACTACGACTCATACATTCAAGCTGCTCAACCCGCTTCTCCTTTATCCACTATTACATACATAACAGCATTATGAATGTTATCATTCTCTGCTACGTTTACTATGTGTGTGTGTGTTGTGTGCATTTGTTTTCCATCTATCCCCGTTTGTAATTTGTAATAACATTTATGTCTCGTAATTTGACTTATTAGAAGATATAATAATAATCATTATTGTTATCGCCCTACTAATAAAAGTATTTCACCTGTACTGTATGTAGGTCATGTAGGTCTGGGCACCACGCCCTTGTGGGCATCCATCCATCGCCAGGACACCCACCAGGAGGCCGTAGTGTGGCGCCCTGAGGCCACGAGTGTGCGCGGCTGGAGGGAGGCTACCATCTTTCTGGGCCGTATTCCCACAACCTTCAACATCCGTCTCCATTCGCAGCGCTCCGAGGGGCGGGCAGGAGACGTGGCGGTGGACCAGCTGGAGTTTGAGGACTGTGCGCTGCCATGTGAGTCTCTCTAAAGTCCCGTTTATGTGGAGTCCCACTGCAGTGGGAGGCATGAGGAGCATGATGATTGTGGCGTTTTCTCATCAGTACCAATCTCTGGGAAGGATTGTCCAGCAGAGATGAAGGCGTGCAGGCGGGGGGGCTGCGTGGGCCCCCAGCAGCTGTGTGACGGCAGCGACGACTGCGGTGACGGCACTGACGAGGAGGACTGTGGTGAGAGATCGTCTTAATGACAGCAGACGGCCCTCTGACGTCACAGTACAGAAGATATGGAGTTTGTCCGAACACGGATGACTCACTGTACAAGCGGACAAAGTTCAAAACATACGAGTCCGTGATTATATCAGTGCAGGAGAGATTAAAGGGGCACTTTCCATTCAACCCAGTGCATTTTACCCACGTGCCTATGTGCATCCAGCGTGTGTGTTTAATGTGTCACCAGGAGGGTACCGGCGCTGTGACTTTGAGGAGGGCCTTTGTGATTGGGACCTGAGGTCGCTGTCCACCCTGACATGGGTCCGGACCAATCAGAAAAACATCTCCGTCGGGGATCCTCTGAAAGGACCAGGCCGGGATCATTCCAACAACACTGCGATAGGTATCATCCTCCGAAGAATCCATGGATCCTCATGGACTTTTCTTGGTGTTTTAAGTTTGTTTTAAACATTACTACGCACATAAAATGATTGTACGTGAATAAAGGCTGTCATTATTATCATTGCAGGCCACTTCCTCTATGTCACTGTCCCTGATGGTGAACTCAAAAATGACTGGGCTGCTTTCCAAAGTCCACGCCTTGAACCCACCAATAGTTCCCATCCTTGCAAGGTGAGACATTTTTATGTTACTCGCCTACTTCACTTTGAAATTCATCTCCTGAAAGTGTTACTGTTGTTCTTAATGATGTTTAAATAATTGTATTTTCTTCATCTGCCGACTGTAGATGGTGATGTACACTCACCAGTTTGGGCCGAGGTCCGGCGGTCTGACGGTGCTGGTGACGGACCGGAAGATCTACCCGGTGTGGGAGAGGGGCGGCGCTCTGGGGGATGTTTGGGTGAAGGCGGAGGTGGAGATTGTCACCAACTCAACTTTCCAAGTGAGTACTTCCCCTGAGTTTGGAGCCAATAATAATATTGATTCGAGTCATAGCCTATAACATCTTTAAGATAGAGATACTGAGGATCCACAAAGCCACAGTAACAGTAAAAAAAAATCAGATTTGTCTGTAAATTGTGTTCATGGGAATTTGGTTCTAAATTCAAAAATCGAGTTAAGAAAACATGATGAGGACCGAAAGCATGATATTAAGACTTCAGTCCTTGAATGATAAATCCTGATCAATTAATAAATTAGGGCCTTTATGTTTTACATATATGTTTTAAAATAACAATACTTTTCACCAAATAGAACTTTTATTTGGGTCTGAAGGAAATTGCTACTGCTTTCATACAGTTGCCCCCTTTCCACTCAATGTCCTGTTATTACAGATTTTATTAATGGCGGCAATCCGGGACTTTGCATACGGGGGGATCGCGGTCGACAGCATTGTGTTGTCTCCTGAATGCCGGGTTTCATCTGGTAATCCTTTTAACAGTCCTCTTTCTGAAAACAATGAGAGTAAATAGCGATGTGATAAATCTGCCATCTCACATTCTCTTCTGCAACAGCCAATCATACCTGGGCAGACTTCCCCAAACCTCCTAAGCATCCGTGTACCCAACCAGACAAGATGTGTGATTTCCATCGTGACTGTGGAGGAGCAGAGGATGAAGCCAAATGTGGTGAGTGAGTCTAATCGCTCTCTTCACCCAGCTTTACGTTTATCAACAGGACTGCTGAGGCTGAAGGTTAGACAGGGAAGCTACTTAGGGCCTCAGCCACCAGGGGGCCCCCCAACTCAACGAATTACAAAATGCTATGGTCAGGTGAAAATCTGTAAAATGTTGACTTTTGGGGAACTAAAAAACTCGACTTGTTTTTGAAGGTTTTAAAAGGGCTTCATGGAAATAATCCAAGCAGGAGCATCACTTCCACACCATGAGCATCTTCACTATTAGTTGTTTGGTTTTAACTTAAGGGTCATTCCATGTGAACAGCCAATATCGGCTAAATTTGAAGGGTATGGTACCACTGGTGGGGGTTTTATGAAGGTCCAAAAAGCCTTTCGGGCAGAGGTGACTCTTTTGGAACCCCATATTTGGACCCCCAAATGACCATGTGGGCACTTGATGATCCTAATGGGATTTATGCCAGATAAAGATACATACTTGTTCTTTCTTTTAATGAATAAAACCTTTGACTATGAAGCTCCATAATATGAATTTTATTCTTCATAATGCACCATTTTGGACATTTCTTCCAGAAGTCTGGAATGTAGATCAGGGAGAATTTAGTGATGAGTGAGGAATGAATGAGGGACTTGAAGCATGGAGGACTTGTGTTGTGACTGGCTGATGCTGGGGAATGAATGAGGGGGTTGTGACCTTTTAAAGGTTGAGTTCACTTTACTCATAATCATGCTGCAAGTCAATGGCTTCACAACTTTCTTCGACTTAGTCGTAGACTTTTACTCAAGCCTGTGCTGCATTAAATCTTTTCATTTCTTCAAGACGTTCAAGCTTTCTAAGTTTGTCCTGCATTACTTGCTGTCTAGCAAGGTTCTCAGCTTCAAATTGTACCAGTCTTTGTTTATCTTCAGCCTCTAGCTTCTGAAGTTCTGTAGCTTCCCTTTCTTGCTCCACTAGCACTGCCAAAACTTCATGTGATGGAGCAGCTTCAGCCGCAGCCACCTTTCTTTTGAATGAGTGGATACTGGAGCAGATAGAACCACTTGTTGGCTGATGTGTTACTGACCTTGATCAGGAACCTGTTGAATCCAGAATAGATCCAACATCAGGCCAAGGTTCTTCTTCTTTGTCTGCATCTTTTTGAAGTTGTTTTTCTGCCTTTTGAATTATAAATCCTGCCAGCCATACACATGCGTCGACTCTGCAAAGGTTTTATTTCATTAAAAGAAAGAACAAATATGTATCTTTATCTGTTATAAATGAATTAGGATCATCAAGTGCCCACATGGTCATTTGGAGATCCAAATATGGGGTTCCAAAAGAGTCACCTCTGCCCGAAAGGGTATTTGGACCCTCATAAAACACAACCAGTGGTACCATACCCTTCAAATTGCAAGAGCAATGTTCCCAAGTATAACAAATAATCCTGTTAAGAATAAATATGATCATTAATCGTGGTGCTAGGGACACCCAAAAAGTGAAAAATCACACATGCCGTTAACATTTTTTAGGAATTTGGTGACCCACCTCTCACCCAAACAGTAAGGAATGTTGATTCTGCCTTCAGAATTGTAGGAAAGACTACAATGAACCAACAGACCAATTTTCAGCCCTCTATCACTATTAGAACAGAAGTTATGGTCCTCCAAAAATGCAAAATTCCAATGTGTCAAAAAGGGGTGCGGCACTTGAGATTCAAATGGACGCCACGGGCAAACCGTTTGAGATATTGACCTGAAACTTCAGATTCCTTTGTTTGGTAACATAAGGCACGATTTCACCGGTTTTCAGCAAAATCTGAGAGGTGGCATCTACATGGGTGGCTGAGTTGGCATGGAATGATCCTTAACCAAAGAGGTGGCAGATCAGAAAATGCTTTTCTTTTGATACAAACAGTAGTGTTCCTGCCACAGCAGATGTGAACGCTCAAATGCAACACTTTCTGAATCCAAGGATCGTCTCTGTCCAAACGCTACACACAAAATGCAAAATATCTTGCAAAAGCTCCGCTTCATTTCAAAACTGTATAACATTCAATAACATTCCTAGATGATATTTTTGCTTCACGACTTAACACACGAACACAAATAGCACTTTCCACATGCCAACTGCACACTGATGTGCTAAATATAAAACCATATTGGCACGCAGGTGGAAGCATGGTTAGACCGCATGCCATGTACACATATGCAGCCGACCCAGGTTCGAAACATGGCCGGAGGTCCTTTACTGCATGTCACCCCCCCTCTCTCTCCTGTCTTTCCTATCTGTCCACTGCTAATAAAAGGCATCTATGCCTGAAACAATCTTAAAAAAAATGCTATTATCTGGCGTTTTAATTTTGTATCATGCTCTTATATATAAAGATGATACCAACACGTTTGTTTGTTCTCAGTACACGTATACTCATAACGGTATACTATTCTAGTAGGCACAATCACTTCAGCTGAAGATGACCTGAACATAGATGAACAATTGTAGTTTGCAATCACAGTCTTCTAACTCTCTCTCCATTGTTGTGCACATTATAGAGCAAACCTGAATCCTAATTATAGTGCAACCTCTGATTTCTAAGTGATATAATCGGTTACAGATGTTTTCACAGGCGCATTATGTCTACAACACAGTCAGTTATTCATAACTGAGTGTGTTTAGCAAACAGAAAATGCAGGCTCTTGGTTTTGATTGATAATGTAGATAACCGAATGTAAGTTAAAAGTAAAATTTCAACTGTGCTTTGTTCACCAAACCTGCTCAATAGAAACAGCTATATGAGGTAGTGTTTTCAAATATTTGTACCACAAGAGACATTTTTTTCTGTCTTGGCAATTTATAAAAACCTGTATAATTGCAATTAAAATGAAACCAAGCAGGACATTTGACTGTCTGTTGTTCCTCCTCCATTATCTCATGAATATACCTAGGCTTGACCTTTGTATGACCCCTGTCTGCTGCACTGGGCTCTGTGGGATTATTTCCTCTTGAATCCTTTCTGCAGGGGATTTCAATTACACTGAAGGCAGCTCAGGCTGGACTGACGCCAGCATTGGGAGTCAAGGTTGGGCCCTTCATGAAAACTTCACATCCAAAGGTAAACTAACAACACTCAACTCATTGTTGTACTGATGTTGGTATAAGTGAATAAAATCACCAAACCATGACATGTCATATTTCTTAGAGGAGTTCCTGTATGTAGCCGAGGCCCCGGGCCAGCAGCTGACCGAGGCCCAGACACGAACCCCCCTCCTGGGCCCCTCCGGCCCTGCCTGCACCCTGAGCTTTGACTTTGCATTAACCGGGGATCAAGATCACATCGGTAGCGAAATGAACGTGCTATCCCACGTGTCACTTCTTACCTCGGCACACTGACTCAGCTCTTCTAACAAGGCTCTGTTCACTTGTCTCTGCTGCAGGTGAGCTGTCCGTCAGGGTGATTGACAGCTTTCTGGGAATAACGCCGAAGCTGTGGGAGTTCAGTGGGAAGACAGGAGCCGGGGAGATGGCGTGGCAACACGTCGACCTGCCTATTGGAACGAGAAAAGCTCGCTTCCAGGTCAGATGTTTTCTTTTTCTCAAGGCTGAGATGGTGAGAAGTAATTTGACTAACAGACACGAATCAAAAAATAAATGGAGGTTGAGCTTTAAAAAGAAAACATTTAGAGCTGAAGACATTTGACTATATCCCCAAAGCCTTGACCTTCCATCCTGACAGGACAGGAAATTATGGCAACTGGTCATCATTTTTATGTTTCAAAGTTTTGCTTTGATGGAGAGTCACAGAGATGTGTTGTGAGAACGAGTCTCCTTACTTGTTTATAGAAATAATAAGCAAACAAATGCAGCTGCAGCTCGAAGACAGGCAAGCAAAATCCGGCTTTAGTTGGTTGTGTCACAGCTAGCTCTCGGCCATAACAAAGAAAAGACACACACTGTTTCAAAGGAATAACAAAAACATGTTTATTTAACTCAAGAGTCTGTAAGATCAGTCATGTTGGATGTGCATGCATGGTAAATATGGTGTGTGTGGATGTTGTATGGTGCATCAAAGAAGACCAAAAGAACTGAAGCTTAAGGCTGCCGCTTCTCCCGGGGAGGCAGGCGTCTGTCTGCAAGGAAAAGAGAGAGGGACACAATGAATGAGAACCTGCTTATATGGCAAACCAGATCACCAGATCACCAGTGCCCTCCGTTACCAGATTGCCAGGCTGGCCCAACCCCCTGCCACCCAACAACCTGCTCCAGACCCCACTGTCAAAGACCAACAGGGGTTTCATCTTGTGGAAATGGTTAAGATGGTTAAAGTTGTTTTCCTTGTTTTATCTTTACCAGCTGGCCTTTGAGGCTCGTGCGGTGAAACTTTTTCCGTTCGCCCAGATTAAAGTGAAAAACGTTCACTTTGTCAGCTGTCACGCTGGTTATTTCCCATCTTCTCCAACAGGTAACTCACAACTATTGACACTATACACACATGAAGCTGCACACTTTGATAGTTTATTATTATTATTATTATTTGTGGCCAGGATTGTCATGTAACTTTGAGGATGGGCTGTGTGGATGGTATCAGGACAACAGTGACAACTTTGACTGGGTGGCGATGGATGGGATGGACCACACCATCGGGATCGGTAAGCTCATTTAAAAACCCCAAATGAAACCGGGGCTTAGAGTGTATTTGTTTAGTAGGAAGTAGTTCAGACACTTTGCATCCATCTTTGTTTCCCCTCACTGGTAGAAAACATCACATGTTCAGCGTGTTGGATGTAGGATTGTGTAAGAGGATCCTGAGTAAACATGGTTTGGTGCTTTAAGAATAACATTACTGTCACGTGTATAAAGCATTATCCATTAAAAGAATATGATTGCATTGCTCATAAACTACATACTGTATATACACACACAGTATATGGAAGCTATGCTGTATTGTCTTATAATATACTGACTAAGAGTTATGCAATTAATGAGCCACATACTAAGTCACTTTAGCTATTAAAAGCAACCTATTCTGATTCATTTCTATCACTCATTTTAAAGGGAAAACAGAATCGTAAATAAACCTAAACCACGAATAATGTATTAGATTAGTATTTATTACTTTACAACAAACTTCATAACATTTAAAAGCAAATAACACAAGTGCAATATTTTGTAAATAACACTATAATAAACAACACCCTAAATAATGTTATAGAACTTATAAGAAGAGATTTTAGATTTTAATAGATATGACTGGTAATGATCTAAATTGTATTAAAAAAATACTCTTTATATTAAACCATTGGCATATACTGTATATAATCCCATCTCTCTGTTGATGTGCAGGCCGAAGTCTCGTCGTGGACATGTGGAGTCCCTCTCTGCGCGGTGCGTTCGGACGCTTGGTTTCATTCACACAGTTACCAGGTCCTAGAGATCACTGCCTGTCCTTCTTCTACAAACTCTACGGGCCAGACGCAGGTGAGGAGGTGACGGAATGGAATGCAGCTCAGCGTGAAAGGATGATAATGGAGCTGAAGTTAAAAGGAGAATTCACTGCCTTTGCTGTCCAATCAGTGTCGTTGGTAAATGTCGTCTGAAGCCATAAATCCTTCAGTGCTCGCTGTAGAGACACAGGAAGTATCTGCCTCCGGGTCGCCTGGAGGCACCGTGCTCTGGACGCCACTCAAAAACAAAGCTACCTTATTCTCTTCACCAATTGAGTACCCCACATAAAAAGTGGTGACTCTTCCCTTTAATAATTGAGTCGTCTATAGAAGAAGTATTACCTACTTATCTAATAGATAACATAGACATAATCAGAAAATCCCCCATCCTTCTGTCCAGGTGCTCTGAACGTGAAGCTGTTAGATAAAGACGGTTTTGAGACCGTCCTCTGGACCCGCAGTGCAGCCCATGGCAACATGTGGCACGAGGCTCAGTGCCCAGTACCACACCAGCTCATAAACTTCCAGGTACGGCTGCAATGTCACAGAACCTTAGGCATCCACTTAGCAGTCAAAAACAGATGAATATTTCAGCATCATCTTTCCTGTCCAACCCATCCTTTCCGACCTCTGACCTCCAGCTGCTGTTTGAAGCCGTCCGTTCGGGTTTCGACGGCCGCGTGGCCATCGATGACGTGGCATTCGTGGACCAGCCGTGCACCATACCGCGGTTGTGTTCCTTTGAAGGCCAGCTGTGCGGATACAAGAGCTCAGGTATAGTTCACTGGCTCCACCGCAGCGGACGCATCGCCACGGCAACCGGACCCAAGACCGACCACACTCTGGAGACTGAACTGGGTGAGAAAGAATCGGAGAATCCCATTAAATCAGAATCATATTATTATTATTATTATTATTATTATTATTATTATACGTGCAGAAAAGTGAGAGGTGCTGATGTTGCACAGGTTTCTACATGATGGTTAACACCGGAGCAACCATCCTTCCCTCCGGTGGTGCGGCGGTCCTCACCTCCCCTCTCCGCCAAGGAATCGCCAGAACGGAGTGTGTTAATTTCTGGTACCACATGGGAGGAGTGAATCCTGGTGAGACACAATCACACACTGAAACACACAACAACAACAACAAGAATCCACACAATGTAACCGTGTGTACTCTGCAGGTTCTCTGACATTGTATATGAAGCCGGTGAAGGGAGAAAGGGTGAAGATCTTCTCTGACAGTCTGAACCAGGGAAATGTCTGGCGTCATGGCAACGGCAACATCTTGAGTACCCTTGTGGACTGGCAGGTACAGTGTGGAGGCTTAGAGAGGGCCGCTGGAACAGTTGTTGACTTAATAATAACACTATAATTGCCGCGTACAGAGTAATGAAACGTGTTAAACGTTCTGCCCTGCAGCTGGAGTTCGAGGCTGTGGGAACCGGAGGCAAAGACACGCACATTGCGATTGATGACATCTTCATTTCAGCTCATCCGTGTGAAGATACAGGTATCGGCATTAGCAAAAGTTGTACATCAATTACCTCACCTGGTGGTACCTTAAATTCTCGAAGAAAACAGTGGCATAAGAATAAAACTGTGTCAAAACATTTCAAAACTCACATGACTTGTAGTATACTGTATGTCTATATGTGCAGTACAAGTCTCATTATCCAGTCATACACATGCATCTTCACTAACACTTATATAAACTATTTAAAACACAGTCTCAGCGTTTACTGGCACTCGTTCGTCAGTGTAAGTCATGTTTACGCAGAACTGAACACACAACAGACTTTTACACGTAGACTTACAACATGGTACCATTTTAAGCAAGCGCCTATGAGTGCTCATTCTGTTTTTTTTTTCTGGGAGTTGAATTGGGTTTAAACTGGTAACATTATCTTTAAAGGAGGTGATTTTTCTGTTTTAATATCTCAGGTTCTAAGTGCAGTCTGGAGAGAGGGATGTGTAACTGGAGCAACACTCAGAACGCCAAACTGGACAAACTGGACTGGGAGCTGACGAGTCAGGAGGCGGAGACACATTACTCCATCCCGACTGAAGACCACAGTCTGGGCACAGAGAAAGGTAAACCTAAGGGAAACCAACAGGGGCCGAAACCATGACAAAAAGCTGCATATGATCAGGCGTTTCATTTGTGTGTTTGTTCATCCAACATCATGCACTGATGTTTAAAATACCTTCCCTTTCCTTCCCGCCAGGTCACTTCCTGTTCTTTCCAAGCAGCAATCGGACGGCGGCCTCTCTAAACGCTCAGTTGCTGAGTCCTCACCTGCCCCCCACCAAGGGCACCTGCCTGAAATTCTGGATCATCAAGCCATTCTCATGTCAGCATCAGTGTGGTTGTAAAAATCTGTCAGATGCCGCCGCGTTACGCGTTTCTTCTGCTCACACAAACCTATTTTTTGTTTTCATGTGCAGCGGACAGCCAGCTGAAGGTGTGGAGGCTGTCTGAAGGTCGTCTCCACCAGCTGCTGGTGGTGAGTGATCATGGAGGACCGTGGAACAGATTTGACGTCGACATCGAATCGACTGAGGAATACCAGGTCAGACTCACTTTCCAGAAAAAACGTGTCTATACCTCATCTAGTGCTTTAACCCTATAAAGCAAAGCTTATTCCACAGTATAATATCACATGAAACTCTGCACAGAGCTAAGTTATAACTGTCGTTCACAGATTGTGTTTGAAGGAATCAAAGGGACGACAGGCTTCGTCGCTCTGGATGACATCGAGTACACCGTCGGAGTCGACTGTGCTAACAAAGTAACGGATGAACTGACGAGTAAGCCAGTGATTTTGCATGTTTTTTTCCAGTCCCAATAATATGTACACGTTATTTTTCTGTTTTGACTGATTTTCTGAGAAAAATACCAGGACATTTCAAAGTAATAGTTGGACATTTTGGTGAACACGCTGGTTAGCCTAGCTTAGCATAAGACTGGAAGTGGGGGGAAGCAGTCTTCCAGCACCTCTACCGCTCACAAATGAACACAATACATATAAAATGTAAAAATGACACACTACGGTTTTACTTGCTGGAACTATTTCCCTGCAGGGGATGTCGTGGTAATGTTGTCCAGTTACTTCACTACAATTTGTGCAATGCAAAACCGGCAGTGCAGCCCTTCAACTGTATTTCCTGTCAGTTGAACAGCAAGCTAAGCAATATCTTCCACCTCCACTGTAGCCCCAAAGAAAGACAACAGCGGAGGGATCGCAGCCTCCATCATCGTGGTGCTGCTGCTGATCGGCACATTGATCGCCCTGCTGGTTTACTACCTGCGAACCCAGCAGAGGGTCAAGGCTATGACCGGTCCATCTCCACCAGCGCCGTCTTCCTCAGCCGTTGCTGGTTTCGAGAATGAAGCGTATGATTCAGACCTCACAGTGAGTTGAAATGACATTCAAACCAGCTACCATCCAGTCAAATGTGTGCCATGAGTATTAAAGGGTCATTCTGAAAAATTGCACCAGGACATGTTTCTCGAGACACTGTCTGCAGCACAGTTTGCAAAACACATAGTCATCTAGAACGGGCATTAACTGGAGCATTAGGAGTTAAGTTAGTATGCTACCATAGGCTAGAAGATCAACTGGATCAGTGAGTAGAGGTTGTCACACTGTCAATAAATCTATAGCTGTGTCTCAATCCAGCGGTCGCATCCTTCAGAGGCTGCAAGTAGGGTGTACTTTATGGAAGACTCCTTCAAATGCAGACTTCTTTTCCCGGAGGATCCAACTGATGGATTCTTCACGGCCCAAAATATCCCAAGATTTATTGGGCACCTGAAATATATCATCTACTATGCTCTTTCCTGTCACAGCTGGTTGCTAGGCGATGGGAACAGCAAAGGGTGGGGGCATGTACAGACACAAACAGGAAATCCAGAACCATTTCAGAGACCTCTTGGTTCGGCCTTTGCGGTCTTTAAAGGACCCGGCCGACGTAGCTCAGGAAGGCCGTGTCCTTCAGAGGATGCAGCCGCTGATTTGGGACACAGCTAATGACTTTCAGCCACTTTTGATGAGGTGTCATTTTAATCAGTCATTCCCAAATGCTGGATGGGTCGGGACCCACTAGTGGATCAAAGGAGATTTTATTAGGGTCAACAAATATATTTAAAAAAAAAATGTGAGAGTAACTCTGCATTAATGTATTTATTTGTTCTCACATGTGTATATTTTTTTCAATGAGATCGGCATAAAACAAAAGATGTGATTTATCCAACGTGGGGTGGCTTACCAGTGGATCACGGTCCAGCAGCTGGTGGAGACGACCTTCACCAGAAGTTTGGGAAACACTGATTTAAATGATATTAGAACTACAACAAAAATGTCAGATGATGTCTTTCAGAATGGAGACCAGATTGCAATAAATACATTTGGATTTATTTATGCAAGAAGCAGCATTTTTTTGTTTTGTACATCATTAATATTTAATCATGTTAATTTCAGCAAGACCACGTGATGATCCCGAACCATCCAATGACAGCTGGCTTCAATAACATCACCGTGAGTGTACAGTTTTTATAACTGATGTTTTATTTCATTTGGTGGGGAGACAATATATGAACCTCTACTCACATGTATTCTGTAAAAGGAGCCGACTGTAGTTTAAAGTTTTATTAATATATGATGAGATGAAGCAAGATGGCCCCCATTAGGGTCCTTTTTGTCGTCACCTGTCAAAAGCACATAAGTGTCTTTAATGTGATGTTGGGATGAGCATCAACAGCCCTTTACATGTCAGGGATTTGATTTCAAAGAAGTACTGTATATGATAACCAAAATAGGCCCATTATTTTATCCATCAAATCTGTTGCAGTAGAATAAAACATTTTATTTTACACATTTAAAGTTAGCTTCCGGCCAGGTTGTTGTTGAGCTCACTGTCAGATTCTTCTTCTTGTGTTTCTGCAGTACTCTGCTGCCACCGGAGAGGTGGAGGTGGCGTGAGGCACGAGGACGCTGCTCTTGCCACCTAAAGCTGGCCTTGTGAAAATGAGGCGATATCACAGCAGGAGAACTGCTTGTGTCGCCCTTACGTGACACACACACACACACACACACATACACACAGACACACACACACACACACACACACACACACACTGGCACAACCCACATACTGAAACGCTGATGAAGGCTGAATCGATGCAACTGCCTCAGACCTGATGGAGCCCTCGAGGGTTAGAGACAGATGGGAATCAGGAGGTGAATGTCTCAGGTATCGTGGATGGAAATTATTTTAAAGGCAGAGTAGGCTATTCTGAAAAAAACACAGAGGCATTGACGTTGAACGCATCGTCGAACCAGAAAAGTCCCGCCCCCTCTGTTCAGACCTCTGTTCTCCCCTAGAACACGCCAACGAGGGCTTGAGATCGACAGAGTGCCAATCAGGAAGTTCTGCCACGGCCACAGATGACATTTTAAAAAATGTTTTATGTCACAGCATTTTAATTGATTCGTTATCAGTATGTTACGAGGAGTTCAAGTAATATAACAGAAAGTGTTTCTGAATAGAATCACCTACTCAACCTTTAACTTTCTTTGAATGGAGACTGGGCGTTATCCGTGAATGGCAGAGATGTTTGCATGGAGATTTAGGATCCATGTTGGATCTTTAAGGAAGCATGAACTGCGGGCATGGAGCTTGAAAGACAAAGAGTGAAAGACACTATCAAGTTGAATTTCGGGAGAAGAGCTTGACTCACATTAAGGACTAAGTTAGAATACCTCTGTAAAAGGGCTTGTCTCTCTCAAAAGCATCCAATTGAATAGAAAGTTGAGTCCCTGTACAAAGAAAGTGGGAAGAAAAGGACAACTTTAAACTGACTGGTTAAACCTTGAAATATTTTGTAGAGGGTTGTAGAGAAAGTCGGTGTAATGTTTGGAAATTATACCGATAACTTTCTGATTTGAAACAAGATGTAAATATGATTGATACATTGATTATGTTGATCAATAAAACACTGTCAGTGTGACTTTGAAAGTAATCTGGTCTTTGGGGAATTAAAAACTGCACAATGAGCTAAAAAAAATATCAAAACATTTAAGTGAAAATGGTGACCTGATGATTACTCAATCCTAATCTTTGTTAAAGTCATATTTCTTATGTGTCCACTCAAAGTAACTGCAGAAATTTTGTTTTATTCGATGTTGATCTTCAACAAATGAGCATTTTGCTAACTGACTACCCTTTAACTGATTAACCAATTATTTAGGCTCCATCAATCATTTTCTGATCGAGTCCTTTAATATTTAAAGATTGTTTGCTGTTCTGCTTCATTCTAAAACTTTGTGTCGGTATAAATTCTAATATATTTTACATATTACGTAAATTCTACATTTGAAATTCATGGGTAAATGCAAAGAACCAGTGGTCGCATGCAGCGTCAGACGATGAACGGTATAGCAATCATGCGCGAGGACACCATCATGTGTGCTCTTGATTGGTAGCTCTGCTATGGTCAAATGCCTCGTTCATCTTTGGGAAAAGGGGATGACGACATCACGTCCCTAGCAACGGTCGCGTCTCTACGGCAACATCCTCCGATGTCCCTGATCTGCTGTTGTCACCGTGACTCTCGTCTAAAAAAAACAGCCTTTTCTCCGTGATTCCGGACGATGGCGCGTTGACATGGGCGGAGTGCGAGCTCCCACCGCAGCAGCCGTACGTGTCTCGCGACTTGAGTGCCTAAAGTTGGAGTGGACACGGAACAACTTGACCACGAGGACCACCTCTTCATCATCATCATCGTCTTCATCATCATCGATCTTCGATCGTTCTTTGTCGTGCACGAGACTGCCAGTCCAGCCGGGTGCTGTTTGTTCTCATCTTTTATTTGCACCGAGCGGTCCTCGTGCAGCCGCGCGCGCGACTGAATGGATCCCGCCGTGCTCATCTTCCTGCTGTACGTGATGATCGCGCACGAGCTGGTCTGCGGCTGGTTGCAGTACCGGAGACAGAGTGCCAAGCCCCGCAGACGAGCAGCTGGACCTCTGCTGCGCTCAAGGTGTGTGCGTGTGTGTGCGCGTGCGCGCATTAATTGATATCAATGGGGTTGCTGTCGACACATGTAAAAAAGCAAAAACCGTTTTGTTAGCCTTCTTTGCTGATGACCACAAATATATGATATAACAGATACAACAAAGCACATTTCTCCAACGCATCAGTGTTAAACGTTGTATTAATGTACCACAAATTCATAGCTGGAATAAAATAATCGAAACTTTCGAACATACCGATCATGTCCTCCTTCAGTTAATGGCACTTGCTCAGCGTGATCATGATTACCAGAGTCACGTGATCATGTCGAACCTGTGAACGTTCCACTTGCTGCACTTGTTGCGACACAGAAGCACATTGTCTATTGTTTAAAATGTTATTGATTTCATTCTGCTGGAACAAAAGTCCTGAAATAAATACAGACTTGACAGAAATGTGAACCAGCTGGACATGTTCCACATGTTCGTTGATTTCCCCTTAAAGGAAATGTCCTCAGGGGAGCTGTAAAAGATTTTGTGTTTCCCTGTAGACTGTTGACTGTGCAATGTTCGTGGTTTGCTTCAGCACCCAGGTGTGTCAGGGAGCCTGGAGGAAGAGCAGCCAGTCGTTCAGGGCCGACAGAGGAGGGAGGGACCTGAGGAAGAGCGGACGCATTGTGAGAAAAGCCTAAAAAAAGACAGAAACCAGACAAGGACACCTGTTGTTGCAAAACAAATTGTATGGCAGCAAGCCTGGCCAAGCAACAGAAGAATGTGCTCTGCTGCATTTTCAAACTCTCCAAAGTGAGTTTTGGGAGCTGAATTCAAAAAGGTTAAACCTTTTTTTTTTAATTTTTGCATTGAGGCTCAAATTCTCTTTGTGAGCTCTCTGTTTCAAGATCTGTGGATTACACACAGAAAAGGGGCCCATGTTTCACAAAAAGTTTATTTCTTTTAATTCTGTGAGCAGCACAAACAATGCCCTCCCGTCCGTTGTATTGGTGGATATACGTATCTCCGAGGTATATATGTCAACACTTCTACACACACAACCAAAAGGGCTGAGCGGCCACACCTTTTATCTGGTGTGAATGTTTTTGGAAGACAATGAAGCAAAGGAATGTCGTGAAACAGGTTCATTGTTCATCAAATAACATATTTAGTCATGATGGGAAGGTATTTAGGCCAATTAATGTATTGCAAGTCATTAAAAGGGAGGGAGCTGAGGGTGCAGGTTATTCATCTTCAGAAATGCTCAGCGTTATAATAAATAGCCTGGTGTTGGGATTCCCATTGTTGATCTGTTCTTATGATCAGCTAATATGAATTTTTACAAGTTACAGTAATCTTCAGAAACACACCTTACCAAATATTGATCAAAGAGAAACAGAGCTTTGTGTTCGTGCCCTGAGCTCATAAAGGCCTTTATCAGCTTAAACTGCAATTCTTTTGACTACAAAATCCACGTCGACAACATGAACTCATCACATTGTGTCCATGGAAACCCTCAATTTGCGAAAACAAAAACTTTTGCGAGGCTCGATGCCAACATATAGTAACATTAAATATTCAAGGCCGATGCCTCGCCTTATCCATTAACCAATCAGGGTGAATGCCAAAATCGAGGTCAAAGCCTTAACTCTTAATGACAAACTTTCATCATTCTAGGTCAATGCATCAACTTTCGAGGTCAATGCCACCACTGCCTGGTAGTGAAGTGCAGCTCCCCGCAAAAACTAAGACCTATTTCTGAGGCGTGTTAATGTGTTTCCCCAACTTTTAATCCGGCCTTCGCCGCAGAAATTAAACTTGTGTAGTCAAGAGATTTTCGCAAATTGTGTGGTTACCACGTAGAAACCATCACAGCATCCCACGTGACCGCTCCTGTTTCTGTAGGAGTTGTTAAATTTCTGCCCTCCTGCCTGATCTCAGGACAGCTAACTTGATGGAAACTGAACATATGAGCAGCTTCTAGGCTCTAATTGTGTTCACTGAGCTGCAAGACTCTCAGCTCAGCAAACAGCAGTCGGACACTATCAGCAGATGTCCTCGCTGACACAGGTGGGTGTTCATTACTATTACTCATGGGACTTCATGTCTGCCTCAGCTATACCTGTGCAACGATTCCTTTGACTTGTTCTTTCTGTTTGTTTATTTAAATACATATAGAGGACAGAATAGGCTGGAGGTTCGTGTAAATGTTTTGCCTGTGTTGACAACATACAATATATTTTTTTCAAGTCTGGTTTCAACCACTGTCCCAGATTAGAATGCTTTAAGGCATGAACGATCCAATATTTGTCTAATTAAAGCATCGCGCTGTAAGTAAGGGTTCATAACTCACACAGACAAAAACACACCTAGGGAAGTGTCACGTTACGCAGAGGACACGTGAGCCTGCGTCATCAGTGTGGTATTTGTGCTGCCCTTAAATGCCAGGTTTGGGCACATCACACACTCAGTTGTCACTACACCTGAAGTCGTCTGGACACAGTAAGTCTAAATATTTGTCTTTGTGCATTATATTCACTTTGTTGAACAGTATTATGTAATCTGATTAATTCGTCAAATGTCCATATCTTTTGCTCCTGACATGATTTAGTTCTTGTTTAGACTTTGTGACTCACCTCAGCTGCCTGAACGAACCAGTAAATGTGTTAGTTAAGAGTGTTTATGTTGTTTGAATTAACTCTAACAGGTAGGTCAAATAAAACCATTGTTAAGTGTTTAAATGGAACCTTAAAAAACATAATATGATATTATATCATGTGATAATATGACATATTTTACACATTTTAATATACATATAAATAATATAATATTATGATAGATGAGGTGTGACTTGGAAAACTCCACAGATGTGTATTTGTTTTACGTAGTGAGTACAGCAGTAGTATAATATATTGACCTCCGTGTTGCTTTCATTTTCATTTTCAAATGAAATTCCCACATGTTCTGCTCAATAAATTCAAAGTGATGATGGAGAGAGTGATTGTTTTTCTGCTCTATTCTGTCTTTATTTATGTATTTAAATAAATCAGCATAGAGTTTTGGTATCAGTTAATATCAGCGCGTGTATTTTTGTTTCGAGCCCAGCCGTCTGATCCCGAGCAAACATGAGAGTTGCTTTGTTGCTTCAGCGTAACAACATCTTACTGTGTGCTCAAAAGCTAAAGGAGCTACAGAGTGGGATTAGTTAACTGTCCTTGTCAGAATCTTGTTTATCCAGGTTTGGTATTTCTGTGATAGAAGGAAAGAAACTTTCTATTTTCTTGTTAAGTACAGTAAAGTACAGTATAAGTAGGGCTGGTACATTTAAAGAAGTGACTAATAGAGCACATATGATTGGAAAACCTTGAATTTAACTAACATGTAACATAACGTCCCTCAGATTAATGGCGAGCATGGCGTCAATGTCGCTCAGCTCCCACCTCAACAAGGCTGTCCGCCAGCAGTACATGAGCCTGCCACAGGGAGGGAAGTGCCAGGTCACCTACATCTGGATCGACGGCACCGGGGAAGGTCTTCGCAACAAGACCCGAACCCTGGACACTGAGCCCAACAGCATCGATGGTAAATCTCTTCCACTTTTTTATGATTTCATTCTCACCCCCTTAATTCAAAACCTCTTATACGTTTCACAATAGTTAAAACTATTGAGTCTGCTCTTACATGAATAATTAAGTAATTTGAATGGCTGACTGGGCATGAAGAGACCAGCTGAGTACAGGGAGGGACTCCGTGGGAGGACTTGCTCACCTACATTGTACACACCACAGAGCATCCTGGTGCAGCCTTATTGATATGCCACCGGGGCTGAAGAGCACATATTTGTTTGACACTCCTACTTTAGACGTGGAAAGGTTTCCATTAGGGTGTATCTACTTCCTACTGTAGTAAAGTCAATAACTCTTCTGCTCACCTGAACAATGGGCAGGAATTTTTCTTGTCCTACATCTGGAACTGTGTGCAAGCTTAACAGGTTCCAGTTGCCTTTCGGTGTTATAATTAGTTTAATTGCAACATCTCGTTTCTCCCGCATATCATCAGATATTCCAGAGTGGAACTTTGATGGCTCCAGCACATACCAGGCCGAAGGCTCCAACAGTGACATGTTCCTCATTCCAGTCAGCATGTTCAGGGATCCATTCTCCCTTGACCCCAACAAACTGGTCCTCTGTGAGGTCCTCAAATACAACCGCTTACCTGCAGGTACAGTTTTCTGTTCACGTCACATTCCTACTCAGTCGCATCAGGACAAAACAGTCTTACTGACTAACCCTCTTTCCCATCTAGAAACAAACCATCGAGCAAGCTGCAACAAGGTGATGGAGGCGGTCAAAGAGCACAGCATATGGTTTGGCATGGAGCAGGAGTACACGCTGCTGGGAATAGATGGACATCCTTTTAGTTGGCCCAAAAATGGATTCCCCAAGCCCCAAGGTGAATGGCTGTCATGTCTCCTTATAAAGGTTTCCCTTAATACATGATGTCTTATTATAAAGTGCTACACAAATATAAATGTTGTGGCGCATAAATTTTGTTTTGTGTCTTGTCTTAACATCTTCCAATAATGTCCCCACTTTAAGGACCCTTCTACTGTGGAGTGGGAGCAGACTGCGCTTATGGACGAGACATCGTGGAGGCCCACTACAAGGCCTGCCTCTATGCAGGAGTCAATATCTATGGCACCAATGCTGAAGTTATGCCTTCTCAGGTACTTGCCAGCATTATTCATATATATATATATATATATATATATATATATTATATATATAATTATTTAGTTTCACACAACGTCCTTATTTCCCTCTTTTCTTTGCCTCTGCGTCTTCTGACTCCAGTGGGAGTTCCAGGTGGGACCCTGTGAAGGTATCAAGATGGGCGACCATCTGTGGGTTGCCCGCTTCCTGCTGCACCGTGTGAGTGAAGATTTTGGGGTTGTTGCGTCGCTGGACCCCAAACCAATGGAGGGCAACTGGAACGCCGCTGGTTGCCACACCAATGTCAGCACCAAGACGATGAGGGAAGAAGGAGGACTGCAGTGAGTAAAGATGTCCTTTGAAACTTGTAACGACGATAAGTCATGCACTAATTTAATGAAATAAATGGTAATGTCCTATAATAGGATTCAATTATCCCCGGCAATTAAACATGATTAACCCACCTTGTCAAGAATTATCTCATAAATACTGCTTCTATTTGAATCTTTTGTCAACAAATAACAAAAATACATAGCCCAGCATACAGATCCAAAAGAAAAGAAGGATTAATATTCTGGCCAAGACTGTAATTCACACAACTTTTATTAGATATAGTCAATAACAGCTGTTTTGGGTTTGGTCTTAATAATTCCACACAATGCACTTTAAAGAAATCATACCGAATGTAGGTGGACTTTACTTTTTGGGTTTTATGCTGACCATTTTTGGTTAATTCAGTGATAGAAAATGTTTGTCTCGCTAAGATTTTTCACCACATTTAATTGACACACACTTTTGAAATGTCTCAAAAAGTCAAAAGAAAACAACAACAACATAATTAGAGTATAGGCTATGAGTCGAAGTGTTTCTGTAAAAACTATTACTTAAAGTGTTTCAATATTCTAAATTAACAATGGATATGAATGTGAAAGGTTTGTCTAACTCACAGAGAACTATCACCAGACTCTACAGAGTCTCCCCACAGCTCGACGGAGCTTTATGACTGTGACTGGTTTAACGGTTTTAATCTGAATGGTGCATTTAGCAGCTAAAGAGACAGATATTTCCCCCAGGAGGTGGTGGAGACCAAACACAGAGCTAAAAGTGTATATATTTGTTTGCTAAAGAGTTCATCAACAACATCAGCTTAAAAGGAGATGTTGTGTTTCCAGCTGGTTTCTGAAGTTTTTGTGTGGGATTTTTAATCATAGGAAGAAATCATAGCAAAGCTGAGAAACCTTTCATATCTCAATTGTACCTTTCCCCCTCTGATGACAGCTACATCGAGCAGGCCATCGAGAGGTTGGGCAAAAGACACAAAGAGCACATCCAAATGTACGACCCACATGGAGGGAAGGACAACATCAGGCGTCTCACAGGACATCTTGAAACCTCCAGCATCGACGACTTCTCTGCCGGAGTGGCCAACCGAGGCGCCAGCATCCGCATCCCTCGCCAGGTGGGCCAAGAGAAGAGAGGCTACTTCGAGGACCGTCGTCCTGCAGCAAACTGTGACCCGTACGCCGTCACGATGGCCATCGCAAACACCTGCCTACTTGATCCAAAAGTCCAAGAAGAGTGCAAATAGGAGAATGGTGGATACTGGTAGTACAAAGAAATATACTTCAGCCTATTGTTCACCCGTGTTTTTATATTAATTGCTGTTTCTATATTTTTTATCTAAGTTAGATGCATTTTCATTTGCACATACATTCATGGAAATTATGAATAATTATTTTCTGGAACCCACTATACAGCTTCATATGTAGGCCTACCATTGTTGGTACCACAAGTCGTGTGTTACGTGTTAGTTCAGGTGAAATAAAGACAAAATTACTATGCTTGTAAAACTGTGTTGTGCCTTGTTTGTTTGTTTGCAAAATATCAGAATAGAAAATTAAAATATTTAAAATGAAAATTCAAATTGCTTTACGTGAGCTGTTGAAAGTGAGAAAGTGCTGTTGAAATTACAGGAAAGATTTAAAAGAAAGAGTGCGTCACATTCACTGATTAGTGAGCAAAAAGTGTCAGAACCGTTGGGTTGTACGTGAAAATAAGCATAGTTGATATAATCAGGAAGTCGTTCCAGAGCTGCAGCATAGCAGCGAACAGCTGCTTGTCCATGTTTGGTTCTGAGCAGCATAACTGATGGATTTTGTTTATAATTTTATTTATCCTATTTCAACTCTTAAAATGACATCTTGTGTAAATTGTTTAGTTTTACGTTGTTAAATTGTATTATCTTAATCATTATAATAATGATAATGATGATGGTAATAAATAATAATTATTATTATTATTATTACTATTATTGTTGTTGTCGCTATTATATTGATTTTGAGGTATTTATTTTAAAACATCACAATGTAAATTAGTTTTAATCAGTGTTATACAGTTATTATTGTATCTTGTTATTGCAGCTATAATTTTCTATCTGATTTCCAGCTAAATAACTACAGACAACAATTCGCTGCTCCAACCCACTACAGTAGTGTTACAGATGTAAATGACGCAATTGTCCACCAGGTGGGGCCACTGGTACAGTTATCCACCAGTCAGAACCACCTGAAGAACAGACCACATATCTGTCTGTGCAGCACTTGAAGAATAATGAGTGAGATGGTGTTTTGGACCCGTAGAGCATTACATTACAAAAAGAAGAGCGTTCATACTCTAATTAACACTGGCATGGGTTCAGGTCCACCTGATGCTCAGCGCACCTGACATATGGTGCAACATGTTCTCCTGTTACCTCCGGACATGTGATCCTCTCACTTTCAGCCTGGCTTTGTCAAAATGACTCATCATTCAAGCTGTTTGGGCCGAGCTTTTTGCAACATGAGGAAACAACAACAACAAAAAAGAATTATTTTGAAAAGATTAGATGCCAGCGCTTACCAGATTTCCATGGATACAGGCAGTAACTTGGCAACCATGGTGTTTGTGTGTCGTCATGGAAACATCTGTCTCAGTGATTGTTGGCAGCAGTGAGTCGATGACATGAAGAGAGAGAGAGAGAGAGAGAGAGAGAGAGAGAGAGAGAGAGAGAGAGAGAGAGAGAGGAGATACTTATTTAATTTGTGTCTGAAATGCAACATATTTCAGCTTCATGATGAAAACTGTTGCTGTGAAGACAGTACATGCTCCAACAGCTGATGCTGCACATTCAGACAGGAAGTAAAGTCAGAGACAGGAAACACATCCAGAGACAGGAAGTACACAGTATGAAAAGCATGAACCATGGGATGTACAGTGAGACACTTTCATGCTAATTCACACAACACACTTTGATGTAAATGTAAAATGGACACGAGTTAGTCACAGCCAACCTATTTCACAAGTTTTAACTGGTGCACTATGTTCTCCCTGATAATACAAAAAGTGATTTCTTGCCAAAATAGTGCAGTTAACATTCACCAATAGGAACTGTGAAATTATGTAAGTGTGACAGAGTGAGTGGAGTGACATATTTCCCCCCTTGTTGAATGTGGACCAGCATGCACTCTCAGAAAATAAAGTGGAGAAAGTGGGAAAATAGAGATTATCTACACCTTTTCATTCAGTTGTCTAATTATGTGTTTAATATTCATGTATCAAATTGTTTTGAATAAAATTCCCTACAGTGAATCTAGGGCCAGCTAATAACCGAGTCAAATTTACTTCCTGGACAACATCTCTCAGAAAGTGTGAAGTAACATCCTGCCAACTGCAGCTGCAGCACACCATGGGGAATTGGGGTTCATATGTTTTTATGCTTGTAGTTTCCCTCCCCCCAAAAAAGTTTTAAAATATATTTTCTAAAAAGTAAAACATACTGATTGAAATAGCATGGAACAGAATGGCACTTAAACGTACTGATATCACTTATTGTGCACTAGATATGAAATATATTTATAGATACAGATATTTTAGTTGAAAAGCAATGCAATCATCTTTACATAAATAAGTCTTATTTTTGTTGTGTTTGTTCGATGATTTGACCCCAAATGAACCCGCCCATCTGAAGTGCATAAGTGTTCACTTTCAGTGCATAACCCACCCCAGTCATCGTCCCTCCCATTACGTTGAACGGGTTGTCAAAGTGACGTCACTAGTCTCTAGGGGAGGGGGGGCTCGCGGCAGCAGGTGAGAGCGCGCAGCATCGCCACCTCCTCCTCCTCGCTGCTGCTGCTTTCAAAGACGCAGAGCGGCGGAGGAGCGCAGGAGCGCAGCCATGGGGAAGCTTCAAGAATTTGATATCACTTTTAGCAACAACAAGGTGGTTTACGGTCCGGGAGAGTCCATCAGCGGAACTGTGAAGATTCGAACCGCCAACTCGCTGCAGTACAAAGGTAAGCTTTTCCTCCAGCGGCGTATTCAACAGACGGGAAACGTGTTGCCGGCGTGTCCGTTACCAGAGCGCCTTCTCCGGGGGAGCGCGCGGCGAAGCCTCGGTGTAAATAAACTTTTCTTCGCGAGGGAGAAAAGAGGGCTGAACGCTCTTTGTGTTGTGGCCGTGAACTGTAGCGGACATCACGGATGTGTTGTTGGTGTTGCCGCGCTGGGAGCGGACGCAGCGTTTCCGCCCTGAGCAGGACGAGCAGCCGCCCTGGACTCTGTTGTTGTTGTGCCATACCAGGCTGGCTGGTGCTGGTGAACCCACATCCTGGACCACATCCTGCGTGTTCACATGTTGCTGCCAGGTTACGGGTCTGACCAGTCCTTGACATGGTTTGGGGATGCTGCTGAGACTCATGTTGTAAAAAGTAGAACATTGTTTTGCTGTAAAACGTATTTATTTTATTTATTTTTTTCGGTTTTGGAGGACCTTCAAAACTTATAAAGCCAACATATCAGGCCAACTTACAAACTAAGTAGGTTAGTAAGGTGGAGGCTATGCGTTCAGAGTTGCCATGGAGGTACACAAAGAAGCTATTAAGCGATCCTTGTCTGTTAATAGTGCTGCCATCAACTTGAACTAAAGCTAATTTTCAAAGGCAGTCTGGCACACAGGCACGTTAATTGACGAGGACAGTGAATAAAGAGGGAAAGCTCAGGTGTAGGGAATGTACAACACAACAATTTGTTTCTATATAAAAAAAGAAAAAAGACAGTTGATGGGTGAGCTCATGTTGATTCAAATTAAAAACACCATTTGACCTAAATTCCATATTTTTAAGATCTATTTTGGACTAATTGAAGTCATTCAGCGGTATTTCCACCCGCATTTGCATGTCAGGCGTAGTGAGATTAATTTGCCATCATGCACAGACCGACCTGAGGCAGATGGTGTTACAGCAGAGGTAAGTGCCCCCGCTGAGCTCTGTTACACTGGAGGTCACACGCCTGTACCAGACACCAGGCGTCATTCCCAAGTGTAGCGGTGCAGCGGTGGCCGAGGCACGCAGACAGCAGGAGAGCTTCTCCAGCAAACAGCTCAATCCCAATGTTCTAGGATGCAGAGAAGAGCACGTGGAGGGGTTTTGGTGTCGACTTGAGGGTTTGCATTCGCTGCAACCACGAGCAATCTGTTTGGTTTTCAGAGCATTATTATAGCAGCAAACAACTGTTTGCTCTTTAAAGATATATTGCCGTTATGTCGACCTGAGCGAGCGGAGATCTACATCACTCTCCCTCTGTGTGTGTTGTAATCCCAGCTTCTCTGTCTTTTGTTTACATAGCTGGACTGGCTGCCTTTAAGGGAAGAGACCACTGTAAATCCTGATAACCTCAGTTTATTTTTTGACTGCTCCTCCCAATGCAGAGCGGAGCACATACACAAACCCCCGCCCCTCACATCAACACAACCTTTAGGGAATAGCCCCTTTATCAAAACACTGTCATTCTTCAAATACACGGACTAATCAAATCAGGTATCACTGTTAGCTCTATCAGGAGTGTTAGCACTGTTAGCTGCAAGCTGCCGACTCAGCCGTCACCATGTTGAGAGCCAGTAGATATTCTTAAATTATTCTATATGTTTTAATATTAGATACACCCTCGCATGTTTTCTGTTTAATGACACTGAAGCTGGGCTGTGAAAGTGAGTTTTAAGGTGATGGTGTACAAGGCCGGGTCGTTTTTGCCTCCATTCTCTCATGGGCGAAGGTATTCCAGCTGAGGAGGCTTGTCGGGCATCTGCTTTCAGCACGTCCATTAATGTACTCTCAATGCAGAGGCTGCATTATGTGCTGAGTGACATCACCCCTCTCAACCTACTGATGATTGCACCAATCAAACGATGTCAATCATGCTGAGGCAGGAAAATGTGTGAGAGTTTCCTGTTTTTGTGTCTCGAGGAAATACAGAGGAGTTGTTGGTTTGTAGCATTTATTCTAATGAACGATGTCTCCTTAAATCAGATGTTGATTCATAATCTGACAAACCTTTTTGTCATTCATGGAATCATAAATATGATTCAGGTTCAGAGTGGCTACACTTCTGGAGCCATCTTTTTAAAAAACAATTTCTGCCAAATAAATCAATGATAATACAATATAATTCTATAAATCAATGCACACATAAAAAAAACCTTTGAACTGAAGACTGATTTTCCATCCTGATCCCTTAATTAAGCAGAGTTGTAAATTCTCCCGGTCCAGTCACCTTTCCCATTTCTCTTCCATTCAGTGGTCTTGAGCCCCTCACAGTTGCTTTTCAAAGCCCATATTTCCTGCTGGAAATGAGCTCAACACCCACATAAAGCAGAAACCACACAGGACCAGCATGCATCATTTCAAAGTTGACTGTAAAGTTTTGTTTTGTGTCCTTTGAGTGTTTGTGTGTTTGTGTGGGCTGAAGCTGAAGCCACATAATATTCATTATATAGATTGTGGCACCACAGGATCTGTATAGATCCTTTTTTAAGTGTTTTATTTACATAGCATGGTGAGTCTGGTGTGTACGGTTACCAGGTCATGGGATGAAATAAATACAGAGGGATGATAAATGGATCCACGTTCTGAGACGCTGAATGTTGTAGCCTCGCTGGATTATTGATGATGAAGACCATTAGACAGCATTTCTATTGATTTAGCTTCCTCACAAAGATGGTTGTTGAAGCAGAGTCAGGAAAATGTGAATGAAAGTACATCAATGAGATACTTGTACATGTTACTTACACATGAGGTTTAACAAGCCGACTGACTTTGACGATCCCCTGATTTTGCCTCTGGCCCACTATTAGGTTGAAATGTGTGGTTTTAAATGAAATGTCTCAACAACTATTGGACTTAATGGATTCATCTGGTATGCATATTCATGTTCCCCTCAGGATGTATCGTAATCATGTTGGTAATCCCTTAACTTTTTAGATAGCGCCAGCAACATATCATATTTTAAATGTGTCCTACACTGCAAAACTCCTCACAGAAGCATATAGTATCAGCAGTCTGTTTGGTTGTAGTGTTGAAAATCATCTCTGTGTTAATGGTGACTTATAGATCGGAGATAGTGGGCGGGGCCAGCCTGTCTGTTTGGTTTAGTCTCCTCTTGTGTCTTGATCGGCCTCCCTGCACTTAGCAACCTGTATAGTCACCTGATATACGAGACGTTGTCGTTCTGACTCGTTGTCTCGGCTTGTGTGGACATACCTGTATTGACAGTTTAGTCCAGGCTCCAACACTCCAGGCTGAACTGTAAAGCCCTCGGCCTCGTTTCAGAAACTCTAAAAGCCTGAACCCAAAGATGGGAAAGCTGATCAGAGAGTTTGTTCACATTCACTTAAGCTCTTGGAAGCTCTGATACCATGATTCACCATGACAACAGATAAATAAAAGGTAGGGCCTATATTTTTATCTAGCGGGTGTAGAGATATTAATGCATGGCTATAAATGGGCTGTGCAGGTTTACAGTTACATTTCCTTAATGGATGACGAAGTGGTTGTATCTGAGTATGAGGCTGTAGCCCACATTACATTTCAAATATTTGTTCAGCTCTGATGGGGCCGAAACACAGCCTTGGCCAAAAATAAAAAGATCACAGACAGAGAGACATTATTTAAGCTCTCAATCTGATCCAGTGTCAATGTGTTTGTGTGGTGTGATTAGCACTTAAAAAGGAGTCGAGGTTCAAATACAGTAAATCTCAAACTTTAGACAAATATTTTGGCTCGGCTCAACAGTCTTCAGTGGCTTTATTTCAGCCACTCCTAAAAATGTGGTGCATTTTAACACAGTCACAGAAAGGTTACCGTGGTAACTGACTCAGGGTTTAAGTTTCTTGTCTTTCTTGAACTGAAAACAGGGAGTTTTCACTCAACCTGCTTTCTGAAACGGGGCCAGGTGACGGCCTGCTACTGAAAAACCAAATGTTCCAAAGGAAATGAATGACCTTAAGCGAAAGTCCACTTCCTGCTTGTTTGTCGTATCATTTATCTTCGCTGTACATCCAAGTCGACTTTAAAACAGCGGCGGGTGTAAACGAGAGCTTTTAGGTGTGTAACTCTTTTGTATCTCCGATGACAGTTGTGGATCTTCGCTTACCTTTCAGCAAAGCAGAAACACAAACAGTCACTGTAACCCAATCGTCCTCTGTGGTGACACAAACCACCGGCTTTATGTAAACAAGACTAAACGTCCACTCGGGTTCGCACGAAGCCGGCCACGGGCATGTGTACACGCAGGCAGGCTATTTAAACTGGGACTTTTTTTATCTGGTTTTTATCGCATGTGGTTTGTGAGTCACATCGTTAAAGAGTTTCAAGCTTATGACGATTCATGCTTCTGCTGCTTTGAAATACTAACCCCACCCATTCCTCCTGGTTTCAGTCCAACTGTCATTTGATTTGTTGTGTGTACTTCCATGGCTGGTGGTTGTACCGCCATGTTTGTTCCATCCTGGACACCTGGAATCTATTAATGATGGGACAACCGTGGCATGTGGGATCAATATTCAGTGGATGTTTGTTCTCTCAGCCTCCACACAATTGATTTTGATTATTATTATTTTTTTAATATCACACAGGAAAACCAAGACCTGGTTCAGGCAAGGCTGCATTTACTGTTTACTGGTCTCATTGACTTATTACTTTAACAAAACATTTCTTTCTTTGTGAGAGTATATGATTCCGTTACATCGAGTGTTATTATTTTGCTGGAGATGCTTCAGAATAGTATTGACCATGGGGAAGTCGGCCTACGCAACAAGAGACATGTCTTCCTTTATCTTGGACCAGTTTGAGCTTGGCTATTAGCATCGACCATTGTGCAGGTAGGAGCATGTATGCTCTGCACTTCCTTTGAAATACTCGACAGGAGCCAGATGAGATCGAAGCGGGAGGACTATAAGAAAGGAAAATGATTGGATGGAGATGCTTACAGAATGGTTTGATGCTGTTTTGACTTCCTTAAGGCAAACTCTGTGAAATTGACACAGTATAAATCAATAAATCCAGCGCATGAATATCTCTTTGATCTGGCTCATGAAGTCATCGCAATAGGCTGGGGTTTTTGTGTGACCCTCTGGACTCGGGCCTGAGTATATCCTGGCTTCACTGCCCCACAGACGGCTATTAAAAATCTGTTGTGTCTGCACTGAGACCAGTGGACCGAGGCCTCTTGAGCAGATTCTTATACATCGGCCTTTAAGTAAATAGTCGATAAGATGAATAACAAAGATTAATACTATCACTACCACCACTATAATATTACTGGTGCAATGGCTGCTGCTGCTACTACTACTACTACTGCTACTAATGATATCACTAATTATAGTTTGATTCTTTACTACTTGTTTCCATTGTTAAAGGTTGGTTGTTTAAAAAGGTGCGTACTGCATGAATCCCCTTGAAGTGAAGAAGGGAGGCTGTTTAAACCCTCTTGAGTTTGGTGTCTTTTGTCCCGAATGAAGGAATGTGACACTGGATTTACTCTGTGAGAGTAAGAGTGACTCAGAGCGACTCCATTCACTCTGCTTCCCTTCAGTGTGGGCGGGTGGCATCGATCCACATGTTACAGTACTTCATCAGTCAGTGCACTGTGCCGGTGGAAGTGGTGCTTCAGCTGCAAATCTTGGCACCAGCTGCCACCTCTCCCCTTGGACTTAGTCATGTTAATAATAACTCTCCTTTGACCCCCATAACCAACCAAGCCCAACCCCAGGGCTGCTTATTTAGGTCTATCATAAGAGGATTCTGTCTCATTCCCAGTGATAAGTACAGACACACTCCCCTGATCACTCCCCCCTCTTCCTCCCTTTAAAAAGCTGTCCCACTTCCTATGCTTTGTGAAATGGGTTCGCAGAGGGGATGTCACTCTTCTGTGCAAGTGGAACAAAATGTTGATTACAACGCTGACAAAGACACTAAAGATAGACTCAGTGTTCAGCTCAGCTGGGAGATAAGAACAAGTCGGTTTATGGTTCTACTGGTTATGTTGGGAAATGTAACATGATGAGGTCACGCATGCCCCACGGGGAATGGATAATCTCAATCCAACCTTGATTTACAGATGCACTAATGTTTTTATAGTTTAATCAAAAGACTGTTATGAGAAGGCATTAGCCAACAGCGTCAAACAGGCGGTCAAAGTTTGTGACAAGCTCATAAAAAAGGAGGCTAGAACATAGAGCAGCTAAAGAGCAAAATATGTTTTTTTATGATAGTTGTGGATTATTCTGACCCAGAAGGCCAAATAATATCTGATTGCAGCTTAAATGTCAAGATGAAACAATATTATATTAGATTTTATTATGAAAATACTGTAAAATGTAAGATAATGTGCACAATTTGGGGATGTGATCTGAAAGTGTTACAAACGCATCTTTCATTTCAGCTTGACTTTAACTTTTCATTGAGCCACAGTTCAATACATGTCAAAGAAAAGGTGTCATAATCAGCAGCAGAGAAGCAGTATGTGGTGTTTGCTAAGAGGGCGGAAGGGCTGCGAGGTTTTGGTGGCTGTGAAATGAGAAACCACATTGGATAACTCACTGCAGGACGCACAGATTAAGTCTTTCACAGCACACATTTGGAGGGGAACCTGTTTGGTCCAGCTTTTGAGCAGCAATGAGAGGTTTCAGTCTTCCTCCACATGCTGCTAATCCTCCAACGACCTCTCCCTACTTACCTACATTTTTAGACTAAGCTCGTCTTTTGTCACAGTGTAGGGTCCTATGATCACTGCGATGCAGAAAACGCGGATGGAATCACAGAATCTGACAACGGAAATGGAAATGGAAAATGGAACTTTTCAACAAGAATGACTCGACCAGCAACTACAAACAGAATCTCACATCAGAAACGTTCAGAAATGAACTGATTCACAACTGAAAGTGTGAATCAGTTGTGTGTTAACAGCTGAGAATAATTGGGGGGGCGCTGAACGCTTTGAGCCCTTCAGAGAAAGTTGACTGGTTGGTTCACAGAGGAAAGACATGAGCCTCCAGAGGAAGTGAAAGTACAGTACTTGGCCCTTCATCTCAACTAGGTCAAGTATAGTACAGGTTGTTATATATGCCCCACAATATACATACTTATCAATGTATTTATTTACCGAACAGAAATATCAACCAGCTTCTCAAATCTAAATGTATGTGTATTTCTAAAACTAACAAACTAACAAACAGTTGTATTTTTTACTGTCATGTTTAATTCAGGACATGACTTCCCCAAACGTTTTGCTTTCTTTTGTCTCTACTTCCTTTTTCCTCTTTAGCATTAGGCATTAGCATAGGTAATGGTCACTAAATACAATGTAAATGCAGGTGTTGTGTCGTGGACAAATGCTCTGGTATATGCCAAAAACTTGGAGAGATGCCACCAAAAAAAGGATGTAAGAAGAAAAATAACTTCAGTAGTGAAATAAGTTACTGTTTAAAAAAACCCGGATGAAACATAAATGAAATATACACGTGATTAGCTGGAGCATCAGTGCAGATAACCTGGAAAACTGAGATCAATGGACCAATATTACAAACAAAGCATGTAACAAAATGGGAAAAAATCGTGGATACGAGTAAAAATGTAGGAAGCGTTCTTCCTTCGCTTCCTTTGGAGGCTGCAGCCCAGAATTCCAGATTCTGAGGATTCAACTGATTGATGCTTCATAGCCCAACTTATCCCAAGATTCATTGCATACCGATGACGATTAGATTTGAATCAAGATGGCGTCTGGAATATAGAAGGCGCTGGAAGTGAAAGGACACGGCCGCTGTACTGGGACACAGCGATTGTGTTCTGTAAGCCCCAGGTCATCAGCTTGTTATTGAACCTACTTGGCCTCTAAAAGAAAGTTCCCTCATGACACTTGAAGACCCAGGGAAATGCCCATGCCCATCTGTGTTGGCTCCATGTCAGCCTGCTGCAATACAATGATATGGTTCATGTGTTCCAAAGGGTCACTAATGGAACTTAGACTGATACGAACACACCCTCATCAATGAGAGGGAGTGAGCAGAGGTCTGAAGGTCACTGCCTGGCGTCAGCTGATACTAAATGACTAATCATACTTTTCAAGCTGATGGCCAGAAGAAATATCTCTCTACTGCTATGTAGCCGCATAGGAAACACAGTGAAGTTGTTGATCTCTGACTAAGCTTTGGTCTATGATACATAACTGATTTGGTGATCTTGAGCTGTCAGCTGTCCTGATGTCAGATGTTCATTGATCCAGGACAGATCTGGAAACGAGCTGCTTTATTTCTGATACCAGGGCTGTGAGATCAGGTCAGCTCAGGACACTTTGACCAGAAGCCAATGCTTAAATGTACGTCTCCGCTGACATCAAAGGAGATCTTGAGCTGTGTGTGTGTGTGTGTGTGTGTGTCTCCTCTGGTCATGACGTCCGTCTGGATTTGAGACTAATGCAGGGAAATGTGTGGATGTCATGGCGTGATGGGTGACGAGGGAGCGAGTGTGCAGAGTGCAGATTACACGTCTGCCGGTTGTTTTATGATGTAACTTCTGCATGGATAAGCCTCTTACGTGTGCATGCAGACATACCCAGTGTGTGCTGTGCATGCAGATGTGTACGCACCCTAAACTCAAACACGCAAGCACGAACATCGTTAGCCGGCCCGACTGAAGTGGACGACAACGCGTCGGCGCCGACCATAGAGGAGGGGAATGTTGTTTGTATTTGAGTGTGTAATTAATATTACAGCAATGATGAGAGCTGGTTTGACATGGCCAACGTCATTATTCAAGTTTGTTTAACGCCATTCTTCTCAAACACATCCCCTCGTCTGACGGATGGATGATGGTTGTGGAGAGTGTTCGTTTAGACTTGGTAACTGTGAAGGCCATAACACATGATTCACATCAGCAAACCATTCAGTGAGCACTCGCTTCCCATATGGAAGAATCGGCATTTCTTAAGTTTCTCCACTCATTTCTGAAGACTTTTCCTTCATTTGTCACCAACTGCACATTCTCAAGCTGACGGGTGAGATACAGCAAAGGGTGTTGGGTAATGAGCAGACGTATGGCTTGGTTTGATTGCTGGAACATTTCAAGCAACCTTTTTAAGAAAATCCCGACTGTTAAATCAGGGACACTGAGCTACATTAGAGTTGGATCCCGTCTTCTTGATCTAAAAATAATGATCAGTACACAACGCCTTACAAGCCCAAGCCTGTGATGGAGTTTGCATTATTACTGGTACGAATATTTGCCTGGTCAAACCCTTACGACTTGAATTTACATACAACCTTCATTCACAGTGCAAGCAAGCAGTGCCTGTAGCTAGTATTAGGGATAGGAAAATGTATTTAATGTTATTAGAGATACACAAGTGGTAGGAAACACAGACTTATATTTTTCACTGTTTCAATGTGTATTCAATTTTTTGCTATAATGGCCAGCAAAATTCACTCAGGCAGTTGGCTAGCATTCTGTTGTTAAAGATGTAATTTTGGACCTATTTATTTCATGTTGGTGATTGCATTTGATGCTGTGAGTGTAAGCATCTGTGCTCTCCAGGTCTGGACCTGGATTTGTTCATTGGATAAGTATTAGTTTGCCGTTGGTCACTGACAAAGCTTCAGTTCCTGTATGGGTCTTCTGCTTCCTCTGTTATACTCTTGAAAAGATCCCGATGTCCGGGAGTATACCTGATTACATAAAGGTTATTGTGTATAATCTGCTTCTGTATCTCTCGTCTTTAACATCCATTCAATCACAGTTAAATAATACACAAGTAAATAAAAATACAAGGGTAAATTACAAAGAACATCATGGAAACTTTGTCATATCCTGCAAAAGTCTTTCTCAAATGGTCAAATCTGAGAATCTGATTTGCCTAATCTTCATGCTTCCTGAAACGTCATGCACCGGTGCACTAAATGACTGTTTAGAAGACAGTGCAGTCCCTAAATTTAGTGGCTTCTTAGCCCCTGTGCATGAAGCTGTGCATTTATTTTACCTTTCTTGCCCTTAAGTGGCTCTCACTGCAGCGTTTCTGCCTCTTACTGATCCAACAGAGGGAACTCAGGACGTGTCTGAACGAACAGGCTGAGCTCTGTTCTGCTGCGGGGGATTCCCTTACAGTCGGGAGTAATAGATCATAAGATCAGGTGGCTGTGTTTGACACGTCTCACCGAGAAGCATTAGGAAGGAGACGAGGGATGTTGGAAAAGAGAGAAGGACTAATTGTTTGCAGCGCTTAAAGATTTAATGAAGGTAGTGAGTGACGCATCGGATTACTCTGCGAGGACTGGAAACCAAGAGGCTGTGACCTCTGGTGTTTGTGGAAGATGTACTAGAAATTGGGAATATTCAGGGAGCAGCTGGTCGGTGGATTCTGGTGCATTTTTTGTTTGTTTTTTTTTTTTTTCATGACTTTTTGTCATGAAAAAAAAATAGGAATTATTGCAAAACTCCACCAGGAATCATCTTCTGTGTCTGAGTTCTGACCTCGCTGGTGAAATGACTTTTGCAGAGACATGGCGAAAACAACTATAATTTATCGTTCTGTTGGAATCTCTCTTTGAATAATACAAGGACTGAATGGTCAACGCTGCACATGCTGGGTCTGACGATTGCGTACACATTTTTGTTTCTAATTTATAAGGCTGCCCCCAACCAAAGATTTGTTTGAGTTTGAGTTCTGGGGCTGAGAAAGAATGTTAAAAGTAACATAATTAACACTGTGCTACATTACAGAGAAATCCAAACCTGTAATAACGAGCCTTTAAAATAATAAATTTACAAGCACAGCACGCAGCAACTGAGACTCTTGTCATTGACTAATGTTTGGTGGACTATTAGGGGGCAGCCCTCCTAATTTAACCTAAATATAAGTGCCTTCTTTACTGTCATCAGTGGGAAAAAATCATGTAAACAAGATGTGCTGCATGTTGAGCAGCACTGCAGGAATATAATGTCGACAACTCAGAAGCAAACCCGCCAGGCTCATGAATGAAGTTATTAAAAAAATGATGTCTTGGACTGTTTGTTGTCTACAGGAGCTTCATTTAAACCAATGCAGTCTTATCACACAGACACTGCTTTGGTAGAGTCTCATTATGCTGGAATGTATACGTGACGTCCGAGGAGCCTTTTAGCGCCGTGAGGAATGCTGATCAATTCAAGTCATTCAGACTGCACTTCACACTCCTGACCCACTTGGGGACGTAAAGACACAGTTCGTCCCTGGTATGTAGTGTCTGAGAGGTCGGGGTTTTCCTCATTCTGCTTTGTTCTCGTAAAGTTCAGACCTTAAACAAACTGAGGCCCCTTTGTGCTTCCAGCCGTCCGCTGAAACTCCACTCAGTATAATCAGTGTAAATAAGGAACTGACATTATCAGCCCAGCTTCCCTGAATGCCTCCCCACCAACCCCCAAGCTGACTCATTTTCCCATGTACTGTAGCAATCTCCGATTTCATGGTTTTATCGCAGAGACAAAGTTCTGCCTTTTTTCTCTCTGAAAAGTTAAAACGGTCATCTTTCTCACTCAGTGTTTAATGTGTGCCAGCAGCATAATTACTCCTGAATAAACTTGATTGTAAAATAAAGCTGCTCTTTGTTTGCTAAATCTGATGACAGAGCAAACAACATTTCTGTGTATCCAGCACATATTTTCAGGATAGTTTGCCCTGAGGGCCAAAATTCCTGTAGAAGGAGAGGTGGAAGAGAACCATGTGACTTGAGTCGGTTCCCACTGTGCCATAGCTAGAAAGCATCTGTCTGATGTTTATGTTCAGCAGGCAGCCTTGCAATCATTGAGTCATCCTGTATCTCTGTCTCTGGTTGCATTTGCAGTTTTGTGTCACATGCTAACGCTAATTTGAATGGGTTTTAGTAATGTAATGTCATGAATCAAGTTTAAAGTTAAACATGTTTTTGTTATCTTACATATCCAACAAGGTGTTGATTTTGGCGGTCCCTGTGGACAACACAGGTATTGCTTCCTAGCACCAGATGTTGATGTTGTGGAGGCTCCCAGCTGGGACTGGGTTTTACATGAGTTTATGTTTACCACAAATGAGCATCCCACCCATTTTAGAATCCCAATCCCTTCCTAGGTGTTTTTATTCTTTGAGTCGCTCTCATTGCAACAAGAAAGTGACGTAATCTTTACACAAGAGGGGCACTTTCTATCCATTATCATTTCACTGGTGAAACTATCTAAACATGGGTTAAAATGAGCATATGGCTGGGTATCAATCCCAAAGCTGGCATGGTCAGATTCATGATCTTCTTTACCTATTCTCAGATAATTCTGGATCTTAATCAAAAACCTCTACACTATTTTATTTAGGCAATGTTCTTTTTGGCTGCTTGGTGTCATTAGTAAAGTTTTAAAAAGAGGAGGAAAATGTTTATTTCTTCCAGTAATGAACATTTTGTTATCGGACTCAGTACCAAAAGTCAGGTATTGTAACATTGGATTCCTCCACAGAGCCTGTTTCTCAGTTTCAATGTTTCTCATTGTATTACGTGTCCGACTTCATCATCCCTTCTGGGACGTCCGGCCAGCCAAGTGCACTAAAAACAGGATATACTTTATAGCACTAAACTTATAATCTCCCCCTCCTGAGTTATCCACTTACTCATCACTTCCACACCTTCGACTGGCCCCCACACCCCCCATGACTCACCAACTCCCTGTTCTCACCCACACCACAGAACCATTTGATACAAGACAACACAGCAGTCATGTGTAGGCAGCCAGATCTGGAAACTATGGATTACATCTCCTCTCCTGCATGTGTCTGCCCACACAGTCTAGCTGCTAACATCTAATGAGTAATAGCACCGGGATCATATCTGACTACAGACACTCTCATTGAACCGTGGAGAGGACCTGGACCGACTCCAGTATGTCGGCAACAAATCCAGGCAGCTGCTGAGTCAGAGCTCTGCTGCTGGCTTCCCTCTTACTACCGAGTGTCAGTCTCCCTGCGGCGGAGGTTTATTCTGTGGAGAGCTGCTCCGAGCGTAGATTCCTGTGCTGGCAGTAACGAGGTGTGATCCGTAGCTGTGGTGTGTAGATGAGTTGGAAACTGTCGGCTTCACAAAACCAAACCAAATCTTATGATTTGTGTTTGCCCTGCAGTATTTCAGTCTTTAAACTTCTGAAGATTGTAATGGAACCGAGCTACTTGAAATGAAGTATGAATGTGGAACTTCAAGGACTATTTCTTGGTTTTGGAAACAGATTTTAAAGAGCAACAATCATGAACTGAATTCTCCCCGCTTTGCTGCAATAACTTACTCTTATTGTTATTCTAATCTATTTTAAGGTTTGGTTCTGGTGTATTTGAGCGTGCCTCTGTCATCTGTAAGTGTCAGAGCAGTTAGATTAATCTCCTGAATTTGCAAAAACAATGCTGTCAGATCTGTTCACTTTCCTCCACCTGTTTTTATGCACTCAACAGCATTTCTCTTTCCCAAAATCACGATCCGGTTTCTCAAGATAATCCACAGACCTTGATGTGACCAGTATCACGAAGGCACTTTTTTTCTTCTTCTTCTTCTGCGTAAGTACACATGCCAACCATGTCACATCGCAGAATGAAGAGTGCTTCTACTCATGGACAAGAGGCTCGTGTTTACAGTTTATAGCTAACCGATACCACTGAGTGCTAGCAGATGTTCATATTCCTGCTTGAGAAATGACAGACCTGGTCGATTGATTGGCTGGCTGGCAATTAATGTTTTACGGGTTAATCGACTATTCATTACATCCCTTGGTTCACCTTGCCAGGGTTAGAGGGTGGGGGAGGGGGAGGATCGGGTTGGAGGAAAGAAGACAAAGATAGAGCTAGTCGACCTCCAATCGGATGATCGGAAGTTCAATTCCCTCCAGGGTGCATGCCAGAGTGTCCTTGGGCAAGATACTGAACTCCAAATTGAAGACTGTGCCTGGAATGCAAATCTAGTTACCATTTACCTTACATTGCCCTGTGTCACTTTTATGACTATTGTCTCCCCACATTTAAACAATAAATAGCTTTTTCTCTTGTGATCAGTTGACATACAACACTGAGCTCAGCCAAGGAGAAAGTTATTAGTGTTTACATCTAGCTAGAGTAGATTTACACTTCCTGTTTGTTTATTCTGGTGCTTTTGAGTGCCATCTAGTTCATACTAACTGGAGAGAAAGCAGAAATCTCTACTACCCCTTTAACATAATAACTTCCCTCCGAGATGATAAGAAATACTATTTAGTATTGCAGTCAATGCTGTTTCATTAATTAGCTTACACGATTCTGTCCTTTTAACCCTCATTCACACAACAGCAGCTGATGGAAGCGGATCAACACACTAACGTGTGAATGTGTAAGTGATACTCATCAGTATCCATAATTGTTTCCCCTGGAGGGACGAAGGGGAAGTTAAACAGATAATATGAACAATCCCATGAGGTTCTACTAGAACCAGGTGAAAGAGTCGAGTCTAGGTTTTGCACTTTCCCTCATGGTGTCTGTGGTGAAACATGATGACATATCTACATCTCTGGTTGTGTGTCTCTCATCGAACACATCATCCCCAGCCCGGGTCCATCTGGCCCCGTGTGTCCGCGGAGAGGTCGGCCCATTATTCAGCCGCAGACAGACAGTCTATCTACCAAAGCAGCCCTTCTCTTATGACACAACTATTCACTATTCAGCTGTGCTGCTGTCGCTCTTCTTGCTGCTGCTGCTGCTGCTGCCGGGGATATTAACAGATTACCCCTGCGTTGACCTTTCATAGGCTGAGCTCTTCACTTTTCCACAACACACAGCTGTAAACAATGTCAGTAATGGCTCCTTTTCTGTCCAAATTGTCTACTTCACACCTGCACTGTTGCTTCTGCGAAGTGTGATGACTCCAGAAAGCTTGCAGGGTGCGTTAATGTGGAGCATAGAGGAATTATTCTGCTTCATGAATGAGGCAGATGGCTGGAGGAGCAGATTGCAGGGTTTAGTCAATGACCAAATAAATGGACGTTAGTCTGCATGGCTGAAGGACGCCGCACCGTTTTGTGTGCTGCACATTTTGTTTTTTGTTTTTACTGGCAGCGGAGGTTCCTCCCTCTTCCACCAAACTGTGCCAACCTGTCAGTGTGGTGAGCCATGACCATCTGCCACACTGTGTGTGTGTGTGTGTGTGTGTGTTCTGTGACGCAGGATCCTGCAGGAGTGTGATCCTCTGATTGGTCAAACACAGTATGATATTTTTTACATCAGGGCTTTTGTTAAGAGTTGTTCTGAATACTTAGACCATCATTCTAGTAGTTGTGACTTCTCGAGTAGTAGTACTATTGTAGTGCTAGTAGACGATTACTTTGGTGAAAATAGTTGTGATTTACAAAACTATCTTGATAATAATCAAAATATGCTTGAAACTCTAAGAATGGCAGTAAAGATACTGGAATCATGTTACCTAACACTTTTAAAGAAAGACATTTGTATTGCATCATATTTTCGTCAAAAACTTTCACAACATTCCAAACATTTTAAATAAGTTGCTCAATAAATAAAAAATAAAAAATAAATAAATAAAGGATAAATACATAAAAATTGCAATTACATGATCATTTCTGTATTTTTTTCACCACTCATCTACCATGACAGCGAGGAACGCAGCTTTTTCCACGATCAACTTATTGTGATCGTTCTGTATCGTCGCATCCCTGGTGACCAAATCATTTCTGTAGCTGTTATGCATGGTTGGGAAAATGGTGACAGCAGGTAGCTACCGTGTTTGTATTAGATTTAGTGAGTCATCGTATTAATTAAATGAAGGGCCAAATGGCTCTAATGATGACTGAACTATCTCTACAACAAGCTCAAACAGCAGGTTGACATTTTCATGGTTACCAGATGATAAATCAGACTGACTTTGTTGATCCGCTGACGTTTCTTCCAGCGTCACCAGCAGGTCTCAACAGATCTTGGGTGGATTGGCATGAAACTTGGTACATTCAAGTCTCCCTCAGGATGAATTAAAAGGACTTTAACCACAGCTGTACTTTTGTGTTAAGTGCTTATTATTGTATGTTTGCATGCTTACATACTAAAGTGAGATGGTGGACATAAACAATACACCTGCCAACAGGAAAGGGAGGAAGACATTCAGATGGGGCCACGAACAAAACCTTTCGAATCATTCTTAGCACTATCTGTCTGACTTTCTTTCTGCTTATCAGACTCCTGAGATAACGTTGAGGCTCGGCCATCTCTCGGTTTAATCCTCTGGCTTCTGTCACAGTTTTGTGTGTGTGTGCATGCAAGTGTGCGTGTGCATTTTCAGAGAGATTTCATTTCCTTACAGACAGATCAACAGAAAGACGAGAGGGATAGAGAGAGGAGGGGTGATGCAGCGAGACGCTGCAGACCAGGGCGCTCTACTGTGAAGCAAGATTTGGGTTAGCCACGTAACTTCAGGTTTAAGTCAGGGTAGATCGCCATGGTAACTTGTGCTGCACACCCAACGTGCTCAGGAGCAACGTGTGAATGCGTAGATTGATAGGTTTATAACATAATATCACTGCCCCCTTTAGAGCACCATAGGTCTGACTATAATTAAATGTGTCTAATAAGTATTTTGTATTCAGTGCGAAACCACTTGGTAGCAAATTAAAAAATAAATATCGGGACATAATTCCCTGTGGTAAATTAAGCTAACTTTAATTGGCTTCATCCGTAATGTTGCCATTTAAATTTGATTAGAAGGTTTGTGTAGAATGAGATTACAGTGGTGGCTGTGTATAGGATTGTCTCTGGCTTGTGTTGGCCTACTGTGATATTATAAATCTATTCTTTTGTGCATTCACACAGTTGGTGATTTTCCTTTTTGTCCTCCCGAGTTTGGCTGCTGCGCCTGTGTTGCTTTTAGCCTGGATTATGTGTTAATCTCCTTCGTATTTGTCTAACATTAGCTGTAGGGATGCACCAATACCGATATCGGATATCAGGCGGATACTGGCTTAAAAAGAGGGATCGGGTGTTTGTTGCATTAGGCCATCTATTCAATTTAGTGCTATGTTTATATATGGGATTTTAATAGCCAGAGTCATAGGACTGCTTAACAGTTAGCAGTTGTCAGGGTTAGTTAAGCCAGAAGTCAAAGATGCCCAGAGTATGTCGATGCCTATGACGTGTTTCTACTGCTGCAGTCCTTTTCCCCGTTGGTGGACTGATGTCCGTCATAGAACATATCCAGCACCAGCGTGAACACTTGAAAGCTTTCATTCTTGAAAGCTAAAAATGTTGATCTTTGAGTTACAAGAAGACGATAACATTGTTTCCTGTTCTCTAAGCAGCTGCTCAGGAGAACATCTTGCGTTACTTCACCATTTCTCTCACGTCAACCTCATCCTCTGGCATTAAAGAATGCACTTAATTCACGCTAAAAGCCACGTTCGCTGCCCTTAGGTGGAAGGCTTTTATGGTGAAGAGCAACAACAAGCAAATATTATGTTGAATGTGGTGTATTTTTTTAGGCGGGCTGACCGGCAGGAATTCCCTTTTAGCATTTGTCCATGTGTTCTTCAGTATCGGCAGTAATCTCGGTATGATGGCTCTTCATCTAACCTGTTGCATCATCACCATCATCGACCAGTAAAACGCAGATGTGCCATCAGGCGACGAACAGTGCTATGAGCACCATGATGAGGTTGATCCTCCTCCATTCACAGCCTGTTGTGATTATTGACCATACAGCAGAATGCACATAGCCAGCACCAGAGGCCCATAATGATTAAGAGAGTCATTCTCATGCTAATCGGTATATTATGCCGACGGTCTGGATTATTCACACTGTGGTGCCCAAACTGACTGCTTAGACGGTTCCCTTTTGAAATGAAAGGAGTGTAAATGATGATGGAAGTGTTCTCAGGATTGTGAAGGAGAATTGTTGTTAAATGTTTTTGGTAACGAGTCAGAAAAGGCAAATGAGTATTCTGTCATCAAACATAGGAGACAGTTTGAAATGAATCAGAGAGGAAGTTTACATGACAAGAATCACTAGAGGTGTTAACATGAAGCAGTTTTGTTGAAGACAAAACAAGACATTTGGGTTAAAACATACCAGTAAACATCAGGGTCTTTCCTGGCACAGCATCCTGTCCAAACCTAAACCTCCTGGTCTGAGTAATATTTGTTTCTTTGTTCCCATGTCATGGTGACGCTGTTTGAGACTGAACAAAGGCTGACATACTAAATATACAAAGCTTTAAAGATGATCTCTCTTACAGGGCAACAACTTAAATAGATGGCATGTCCTATTTTTAGATTATTTATTTATTATTATTATTTATTTATATAATTTGCTTTTATCCGTCAGCCTGTTTGTGGCGGTCGTGTTGTACTCAGATATATTGTAATGTAACTAATATTGTGTTCCACAGGTTGCTGTTTGTATTCATAAAAGTGGGAATAAGTTGATATAATAGGCTTTAAAAGGCGAGAGTCCTCCCCTCTCTCCTCTGCCAGTCTCTCTATCAAATAAAGCAGGATTGCCAACAACAACAAAAATGCCAGTTCACCATGAAATCATCCTTTAGTGTTTCGTGGCCTCCTCTTGAATCTCTTTGCAGGAAAGACCCTGAACGTGTAAAGAGGATCTAATTTTCTCTCCTCTTTCCACAGCCATCAAGGTGAACTGTCAGGGCTCGTGTGGGATCTCCAACAAAGTGAACGACGCCTCATGGACTCTGGAGGAGCAGTACTTCAACAGCACGTTGTCCGTTGCTGACAAAGGTGAAGATCGATTTCAAGAATCACAAACAATATTTTTTACACATTCTGCCCATTTGGTGCTTAAACAAGTTCCAGGAAACCAATGATTACCTTGACATTTAGGAAAACTGATACCCTATATATGATCTGTGTTCCTCCCTCTCCTCTGAGACACATTGAAATATATGAAGCTCCCTGTCATAACAACCCTGTGTATAATGTGACCGAAGCCCCCTGCCTTTCGCCTCATTTGGTTTATGGGAAACCTGCTGCAACAGTCTTAATCTCACAAAGGCAGCAGCAGGTTCTTGCAGCCGTGTCGTGAGGAGTTAAAGCCTCAATCAGTCAGAGTAGCAGTCGCCTGCGGTCCTGCTGCCTCTCTGAGGTGAGACGTGGTCGACAGTGTCCGGCAGCGTCCCATGAGAAGGTTAGACGTGCTCCACAGAGGATAGGTTTAGTATTTTCCCCCCAGCATGCCCTGCTGCACTGCCGCCCTGCTTACCCGCGGAAACGAGAGCTTACAGGACCTTTTGTTCAGAGGGTCATCTTCCATCTTTTGTATTTGTAGCCGATTCGGCCCCCAGCCAGAAGGTGAAATGTGCCATGCATGCATGAAATGTGTTGTAAATGCAAATCGTACTGTGGGACTTAATGGCAGCCATTGGAGCGTGTAATCCATGCTGGTTGAAACACCCAGAATCAGTTCAATGTTTAACTGTCAGGACTGTGTGCTTCAACATGTGGTTTACCCCAGACCACACCAGCCAAACCAGTCTACATGTATACAGTATATATATATATATATATATATATATATATATATATATATATATATATATATATATATATATATATACACATGTTCTACTGCTGCAGTACTTACAAGCATTGTACTACTTGTAAGCAGAACGTTAAGAAGTGCTCGTTTCCATTTTATGCTACTTTATATTTCTACACGTTTCAGATGGATCGTTTATGACAGCTTCACTTGCATAATATAAGTGTACATATATAATATGAGATTACTTTAGATCTACTTACCCAACGTACTTTAAATTAGCATAACCAGAGGCCCCATTGCAGTCACACAGATCTACTACTAGTAGTAGAATAATAACACATGCACGCATATTCACCAAGAGTGTGTCATTAATTTATAAACAGGAATGTATACCATCTGAAAAACACTATAATAACCATTATAAAAATCCTTTAATCACATTCAAATATAGATAAATAAAGCTTTAAAGTTGCAGTGACCACCTGCTGCTTTAGGGTACACCAAGAGTACATAGAAACAAAACCACCTGCATACTGGATACTGGAAAATGTTGTTTTGTTTTTTTGTGATTTGGATGAGCTGGGTCTTTAATCTCAAACTTGATTTTTGAAAAAACCTAAAAGGTATCGGTTAATTCCACTTGTTTAGAGAGCAACTGTGTTTTGTGTCAACATTGTGCTGCTATCTTGAAGAATTCAAAATAAGTCAGCGCTCTGCTCCATTTCAAGATGAACAAGCAGGAAGTTGCACCTGTTGAAACACAAACAAGAATCTGAAGCTGAAACTGAAGATGTTTTGCATTACTATGTAGGTGTATGTGATAGTGTAGTGTCCATCTTATGTTTCTGTTAGGAACATTTTAGTTATTGTACCGTTTGACCAGTGGATGTGAGTGAAAACCAGGACTTTTGTTGCTGCAGATGAAAACAGGGAAGTGAAAATACGGGCTTGGATTACTCAGAATGTCGTGAACAGACAAAAACATGAACAGGTCCGACTCACACAGTAACATGTTGGCATACTTCTGTTTGAGCTTTGATCTGTACGGCATGGATACAGGTCTTGTGTAACGATTTAGAAGAGATAAACAAGCATTATCTGCAGCGTGCCAAATATAGGAATCTTATAGCCACTCGATGTAGAAAAAAAAGACTAAAGAAAACAAAAAAGTTGGTTACAGACGTAAATGTGTGAACGCTTCATATAGAGTCTGACTCATTGACTCATCGGTTGACTTATTCTTTGACTGGATGGGAAGATTTTTACGGTTTTAGCCAATTTTATTTAGCTGAAGTTATTGTACAGATGCTTGTGTTTAGACACTAACATGAACACAAATGTCTATTTACAATCTTTAAGGTAGAATTCCTGGGGCCCGTTGCACAAAAGTAGAATCCAGATATCCAGGATAAATGACTAAGCTGGGTTCAACATATCCAGGATGAGCAGCTGCGACTAAGTGAAATGTGGCTTCCTCAGATAGACCCCGAGATCGATCACTGATTCACCGATGCAGATATTCACCATGGCGACGAGGACGTGTGCGGCGCTCTTCTCACAAACTGAGCACGAGCTCTTGATTGAGATATTGTCCTGGTGTTTGAAGAGATCCAAAATAAGAAAGTCACCAGTCCAAAAGACGCGCGCCAAAACGTAATAGATATAAATATGAGAAAGAAATAATAAACTAAACTAAATATATATTTATATATACCACATTTGCAGCCTCTCTGAAGCGGTTTCTTTGAAGCAAGGGAAAAAACTAATTCTGCATTTCAGTGTATACAGTAAAACACCAGCCGCTCCACACTCCAAACGGAGGAGGACATAAATAATTCATCACACACCCTCCTTCTCTGCTCCCCTTTATCTCTGCCATTTTTTCTGTTAACCATTCTCTTCCGAAAATGGGCTGCTCTGCCCCCAAGGACTAAGCAGCACAGGGAGGGAGCGAGACAGGAAGGGTGACAGAGACACACACACACACACACACACACACACACACACACACAACAGTCCGACACAAAGCAAGCGACGCTCACTTTGGCTGACTGATAATGTGGTATGCCACAGCTGCTTGGCGGTTGGAGGATGAGGACCGGTGATGTCAGCGTGGCTCTTCATCCTGTCACTGTTCTGCGTTAATGACCTTTAGGGAAGAAGGATCTCCCTCCCACTGCTGCAGCTCCATTGTGGTTACACTCCTGCCTTGTTTTACCAACCGACAGCTTTATATTTGGACCAGCTTGAGACAGACTCGCTGTAGCATTTCCTGTGTTGTCAAATCTGATGTTATCCGGTGGTACTTTACTTTCTGTGCACGGCTAGGCCCAGCCAGCCATGGGCAAGGTCTTATATCGACTGATTAGATGTGTGTATAGTATATATCGACAACAAAAGGAAAAAAAAACTAAACTAAGGAAAGAATGTGTATAGAGGGTCATTTGCATCATTACAAAAGTCAGAATTATTTTTGAACCAACTTGGAAGTTACAGTAGGCGTGTTTCCATCCACCTGTTATTATCTGTGTTTTCAATTTGAACATAATCAAAAAACCTGAATGGAAAGGATGAACATTCATAAAAACTATTGCAAAAAGGTTTTTATGGTTGGTGTCTTGATAAAAGCTAAATGTGACAAAGTGCTCAACACATTTAGGGCATAAATTAAGTAGATTTTACGATCAACTGAATCTTCTCCTCTCGGGGAAGATGGTGGCAGACTAAAACAATCTGGCGCTCTTCATCTTTTCACGCTGTCTGTGAGACTTGGCACAGCATGCTGCTTTTCTTGGTGAACCAACTCCTGCTTACATCATGGTCGTGGGTGGAAACAAGCATTCATTTGCATTCATTCGATTTTCTAGAAATTATTTAAAAATGTGCGATACATTAGATGGGAACCTTTCTAGTCTCACTTAAGCTCTCTATTGCCATGAAAGCAACACCAATACCATTTGTCAAATGTCTTGTCTTTTATAGCGCCAATCAAATCTTATGAATTAACTTTAAAATGAATTTCACCTGGGCATTTGGGACACATCATGTTATGATTGCACCTGGTCAATTACTGTTGCATTTGAATAGGAATAAACAGAGGATTGTGTCTGGAAACAAAATATTCCAACTTCATGGGCGACGGTGTTGTCATTGCTCTCGATCTTATCTACACTTCTTTTAATGGTTTGCTTCCTCCTGTTTTCTGTCTGTGCCGCTGCTAGCTAGCCTCTCTACAGTAGAGTAAAGTGGCTGCACCTGCACAGCGCTGGTTTTGGAGCATGACTGCTTCCTCAAGCAGTAAACACGATGCAAATGAACACAGTCTGATCACTTCCCCTCAGTAAACTGAGGCTAAAAGGAAAAAAAGTTGTACCCATCCCTAATGAGGTGAGACATGTTGCTGTCTGGAAGAATTTAATTGGGCTGTCAGCTCATCTAGAGAATTAATAAGCCGACAAGGTGCTCGCAGTGTGACGGGGATGGAAAGGCCCTTAAATTCTTATCAATTTAACTTGTGAAGGAAGCAATGATGGAAAAAAAGTGCTCTTCACAGCACATATAGGAGATAATGAAATACAAATTCCTGCTCTTAACAGAGTTTGTTTTATTCCAAAAACACCTCTTCATAGGTCAGAGCACTTCCTGTCAAGAGAATAGAATAACACTGAGGTCTGCTTCAGTTTACTCGTCAGTTTATTCTGCTCTGCTGCTTGATTGAACTCTATCCCAATGTGTAATGGCCTACATTTGTTTGGTTTACAGTCTTCATATCGCTGCTTTTCACTGCGTGAGATTGGGTTCATGCCGACATCTTTAAAATGTAACTTTGAGAAAACGATCTACACACAGCGTAGGGGAGCACATATCTGCAGATCAACAGTCATTAACGCTGATTCACCAGATGTTGTAACGTGCCGATAGTTTCATTTCCAAGTAAAGGAGGGAACCGGCTTGTGCTGCTGTGGTTGTGGTGCTACACAGCAGTGAATGTGGCGGTGAGGAGGGGCGTTCACATTTTTCTTTTTCATGACCTCGATTCTCAGGACTGGCCTTGCAAGATTACGACTGATTTCTAACAGAAGTTCTTTCGAGACGTTTTCAACCATGAAATGCAGATATTTAGACATTTAGTGAGAACTGTCAATATTAACACCAGCATTGATGTGTGTCACCACAGTACAGTCATACCATTTAGTTAACATGTTTAAGTGGGAAGCTACTCTGTAAAGAATAAGGCTGGTGTTGGAGTATATATTATTATTATTAAAGGTATAATGTGATGAATTAAAGAACATAATCCCCCTCAGTGATCACTTATGACCACTAGAAGTGTGTGGAGGTGTCTATAACAACATCTGTGACCTCTGCCTTCATTTTCTCTTTTCTTCTCATCTTGCTTTGTTTATGGACATTTTGGCAAATAGCATGTTATTTCTCTGATCCACTGCCTTGTTCTTACTAACGCCGCTCCCTCCCTTGAGGCTCGACCACGGCCACCGCTGAATTTTGTTCCGTTTGTTTACAAGCAGCGACCGACAAATGTAACACATTGTGTCTTTAACAAATGCTGTGAAAGGAAACCCCACAATGAACTGATGTGACAACGTGTCTGTGTATCTAAAGCCGGATATATCTCCTTCCTCAGTGCTATGGAGCTCCTTTGTTGTCAAAACCTATTAAAACACATCGGTGGGCCACACTGTTTCACTGGCTGACACATTACATTAACATGAACACACACACACTGTAGTTTATTTTGTCTCAATCCCACATACACCATCCTGCTGCTGTAACTAAACCACCTTATATAAACCCCAACAAATCCCGCTATTTAACCCTATTATTATTTAGCCTTTTTGAAAAAACATGAACCTATATGTGTGTGAGCAGGTTTGACCATAAAAGGGATGTAGAATAAAGTCCTTGAATGGGAAGGACAGCAGAGCACAAGAATGCACTCAGTCTTGGGTCGATCATCATTGATTAACTTTGCTGAGAAATGCTCCAACTTTCCAGCTAACACGTGTTATCGCTGGCTGATTGGTTTCGGTTGCTGGTTTCGCTCAGCTGTCTTTTAACAACAGAGCTTGTTTGTCTCAGAAACTTCATCCCACTGGGAGATAGGTGATCCCCACATGTAATCCAGTGTCTGCTGACGGACAGGGAAGATGAAATAAACACACACACACACACACACCCAGAGAATTATGAACTGTCATTTGCATTTCTTTTAAGTCTGTATCCACTGTGTAATTGATAAACTCTTCTTTTTTACAGGAACGCTGGTGGTGGGCGAACACACTTTCCCTTTCCAGTTTCTCATCCCAGGTGAGTGTGGGAGGAACCCAGATGACCAGTTTTAACCTCATTCTTCCGTGTCGAGGCCCCGCCTTCAGTTCCCGAAATAGGTTTCCACATGACGACAGTGAAAGGGCCATGCAGGTGCGATAACATCTGATAACATGGGACGTTTCCTTGTATGTGCACTTACAAGGTGCTCAGCCCTTAACTCTTTGTCTCCCATACAAAGCAGATCTGCGATACCGACAGTGTGTGAAAGATCGTCACATAATGTTCATGTTTAAGAGATTTGGGAGGAGCATTCAGATTGTGACAATTCGTCTTTATTGTACATGTGGCTTGTTCAGCAAAGATGGCTACGGCTGACAAACCATCACAATCATGCACATGACAAAGATCAGCACCTGGGAGGGCTGACATAGTGCAGTGTTTGGGGGGGGAGGGTTATTTTTAGTTCCCCTCCTGCTGTGCAGTCTAATTTGTCTTCATGCCCCCATGCTTCGCCCTCCACTCCTCTCAGACCTCAGACTAGAGAGCATCAGCATATAGGGCATGTTAACTATCATGTAAAATCATAGTTATTCATGCACTTATCCATTTTGAGATTGTGCTTCCATAATATGTCTTCTAAAGTTTTTTAGGCCAAGGACCCCCTATTGGCTGATAGTGACCCGGTGGAGGGACCCCCTATTACATATCGTATATAATTGTGTTGCTTATTAAACCAATACCAACACCAATAATAACGTGTAGTGCAGCCTATAGGGCCATGTATGAAAGTACTTTGTAATGATGTATGTATACAATGCTAAACCATTAAAATAATAGTTGTTGACAGATTGATATATTTATAGAACATATTTTAATTCTATATTGGCATTTCTACATCATAATTTCATAACATTTAACAAATAGGAAGATTTATATTTGATTATTATAGGTTGTATTCATGTTAATGTGTATTTTTACATTTTTGGAAGAAAAACAAATCTCTGTGGACCCCCTGTTGAAGATCTCTGGACGAGTCGAAAGACAACATCCGATATACACATTAACCGTTTTTTTTTTACTTCACTTTGTCGATTTGCGTCAGTAGATTTCTCTTGAATCGACTAACAGTTAGTATAAAATAATAATAATACAATTTCAGAAAACTTGTATTACAACAAATAACTGTCATAAGTATTCAACTGGGGAAGTTGCATGATAGTATCTGTACCCATGTCACCTGGGCCGGCTCATCGGGTCATGTGTCTCCTACGCCCCCTGCTGGTACAGCAAAGAGGCTGATATTCATGTCTTTAAAACCGACTTGCCGCAAATGAAGTCTTTAGTTAGAATGAGCCCACCTGATTAGTTTTTAACTGAAGGCTTTAAGGTGATGGTAAAAACGAGGCTTTTTGAAAAATGTTCATATTTGAATCAAAAACACAGAATAAATGCATACGAAGATCGAGATATTCACCCGCCAACATTTCAAATGGATAATGATTCTCGATGCCTCTCAATGTACCACATCCTCTATTTTCTGTATTCCTGCACATGGCTACTTTTTCATCTATTCATACAAGCACTCAGATTAAACTTATTTAGAAAGTGTTTTAAAAAATCTCACTACAACAGTTATTAGCCTAGCAGCTAGCAGATTTCCCCTTACTCATCGGTCTTCTACTCTAAGCTAAAAGTAATGCAGTCTAATAAAACAGCCTTGCATTACATCCTCACTTCACTTCAAATAAATCTATAAAATGAGCAAAAACCTGATTTTGGTTGTCAAGAAAAGGGTTGTTGGTGATCGTGCTGATGCTCACAAGCTCCCAAGCTCGATGTTAGGAGAAGAAGCCTTGGGTATTATCAGTTTATTCTTTGACAAAACGACACAGGGTGGGACGAACAGGATTTCGTCTGATAAGCCCAGCTCATTTATCTAGAGTGGAGGCATCAGGTGGCCTCACTATTCTCACTGAGGGAACAAAGAAATTCAAAGAGAGGATGAAGACGTACGCTGAGCTAATCCAGTTCTGGGTTATAAAAAGGGTTTGATGAAATTCTGGATGGCCTTATTCTAAAGGGACATCAGAAACACAATGAGGACTAGAGGAGAAGAACAAACGAGATAGAAATGGATTGCACTGCTGAAATCTCCTACGTAGATGATCCGCTGCTCATCATGTAAGAACCCTTGTTTTCACACAAACAACAGAATAACCAGCAGAGAGCATCCGATGATCAAATAGCAGAAAATGAGGAGAGCCTTAAATGCCCAAATATCCCCCTGTCTCACTTTTGATTTCTGAAAGTAAACTGTGATACATTTCCAAACATCAACACTGAGGTGGGAGGAAGGGAACGGCTGTTCTACAAACAGGGAGCAGGCTGTCAGACAGAGCATGTGTTAATGAAATGTGTGCTTCAAATCACATTAAACCTTCTCTCCTTGATGTGCACACCTCTGAAGATCTAAATTCAGATCGTTAAAAGGCTACTTAGACACTTGCAATGTCAAGTTATATCTGATATGGGGATTTGCAGGTTAAAGGTCAAGCTTAAAACCGGGCTAAATTTGGATGAAGACTGAAATACTTGTGTCTAGATCACATTTAACAGTTGCTTCAACCAAATTTCCTCTAACATTTCAACTTGTAATAGGAAATGATACATGGTGACAATGTTAACCATGTTCACCACGTAGGTTTAGTGTGTTATCATGATCACACTTTCCAATTAGCTGCTAATTAGCTTTGCTTGTATTCAGTCAAACAGTATTGGACATTTTGACATTTTGACCTGATGATGACACTAATTGTCCAAAGATCACCCCAGAAAGTTCAACTCATCCTGAGGGGAATATTAATGTCTGCACCAAATGTCATGGTCCTTCATACAAGAGTCCAGACATTTCACAAAAAAATGCCATTCGGATTCATCTTCTTGGGACCATGAATGACTTAAACGTTTAATTCAAATGTTTTAAAAGTGGTGCCAAAAGCTCTTTTGACCTGCAAGTCCCCACCAGGATCCTGGATCATACCAATCCATCCTGAAAGGGAAACGTTGAAATAAAGTTAGCAAGCAGCTGGAACAGTCGGAGGAAGGACTTTGTCTGAGCTCAAAGGAACAAGACAGGCTTCTCAACCCTCGGCCACTTCCAGCAGCTACAAGCAGATCACTCTGGTGCTTCGGTCTGTCCTCCTGTCTGTCCTCCTGTCTGTCCGTCCACAGCTCTGTTCTTGCTACCAAGCCGTCTGCAAACCACATCTCCTGGTTTAATTCTTATCGGCAGCAGCAGCAGACGGTCCCTGAAGCAGCCGGCATTAACATCTGAATGAGGATCAGTGAAATAAGGAAAGACATTAAAATAGTGAGAGTGAGTGAGTGGCTCAGCTTCTGTTTTGACAACACATTAATCAGGTCTTTCTGTGTATCCTGTTGTATATCGTTTGTCATGGTCACAACAGCAGAAGAATCTGGTTTGGATCTGGTGATCATCATGGCTGGAGGCTTTATGTTTTCGGGTTGTGCGTCCGTCTCTAAATAGCGAGCCCATCTGGTTTATTCTCATGGAATATCTCAGGAACACAGGGAGGGAATTTATTCAAATGTTCAGGATGAACTGATTAGAATTTGGTGGTCAAAGGTCAAGGTCACTGTGGCATCAAGAATTAATATGCTAATTATGCCAATTTCACACAAATGTCAAATAGGATGAAGTGATGACATTTTGGACAGACAGCTAGTTGGCAGAGAGGCAAGATGGTAGCTGTAGTTTTTTGTTTTTTTTTCCTTTCGTCTGACTCTGAACGTCTCACTGCTTCTGTCTGTCTAGCCGCTTTCTCCCCAAATAGTTATTTTTATCCAACTCTCCTTAAATTTCCTCCCCTCCAGCCCTTTCCATGTCTGTTTCCTGCTCTTCACTGCCCTTTTCCTCGAGTCACAAGAACAATCAGTGTCCGTTTTTTTCTATTCAGGATGAAAGTGCAGGAATCAGTCTGAAAGGCTGTGACAGCTCTGATAGAGGCCGGCGTGGATAAGGACACAGAGTTCAGCTCCGTCCTCCCCTACTGTGAACAAAAGAAAAGAAAATCTGATTCATTTTGCTTTTTTTGCCACTTTTTATTCATTTGTTCAATTCCTTTTTATCCAATTAATAAATATTAATTGGGAAATGTACCTGAATGTCTTTTCCTTCTGATATAATTTGTCTCAATATGGAAAGAATAGTCTTCTCTGTACGATATTCGGCCTTTGATGTGAGATGCAAAACTATTTCACATTTGAACTGAAACCTTCTGAAGAATAAATCAAACGTGTGTGCTTTCAGTGGTCCTTATGTCCAGTCACTTCACCTCCAAATATCCCTACCTGTAATTCTCTCTTCAGTCGCCGCTCCCACCTCCTTCGAGGGACCCTTTGGGAAGATTATTTACCGCGTGAGGGCGGCGATCGACACGCCCCGCTTCTCTAAGGACTACAAAGCCCAGAGGCCCTTCTACCTACTCAACCTTCTCAACCTCAACGAGGTGTCTGACATTGAGGTAAGTGTTTACTGCACAGGTTTCTATGCTGGTTTTATTCCAGTAAATGTGGCTGTTCTGTTCTCTGCAGAGTTTTGGATATAATGTGGAAACAGAAGGAGACGACTTTGAGACTACTAAAACGCTGTAATGTATCTCTTTATTTGATCAGCGTTTGTCTTGGCCGAGGCTCATTTGATTTGATGGCAGAGCAGGATCTAATCTCTCCTCCTCTACGTCTCTGCATTGCTGTCCTATCATTCACTCTCTTCCTGTCACGACTGTCCGTTTCCTGGTTCTCTAGAACTAAATAGGAATAGATTATCATTACGGCATCATCTAACGAGGCTACTTAACTGCTAACAATGCACAAGCAAACATTTCTCCTGGGACTCTGCCCCCCCCGCAGCATCCCAGTTACGCCGTGACCACTAAGAAGTTCAGCTACCTCCTGGTGAAGACGGGGACCCTGATGCTGAAGGCGCGCAGTGACCTGAGGGGTTACATCCCGGGCCAGGTCATCAAGTTAGCCACGGAGATCCACAACAAGTCTGGGAAGGACACGGGATGCGTGCTGGCCAGTCTCATACAGGTGGATAATTGATGATAATCAGTATAATGATTTTACATCACCACCACACCTCTCCCTTTCAACAGGCGAACTTCCTGCTGACGTGAGTCGTCTTTGGAAATGTTGACTCACAAAGGCTTTCATTGTTTTTTCACGTGTTGAATACAGAACAGGTTCACTGACTGGAAAACCAATAAAATAGATCATAAAATCCATAAAGAAAAATGAGAAGCCCATCTGTCCAAATGCCTTTACAGAAGCACATCCAGTGTGCACTTAGCCCCAAGAAATGTCCATTTTAAGGACGTTTTATAAATCTCTGCTGGGACTCAAACATAACCATTCATACAATTAATCCTGTTATGCCTGAGCACATTAAATCTGTCTTTACCTCAGGTAATAGTAAGAGAGGTTTTCTTGAGATGAGTGAAGTGGTTGTTTGTCACCATTACATCTTTGTACGACTTGTTTCACACCAGAAAGTGACCTACAAGACCAAGCGGCCTGTGTTTGACTTGCGGACCATCGCAGAGGTGGAGGGAGCTGGAGTGAAGGCGGGAAAGCATGCAGAGTGGAGAGAGCAGATCATCGTCCCTCCTCTTCCTCAGTCGGCGCTGGCCGGCTGTAGCCTCATAGACATCAATTACTTCATTCAGGTCAGTGTGGGTCCAGTGTTGTTAGATATACCGCACTTAGCTTCCAGATAATTAAGCTCTTAGCTTAATTATCTTTTAAAGGACGACGCTGTTTAATGTTTGCTGCCGCCTTCACACATTTAAAATAGTTTACATTTAGTTAATTTACAGAAACTTCCCAAAAAGAATCAGATCTGATTCAACCATTTTCACTTAAATAGTATTCAACCTGTGAATCCAAATGTTGTGTTTCCAGTTTCTGTTCACGGAGGTTTACAGTCGATAAAGTTCTCCCAGAAACTCTTCTGGTCATATAAAGTTTGGAATGAAAACATAAAGAAATGCAAATTAGATGCTGAGTCCCTTTTTAAGTAAGCTAATCTAAGAAAGAAGTCATCTAAATGCAAATTAGTTGTGTTCCTAATTGCAGCTGTTTTCTACCCAAAATAAACTAATGAATGCACAGATTTTTTTTTTTTAATAAAAACAAAATAAGCCTTTAAAATACTGCAGTAACAAGTTGAGATCTAATTGATATCCTGTTTGTGTCACAGGTGTCACTAAAGTCTCCAGACGCGGTCGTCACTCTGCCCATCTGCATCGGGAACATCGCTGTGAACTTGTCTCCATCGAGGCCGATGCCCACCAGCCCAGAACGCTGTGCTGCGATCATCGCACCCTGCGCAGCGGGCGTGACGCCCAGTGCTCCGCCGGCGGAGGAGGATCCCGAAGGGCTGTGTGCAGGCGGCGTGGCCAGTGAGGAGATTCCCACCAAGAGTCACTCTCAGCAGGATCCCTCAGGTCAGCCGGTCACCATGTCGCCCAGCGCCTTCAGCCACGCGCCCGGTGCAGCTGTTCCTCCCAGCCACAGGCGGCCCGACGCATCCGCTCCCCTGTTCTGTGTGTCCACCGGGGCCACCATACCTTTCTTCACCGAGGGAGACGTGACTCCTGTCCCCACTTCCTGTTCTCTCATCCTCCCTCCAGAGTACAGCAGCTGGGACTACCCTCATGGTCAGTTCTTCAAACAAATCTTTCACACTGGCACACATGCATGTGGTTTAATTAACCGCTTAAATGTTCATATTCATCCCGATCGCAGTCAATGCTTTGAAATATCCTTTTATTTTTACTTCAGTCAACTACTATACTACTACTACTACTACTACTACTACTTCTACTCATGCAAACGTCAACACCTTGGTACGATAAATGTTCTTGAATGCACCCTGTGCCAGTTAGTGCAGACAGGCAAAGGCAAAGTTCAAAATCCAACACCTGGAACTCAACAATACTTTAACATGTAACCCTCTGATAATTCTATAATAACCACATAAACATGCCATTAAACCCATGTCCACGCTGTCATATCAAAGCTATCATAACCTCATTCATATCACTGACTTTTTTTTTCTTTTCTTGCCTTTGTGTGTTATAGAGCCGCCCCCTACTTACGAGGAAAGCTGCAGTAGCGCCAACTCCAGTTTCAACAGTAGACAGTAGAGAAGAAGCAGGTGATGAAGCATCATGGCCACGCACCACCCACACCTGTTTGTGTCAGAGAGGATGGATGATGACCTCCACCCTACCGGACACCCCAAAGATTTGTTTTCTTTGTCCTTGGATAAGTAAAAAGGGATAATATCTTATATTGAGTATACGTTTTCACCTCGTGTCCCATCAGGTAGCGTCAGACCGAATGGGTGAACATCACTGTGCCTAAACAAAGTCTTTGGATCATCACACTGCATTGAGAATATTCAGTGATCGGACATGTTTGGTTCATGGTGCGGGGTAAAACTAGTTTTGATTTTCTCAAAGAATGTTTGCATCTGTGATGCCTTGGAAATGATGTTGGCCTACTGAAGGCTCATGTCATACTGGCCTTGTTTGTGCACTTGTTATCGTGGTCCAGCGCTGTCCGTTTGTGTCTCCGCTGTCCTCGGCAGCAGCAGGGCAGAGCTGTCCTCATGCCGGATATTTAAAGGAGAACTCATGACCTGATGTTGTGATTCGTCTAGTTCAACTAGTTAAATCCCCAGCGTGTAGGATTCTCTGTGCATCTTAAAGTCCAAATTAAAATGAGTGCAGTCTGTGTGTACTGTAGCGGCGTTGCTATCTGCTACAGTGTCTTTATGATACCACTAGAGGTTGCCAGTCAGATATTGTTTGAATCCTACACATGGAGGCTTTAAAAGACAAACGGTGTCTCAGCAGCATCTCTCAGTTGTGTAACTTGGTACAGAGGTAGCAGTAAAAACAAAAGAATACTGCAGTTCTACAAATAAATCTAGTTATACTAAAATCTGCATTTTTATCTTTTAAAGTAATTTTAAATATTCTTACAGACAAGATAATTTGTTGACAAAATTCATGGAATAGCATGTGGAGTAATCCCTCTTTGGATAGGATGAATTCCCACATAGATATATATAGGCTGCCTCATAACTGGGGTTGTGCTTTGACACCAGTTTTGTATTCAGAGGAACATGTATCTGCAGATCAGGCCCATTTCTCCTGCAGCTGGATATAAGGACACAGAACCGAACAGTCTTTCTCTGCCTTCTTGTGGTCATCACTGGTAAGGCACCTCAGCCCCTCATAAAACTGGAGCTTAACAACATCCACCACCAAACTAAAATACTTCACCAAGTCCCTGCTTCTGTGATGCGCCGGCGTCTGCTGTTTAAATGCCTGTTGATTGGTCAGCAGAACTGACAAATTGAGGTTTGAGATATGTGTTGCTTTTACGATGGGATGCAGGTGTTTGGCATCGTTGTTTCAGTCTCAGTCTGGATGAGATTGGGTGTGTTTTGTTTTCTCTCCTGTTTGTTGCCTTAACTTTCTTTTAGTACATCAGTGAGATGAGAGTCCTCTGAAATGTCAATCAGTGCAGATGATAAACATACATGTGCACGACAGCACTTTGAACAATTTGCATGGATATCTGAGTGCATGTCTATTGTGTGTGTGTGTGTGTGTGCGTGTGTGTGCGTGTGTGTAAAATAGAACTTAATAGTGGATAGTTTCAAACTCAATTTTAAATGACTTTCTCTCTGCCTGTGTAAAAATCTAAAGCACAACTTCTGTCCTGAATGTTTGTGTGACTATTCATGTGTTTGCCTCAAAGTCTATTCTGTGAATTCAGAAGAAAGAAAACCAAATTGCTGCGTTGGCATCTGACTGCAGATCATGTCGCTACACGGTTTCCAGAACTGAGAATTTCCACCAGCAATCTGCTGTTACCGTTGGAAACCTGACAGTCACCCAAACTATGGTATCCCGGCTCTACATTATCGTGAATGCATGCCTTAAACCATCTGGATTCCCGCCTCGTCTCACGTGAGCTTGTGATGGACTTTCTTCTTCTCCGTCGGGATGTGCTCACGCAGCTCCTCCTAGTGCATCTCCTGGACTGTGCTAAGTGCACTTGATGTATACAAATGTAGCTTTTAACATCTGTGAAGGACACTGGACTTTAGACTTCTTTTGAACTATTCTTTTAGAAAATATGTGCAATTCCTCGCGTCTCCATTAACGCTGCAGCTGTAGCAACTCCCTGAAGTCATTTCACGCTGCCTTCATCGACCCTGATTCTGTTTAATTTCATCACCAAAAGGTACTATAGCTTTATGAAGCTCCAATTGTTCTGTGTTTTTTCATTCTTTCCCCCCTCATATATGATGAGTGGCGTCTGGTTTTTGTATTTTTCTACTCGTTAAACTGTTTACAGGTGCAGTATGCAGATACTAATACCAGCACCTCAGCAGTAGATATTTCAACATGCAGTGCAGAATCGATTGTACTGTACAATATAACAATAAAAATGTATGACAAGTTGTTTGTTGTTGGGGACGTGCTTCCAAAACTTAATTTCCTTTTCTTTTAAGAAAAGGTGAGTATTTTAGTGCAGTTAAAAGTGCATTACACAGAATTAATATTAGTTCAGAGTTAAAACCACTGAAATAACATGTAGACACCACTGATGTGGAGCTAGATCTAAGTGTGATGTATTGTTTCTGGAAAATGTGTGCTCAACTGCAGGAATCCTACATTTTCAGTTGTCCTAAACGCTGCACATACAAAAAAGCAGCTGGTTGCAAAACTGACTGAAATCAAACGAACACTGGGGTAAAAATATCTGTTGAAGCTGAGATGATCATCCATTTTCATAGAAACTGCAGTGTTGTATTTTACATCAAAGTGACAGACCGGTTCAGAGAACATTTACCAAAGGATTGAGTGTGTTTACAGTCTAAATATAGGATGTAAAATAGAAGTTAATACATTAGCCCGTTGGGTAAGTTAATGCAACAGTACACAGTATGACAATACACAATATACTATGTTGACATTTCCCAAATGTAAATATTGTGTCTATTAGTAATATGATTTACTGCAGTAATTTGATGTTGTTTTGAAGGTTGACAGGCTTTTCATAATTAGGAAAAAACTAAGGAACCTCACAATAAATTAATTTTTGATTTCTCTCAAGTAATAATCAACTTTCTTCCAGAAACAACTTTTTTCCGATCATTACAGTCAGAAGTTGCCGAAATGCTACGAATGACTTCGGCTATCTCCGTCTATCATGTGATCCGAAGGATTTGTGCAGACTAAGCATTCGATCTGCGCATGCGTGTACTGTCGGCTACATTCCACTCGGCTAATGCTAGCTAAACGCAGATTATAATCCAAATTATAAACAATTGTTCCTACTCTTGCTTTATGTCGACGTTACTGTTTGAGTTTCTTAACTACTTTAATCACCATTTTGATCGTTAAGTCCCATTTGGGACATTGGTCCAAGTTTCTGAAAAACTCCACTTCCCGTCAGCCCTCTGTTTATTGTGTGGAATCAGAAGGTAGCCTTGTGTGCGGGGTGTGTGAAGGTAGACTCATTCCGCTGCACTGGCCGAGTAGCGAGGTGTCTAGCCGGCTGCTGCTTCTGCGCTACATTCGCTCGGGGCTCCGCGCACTCGAGCAACACGTCGAGTCCGGGTCGTGAGTCGTGTGTGATGGGTCGCCGGAACCACTAGCCGCTGAAACTGCGGAGTTAGCCTGCGAGTTCACCATGATGCCCGTAAGTTGTGTTTGTCTAACGTCACCGTGTTTGGGTCAACATGGACTTTTTGGGAGCAGACAGTCAGAGCCGCGGGGGTATGAGCTAACTTCACCTGCTTGAACAAATCTATGGGGTCTTTAGGTTTGTTTAAACTAAGGCTGGGAATAATGACGCTTAACGCATAAAACACAAAGAAAAGTTAATAACTCATTTTCAAATTTGCGAAAAATATAACCCTACATGAGCATTGCACGGTTATGACCTCAGCTGTGATATTTCATGTATTAAACGTGCATGCATCGTGCACATTTCATAACTCTTTGCAAGTCGGTTGGCATTTGCTCGGACTGACATGAACTGTGACCGACAGCTGTATGGCAGACTGGAATTTGAAGGCCTGTGGGTGGAAAAAAAAATGCTTGGCATGAATGTACATTCTGGGTCCAGCATGAAAACACTATCTAGGCAGGGCTTGGAAAGTGTTTGTAGTCGAAACATACTGTCTCGGTTTGCAAACCCAGCTGGGTTGAAGCCCGCAGTGGTCAGGGTGTCTGGCCTGGAGCCGGATTGTTCACTTCACTTCCTCTGTCACGTTTCCTGCTGGCCTCTATTACAGTAATTTGGCTCTGTTTATACACCTGTTGCTCGGACTTGTCATGCTCACATGACTATTTAAATTATTAGAGAGGCTTCAGAAGAGATGGTGACATCATCAGTCAAACCCTGATGTCAGCCAGATGGATTTGGAGGATAAAAACCAAGTGGAATGGTAGAAGTATGACCACAATGATGAGGCTTTATTACCAACATTATCAGTGTGCTCACATTTGGGTTTACCTCCACAATAATTCGCTGCCATAACCTTGTTGAACTCTCCTTAAACCGGTCTGTCATGTTACTGCTGGTTGTTCCTGCCCCATCAGAATTTAGTTATGGTCATATAACCGACTTTTTTCAAATTAATTTGCTTAATGGAAACGTGTGATTTGCTTGGTTTTTTAAAACCAGCAGTCCAAAACCACAGACATACATTTCAGTATGATTTTAAAAAATCAAATTGTCACATTTAATGGTTTATTAGACACAATTTATTTATGGGGTTTATTAGGTTGATTGAGTTGTTAATAAGCGGACTTGGAACATGGAGGTAGTGGCTCCCATAGGCTTTCACCCGTGCAGGAAAGGAGGTGATTAGTGGGGATGATAAGGAAGGAGCCCGACAGGGACTCTGTAACAGACACCCACATATAAGCACCGTATGCATTCCTCTGTCAAGTCACACGTCTGCCACAGTAGCACAGGACACAGTGGGCTTTTGTGGACAAACACATCCTGTAATTGAGGGCAAGATCAGCTGAATAGATAATTGGCTGGAACCAGATTAATCAAATTCTTTCCTTGTTAGTTTGAAGAATCCCAAAAATTATATTTGGAACAGAGGAGGTTTTGGGTGGATGGAAAATCGAATAGATAGGAGAACGTGCAGATAATTCTGAATGCACATAGCATGAATCCTCTACTAGGTAAGTGCAGAAACAGGAATAGAACAGCACTTCTCCTTCAGTCAGAAAGAAATCACCAGTTTTGCATAATAGAAGTGTATGTCCTCATGTTTATTATTGAGACAATACCTGTTGGTTTATTATACAGCTGGTTATTCTGAAATGCTTTTCTGGGTCCTTTCATGAGAAGTAAAAGGGAGAGTAAAGCTTGCTGGAATCTGTAATCAAAGCCGTCTTGAGTCGTTGCACCTGGAAATGAAAAAGGAGAGGACCGATGACAGAGCAGTGCAGTAACTCTGTCATTCATGACCGATCTCGGTGGGAAAGAGACTGAGGTCAGCGTTGGTTGTTCTAACACCTGGTTCCTGCATTAATTATTACTTTCTCAGAACGGAACTGCTTTTAAACGTTGTCCTAGCCTACTTTTAGATCAGTCGTCAATCAGTGAAGTGCACATGTTTCTTTTGAGGTTTTAATGTTTTTCTCGTCTTCCTTTTTAGATGACTTTTGAAGTGTCGAGCAGTGTGACACTGCTGTTTGACTTCTGGGATGTGCATGGGCCTGCAGGTAAGATGCACAGTGTCAAAACAGTATCACTCCCAGCGGGGTTAACTTCTCGGAACCAGTCTATCTGGTTGAAATGTACATTAGCCTTGTGTCAACAGGAATCAGGACAAGTATTAGGATTATTCTACTGGGGAACCGTCATTCCAAGCCAGTGTGCTTGAAAAAGGTGGGGATTCAAACGTTGACCTGGTTTCATGGTAAATATTGAACCAGATTATACACTTCTCAAACCGTTCCCACGACATGGTCATATTCAGTATGAGAACCTGAACAATACAAATAGTTTAAAGGGGAGAAAAATTGGTTATTAGAGTTTTGTGACCAAGCTGCAGTGTTTTCTCATACATTCTGACTGGAATAAGATCCAATTAGATTCTGAAACTTCCTCATGAACATATTTTAGTGGCATGGAGTAGTTTGCAGCCAATCACTGTTGACAATGTTTTCAATACACAATACAATGGACACATGCTTGTATTTACCAGGTATTGGGAGTCTTGCTCTGTACAACAGATTTGGTTTCTTGTTGGCCAACATGGAGGACAGAATGTGCTGATACCAGTAAATTTGTTGCAAAACACTCCAATTGACCAATATATTTATTTTTTTGTGGACTATTCCTTTTAAATGGTAAAACTGTCTCAAGGCAACATAACAGTTTTAGGAAATGCTTAACACAGAAAGTGTATAAGCATGAAATTAAAATGTTGAACTCCTTTTAAGTCATTTAGGGAGAGATGTTGACACTGAGTTCAGCTGTGTGAGCATCATAATAATGTCATGTCAAATGTGAATGTCTTTGTCTCCAGGGATGGTGATGTCAGTGATTGTGGTCTTTCTGCTGACGGTCTTCTACGAGTTGCTCAAAGTGTGGAGGGTGTGGTTGGGACGGAGCTCTCAGCTGGCTCAGACCCAGACTCAGTGCTCGTATGCGGGCCCTCAGTCCTTCCGCGGTGACAACATCTCCGTGCTGGAAAGCAGCCCCTCCCAGTCCTCGCTGACCCCCATAGAGTCACCCCCTCCAAGTCCCAACACTAGAAACAGGTCAGGGTCCTTGTGAATTACAACCATGTCCAAGTCAACGTGTATACAATGTGATTATTTTGTCTTCTCAGAGATTTTAATGCAAATGTAAACAATAGGATGTATTTTGGAAGCAGATCAGATGATAACTAGTGAAATCCTAAACGTCATAAAGATGTGGAAGCCCATTTCTGCCAGTAAAGCCTGCTGCTGCTTGATCTCGTCATTTTGGCTTTCCTCCAGGGCAAATCCAAGTTTTAACAAACTTTCAAAATTTCTGTAAAAATGTTTTCTTGTCATGTCCATTTTTAAAAATCATGACCCAGCCTTTTTCATTTTCTTCTTTTAATGGTGGAGATGGTCTTCCGTGGAAAATTAAACCTGAAATCCTACATGTAAAAGCAGTTCTATTCTTTGTTTTCTCCACTCGTATTGGAGAAAGCAAATGTGGAGAGTTAAATGATCTCAGTGAGTCTTAAAGCTTCATCATTTGGATTTAGCTGCACCATTGCTATTCATTATCATTTTCATTTCACTGCTTTGGGTTGTAGCTGTGTGTGCTCGGCTTTGTGATTATGCACCTCAATATGCTATGTTCCTCCGTTCATACTGAGTTTGGTATTTTCTCACACACTAGATCTATGTGAAACTGAACATTGACCTCTCTGTTAAATGGTCAACTATACATCTAGTGTCATGATGGTGATAGAACCCCAAAACAACATGTAACTTCAAGTTTGAGCAGGTTCATTTGGGAAAAACAGAGATTTTGACATTGAACGCATCGCCAAACTTTAAAAACTCCCGCCCCCTTTGATTCAGACCTCGGTTCACAGCCGCTCCTCCAGAACACCAAATGACTGCTCGATATTGGCAGAGTGAGAGCAATCAGGAAGTAAGCATTGACAGACAGGAAGGCCGTCCAATTAATTTCATTTTTGAATAGACAGGGTTTTTACAGTCCTGCTAAGGCTACAGATGACATTTTTTAAAAACATTTGAAAACAAGTGTTTCTTAATAGAATAACATACTCCACCTTTCAGTAGCTGACTATTCATAACATTTTAAAGGACCAAACTCTTACTAAATTACTGATAAAGTAACGATCTGATGAAGCAATATGTGAAATGCCTTGTTCCCTCTTTTTATCTGCCAGTAAAATAGTGTTTGTACCGGTAACCTGGTGTGCTCTGGCATCATCATAATGATCCTCTCATGCAGACGTAACATACTCAGTGTAACTCATGCATTTCTCTCTTTCCTGTGCAGCTGGTTGCTGCATGGTATCCAGACAGTCCTCCACATGCTGCAGGTGACTCTCGGGTACATGCTGATGCTGTGCGTCATGTCCTACAACACCTGGATCTTCCTCGGGGTCATCATGGGCTCTGTCCTCGGTTATTTCATCTCATTCCCTCTCCTGGGTAAGATCTGATGGTGTGGACAGCTCAACCAGAGGAGGGAGTCCCAGTGTCGGTCTTCTGTCTGTCTGGTTTGTGGCCTCGGGACTCAGTTGTTAAAGGTTCTCCATACGATATTCAGAACTGTTGTAAAAATCAAAGCACTATTTGCTATGCAAAGATACAGTGTGGGAAGTCTACCTGAGCAGAGAACGAAGTCCCTTTCCTCCTTTTGTGTGTTGTGATCCAAGCTTCTCTGCATCTTTACATAGCTGGGTCGACGTGCATGTTAGTGCATGTGCCGCTGTCACTCTGCACTGCGTCCACACAGCTCATAACGGGGTTATCACCCATCCTCTGGTTCTCCCTCAGATAAACACTGGGAAGTGCCGCCATGTTGAGAGCCATGTAGAGGGAATAGATGTGTTCTGAATTTCAAGTTTAGCACCTTTAACTTGAAAATACTTCAACTGGACATACAAATTAAAACATTTGGCTTTGACCGCAGAGACGGTGTGAATGATTTCTTCATTTGATTCTTTTGGGTTAAAGGGACATCATGTTGTGTTTCTGAGGCCAAGTCTTGCTTATCTGACACGGCAGACATCTAAGTGGCTGTTTGCCTTTTTGTTTATGTATCCTTTAATGCAGTGGAATAGTCCACAGCAGAGGTAGAACACAACTCAGAGATGGGACGTCATGCAGAACTGCTTGTGGCTTAATCCAGTTGTTTTCTGTCATTTTAACTTTTCTGGGTCGACCTTGACAAGCTTTTCTAGACCATATTTTACTAAACCATTCAAGGCACTACAGGTGATGAGATTACTCATCATTTAGAGAAAGAAAGCTTTGTTAAGATACTGCTAATAGCTTTAAATTAAGACTTTGAATTTTGAAAGCAACAACAACAAAACTTATTTTTTACAGCGTTTACAGTTTGACTCAAAGCAGACACGCTTGAAGCTTAGATTTACAGTCGCTCATCATAAGACAGGCCTCATACAGGAACTGAATCATATGATTGTAGCTTGTAAAACATCTCTGATGTGTCATCATGTGACTACTTGATCAGTTACTCTCACGTATGGCCTGTGGTTCTGTGGAAATCATTGACACACCACCCACTTAGAAAGAAAAGATCTTTGCAGCTGACTCAGATGTTTTGTGTTCAGGTACGGCTGAACTCCTTTGGAACTGACTTTTTAAACTAGTTTTACAAATTAAAACCTATTAAAATACGTCTTATCACTGGAGGTGCTTTTGTTGTTAAATATCAACAGTTTTAATGGTCAACATAATTCAAGTTGATGGTGTGTGTGTGTGTTGGTCCTCCAGTGAAAGTAATAGGCCTTCGATATGTGCCTTGGATACAGAGAAGGAAGAATGTCAACCCTTTTTTCAGCGTTTAACATGACTGCAGCTGGTCTGATGACTGCAGCTGGTACAGACGTGAAACTCAAACTATTGAGATGTTGATGTGGTCACATTTTTACAGATTCAACATTTCCCATCATTTCCTGATGATGAAACTGATGTAATTTGATATTAACTGTAATAAAAATTAAGATGCAAAATTATGTTTTTTGTGCTTAATTTGTTTTTTTATTTGCCTGCAGTTTTCCTTGTGTCTTTCCATAGTTAAACTCCACTTAGGTACCCCCGTGCACTCTGTATATACCACACGTTTAAGTATGTTGGTTTATCCAGGCAGAGTTTCCTCCCCTGTTGCTTTGACAAAGGGTTCTCCTTCTGTGTCCTTTTTTGTTTTTAGTTTGGAACAATATCCAAAAGTAACTTGTATCTCCATGTTTCATATTATCAAGAAAAACAAAACAGAACGCGCCCCGTCTCCCTTCTGAGTTTTGGAGAATGAAAGGAATTCCAGGAATTAAAAGTTAATATTTATAGTTTATCAAACCTTAGAACACCTGTGTCATCAGTGTCATGATTTACAGTGACACAACTCTATTATTTTAATTTTTTAACACAGATAAGGTAATAAAACTCAAATTAAAATGATCACACTCAGATTTACAGTTTGAATTGAATGAGAAGAGATTGGTTTCAAATAGATCACTGTCATGTTTGATTCAATTTACTTTACAGGAAGTTGAAAAACAGTATCGGTGATATTTGGGGACACGGAAGTTAACATTAAGAATCTTCATAATCACAAAGATAACAAATTCATCAAAATCCTGCAGGTTAATGTGCCATTGTTTACTGTATCATCTACACTCACATGCAAACTGACAAGAACCAGTGGATTTTGGTTGTTTTGTTGACGTTGATCACAGTGGAAGTGCAACTCATTCCTGACAGATTGTACTAAACGCTAGTATTGAAACATAAAGGCCACTTGTGAATACAGGAAAAGCTTTTAAAAGTCAACGGACTACATGAGAATATTACATTTTACAAAAATAGATACCGCTATTTAAAAAAATGCAGTTGGAAAAAAAGAAATCCCCATGCAACATCTAAAGGATGGTTGCAGCACCCCCTGCTGCCCATGTAGAGGCTGTGCCCATTAAAGCTGTAACATAATAACTTAGATGTAGCTGTTGTTTAGAGTTCCTTCCTTATTTTGTACGTTTAAAAAGTGGATCCCAACTTTAAAATCCCTGATCCTTGTAATGGACCCTCAACCTGTTAACATAGCATAGAGGAGCAGATGTCACACACTAAATGATGAAGAAACTTTGCAATGAAATTCACTGAGCTGCATAGAAAGGAACCAATCACCAAAGAAAAAAGTTGAGGGGCGGGGCCGGGAGTTGGTTTCAGTGTGCAATATTAACAACAACACACTTTAAACCAAACCTTTAAATACAATCCTTACTCATTCCACGTCTCTCCCATTACATGTGATGCACACCTTTCTCTCCGAGCCTTTCCACAGTTTTAGAGTCATGTTCGCAGGATCGTCTTCCTACGCTAAAACCACTTCCACTTCTACTGGCTCCATAAGTTTGTCCTCTCCGCTCAGACCGTTTGTGATTGGCTGAGGCTCGACTTCATCCAGCCCCTCATTGGTCGGTGACTGGAAGCCACTGTCGTTATGCGAGCTGGAGTCTGTAGCTAATGGTGGAGATGGTGACGACTCGCCTGATTCTGCTGCAGAGACCTCCGCAATCCGTTCACTGTCATCTTCCTGCACCACTACCTCTATTTCCTCGATGGCTGCTTCCTCCTGCGGCTCCTTATCAGCTTCCTGCTTCTCGCTTCCTTCCGGCTGTGGGAGAATTGTCTGCGGGGGCGCCTTGTCTGGCGGAGATTTCCTGGGGACGGCCTCCACCATGGTGGTGACATGTGTCACATCCTCCTCCACCCCGTCCTCCATGGTGATGGTGCCCGTGGTTGGCTCCGTCCTGGTGGTCGTGTCGCTCTGACTCTCCTCGGTCACCGGAAGCGCCAACTCCACCAGAGGATTAATCAGGCCTCTTATTTCAGTCACGCTGTCAGGAGACTTGGGTTCCTCCGAGGGGCTGAGGTCCTCCTCATCCTCTCCTCGGTCCTCCTCTGTGCCCTCATACATCTCAGCATCCTCCTCGGGGATGAGGTCCACACCTGGGACCTCCAGGCAGGACTCAAATGGCAGAGGCAACCCGTCCAGCTGGATCATGGACACCACCTGTTTGCGTCTGCTCCCAGAACCCCCTCCTCCAACTTCGCCACCGCCGACGGAGTCCTCCAGCTCGTCGCCTCCAAATTTAGCAGCCCAGTCCACCTGAGGGGTTTCCCCGAGCAGGTGCAGGTTGGGGTCGCTGTTGGTCAGAATGATGCTGTCCCTGTAGAGATTGTGTCTCCTCTGGACAGCTGCCTCCTTCACAGCTGGACCGCGAGAGAAAACAAGAAAATCAGTGTGAACAACGAAGTGAGATCATTTCATTAAATATAATTACCACTACTATTTCCATGGCAACAATACTCGTGTCCCTCACCCATCATTATGTCCTTGGAGACGGACTGCAGCACCACCTCCTCGAACATATTCTCCACCAACAGGAAACGGGAGAAGTCCTCGAAGATTAGCTCTTTGAAGCGAGGCAGCTCCTGGGGAAGGAGGAGGTAGAGATGAGCTTCAACACTTATTTTGTGGGTTAAACATTTTTTTAAAGGCAAAAGCCTCTGTAATGCAATTCAAAGAGAGATGTTGTGCATGCTACTCACAGGGGAGCAGGATGTTGAGAGCTGCTGCAGCATGTATGGGATGATGATCTGCAGCAGAGCCTCTCTGAAGAACTTCTTGCGCACCGTGCTGCTATCATAATCGTATTTCTGACAGGGAAAGACCAGAAACACAACTCAGCGACTCACAATGGCTTTTCTACTCACATCACTAACCATTAGTTTTCCTGTTCTACCTTGAGAACCCTGTCCTGGCATCGCTGGATGGTCTTGCACAGGTCATCTTCTCCCTGGGTCTCTAAAGACTGGTTGAGCAGCTGCTCGAATGTGTAAACCGCATCGTCCATTTGCTGTCAGAAGAAACAAACGTGTAAGTTATACACCAGCAGAAAGAAAAGCAATGTCATACACCTTTTTGTCCAGCAGGTGTAAGTAGAGCCTTCACCACAGGCAGCATGGGATACACGTTCTCTTACCAGGAACTAAGGAGGGTTTTCCGGCCTCCTCACATGGCTTTAAAGCATGCTGATCATTCGTATCATATCAGAGAAAAACCTGCTGCTGCAGCACCTCACCTCCCTCATGAGGATCTGAGCCCTGCTGACGAACACCGAGGGGCTGGCCACATCGAACCTCTGCTGCAGCCCCTCCAGATTCAGCTGCTCCACCATCTCATAGCAGCTCTGCATCTTCACGGGGTGGAAGGCGAGCATGGACAGTCTCTCCATGTGCTGAGGGGGCAGACGGAGAGATCAAGGTGGTACGAGCATCATGAGAGGAGAATCATATAAACTAGTTGTTCAGGCTCCCGACTTCTACTTAAAGAGAAGCACTAATGTAACTAATCATTTTATTATGACCAAAAGAGATGTCAGATTAATATGAACCGCACCTAAACACCCACCTTCAGTGAATTCATGCACAGAAATCTATATTTGCAGTCAGTAAAATCTGACTTACGTCTCCCAGTTTGTCTTTGCCCCCTCCGTTCAGCGAGTTCTTGCTGATCTCCACCATCTCCCTGAAGAAGACGTCCCTGACCTCGGAGAAGCCTCGGCTGGTGGGCTCCATCAAGGCCTCCAGGATGGAGCTGATGTAAGGCTGGATGTTTGACCGCAGGAGTTCCTCCGCCTTGGGCAACACCAGAGCTGCAGCGACACGCAGAGGATGGGAGAAAAAGAGCACGTTCACGGTTAGCAGCTGCAGCTTGTAAACACACCACAGTCTGTCAACGCTTCAGGAAAACTCTGCAAATAATTCATCACGATACGCAGCATTTGGTTCCTGAAATGGTTGGCATGTCTGACATTCAAGCAAACACACATCAATGGAACCCAACTCTCAAACAGGCCTACACCCAACTGCTGGAAAATATAACCTGCACTAATTAACATTCACAGCTAGGATTACACCTCTCACACCTCTGCATTCCCCTCATGTTACGTGAACCGGCATCGTTTTTGTACATCTGTGGGATCAAGTCAGAAACGACCCACAAAGTTCAGGTGATGGAATGCGGTTCTGCCACTTCAGCTGAGTAGCAAACAGTACACATCATGCATGTGAGCAGCCGGTGCCAAGTTGACGTCTGAATAGAAAGGCTGACAGGCTAAACGCTAACAGGGTGGATGCTCTGGTGGAGTGGAGACCAGCTGATCAAACAGAAGGAGCAAACCGACGGAGGAAAACAACAGACTTAAGAGTCGGGAGGAGAACGAGAGCTGGAAGATGAGAGATATGAAGGGAGGTTTGGTTACAGAGGAAATGTCCAAACTAAGCTCGTTGGAATCCTGAGCAGCTATTCGGTGACCAAGCTGTGCCAGTGACAACAGAACCGGAGAAAACAGAAGGCATTATGGGTGAACAGTGAAGTGTGCACTAATTCATTTTGCAAAACATGTTGGATATAAGTAGGTCATTGAGGAGGAATCCAATTAACAGTAGATCAAAAAATGCCATCAAAGGTCAAACATGGAATATTGATTTGGGTTTGTCAATATTTCTTCTGCTCTGTTTTTATTCTGTATTTCCTTCTTTCTTCACCACTGTACAGATATTTTTACTTGATTCAATAAAACCACATTGTGCTGTTCCTCTCTTACTCCTACAGATATCTACTGCTGTGATACTTTAGATTAATGTCAGTGTTTGAGTTGTTTTTATACAGTGTGATTCATTTTGACCGTCTCACGCAGATCTTTGGTCACCTCGCATCTTGCTGCTGACGTGTTCTTTGGACGTGATGATCTGGTCCATGTCGGTTCGCAGTCTGGCGTCCAGTGGAGCTCTCTGGGCCTCACAGGCTTCGACCAGGGCTTCATACTGACTGCTGGTCTGAGACAACACCTGCTTGTAGATAGCATCAGAGATCTGGAGGAGAGAGTGTGTTCAATAATCACATCATTGATTGGCCGGCGTGTCCGCAGTGCAGCAAACAGCTTGATTGGAACTCACCAACATCCAATGCCGCTGCCTCTGCTGCATCTTCCTCCTCAGACGAGGTGCAATGATGCTCCTCAGCTCTGGGTGGAGGGTCTCCATCACTATATTAGCAAGAATCTGCACACACGGGACATTTACTTTTATTAGCTGATATTTTTTATGAGTAAACATTGAAATGAAAGAGTTTCCTAGCATAAGGTTATAATAAATCTGACTGAATTGGACTGGATTGATTTCTGCCTAATGGTCCTCATAGTTCATACTGTGAGCAGTAAGGTCAGTCCCGCCTTTTCACCATTTATAGTTATGGTTACTATGGCAATGGGCCAACTGGGGACTTTTCACATTAGAGGTGCAGTCAAAAATAACAACCCCTACCCTCTCCACCCAAAGAAAAACAAAAATAAACCTTAAAAAAGAGCAGTCTCTCTTTCCACGGGGGTTACATGGATACAGTGGGGCGATTGATACACAGCTGGATACAGAGGCAGGAAAACACACACACACACGGTCAGCACCTCCATGAGGTTTTAACTAAGTTACAATAATATTAAGTGAAACATGTTGTTGCTTAGTAATTGTTGCCTGATACAAAAAAAAAAAACAGCAAGGTGTATTGTAGTTTGGAAGTACTAAATTAACTGTTTACTAAATGATTGTGTCTTTGGTGAGACTTGCAGTATCTTGTTCTCCTGATACTTCAATGTAGTGTGTGCCATGTTTAACATCTGGATACCATCACAATTGTATAGAATAATTATTAATTTGGTCAATTAATTGCATTTTTAATAATGTATGTGACGACCCCTCCTATCCAGTAGGGTCTGTGTTCCTTTTCCTTGTCTTGAGCCTGATGTGGCTCCAGGTATAAAAAAAAAAAAAATAGACTATTATTTCCTTTATATTAATAAGTGCATCCTTTAATGCCCACATGTATATTTTGTTTTCCCGATAAATGTTTTTTTAAAGGTAAAATTGTTGAAATAGTGCAGACAGCTGTAGTTACTCTGCTCTCCGTCCATTCTGACACGTCAATAAAGGTGTGGTTGATCCAATTAATCTGGTCCCATCCTGTTTAGTGTGTCCCAGCCTGAGCAGCATGCACAACACCAGGGCCCGCCCCTAACCCACCTAAATGGAACGGGGCCGTAATTAATGTCATTAATTGCACCTGTGTTCAGCCTGTCAGAACGACTGAGGGCCTATTTAAAGCAGCGTTCTTACAGTTTCTGGCTTTTTAAACCTCCCAGTGGGTCCATTACGCTGCTATTTAAAAAGCTCTGCTTCAAACACTTCTATGATACCTCCACATTTGCTAATAACTGTGTCTTGTTTATCTGTTGGTTGTTTCACCTCAAACAACCCTTTTAACTAGAACTAGTTGCTGGTGTTTTTCTGTCTTCCTGCCCTTCACAACCACATCGCTAAGGTAAGTGTTGGCTAACGCTACTTGTGCTATCCGATGGTGTGTTGACAGTCTACTGTATGTTAAGTTGGTGTTTGTTTTATCACTCAACAGTGAGGCTAAATGGCCTTTTTCACAGCAGCCGGTTTGACCTGTCATAGTAAGAAAAGCTCAGGTGTTGTTTAATAAGATGAATGTATGTGACCATGGGGATTTTCTCCATGTCAAAATGTCAAATGTCAAGTTTCGTGTCTTGTTATTGTCAACTGGCTGTATTTCTGCTCTCATATTGTTACATTTTAACGTTGTCCTTCTATTTACATTGGTAGTGAATGCGATTTCGGCTTATTTCTTAAAGTGACACAGCTTTTACCCACTGTGACTGCAATGCTGTTATTGTGTGTCGGCCATCTTTATGGGTGTGGGTGCCAGAGGTGGGTACAAAGTGGGAAAGGAAGACTGGTGGGATCCCATCGCAAGATGGTCTCTAGATCATTATTATTGTTTCGTTATTGTATTTTGTTGCATTCTGATGCCTTCAGAGTGTGTTAAATATTCTGAATGTATTGGATCGATGTTTTTTGTTTAGGTCGTTTCCTCTTTGCTCAATGCAAACCCCGGTTGTAGCTAAATATTGTTAACTGGCTTTAGGAATGTTTACATGATTGTAGTCTTTTTATTGTGACGTCTTGTTTTCCTAACAGTTACATTTTAAAGAGTAGAGCACTAGTTCTGTGGATTTGCCTGCAGGATTCATGAAACTCACAACTATGTACAGTTCTGTTGCTCATCTGCAGTTTATTTCCCCTTCTGTATTCGCATGATAGATAAAAAAAAATCCACAGGAATGTCTGAAAGGGAGAGAGGCTGGAAAATGGGGAAAACCCTCGTCCTGTGTTGCCTGAAATCTTTATCTGCTGCAGTTCAAAATGCCTCTTTTTTACTGGTCAGGAAACGAGAGAAATCTGGATACAGTCAGGAAACGTGTTAACGAATGAAGAAAAAGTGAACACACAGAGCGACTATGAAGCACCAGCAGGAGACTGAAAGAGACTCATTCAGACGGGAAACCCCAAGTGTGTGTGTGTGTGTGTGTTGCTGGTTTGTTGAAGGGTGGAGTCGTTTTGTTGACGGTCTTTTTGAAGGTCTTGTGTAGGTGCACTCTTGTGGTGTGAAGGCAGGGTGTGTGTGTTCATGAAGTGGATGGAGTGTTTTCCTCTCTAGAAAGCAGCCCTGCGTCTTTTTTTTCTTCCTCGTCGTCATCCATCATTGCGGCCTCTCAAAGGGTTGAACTGACCCTGAACTTTGGACACGTACTGTTTGTTAAATGTTCCTGAAAGTTGGTGGTTCCTTCAGAGAACCTGCAGATAGGGCTGAAACTCCCAAAATGAGTTTAAAACCTATGATGCATTCAAGTGCTTCTTATCAACTCATAATGTCACATCTTTTCCAAGTGTTTCATAGATACTGTGCCAGTGGGGAAACCAGTTGCTGAGTGAAAGGCTAAGCCCCGCCCCTTCTGGTGTGCCCCATGGGACTTTATTTCGGTAAAAATATGTACAGCAGTCAATGACAAGAGATAAATGTGTTTTTGACCCTGTATGAAATATGACATGAGAAATTATTAGACTTCATAGGATCCAACCTCTGGGCTGGGTCACAGCTGTACTGTGATCTGAGATCCTGACCTGTGGGGGCGCTCCACACATCATTTCCCAGGTCCCGTAGTGTCCCTTGGCTTGTCTGTGAAGTCTCACGGAGTCAGTGAAGGCTGGCGTCTCAACGGGGCGGTCCTCTGCTAGACCTGTTGGGGGCAGAGCAGAGCAGAGCAGATGCTTGGTGACCTTACAGAAAGAGGAGACCCCCTTCTCCCCTCCTTTAAAAGCAGATGCCGTTGGCTGTAATAAAGTATCTTTATAGCAAAATTGTGGGATGTTTTTTTTTGAGTTGCGAGACCAATTGAAATGTTTTCTTGGTGTGAGATGAACGAATGTGTGGACATTTTGTTGGTTTCATAGATTCCCACACTAACAATGGTTTCCATAACATGCGAGTCATTTGTGTAGGAGCTCTGAGAGTCTACTTTTAGCCAGATTTCTGTGAGTTACTGGAGAGCAGGACAACACAACCCTCTTGTCGCACACGCGGTTGTGTCATCCCTAAAAACAGGAAGATGTTGGCTTGTTGGAGGACAGCTTTCATGTGGTTGCCCTGGTTACTGCCCCTCCCAGGCGACAGGACAATAGCAGCAGCTCGGCAACATGTGTGTTTTTAGGAAGTTGGTTCTCATCACATGGTCGCGTTTAAGGGATGAAAATACAGCTGCCTCTCTGAAGGCCACAGCACCGAGGGTCAGTTCGTGCTGAAAGTCATTCCTCCCTCACATCAGAGTATAAACAGGTGCACGGAATAAAACATCCCTTTAATTAGCCATTTATCCTTCAGGGCAGTTCTCCCTTAAAATAAAAGTGACTACCGGTAATACTGCATTTACTCACGTGGCAACAACATGTGTAATGAAAGGATAGTTTTATTGAGGCTGACCCAGCCTAATTGAAATGATGTTTACCATCATTCATGATGGTCAATAATATCACACAACTTTAACAATGGCAGCAATCATTTTTAAAAAGCTTACCCATCAGCTTTTCACTGGGCCGAAACCGGACTATACAAAGTCCACTGAAGTGTTTCCAGCCTGCAGTGGTGGAAGAAATATTTAGACCCCTTTCTTTATTATATTCAGCTTTAGCTCAGTGATAATGGTTTTCTAGTGACCAGCCCAAAAACAACCCATTAGCATAACATCAGGCTAATGTTTATGACGTCATGGCAACAAACGGATCCTTAAATCCACTAGTCTTGTCTGATTCCTCATGAAGTCCCAACAAATGTACACAAATCCAGTTTCCTATACTCCATAATAAAAAGATGGTTGGTTTGCCAACAGAATGAGTGACGATGGGGTTTTTTTTTGTTATGTCTCAAGGAGTTTTGTCTGTGACTCAGAGGAGGCTGACAAAGACAGGAAGTGACCAAGGAGTGAGGAGGGGGGGGAACGGCAGAGCCAGACAGGAAGCTGTCTCTGCTTACAGCTCGCTGACTTTGCCGATGGGCTGAGCAAGTTTTTACGAGAATTCCCTGGATAGTAAGACTAGAGGCACAGTGGAGAAATCACGACGCAGACAGCTGCCACGTTGGCAGGTGACCAGCCTTCATTTGGAGGTCAAATGCAGTGAAAAGTGTGAGAGGGACGCAGCAGCAGCCTGGCTCATGGTTTACCATCCTTCACCAGACACTTCCAGACCCACAACTACTAATGTGCACGTCAAAAACAGCCACAACATGGCCTTTTAAAGTGTTATTGACCAAGCAGTTAACCAACCACATTTCCCCATGAACATAATTTATTTGGATGGTTTTACACGGCTGAATCTTAAGGGCATTTTACTTTTACTGCAAAGTGATCCAGTTATTGTTGTATGTACGTCCATGGTTACACAGTTATAAGGGACTGCTAATGGCTCATTCGGCTTACTTTTAATGGTGCCACTTGCAAAAATGTAAACAAATGTAGGCAAAATAAATTTGTCTCATGCTGTAGTACATAGCTTACTAACTGACCACATAGCAAGTAACGTTATACTTCCTGTTTATATCTTACAAAGGTAAGAATAGCATCAGGAACTTGCTCTCTAACTCTTTATGTTTTTACTCATGTTGGTTCTCCAGCTCCACTGTAATAGGAACATGCATGTTGAGGAGCTGAGTGGGTGATGATGGACTGCTGACCTACTGTAGTTCAAAATCACATAAATAGCAAAGTATTATTAGCCTTTCTTATATCAGAGTACTGGTACTGGTCTGTTCCCTGGTGGCTGGGAACCTGGTTCAGTCACGCTGTTTGCCGTTTGGTTTTCAAGAATAAATCAGGGCTTTTAGGGCCGGAGCACTCGTGTGAAATACCTGAAAGTGAAGTCTTGTACATTCTCAGCTTGTTGCTCGCTTGAAAAGAAATGTCTCCTTGTAGCCAGGACCCGTAAACCGCTACACATTCTCCTATGCCTGAACCAAACTAGATCAAGGAGCAGATTAGAGTTTCTCTACACTGTGTGTGTGTGTGTGTGTAAACTCTGTATAAATAGAACATGTGGCAGCACTTACCACCGTCTCTTTATGTGAGGCATTTCCCTCCCTGCCTCCTTGCACACCACGCTCTGGTTGGTGGGATTTGAGCAGCGACCGTGGGTGAGTTCCCAGGCCCTCACATCGACAAATGGGCGTGCGTGTTTGCTCCCAGTTAAATGTATTTGACATTTTAAAAAGCCATAAAGCATTTGAATGTCAAATAATGTCTGATTAGACGTCGGCTTCAGGCCACCTGCCTTCACATGATCGAAGGCGATTTGAAACACGGTCACGCCGCTGCTGCTCCCTCCGACACGCATGAGTAGGATTTCCCCATATGGTGCGACCCTATGGAAGCAGCCAAACCCGCGGTATGAAACGCACCATCAACCGCAGACTTCACAAACCCATTACTGGAGACCGTCGCCTCCAGCAGCTGAGTGAATGCTGGATACCCTGTATAGCTTCATGCTGTATGTTGGTGTGTATTTATATTGTCTGGGAATTACACAACAGAGTACCTGCATTTCAACATTTTTAATCATGTCAACCAGCACACTGCAGGCCACAAACCTGGCTGGAAATCCGTTCCTCATCCAGAGCAATGAGGTTTGTGGATCAGAGGGCTGGTGGCTGGTTTGAAAGGCTGTGGGGGTGGAAACCCGTCTGTGATTGATGGCTCTCTAGTGGCCCAGCAGCAGCTATCTGACTATTAATGCAACATCTGCTTGCTGGACAGCTGCACAATCCTGACGATATTGATTATTATAATCATTTAAACTCTTGATTGTTTTCTTCATCAATTCATTAATCATACATTAATCTGGAGCCGATCCCAGCTGTCATTGGGCGAAGGCAGGGTACACCCTGGACAGGACGCCAGTCTATCACAGGGCCGACATGTAGAGACAAACAACCATTCACACTCACATTCACACCTACGGGCAATTTAGAGCAAACTCCACACAGAAGGAACCCGGGCCGACCCGGGAATCGAACCCAGGACCCTCTTGCTGTGAGGCGAGAGTGCTACCCACTACACCACCGTGCAGCCCAGAGCCAAAGATGATGTCCTCAAATTGCTTGACCCACAGTTCAAAAGGAAAACATGATCAATGATATAAAACCAAAAGGAACAAATCCTCTCATTTAAGAAGCTGCAACTAACAAACCTTTGTCAATTTTCATTAAATAAATAAAATGTGCAACTGAAGACGAGGGCCATTAGAAATGGACAAAACCCTTCCGATAGTCCTGTTTACTTGGGTCACAAGTTGACTTTATGGAAAACAGTGTACCTACTGTACCAATTTTCATCATTGCAACACATATAATTTACATATACTGACCAGGTTTATTATAGATGTAGGGACATGGTGAATCTGAGCAGCCAGACCAGTCTTTTTAACGACGTCTTCTGAAGCATAATCAACTGTTAGCTGTAAAGTTATTACCCAAACTGTCTGCAGACAGACACATCATGGTTGAACTCTAACCCTGTTCAACATTCACGTCGGCGCGTTGATCAATCAGCTTGGTGCCGTGCTGAATCCTGCGATGAGGTCACCTCCCCTGTTATCTGAGCTTATCAACAGCATGCTTTGCAAATCATCCTGTTAAGGTGATGCAAAGCAGCAGCCGATCATTTACTGGAGAGTTATTGAGGATAAACCAACAAGAGCTTTCGTAGATTCAAATAGATCTTCAGTGGAACGTTTAACTTGTGGTTTTCACTTATCGACGCCTGCTGAATGGTGTCAGTGTTCAGCTGAAGAACTGCTTTGCATGAAGCTTCTGTGCTCCGAGAGACTCATTCTTCATGGCTACTACATGCCATGACTGATACGCACTATACATGTATTAGATGCCATACAAATGGATAGAAACAACTGGTTATAAAAAGTGTTAATTTCAACCATTTCAAATCTGCTCTGTTGGAAATGGCAGCATGAACAGTGAGTGTGAGTAAATTAATTAAAGGCTGTAAAACCATGCATCACCCCCAGGAAAAGTCTTTTACGGGTTCTGGTTTCCCTCCAAACACCAACATGACAGAGGTGAGACTGGGCGTGTAACCACAGGCCAAACACATAAATGCCAATTCATACAATCAGCCACGGTGATAGCAAAACAGCAACACACTGTTCCTTCCAACGTATCGGTGGAGCCCAGCCTCACAGCAGGAATGTCAGCAGGGACTCTGGCGTTTACAGAGCATGCCTCGACAGGTAGTGTTGGAAGTAACGGGTGAGCTCGACTGGTTACAGACAAGAGGCTGAGTTTTGTTTTACAGTCGGAACATGTGTGCACTAAAGTTGGTGTTGACCAAACCTTTCTTCAGCTGCAGAAAGGAACAGAAGCCCCAGTTTTGGGCTCCTCTAAGTTGGACTGGAGGGTTTTGAAACTAAAAGCGATGACAGATAGCTGCTAGCATTCACATGTGTGGTTAAGGATAGCACTTTGAATTCATGCAACTCAGTTGGCATGATGGTTGGCTGAGTGCAAACAAGGTGGAATCAGGTTGAACGACTTTGTGAGCCCGGCACTCGGAACGCTAGTGCGCTGTTTAATTTGACACGAGTGAAGTTGAGTGCAGGATTGTTAGACTTTAACTTACAGGGGAGGAATTGAGACAAACTGTAGCATTGCTTGTGTCTTTCTGTAGGCGCTGAGCGACTTCATGGTTACAGTGACGTGAGGAAGAACAAGCAACATTTAGGTTTCATATGATGGAAGCTGTTGAAGCCTTGAAGCTCAAATAACGACATTATAATCGTGTGTGCATGCCCAGAGCTGTGTACTATAAAACCACATACTTGTGTGCTGGGAAATTAGGGTCAACTGAGGTAATAGTCTTGTCTTTGTGGATCAAAGCTTCCACGTATTAAAGGCTATGGATGTTAGCACTGAGCACAACATTTTAGTTAGCGGTATACCCAAAAGTTAAATAGTTTCCTGTTAATGTATTGTCATACTGCCATGTGTGTGGTAGGTCTCACATGTTTTGTGTATGAAAACTAAGTATTTACGATGCCGACTTTTTAGAAGTCTGAAGAAGAGGTTTTTGCTTGAAACATTACTGCAAATAAATCCTTAAACTGGAGCTTTTTGGTGTTTTAATCCTGCTAGATATTACTTATATTAAGGCAATCAATTTTTGAATGACATGTTTTCTGAATATTTCAAAATGCAAATAAAGCATGATCTATTTTAGTGAATTTAGGAGGAATCTACGGATGCAAATCTATAGTGTAGTAAGATAAGCTTGCCTGACATCAACAAATATTTCATATTTCTCATGGTCATGAGTTCATAATTTGTGTGAGAGCTTTTATCAGTAATCGTCTTGATCTACAGTCTGTTGACACCACCTGCCCCTGAAGTCAGCAGGATCCCAACAAGCTCCAACACGTTCACTGCAGCCGCCTTTTGTTGATCCACAATCTCCGTAGTTTTGTTTTTATCTTTACTTCCCCGAGGTTCCCCTTCATTCTGATCCTCTCCGTCACAGGTCTAAATAAAGTGCGCTGACTGTGAGACGGCACGCATGCATGCAAGCACACAGCCACAGAAATGAACTTAACTTTCCTCAAAGGAAAGCACAGATCCGTTTAAATTGACCTGCCAATTAAAACTTGTGTATAATTTGCATCAAAATGCCATGTGGCACAAATGGCTTGGAAGCAGCCAATCATTTTATAGCCCTTTAGATTTCCCTAATGAAGCCCAAAAGTGTCATTCAAGGTCATCTTGTCAAGAGATGTAAGTAGTATGACATGACAAAGAAATGTAAAACATTGCACATCCTCCGGCATGTCTCCGGCTTCTGTATCTCAAGAATATCACATGACTCACCATCACAAAAACAAATCTGAATAATAATGCTTAATCAAGAGCAGTTCTCCACCCCGACAAAATAAACATCCTCTCATTCAAATTCAAAACACACTGCGCCATCCTTCAAAATACAAACGAAAGCCGCCCTCAAATACTGGCGCCCAAACAAATAAAGGTGGGTGAAAAGTCCTGAACAATAAAAAGGGGAAAGCAGCTTCTCATTACCACTACATTCTTCAAGCTTGTTGTAATGTTTATCAGTTCTTTGGACATAGTTTGTTGCATTTCCCTCTGGGGAGTTGCTGCATCTCCCATTTAAAAGGTATTTTTTTATATTTAAAGTTGTATTTCTTTTGCAAAACACCCCAATCCTGGAAGAAGCCTTTCAATGAGCCGGCCTATCACTAATGATATATTATAATGCCTTTATGGTTAAAGCAGAGTCTGCTTTGTTGTTTCATGATGTCTGGATATAAACATTACTAATGTAAATGGTTCACATTAGAAGGAATTGTAACTATTTTATTAATCAAGTTACGATCATTTAAAACTGAAAAAAAGCTTAAATCTGAGAAAAGTTAACTTTTTTTGTTTTGCTGATTGACATAGAGAGATGCACATTAACAGCTTATTTAAAGATGGTAACTTTCTCACTAAATATGACCAACTATAAAACATGAGAAACATAGAAATGAGGGTGTCCTCAGCTGAATAAATAAAATCCCCTGCCTGCTATTTAAGCGATGCAGACTTGGAGCTCTGATCCAAAGGCAACATGTCACACTGTCACAAAGACGAATAACAAAAAACAAATACCCATCATTCCTGCAGCGTCTCATTCACAACAACCAGCTCAGTCAGATGGCATGTGAAGGAAACACACACACACACACACACACACACACAGTTTCGTCTGAACCGCCCACAATAAATCCAACGGACGACAGACGTGATCATCTCCTACTCTCATCAACAGTTTCCCGTTAACTTAGCCCCGCCAGGCTTCTTTGTCGTGACGTGTTGCTTGCAGCAGTAGAAGTGATGACTCATTGTGTGTCGTGTTACCGTTGTTGGTGTGTCGGACGCAGTCCTGCAGCACGGCGTGCCACTTCTTCTGCTCCTTCTCTGTCATCACACAGAAGTAGTGGTGGCGGGCGTACGGGTGCCACAGGATGAGCGGGAACTGAGTCGCACACTTGATGAACGGATGGCTGCCCACTTTGGCCTTGATGCCTACAACGGGTCACATGACAGGGATGAGACGCTTCAGGTGCAAACAGATATATATTATAATAACTGATTAAAACACCTGCTTTGGGGATTTAATGTAAATATCAGTTTTGTGACCATTTTCAGTGTTGATATGACCTCATTATGCAATAACCATCAATAATACTTTTTAATACCAGTCAAAAAATCAACTAATGTAGAAGTAAAACAAGTGTAGAGACTATACTATATATCATTTTCGATATGTTTTGTTATATTCACAGTATATATAGTATATATATTTGAATAATTTTCCTACCTGGCAGGCTGGTATTAATCAGCTCCATGTATTCCTCCATTGAGGTCAAGGCCTTGTACCCGGCACAGTTGATGGTTAATTTAGGGTGAAGACCCCGATCGTGTGCCTGTTGGAGGGAAAAAACAAGCCAAGCTGCTTTTCACACAAGTGCCCAAATCAGTGAATCAGACAGCTGTTTAGTGGAATAAGAAGACTCACTGTTTTGCTCTCGAAGAGGCTGATGGTGTAGCTGTTTGGTACCGACACAAAGCGGTTCCTCCACTTGTGATTCTCCTCCAGATACTGAAACAGACTCCCTGAGAAGATGGACCGGCCAGCCAGAGGGTCCTAAAACAATCAGACACATTACCATTAAAGCACATATATTTTGTATTAATTGAGCTCTTTCATCAAAATGTGGGTTTAGTAACTCCCTTAACTATGCAAGACACCTGAGTCATGAGTTGGTATTTACAAATGGGCTTGGTGATTTCTTTTCTTTAGTGTTTACACAAGGATTCACACCTCCCCACTTTGTTTCCAGGTTTCCTGTTTTAGTTAAGTTAATACTGTGAGTGAGAAGGCTCGGCGTGGAAGGAGGGAACCAACGGGACAGACGTGAGAAGCAATGTTGAAACATAGAGAAGTGTTTGTGTTGGAGAACAGCTTCGCTGCTGTTTGTTTGCTGGATACAGTTAAATGACTGTGTCGGTAAATTTTGCGTGCATGAGTGACGTGGTTACTTGTGTTTATGTAGAGGGCAGGAAGAAAGTGATGGTCCTTCATAACAAACAGGATGATGTTGCCAATAATAGCTTTGGTGTTTCTGTTTTGTTTGTTTTATTTACTAAATATATCTAGATTCTTTACAAGGATGCAATCCCTGTTTCATTTAGATTTTACTGTGGCACAATGATCTCCACTGATCAGCTCAAGCCTTCCAGTAAAAAAAATAATGAGTGCATAATCATAATGCATCCTCTTCAGTTAGTCGAAAGAAAAAGGCACACTTCAGACAAATTTAATATACATTTAGTCCAATAATGTGCATCATAAAAAATAATGATACATTAGCAGATTAAAAAAAAGGTAGCAAAGCATTAATTCACATATGCATCATTTGAGCTTCTGCCATAAGCCCTGAAAGCAGCTGGCGTCCACGTAGCGAGGCGAGCAGACGAACTGCTACAACAGAATCCCAAACAGCATCTCTGTTCATGTGTGAAATGTGCTCCACTTCCCCTTCAGTGATTGAACATGTGAACAAAAGTGGGACCTTCAGTCCATCCAGTCACCAAAAAGATGAGAGGAATACCAAACGTGGTTTGGTACACGGACCCCAAGAATGAGCTCATTCATAGAGAACATCATAGAAGAACGTAGAACATCAAGCTCTTGCCTCATAAAGCTCACATTGATGCGGGTTTGTGTTTGGTATAATTACTTTAGCTACAAACAATGGTGTCAATTAATTGGACATCTTGTACGATGGCAGAAAGGAAGCTGGAGAGATTCCAATTAGTTAAATTATAATGCTGAGTACATTTTGATCATTAGAACCAACTTTTGAATTACCTGATTTGTAAATGACACCGGGAGAGAATAATTACAATTCCTGTCGGACCAGAAAATGTATCCCAGAGATATTAAAATCAAAGGTGGAAGTCGCATACTTTCATTCTTTGTATAGTTTGTGTGTCTAGTTTGTTTTGTTTGTTCTACCCACGGAGCAGGTTTCAACCTCTTTTATATCCGATACAATGCACGTGCCTTCCTGTGAAGCAGCTGGGACTGTTTTCCTCCGCCTGCTTCGATCTCAAAGCGGACGCTGTTGAAGAGAGCGACGGCGTACTGCTGCTCGTAGACATGGCTGAACTCCTTCATCACATCTCTGGTCCGGGCTACAGGAGGACACACAGATGGGCACAGATCAGGAAACAGCTTCATGATATTCACTAGAGAACCGTTTGAACACTTTCAAATTCATTTCCAACAAGAAAGTCTTGCAACGTGGCCGATTTCCACGTCAATCTCTAAGGAGGATTTTATCATCTCGTTTTTCAAAACCACTTTAAGTTTTCATTTTTATTTTACTTTGTTAAATATTAGCTCTTTATTTATCTGGGGAGCTGCGACTCTCCTGTGTAGACATATTGTCCACCATGTTGGAGAGGCCACAGCCTCCACTGATCACCACAAAGTAAAATTTAAAGTGGCGTGAAAACAGAGAGACACTATGTCAGTCCACACAGAGATATCACACAGGTATTATCAGCATAGTTCAGTTCATATCATTTATAGCATTAGTAAAACTTTGCATAGTTAAAATATAACTGCAGACAGAAGTCATTCAAATCTATGTTGTATATTCAAACCAGAGACGAGACATAAAATAGTTTGAAGAGTCGCGTTGCATAGTATTTTTCTAGTATTTTTAGAAATTTTATACACTAAATGATACATTGATCATAAAAATAATAGTTATTTGCAGCCCTATGTTTGGAGCGAAAGCAAGGATTCTCCCTATGGGTATGACAAAGACGAGTCAATTTTTCTGTATAGATCCTTTCCCCCAGCCTGACTCAGCATTTCTTTTGTACCTCTCTCTGCTAGCAGCATCCTACTAAATAGTCCAAGAACCTCCTGGAGGGGACATGAGCTTTTCCCACATTCCAGTGCTGGAAAAAGAGTCCGTTAGAGAACCGAATATTGTGTTTGGCTCAGTCAGCAGCAAACCGTGTTGACTATGATCTGTTTATGGAAGGGACAACACAGGAAGGAAAGAGCCGGCATGCAGTGGGAGAGCAGGAAGGAAAGAGCTGACAGGACAGGATGGACAGGGAGAGAATGTGGAGGAGACAGGGGACAGGGACACAAAAACCTGTTATAAAACACTGTGTCATAGGAGGAGATGTGTGGACAGGTTGAAGGATTTCGAGTCAGCTAAAACAAAGAGCCCTCCTAAACTCTCATTAGTAGGGCTGGCCTCGATCCTCATCAAGTGTTTGTAGAACAGTGTATCGTGAACTATCAGGTACTGAACATTTGCTTTGGATTTCTGGACAGATTCATATTTTGTTTATTTATTCTATGATCAAAAAGTTTTCTTTGTGCTTTGTTTTTTTCCTGAGAATTTTACTTTTTGACTATTTGAATTTGTCATACGTCAGCTTATGTTTCAATATTTAACATTTGAGAAGTTTTACTTTTTTTGTTAAATGATGTACCCAAACCCAGGTGACATATCTGTACATATAAGTTAAGTGTGGTTATTTTGTCTACGGAGCTCCTGAAGACCACTGATCTAGATTTATTTATGCATTAGGTATCTTATTTGCACAAGATATTTATCTGATGCAAACTTCGTCAGAGTACTTTGTTGTACTATCAGATGTTTAATAGAAATTCTCTATCCGGTGTAAATTTCCACAAGATAAGTGCTGGCTAATGGGGCCTCCTTTCCAAATGTGCAGAGAGGTGGTACTTTCCACTGGTTGTCTTGCTGTGCCAAAGTCAGCAGACTGATAATTGTACATGGACAGCCTTTTGGGCACTTGGAAATTGGAATTCGGGAACAAAGACCACATAATAAATCACACACTCAATCCCTGTATAGGCATGCCATGATGTTCTGTTATAGTCTCCATCTACCACATATAAGAAGCATACAGAAAACAGTCTAATTTGTTACGTGAATTACCTGCAATGCAGTCATAAAACTGTATTGCAATAGAAGGACGATATCTAAGAGTAAATCTTTGTATTATTTATCATGTTCTGCCTCTTATCTGGGGCCTGGTTGTGGTGACTAAGCAAGATAGTTTAGATGTTCCTCTTACAGCAACATTATCCAACTCCTCATGGGGGATCCCGAGTCATTCCCAAGCAAAATTAGGTATATAATCTCTCTAGAGTTTTCTGGGTCTAGCTACCACAGAGCTTCCTACCAGTTGGCCACAGCCGAAAACTCTCCAAAGGCAGGCCCATTGACCTTATCTCTAAGGGTGAGTTCTACACCCTACAGCGGAAACTCATTAAGCCCACTTATATCTTCAATCTTATTCTTCCAGCACTACCTAAAGCTCATGACCATAGCTTAAAGTTGGAATGCAGATATAGTGGCAAATTCAAAGCTTTCCCTTCCAACGCGGCTACCTCTTCTTCCCTTCCACAACGAGCAAATTACTCCTGACACTGCACCAATCCACCTTTCGATTGCCACGCTCCATTTTATCCTCCTCACGACCAAGACCCCAAAATACTTGAACTCCTT